>CAXIVR010000005.1:134546721-136036324 GCA_964035755.1 Teleogryllus oceanicus | reverse complement strand
ATTTATTAATTCTTTGGTGGAAAATCTCTTAACATGCTCTCACAATCAGTAAAAGAAAACTGCCACGAATGTAAATAGAAAGCTCTCAATCACAGCTCGCCACACAACAGCACAAAGGCCGGAACCACGTGCATCTGTACGCTTCTTGCATTCAAATATCGCTTTTAAAATAAACATAATATTTTCCACACAAAAAGTAAATTCAAATTTTCAAATATAAAGAAAACAAGAATTGTTACAGAAAAGCACATAACACTGCACTTCCTAATTTCAATTGTTTCTCGTGGCGCACTATATGTTGTCGGACGAGGACATCACTGAAGGAAGAGTCGAAGCCATTTACAAGTTAGCCAACTGCAAACGAACGAATGCGGGAAGGGAGTCTAATGGGCTCAAGGGCACGACGACCACAGAACCTTCAGTCAGTTATGTTGCCAGAACTGACTGTCACTTTGGCTCATCCTTAGGAAAATCGCTCCATATCAAGGGAACGCATGATAATATAGGCCCAACCTGGTTCACTGTTGCTGTTTCGTGACGGAGATAGTTGGAACGAAAAGTTGCATCGTAAAGAGTCCCTTGTTGCACTCCTCTGAATTCACCTTGTCAGAAGTGCACGGGTAGAAGCTGCCGAGCCTAAGCAACCTTGTTGGAAGAGTTGGCTATCTGCTCGGCGTAAGCGAGCAACGCAGGTTGGAGGATCCAGCCTACCATCATGACGCATCCGGACGAAACTGATAGGAGCCGGCCTTCCGTGTCGGCTTGCACAGCTATACTGGTTGAAGGGCCAGCCGTACGTGTTGCCTTATTTAAGCATTTCTTATTGGTGTTACAAGTACTGATCGTTGACGGGTATAGGATGGGTTATGCGTAGTACTTGCTATTATTATTATTATTATTATTATTATTATTATTATTATTATTATTATTATTATTATTATTATTTGTCACATAAATACAGCAAAAGCCATGTATGACAAGTCAGGACATTATATAATCATACAATGTACAATGCATATATTTCAAATATTAAATACAATACTGGTATAAAAATTGAATTCTATTTTCATGCTAAATACAAATTAATTTTATAAATAGTAGGGTAAAGCTAAAGTTGAAAAGCAAAAATAAAAAGGAGAAAAAAATTTTCTTCATGAGATGTATGCCTATCTATCCTTTTATATCCATCAATCTGCTTCATGCAGCAGAATATGCAACAAAAAAAAATAGAATAGAATATTCATTATTTATTTTTGATCCAACAACAGATCTGCATATTTACCTACACAACCAGACACTGTAAAACGGAAGTAATTGCATAAAAATTACGCATTTAGTGATAATTAAATTTCACTATAAGCCTCAAAAGCCTTTAAATTCTGCAGTCTGACTGTTATTACGGTAGATATACATACATCAATAATGCCTGCATTGTTGTTGAATAAAAGTGTCGCGCCATGTTGCCGCGGCAGGACGTAATAAGAGCCAAAATGTATTGCTTATTTATCCTTGAAAATAGATTTTATTACATGGTAGTTTTTTTTTAAAATTTTAAAATTTTTTAAAATTTTGGGTTTTTTTTTTTAAAATTAAAACTATTTTTTTTTTGACGTTTATAAATACTTAGTGTAGGGATCACAGAATTTTGAAAATGTGCACACAATTCACTTTTCCCCATAGCACGTCATACGCAGTTTTTAACTGTTTTTTGACGTAAAATAAATAAATAAATAAAAAGTTATATATTATAGGATCGTTATTTACATAATGAATATTCTGAAACAGCATGTACCTAGAAATAAAATATTAGAATTTAACATTAAAATATTTATTTAGTAAAGTAACAAATGATAATGAAACATTGATGTACCACTTTAATTTATGTGATCAGGTGGATTAACTCTTTCGAAAGTTGAGAAAATGTCAAAAAAAAAAATACTTTGGGCGACCATAGATGGTAGCTGGCCAGAGAATGGGGCAAGAGACCTTAGAGCCAGAACACACCAAGGAAATTAAAAAAACTTTGCTACAAGAAAGTCTGTAACATTCTGTAGCACCTCTAGTTACTTTCTCGTTCGTATACATACTGTGACATACCGATATGTCACATGAAAATAAACTAACATTTATTTGTAGACTATATGGTGGAAACATGCATTATAAATATCACGTGAGACGGGCTTAGCAACGACCGTGAATAAACAATGTAGTTTTGTTTTGTAAATGCATTAAGAGGTGGCTTGATGCCGAAAGTAGAAAATTTGGGATTGGGCGAAGAAGTTTAGACGATCGAAAGGTCAGCTACACCAAAATATAACGAACGTATGGATTGGTTGGGTGAGAGAAGGACGGTCAAATGTTATAAAAAAAAGGAAGGTAGTTTAATACGAAGTCTTCGAGGGGTGAATCATGCAGGAAGAATTGATTCTGACGGCATCGCGCTCTGAACTGATCGTAGGTTCGTGAGAGGAACGAGTATAATACAGATAGTCAGAATCGGGTTATCAGTGAAATTGTAAGGGCAGTGAATGATATTGCAGATATTTTCTGTAAAGTAATATTGATGTATAAATTGGAACTTTGTCGGGGGTGGTAATCGAGTTCGGGACTAGTCAAAGGGCGTAATCGGACTGATAATTTTGATAGTTTGAGACCAGCTGGATAGGGGCAGAAGAGGATTTCTTGGACTTTGGACTACGGCAAGCTCGCAAGATATTTCGACTGAGAAGTCTACGAGGGACATCAACGAAGAATATATAGAAGTTAACCGCGGTATAAAATTGTAAATTCAAAGATATCTTGATCAAAGGCCTAACATCAAATCATTTTATTAAACCCACTAAATTGTTTGCTAAAAAAGATAAAAAAAACTTTTTTTAAATTTGGTTCTTTAGAAAAGAAAGTGATCTTTCATTTAGTCAATCCAAACAGAAATGAACCAGGAATAGAATCATTCTATTTCAGATTCCCAGCTGCGCTGTATAGTCGGCGGATCCTATAATCCATTATAAAGGTAATAAGGATTATAATATATCGTGACCCATTGACCCAGCAAGCCGGACGCTAAGATCTTTGGCAGATATTAATGTAGAGAAAAATTTTCTATATCTCAATACGTATATATGGAGTTGTAGAGAAAGTTATGTAATGCTTGGGAAAATCGATTTCGAGATTTCAACTATAATACACGTTTTGGGGTCCCCTGATATCGAAAACGGTTCTAAAATTATGTAAGACTAAAATTATGAAGAACTTTCCACTGATCTTGTAAGTTTGATTTCTTCGCGTTAACTCGCAAATTAAGTTATCTAAAATCACATTAAACGTATTAATTTTGAAGTGATCACGGGTCAATTGTTTGTTAATTATTAATTAAAATTTGCCGTTTTTGATCAATTGAGTTAAAATGTCATATACAGATCATTCTCACAGATTTTTGGACAAACCAAAATTTAAGTTATTTCTTTGAAACTGAGATATCACGAATTAAAGTAAAAAATAGCTATGAAAAATTATACGATACAATACTTACTGAATATTATTTACATAAATTATGGTAATTTAATAAACATGTTTATATAACAAAACTAGCCATGCTATAAGAGCACGTATTTTCTCACTCTATTTCTAAACTTGCAATTTTCGAAAATTCAGAGTTCTACAAACATGAGACCCGCGCCTTTCTTTCAAGCATCTCTTTATCCGTGGAGAAAATTTAAAGATAAAATTTGGAGTGGTTTATGAGAAAGAACGTTAACATTTTTGAAATTGCCTATGAGTTATATTTTGCCGCAAATTACACGAAAACTACTGTTTATGCTATCCGCGAACAGTGCCATTTTTGAGAAAATGTTGAAAAAGTTTTTGTGGCTTAACGTAAAGTACCCTCAAAAATCGAAATATCCGTTTGCAACTCCCAAAGCCTTTTGTTCACTCAGATCGATCGGGAAATTTTGAAGAAAATCGATTGAGCGGGTTACACGCGAGCGTTGATCACGGAGACGGACAGATGTTTGACCATCAATCAATTTTTCGATATCAAGGATTCGCAAAACATTGATTCTGGAACTATGGTTTTCCTCCTAAGTTTAGCAACTGGATTTATCCATTTTTACGTAACCAGGGGTCACCAATTTCTTTCGGCCGAAAATTCGCTGTTTTCCGGTGCAAAATTACCTAACTTTCTCTTCTTAAGATGTATTTCGTAAGAACGAGAAAGTAAATGATACGCTTCGACAAGCTGAAAGTTATAGTATTAAAAAATTTAATTTATAAAATTTTGTTCAAAAAGTCACGATATCTTTCTTCGCTGGCCCGCTGGCCGAGCGCAAGTGCTCTTGTTGAATCAATACGGACAGTTGTAATTTCTGTCAATATATACTTTTTCGAATAAAAAAAACTTTACGAAAAAGAAAATTTACCGCCCAAGGGCCAGTGCCCATGCCTTAATCCACTGTGTGTTTGGAATGATGCCATCAGTGCTCGCTGCGAGCTTTGGTCTTATACTGTTCATTGCTCTAGGGGGGGGCAAGGTCATCGTTCAAGAAAAGTGGCGCGAGTAATACGTGTAAAGATATCGGTAAATATAAAACGTGAATGTTCATGGAAATACAATACATTCTGTGTGAAGTTATCGCACGGGTTCAGCTAGTATATAAGAAACTTCATTAAATACGTACAATTGGTAATAATCGTCATTTCGTCTGTAGTAATAATTGCAATCGTTTTCACAACGCAACACGTTCTCAAAGGAACTTGCTCGACGATCTTACCTTTCCCACCAATTTGCGAAGATGCGCATGACGCCATCTTCCCGTTTACATTCAAGCCGCGGGTTTCATTTATTTATTTATTTATTTATTTATTTTTATTATTTTACGTCAAAAAACAGTTGAAACTGCGTATGACGTGCTATGGGGAAAAGTGAATTCTGTGCACATTTTCAAAATCCTGTGATCCCTAAACTGAGTCATAAACTACATAAATTTTGAAAATAAAAAAAATTTAAAAAACACGCTCTCATGTAATAAAATCTATTTTCAAGGATAAATAAGCAATACATTTTGGGCTCTTATCCATGATGTTCTTCGTCAAGGAATCCGCCGCAACAACATGGAAACGATAATTTGAATAACTATATTTCCCAATGAATTCTAGAAGACGTGCACAGAAAATGAAGTTACATTTATGTCCAGAAGCAAAACAAGGGGCTATCTCAGCATTTGCTCAAGGATCAGGGAAACTGGACGAAAAACCTGATCGAGATTGGGGTCAGTGACCCGGAGGCTGCAGTACAATACTTGTTACAGGTTGTTTATACACATTACAACAGTCCAAATGCTAAATAATACATTATGTATCATTGTTAAAATTAATGTTACTTTTCTTGTGATGCTCAGTATAGTCTCTAATTGTATAGAAACAGTTATGCAGCAGAAACTCAAGTAATAAAACAAAAGCAATGTGGAATATAATAAAAAATACTACCAAATCAACTAGAAAACCCGTAGAGAATGTTGTTTTAAAATATAACGATATAAATGTGAACGATCCGGCAACAGTGGCTAATCTCTTTAACCAATACTTTTCGAGAATTGCTGCCGATCTCACTAAGGGTCTTCAGGCACAAAATTCAAAAACAGACAGTTCACCCAAAATTTTAGACACAATGTTCGTTTCCGAAACTTCTTCCTATGAAATTCTCAAAATAATCGGTAAACTAAAAAATAAATATTCGTCCGGTTTAATGAATTGCTGCCGATCTCACTAAGGGTCTTCAGGCACAAAATTCAAAAACAGACAGTTTACCGAATTCCCGGATTCTTTGTTAAAGACTTGTGCGTATGCCATTATACACCCGTTAACTCACATATTTAATGCATCTTATGCACGGAACGTTTCCAGATATTTTCAAAACAGCTAAAATTAAGCCGCTTTTCAAAAAAGGCAACAAAAATTAAATTCAAAATTATCGGCCTATTTCTCTTCTATCAGTTTTTTCAAAAATATTAGAGAGACTTTTTTATGTACGAATGGAAACCTTTCTCACTAAACACGACGCGCTTTCAGATTGCCAACATGGATTTAGAAAATCAAAATCAACGGAAACAGCTATATTTTCTTTTCTTAAAGATGTCGCCTCATCATTGGATCAAAACGAGGCACCTATTGGATTATTTTAGATCTCTCAAAAGCTTTTGACGTCATTGATCATGACATTTTACTTTCCAAATTACCTTCATATGGAATTCGTGATATTGCTCTAGATTGCTTATGTTCGTACCTTAAACAACGATCCAGAGAGTTGAAATACCTTACTGGAATGATGGAACATTACGTATGCACCTTCCGACTCTTTGCCCGTTGCATGTGGAGTTCCTCAAGGATCGATTTTAGGCCCTATTCTGTTCCTACTTTACGTAAACGATATGCCCTCGACGATTCGAAACGGAAGAACGGTTCTCTTTGCGGATGATACGAACATCCTTTGCAATAAAGAAACCGTAAATAGTACAATATCAGATGTTTCAAATTGGTTCCGAAATAACAAATTAATAGTAAACGAAAAGAAAACGGTTTTAATGCAGTTTTCCATTTCAAATAAACAATTGTGTGCTCCATTGAAAATGAACAGTGTACCATTGACTGATGTTAAGGCAACAAACTTTTTAGGTCTCTTAATTCAGTCAAACCTTAAATGGAACGCCCATTTAAATGAATTGAACACAAAATTAAGTTCATTATGCTACGCGTTCAGAATTCTGCAAATTCAGTCAGCCTTCATACTGCTCGTTGTGTATACTTCGGAATGTTCATTCCGCCTGAGATATGGCATAATATTCTGGGGAAATACATCTTTTAGCTCCCAGACTTTTAGATTACAAAAACGAATTGTACGAATAATAACCAAATCCCGCCCACGTGATTCATGTAAGCCTCTCTTCATTAATATTGGAATTCTACCATTACCGTGTCTTTTTATTTACGAATCAGTGGTTTTGTAAAAATGACTTGCTCAAGGGCGGAATATTTTTCAGAAAATGCCGAAGTCTATTACTATAACACTCGACGAAAAATCATATTCATCAGGTGACAGTATCAACAGCTCATTACAAAAAATTTACATACAATACATGTACATTATTTTACAACACTTTGCCAGATGACATTAAACGATTGAATTCAAGAGAAAAGTTTAAATCCCAAGTGAAATCGTTTCTGCTGCATAACTGTTTCTATACAATTAGAGAATATACTGAGCATCACAAGAAAAGTAACATTTAATTTTAACAATGATACATAATGCATTATTTACCATTTGGACTGTATAAATGAGTATAAACAACCTGTAACAACTATTGTACTACAGCTTCGGTCAATGACCCCATCTCGATCAGGTTTTTCGTCCAGTTTCCCTGATCCATTGAGCAAATGCTGAGATGGCCCCTTGTTTTGCTTCTAGACATAAATGTAACTTCATTTTCTGTGCACGTCTTCTAGAATTCAGTGGGAAATACAATTATTCAAATTATTGTTTCCATGTTGTCGCGGCAGGAAGTAATAAGAGACAAAATGTATTGCTTATTTATCTTTGAATATCGATTTTATTACATGGGAGTTTTTTTGTGTTTTTTTCTCCCTTTCAATATTCAAAATTTATTGCTTGTTTATCCTTGAAAATAGATTTTATTACATTTTTTTCTCCCTTTCAAAAATTCAAAATTTAAGTAGTATATGACTTAGTGTAGGGATCACAGAATTTTGAAAATGTGCACACAATTCACTTTTCCCAATAGCACGTCATACGCAGTTTTTAACTGTTTTTTGACGTAAAATAAAATAATAAAATAAAACGATTTCACTTGGGTTTAAATTTTCTATTGAATTTAATCATTTAATGTTATCTGGCAACGTGTTGTAAAATAATGTACATGTATTGTATGTGAATTTTTTGTAATGAGCTGTTGATACTGTCACCTGATGAAATTTAAACTTTTCTGAAAATATATTCCCGCCCTTAACAAGTCATTTTTTTTTACAAAAACCACTGATTCGTAAATAAAAAGACACGGTAATGGAAGAATTTCTAGATTAATGAAGAGAGGCTTACATGAATCACGTGGGCGGGATTTGGTTATTATTCGTACAATTCGTTTTTGTAATCTAAAAGTCCCATGACTCCTGCATCAAGTAATCAATGAATAATTTTATTTTACTTTTAGTAAACAATCAAGTCATGCGTGTTGAAACAAACTGTTTTAATTTTTAAATTTAATATTTGCTCTGCCCTTCTAATATTAATTCAACATAACCCGTTCCAAATTTATAAAAGAATATGGGCGCCAGAAAAAAATTACGTTAGTTCAATTATTAAAATTACTCTTCATCTGTTATTAAATTAATATCCGGCTAACAGTGTCGATGGGTCTTATAAGAAATAATCGCTATTGCCTACTAATAGCCGATTATTCGATCAGCCATCTGTACAGAGTGGCCGAGAAATCTTAAAAGCAAATATACATTTCTAGCTATTCATTTGCTGTAATTGGCTAAATGAAAATCATCTTTTCTATTCACAGAAACTTGTAAGTTTATTCAATGTTCCTTGTTAACAATACGAAACTTTTGGTCATGACCAGTCTCAAACCTTATATTGCAGTACCCGTCTTCGCGTGCTCTCGACCGATGTCGCCGCGTAGAACCATTTTCAATCTTCCCCGGTGTCGATGGCTCCAGGTCCAAATACCATATTCTTTTCTTCTGACACAGGTGTACTCAAGTCACTGATCCTCCCCGCCTCATAAATTGATAAGATTTAATTAATTCTCCCTTTAAAAGTTCCCAGTTCTTTCTACGCGTGTACTTAAAATAATAAAGTTCAGCAAACTATATCTGCATCAAATACTCCCAGTCCTGTTGCCGACAAATTCACCTAAGTTCACAATTCTAGCTGCTGCACTCGAAATATTTCCACGTTCCAATTTCCGCACCTTCCATCAATATTCTAAGTCCGACAATCATACGCTCCAAAGTAAATGTTCACAATTCCCAAACTCCCAACATCAATTGTCTACACACGATCCGCACAGCACCACGGCATAAGTCGGAATGCATCCTTATTCTCCTCTTTCAGCCCTTCAAAACTAGGTCCATCTATCTACTGTTTCTTGTCTGAAAAAAATCCATGCCTAGCCAATCCCTCAATTACTTACAAATTCAACTAGCCGCGCCCCAGACTGTCATTGCTTTCTCGGTCAATCCCCAAACAGTTTACTTTATCAACTAGCCGCGCCCCGTGGTTCAAAGCAATGAAGTTTGTTGACCTTGACGACAACTCGTCTACCGTTGCTATGCCGCCATATTTACAAATGTCTGTCCTTACAATTCACCCTGTTTACAATAAATGTGACGCAATACAAAGTCCCACATATTGGTATGTCACAGTGTATTATTTATTGTGTCAGTGTTCGCATTTGGTAAGAATTTGTGCATTGTGGTCACTACATCTTTTGTTTCAACTTCATATCGAGTAGTAGTTTTGTTAATTATAATTTGATCAATTGCCTTCATCGAATTTTGTGTGAACCGTGTAGGTACATTAATTGTAATGTTCAAACACCGCAAATTTCTTAGCTTTTTATTAATAAAGGGAAGTTGCGATGTATTCGATATATTTCACCATTCCTAATCTTTTAAACATTTTTTAGTACATTTGTTTAAAACAGCTCACTGGGAGCCGATTAGGAGGGACATCAAATTCGGCCTCTTTACAGCTTTAATATATGTAATTGGAGCTACATGTAAAGTACGGTACCGTCCAAAATTTGGCAAGCTGTTTCAAATTCGATGGAATGTTTAAATTTTGATGAAACTCGCATGAACAGTTTAGGAGCTAGTGTTCACAGACAAGCAGATGGATACGTCGTGCTGGAAACCAATTTTTCTATTTCAAGATTCTACAAAACATGGATTCTGACTACTACTCGCGCAACTTTTCTTGAACGATGACCTTGCTTCCCCCTCCCATGAGCAATAAACAGTTGAAGGCAAAGCTCGCAGCGAGCACTGATGACAATATTCCAAGCATTCAAACTTGGTTGGCGCGAAACAGAAGCTAATCAGAGCTAGTTGCTTTCTTAGTCGAGAACTTCTGTTCAGTTTTATTACCATTATCTAAAGAAATGGCAGAGACAGGTCCAGGTCCTTCAAGGGAGGTACCTAAAACGCATATCTAGTTTCCCTGCTGTTGCCTACCCAGATCGATGGACTCGCCGCTCACGTAGCAGATTTGACTTTTATTTTCCAAAGGTTGTCATTACTGTAAATAGTGGCTGACTTTGTAACTGATACCCCCACTCCGCCCGCATTTCTTCAATCTATCGTTCAAGAAAAGTTGCGCGAGTAGTACACAACATACGAAGTCATTCTTTACATAGGTATTAAACTCATTTACTTTATGTAGGAATCAAAACTATCTATTTCTTTGGCATTTGGGTTGGATCAGTCAAGATAGCTTTCTTTTTATTTCTTTTCTTTCTCCCCCCCCCCGTGAAAATATCAGTTTTTTGTTACTATATCTTGTCTGTAGTTTGTAAGTAATATTACTTACTTACGAGAAAAGTAAAAACTGCCAGGTTTATCTAAGAGAATAGTAATTGCTCAATTTCAATAAATTCGAAGTAGTTTTTTTTTCTGGCACAAAGTGGATAGAATCACTTCCCGGAAATCGAAATTAGGATGACTCGTAACTCAATAAGAAGTTAAACATATCTGTCTTAAATTGAATGAAACTATTTTTTTTAAAAAAAAAACAACAAAGGATTTATTTCCCTGAAAATGAATTTGGCTTCCCCTTCTTAGAAAATACCAGAATGTTGGTTCAGAAACTATTTTTGAGCTAGTTAACATAAACAAACATGCAAACATTGTATTTCGCATTTTTTAATTTTTTTTATTTGTTGTGTCGTAGACGCAACGCGTCTCTTTACCCCTTGTAGGACGTTGAGCGCATTCTTTGGAGTAATCCTCCGTTACTCAGTAATAGTAATTACTATACTAGTCAAGTCTCGTCACGTCGCAGTCAGTGCCTTCTATCCCTTCGGCCAGGGGCTCGACGCCCGTTAGATCCCGGGGTTCCTGGCCGGTCACCCAACCAGGAACCCGCGAGTCGCGAATTCGCTTAACCTCCGTGACTTCACGGAGCGTAATAAACGAATTCGGCTAGTGGCGCAGGCCACTTGTTTGGCAGACTTGTTTCATCCAACAAGTACAAATTGATGGAAAGATTCATTTTGAGGTACATTAAAAGAATTGAAATCATAAAGACCAACATATTTTACAGAATAACTTCATTATATGTTACATTTACATCACATACCAGTATAAACGACACACACATCACAAATGTACTGTATGCTCTACAGAATTTTCCCTTCATTCACAGGGAGATGAATTGAAACACCTATTCTCATGGTTGAGGATATATCTATCTGCATACAATTTACAAGGAAATACTGTATTCTGTACAATACATGACATGAACAGGTTTTCTTTTAGGTCCATTTACCCTAATGCACATTTGTGTGTCAATAAATAATTCACACGATGATCTGTGATCATCGTAAGTGCACAATCACACTTCACATACTTGCACACGCAAATTCTTTGAGTATATTTTAAATGAGATTACCAACATGTTTACTACACAAGACAAAGACGGTTTTCAAAAATCATTCAGCACAAAAGGTTTCATGTTTTTATAAAAATATTTAATTCAACCAATGTATGAAATAAAATACTATGTCTGCTGTGTATAATATCAAATTCATACAGTAAAAACAATGGTAAGAAGAGGCATATTAAAATAAATGTGATACTTCCCATTTTTTCTCAATGGACAAACTACTGAAAGTTACATAAAAATGCAACCTAATACACAGAACAAAACAAGACATTCAAAAATAAAAATGCCTTTTTATATATATAATCACATAATGGCATTAGTACATACATAATTTTTCGTTGACTACATTATTTTCATTGACACTTTACGCACCAACAGTATGCTTGGCAAGTTGACGTCCAAAAGCACACTAGTGTAGGTCCAAAACTCGTGCTTTCCTCACGATTGTTTCATGTCAGTGACAATGTGGCAGTTGTGGCAACAGGAGACATAAGATCATTTACATTTACACACTAAACAACAGGTCTGCTTCAATCTCAGCACATATATACATTTTCCTACAGTTCTCTTTGCATCCAGGGCCACAAAGAACCCCGTCCTCCGCCGAGCCCCTTGGAGGAAAACGGGGCCTTAGGGCAACTCAGGATAGCACTGGATTTCTTTCTGGCTGCCTCGGTGCTACCTCTGTCCTGGGCCAACCCTCTTGGTTTATTGCATTATATTCACATATTCCATCACATATCCATAGTAAACTCTTATGTACTCTTATCATCTCTATACACAATATAGATGCCGTTATTTCACAGTATAAAATGACAAACGACGGTTAACAGTATCATAGAATTAAATCTTTGAGACAATTTTACATTGCATTTATACGAGGTTTCAAAATGTAAGAAAAGGATGTAGGTGTTTTATTGTAACCATTTTTTTTTATCTTCTTTGGAAAAGCGAATCAGCCATCTCTTTACTTATGTAAGGCAACAATACATCTGATGGTACAACAGCAGATTAATATACTTCTTGGAAAAGGAAGGAGGTAGGAAGAGGAGAGGGACGAATGATACGTATGAGGAATAAGAATAAATTCAATCCTCACATTAAAAAAATATAAAAAAAAAAAGAAATATTGCAGGCAGGTCAGGCAAGCTGCAAGTACTCTGAATAATTCTCTAGGCGGACCAGCCTCCAGCAGAACACGCTAGGAGGAGGGCCGGTGACGCCCCCCACACACACCACAGTTCACCCCGCACCAGTGACAAGCCTTCAATGGAGGATAGCACCACAAGCACGGCACCAGAAGAGATAGCAATGTTAGGCCTACCCAACGCCGGCCACAACTATCATCAACTGGTGTGCACTCACATGGATGCTGCACATAGTCGCCTTCTGCATCTGCCATGCAATGGTACATCATACATTCAGCACACGAGATGCATGCGACTGTGTTGATCCCTGTGCGGACGCAATCTGGTGCATATTCACAGCTGCCTCGGGTATTGCTTTCCTCTGCATATAACTCCTGACAGTGACGACAGCGATTTCTGCAGGCTGGTTTATGCCGATCCTTCTTCTTGGTGGGTTTTCCAGGAAGTGGAGGTTGGGTTGGTATGAGTTCCAGGCTGCGCTTTTTGAGGCTTCCTGATGAGTCGCGACGACCTGACTTCTGGTCGTCGGGATAAATGTAATCGGGAACAGCAGTAAACTCCACATACGAGTCGTTTTCTTTTTCAGCGACTTCTTTCTTGCCATCAGGACTAAGATCTGGATCTGACCCTATCTTGCCACGGCGAGGGATGTAAGGAATTCGATGCAGAGGATGTAGTTCTGTTGGAGGAGTGGTGTGTTTGCTGGTAGGACCGCCTCCACCGTGGGAAGAATCTGAGGAAGAACGGGAGTCTTCTCGATCCGCTGGCAAGTGAACTGTCTGCAAAAAACAAAAGCAATATCATATAACAATGTACTGTGACATACCAATATGTCACTGAATATTGTATAATATTTATTATAAATGGCGTCAATTAAAGGGGATAAATTATGTGAATATGCTAGCATAGCAACGGTAAGCGAGCCGTCAAGGTCAACATCTTCATGCAGTGACAATCGTGGAGATGGCTAGTTCATTTTGTATAGAATTCAGGGATTGACCGAAAAGCAGTGACAGTCGTGAAGATGGCTAGTTTGTGTTGCAAGAAATTTAGGATTGGCTAGGTACGGTGTTATCTGCAAATAAACAATCGAAAATGGACCGAGCTTTGCAGGGCTGAAAGAATACGATAGGCATTCATTCTGACTGATGCCGTGCTCATGAACGGATTGTGCTCGAATTAATGTTGGGAGTTTTTTCTTCGGGACTTGTAAGCATCTACTAGGAATGGATATTGAGACAACATCAAAATTTGAACACTATGTGACAGTGGAGCTTAAAATATTTCATGTGAACGAGTTGGAGAGACATTGAGGGCTTGGGCGGTTGTCAGTGATTGGACTGGAATGTTAGCAGCAAATAGTTTATTGAGATCTGATGAACGAGTAATTGAAGTGTGCTTTGAGAAAAGGAGAGAGAAGATGGTGTCTGGCCCTGAGGACGGCAAGGCCGGAGATGGATAAAGATGGTCCAAAAGCGCGCGAAGACATTATAAGGTTGGAACGGTCATGACAAAGATTTAATTTTATATTAGGTAAAGTTATACAATACTAAAATTGTTTTAAATTGTTTAATAAATTTCCATGTTTTTGTGAAATGAATACATGATTTTCATTGAGCCAATTCTAGCAATGAAGTAGTAAGATAAAAAGATATATGGTTTTCAGGTTCCTCGACCGAGTTTGTTTGAATATATATTCAGTTTATTTCAGTACTATAACTAATATGATCACAGAAAATCTTGAAAGAAACAAATTACTTTGTGTAATTTGAAGTTCATAATAGCCTTTTTATATTTATTATATTTTAATTAAAAAATTAATAATTAAATAAATTAAAAGAAAAACAACTTATTAGCTAAAAATTGTTGATTAAAACAATAATTATGCATTTAAATCAATGTCAATTGCTATTGACATTATTTTTGAGATTGAACATATTAGATTAAAGAATATTTTTAAGGCTTCTTCTTCCTTTTTCCCCCTCTTTTTTCTTTTTCTTTCTCACAATTATTATGTAATGAAGTTATTATGATAAAGGTAATACAGTGGAACCTATATAGGAAGCAATCACTGTTGGTTCTGTGAACAACTGGTCATTGAGAGGGATGGATGCTTAATATGGGGAATCTTTTTTATTTATTTTACTTAATTATTATATTATGCAGCTGTACTTTGATTTATTTAGAGCTGCATTCGACAGGTCGTCACCTGTTATGGTGTCCATACAATCGGGAGCTTACATGTCACTACAGTGATGTCACTGTGGTGACATTCAACTTCCGGATTGGATGTCACCATAACTGCTGATTCACGTCCAGTCATGCAGTTATGTTTAAATCCAAGTATACATTCTATGCAAAACACTTGAGAAGGTTAAAGAGGTAGTTAACTTGCTGGCTGAGGATGAGGCTGCTTCCATAAAGAAGGCCAAGGAAGTGTTGAGCAATAGAAGACTCAAAGAGGAACTCATTTATTGAAGCACATTTGGGTCTTCTTCAAAACTCAATAAAGAAGACAGAGTTCAAGGAAAACCTTAGTAGGTGAACTTTCAACTATTCAAGAGGTGAGGAATAAATTGGTGGCAGTTCCAGGTGCAACGGGTGAAGTAATTAGGAAAAAGAAAAAGAAAGAAAAGAAGAAAAAAAAGGGGGAAAAAAAAGAAAAAAAGTTTTTGGAAAGTATCTAGGACTTCATACTTTACAGACAGAAGGTAAACTCTTGGAAGGAAATAGTGTTGTTCTTCCAGATAATGTATTTAGCACCAACATGTCAAAATATACGCTTACCCCCATAACATCATGTAATGTGAAAATATCATTTTCTACAAAATTCATCTTCTACATTTTCTACAAAATAATACTGTACGATAGGAGACACACCCTACCAACAGAAAACGGGAACAAAATTCTTGCGACTTCCTGTACTCTTAGTGAAAATAAAATGTGTTGAGTTCAAATACCTAATGCAACCCAAATACTTGTGTGTTACACAATAAGTTGATAACCCTGACTTCCAACATTGATGTTTTACCTCACTAGATGTTAGGTCTTATCCATATCTGCTGACACATCAGAAGAAATGAAACTGAAATGGAGTGAGCAGCCATTTCAGTGGCCATGGTTTATTGTTTCTTAATTCCAAGAATCCCTCCTGCCCTCCAATTTCCTGGAAGGTTGAAGTTCAGGAACAGGGCGTATTGTGTAAATGCTGTTTACATTAGCAATGTTGAAGAAGCAGAGAAGAGGAAGAAGAAGCAGGAGAAGCAGAAGAGGAAGAAGAAGCAGACACAGAAGAAGAGAAGAAGAAGAGGCAGAAGAAGAAGAAGAAGAGGCAGAAGAAGAAGAAGAAGAAGAGGCAGAAGAAGAAGAAGAGGCAGAAGAAGCAGAAGAAAGAAATTATACAGTCCTGAAGTAAATAATGATTTTGCAGGTGTAATAAAAAAATTAATAATGAAAAGAATGCACATATTTTATTAGAGGGTATTTTGAAAATACTGACCATAAAGATATTTTCATCACCATCTGGATTGTATTTTTGCAAAGGAGCCATATCCGTGAGGCCTGCAAACAGAAACAGATAATGAATGAAGAATATTTTTCAAACCTTAACAACAAATTATTCAAAAGTAATCTACTGTCATAAACAAATATTTAAAACAAAACCATTGTGTTCATAACAATTTAGCAATTGTATGTTTACTTAATCTACATCCTTCATTACTACGAAGTTCACCTTTCAACCCTTTTATTTTTATGCTACTGGTTCTGGTAATAAGTTAATGCGTCATAGACTTCTAAGAAATAACATTTCATTCTCATTAAATACTCAACAGCACATTCTATATTCATGTAGGAAGTATCAAGAAATCCAAAATGTTGGCTCTTTGAATATTAAGAACTCATTTTTTCTTGTTTCTAAACGTGTATAGGGCATCCAGAAACACACAACTAATCAGATTGGTACCACCACAAGGAATTATCTGCATAAATTATGGTAAAATATTTGCATGTAACAAGAGTCACATGCAAAATATATATCAACGGTATATTCATATTGCCATAAGAAAATCCAGGAAGTATAAATCTCAATTTTGAAAATTTCATGGACATGTGGTGTGTATGTGCAGGCGTGTGTGCATGCGTGCACGCACAAGCGTGTGTGTGCGCATGTGAGTGCATGTGCGTGGGCATGTGTATACACATACACACACAGGAATGGGTATCACCAGAGAAGCAAAATTATCAATTTGATCACAATAGAGGAGAAATAAGGAACATGGAAGAAGGAATATACGAGTATCACAATGAAACCAAACAGGATTGCAAAAAATAAGCGACAGCATTCATTGCCCCCTCTATTGCAGATAATGTCAAGGCAAAAAATGGCCTTTTACAAATAGACTAGACAGATCCTGATGACTGGAAATATGGAGGAGGAGGAACAGAGCACTGTAGTTTCTTTTGTCTTTGAAGACTAGATTACTAGAGTAATTCCTGTTATTTCAAATCTACTCGATCAATTAACATCTATTGGTTTTATAATAACATACAGTTATCTCCAAACAACAATATACAAGCAGAGCTTGTGTCCTACAAATAGTCCCGCAATCTTAAAAAAAATCATTACAAACTATTTAAAAATCTTCACTAGAGAAAAAGTTTTCTCAAATAAACATAATATTTATTTTTGACATGTATTCTTGGTCGATTATTTTAATGCTCTGTATTTATGATTATACACATTAAAAGGGATTCTAAATACTCTTGTATCTTTTAAAATACACACTTTGGAGTGAAGAAATAAATGTTTCACAAAATGTAATATTTTGTTGGGAAGAATCTATTATTTTTTAAAGGAATTTTATAATTTAAAGGAAAATAAACGCCTACCCTCACCATGTCCTTTACATGAAAGAGGGAACGAACAAAAAGATGTTTTGTGCCAAAGAGGGAATGAACAAAAAGGGTAAAAATTAAAAACTCAGAATTGGTAAGGAAAACCATACATACACGAGGCAAACAGAAGCAACATAAATGTTACTAACTGCATGTTCTACATGAATTAATGAAGATAAAACAGAATTCTTCAAAATACTGCCTCATCACTGCACGAGAGAAAAATCTGTATGCTTCTTAATGGTTCCATTTCTTTCCTGTAAGGTGAGAAGACATGAAGATTGCTATTTCCTATAGAATAAACTGAAATAATAGTTAATGAAAATATTTCAAGAAGAAAAAATTCACATTACATTTCTTTTCCTTAAAGAAAAAGAGGCTAAATATAGTAAAAATTGGCTCAAATATTGATAATGAAAGATTGTCTCTTAACTTGCAATAGTAGCTGCCAAAAGAATTAACACCCATACACATTATTAGAGTATGTTATTTAATTTGTTTAAAATTTGTAATTCATTTCGATTTCACTCATTTAACAAGACTGCAGAATTCCCTCTTTCAGGGTGACCACTCCATTTCCTACAACAAATTTCTCTGATTTTTCCCGGTCTTCCAGTGCATTTAAAATTTCTTTTCCCTGATAAGATCTGTAATTTCACTCTACTTAAAGGCATTTATTTTTACTAAAATAGCCACTCAAAAAGGCATTAATTTTAGATAAAGTAAGGTGATAATAGGCACATAAATAATGAAAAATCACATTTAAAAGGAATTATTGTAAAAAAGATAATAATTTAAATGATTCTCATTTTTATTCTAACTCTAAAATTTACATTAGCACTTGAAGTTACTTGAACTATCTTTTCTTTGTAATCTTCATTCCACAGGTCTTTGGAATCCACTGTGTAATCTTCATTCCACATTCCATCTGGTATGATGGCTACGAATTTGTTTTACTCGTGACACTGTCTCTTCGAAATGCTATTGTGGACGCAATTTTGAATCTTGAAATGGCATCAGTGAAAACAAAATTTTATTTTTCATTCATCGTACTTGTGTAATCGCCAGCACTGAGAAGTCAAAAGAAGGATGGGATTCTTAATGAGTGATCAAATCCTGTCAGCATGAATGAAAAAAATTGAAAATCTTTTCTGGTATTATCTTCCTTTTCTATTTAAAATTTTTAACCCAGCCTTTGCTTCCAAAGAAATACAGGACACAACCATGCCTTCATGTTGCCCAAGCTTGCCAGGTATATATCCAAAGTGATCGAGATTGGTGCCAGGAGAAATAAGCAAAACAATGATGTAAAAAAGCAGAACAAGACAAAAATTAGTCAAATGGCTAAAATAGGCAAAATGAAAATCTACTAAAACCCGAAAAGTACAATTACGTGATTTCTATTTGTTACAAGTAATAAAATACTAACAAATTAAAAAAAGGCATTTTACCAAACTTCTGGGCTCTACTATTAGTCAGCTCTCTGATTTCACCTGACAAAGTACAAATTAAAAATAATTTCTCACTAAATAAAAACTGTGCAAAAAAACAAAAAAAACAAAAAAAATTTTGCTTTCATAATGCTGTACTAATGTTTTAAAGGAATAACCTCCTCCTAGGGAAGTCATGACCTTGATGTGGTGGTGGAGCTTGAATTGCTTATTACTGATCTTGAGAGCTATGCTGGTGGTAGCCATAGCTCCAGTAGGGCCTTCCTTGACAAACAGGTCAAAGGGGAGTGGTCAGACAAAGAAGTACTCCAGAAGAGGACTGAAGCACAAAAAGGGAAACTGTACTCCGGTACAGTGCGCTGAAGAGGATCTCAAAATGACGAAGATGACCTCGAAGATTTACGCAGAAATCCTACCTACATTTCTACCTAGGAATGAAGGATACATGTATGATCTTACAAACGGAACTAGGAGATTCCTAAAGAGATCTGGGTAGGAGGAGCTTAAAGGCATGGTGAAACCAGCCTCCTGGGGGAATAAACCCTAAAAACAAAATCCTGGTCCTCCTAACAGGGGGTTAGGAGGATGGCCAGCTCCTCATCGGCCATGTAAAAACTACGAAATGCTAAAAAGCCAGAGAATCATGAGAAAACAGATGCAGCCAGAGATGAACTAGGCAAAGGAAATGCATAATGAATATTGGAACATGGAATACTCAAGGTCTTGGAAATAAGGTATAGGAGTTAATTAAGGAACTTCACGATTTAAATATGGATATTGCAAGTTTATGTGAGACGAAGAAAAAGGGCTTGGGTATAGAAGAGAAGAGACTGGACTCTTAATCATATCATAATCATAAGGAGTGGAGTACAAAGATCTGAGGGGTAGTAGAGGATTTCCATAGTCATAAAAAATAAATTCAGAAACCATATTAAAAATTGGGAAGCCATAGACAAGAGGCTGATTAAAGTAAATTTGGAAAGTTTTAGATACAAAATGACAGTTCTTGGAGTGTATGTGCCAAATGAAAATGAAGATACTAGTAATTTAGAGGAATTTTATATAAAAATAGATGGGGTAATCAGTGAATGTGGGGTAAATAGAGAACTTATTTTATTGGACAATTTTAATGCCAGAGTGGGAAAATTTGAATGGAAGAAGATTGCTTCAACTATGTGAACTGTATGAACTTCTAATTAGAAATGTCCACTTCCAACATAACGATACGCATACATTCATTTGGGAAGATAAGGTAAGAGGAACGAGGTTGGCGATCGATTATGTAATCACCAGACCGTATTTAACTGGTAAAGTAAAGGATGTCAGGGCACACCAAGGTCCAGAATATAGATCCAACCATTATCTTACTGAAAGCCAAAATTATGTTTCCACATCTAAGACAAAAATAAATGGAGATCAGAGAACACTAGAAAGATAAAAATGAAAATAGTGAATGTAGGAAGTATAATATAGAGGGTCGATCACTATCAAATATAAGATATTTATTTCAAAACAGATTGGATAATTTGCTGAATCAAGACATAGTTGGATCAAACAAGGAGACATATGAACACCTCAAAGACAATTTATATCACATGGCTAAAGAAGCAGTAAGAGAAATACCTTTGAATAACAAAAGGAGAGGGCGGAGCTCCTGGATTACTCAAGATCTGGAGCAGGAAATAGAGAAGAAGAGACTTATGAAAAATGGTTGAGCACCAAGAAAGCGGAAAATAGGGCGGATTATAAAATTGAACAAAAGTGTTAGAAACATGATAAGGAAGGTAAAACAACAATCATGGGAGTGTAGATGCCAAGAAGTAGAAATGTACATAGGTGGAATTAAAACAAGCAAAATTTGGAAATTCATAAAATAAGCCAAATCTCCCCAAAAGGAAAAAGTCTGCTTACAAAGTATATCGATAAATAAACAAGAAGAGTACTTTAGAAAATTATTAAATGAAGAAAGATCAGATTTTCTTGAAATTACAAAAAGGGAAAAGGTATCTCTGGCCTGAGAAATTACAGTAACTGAATAGATGGTTAAGAGATGTATAAAAGAAATGAAAGGCAGTGAGGCTCCAGGTCCAGGAGAAATCCCAAGTGAATTGATGAAGAATGGGATGATGAAGCTAATTAATAGGTGTTAAATAAAGGTGAAAACCAGAAAATTGGAAAATTGCTTATACAATACCAATAAATAAGAAAGGAAGGAAAGACGTGTGAAAATTATAGAGGGATAGCAGAGACAAACACATTCAGGAAGAATGTTAAGAGAATTAATAGAAGAGGAATACAAGGAGTACAAAGAAGAAACAAGGTGGTTTTAAGGTGGGTCGATCTTGCATAGATAACCTGTTTTGTCTGTCCCAGGTGATTCAAAAGAAATGGCAAACGGAGAGAACTTCATATGATCTTCTTTGATATAGCAAAGGTCTGTGATAGTGTGCCAGTCATAAAGTTATTAATAAAAAGTAATGTAAATAAAATCTTAATACATGCGGTGAAGGAATTGTATATAAATCAAAAAGAAAAGTGAAAGTTGGAAAACAGATGAACCAAACATTTCTTTTTTCCAGTTTTCTTCATTACTGCAATAGACACTAGTGTAATGTTATGTGTAATATTAACAGAATTTGTAAGAATTTAATTAAAATAAACAAGTTAAACTTTTTTAGAACTTAAATTCTTGTTAATTATATTAAAAAAATCTTTTAAACTATTAATGTAAACATAAAAGTTGGAACTACACAAAAGTAGAAGATTTTTTTTTTTAAACAATCTTCCTTCTATGTTTATTGGTTTAGAAGATATGACTCTTCAAATACCCTTACGAACTGTGATGGTAAAAAGTTGTGCTGAGGCTACAACCTGAATGTGTTTAACTGGCAAGGACAAGGAATAATACCTAGTTGTATAACCCTCCCCAAAATTTTCCTTGACTTCCAACAATTTTCCTAGAAATTTCCTTATTTTCCCCAACTTTTCCAGAGCAATGAAATTCCCTGATTTTTCCCAGTTTGCTATGTTTTCCCAGAAAGTGGTCATCTTGCCCTTAAAGAGAAACAAGAACAATAAGTAAAAACCAATTTTACTTCATTTGCAACAAAAAAGTTCTTGAAACGAAAATCATTAAAAAATTCCTTTGAAATAGAAAGAAACAATTTCTTTTACAAAATCAGCACAAGGCCTACATAATGTTTGCATTGGGTGAAAAGGAGACTTTTTTTACTTCATACTCACCAGCAAAACATCCATCCAAGAGAGTGAGCAAGGGCAAAACAAGAAACAGGCATTACACATAACATGATAAAAGAATACATACTGAATGCCATCAGAAGGTGCCAAAACTAAAAACTGCCTCTTGCAATAAACATGCAACTTTTATACACAAGATTGGAGTAAACATGACAGGTTGTGATTGTAACATACAGATACATAGTATTACAACAGGAACAGAAAAATCTGTGCAGGGAAGTCTTTTAATAAAATAAATGCAATGACAACAGTAACATACAAAATAAAAGCTACCTAATTAGGGTGCAAACTACAAGAGCTATTACCCAGTTCAAATAAAAGACAGTGGAGGTATCATTCAACAAAAGGATTGTGTCATTGGGTGCCAGTATCAAAGCTTGACAAATTTCTATAAAAATTTCAATAACTATTTATAAAAAACAAATGATTAAAAAAATCAAAAGTAACAAAATTACAATGAATTGCTTCAAATATTTACAAAGAACAAGAAATTTTCAACTTTTTGCTTAAATACGTTTCTTAAAATTGTTTCTCGAAATTTCGGCAACCAGTATTTCTAACCCAAAGCAGTAGAATACAGTGCTGAATTGTAAGGGTCTAACTGATTCATTACAGTTAACATTACAATTCTCTGATCTTCTACAGGTTATAACACTAAAAAATAATTTTTCATAATTCAAAAAAATATTTGAAAATATCTTTCTTGATCATTACTCATAAAATATATCTTAATGAGGCAACATTGGAATACATGCTTTAGGAATCATAATATTTATTTATAATCAAAGAATGCCATTTCAATTTATAAATTGAAGAATGACATAAAAAATTATGGATTCAATTTTCCTTGCATTTTAAATCATTGTTTATTGAAACTACTAATTTAGGGAAAACTGCTATCGAACCTAATTACAAATTGCATTTATAAGAGAATAATTTATACATTTGTGTAAAATTCAAATGGATCTTTTTGACCATTAGTATTATATCTCAATTAGTAATATCATCATAATAATCATATCAATTAGTAATATTTGTAACTAAAATTTACAGGCATATTATATTATAATATTAAACTGTAAGGCACATTGTCAGTTTTGTTTACTACAATTCTACCTTCCACCACTTTCAAATACAGAACATCTCAAAAAAATATAATCCATCCTGTGAACTTCTCTCAAAGACACAGTAAAGAGTTAACATGACTTGCGATTTTTATAAATAAAATGTATCCTAGGAAATTGTTAAGAAATGAAGTTTTTAATCAGAAATATATAAAAAAACAATTAGTAATACCACTTTTGTAGGTAGAACTTCTGTTCAAAAGTACATATAACACACAAGATGGGCTATTGTATGGCTGTATGTATAAATCAAGAGCATCTTCATCTCATATGTAAGGGAAAGGCTTAAAAGTCTCCCACTTGTAGAAAACAGAAAATTGGTTCCAAAGGAATTTCCCCCTGCTTTTGCTAGTACTTCCCAAAATACTGATTTCTGAAAGGCACTAAGTGCGCTACTTGATGAGAGCTTATTTATGCTTTAGACCACATCTTTAGGCAAGAAAGAACAGTAAACACAACACAAGTGGGTTATTATTTTAACATACTGCAATTTCCATTCAGTTTTTCACCATTGTAGTAATATTTGTATCAAGTTTCTTGAGAATTCCAAAAGTGTTGTCTCCGAAATGTCAACATAGAAAATATCTGACCCACATGAACTCGAGGACAGTAAAAATGTGAGATAACTTTAAGTGAAGATTAATGAACCTTTATAATCGCATCCCACTTATATAAGAGAGGTTTCCAGAAGTCACTTAAAATGCAGTTCTGTTTACATTTACACCATTTTAAAAATTGCAAAACCAGAAAAGACTAAAAAACACTTATTTTTTTCTTATTGTTGTTGTTATTATTATTATATTTATATTATTATTATAATAAACACACCTTGATCATTGATATTTATTTACATTTCATATTATTGAGGCATTGTTAGGCTACTGAACCTGACAATGATTGATTTTGCTAACTCATTATTTGCTACTTTTGATGCATTTGTAAAAATCTTAATGTTTTAAAAAAGGTGTCCAGAAATGAAAAGTTGTAAAAAACAAATTAGGATGATTAATTAAGAATTGAACAAAACGCTAAGAAAATTAAAGAACACAAGCTTACGTTAAAGAGAGAGAAAAAAACAAGTAGGTTAATTTGAAGTTTCATCCAAATGATGGTTAATTTAAATTTGGCTAGTGACAAATATCAAATAATTCACGTACCTGACTACTCCACTTACCCAGGAGGGGCTCTTGTAGTTCCATTTTTCTTTTTTAATATAATACATCTCAAATAATGAATGTATATGTGTGTGTGTGTGGGGGGGGGGGGGAATGCTTTAATGTAAGTATATTAACAAACAGTATTAAACAATAGGATTCCTAGACAAGCAAGGGAAAATAGTTCACTTAGAAATGTGAACTAAGTGAAACGAAGGGCGGAATGATCAATCCTACACCTGGCACGACACAAGACTAAAATGAAAGCAAATTTAAAATATGCTTCAAAAGGATCAAGCTATTACAATAAAAAACAACAACAACAAAACACCAAATAAACAAACAAATCTATTCTTAACATTTGCCAAATTTAAGCCTAGTAGGCTTTCCTTTTCCTAATCTATAACAATTTCCTGCATCCCTGCAATTATATTGTTAAATTTCAGCAACTGGGGCAAGATGGGAACCTGGGGTTTTTGTGTATTATTACTTATGATTTAAGGATATGAATCCTAGCCAAAAAAGATCTTTTGGATAGGATGTAAACATTTAAAAAACAATCAATCTGAATCTTAACCTGCAGAATTTGGAGCTTTTGGAACAACATCTGGAGGTACAATTTGGTAGATTTAGTGGCTTACTTGTTTGATAGCTGGAGTGAGATTAGGTTTAGTGTTCAAGCAATAGGAGTGAGTTTGGGGATCGGGGGATTTTGTAAAATGCTGCAACACTTGGTAGGCTTCCTTACATTTATTTTAATTGGTGGCTCTCTTGACGGGCTGGGGTCAATCTTTTGAAAGTGGGTGTGTTATTAAAAGTACCTACTTTGTCCATTTCACCTTCACCTAGCCCTTTCCAGGTTAAAGAAAGGATTTGTTAATGAGATCGCAACTCAGAGCAATTTCACGAGGAAAATTTATACTAAAGGATTTCTTAAAAACATTATGTGTTTTATTAATTTTTAATACGAGAGTTAGTTCATCCTGTCAGTTTTGAAGTGACACTCCTCGTATGACATTCAATAAGAAACCACTAAAAGTGAAGAATTTTTACAATTTAAATTAACTCAAGAACTCATAAATTAATACTGTTTAAGAAAAAAAAAGTATTTGTTCACAATTCCCACATTATAATTACAGAGGAAACAAAACTCCCAATTGTAATATTGTACAATGGTACAAACGATAATGTACCATGTAATAATGATAACTAGGGAATGGAATTTATTGTAATAAAAAGAGCAAAATAAGTACATATACATGTATTTATTTTTTCTAAAATATGTACGAAAAAATAGAATATGTGAAATAAAAATTTGTTAAAATGCTGAAAATTCCACTCTTCAAGCTTTTTTCAAGCCCAATACATTGCCGATCAGATCTTAATATGGATTTGGAGAGGCTGAAAGAGAATTGTACCCTCCAGAAGCAATTATTTGCTAGTTTCTCAAAATATATAATACTTTCGTAGTATATGCAATTAGAGGAGCCGACGCTAAAATGAATAGTACCCTGCAGCCTGTGTTAGAAAGAAGGGGGTTAAGGGAACATATGCCCCCCCCCCCCACACACACACACACACTTGAGAAATGTGATAAGACAATGATCTGAAAAATATTTGTTTTATCAAGTTATGCATGCGGTCTATGAAAATGAGCATGCATGTGGTTGAAATTCCTTCTGCTTCACATACATCCACTCATCCTCGATCCTGAGTACCCGATTTCCAAGAAGCAGAATGGAGGGGGGATTGAATTTGACAATTAATAGCAAAGGCACAGCGTTAATACAAGCACATTGCGTGGTTTTGTAAGTATTTCAGTAACAAAGTTAGTTTTGATGTAACATATATTCTGAACTTGCATGTGAAATGTTCATTTTCGACTTATAAATATATTAAAAAGTAATGAAATATGTAGTAGAAGATAAAATATGTAAAATTATGTATTTATACCAAAATATGTAAAAATATGTAAAATAAAAATGGTTCTAATTCGTTCAGAATGTTGTGTTAAGTCTAAAAAAAATTAATGAATGCAGATATCTTGTCCCTCTAAAAATATGTATTTATATGAAAATCCATTCTCGAATTTTGAAATGTATTTTTGAATTTTTGGGCATGTATTTTGGAGATATATTTAAATACATAAAATAGATCTATTTAAAAAAATAAACGATAATAACCTTCTAACTAAATAATGATAACTTTCAAGTTTGTTCAACCTGACAGCCCACCAGAATTTCCTGAAATGCGTATGACCAAATTCTGATCTTTTAAATGGGAGTCCGAAGCCTTCGGGATTTATAATCTGCCTAGTGCAGTGTCATTCAGCAAGTTGCTGCAACTTCTACTAAGCTACTACTGCTAGTAATAATAATGATAATAATAATAATAACTTTTAAATAAAGATTTTAAGAATATAAATTACATCTTCATCAGAAACTCCAATCACAAGTGTGAGAACTCTGGCTCTCATTTAAACGAGATATGCAAGAAGAATTTAGTAGATTTTATGTAAACGTTTACCCCCTCCCAGTTGTCAGAAAATACACAATAACAAATTAATCAATATTATCCATTTAGCTTCAAACAATTTGAAAACAAACAGTATGCAGAATACTGAGACAGTCTGTAACCTTTTAAATTATTTTCTATTTATTTATTATATACTTCAGTTAATGGTATAAAAAATACACAAATGTTATGAAGTATGAAAAATATGAATATGTAGCATCAGATTAAACAGATTACTCTTATTTCCAACTGCAATATTGAAGAAACAAGAAAAATATATACGTATATGTACAAAATCTCTGAATGGAAAACTCGTGATGATAAAACTTTCTTGTATATTATATGTACATAATAATATAATATAAGTTGAAATGTATGAAAATTATGCACATTTGAACTTTTATTGAACTTGTAATTGAGACCACTGACACATTTCTTCACATGAGGAACCAACTTTCTGATCAAATGCATGTGTATAAGAGTGTTTCCAACTGCAAAAAAGAATTGCTCATTTGAACTTCAATCACGTAGGTTTCAGCAATCAATGCCCTTGATTCTATACCACTACATTGTTGAACATTTCAGAAGCCCTCATGAATGCATGCAAAATATCTATTTTTTGCAATTTTCAATATTCTAGAGATTTTAATAAAAATCAGGTCTATACCATATTTGTAAGGGTACTGTGCTCTATTTGAGAATAAAAATCAAAGCCAAAACTTGGAGCAAATTGTTTACAAAAACTTGTTTACATGTCTTTGGAACATTGTCATTATTATATGTATTATTATTCAAAATTAAGAGAAACTACTCACACATTGAAATATATCTCTAGTTTCAATAATGTAGGAGAAACAAAATTTGAACCTCTGCAATTTTAGAATATCCAGAGGTTTTAATACTTCTGACCTATACCATACATACAAGTGAACATTTTTCCAGTCAAGCACAATAATTGGAAAATTTTTGAGAAAACTTTGAGAATGTCCTAGGGGCTTGTTGTAAAGAACTCCCCAAAATTAAAAGATCTGCATCCAATTTGCAGGGACTCTAGTTCGGAGAAATCAATCAGGGAATATTATTTTTGGGAAAATTCCTCTGAACAATTTAGGCACTGGTGTTGTACAGAGACAGACACAGTGATTTGAATGCAACAATTATTTCCATATCAGGGATCCTCAAATTGTGTATTTCCGCCAAAATCTTTTGATGCTGTTTCTTTGCAGGTTTACTTAACTATATATACTGTACATACTACACAAGAAAGTTTAAAACATCTAAAAAGGTTGACATCAATTTTTAATACGGGAGACAAAGAAGTAATACCAAAAAAGTACCGACTATAAGAAGAAAGAAAGTAATAAAACAGTTATATTGAAAGAATCGCTGATTATAGACTGAACATGTTGAAGATCCATAACCTTAACACATTCAATCCTGAGGTTTACAATACATGTTTAAGGTAATCTTGTGTCCCAAGCAATGTAGCTATTATTCAAAAGGGTGTAGAGAAAAATGATCATCTACATCAGTTTGAAACTGATGACATCTTGTAGTATTGTCTTTCCTCTTTAAATCTGTGTGACAAAAACACCTTTTCAAGTTTTACTTCCTCCTATACATACGTATATATATGGAGTAATATATGTAGTATAGAGAAAGTTATGTAAAGCTGCGGACAATCGATTTCGAGATTTCAACAGAAATACACGTTTTGGGGTCCCCTGATACTGAAAAAGGGATTTTTTTTTCTTTCTTCAAAATGTCCATACATCTGTCTGTTCGGCCACCTGTGAACACTACTAGCGCCTGAACCACACGTACAATCATTTCCAAATTGAAGAAACCCCTGTCCATCTGGCTCTAGTTGAAGCTTTTAAATTTTGAAAAACATCTTTAAAATATGAGGGTACTTTACATTAAGCTCCCTGGACATTTTAAAACTTTTCTCAAAAATGGCTCCAAATTTTTTCTTTAAATTTCTTGTAAGAACACAAAAAACTACACTTATAAAGGTGGCATATGTCAGATTTTCACAGTTAACTTTGAATTTTTGAAAATTGCAAAAGTTTAAATTTATCTTCAATTTTATAGTTGAAGGAAGATGGCAGAATAGAGATTTTTAAAAAAAATTTAAAAAAAATTCAAACTAATCTTTTCTTTGAAAATTATTATAGGGGTAGTACCAAATGCACCATATCCGATGACATAAATGCCATATATCTCTATTCTTTTGTTTTTCAAAAATTACAAAAATGTAATTGTTTAGATATCGCTCACGACGGTAATATTTACATCAGAAGCAATTTCTTAGCATGTGCTTTAAATAATGTCAAATCAAGTTTCCCAAAAATTCAACAGTTAAAAATTAATTCAAAATTCTGCATTTTCAGAAACGATCAAACACTTATTTTCTCAAAAATGTCTCCAATGAATAGTGCTAATTGCAATATTTACTACGACAAAGTTAGTTTTGTTCTATTCTTTTGTTGTTGTTTTTTTTCAAAAATTATACAAATGTAATATTTTTTAAATATCTCTTATGCCGTTAATAAGCAGATTTCCATTGATTTGTATACATTACTACATTTGTAGGCGGAAGTCCTTCAAATAAATATATTATATTTCTAAAAAGTTAAATTTTTCAATGTAAATGACTATTTAGGACAAGGTTTTAGCCTTCTTTAATATTCTTAAAATAATATTTTGGTTCTACTACTTGGAAACCGAAAAGTTGAAAAAATTTTTTAAAAAAATGTACTTTGGGTGGTGAGATGGCAGCAAGCAAGAAGGAGGGGCAAGGACTTTACCAGTCCACATCAAGGAAATTAGAAAACTTTACAGAAAGTCTGTGACATTCTGTAGCACTTCTAGTTTATTTTTGTAGAAAGTAACAATGTTACAAATTATAGAGAAAAACCCAGTGAACGTCATCCAACAGTAATACCTATGCATTATAATTGTGATATTTTGTTGAAGTTCAGAAATAGTTCTGTTTGCATGTCTATTTATTTCTGTCTTTTAGAAATATATACTGTGGTCAAAACAATTATGATAAGTAGTCTAGTTCAATGGAGTTCTTCTTTTACAGGAATATAATTTTACTGTTTTTGTCAAAGATAAATCAAATTATTCATCAATTTCAACAGAATTCTGAAGGAAACAAAAATACTTGAATTTACGAAGACTCCCCAATAGAATCATTCGCACCATTATCACTCTTCTCAACATCATTTTCACTGTTTGAACTATTCAACAGACCAGGAAAAAAAATTGTTGCCCTCATCAGAAGAATCCAGTTCCAATCCATTATTCAAAAGCTCTTGAATATCTAACGATGAGTGTCACTGTGAATTTGACATTGTACAATTATGTCTAACATCTGTTCCATTCTAAATATATGTATATGTCGCTAACAGCATGAATATTGCGTACAAAAAAGGACATTCTGAACCTAATTGACAATGCCTATAAGTACAAATATCTAATCGCTTTCAGGGAAAAAAAGGAAAAACTTGCAACAAATAGAAACGCACATTGGTGATTATTCTGCAACCATCTTAGTGACTTCTAGGTGCTTACGAACATCCTAAAAAATTTATTGCCTGTCAAACAAGATAAATGTAGAAGAAAGTATTACATATGTCCATAGGACATAGCAGTAAAAGGAAGATGATGTATCAGATACGACCTCAAGATCGAAGGTGTTAATTTTGTTCCAAGGAGACCCAACTGTGGCAAACCTCACTAACTCACTACATTTAGCCCAATTAATTGTGTTTTATTAAAGTAAACATTTACGGCAATGTGACCAAACAATATGAAAGCATGACTTTCAATTCAAAGATGTGAAATTATAAAGATAAACAAGATGCTAAAAGAATTCTAGGCATCACACAGTACAGGAATATTTGAATTTTTGTAATCCTACGTTACAAGGGCAGTCTATGAAGCTGAAGACAACAAATGCAATTTTTGATGTTGCAATAATGTATGTGTGATAGATGATTAAAACAATTTAAAAAGGTGATTGTCAAAAATAATTTTGGACCTTGCCTGTATGTTAACTACTAATAAAACAAACTATACCATACATAATGTATAATAATAGATGCAATTCTTCACAAATTGGAATTTATGTTGAATACATGAATTTATGTCCAATACCACTTCACAACTAACTTCTCAACATAGTCTCCCTTGCTTGTCCAAACTAATGTTCCATTGGCAGGTGCAGACAGTGTTGATCGGGACTGCATGCTGAACTTCCCCATCGACCCTGAATAGCCTACCACCCACATTTCTTCAGTGGTGCGAACAGTTGGAGGTTACTAGGTACAACAAGGTTCAGATTAAGGAGGATGAAAAAGAAATGTTCTACTGGAAATGCAACAAATCATATGTGAATGGACAATGACGTGCAGCAAACTTATGCCTATTGATACAAGTCTGAATTTTTTCCACAATTTATCTCAAAAGCATGGCATTTTGTGACTATAACGGTCAGCACTCACTTCTGCCAAGGAATCCAAACAGGAGCAATCCTGTGAGGTCCCAAAAGGTAGTTGCTATCATATTCTTCACACATAGAGCATTCTTGAATTTCTTGGAAATTGAGGATGATGTGTGTTTCAATACCACTGACACTTTATTTTCCCCAGGTATATGATGCACCCATTACTTGTAATGATGTTCAGTAGGAATAGCTATCTGGAACTCTTTGTTTATGAAAACCAGTAATTCCCACCCCCTTCATGTCACTGAAAAAGCATTTAAGAGGTAGGAAATTCATAACTGATGCAGAACTTCAACCTGCCATCTGGACAACTCTCAGAATTCTTTCATGAAGTTATCAATACTTTGGTCTGACAGTGGATGTTTGTACAAGGAGCGATTTGAAGATGTGAAATAAGCTTTACCTTCCAAATTTGTATTAGTGTAAGAGGCTTTAAAAAACTTATCTGGGCAAGCTTTTATTACCTTTTGTTTTGAAATAAATGTTCCTCTTTAGCAAGAGTATGATGGATAAAAAGTTTGAGGTTTCATTTTGAATTTATGACAAAAGTACAATTACTTTCAAACATTTAACCTTATATGCATTTCTTTTTCAGCAATGCAACAACATTTTAATAACTTGTCTCAAATTTGTTATTAATGTGGTAGGCATTAACAGATCCTATTATTAAGAAAGAAATGACACTAATAAACACACCAAAGGGCTACTTAAGTGTTCATTTAATTAAAAACAATGAACAAAAATTAATTATGCAAAGGTTAAATAAAACAGTAATGACAGTTATAAATTTTATGCTTTAATTTCTTACTTAAGACAAAATTGACTGATTGATTTTTTCGTATTTCCAGGTCAACTGCTTTGGTCATTAGTCCCGTTAGTGTAGTGCATGGTTTTCCCGGGAGACGGCGGTGATCTTCCCCCTAACCAGGACTCTCCCACCAGCGGGGCACCGCCCCAGCCGGGACAAGCTCTAAGCTCCTGACCGGTCTCCCGAAATATGTCATAGTGTAATGCATGTTAGTGTAAGGGTGTGTGTGTAAGGGGAGAGGTTGGGACAAGGAAGAGGAAGGACAGATCGCACGTGGTCCGCGGCCCGTTTGGTAGGGTTCTGCTCCGGCATTCGCCTGGTGTTGATCGGAGAATTAAGACAAAAAATTTAACCTAGTAAAATGATACTAAAACTTCGAAGGAGTGAGTTCACTGCTCAGAGGAGAGTTACTTGCGACACTACCTATTATTCCAGCGCAGAATGCGTCACACAATCTCTAACAACCCATAACTAATGCCTCATAGCCCCATTCATTGCAAGAACCCTAAACAGCCATCACAGAACCCTAATTGCATTGGAACTTCTTCTAATTCTTGTAATTGATACAAATGCAGGCAGCATGCAGAGCTGCCCTATGACAATTCATTGTAGAGGCGCAACTTCATTGTGCCATTATGATGACATTCATGCTCAAAGGGTTAACTCAGAGATGAAAAGTTTCTCAGTCTTACATCGCATACTTTGTAATAATTTGAGTAATATCAGCAGTGGCAGATCTATGAATAGGCAAACCTAGGCATATGCCTAGGGTGGCAAATTTCCATGCAACTTTTTTCTTTTGAACATAATGATGTTTCTTGAATGTTAAATTAAATTTAAAGATATATTTTTTATGTACAATTTTAAGCTTTATTATAATATTGTTACAGCTTCGGGAAAAAATTTCCTCAGGATTTGCTCCAGTTTCTTTGAAGAACTGGACTGTGCATATTATTTCCAAATGTTGGTATCACCTTTTGCATGTATACATGTGTACCTATTTCAAATTGTTTGGCTGAAAGATAGTTTTCGGTATTGAAGCATGTCAAAAACTAGTTAAGATCAACAATGGGCGAAACTAGATTTTAAAAAATTCACTTTCCATTTTAGCTTAGAAAAAGATCTTTTAGTTCAAATAGATTGTGATAATGATATCATAGGCTTCCGCAGCCAGAGTCATGATCTGGGCAGTCCAGGTGATGATGCGTCGTGTTGGGCACCTCAGCCTTCAACGCAGCATTACCCAGACAGCCTTAATCAGATTGTGATATTATCAACAAATTTGCAAACCAAAAAGTTCGATGAAATCAATATATTTTCTGCTTTGTAACATTAAAATCAAAATTCATTAAATTAACCGGGAGGGGGTGAGGATATTTGCCTAGGGTAGCAAATTACATAAATTCACCACTGAATATCAGATTACATTATGAGCATTGAACACTATCAGATTTGAGAGAAGAAACATGATAATACTTTGTGTCTGAAAAACCTGACTGTCATGAATTCAATTTTATCTCACAGGCAGAATCTAAATAGAAGACAGTGAAGAGTTTGGGCTGTGTGAAGATTGTATAGTTGTATTACATTTATTTTGATGTGGAAAGCTAGTTGAAAAAATTGTCACCATGTTGAAAACACAATATCAATGTACAACTTGTGTTGGATTTGTTGGCGCTCCTGATTTAGTCAGATCAGGCCATCTACGGTGTGTTTACAAAGATGATGTGAATGCTGTTTGTGAAAAGATTCTAATGAAAGAAAAGGATTTTGCCTTGTGAACTGGAAAATGACACATACTTTGAAAGAGGATTTTTATATAGCAAATATTAAAGTATTTTATTAGTATATTAAAGAGATTCGCATTGTTTGTTAACTCAAAAATTAAAGGAACTACCTTGTTAAGCACTTATGGAAAGCATGATCTTCTCTTTACAGACATCAAAATATTCACTGTGGAAAACTGAACAATGAAAACTATTGTGTTTATGCAAGTTCTTCCCAGGAACCAAGTGACAAAGTTCAGCAAGTTCTGTTGAAATACATGCAGTCTGTCTTGACAAGGACAGTTTCTTGGCATGCAGCAGAAGAGATGAATTTCAAAACTACTGCTACCACAGAATGACACAGACATTCTCCCACTTCTTAATTTTCTAATAGTTCTCGTTAATTCTCTAACTTTTCAGTTTTGTTCCACCCTCTTCCCAGCTGCCACACCTATTGCAACCCATTTTTTCAAATTATCAGTTTTTTTGGATATCTAATGGTGGAATGAAAACATGACTGAAGAATAAAAGCTCATTCTCTATGGAAATTTTCATTGAAAAATTTGGAACCATATTTACAAAAATGATATTTGAGAGTTTCTGAAAATGCAGAATTTGAAGCTCTTTTCACCCAAAATTTTTTAAGTTAAAAACTTCATAAGAAATTCTTTAAAGCAATTGAACTAATACAATTATGTACACAAATTGTTGCAAATGTAAATATTAATGCCGTACATCAAAGTGGCATCAATGTCATGTTGTTAAGTACATTTGGCACTATCCATTCAAAAAAATGTAAAGAAAAAAATTTGGAGCCGTTTACAAGAAAAAAGGCATTTGAACATATCTGAAATTGTAGAATTTTGAGCTTATTTTTCCAGGAAACTATAGAATTTTCGAGAAACTTTATAAGACATCATTTAAAGCTCATGTACTCATTAATGCAATAATTTATAATAATCATTGTTAATGTAAATATTAATAGCGTGAGAGATGTCAAAAAATTACAAATGAGTTTTTTTTAAAAAACAAATGATAGAGCAATACAGTGATTATGACAATTTATCTAGGAGACTTACCACTATTCGTACCAAAAGTTCAAAGAAACAATATGACATATCACATATCACTATGTGACATATCACTACAAGTCACTCTATTTTGTAAAAAAAAAAAAAAAAAAAAAATCTACTAAAATTTTCGAATAACTGTACACGACCTTAATGAAAATCAATTATGCAGAACAAATTTCAATTGCAGGAAAAATCCCTAACTTCAATTTTGTAGTTGTAGGATTATGCCGAAAAATTTAATCTTTTGGTATTTTCAAAAATTCAGAGTTTACAGTGAAAATTATTTATATATTTATTATTAAAACTTTATATGCGAATTTCATTCTAGTCTTACAAGAAATGTGAAGAAAAAATTTGGAGCTGTTTTCAGAAACTTTTGAAAATGTCCTAGGGGTTTCTTGTAAATTGTAGAGCTTTGAGTGATGCCAGATTGACAGGAGTTTATTCAGTTTGGAAAAAATCTTATTCATAGTTTGCAAGCTACTGTTGTTTGCAGACACGATGGATGGACAGAGGTTATAGAAAACATCTACAACAACATCTACAACAACAACAACAACAACAACAACAACAACAACAACAACAACCTTTTTTTAGTATCAGGGTCAACAGATATTTTCATTCAAATCCGAAGTCAAATCTTTCAGAAGATCTCTTACTCTCAATAAAAATAATGCAATAATTGAGGAAAGAAAACAAAAGCCTGAAGTTTTACAATTCAACCACAAAATGTAATCTAGGTAAGAGAATAGAGCAAAAGGCTATAGACTATATACACCACAGAAAGACACCAAAAGACTGCCTTATACATTTTTTTTGACAATATAAAAGATGGTGTGTGAATAAATGTTTTTAATCTGTTTTGAATATAGCATCCTTGATCTTGTCAAAACAAGACGTATTGGGGAGCACTAATGTGCCAGTCACAAATGGTCTTAGAACTCAACTAAAACAGCAATAGGGTAAATGTCATAATTGATAGTACAGATGAATAAAAATGTGAAACTGCTAACAAATAAATCACATATTCAAGATATTGCAAATCTTTCAACTCTTGATATTTTTGGAAAAAGAATATAAGGATCATAGTGATGTGTTAAGTTCCATGCACTCCAATTGAAAATAGTTTAATTTCATGTAATTGCGCAACAAAATAGTTTTACAAAGTGTTTTCATACTAATAACAAAATGACATTCCACATATACTTCACAAACATGAAAAATTACTTTTAAAAAACACAACCTTGCTTTTTAACAAAAAATTTAACTTCTACAATAATTTTAAATTGTACAATTTGTAGCAGCATTTTCAGTCTGCAAACACCATGTTAAATAAAAAATGAAGTAAATAATAATGATAAATAATAAATGATATAAATAAAATTGAATAGTGTTGTTTTCTGTTAAAAGTTTTGTTAGCAGAGATACCGAGACCTTTATGATGCATTCTTGTACAAGGAGAAACTGGGCCAACATCAATGAAACTTAAAAAATACTGAATGGCCTCTATGATGCTCCGGAATTGTTACACTTGTACATGCTCACCACTATCTGTAACCTGAGTGAACAAAACATGAAGAAGGCTAAATTCAAACTTGTCAACTACAAAAATGTCCTCTCAAGCCACACAGTTAATTTCTGGAATAAGCTTCCTCAAGAGATCATCTCAGCCAGCAATCAATGCCAGTTAAAAGACTTTTACCTACATATGCGATTACATTATAAATCATTAGCATTTATTACACTATACACTAATTCAAAGTTTGTGAAATAAACAGTGATCGTGAAAATCCTGGATTTTCAACAGGACTATGCTCCTGGACCAAGTAAAATGCATGGAACAGTAGTTGGCAAAGTTCATAACAGTTCTTGATTGCACTACTGGAAGTCTGGACCTAAACCCACTGCTGTGCTGATTTTGAATAACTGTATACTCATCAATAGCATATTTTGTTTCTTTCAAAATACACGTAAAACCTCTCTTTCATACATTTCAAGCGATCACGAAAAAATTGAGTAAATTGCAGGAAAGATTACATGGTGGGAAATTACTTTGCTTATATAATACAATACCTTAGATTCACTTTCCCTAAATTGAAGTTATTTTGAAATTAGAAATGATCACCCTATGATCCTCAGACAACACGAAGTAATTTAGTCTTCAACCAATTACAAATGGTCAAGTATGTTGAGAGAGTGGAAATGAACAACCAAACATACAATATCTACAGTCAAACATAATATTTCAAATTAACCAAGTAGGACGTGGGATATTATTAAGTTTGAAAGTGTAAAAGTGACGATTTACCAATGCAATTATACAACAATTGAAGGGACCAAGGAAAGTTGCTGTTAAAACCAGGGAAAGAAATTCCAGGGAAAGCAAGGCTTGAATGTACAAAGCAAGTCTGAAAAGTTCTTGGAATGAGTTTTTGGAGGACATATTATGCCATCTCTTAGCCACAATAGAAATTAAGTACTGATAGTCTCAGAAGCCACAGTTAATTTTACCCTCAGTTTGAAGTCCTTTGAGAAGAGCAACAGATAATTCTTAGAGTTTGTGTGCTTGAAGTTGGTCACCACATTAGAATGAAACAATGTGTATCAATAAAGTTCTATGGGAAAACCTCGATGGAAGCATTCAAGATGATAAGAGTTTATGGAGATAAATGTTTATCTCAGTCAGCAGTAAAAAAAGTGGTTCAAGAGATTTGAGGAAGGGACTGCATTTGTTAAACGATGACTTAAGGTGTGAACATTCTTCCACAAGCAACATGAGACAAAAATTTTCAGTGTCCTGGATCTTTATGTCCAAGACCGGTATCAGACATGTCAGCTGACAACAGAGGAGTTCAACATTAATAAAAGTGTTGTTCCCACAATTTCCGCCCTACTCACTGCTGAAGCCATGGCTCTCTCCTGCTTCACGACTATGTTGAACGACAACTGACAGACATGTGCCAACATTGGCAGCTTTCACTTCAAGTTGAAGACCCTCATGAAATGAAGGCAACATGGGTCTGTTTTCAAAATTCAAAATGCAATGACACCACCTAAAAAACATGTCTAAAAGAGCCTTTTCAAGAGCATTCCAAACACTTCTTGAAAGATGTCAGGTGTATATCAAAAGAAGAGGGGACTCAGTTAAATAAAATTATGTAAAATAGATTTTTATTACATTCCTTTTGGACTTGCGGTGTACAATTACATTTGGTACGTTCTTAGAAGTTACTTAGTTCATGTACTGACTGAACTTATGACTGTATTCTGTGTACAGAGAATAAAGTCTTTCACAGCAAATCAACCTAATATTCACCACCTTCCCTACAGATTTATGAAATTTCATAAAATTTATGAAGGTGCCTGCTTTTAGTAGAAGTTAATTTGGTTTGCATTTTTTAATCTACATTTGTACAATAAATAAATATTTGAATTTTTACTATTACAGAGTGAAATAAAGCCAATTTCATAGCCTCCATAGTAGTTAGTGGATCCGACTTAATTTTTTAGAGAAAATTAACTAATTCTCACAGACATCTGTGTACAATAGAATCCAAACCTACATTCCATGCATTATTTCTAAAATCATTTAACTGTAATGCTCAGTTCTCAACTTCATACTAATTTGTGGACAACGATAATTTTATTTCAATGGAAACCTCTTTGGGTCTTCAAAAAAAGTCTTCACCTCCTAATACATAATATGTTGTTTTTTTTCTTTAATTATTTTTCCTTCCCAAATCCTTGCATTTTTATATTTTGTCATTCAAAATAATTTAACTGCACATACCTACATGTAATTAATTACACCAGCAGATATGATTGGTTCACTAAGGAAAGGTGACTATTTGAGGTGATTTCTCTTATGGCCTTTTCATACCACCCATCCTCAACTTTCATTGTGCATCAGCAGTAAATGTCAAACTTACACATTGCTCCATCAGTGTTCCAAGAGAAGGAATGTTCAGTGATTACGATAGCAGCAGCAAGTATGAGTGGGGACAGCAGAAATTGATCCCAATCCATTGAAATATATTGTCTTCAATATAACCAAAGTGGTCCTTGCCTCAAACTTCATTTATCAGAATTCACCTTAAAGGTTAAATACAATGAGAGAAGTTAAGCGATTTACAAATCATGAGCTTTTATAAGCATTTTTATTATCATTAATAACTTCATTATTTGGGAAGAAGCTGCTTTTTTGTTTGTTTGTTTTTTGGCATATTTGTTGAAGGTAAACCAAAATGATCCTAGAATTTTCAACACGTGTCTCTGATATATATATATTTTTTTTTTAGAAAGGCATTGACTAAATGATTCATGTGCACAATTATTATATTTAAAACATGCATATCTCCCTCTCTCTCCCCCCATCAGAGATCCCCACAGGCTTCATTCTGACATAGTGCATGTGAAATACACTCTAGAAGTTGAGAGCTACGCATTTGCTGAATTCTGAAGTCAACAACTACAACAAGAGCTGCTTGTGGACTGCGTTGTTCAAGCAGAAAAAGAACAAAGCTCAAAGTTACAAGGTGATCTAAACCAACTTTCCTTAACTCCATTAGTCCTTCCTGTACTCCCACACAATTTAAAGACAATCAAATTCCTCAACAAAGGCCAAATGTATTTCATCCACACCAATGAGAGAGATCCAATTAGAAAACACGGAACTCAAGATAGAAGTGGCAGATAAAAGAGGGTTAAAAAGTAGCCAACTTATGTTAACAATGATGTCCTAACTTTTCTGTGCACGTATGTCTGCATGCATACCCAAGTATATTCAGAAGCATTTAATTCTTTTGTCATAAGTCAATACTTAAGTAACATTTGACAATTTTCACAGTTACACAAAGCAATACGTTCATGTTAAGTAGTGTAAAACAGTGAATGAAAACTACTCAGAATGTACGATTAGAAGATGTGAATGTGCTGAAATCGATTATCTCAGATTATCCGAAGAATAACCAAAGTGTAAATAATTTTTGTCCTTATTAGGAAAATATTTATAGTATATCACTGACATGTTTTTGGTGTCAATAAAGACCCTCTTTTTCTAAACACCTACATTTACTAGTTGATTATACACTTATTCTTTATCTATCTATATCTGATGATATTACATGCAACAGAAGTGAAGAAAGTTTAGAAATTAAACTATTATTTTTTCTTTATACAGAACTTGAGCTAGGCAAAAAGTTGTACTTTTCAGTTAAACTAATACCACTTTATTCAATTTGCAAGAATTTGTGATAAATCCCATAAACCAAGTCACAGTAGTATAATTACACAAATTTATTTTGATAGTATGATTATATTCAAGCCTTACATTCTGCGTAGTCAAGTACTGACTTCAACAATGCTTGTTTTATCAATAAAGTAAACTTGTTTGATCATAGATTCCAACTCAAAAGTGATTTTTCTCCCTCCCCCCTCCCCATTGTATAATAGATTCACTTTATTATCCTTAGTTCAATTTTAAATTATTATAAATAAATAAAAAATAAAAACAAAAACAATTTTTGTTTAAACCAGTCACATTTATTCAGAATACAACTCTTTATTTAAATAAACTTCATAATCAGGAAAAATTATTTAGTATATTCCGAAATGTTTTCAGCATTAACACACTCTTATTTTTCCAGATTAAAAATTTTGAATTAAAAAGAAAACAATTTCACAACATTAATTATGCTTAAATTTCCATTTTTCAGTCCAGGAAAAATATGAATTGTGTATTAATACTCAGAAAGCAAGATGACTATAATTTCAATTTTTCCAGTGAATTAAATAAACTGAAAATTTCTGTTATGTATCTACATTGTAAGTAAAATCAAACAAAAACAAATTTATTATTCAAGAAAAAAATTCTTATTCAAGATTAAAAGTTGTCTTATAAAGAAAAATTACAGATAGTAAATTAATATAATAATGTAATAAACAAAATGAAATTAATTTTGATACAAATTACTTTGCAATTAATTTGCAACTGGCATAATACACCCTTATCACAATAAAACAGTGATGAAGGACCTTCAATATTACAACAATAAACTTAACATAACATTAAAAGTTTGAGTAATAATTAAGGAACTTTAAAAACCATTAATTTTATGTTCACGGCTTTGCCTAAGCACTTCAGAAACTAATGCATTGTAGTGTGCAAGATTGAGGAAGAAAAATGCAACATGAAAAACACTGTGCCACTAACCATCCAACAATTCTTCAACAGCAGTCCGAACTCCTTTGTCAAATGCACGAGCATCAGCTGCAGTTTGAAACGTCAAGCCAAATTTCTTGTCTCCGGTTTTCCAATGATGGAATGTGGGCATTACTTTGTTATACTCAAAATCCTTCTTAATTGTGCAGCTCAACACAACCTACGAAACAAACATTACAATATAAGATCACAATTATAATACTACATATTTAACACATTGTTCAATATTATCTTAGTCATTTTTTTTTTAACAAATATAATTTTACAGAACTATATAATTAATTTTTATGTTAAATACAATTACTTTTTTTTTTAAACAAACAAACGTGTTTTCCCAAAACCAATATTTTATATAAAAAAAACTATCCACTCCTAACATTTGGAAAGCCACTCACACAACTATTTAATAAAAACTAATAAATAACTATAATGTGAGGGCTTAAACTGAAGGGAAAACTGAAACACTTATATCAAACTCTTAAATAAATCTTAAATTGGTATCACCCTTTCCACAAAACTTTTATTAAAACAAATACAAGTCGTAATTCTGGACTAATAGAGATTAATATTTTCAGACAACTGGTGAATGCCATGCTGCAATGGCTGAAGGGCAAACTCAAACACAACAGACCATTTCCTTGAGATTCTTTGAGATCACACTCTTCTCATCACACCTTGAGATTCTTTAGAGATCACACTCTCTCCAATTCACTATACTTCTATGGTAGTTTAAACATAGAGAAAGGAGTATCTTTCTTGCTCCATGGTATAAATACAAATCTGTCTTTACTATGATTATGTATATTATAATATAAATTAGTCCATTTTATTTTGTTGTATTACAGTTTTCAGAGACATCTGTAGCTATCAATGTCCATTTCCAGACATTAAAGGAGAGGAGGCTGAATTTTTCTGTGGGCAAGTTTTAATTTACAACCTAGAATAAATTAGAATCTACTTCGAGACTTGTGGGAAAATAAATTTGTATACTTGAAATAGGGGCAATAGTGTTCACCAGAGTATCCTTCTTAAGAACTTGAATAAAAAACCTTAAATAACCTGAAAATAGACCTTTTTGTACATAAAACTGTGATATGTTTGAATGGTAACACAATTTTTTTAAAAAATTTTTAAAAAGAATGTGTATTAAATTAAGACTTATTTTCTTTTGATGAAATATGATAGTACTGAATTGAATTGATGCCTTATTTTATGTGGCAAGACTCAGGCCATGAGGCCTGCTCTTTTGGCTGACCACGCAAATTTCACTACGCTCCTTTCACCAACTAGGGTAGAAAGAAGGTATTACTTGGGCGAAGAAACAGGCAATTTGAATTTACCTCAGAGGCTTCATTTAGGCTTGAGGATCTTTTACATGCAGTAAATCTACTAATATGGAACAGCTAGCTTTACTTCCCCTCCTAAGGAAGGCGTACAAAGGATTTTTTTCGCCCTTAAAATCCACAACTTTGATCAGGTTTGAACCCGCGAACTTGAGTTTAACAGACCGATACCCTAACCATTACACCATTGCCACCACATATAGACGATTATGAGGTATACCTTTGTCAGTATATTTTAAAGTAGTGTTTAATTATATGTTTAGGTAAATCTTCCAAAACAGGATGATGAAGATAGGTTGGTAGTTGTGCAAGTTGGTATAATTATTGTAATTTTTTAATTTTATTTTGTGTGTTTCAGCCCATTCTTCAATTCACCTAAATGATTGCTGCTCATGGTTACCTCTGCTATTATTCATACAATGCACATTACCATTGTGGTCACAAGCCCACAAAAAGTGGAGGATATAAAGGCATTGACCTCTCATACTCATAAATTCACATAGTGATCGTGTTCCATCCGATGTCATTAATATCTTCATCATCTTCTCCGTTCAATGTATTAAATAGAGCACTTAGGCAATTTAAAAAAAATATTTTTTATTATTCCTATTTTACCTGTAATAAGTATATATTATTGTCTAAATAAAGCAACTTAAAGTACTAAATTGCATTTATTATTTCATTTCTCCAAGTTTCAAGCTTGATTAAAGAAATGCATTTTATGTATAAGATTTTGAACATTTCTTATGCTGATGAATAGTTTTACTTGTAATCGATTAAATATTTTAGCCATGTTAATATTTGTTACGTAAATAATTGTTTTTGTATTAAATATATAATTAGTTATTAATATATGTTAAGCAAGTTATATTCTGTTATGAACGGATCACATACAAACAATAATTTACCAATTCCTGAGCTCCAAAACTAACAAAATTCAGAGGAAAAAGATAAGAAAATACCAATCCTACTGGACAAGAAGTTTTTATAATATTCTGTCAATGTAAATTGTGGATCAGGTAAAAAACTCATCAATTCAGAGACTGGCAGTCCTGACTCGAAGTTACTATATTGGCAGAAATGATGGGTGGGGGGCATCATTGGGGATTTGTTTCAATGCACACTAACACTGACAAATTGTTGGAGAAATTGTTGTTTTCCATTTCGTCTCCTTTCTGACCTTTGGAACAAGTGACATTTTCCCTTTAGACCTATCTGTCCTATATCAATTCCTTAAGATTCTGCTTAGAAACATTATATGTTATTTTGTGTACAAAATTAATTAAATATTCATCCCATCTCCACCATTGTTCTTTCATACAATTCATATTGCCACCACTTTACATAATTTCCTAATTTCTCAGCTGTAATTTCAGTCTACATATTGAAAGTGAGGTTCTGCAAAATACGAGTGCATCCAACAAAGTACATACAATGAGTTACAGCCAGGATTTGAAATGCTGTCTCATAACATGAGGAAACACATTCTAAACAGCATGTAAATATAAGATCTCAAATGTAAAACAATATTCTGTCCTAACTTAGGGATTCCAAGTTCCCACTCCCTTGATGAATTTCAGAAAACTGTAACGAAATTAAAATAAATTGCATAAATACATAAAAAATCTTAATTTGCATGAATTCCAAAAGCTTTGCATGTCCCATGTCTGATATATCAACAGGTGTAATACTGAAAGACTAAAGTTCTTTTGTAATGTCATTAGAGACATAGCTGTAGGAAGTTGTTGAAAATAAACTAATCCATTTATGATTGGCCATTATTCATGACACAATGGTACAAGTGGAAATTTTCACTTCATCAATGCTCAGTCACTGGACTTATCACAATCAACAATTATAGCTTCTTTTTCTTTAATTTCTATTCTGATAGGAACTATAGAACTTACAGAAACAAAAGTTGTTAACAAAAGTCATTCTAATCCAAGAACACTGTTTAATCAAATTCAGAATTTTAAAATATGTGCATTCACACTTCAATTCTTTTCCCCCCCTCTCCCTCCATCTCAAACAAAATCAATCATGAAGCCCTGGAGAGTATAAAACAATTTTAATGTAATTTTATTTCAATTGAGCATTTGTGCATAAATCATTGCCAAATACACTTGCAATGAATTTTTTGTTCCTTCATCTGCATATATTCTTTGCGTTTCATTTTGGTTATGAGCCTCTCAGCCCAGTTACATCTTTTTTAATGAACCTATCTGCTAGTTGACTGGCTCAATAGAAGTTTGAACTTTACCGCTGGTTTCTGAAAAATGACATAGCAGATATATAGTTGACACATTATAACATTTTGGCCTCGTTATCTTTAAAACTTCTCAAAAAAGAATTTTCAATTTTTCAAAGGAAATGAGTAGTAATGAATATATGGTAACAAAACAATTATAGTGAGTTTCTTGCTTTTGGAATTCCACATAAAATTCCTTTTCTCTTAACATTACACATGACATTTGAGGGCTGTTGAAATTTTCTTGAAAGACCTCTATATCTCCTTTAATTATATATAAATGATTAAGCTCATATCAAGTATTGTGAAACTGATAAATAAGTGTATGCAGCCATTTAAGTACAGTGAAACCTGACTTAAGCAGTTACCTGGTCAATGGTTGAATCAAACGTTTTTATGAAAGCTCCTGAGCATTTTTATTTACCATAAATTGTAAATCACAATTTAAAAAAGGTATTCAATATTATTTATCCTCCTCTGAGCTAATATTAAAACACACCTTCAACATCATCTCGCATTCTTTCAGGTGAGAAAACTTGCTTCATTGAATACAACATTCAAACTGATTTGAAGATGCAATTCACATTCTGTAGAAACTTTCCTGCTGAACCATCTGACAGTTAGTACCACATGAAGTACGCACCCTCCTCCACTAGTCCTTAACAAATTCCCACAGAAGGGAACTGAGTTTACCAAACAGAGAAATGCTGTGAAACGGGGGAAATGAATGCACTGTTTCGTTAGGAGACATTTGTTAAAATTAACTGTTATTATTTCAAATAGAAAGAGATTCTTCTGCAATTATTGTAATTATTCAAAGTAATCTGACATGTGTCCCCCTGCAAAAAGATATTAAATCAACAGTAATCTCCACCAATTTTCTGCTTCTAGTAATAATACTGTTGAACATTGTTTGAGATGACCGCTTAACAATGAAACTACAAAATATGTATGGCCCCTGGGCATTTAGCCAGGTTGGTGTTGAAAAGAGGGAATATTTACATGTGTTTTGTGGAAAAATCAACCAGTTCTACAAACCAAGGACTGTTTGAGGTGACTGCTTAATCAAGATAGCCATTTTAGCAGGTTTCACTGTATTTCAATCTTTTAAATATCAAAGCTCACTTCTTAATTCTTCAATTATCACCAAGATTTTTTAAAGCTTTTTAAAACATTGTAAGAAATTTATCAAAATGCTTTAATTAAACCTTGTTCTTTTGCCAAAAAACTACATCTGAAACCCTCATCTTCATAAATCAGAACTTCATGAAAATGTACTAATACTCACTAAAGAACGACATTAAAAATTGTAACTGGAAAAATTTATGAGAAATATGACCATGAAAATACAGAAATTTGTATGTTGACCATCATTAGTAACAATGCAATCGTATCAAACAAAACGTTTGCAGTTTTCTGGTCAGAAAGAACAAACGAGAAGTTCTTTACAAAATCAAAAATTTTGATTTTAGATTGAAGACAAAAATGTACAAATGCTTATCCTTACCGACTGATCTGATATCCTTTTGCCAAATATCAGGTATTCATGTTTGCCCTCAGCGACTTCGCAAGGAAGTGCCCGTTTTCGTACAGACACGTTGGAAAGGCCCCCTCCACCCATGGGGACCCAGCCACCCGTGCTGTCATCACGCATCATCACCTGAGCCCGAACTCGAACAAGATAGTTCCCACTGCAACAACAAAATCACAAATTAGGATTGGAAAAAAATAAAATTAAATTAAAAAACATCACACATACACACACACACAGTGGGCACATAAGTAAATTAAAAGGAATAAGGTTTCATGGCATGTCTAAATGTCAACTTAAAGTGACAATGAAGGCAACTATGATAAATGCAAGACACAAGGAAGGTCTTTTACTCTTTAAAAGATAATGAATCATTACTATTTAATTAAATGAGAAAAAACTAAATGTTGTTGAATTGCTGCCTGGGAAACAATAGCACAGCACTTCAAACTGGCATACACTTAACATCCAACGGGTTGTTGGAACAGAAATTAACACTATTCTTATTTCAAGCGTAGTCCATGTTCAAGCACATGTAATTTTAACATGCTCTTTCAACATTTCAAAGCTCTTATTACCCTTCTAATTATGATCTTTGCAACAATTTTGACAAAACAAACAAACATACTGTTTAGGTGAACATGAAAACCCATTTAATTTCAGAGATAACTTAACGAATAATGAACCTTCAATATTTGTATACAATTTTCCCTACAGATATGGCAAATTTATTGCAACAAAACTGATGTACACTTCGGTAAGTAAATGAAATTTCTTTTATTGACATGCAAAGTTCTGAACTATATAATCAATAGTATTCCACTTTATCTAATCTAATAAAACAATAAGACAACTGATTTTTTCTGAAATTCTTTCCCTACCTCATACAAATTTTATTTTCTAAAATTCGTACATTCAAAACACAATATAAATACAAGTTTATGTTCATACATTTTTGTTGACGTTAAAATTTCAACAAAGATTCTAAACCATTGACATTTTCCAATACTGAAACAAGAATTCACATCTTTGTTCATTTGTAATTAAACATTCTCTGTGCTGCATAATAAAATATATTGAAAACTACACATAAGCACCATTCTAAATAAATGAAACTTATCTGTTGAGAATACTCGTGACAAAAAACAAACAAACAAAAAAACATTTCAAATAAACAAAGCAAAGCTATGAAATAGTTGACAACTACATCAGGTTTATGATTCAGTATTTTGACATGTACCAGTTATCAATCAAGCAAACTTGATACCAATGTCACTCCCAATGACATATTTGAATAGTTGTCACAACACAATAACCAAATCATGTAACTCCCGATTATCAATCATTTTAGTGAAGTAACTGACAGCTCTTTTAGACGTTCATGTGAATTCAAACGTTTTTTCATATAATAATATTTAAGTTGGTTTTTAAGCTACTATGATTAATAGAGACAGAAAAGTTTCTCAGAGGCATAAAGAATGGATTATACATAACACATATTACCCAAAAAATTTGTTGTAAATTATGAAGATATGATTCTAAACAAATGTTAGACCGATAAACAATGAAAATACACACACATTCCTATCACTTGAATAAGTTACAATGACCCAACATGAAACTGCCACTGTATGTAAAGGCCACATTATCTGAATTTGATATATATGTGAATGGAGGATAACATATTCAACATCTAAATATTTCATAGTACGTGTCACACGCGTCATTTTATACTAAAACACACTAAACATCACTTATGAGATGGGAACAGTGAGAGATGGAATTTCAACGAATGTCATCTTGGAATACTAGGCTATAAGATTCACTCTCGGAGCATCGGCCTCCTACTCACTCCGATTCCACGAAAGAAGTTGGTAAACAAGTAGGCACATAATCTTCTCGCGCGCCCACGAAGGTAATTGAATCGGAGCCATGCATCAGAGGAAGAAGTCATTCATCGATATGATGAACGCCAAACGTTGGGGTTATGGACAAACACTAATGCGTTAAGCTTCATTAATACATCGCTAAATGACATTTTAATACACAATATTTGTAAATGATGAGTGAACTGAAGTATACGTGCCAAAATTGATCCTTTTAAGTATAAATCTATTGTGACCTAGCCCTAATTTTCAGCACACCAACAGTAAGTAATCACTGTAACCACATAACTACATTCATGACACATTACTCACTCTTCATATGCCTCTGTCATGATTCGCACAAATAGATGGTCTAGTTTCGCCCCATTTCGCGCCTGTCTTCACCATTTTTGGCGCATGTGAAAGACATCAGCCACCACTCGCAATAGACAGGAAGTAGACTGCCTCACTTGCCCTGAGAAGCTTATATCTATCTCTTGAATGATGTCATTGCGCATGTCCGAGCTACCATTCCAATAAAAATATAGTCCGTCGTGCATGCCGTACGATTATTGGCAGTTCAATTTGAAAACATGAAATCTTCTGCCATTATTCGCGATTTCGAGTATTCTTGAGTAGAGGAGGTGGTTCAATAAAGTCAATTACGGTCAGAACATGGCGATACTTTCCTACAAAGCCGTATAGTGATATAAATATGGAGACTGATCTCTCTGCCTTCTCGATGCGTTTATTAAGAATGTGTTCAATAAGTCACTTGGATATGGACTGAATTATAGTTCTTATAAATCCTGAAATGTTTGCTTCGTGTAAGGATTTCTGCTAATAGAGAAGAATGCTGTGCAAATGATCTCTTGGAAATAACGCATATGCTCCAAATACAACTTTTTTCAATCAAAACTTGTTCATTCACAACACCCCTTTTACACGTTGGTGAGATACATTCAATAATTTTCCTTCAATGGACAAAAACATTGAAATATATTTGATATTAAATAAAGTATCTCTATACACAAAGTCTCATGTTTGCCTGATATTTATTTCAATAAGCAGGGTGATTTTTGACAATATTTCCACATTATGTCCTATCCAAATGTAATTATAAAGAATTAACAATTTCCATCAAATAATTCAATTCATGTTATACATTGTTTTTGTTACTTCACTTTTTGTTTGTTCTTTTTTTTTTTTTCCCAAACATATTCTGTTGATTTTAGAAGTCTAGAGGCTGCAGTAAGAACTAAAAAACAAAAAATAAAAGAAAAGAAAATGGGACTTTGATTAATCAGGTACCTCTGAAGTGGATTTCAAAAATTCAAAGATTTAAATAAAATGAGGCAGGATAAAAAATAATCTCATTTAAGATAAAGAGAAAATGATTTGTGCAGAAATTATAGTGACTAGGCTAATATCCTTCCTGAATAAATGAACATTTAAAGAACGAAACTGAAACAAGCAAAAATCAGTAGAAATAAAAAAAGAGTTAGTTTATTATTATTATTAATAATTATATTATTATTATTATTATATTATTATTATTATTATTATTATTATTACTATTATTATTTATTCTGATAATTATCAATTGTCTGCCATTTGTGCATTGCCACTTTGAGTACTTGCCTAATAATGTATTGCCTACATTGTTTTATTAATAATGTATTGTTTTTATTTAACCATGGGAAAATCTATTGATCTATTGACTGCATTGTGTTTATTATATGTATGCTTGCTAAAGTATAATTTTTATAGATGTTTGAAAGATTTATTTTTGTTATTTATACTTGCCGATTGGCTAATGAGTTTGAATTTCTTTCCTTTTACTTTCTTACTACTGCTTACCAGTGCCTGACTTTGACTCGTGTGCACCCTAGGCTGTCAAATGTTTTAGCGCCCTTTTTTAATTTGCTTTTTTGACATAAAAGTTATTTATAATATTTTGAATTAAAAAATGTATGATATTTGTGACTGATGCAAATATTATATAAGAAAAATCATTATATATTTGCTTTTTTTATAACATCATACATTTTTAGGTCAATAAATTAAAAATAAAAGGTAATAATAAAAGAATTTATACTTGTATATTTTAGTTTTATTTATATTTTGTTACCAAAAAATTGGATATTAAAGTCAAAATAACATTTGGGTGTACATTAAAATCAGAGGCGGGATTTCGGATCTTTTATTGGGAGGGCAAAGGTTCCCCCTGAATAGTATAGTAAAAAGTTCCCCTAAACCAAATGACATGAGTAGTTACACTACAACACTAACATAAAAATTACATTTTTCAAAGGTTTCTTGGCCTCCGTCAACCATCTACAGCCAGAAACGTGTTTTTTTTTTTTCTTTTCTTTTTGTCAACTTAAGACTATTCTATCTGATTGAAAAAATATGAAAAATAAGAAAACAGTTTATATTATCAGAATCACATTTTTACTTTCTCCTATTCGTACGTATATATTGAGTAATATACGTAGTATTGAGAAATTTATGTAATGCCGCGGAAAATCGATTTTGAGATTTCAACGAAAATACATGTTTCGGGGTGCCCTGATTGTGTACTGTGTTAAAAGTGCTTTTTTTAACGCTCTACATTTTTTTGAAAATTTATTCCTTTGTCGCGCAACATTGCTGCAATATTTGCAATTTAAAAAAATTACAAAACATGACTTTCTCAAAAACGGCATCAAATTTTTTCCTTAAATTTTTGGTGGGGGTAGTGCTAAATGCACTCTCTAAGTTGACATAAACGCCATAATACTTTATTCCTTTGTTTTTATAAAAATTACAAAACTAATTTTGTGACTTGTGTCTCATGTTAATATTTATATTAGCAGAAATTTGTTCACATTGTTGTATTTATGAGTATGTGTGCTTTAAATAATGCCATGTAAAGGTTCTCAAAAACTCAACAGTTTTCTGTTAAAATGATCTCAAAATTCCGAATTTTCAGAAACACACACACCTTTTTTCTCAATAATGGCTCCAAATGTTTTTTTCAATTTTTTCCAACGTGTAGTGGTATTGCACTGTTTAAAATAACATAAACTTCATTTGGGTATATTCTTTTGTTTTTTCAAAACTTACACTAATGATTTTTTTGTTGAAACATCTGTCACGCCGTTAATTTGCAAATTTCCAGATATTTGTAAACACTATTCCATTTGTGAGTTAAAGCACCTCAAATGACTTAAAATGAAGTTTTTCGAAAACTGAAAAATACTCTGTGAAATAAAGCTTCATATTTTGCATCTACAGTAACACTTACATGCCATTTTCTTTAAAACGGCTCCAAATTTTTCAATTAAAATTGACATTGATGACAAGGTTTTACTTTTCTCTAATATTCTTAAAGTAATATTTCAGCTCTACTATTAGGAAACCGAGAAATTGAGAACAGGTAAAAAAATGTTCTTTGGGCGGCGATAGATGGCATCTGGCAGGAGAAGGAGACAAGACCTTAAAGTCAGCCCACACTAAAGAAATGAGAAAACTTTACCACGAGAAAGTCTATGCCATTCTGTAACACTAGTTTGATATTTTCTCTGCACCAAATTCAAACTCAAAAATTTTTTAATGACAAAAAAATAACAATAATTTTCACTGTATGAAAACTCAGGAACAAGCTTGGAAAAATCTCAAAACTTCCTCTCATAACACAAATCATGATTTTTTTTCAGATATTTACTTTCTTGCTACTGCTTATGCAGTTGAGAGAGTTATATAGTCCTGCGCGAAAAAATGATAAAATATTTGATAGAAAACTCTTATTACCAGTCCCTGACAACAAAAACGTAGATTAATCCAGTTGCTAAATTTAGAAAAACCTCTAACAGGTGGTGTAAGGATCCATGTGGGTCATTCAATACCTAAAAATCGATTGACAGCAAAATGTCCTTCCGTCTGGTGTATGTGAACAGAACTGGCACCTAGAACATGCGTAGGATTTTCCCCAAATTGAAGAAAGCCCTGCCGATCTGACCTGACTCGAAGGTTTGCAATTTTGAAAAATATTCATTAATTTTGGGGGTACTTTAGAAGAAGCTCCAGGGATATTTTCAAAATTTTCTCCAAAATGGCTCCAAATTTTTTATTTAAATTTCTTGTAAGAATAGAGTCAAATGCGATTATAAATGTGGCATAGGTCCGATTTTCACTGTTAACACTGAATTTTCGATAATTGGAAAATTTGAATTTTTCGGTGACTTCCTACAACTTCAAAATTGAAGATAGAGGTTTTCCTTCAAATGAAATTTGTTGCTCTTAATTAGTTTTTTCATTAAGGTCATGTACATTTTTTTGAATACTAGTAGCTTTTGCAGAATAACGTGTGCAGTATTAAATTGCAAAATTAGTTTTGCATATTATAGTGCAATATTAAATTAAAATATTGTGCAATTTTAAAAAATAACAATAACAAGATTTTCTTAAAAAGATTCCAAATTTTTTCTTTTAACTTTTGTTACGGATAGTGCTACATGTATTCTTTGAGGTGAAATAAATGCCATATTGCTCTATTCTTGTTTATTCTTCAAAAATTACCAAAATTAAATTTTTGACTTTTCTATCACCTTGATATTTGCATTAGCAGCGATTTGTTCTCATTATTGCATTTACAATTAAATGTGCTTTAAATTATGTCATATAAAGTTTCTGAAATTTCAAAACTTTTCTGTGAAAACAAGCTCAAAATTCCGCATTTTTAGAAACGCTCAAATGCTATTTTCTCTAAAACAACTCCTCATTTTTCTTCAAACGTTTCATACGAATAGCGCTAATTGGACTATTTTAGAAGACACAAACGTCAGTTTGCTATATTCTTTTGTTATTTTTCTTAAAAAATTACACAACTGTAATTTTTTTTAATATCATTCATGCCTTTAATATCCCTTTGTATACATTATTTCATTTCTGAGTGGAAGAAAAGAATTTCAATGAAGTATTTTGAAAACTCAACAGATTTCTATGAAAAAGTTTCAAATTTCGCATTTATAATAACTCTTAAACGCCATGTTCATAAAAACGTGTTCTACATGTTAAAAAAGTCTTCTTAAAAACCTTGTTCCAAAGTTTTCAACAAAAATTTCCGTATAGGATGAGATTTTACTCTTCTTTAATGTTCTTAAAGTAATATTTCGGCTCTACCATTAGGAAACAGAAAAATTTAGAAAATTTTCAAAAACATTAACTTTGGACTGTGATAGTAGCCAGCTGGTAAGAGAATAGGGCAAGATTCTAAAGTTTGCCCAGATCAAAGAAATTAGAAAACTAACTTGTACGAGAATGTTTGTGCCATCCCATAACACCATTAGTTTCGATTGCTGAGCTGTTTTTTGCTGATTGCCAAACAATTTTACCATATCCCCATCTTTAAATCAAATCAAAATGCTGCGCGAAAATACAGCGAATTTTCGCAGAAAACCCTTTTACACGACCTGGCAACGAAAAAGTAGGTAAATCCAGATGCTAAATTTAGAAAAAAATCTTCTAACACGTGATGTACACTGAATCCATGTTTGTAGGTCCTTGATACCGAAAAATCGATGGACGTCAAAATACCTGTCCGTCCGTCTGTCGATTTGTGAACAACACTAGCAGCTAAACCGTTCAGCCGATTTTCTCCAAAATTGATATTCCTCAATCAATCTGGTTGATGTTGCGGCCACTTGAATTTGAAACCGATATTTTAATTTGGAGATTTACATAAAGCCCTGGGACATTTTCAAAATTTTCAAAAAAATGGCTCTAACGTTTTGATTAATCTTTGTTGGTGGATAGTGTGAAGGACGTCTAAGAGAATGGCGCAAATCTCATGTTGGTTGAAAACGCTAATTTTGTCTTCTTTCCCTTTGTGCCTTTCAGCGTCGTGTTAGTCATTTGACATATTTCTCCTTATTTTGCACCCTGCGTTGTACTTCCCTTGTTATTCCATTCCTACGACAAACATCTGCTATATAGCCTTCCCAGGTTCCCTGGGTCTTTCAGGAAGTCTTTTCCTCTCTGGCCTCGCCTTCAACATCTGCTTCAGTTTCTTGTCCTCTTTTATTCTACTCAATGTCCGAACCATTTTAGCGCATTATTTTCAGTAGTTTTCATACTTGTGACTTTTCATTGATCCCTGATTGTGCCATTTCTTATTCTGTCTCTTCTACTCTTACCCAGTATTCTTTCGTAGAAACTTCATTTCTGTAGCTGTTATTCTACTATCTGTTTTTGTATTGCATGGTTGACTTTGCATTCCATAAATAAAAGTTGGCACGTATACCGACTTATAGATTTGTAATTTAGTTTTAGTACCAATTTTCATGCGTAAATTTATTTTACATATTTGATATACGACGGAATTAGTCTTCATAACTCTTATTATCATTTCATGCTCATACCCGCCGTTCTCTGACATAATAGTAGCCAGGTACACATAACTTGAACCTGTTCCAATTCTTCTTGTTCCCAGGTAATCATTTCCCTTCGTTTGTTGTACTCTTGCTAGTATTCATTTTCATTTCTCTGTCTTATAACGCATGTCCCCACTCCTGTGACTGTAAGTATCAAATAATATTTTTCTTGTCTTCAACTCATATTTTTATTTCGTCATTTCAAATTTTTAATATTTTCTGCCTTGAGCCCTATATTTTTTACCTAGTACTTCACTAGCAGCTTTTATCATAACTGTTTTAAAGTCTTCCCATTTTTGATTTACATTTAAGCTAAGCTATGATCCAAGTAGTCAGTAAACGTCTGCAGTATAATTTTCTTATTCTGTCTTGTTGTAATAAATGGATTTTGAAATAGTTTTTATGCTGTTATGTTTTGTTAATTGTTTAATCCATTTGGTGGGAATATTTATAAGTGCCGCTACCACGAAGCGATCTGAAAAATGTCAAGATTCTGTTGCAACGGAACACGTCTCCCGTGACGCGCCGGCATTCATCAACTTATGAGGGTAAGGGCGGTTATACCCCACGGAAAGATTCTAGCGTGGGTGTCACCAGCAACGTGCGACGTCCTCTCCACCACTCCGTCGCCGGGCTCTACCAGTTGTTCACTCTGAGTGTAAGCTTTTCTCTCCCAGGAAACCCTACTTGGAACGTGGCTTAGGAAACACACAATTCAATGATAGGCGCTACGATGTGCTTTGAAAAACAATTCATTAGGCAAATATTCAATGATACAAAATTTACAAAATTTAATATGCAAACCTCTGCTTTGCACTATTATTTAAATGCACAAGGGAAAATTTCAAATAGTCATACAATGATTTTAACACTAATTAAGGATCAGAATATTAGCCTGACGCAACCAATTTTAATCTTCATTAAATAATCATACCATAAACTCCTACGCTACCAGCTGGCGCGGAATTAATAGTCTTCTTACAATTTAACCGTTTAATTTTATTAATTTTCTTTCTAAATTTAACATAGATAATGGGAGGCTAGGAATGCCTTCCACACAAATTAAAATTTTAAGACAATTTCAAGATAAATTTTAAGAAAATTTCCTTTGATTCTAACTGAAAAACAAACCTTCTAACAGTTCTTGTTAATTTCACGGTACTCACTCTTGTCATGTGATCTCGGTGGCGTGCAACTCGGGATTTCGCTTTTATTTCAGGCGGCGTGCTCGCGGGTCGGAGTCGGAGTTGGGGTCGTGGTCGTGGTCGATGGCGTCGAAGGTTTGCTCTGGGGCGAAAGCAGCAATCCGTCCAGCTCGTACTGAAGCGCCGGCGCCGGCGGTGGGCTCGCGGCGTTCCCCTGACGCAGCTCTCCTCCTCACGGTGCCCCAATTCCCATACCACCTTCTCGGATGCGCATGCCTTCTCGCAGCATTCGTCCACATCGTTAGGTGGACGGTTAACATTATTAATTAAAAATTAAACATTATTAGGTAAAAATTAACATTCGGTGGACGTAAATTGGTGATGGGTTAAAATGTAGACGTTATAAAATACCTATTCAGTGAAGTGATTCAAATGACTAGAAATGAAGTTTCTCGAAAAAGTATTAGATTAGTATTAGTAGTATTAGATTCCTGCGAAAAAGAACATTTAGATTTAACATTTCATGCTTTATCGCCATTTTCTTAAAAATGGCTTCTGATTATTCAATGAAAATTTCTTTTTAGAACGAGGCTTTACTCTTCTTTGATATTTTTAAAGTAATATTTCGGTTCTACTATTAGGAAACCGAAAAGTTGAGAAAATGTAAAAAAAAATGTACTTTGGGCGACGACAGATGGCAGCTGGCCAGAGAACGGAGCAAGACCTTAAAGCCAGTCCACACCAAGGAAATTAGAAAACTTTACTACGAGAAAGTCTGTGCTATTCTGTAGCGTCTCTAGTTACTAATATCAATGTTCCGACGGGTTTTCTGCTTGTATTTTATAAAGACAACTGTACATTTACGTATTTTCTCAAAGAAATAATTTACTTGGTTGGTAAGACGATCAAAGTTAGCTTTTGTGTTTGTAACAATTTAGTTTGCATTTCTCAATATGCAATTTTTGCATTTTTTAACTTGGAATATTTGAGCTTTGTTTGTTTTTCTATTTGCTTTTCGTTCGCTTTGGAGTATAAATCAAAATGTTTCCTTTTCCATATCCTAGTATATAGGAAGTAGTACAATACGTAGTGAAGAGGCTCCTGTGCGTCCCGAAGCCCCGCGCATTGGACGTCGCCTCCCGCTGTGATGCCGCGTGGAGGGCCGCGCTTTGGACGCTGCGTTGCCAGATGACCTACGGACCGGGTTCTCAGCGAGGAACTTAAAAGCATGATTTGGAAAGGCGATGAACTACCATCTACAGGAACTATACTCATAAGAGGATAATTTCCTATAGATGGTAATATCATGTTGCATTTTCCGCTCTAATGCGAAATGTCCATTATACAGGGTATTTCAAAATGAATAGCGGGGTTTTAAAGTGTTATAATATTTATTACATCAGGCTTGCAGCCGCGGGTGATATATCAAATGATAGAGGAACTCAAACAGTTTTACATAATAGCCTACAAGTGTTCAATGTGAGCACCCTTCGTTACTCGGCACACGTCAAGACGATATGCGAGTTCTTCCCAAACTTTGGTTAGTGTCTCATTAGTAATTGCCGCAACAGTTGTTTCAATCCTGTTCCTTAATTCGGGAAGGTTGGCTGGCATTGGAGGCACATACACTCGATCCTTAATAAACCCTCAAAGATAGAAATCACACGGCGTTAGGTCGGGTGACCGTGGAAGACCATGGAAAAACAAGCTCTATCATTAGGCCCTTACGGCCAATCCAGCGGTCGGGTACTGTGAGGTTAAGCCAATCGCGTACCTCGTTATGCCAGTGAGGCGGCGCACCATCTTGCTGAAAGATGAAGTTCTCTGGTTCATCCTGTGTCAGTTGAGGGAAGAGCCATAGCTGTAGAGTATCCAGATAAGAGTGACCAGTTACAGTTGCTTCACCAAAACGAAAGGACCATAAACTTTCTGTCGGGATATGGCACAAAAACATTCAATTTAGGTGAGTCTCGTTGCACTTGTACCATCATGGGGATTTTGTGAACCCCAAATCCGAACATTGTGGGTGTTTACTTGACCACTAAGGTGGAAGGTCGATTCATCACTGAATACGACAAGATCCAGAAAATTTTCATTGTCATTCAACAACATGTCGTTAGCAAAGTTGGCACTAAAACATGGTCAGTAGGCTTCAGAGCCTGTAACAACTGCAAACGATAAGGACGTAGTTGCAAGCGTCGCCGCAAACTCTCCAAACAGTCGTCACAGGAATTGCAAATTCACGACTGGCCTTCGAACGGATTTCATAGGGCTACGCGTGAACGAATTACGCACTTGCTCAACGCTCTCTTCACTAGTTCTTGGTCGTCCCGTACTCTTGCATTTACAAAGGCAGCCAGTGTCTTCAAACTGATGATACCATCTACGAATATTGTTACCACCTGGAGGATCACAACCGAACTTAATCCGGAACGCACGTTGCACAGTAACAACAGATTCAGTCTTTGCAAACTGTAAAACAAAACGGCAAAATACCTTACTGGAATGATGGAACATTACGTACGCACCTTTCCGACTCCTTGCCCGTTGCATGTGGAGTTCTTCAAGGATCGATTTTAGGCCCTATTCTGTTCCTACTTTACGTAAACGATATGCCCTCGACGATTCGAAACGGAAAAACGGCTCTCTTTGCGGATGATACGAACATCCTTTGCAATAAAGAAACAGTAAATAGTGCAATATCAGATAGTTTCAAATTGGTTCCAAAATAACAAATTAATAGTAAACGAAAAGAAAACGGTTTTAATGCAATTTTCCATTTCAAATAAACAATTCTGTGCTCCATTGAAAATGAACGGTGTACCATTGACTGATGTTAAGGCAACAAAATTTTAGGTCTCTCAATTCAGTCAAACCTTAAATGGAACGTCCATTTAAATGAATTGAACACACAATTAAGTTCATTATGCTACGCGTTCAGAATTCTTGCAAATTCAGTCAGCCTTCATACTGCTCGTTGTGTATACTTCGCGAATGTTCATTCCCGCCTGAGATATGGCATAATATTCTGGGTAAATACATCTTATAGCTCCCAGACTTTTAGATTACAAAACGAATTGTACGAATAATAACCAAATCCCACCCACGTGATTCATGTAAGCCTCTCTTCATTAATCTAGGAATTCTACCATTACCGTGTCTTTTATTTACGAATCAGTGGTTTTGTAAAAATGACTTGCTCAAGGGCGGAATAGATTTTCAGAAAATGCCGAAGTCTATTACTATAACACTCGACGTAGAAATCATATTCACCAGGTGACAGTATCAACAGCTCATTACAAAAAATTCACATAGTATGTACATTATTTTACAACACTTTGCCAGATGACATTAAGCGATTAACTTCAAAGAAAAATTAAATCCCAAGTGAAATCGTTTCTGCTGCATAACTGTTTCTATACAATTAGAGACTATACTGAGCATCACAAGAAAAGTAACATTAATTTTACCAATGATACATAATGCATTATTTACCATTTGGACTGTATAAATGAGTATAAACAACCTGTAACAACTATTGTACTACAGCTTCCGGGTCAATGACCCCCATCTCGATCAGGTTTTCGTCCAGTTTCCCTGATCCATTGAGCAAATGCTGAGATGGCCCTTGTTTTGCTTCTGGACATAAATGTAACTTCATTTTCTGTGCACGTCTTCTAGAATTCAGTGAAACACAATTCTTCAAATTATCGTTTCCATGTTGTCGCGACTGGAAGTAATAAGAGCCAAATTTATTGCTTATTTATCCTTGAAAATAGATTTTATTACATGGGAGTTTTTTTTTTTTTCTCCCTTTCAAAATTCAAAATTTATTGCTTATTTATCCTTGAAAATAGATTTTACTACATGGGAGTTTTTTTTCTCCCTTTCAAAATTCAAAATTTAAGTAGTATATGACTTAGTGTAGGGATCACAGAACTTTGAAAATGTGCACACAATTCACTTTTCCCATAGCACGTCATACGCAGTTTTTAACTGTTTTTTGTCGTAAAATAAATAAATAAATAAATAAATAAATAAACGCTTTCTGTTCATTAGTCGCCATCTTTGCTACTAGCGCTTTCTATCGGATTGCGGCGGAAACAGTCCGCATTGATGCCAACAAACAAAACTGTTTGAGTTTCTCTTTCATTTGATATATCCCTTGTGGCTGTAAGTTTGATGTAATAAATATTATAACACACTAAAACCCGCTATTCATTTTGAAACACCCAGTATTGTGTACAATATGTGCCAAATTAAAAATAACTCCAAACAAGATTTTCTCGAAAACGGCGTCACATTTTTCTCTAACCTTTTAGTAGGGATAGTTCTAAATATTCTCTTATTAGGTCACATGTACGCCGTATTGTTCTATTCTTTTGTTTGTTTGTTTTTCAAAAATTACAAAAATGTTTTTTACGTGTCACTCACTTCGTCAATATTTACATTAGCGGCGACTTGTTCACATTATTACATTCATGAGTACGTGTGCTTTAAATTATGTCATACATTTTTCTGGAAAATTCAAAACTTTTCTGTGAAAATGAGCTCAAAAATACGCATTTTCAAAAACGCTCAAACGCCATTTTCTCAAAAACGGATCCAAGTTTTTTCTTTAAGAATTTTATATGAAAGTACTAATTTCATTGTTTAATATGACAAAAAATACTCCAAAATGATTTGGAGTTGTTTTCGAAAAAATACAGAAATGTAATTTTTTGAAATCTCTCTCACGCCGATTTGTCAGTTAAAGTTATTCAAATGACTTCAAATGAAGTTTTTCGAAAACTCAAATGATTTCTGTAGAAAAGAGCTAATTTCGCATTTACAGTAATGCTTAAACGCCATTTCATTAGAAACGGCTCCAAATTTTTCAATGAAAATTGGCACTTAGGGCGAGATTTTACTCTTCTTTAATATTTTTAAAGTAGTATTTCGGTTTTAAGAGTAGTATTACGAGAACGAAAAATTGATAAAATGTCAAAAAATGTATTTTGGGTGGCGATAGATGACAACTGACAAGGGTTTGTGGCAAGTTCGAATAGCTAGCCTACACCAAAGAAAATAGAAAACTAATACAAGTCAGTTAGTGCCATTCTCTAGCAACTTTCTCGTGTACGTACGTATATTCAGTATATTCAGAGTAATATACGTTGTATGGAGAAAGCTATGTAATGCTGAGGAAAATCGATTTCGAAATTTCAACGGAAATACATGTTGTGGGGTACCCTGATACCGAAAAAGTGTTTTTTTGAAAACATTCGCCGTCCGACTTTCCGTCTGTTTGTCCGTTCGTGTGAACACCACTAGCGCCTATACCACACGTCCGATTTCTTCCAAAATGGATATAACCTGGTCGATCTGGCTCGACTCGAGATGCTGCGATTTAAAAAAAAAAAATAATTTGAGGGTACTTTACATGAAGCCCCAAGACATTTTCAAAATTTTCTCAAAAATAACTCCAAATTTTTTCTTTCAATTTTTTGAAAGAACAGAGTAAATTACACTTATAAAGATGGCAAAGGTTCGTTTTTCTCTATTAAGTCTGAATTTTCGATAATTTTAAAATTTAAATTTTTTTCGGCTTCTTCCTACAACTACAAAATTGAAGGTAGAGATTTTCCTTGTAATATTTTTTCTCCGTATTTAGTTCTTTCATTAAGGTCACTTTTTTAAACGTTTTAGTGGTTTTCGCGGAATATTGCGAGCAATATGTTGCAATGAAAAAATCTCACAAGATTTTATCGAAAACGGTTTCAATTTTTTCTCCAAAGTGTCATTAGGTCATTGTCGTAAGTAACTGCATATTTCTTGTTTCTACTACTTCCTTTCTGCCGTGTATTGGTAACCTGGTACTCCGCGACTTCACACCAGGCTTGGAAAAGTTAGTAGAAATAGATCACAATGGTTTTTATAATCCAATCGTGTACAAAGGCAATTTTGGTAGTCAATCCAAGCTATACGCTATACGTTTCGTTTCCTTACATCAATCAAGACTTTGTTTAGTACGAAGATTTTCTTAGTCATAGGAACGTCTACAACATCCTTTCTATTCAATTGGCAACAGATGGTTCTTTTCAAGGTATCTGTACATTTTATTACCGATGGCTGCAGTTATCACTTTGTACATTTCTGGCAAACAAGTGATGGGCCTGTAGTTCTCCGCCAAAAATCAACCTCCAATTTTGGGTAGCGGATACATGGTGAGGAGTTCCAGCCATTGCGGGGGATCCTACGGGTATTCTAAAATTTTATTAACAGCCTTTGCTAGATGAAAATCTATGGATACTACTCACTACTGACCGGGAGTGGTAGCTCAGTGCATCAACTGATGTCACTGCAGCGCCTCTGACCGGGAGGTCCTAAGTTCGAGTCCTGACGGCGGCAGAATTTTCGACACTAGCTTCAGCTAGGTCGAATTTCGTCGCTGTCTGGAGGAGAATTCTAGCGGCCGGCTGCTCTGATCGGTAGTTTTCCGTGGTTTCTCCGATCAACACCAGGCGAATGCCGGAGCAGTACCCTACCAAACGGGCCACGGACCGTGCGCGATCTTTCCTTCCTATTCCTTGTCCTATCCTCTCCCTTTACACAGAGGCGCTGCAGTGACATCAGTTGATGCACTGAGCTACCGCTCCCGGTGCAGTAAAGGTTTTTTGAACATTTCTTGCACCTTCGTCATGACGCAATGCGTCTCATAACCCCATTGGCGTGAGCGCTTGAGTAATCCGTTACTTTTGCATCATTTTCTTAGGGAGTAATCGTCCATTACATAGTCCTTAATCCGTTTGTCGTCCAGAGGACGGACAGGTAGCATCGAGTATGCGCCTCTCTCTTGCATGCTCCTGCGTCGCTACCCAGCGGCCAGAATTGGGAAGGAATAGGGGTAGGGTTTAGGACATTTCACAGAGGTTGTGAAGCAGCTGAACTCGTTTTGTTGAAATAAATTTCAACATTTTTGAGGATGGTTCTATAATGATATGAGGGTGACTGTCATCCAAGAGCGTGGGAATATTGGAGTTAATGATTGGTATAAAATACAAACACATCTACCCCAATATTCTTAAGTGAAATGTGAAGCAAAATGCCCAAAAATTACAAATGCCTCATTTACTTTTGCAGGGCTTTATCATGCACTCAATCGAAATTATTAGACTTTGATTGGTGTGGAATGTCTCAAGACTACTTACAGCGCCAGCTCAATCGCCCGACTTCAATCTCATTGAGAATTTACGGGCCATTTTCAAACGTCAGGTAATCTAGCATGAAAGTTCTTAGAGTGATGAAGTAGAGAGACTCGTGACTAAAGAATGGAAGGCTATTCTTCCTCAAACTTGCGAAAGATTAGACGATAACAAAGGGGTCGCTATAGACCCCCTGGGGGTCGATGAAATTTTTGAAGGGGTCGAAGTGTCCATTGTGGATGTTGTAGTTCAATCAAATGTTGTTGTTTACACGGTTGAACAACCCCCAGAAAACGAAAAAGATCTCATATCTCAGAAATATACATTTTCCTATTAATGACATTCAATTTTAAAGATACTGCAGCAATATCGATGTATATGAACTCATTTTGAAATCAAAGAGCGTCCAACTGGCGCTCTCTCCGGTTTTTGGTGTCTTGCCAGGAATTGCACCACACTCTTGGCTATGTTACTGAATTTGCTCTTTGGCACTTCGATTTAACACGGGGAATACACGGCCTTTTGGTCGGACAACCAGCGACGCAACCGCTGTCGCAGGGGAATATCTATATATTCTGTCTTCATCTAACTCGCTGCAACGTAGTTTTATGAATTTCGATTGTTATTGAAATTTCACAAGTTCAGTCAATTGTTGACGATATTCAATGCATTGTTTATGATATTTGGAGAATTTTTTTTTCATTTGATTTTAGGTTTGTTAATGCAAAACGTACGTTTGATGTAAAGGTAGTTTTGTGTAAAGGTGGCCGTTCTATAAAGGTGGCCGCCCTTTAGTGTCTCGCGGAAGACAATGTGGCTGCAGTTGACCAGCAGTTTGCGAACGTTCTTGTGAATACGAATGTGTGTCGAAGATCTTTCATTATTGCCAAATATACCAGGGTAGTGAAGTTTTCGAAATAAAATAATTTTATTTGGGCGAGACGTGTCGAAGCAATAGTGCTTGTTGCAATGTGTTTGGGTCGAACTTCAGTGCCCAGTGGAAATCAAAGCCAGAACCATGTGCGCGGGAGATTTTATGCCTTACGCGAGTACGCATAAAATTATGTAAGTAGTGTTTCAATATAGACTTTTATTTCACTTAGTTTTAATTGATTTGAATTGCTTATATTTTTATTTATTCGTATTTTGAATTTTGGAATTTTCATTTCCGTCATTCGATGGGGTACCAGCCACCCCTGTGTTATATACAGTTCACTTCTTGTCATATTAAATTTGAAAAGGATTTAATACAATGTCTTATCTAGAGTTCGGCACGCCAATTCGTTTTAAAAAGTTCATAACATAGTACACACTTTCAATATCGTCCAAGCAGTTCTTGATGTTCTCAGGCATCCAGTTCTTTCACATTGGTAATCATTATACTCTGTTCATATGTGGACAATGGAGATTGCAGTTCCACATTCACTGGTGATATGAATATGTTTTGACATGAGATGAGTGTATGTTAAGTTGGAGTGACCTATTCTTAGTCTGGTCAATATACATTGAATTTTCCTGTTCTTGATGTATGATTGATGCTCCCAAACATTATTACGGATTAAATGTAGTTTTGACGTTGAGTTTTTCCAGATGTTCCATTTTTCTATATGCTTTGATTCATAGCTTTTTTTTTTAAACCCAGATGCCGGGACCCATCCAATTTTGTATTATATTCCATCAAATGTTGTAGTTTTCTTTGTATTAATTGTCTTCTATAATTTTGGTCCCATGGTTTTTTAATGCATCTAAAGTTGATTTGGAATCAGTAAAATTTATGGCCAGTTCTGAATTGATGATAAGATCTATGGATATATCTACAGCGAAGGCTTCACAAGAAAATATTGAAAACGAATCTGGCAATTCGAAGAGAAGTTCTTGGTCTTCAAAGATGATGGCACAACCTTTTTTCATCTATCACTGATCCATCTGTATATATGTGGAGATCGTTTATGTAATTATGCGATAATCTGTCACAGAACACGCCGTCAAAATTCCCGCGGCGCGCGTGCATTTGCAACTCTTCCGATCAGACGTCGTTATCCCTAAGTGAGCTTCGCTCCGCGTGGGCGTTACCTCCGACGTCCGACAGTTCACTGCCGATCCGCCGTCAGACCTGTCGAGTTGACTTCATTCAATTGTCCTTTGTAGACGTATACCGGGACTGCACGTTAGGGAGCATATGCAAATTTACGACAAAGAAAAAGATTGTGGATCTGAGATAGAAAATCATATATTCTTCAATTAGACACAAACACACACAAAAAGACTGAACTCTACTATCTGCAGTTCGTTACTCGAACGCGAACCTCGCATTCGTAATTGGCGTTGAGTAAATCTACAACTACTACCTTAATATCTGAACAAAGTTTAATGATCATTAAAAATAAATACTCTCATTTGAGATTAGTCCTATATTTTTAGTAGTTAAACAGCGGGTGCAAACCTAACCTCGCCTTTGATTCGCTTTAGACAATAACAAATTTACACAAAATTCTTATTTTACACCTTTAAGTTATTTACAATTCCCACTGACTTGTGGACGCTGTTCAACAAATATCAACGACTCCATCTCACACGTTAAACTGAATAACACATTGAAATAATTTACAACCTTCATCATATTTACAACACTTCCTCAACTTAACATCGATTTTGCTTTGACTCGTTCAATAAATGACTTGAAAAACAACGTTCTTTAATTCTCATCTCCCGTTTGTTATTCGTGAATTGATTATGAAATTGGGCGTACACGCTGCTGGGCTCGGACCGGCCGGCGGCTCGTGTTCCTTGCGACGCTGCGCGACGGCGGCTCGACGCGTCTGCGACCGGCAGCCTCGAGGATGGGCGCGTCCTCGGCTAGACCCACCGACGTGCTCGCCACTCCTCGGCTGCAACCATTGCCGTCGGCTTCGATTCCCTCGTTAGCAGACGGCGCACAGTGGTCTATTATGCTCATTTACAGGACATTTGCCTTGAAACCAAAGTTGTTGAAACCCCAATGTATCGATTCAGGAGTGTGAACAGAAGCTTGATATTCTATGAAGCGTAGAGCGATAAGGATTTATGAAACGAAGCGAAAGACACAGAGCGCGCTCAGTCTTGATTGGAGGTCGCTTGGTGGGCTGTGTTCTAGGTGTCCTAGTACGTGCGTGTTATATTCCAGTGTGAAAATTTTCATCTCTTCATGGAATCTGGTTCTTCAGGAACGTTATATATTAATTTTAATACGTGTTTATCGTTTTAGAAGTATGAAGTTTATTTTATTAAAAAACGGGTGGAAAATGAAGATGTATCACTCTTTAGTCGAAATTCATTGGAGTAGAACAAAAAAGGACCTCGTTGTAACATCACCAATTTTCTATATGACGTAAAGTATTTATCTACCTTTAAAATTAGACTAATTTTAATATGCGAAGATTTGCGGAAATTGTGTTATTTAGTTTTATTTGTCGGTAGGTGCGCGACTGGGAGTGACGCGTCTGGAATTGTTTGGATTTCTTTCGTTGAAGGTCTTCTGTTCCAGGCAAATAAAACTCATGTGAGAAAGAAGGTAGTTGATTTGATAATGTCGAGAGTGCAGAATGTTCCAGAAGACGATATTATCAATAAAATTTAATTTTTTGCTATTTCAATTGTAAATCGCTGGATAGCAAGCGGAAGGCGGAAGGAAACATTTTTGAAACAAAATTAAGACTGGTTAGAAGTAGAAATTATCTTTCTTCGACATGATATACGACCACGAATATCCACGACACATCATCAAAGAGAATTTGATAAGTTGAGCACCAGAACAAAGAGAAGGCGCACAAAAATTACATGAGGGCCACAGTCCTCAAGAACTAGCTTTTGCGACACAAAATGTCTTCAGAAAACAAAGCAAACGAAATGTTGCTCATGTCATAAAAAAGGCTACAATTTCAAGCCCTCGTTCGTTGAGGACAATGAAAAAAATAAATTTGCAAAAGAAAAATTTTGACCCTTACACTCCAGAAGAAGCCCTGGCTCTAATTATAGACGCCAAATTGAGTAAAGTACAATATATTCAGATAAGAAAAAGTACAAAGAGAGAAATTGTGATATATATCCGTCCTACAAAGTACTGAAAGTTGAAGAGCAGTGCTACCCCAAAGACACTTATTTCCGAGACAAAGGCAAGGTTCAATTGCAAAGCCTACTTGACCACAGTACATCGCTTATCCATAGTTCAACACGGAAGTTATCAGCAGAGTTGTAAGTGAGCATTAAAATTTCTCTTTCGATATTATTTACAAATGGTGTTTTGATGAAAGTGCCTGTCATTCAAACTACAAGTAAAAATTTATTGAAAGCGCACATGCTACAGATTCTGATTTGTTGTTAATGTCAATTGTTCCCTTATAAATGACAGCAAAAACAAAATTTCGAAAAAATAATTTGGCTGAATTCACGTTCTTCATCTACACGATTCTGCATGCCAATTAAATGCCAGTTTATTAAAGAAACCCGTGATTTAATTAATCAGGAGAGTGAATACTTTAAAATCAAGTATTAGCATTAAAGCCAACAAGTATCACAACCAATGGAAAATAAATGGATGTGCATCACAAATTATTAAAGACCATGTTGGATGGAAAAATAGCTAATGCCCTGGCAGAAATCCACCAACCCAGAGTTGCTATATTTGCAATGCGAGGCCAAATGAGATGAACAATATACATGGTGATGTGCGAAGACGTGCAACATAAGCACATTTTTATATGGTTTGTCAATTTTACATCACACATTCGATTCTTTGAATGCATTTTACACATATCATACAGATTAAGTTTTAAAACTTGGCAAGTTCGAGGGCGCGAAAACAAAGCTGCATTTGAAGAATAAAAACCTAAAGTTATCTCAAAATTTCGACAAGAAACTTGTGACTACTTGGACTACTTGTGGATGTTGTCAAGCAGGGTACGGGGCTTACGAATGATGGAAATATAGCAAGAAGATTTTTCAAGAATCAGAAAAAACCGAAATCACTGGGATTAACGAAATACTAATATTACGATTTTCAGTGATTTTACAAGCCATTTCGGGTTATGAGCTGAACACTGAAGAATTTAGAAAGTATGCTCACGAAACACCAGAACTATTTGTGGAACAGTATGGGTGGTTCAAAATGCCAGCGATGGTCCACAAAATTCTAATTCACAGTGCTGACGTCATGGACACACTTTGCTTCCTATAGGACAATTAAGCGAGGAGGCATTAGAAGCAAGACAAAGAATGTCGCTACTTTCGCGAGCACAATACTCGCAAAAATAACAGGCAACGAAATATCGAAGACCTTCTCCATGCTCTCTTGATATCTTCTGATCCAGTGATATCTAGCATCATAAATTTGCCTAAAAGAAAAATAAATCAATTTCCACAGCAAGTCATCAATCTCTTAAAAGTCCCTTACACATTCACCAGAATTGTCACGAGTTCACCAGCATTCAGATTATTCATTCCAAAGCCAGAATGAAGAAGACTTGGAAGATTCTTCAGGCAGTGATTTTGATATATAAATCGTTTGGGTATGTATTTATCATTCATTTTATTTCGTAAAATACAAGTTCTACTCTTTACAATTCGTTTAATTATAGAATATATTTATATCCTTGTTTGTACGCATTAATACGCGGAAAAACGATTCGAATCTTTTTGCATATTATAGAACAGCAGTTAAGAGTGATAAAGATTTCAAAATTATATAAAATAAACAAAAAAACTATTATACAGTTGATTTCAGTTCAAAAAGAGCAATGTCCCCCTAAATATTGAAAATAGACCACTGTGCGGCGGTCGGAAACTGCATGATCTGGAGACTGATCTGCAGCCGCGGTAGCGTGGGTGAGGTGCTAATTGTAGGCCGTGATTGGCCGGGTATTTACGGTGCGAATTTTGCTTAACCTGACTGCCAGGAATGCCTTAAGTACATTTCACTTGGGCTCATGTTGTATGCCTTCGTTCCGTCGCCTCCGTCCGTTCACGTCACAGTCCAATTCCATTTGACCACTAAAGAAGCGGCCTTGCCAACACACTCGTTTGCCATTTCTGACACGAAGAATTCTCTGACCGCGTCGGAAACTGGAATTCGTCACAGGATTCTTTCCTTTGCGAAACGGCGTAACGGCTGGGTAGAATGATCCGTGACACGCCGAATGAACACTTCATCGCGCTTCGAAAATCAATCGAATTCTTGCCACTTCAGCAGACTTCTCCACAGTTTTCCAGAAAAACTAACATATCTCAACCACTCTTCTTCAGAGATTCTAACCGACTGCTCTCTTTCGAAAATTTTAACCGACTGCGCGAACTCGACTACCCTCCTCAAGAAGTTGTAGGGCTTTCCTCTTCTAACGGAAGAAATACCCCTGCCGCGGGTTCCCTCGGCTCTTCCTCGGGAGCCAATGGCAAGATACAGTTCGTGCTCTTATCTTGCGAATTTTTCATTGGCCCTCGTGGGTTTCGCTCCACTTGACCGACGCCGACGTCAGGCGGTGACGTCGCCAACGCGCCACGTTTAACTTGGCCTGAACCAACGTTTTGATTCGCCCTTTCGGCTTTGGTTCGTGGGCGGGGCATATGTTCGGCTACGGCTCACTAAATAAGCTTTTGTACACAATGTTAGGGGTATTGTCTTTGCCATACGTTTCATTCAGAATATGGTCATCAGTTATAAATTTGAGTTCCTCCCATGGTGGAACTTGGTGGATTTGACGTGGCATTGAGACATTCTCTTAGGTGTCAAATCGTTTTTGATGGTTCTTATTCTGTATAGTAAAGATTTTGGTAGGTTATTGAAGTGCTGTTGATGTTCATTTGATATTGATACTTGCTGTGCATAGGAATATTTTGAAGACAGATGATTGATGAAGCATATTTAGGGTTAGAAGTTCTCTTCTTAAATTTAATGGTTATTCGTGTCCTTCTGCCAGAATACTCAGTCTTAGGCTACTGTGGAAGACTCCAACTGCTAATCTTATTGAAGTTGTTTGTATAGAATCTAATAAAGTTAACGTAGAGTTTTTGGCAGAACTGTGTATTGTACATCCATAATCAATTTTCGCTCAAATAAACGATCTGTATGTGTTTATTAGGATGTCTTGGTTAGCTCCTCAATTTTCGGAGCATAAAGCTTTCAGTGTTGATATGTTGCTTGCATTGAATTAGTTTCTTATGTATGGTTTCCATGATAACTTGTTATCATGGAAATGACATAAGTATACATCTGTATACATAAATGACACCAAATTCCGTACACCAAATTCCCGTTGCATCCATGGTGACAGTTGCTGATGAGCCGGTGCGTCCACCTCCCTTTGGTCCCACAGTTCCAGCGTTCCTGCCAGTGCTCCATTGTCCTACATCGTTCCTCTCGTGTAGCTTTCGCTCTTCCTTCGACTCCGCTCCTATCATATATTCGCTTGCGCTCCAGCGCGAGCAGGTCGATAGGTATAACTCCAGCGATCACCAGAATAGCGTCTTCGGAGACTGTTCGGTAAGAGCATGCTACCTCAACGCTCCCTACGCTGCACCGCTGTGATTCGTTTTCTGTATTTCTTTACAGTCAGTGCTTCAGCCCACAATTCGGCTCCATATAGTAGCATTGACTGTACTGTCGACATCAGGAGTCTCCTTTTATTCGGCCGTGGGCCGTCTACGTTAGCCATTAGCCTGCTCAGTGCTGCAGTTGTAGTTGCAGCTTTGTCAACAGTCTTCTGTATGTGTGGCCAGTAGGTCAGCTTTGTATCCAGAGTTACCCCAGATACTTTGCAGACGGCTTTGTCATTAATCTTTCTTTACCCACTTGCATGGGTAGGATGGTAGGGATTCTTTTTCTGGTAAGGACCACGATCTCCGTTTTAGCAAGTGCCAGTTGTAGACCGTGGCCTTCCATCCAGTCACTGACGCGCCTCATCACCTGGTTTAGCCTGAGCTGAGCCAGCTCAACGCTACGGGCTTCTATAATGGCTGCTGTGTCATCAGCATATCCGACCAGGATGGTACCTTCTGGCATCTGTGTCCTTAAAAGGCTGTCATACACGATCCCTGTGCAACACCAGCGGTAACGCGCATGGATTTCTGCCCACTTGTTGTCTCGTATAAGAGGAAACGGTCCTTGAAATAGTCTCTAACCATACGGGTAAGATATTTGGGGACTGCAAACGTGCTATCCAGTGCCTCTAGAATATCGACCCACCTTGCCGAGTTAAAGGCATTTTTGACGTCGAGAGTCACAAGAAGAACGATTGGGCGGGCCGCGTGGCATGCCTCGTTCGCTCTGTCGACGGCTCTGATTACTTCCCGTATGGCTCCAATCCTCTTCTGAATCCATGCTGTTGATCAGGGAGATCTCCTGCGGCTTCGAATTGCTGCAAGTAATCGTGGCTTTAAGAGTCTCTCCAGGATTTTTCCCGCTACGTTTAGCATGCTGAGAGGTCTGTACGCTGATGGCGTGTTCGTATCGCCTTTTCCCTTGCTTACGAGGGCCAGACGTGCAATTTTCCAGCGACTGCTGAAGACCCCTGCTTTGAGGCAGGTATTGTACATATTCAATAGCAATTGTGGAGATGTTTCCACAATTGCTTTGAAAACTTCCGCCTGTAAGCCGTCTGGTCCTGGTGCCTTTTTATTCTTCAGAGAGCATACCGCCATTACCAGCTCCTCCTCGGTGAACATATGTACTTCAATATTCCTCGGTTCATCTTTGGTTTCGCTTCTCACTGGGTGTGTTGGGAAGAGAACCTCCACTATGCTCTTCATATCTTCTGAGTTGAGGATGCCTGTGGGTCCAAGAGCCCTTAATTTCTGGTTGACAATTTTGTACCCCAATCCCCAGGGGTCGGTATCGACCTCCGCGCATAGTTTTTTCCAACATTGAATTTTGCTGTTCTTGATAGCGTTCTGAAGTATCTTCCTCGCAGCCTTGTGCTCCGCTGAGAGCGCTAAAACTCTGCAGGATTTATTCTTTTATGCACTCGCTGTGCTTTTCTGCGTAGTCTGAGGCACTGTTTTCGTAATTCTGCAATTTCTTCCGTCCACCAATAGGCTGGATGTTTTCCGTTTCCTCTCTTTTTAGTGGGCATAGAGGCGTCGCATGCTTTAGTGATGAGGTTCATGGTTGCCTCTACGAAGGTCTCTGTTTGTGCCCTGTCCAGCGTGTTGTTGTTGTTATTATTATTATTATTATTATTATTATTATTATTATTATTATTATTATTATTATTATTATTATTATTATTAATTCAAAACTTCGAAATACATAGATATACATGTTTCAAGTGTTTGGGTGTGACGTTTTTGTTTTTTTCTTTTTGGTGTGCATGTGTAATTGTGTTACATAGGAGCATATATTTTCTGTACATTCTAAAAACGTTCATTGTTACCTGAATTAACAATTTAACTAAATTTTTAAATTAATTAGGGTACTAATCCTAAAGCTCAGGAAAATGTGTACTTCTCTCCATAGTATGTTGCTCATAGTTTTGAGTTGTTTTTTGACGTTAAAGATAAAATAGAAATAAAAGACATGCTGAATTCTTTGCTGCTGAACATTCACCAAACAGGTACTCACCAAACAGGTGTTAAATTTCAAAATTTAAGTAATCACAGTTACTGAACTTCGGTGTGTGAACACCTAAAAGAAGCCAACAATCATCCAAGAAGACCTGCTGAGAAGATTCTACATCCTTTGTTTGTAAGGTTTCCTTATTAATTAGGTTTACTATGGTAATATATGGATAACTTTTCATCTTTAATTTTCTCTAAAAGGTAATCTTGAACAGCCAAACTGTGATCTCATGGCCATGAGAAGGTTTCAAAAACCTAAGAAATTGTTACTGAGGCTAATTTTTGCTTTGGTTAGATCTGAGAAAAATTTGTATTGTGTGCAACAATTTTTTCAAGTTTCAAAACAGGTTTTTATTTATTATAAGAGAACCACTGAATGTAGCGGGTTCTTATATCAAAATCCGCAATCTACATCAAATTTAGGATCATTTGGACACCTCATTTGCCTTTGTAGCCTCAAAATTAATGTTTTTACATCAATTTAAAAATTATTTTTGTATCTTTCATAGAGTGTATGCAGTTCCTTGCATTTCTACAAGAGCCGCCACATTCTCCGGTGTGCTAGCGGGCTGCCTAATCGGCAGGCGCTAATCTTTACGCTCTTAGGCAAAGAGGTTCCTATATGGATCGATACCTCCCCGCTACTGTACCCCCCCCCCTCATGCCACACTGTTACCCCTTCAGGGGATAGTATATAAGACGTGCGCTCCTCGCGCACGGTGCCTATTCTTGTTTTGCCGTTTTTGCTATGTAGTCTCACGTATTTACATGAGCCATTTGTTGTGTTTTAGTAGAAGGCCCGGTTCCTTCTGAACCGTATTTTTTAAAGTGTGTACGAGTGCATAATGGTATAATTTCTTGGAAATGTATGTTTTTTGGGTTTGGAAATGGATCTCTTGTGTTGAAATGTTTGTCAATTGTATAATTGCTTAAATTCTAAATTGTTTGCAGCAGGTTTACTCCGTACGTCATGTATTTTGTTTAAAGGTTGCTGATCTCCGATTGTTGTGGAGGCTCAGCTTTTGATACTGCGCATTTCTAATGTGTCTGTTAATGTTGCAGTTTATGTTCCTGTCGTGAGTAAGACGGCACTGGCCGCATTCGGCAGTCATTGGATTGTTGCTCCTGTCGTGAGTAAGACGGCCTTCGGCCGCATTCGGCAGCTGAAGCTTGGCAAGGCGCTTGCTAGGCCCGTGCGGTAGCTCTGGACCGCGGTCATTGGAAAGCAGCGTCATATATCCGGTCCGTAGCCGGCAGATACGTCGGCTGGGCAACAGCGCGTCACCGGCACGAATTGGTGCGGTCACATGCGGGCGTTGTTAGGCCGCATGGTGGTCGCCGTTCGTGTCCGGTCACGGCTCTGTTGAACGAGATGTGGGCGGGCGTTTTTGGGCCGCTCCTTCTCGTTCCGGAGTAACCCTGCTCCATTCTCATGTTTGTAAAAGTTTCGTAAGTTATGGTAAGAGGGCCATTTCCAGGATTTTGGTATTATGCACTCCTACGAAAATTTGTTTAATGGCTCATTCGGTAATGCAGTTTCTCATGTTCTTTTTGTATTGAAAGAAGACGGAGGTCGCTCTTTTTCAATTTTGTTTATGTGTGTATTCAACTTCCTCGTCCTAAATTGGACATTACTGAGGTCGCTTGTAATACAGTAATTCTGTATACTTAAGCGCATTGTTAGACGCGCTAATATTAGTGTCTCCATTTATTACAACTTTGTATTTTTTTGTATTCAACTTCCCCGCCCCAAAGTGGGTTTTTCTAGAGGTCGATTGAAATACTGTAATTCTGTATGTCGACGCATTCTTGACGCGCCAATTATTAATGTTCACCTAAGACGGCACTGCCGTCCTTCACTTTTGCTTTGTATTTACGTAGTTCTGTATTGTTTTTCCCGCAGCTGCTTGTGATCCTGCGCATCAGGGAAAAACTTCTGTTGTATAATATTTGTGTGAATAAATTGTAATGTTTGAGTTATTTGATTGTTATATCTCCAGTATTGAGATCCTTTAAAATTACGATCCTGTTTATTTTAGAACCTGGAGCGTCCATTTGAAAGGTTTCGAATGTGACGACAATCTTTCCGAATTCGATAGCTTAGAAGCTTTTGTGTTAGCTTTGCATAAACATTCATTAGGTGCAAGCATGGTCACCTTGCTATTTACTTCGTAGCGAGGCCTATTTAAAATTTGTGCTGTCTTGTACAGCTGGCGACCGTATTCAATTATTTTTTCGTAAATTAAGCAGTCAGTCAAGTTTGAAATTTAACAACAGGTACAGGTAAATAGTCAGGACTTATAATTATTATCGCAATAAAACTCAGATTGATCACTTGGTATATTAAATATACAGTTATGTAATATGTAGCCTACATTGCAACACATACCTAATAAGAGTATTTAATAGTTTCTTTTGAGCATTGTTACATTAGACCTAGAACAACTAAAAACCACAAACATAAATTTTAGAATTTTGGTATTTGTGTAAACAGTATATTGATAAATACAAAACGAAAATGTATACTAATACTATAATAATTGCAATTCTTCATTGGATGAAACTAAACCAGCTCCACATCAGATTCATTGTAAAAAATGTAACTTACAGCAAGAGAATAATGCTTTTCATTTGTAGACATACAGCAATTATAAACAAACACCAGAATCCACTATTTATATTGCATTTCACAAAACATACTAGTCTGTGAGATCAGAACTCTTTCTATAATAGACCCTCTTCCCTTCTATTGTGACCAACAAAGAAGGATGACAGCTTGTGAAGCAGAAATGCATTTCCCACCATTTTTGGCTAAATGCAATACTTTTATTACCTTCATTGGAACAAAACTGACATATTGAAAAAATATAAATCTTCAATAATTTAGTTAGTGGAGGAAGTCAAAACAATTTTTAACTTTTGTAACTTTTGAAAATTCAGAGGTATTAATGAAATTCTGACTTGCACAGTTTTTATTAACTTCATTTGCTTGATATGAGCAAAAAAATTAAAGAAAAGAATTTTGAGCCATTTTTAAGAAAATGTTGAATGAGTTTTGTGTAAAGTACCACCAAAAATTATAATATACATTTTATAATTCAAGGGGCCATGACATCAGCCATTATAGTGAGAGTATATCAGTATTGATGGAAAGTTTTGCTATGGTTTACACATTACTGTTGTTCGGGTGGCGAGACAGAGTGCCAAAAAATACTTTTTTGCGATGAAGGTTCCACAAAACATGGATCTGAATGCACTAAGTATACTGTGTAAGTAATTTACTACATAAAGGAGTAAGAAAAACCCACCTTTATGGTGCCGTAAGTATTTTTTTTTGAAAAATAGATTCTTTTCCTTGCAGCATTACAATACTTTCTCTATATTAATATATAATGGTATATAAAAAAAAAATAAAAGAAAAATGTATGTCTGCAATAGTATTGTGCTTTTGAAATTGATACTCCTCGTCTGTCAAAAATCTTGATGTTGATGAACATTATACTGAATTTTTATACTGAATATTTCAGGAGAAATGATAAATTCCTTAGGTGTGCACATAGAGATATCCAGGGAGATCACCTTGAAAATTTTAACATTTTTATGCAAGTAAAACATTTTATTCCCCTTCATTTCCTCTTTTTAACCTGACAATGGGAGTTATTGTTTCATGACATTTAAAAAAGAGGCTCTCCAAGCCAAATGGCAACTATATAGTTCAACATAAAATTAATTACGTTTGTTAACTGTGTCTATAAAATTGTAATTTTATTCTCCTCTTAGTATGTTTTATTTATTTATTTGTAAATATGTCATATGTAAATTAAAAAGTTTAATGAAAAAGGGAACCCAGCAAAGAAGTTGGCCCCTCCTTTTGCTTTAGGTTACACACATCATGATCAATTCCTACATATGTAGTCGTATGGAATATTCCATTAAGAAAATATTTCGTAAAATGTATCTGGTTTTTAATAACAACAGGATTAAAGGTGTTTCAAATACATCAATATACATGAAGAGCAGATAGCCACATGCTGCTTCTGACTGAAATTGAGTTATATGCAAAATGAGTTAATCCCATGACTAACTGTGTTTTGAGCTACAGAATCTATAACAAACTTTATTGTACTGGATCTTACTCTGCCATTTATAGTTAAAATTTAACACTGCCTACAAACTGAAAAGCAAAGGGCCATATAAAGTAGGTTGTAATATTTCAATTTTGACCAAAATATGGCATAGATCTATTATATCAACAATTTAGATAATTTTCTTTGAGGAAATCTTCCCCTGGCATCTATGCTCACGACATATTTATGTAAGAGGACATTTTGCTGTGCTCAATAAACCCTACATTCTATTGCCAAGAGAACTAAAAAGTGTATTGAACTCTGCAGTGTGATGTTTGAATATTCATTGTTAATTGTAAGTATGGTAACAGTAACAGGGATGAAATTGGATGGTTTTCACGTATTTATGTATCTTCATCATTTGGCTGTTATGCTTTTGGTTTATGAATATTACATATTGTGAGAGAAAGATATTAAGACTGAAATTAATATAAAGAAGGAAGTTTTCTAAGCAACTAACTTAAAAAAGCTATTTAAGTGTCCAAAGTAATCTCATGTTATAGGGTGATTTTGGACACTTGATATATTTTACTATGTCTGAAATTTTTCTTATCAAGGGGTGAAATCTGACAGTAAAATACATTTTTCGAAATCAGTCTTAATAATACGTCAACAAAATTATAATATTTTTATCTTAACCTTTCTTTACAGTATACTTTCTGAAAATATGAAGTTTCACTTTTCTTCCCATGCAGTTTTAATGACTGTCTTCATCACTAACGTCATGAAACACAGAATGACTATTACAAAAAGGGCAAAGAAACTCGCCTTCTTTATCCTTGGCTCCTATATCTATCACAAAACCATGTTGCCTGATCAGAAGTTTTCTTGAATACAACCATAACTCATAAGGACAAATGCTTCTTCCATCACTACCTGGCCTACTTCTTGTAGATAGTTGAAGCTTTGTTGTTTTCCTTTTGAAGCAATTATTTAATTTTCTTCTAAAATTTCATTTTCCCCTCATATATTTGACCTAACACAGATTTCCTGGAGGAATGTTTTTCTTTTGTTGACCTCTAGGTCTGCTGGATATTTGATATCAAGTGTGTTTTAGAATTTCTTCCAAGCTGATAGTCCATGATATATTTATAACTTTCTTCCTTATCCTCTTGATCAGATAATTTACTTAAACACTTTGGCTCAAATGGAAATAACCAAATTCTTCATAGGCTTTTATTATTTTTTGACACTGATAAATGCATATTTTAATTAAGGTTTTGTTAATGTGGTGAAAATGTATATTTTGAAAGTGGGCCTCATGTACTTTTTCTATTCACTTAACACATTTTGCCATGCAGTCTTCGGTGGTTTGAAATAGCAAATATCTAGAGGTTGCAGTAAATGGGTGCTATTTGGAGGGAGTAAAACAATATTTATAATGTGACACTCACACTATTTCACCACTACAGGGACATTTTACTTCACAATTTGTCCACAAGCATTATTTTTAACCTTATTTAAGGTAATGAATTCAATTATCAGAAAGTCTTCAAAGACTGGTTGGTGAATACATATATTCCAATTTCCCTTGACCCTACAGGATCACATTCCAGTCAAGAATCCCAGTAATGTTCTACTTTTTACAAACAAAAGGAGGCAAAAAGAGTTCCGTCACCTGCCAAATGCTCTGCACCTCTTTTCACAATAATTCGTTTTCCTTGGGTCATCACATAAATTCATTTCATCATAGTTTATGTTGCCATGAGAAGTGTTCTGAAGAAGAATGCATGTTTTTAAAGTAACTTTTTATTGTTATGTAATTCACTTCTCCCTGTGACCTTTTCATGTTTTCACCGAGTCTAACATAAATACTGCTCTAAATACTGGAATGTCTCTTCAGAAAAGATCGTACCCATTTTACATCTGGCAAATTGTTTGAAAATTATCTGTCTTTGAGCCCTCTTTTATCAGGATATCCTTTCACAATGTACCTAATATCATCATATGTAATGGAAAACACCAGTGAATAACTCTGATAATGCTATGCACATTTCCCTCTTCTTCTTCTGGAATTAGCACATGTTGATCACATTTGCTTCTTATTAAATTTGTTCTCTATTCTTCAAAAAATTCCACAGCCTTAGGTAACAAAAGTTTTTCCTACAAGGACCACCCTAAAGCAGCTTCCAATATAAATGTGACATCATCAAAAGTCATCCCACGCTGGCACACATTGATAGATTACTTTCCTTAGGAAAGAAACACTAATGAATTTAAAGCAACAATTTATGTAGACCTACGAAAATTCTTTAAACAATAGTGTTACATACTTCAACATTGTAACATTGTTAACATTAAAACATTCTTTCAAAACTGAAGAAATCTATTCAGATGTAAATTATTACTTTATCTTCTCATTTACTCGTTGCTGATGCTACTGGAGACTTAACTACTTCCCATTGTTGAATATTTGCTGAAATTATACTGGTGTATATGCCAGTTCCAACAAGGGAGAATAATGTGGCAGCAAGTTTTCTTTAACTTATTATTACAACAGATTAAATACAAAATTCCCCCCTTTCAACCTAGTAGATGATTTGTAATTTTTACATTAATAAGTACTGTAAATCAATCCATGTAGTTCATTAGTGTAGTATCCACTTTTGTAAGATTCCTTTGTAAGTAGAATTCAAATATTTCAAACACACACCTGTTAAAAACCATACATGATCATGAAACATTTTGTATTTGAAATATTTCATATGATCTCATCTCTAAATATTTAAACAGGTTTCCTGAAACACCTTGTTTAAGGTATTAATATAAACATATTATCTTCACAATCTACTCTGCATTGCTTTTGAGCAAAATTAATAATTGGAAGTAGCAAGAAGATTGTATAATGAGTGTACAAATAGTTTTAATACAACTTTTGAAATAAATTTGAAATTTAAAAAAAATGTAATTTTGAGTCACGTCATGAAACAAAAAGAATAAACAAAATGTAATACAATTTTATAGAAACTGATAAGCATTTCGCTTCTCAGAAATAAAAATATTGAAGTGTTAAAATCTAATGCAAAATTTCACTTGACAAAATGCACATTTTAGAGTGTTTTATTTACAGTATTAACAATACTCCATACATTTTCTATATCAAAACAAGTTTTTCACTTGCACTTAAATTGTTGGCAAAGTATAATGTTTACACTCCTTGAAAAAGTACATTTGTAAATGGAGATAACAGTGTTTGCCTTGTGGATGATGCAGGGGAAGCTTTCAATCTAAAATTAAGTGTGCCAATCATTTTATTATAATGAAAGTTGCTGATTTTGGCACTTATGATTGTTCTTGTTGAATTTTCAACCTGTTGTTAATGAAGTGAAATGTCAAGAGGTACATTCTGCATTTCCAATCTGGTGTGATATTGGAAGAGCTCTTCTGAATTACTGATGAAATAGTCACATTAAAACATCACCAAGATATATAATATTTATAATTATTAAGTGGAGAAAAATGTATTACATTGAATTTGTGTTGACATCAGCTGAAATTTAAAACACCATCACAGACTTCGTTTCACAGACATCCTGTCTGAGTAATAATTTAAGTGACTGATGTTTCTCTTCTGTGATTATGATTTTGGAATCCTGAAATTTATAAGTGGATGTGGATGCATCTTTTCTTTGATAAATATTACAAATGAGAAAATTTCTCAAGATAATTATTTCTCAAATATACTTGTTTTATTACAATTATAATTGTAATACCTCATACAGAATGTACATCAATGTTAGAAATATGAACATTGGTTTTTAAATACCACAGGCATTTTAAGTTGCAGTAAATAACTTGTATTTAACATAATGATTCTTTTGAAAAAGTAGTCTGCTTTACTGCGTATAGTATATGGAATACTATAAGCAATGAAACACTGGCTGTATACATCATTGCATGAAAAAAAAGTTATGATGGCTACAGTCAATATTATTAATAAAACCATTGAAACTTGTAAGTTGAACATGTAGCCATTAAGTACCTTATAAATCACACTAATCAAAACACTCTCCAAACTTATAAACAGGGAAAAGTGATTATAGTTTACACTGTACATTATATATCACAAATGAATAAATATTAAAGAATTGACAAAAGTAGGTAGCACTTATGTGGGAGTTAATTACCAGCTACTTGCCCCTTGCACACAAAACACAAGTAGTATGCTCTAGTAGGAATTTTAAGGCCTCTAATCGTCAGTAATCTTCTTTCTCCCACATTGGCTACACTCAAACAGAACGCATAAAATAAATAAACACAATTTCTATGTATATTCTTAAGAATTCCGTAAACCCTACAGAAAATCAGATGTTTAACACAAATGTAATCTCAGAATAAAACAATGTATCACGGGAGAAAATAGTACTGATGTGCTTTATATCTAAAATATGACAACTGGCCATATCCATTAACTGCCAATGTTATTTATATATATAAAAACATCATAGTAGCTTCGTACACCAATAAAGCATTTCCTCCAGTCAACCTTGGACAGTGTGTTCCTATGAAGTGATCTGGGATATGTGTTTTAAATCATGTCAGCGTTTTTTGAAGATTTCACAGACACTACAGCAAATAGCACATGTATGAAGAAACATTTTTTCCTAACTTCAGCCCTGTCTCCGGATGGGTGTAGAAGAATTTGTTATTCAGCCACGGTAGTAATAATCTTTGGTGGTGTAATTTACATCATGAAATTATACAACAAATTGCAACATTAATTATATTAATATAAGATTAATAATTTACTTAGCAAACATATCCATTTTCCTGCCGCTACATAAATGGATAGAAAATAGACAATCTAAAACATGACTACACACAGATAAGTGAAAATGGAAGAGCTGCTTATAAGTGCAGCAGCGTCTGGTGCAAGCTGAGGTGCAGGGTGGCTGACCTAGCTTCACTAGTCCTTCTCTCTGGGACACACGAAGGAAACACTTATGCATGGAGCGGCAGTAACTGTGTTGGAACGAAATGAGTCCACATTGAAGCCAGCTGCAGCTACTATACATCTTAAGAGTAAGATATCTTAAGTACAAATAAGAAAATTGAGATCAAAAGACATTTTATAACATGAAAGATTATGTGTAACTGATTGGTTTTTTTTTGAGAATATTTCTGGGTTTTTTAAATAACTTTTATACTATACTTCTATTCAGTCTTAATGCATAATTCTGTTTAGTCACCTATGTTGTAAAGGTGATTGAGCTGTTTTATTGATCACTATTAATAAATTCCCCCTGATTAATGAAACACTATAGCACTTCAACCACAAACAATATTGTTCTCACTGCACTGGTCTCTTATCTTCTGTAGGTCTGTCAACACAACTTGCAATTTACGTTTATTCACTCTTCAATCACTCAGTGAACATCCTCATTTGAACTACATTGTACATAGTTACACTCTACTTGTTCTTGGAATTTATTAACAATAACCTGCACAAATATTTCGGTGTCCAAATTGTACTATGCTTCAATCAAATTCACTGTCTTGTGTTTCAGTTTCACATCAAGTGAGTACTTCAACAGTAAAGTCTATTTTCTCTTTATCATTTTATGATGAACATAGTGATAGGCCTTTTGGCACCTTAAGTAGGGCTAGTTTCCATCTAGCCTTGAGGCAGGAACTGCAAACATCCTCTTAAAAATTCCAACACCGTCTAGCGAATAAAATTTTTAAAAATCCACTCAGTCCATCTTTAGCACCGAATCCATCATTGTGGAGCATCCAACAACAAGTGCACTGGAAGAGCTGTTGTAGACTGTGCTATGTCTTCAAATCACTGTACACACAAAACACAACAAAAAACAGTGTTCTTGTGACATCCAGTTTGGAAGCCTTGACATATATTGTTGGCATTGTGTTACTTTGGCATCGGATTAATGTTGCAACTCAAATCACACATACACCATGTTTCTTTTCACAGTCACACCAGGTGGCCTTCTGTCTCCATTGCTGCTGGATAGTTGAGGCCTGGGTTAAACGTTGACAATAGAGGAGCTGGGGGGACGGGATGGCTTGAGTGCTGCGTCAAAGCAGCAGACAAATTTGGACCATTCTGGGTTGCATGGTTATGCTGCAGGGGAGGGTTGTGAGATACTGTCACGTCGGGAGGCACAACAGCTCCTCTATGCTGCGGGCGGCGAAGAGATCCAGTGTTCACTTGTTGTGGCAGGTGACTGAATTCCATCTGGGGCGGATATGGTATGTATCTGGCATCTGGAGAAATGTTGTAGTAAGCTCCATCAACGGTATGTGGAGGAGGGATGTTGTTGTAGTGCATCTTATTCCCTGCAAGAAATATTAAGAAAAGGATTTTAATTTTTTGTGCTTAGATTCCACAAGAACACTTCATATATTTTATCATTTAGAAATGTCATGTAATGGTATGTCATTTTATAAACTTTCAGGAACAATTCATTCTTGAAATTATACAAAAAGAGCCGTTTACAATAACATTCATCCACAAAATACAATTACCCTTCTCTTGGCATGATTTAACTCATGGAACATGGAAAGAGTTTCACTCATAACATGGAAAAAGTTATACACACCACAATAATATAATAGAAAAAGTTATTATTAAAATATTTCACAAATAACTTATTGAAATAATATGTCTAGAATATAGAATTTCTGTTTATTGGAACTTGTTACTATTAGGGCAAATACTAATTGATAATTTATCAAGTATATCATGCTCTAAAAGTTAGGTGCTTCAAAACTTCAAAACTGAATCTAATGTTCTGGTATTCATTCTCCAAGCATCTATATAATTCTCACTGGTTTAGATTACAATGTGAAACAAATCTAATTCCTCCCCCCTTTTTATGTTTCCTATATTGATATAATTTATAAATATTTTTAACAAATGTAAACATAATTCAAACAAATTAATTTTCACAAGATAATATGCAATTAATTGTTTAAGTTATTTTTTGCTATCTTTTAAAATAATGGTTTATTTTTAAAATTTAGGGAACTTTAAAGAAAGGACCAATGAAGAGCACAAAATAAATCTCATTACACATAAAGCTAGGGTGTTTTACTCTTTCCTACAGGATATTTTAGGATGCCAAGAAATGTCAAAGAAAGGTGTCTAAAATGAGATTTTACATAAATATTAATAATGAATATATCCCTGAAATCAGATCCAGCAAAATGAATAGTATAAATAGTTCAAAATGCTGATGAATTTATAAAATAAAATCAATTCAGAAAGAAAGATGATACATTTTAATTTCTTTAAAACCATAACGATATAAAAATTTAAAGTATATTTTCATTATATCATAATTAGGGAAATATCATCTTTCCATTTATACTTGCTAACTTACCTTCAACAGCATGGTTGTATGTATTTCTAGTCTCAGCGGCTTCCTCATGTAGTTGTTTCGGTTGGTGCTGCATTTCGTAAGTTGGATACTGGTAGGGGTACTCCATTTTGTCAATCAAGTAGGTGCTTGCGGCAGCTTTTGTTCCTTCCTCCTGTGGCAAATAAATTTTCCAGGTAGAATATAATTTAATACTAATTGTCTGAGAATACTGAATTCCACAGTATTGTCAAATATATTTTTTTTATGGTAACAATTATTACCAGATAATCCTGGTTGCTATCACCATTTGAATAACTTTCACTCTTCTCTGAAACGGAACTTAATGTTTCGCCCGTAACAGTTTCATTGTAGCTACTTGGTGCATACATCTCTATAGTGGCAGATTTGCTACTACTTTGTTCACTTGCAGCTAAAAGAAAACATGAAGATATTTTATGTCTCAGTTTTCAGAAAAGCATTAATTCAAGGTAAGAGGAAGGAATCTACTTCTTGCTTTATCAATTGAAATTTTCATCTCTACTTTTGATGTCAAAGATGTATATGTGTGAAATCTCTTCATAACTTGAATGAAAGGTTTAATTATGAAAACAAAAATTTTATCCAATTCTTTAGCAAAATTAATAAATTCAAATCAGCATAATTATGCATGTAATCTATCAATTATTTCGCTACTTCTCTGATGAAAACAGAGGGAGTTGAGTTTGATCAGTTGGAATGCAATTATCCAATTGGGAGATTCAAAACAAAATATTAAGTCATAATGAAGCTCCTGATTGGATAAATGCATTCCAGCTGATCGTTGTCAACTCTCCCTGTGTTTTAATCAAAGTATAGGCTAATAGTTTACAGTAACATGATAAAACAGTACATAACTTACTAAGTAGGGTAAGAAAAATAAACATGAAATTATTTGAACTTGGATAATAAGTAAATTAATTCTGGGAATCAATTTAAGTTGCTTTGATATGTTACCTTCCCGCATCCTCTTCTTCCTTTTTCTCAAAATAAAGCACACAACCAAAGCAACATTAAGGAGCACCAAGAGAGCACCAGTGACAGATACTCCTATTATGACGAGTCGTGGAATATCGGCTTTGTCCAAGAGAACGTCTGGGATAGTAGGCGGCGGTTCAGGCTGATCTATGGAATAAACAATGGGTGAAGAGAACCCACCTGTGAGTCTTTTGTTGGCACGTCTGTGAAGGCAGCAGCCTACAAGGAGCACGTTGAGGACGAGAAGTGCGGTTCCCACCACCGTGACGATTATGATCACCAGACTAGGAAGACGCCCTTCACCGCCTGACTGGTAATCTACATCCTTGCTTGACTGAAGAGAAGGGGGTGCCTCACCTGCAGGGGGCATGCAGTTAGTAACAGAGCCAGAAACCCAGACAGAACACCAGGAAAAGACATGAAATGAGGAGCGTTTCATAGCTGACAGTGGCCCATACACAGAAGAAATTAGGAGATATTCTAAAAAGCACTTATAGAAACTTCACTGACATAAAAACGTCATTGCTCCAATAAAAATATTATAGTTTCTTAAAATATGTGATCTTTTGTTCCTACACTTTACAAGAGCATCAGGAGGCACACAAATATTTTGTAATTAGATCACATTAATATTTTACTTCTTCAGATAAACCAATCGGGTTCATGCACTTGCACCAATGCATTTAAAGTTTGGATATTTTGTTTCATTTAAACTCAAGTTTCACACATTCAATGAAGACAGTTTTTGAGATATGTTTTGTTATACCCAAATGTCTACAGTTACACAAATGTGCATAATGTGTGAAATACATAGCAAAACTAAAGACAATCACTGAAGTATTTTTAGATTAAAAGTTTAAACTGAGACATCATAAACAGATTTTTATTAAAAAAAGAACTTACAACTAATGTGCTTACTCTCTCATTTGAAGCCTTTTCTTATAATAACACAAGTAATTTACACTAAATTCTACGCTTTGTTCTCTGTTTTAAGAAAAACAGTAATCACAATAAAAAAAAAGTTCTATCTAAAGTTTAAAATTGAATGAAAATAATTTTGTGGAGAAATAATAAAATATCATTGGCTGATAAAACCCTTAAAACCTAAGAGAATTGCTAAAATGCTTATCTGAATATTAAGACTTAATTAAGTCTGTTTTAATAACTGTATGTACAATAATCCCAATCATACAATTTTAATTAGTACCTTGAATGTATTTTTACATTAGAACATTCCACTAGAAGTACTCAACATTATAATAAATCTATAGAATATTAACTTGGAGCAATGCTTTGCAGACACATCAATCAATTTATATCAATAGTATGCAAAATGCAATTTCATTCACAGTACTCATGTTAGTGATAAAGATGACAAAAAAATTGACATTTATAGACAGCACAAGAAGCAACCACCAAAAGCAAAGAGTATGAGTTATTGATGTAGAAGACCAGTTAAAATTATGGAATTTTTCTAGCAAACCCACCACCATCAGAATACATGTAAAGATAATATCATTGTTACTACGAAAAAATAATTTATTTAACTAGAATATTATTTATTTTCATTACAAGATAGCAAAAAATAATTTAAAATTGTTTATTATCAATTTTTTGTTTAGATTTTCTGCCAAATTTTATATGGTTTCTTAGACAAAATTACATTACTTGTGAAACAATTGAATGTAATGTAATAGAGATCAATGCATTCTTTAAAAAAACTCTGGAAAATTGTTAAACAGATTATTTGTAGATACTCACTTGATGTTTTTGCCCGTAAGATATCAGGAAGGTATCTACTACCACCCAACTTATTAAAAGCCATAATGCTGATAGTATAATCTGTGGCCATTGCCAATCCAGTAATGGTGTAAGATGTTGCATTGTCATGAGTTACATCAACATAATGATATCCTTCATTCATTATGCTTGTTGGGCGGTATCGTAGTCTGTAAGTTGGTTCCATACCACCATTAAATCCTGGTACCCAAGACACTGACACAGAGTCATGTGTTACATTTGTGACTTTCAGATCTGATGGTGGATCAGGAGCTGAAGTGACATCCAATCTCACAGTTGTTGTTGAGAAACTGATATTATTCCGAGCTTCACATTCATATCCACCATAATCAGAAGGACGTACATATTTTACTAGAAGAACTGATTCATACGTAACCAAATCCAACTGAAAGAAGAAAAATAATCAATTGTTGAAATAAATAAATGGATTATAATGTAATATATTATTTTCTTATAGTACTTTGCTTCATAAAGAGAGACAAAAATTTATTAGAACTGTTGGAGATAAAAGAGTACAAATTGTATGTTCATGCAAGCCAGATCAGAGTATTCCCACTCCCATCTGAGTGAATTGTCAATGTCAGGATAATAATAGATGAAAACACTGCTTTAGAAATTCAACTGTTTTGGATTGAATACAAACTTATCTCTTCATTAAACACGTTTCAGACATTTCCGGCATTGTGTGCTTCTAAAAATGAAATAATAATTGTACTTGACTTGAGTAATATATGTTTTGACAGAAGGGAGTTATTTTTGGTAATTGAATAAAGTTGATGTTAAAGTCAATGATGTAATTAATTTTTAACTATATTTTCATTTATATTATTTTGGAATTCATTAAATAGTTACAATGTATTCAATTTGAAGTTGAATTTAAGAAAGGAATACCTGGCTTTTGATTTTTTTGAATTAATAAGTATGAGACCCTTCCCTGGACCATTTGAATCTTACTGCTGGAGCACCAGATGCCCGGCAAACTAGTCTGCCAGTGTCACCTGTATTGCTTGCTGCTTTAGCTATACTTGGTGATGTATCAATTTCTGGTTTATCTAAATAATAACAATAATTTTATGGTAAAGCAATTCAAAACATTAATCAGTAATGTAATAAATGAATAAACATATGTTATAAAAATGTTATTTGGAATATTAAATAAAGTTAATTCAAAGAAATTAAACTTGAAACATATTTTTCATTTGACTAAGTTTCCTAATTTTCAATACAGTGTATTGATAAAATCTATAACAATGAAAGATAATGCAAAATTCCTGAACAATTATTAACAGCTTCTTACATTTAACAATCAAGTAGATTGATTTGCTAGATTCATTGCCAACTTTATTATTTGCTGTGCACACATATGGTCCATTATCTTCTCTTTTAGGTTTCTTCACCAGAAGATATGATGTGCCATTACGAAAAGTTCTCACAGTACGCTGGTTCATTTCTCTTTCACTGAATCCTTTGTGAGACCACATGATATGAGCTTCTGTGAGAGGATTACCATCAGCTGAACAATACAGTTGAGCATCTTCTCCCGGTGAAACCATTACCATTTGGGGTGCTTCTGTTATAACTGCAGCATCTAAAGTTTTAAAAATAATTAATTCATTATTGAGAATGTATTATCACCAGATAAATGCTCTTGAATGCTAAACACAAATTACATGCCGAAAATATACTGGCAGCAAATATAAGAATAAATTTCATCAAAAAATATGGTTTTGTTAAAATGTTTGTTAACTCACATTGAACAGTGATGTTCACAATCACACGAGTTGATCCTTCACTGTTTACAGCTTCACAGGTGTAAATGCCTGCATCGTCCTTTCTAAGATTTGTTATATTCAAAATGGGACCCTCAGCTACCACACGAGTATCTTTCTTCTTTGCTGCTACATTTCCATCTTTAGTCCAAGTATATGCAATGCTGGAAGGGTTTGCTCTTGCCTGCAGGGCAAGAATTAGAGGTTGCCCTTCTACTCCGACATGTGTTTCTATAGGAGCATCTTCAAATACAGGCTTATCTGTAAAGAAATTATACAGAGAAATATTGTAAATTCTTTTACAATTCAACTTAGTAATTAAAGTGCCATAATTTTAAAGAGGATTTAATGAACTTTTCAAAATCCATTCTGTTTTATAAACGTATTTTTACTTTCTGTTTCTTAAAGGAAAAAAGCAACAACTTTTTAAACAATGATGACTCCAAAAGAAATAATAACTTTTTCCACAAATGATCAAGTAAAACAAATTATTACTTACAATGTACGTCAAGAATAATAGCATCATTAACACTTCGTTGGAGAGCAGTGTTTGTTGCTTGGCAGGTGTACTTTACTCCATTCATTTCTGACGAAATATCTAAATGCAGTAAAATGCTTGAAACTTTGCCTCCATGAAGACCTGGTCGGGTCACATTAGTGATTCCTGGTACAGCAATTCCATCACGATACCAAGATAACACTGCTTCTGGATTACTGGAGCTGGAGTCACAAGTGAGTGTGGCACGAGCACCAGGTGTGAGTTTCTCTGGATCTTTGCGTATTACAACATGTTCAGGAGGAACTTGAAAAGAGAAGGAAAAAAAATGAAGCATTTAAAGAACAAAGGAAAACACACCTACTTTTCTTTAAACTATACAGATAAAATTAAATGATGAATCTTAATACTTACAGTGAACACTTAAAGTAATTGTTTCAAACAGAGGTATCTCTGTGGCTGAATTTGATGCTTCACACTTATAAATTGCTTCATTATCAGTAACATTTGTTAAAATAGTCACTTCAGCAGAAACTGATCTATCTGTCACTTTTCTCACAGAATTTATCTGAAAATAAAGATTAATTTTTCATTACTCAATGTCAGTAAAATTACAAATAAGAGAACAAGTGCAGTAAATTCTTACTGAATTAGGTATTTAAAATTTATCCAACATTTTAGTTTCTAAAAATAAACAGTGAGATATAATAAAACTAATTAAATTCCAAATTTAAGGATAAAATTAGTAACAGAAATAACATTAAAAAAATTTAATTTATATACCTTTTTGTCATTTTTGTACCATGTAAGTGTAGCCAAAGGATTCCCTCCAGAAGATATACACGAGATCTTCTGCACAGTACCAGCTGGTACACTTACACCATCAGTGAAGCCATGAATTATGGGCTGACCAGGAGGATCTGTTACAAAATGCACATTTCACACACTGAGACACTTCACAAAATTTTATTCAGAAGTATTTATGTAAATCATAAATTGGGTAATGTAAACCACAAATTGTGTAAAAATTATGAAACCATGAACTATGATGAAAATTCTTCCTGACTGATTACATTTTCATTATTTATATTTTTGTTTTCTTTTGGTCTTTCTTTAGACACTACTTATTTGCATTTAATCGTTAACTTTCATAATGCATCAGAATTTGTAGAAGAGTTTACAATTTTTTTTTAAGTAATTTTCACTATAAAGAATTCATGATCATTTTTTGTTATTTTGAACACTTACAAAGGACATTAATAGTGTGAGTGCTGACAACATTTTCTGTAAGCTGCATATTCAGTCCATGGCAGATGACAACTAACGATCTCCGATTTGGAGTTATTAATACAGTAATATTGGAAGTTGTAATAGATCCTCCTTCAGTGGACTCAATTACTCGACTTGTTGCATTCCGTATGTGACGTCCTCCTACCATCCATTTCACTTCTGCTGGAGGATTACTGTTGGCAGTTGTACAAGTAAGAGGTACTTGATCACCAACTTTAGCTTCTGTTGGACCTGATATACTGACTTGGATGGAGCAACTGAAAATATTGTTCATAATTAACTTTATGTGTCTTAATTGTAAATGTTTTACTATAGTAAACAAGAATTACAAAAAAATGGAAATCTTCCATAGCAGCTTTAGCCATTGCTATTTAAAGGGTGTGGCACATAAATTCAGTAAAATCTCTGTTTAGTGGAACCCTGTTTTTAGGTCAATGTTTCTGCTTCAGAAAATACATACTTAGAACAATGCATTTCTATCCCCCATTTAGTGATATTTACTTTTGAGTAAAACTCACATTTAAGGTCATTCAATTATACTCAACAGCAGCTCAATAGGACACTTTACATTTTAGAATCATTTTTCCCCACTTTTTGACAGATTGATACACAAGTTCCTTGTAGCTAAGAAAGACAAAAGCGCAACACTGCAGACTGAAGTCTCCAGAAGTGCAAATGCATTGTTAGTATTTTTTGTATGATCTGGTCTTACAAAAATATATGGATGTAAAATTTAAAGTAAATAATATATTTAAAATGTCTGCTTCCTGCTACTGGAATTACCATCCCTCCTCATTTAGTGTAAACCCTCATGTAAGAAAGAAAAAAAAGGAGAAGAAAAAAATTATTGGCCTCCAGGGTAACACTAAAAAGAAGTTTTCCTGTATCAGAATTAGAAAGGTGTGATAAAATTTTGAAATGCAATATGTACTTACATAGCACAGTCAACTGGATATCTGCTTTTAGTGGAGCTGGACTCATTATATTAGAAGCTTCACATCGATAGTGTGCTTTATTATCACTTGCATCAGCAGTGAAGGTGTACATATTTTCTGAAAGTCTTCCTGCTGTTCTATAGGCCATTCTGATCTGTTCTCCATTTTTGTACCAAATGAGTTGTGCTGGAGGATTCCCTCCCCGTGATCTGCATACCAGCTCCAATGTTTGACCACGACGAATAATTTCTCCTTCTGTGTAGCCTTCAATGTAAGGAACACCTGGTGGATCTGTAGTAAAAAAGAGGAATTCCAGTCAAAATTTTGTGTTTGTATTTGTTGAGGAACCACAGAACAAAATAACAATGAGAGTGGAATTGTACAAATTTTAATTTTTTCTCAATTATCTAAAAAACAAAACAACCAATAAAACTTAAAATTAAAGAACTGACTATATTTAGTGTAATAATATTTAAAAAACATGGAGTATTAGTTTCACTTATTGGGACTTGTTGGTAGCTGGACTCCCTCCTGGCTACCAAGGAACCTTATGAGGTCTCTAGAGCATTACATCTCTAGGAACCAGGTTACATACCACACCACACAACTACATTAATCTAAACAGTGGAGAGTCAATATTACTTCCCAAATCTTATGCTGCGATATTCCTTGGGTCCATTTCAGTTCTTGTACCTTTTAGCCAGAGGAGACCCTAGAGAGCCAGTTCTAATATCTGATAGCCCACTAACAACTGGTCAGATTCAGACATTTAGAAAGGATTAAAGTTCAAATGCAATACACAAGAGACTGAGAATGCTACCCATAGCACAAACACAACTGAAAACGTCCATGCATATGTGGGATTTGAATCCAAAGCCCTGGTATCCACATACTTGGGCACATTGCCTCAAGGCCCTGTGGCACCAGACCAGAACATCAATTTTTGTATTTTATCTTGTAACAAAAACATAAAAAAATAGAAAGGATACTTACAGAGGACACTAAGTTGCACTGTGACTCTTAGTGGCATATCAGCTGGGAGAGCCTCATGTCTTGCTTCACAAGTGTAATCTGCATAATCATCTTCTGCTGTTGGTTGCAACTTGATTCTACTTCTCACATTAAATCTCTTTGTTCTTGAGTTTGGGATGGCAACTTCAGTGACAGACTCATGCTTTTCTGTAAGCAAATATTAAAAATTAATTATCGACTCATTCATATGTTTCAATTGAGAAAAAAATTATAGAAAATTGAAAAATCGGATTAGCAATATAGACAGTAACTGATTTTAAAAAATAATTTTGATTATTTTATTCAAATGTTATTTTGGTTTTTAACACAATATTCTTCCTGATTAGTTACTGTAAGGAAAATACATTTCCAATTGTTAATTTATTAAAAAAAATGCATTAAATTCATTCAGTTTTATTTTCAGGAAATCAGTTGTGTAAAATGAGAGCTAAAGCAAAAGTTATTGCACAATAATCTCAAAAGGAATACAATCAACAATTTTTAACAAGTATTCATGGAGGGTAATCAATCTGAAAATTTGAAACATCTATTCATTGTCATATAAAATATGAAAAAAAGTGTGATGGGACAGCAATATAGTTGGCCACTAGCCAAAATGAAATGCTATAAAGAAGGAGCCAAAGGAGTTTCCGCAACCCCTTTTCATCCACAACAAGACTGGAAGAGAGCCAGCATAAAATAAGCCATGCCATTACTGTGCTGCAGACTATCTTTTCATCAGATGTAAAAATGGTTCTTCAAATAAATTTTTGGATATTGAGACAAGAATGAAAACAAATCTTTACTTTAATATTAATTTATATAATATAAGCCAGAGGCATGCACCCAACATGCCGATTAACGACGATAGAGGTTAATAATTTATATTTGTGAAAAATTGTTTTCTTAGATGATGTCTATTCTTACTTAAACTTGTTATGAAGAATGGCTTAATAACAAAATATTTTATCTTCTTACCATATGTGGGGTTATATTTGAAGAAGAAAATTTATTTTTTTCATATTTCCAATTTGTGAAGACAGAAAAAATATTAATAATTAATGAATACTCATTACTACTACCTCCTAAATTAATTTATCATTTTTAGCAGATGTTACTTTTGGTTTATTTGCTTTGACAGAACAAAAGTTATAGAAATATTTTTTTAAGTAGATGAATATGTAATAAATGTAAAATTAATAATTAATGAAAAACATTTCAACATACCTATTTTAAGTTCTACATTTCCTCGATACCAAACAATCTTTGCAGCTGGTTTGGAATTTCTAACTTGACATTCCAGCTCAAGTTCTTGGTTCTCTCGAATTTCAATTTTTGAATTTGGTGGATGATTGACAATCTCAATGGAAGACGGAGGAGCTGAAAACACATAAAATAAAGCATGAGTGATGAAAAGAAGGAGGAAGGTAAAAACTGATGACTTTTTAATTGTTTCAGAAGGAAAATTTAGAACATATTTGTACTCTGCACAAATTAATGATCTCAATTTTTTTGTCAAAATGAAATTAATATACTGAGTTTTAATAGCATGTTAGGCATTAAGGAAAATATTCACTTTTTTTAAATTTTTTAATTCCAATTTTTTAATTTTTTTTAAAAAAAAAAATTTTTTTAAATTTAGTTTAACATCACTAACTAGTAGATAACAAGAGCTAGTGTCTAGCACCTAAGGCTCATTAGAAATGCTCAACCCATATGTATTTTTGGATAAAATAGAATTTATATACAAAGAATTGTCTTCTTTGTATACTAAAAACTGGCAAAGGAAGGAAAATGAAGGGTATTCTATGAATTACATATCCATATAAACTTTTACATGTTATCTACACTTTTTTGTGTTCTTTTCTCTACAAGTAAACCAAAGTTCTTCCCAAAATTTGCATTTTTCCAAGCTTATCTTTTAGAATCCTTTTACCTCACGAAAAAGCTGTAATTCCTGTGAGTTCAAATATTTTAACACAGCAATTTCGCAATGTCTATTTTCTAAACGAATATTTGTCTTTCACCTTCAGCTATCCAACCAGAAAAATGCTGCAGCTTCCTTTTTAAAAACAATCGTCGTTTCTCTCCCCGAATTCATCTTTCTTTGGGGTCCCCTTTATTTCCAATTGCGTACATAAATTAAGGCGGACGGTATTTCGCGACAGACAGAGCAACATAAGAAAAACGGAGAGGGCGGCGGGGGGGCGACGTCGGCCAAGAGACGCGAGGCCGGTGCACCTGGCGAGATCCCAAGCGAGCCCCGCCCTCGGCTGAAATACGGCGGTCGCTCTTAACCGGAACATTCGCCGCGCGATTCTCCATAATTATGACGATTTCTGCGCCGCGATTGGAAGAGCCACCTCGCGGCGCCACCGTCGACCTCCCTCGCTGCCGTAAATCAAAAGGGCGTTGCCGCCACCGCCAGCGCGCTCTAGGAAGCGCCGCCGTGAAATACGCGCGTCTTATCGCTGCGTTCCAGGGGGCCGCGATTAATGAGTTGAGAGGAAGGGAGGCGGAGCGGTGGTAGCGGTGGCGGGGCGGAGGGGGGCGCAAGCGACCCCGCGAGTCATCAACGACTTTGAGAGGTGATACAGCAGATTAGGGGCGGGGGTGGGGGTGAAGACAGTAAAAGTTGTTGATATCAGTGCTGATGGGTGTTGAGGTTACAGTATGGACACTATCTACTTCCGAAGAAACACTAGAAACGTAAATGCTAATCAGAATTGGAATGCATATCTGATAATGTAATCAAAATTTTAGTTCAAGTGGGCTTTGAGAATGAAGTTCGTAGTGATACAAATACTACTCGTTGAAGAAAAACCCAAACTGTGCGAGATAATAGCTTCGCGACGCTCAATGAGAGCCCGCTTGCTGTCTTCAAATGTTGGCAAGAAAGAATGAATACGCGTTTCAGATGTACATACTCAGCTATGTGTTTAATGAATTCTCAGTTCAATTTATTCCAATATTGTCTGTTCAATAATGCGAACAATTTTTTAATAATCATTAATGCCAAAGGAATTTGGGAGTCGTAGTCAGCGATTAACACGTAGAAATAATTAAAAAAACAACAAAAAAAACAACAACACCCGTTGGCTAACTTGTGCTTGAGCCGTTTTACTCCCTATTATGATCGTCGTTCCACCACCTGGAGAATGTTCGTATGATGTAGTATAAATAGCAAGAATGCAAGAAAGTACGCTTTAAAACTGTCTTTCTCAGAAATATTATTTAAATAAATAATTCTGCGATTAAAATTGACAATATTACGTATTTAATTAAAAGTGTGATGAAAATAAACAACGCTGGCTGTTTCAAATTCGGTGTTTATGACCTGTCTGTTTACATTCGTTTAATGACTTAATTTACATGCACACATATTCTCATCTGCTTTTCGATATGATTTGTATTGATTATTACAATATTTTTTGTAGAGATGATATTGGATCAGTAAATCACTTGTGAAAACTGTCGCTAACCTTCAACTACAAGCACTGATCTAATATTTTGAGACAACAGCTGGCTCTCCAGCTCATATAGATGGCGGAAAAATACATTCTGCACTGCTATGAGGTATTCAGCGATGCTCAACTGTTTCAAAACCTGTAAAAAATCGTCCACTGGCCTGAATGGACCATAAATTCTTCGTATGTTGTCCTGACATTTTCGCAGATAAGTTCAGGGCACACAATGACTCCTGATCGGAAATGTTCTAACAGGGGCATGATATGCAATCCCCTTGACACTCATGTATTACTAGCAAATTGGTTGCCTATATTGCCCCTTCAGAATGATTCAATTTTATCTCAGTAATGTACTAAATAGAGGATAGCACTTACTTACTCCATGATGAGATACTAATAATGCGGAATGAGGACTATACAAAAGTAAGGTGAAAATCGTCAGTAAATGATTAATACAGATCTCACTAAAATGCACCATTTCGGCGGAAAAATTAACATTGCGTTTTAATTCACAAATGGTTATAACCTCCATAATTTGTTTCACATTTCAGTTTCATTATTTTGCATTACTCCAAATGATATTTCAGATCAGAGTATATATATGCCCTAATTTAGGGTGCTGAATTGTGGAGCAAAATAAGAATGAGGTAAAATTCGGTAATCAAAGGGGCAGAATTTTCGTATAACGCTCTTTTCCGAAACGTCAAATTCAAGGGCAAATGATTATCCAATTTCGACATTCCTTAAACTAACGCGATCCCCCATTTTCATCCTATGAATGCAAGAAACACATGGAATTAGTCAAAAGCCCGTTAAAACAGATGAATTCATTTTCAACAATACTGTCGTGCTAGCTCAGTTAAATACATAAAAAAACAACAACAGAAAATGAGCTCCACATACAGACATATGAAAATTATTTGACTCAAATACTACATTCGTGGAGAGAATGTAGACATTATGTTTTAGAATTATGTAACATGATTCAGTATTTTGCACGTTGACACTTCACACTAGTATCAATTAAGTTTGTGCATATCTTGGTTTGCTATTTATGAGGTTTGAACGTTTGTTCATGAATTATTTTAAACTACAATCGATATGCATATTTAAGAAGAATTTCTCTGAAACCATTTCCTTCGAACACAGACAATTCTTTTCAATAGTTCTTTTGGAAATCCTTCATCAATTAGTGACTGGGTTCATAATGAACCATTGTCCATGAACGCTGTTAAAATTATTTCCATCACAGAATTCTGAAACTGATTTCGAATAATAGAATAGAGTACATAGAAAAGAAATTACAAATTAGCTCGAAGGTATATTACATACTTGTAAATTCGAGTGAAATTTTTAATAACAAAGTAGCGGTTGAAAATGAAGTGATTGTTCTATTCATATTTCCCCCCATTTTCACACTTTTTGTTTTTATTTTTCCTCTCAAAATCGATTTGTATAATAGCAGATTCGTACACTTTGGCTTCGTTTAGATTTGCACTGTTGACGCGGGCGCGTATGCAGGGCAGTGTAGAGCGGTACTCACAGATGACGGTGAGGCGCGCGTTGGCGCGGATGGCCTTGTGGAAGCGCGCGGGCCCCACCTGGCACTGGAACTCGGCGTCGTCGTCCAGCGTGGCGTTGACCACGCGCAGGTTGTACACGCCGCTGCGCGCGTCGCCCATCACCGAGTAGCGCGGGAAGCCCGGGATGGTGCTGCTGAAGCCTGCGCACACCCACCCCCGTCACCATCTCGCCCTTCTCAGCGAGACACTCAGGACAATTGTCACCTTGTTGGACGCACCGACGATCCCAAAATTAGTTCAAAGAACTGGTCACCTCGAGCGGGATTCGAACCCGGGCCTTCTGGTTTACGTCGGGGCGACCGATTCTTTGAACTAACTTAAGTATTAAAAGACATTGTTACTCAGTAACAAGGTCACAATTTGGATAGCTTTACGTATGCGGAACATATTCTCCGATCGCAAGTGTGTCCAACAAGGTGACGGGAAAGGTGACAATTATATTCATACGAGGAGCGATAATCGCGCTCGAGAAAAACTGTTCAAAGGATTGGTTGTCTCGGCAGCTTAGTGGTTCAAGCAGCTGGGCGTAAACCAGAAGGCCTGGTTTCGAATATCGGTCGGGGCGACCAAATCCTTGAACTAATTTCAGTATTCCCGTGCATTATTTCTCAAAATGTGGGATTAAATATTTTTTTCCAGAATTTAAAAAATAAAATTATCATTATACAAAAAAGTAAAGTTTGTGACATTGAAATGTAAAGTTTAGTGACGAAATTTAATTTACTGCGTACGTGCAAGAGAATTGTTGCAGAGAAGTTGCAGGAAAACAAGAGGAGTAAGGGAGGAATGGGGAACGTAAGTGCTCTTCCAAGGAAGGGGACCCAGGACCGGTCAAGGATCACCGAGTGAGTCTGTATTGAAGATCCGCTTCGAACCCTGAGACCTGCTATTTTCTTTCAATTTCTTCTACTTCCCTTGCTCGGCCTGCCCCGCCCCCGCCTTCCTGCACTCTCCCGAGCGCGCGCGCTTAGCGTCCTATTCCGCGATTGTGCTTCCCTCAGGGCAGCGAGCGAGACAGAATAATTGAAAATATCCGTTTCAAGCGTCAACAAGAATGGACCACCCCTTCAACACTGAATTCAGAACTCGTTAGCGAGCATACAGTAATATTGTGTTCGTATCGTGTTAATCGATGGTTATCTCCCTCTAAAAGAAATGAAAGGAAATAATTTCGTGCCAGAAAATGCTCAATTCATTTTATTACACTCGAGTCCACATAAAGTTCGCTTCCTTTCATTTTCGTAAAAATGGCTAACCGCTTTGTATATTATTAGCAGTTTCTAACAATTAAAAAATCTAATACATCTGAATTATTTTGAGATACATATAATTGCCTATCACCAAAAAACTACTGTGGTTTTTTACTGAGTCCAATTTGGTCGTAAAATTTTGATGTATGAAGTAAACGCAGTTAACATTTCACTGATGATATTTTGATGTAAAAAACGAATTTATTGGCATTTCATCGGTGAAACATTCTCACCCGTGGTTTAAGTTCTTTTCATCGTTAATAAAAATCTACATTTTTAATATTAAAAAATAATGTTTCGTAAATACATCTCAAATGGCTATTCCAGATCCTCGCTCCTCCTGTAGCCCCTCGCCGTGCAAGCGTACCCCACCCCTCACCCCGACCAATGCTATTATCTTATCCGCTCCACAGAGCGATAGCCCTCTCCCCCCGTCGTTGCGGAGTCTTTGAAATTCTCCGCTCGCTCGCAATCCCCGCGGGGGATGGAAAATGGGCGGGGACTACCCTGAAGAGGCGCGCCCCGCCCCCGCGAGCGGCGGCGGGAATAGATTGTTTTACGATATTTCCCACGCCTTGTAAACAGTTCCGACTTTTAGAGGCGACTCGCGACCCGGTCTCTGAGCTGGCGAAGGGGGGGGGGAGGCTCGGAGGAGTTGACAAGAGGTTTCAGAGGAGAGGAGGACGGCTATCTGAAGCGGAAGGGCAAAACGCGAGAGGGGGAGGAGGAAACGGAGAGCGTTTCTCCGTTATCGAGAAATCCTGGAAAAATATTTCCGATCTCTCGCTAGACATTGTTCACTGGGACTTGATTTCTTCCAGCCACGCTGCAGCGGTGGGGGTTGTAGCTGAACGACTGAATGTTGAGTCGGAACTCATACGAGGAATTCATGTGGAGAATCAATGTTGCAAAAGTATTTTAAATATTTATATGTTGAAACTGGACTTTAGAGCAGGTAGTATTTATCTTGTTTTTTTTCTATAGATGATATTACTATAATAATTTTTAAGGTTTTATGACGTAAAAGTTATATATTAATGATACCTAAGGGAACGCATTCAATAATTCGGCGATATTACGACAACGATGCACAATTAATAAAAATCGCACGCGGCAAAATTAATTCAATATTCTTAAAATAAGAATATTATGCTTTTTTGGATATTTAACACAACCAATCGCAAGCTTCGTAGTAGTAGGTGGAAGTACTCCAAGAGGGATAAATACACGAGGCCAAAGAGCATGCCGTAGTAGGAGGGCGGGTGCCTTACCGAGGGCGAATCCGTCCTTGGTCCACTGCACCTGGCCGGCCAGGTTGGTGACCTCGCACTCCAGCATGGCCTCGCTGCCCTCGTGCACCTTCACGTCCCGCGGCTGGATGCGGAAGTACTGCTGCTGGCCGCTGGCGCCGGGCGCTGCAACACACACACACACACACATCCATTATTTCCTGCGCGCAACTGCTGTTGTCGTTAGTCCCGTAAGTGTAGAGTGAGTAAAGGTAGTGTTTGCTCAAGGTCGCGAGCTGGAAAGAGAGAAAGGACACTGTCAATTTAATCCGGAGCTTCAATACCAAACATTTAAGTCGAAACGCATTCCTGATTGGATAACAGTGTCCAGCTCGTGACCTTGAGGAGACTACATTTAAATAAAACAACAGTGCGCATTTTTATTGTGAGGGGTTCCGGTGTTCGTTCCTCACTGGTTGGTGAGATACGGGCTGATCTTGAAGGGCAATGCCCCATCCGGGTTAGTTCTGAGCTTCAGACTAGTTTTCGGGCGTATTTGTTAGTGTAGTCCATGAATATGAGTAAGTAAGGAGAGAGGATAGGACAAGGAAGTCTAAGGAAAGATCGCACGCAGTCCGTGGCCGGGTTGGAAGGGCGCTGCTCTGGCATTTGCCTGGTATTGCTCGGAGAAACCTCGGAAAACTGTCAATCAGAAACGCATAGAATTCTGCTCCAGACAGCGGCTGAATTCGGCCTAGGTATCTAGCTGCCGCTATCGGGACTAGAACCCCAGCTAGGATCTCTCGGTCAGAGACCTTGATTGATGCTCTGAGTCACCTTAGCCAGTAAAAGACATCTGCCACGCGTTGCCATCCCCTTCCACACAGTTCTCGGCCATTCACTCAACAGCACAGATAACTACTTTTCAATGACAAAATAAGCAATAGTCTTCATAAAGAAAGAAAATATTTAAGAGAGGGAAATAATAGAAAAAAAAAATTAAATCAAGTTTTCTTATAGTGTGATGTTATAATTTTTGGTATACAAGAATTACAAATAAACTTTTTCCGTATTAGTCGCATTAGCAAGAATAATTGCACAGGAAATCACAGGACACACAGGAAATCGCAGTGAGCGAATCGTAGAAGGTGGAAGAAAACCGCAAAGCCGAGCAACATTTTTTGCACAAATGACACACACGTATGACGACATAACACCGATGCCCATGTTGCCAACTACAAAACTTATTGTAAACTTACAAATTTGAAGCCTCGCTCCTAACGTTGCTCGTTTTAAAAAGACGCTCTTAAACAATAAAACTTAACATTATAAACTCGTTGTATAATATACTGTTTATCTCAATAACGGTTTACTTGAGCTTGACTGCTTAGAAAAAATCTCCCACAGCATTTGCGTTCAATCTTTGCCAACAGATGAGCTTCCTACATAACATCTGCTTCGGCCGACCAGACAGCTTTAACTTTACTTCAGTCATTTAACTTGGTGTCGACTTGCGTTTGGAGTCGGTGACAACTGATTTACTTTTAGAATATTTGCGTTACACGAACGGTAGAAAGTAGATGTTATTTTTCCTGATTCTTCTTTGGTTCATTGTTTGCTTCAGTTTTCACCTGAAATACACATTCGTACTTCCAATGAAAGGCTTTCTACGAAGCAGACCTGACAAATTCCTACGCAACAGGCCGCCAATCCCGTAACATCGTTGTCGTTGCATAAACTAGAAGCTATGTCTGGAGTGTTGGAAGAAGCCTGACTTTCGATTTAGAGAGGCAGGTTCCTTCTTAAAGCTGTTTAATGCTATGCGATACACAGTGAAGTTGTGTGTAAATAATAGACGTTACTAACAGAACTGACCTACAACATTAAGCATTCTTTCATCTCCATTCACATACACGCATTTTATTTCCTTTTATGGGTTCAGTATGTGCATTGCAACGCAGAATTTTGAATTTACAAAATGTGAACGTCTGTGGCATCGAAGACAAAGGAAACGTCCTCTACAGAGGTTTTGGTCCCAAATGTCACGCATGTTTCCTCGAGAACTTGGCACGCACGCACCGGCCCTGTGGGCCGCGGAGGGCTCCCGTCCGAACCCTGGACGGACGAGTGGAGCTAGCGCGGCGGAGAGGAGTGGGGGGGGGGGGCGAATCTCCGCATCTGGAGGGCGGCGCGCGGCGGAACGTGACGTAAACAGGTCAGCCATTTCTCTTCCGAGAGGCCGAACGGCCGGAGGCTCCAACTCCAACGGCTGCTGCAGCCGCCGCCGCCTCTCGCGGAAAATTTTTCTTGTCCGCATCAAATCTTGAGCGCGAGCGGTAATCCAATGCAAGGGCAATCTGCGCGCGGCCCGCGGCCAGCGGCGCGCCCGCCGCCGCTCCCCGCCGCGCCCGCCCGCTGTAAAACAAAGTTGGCGGAGATGGGAAATTACGCATTTAGCGGGCGTGGGGCGATGGGGCGGGGCGGGGATGACGAGCGTGCGGATGTGGGCGAGCGGAGGGACGGCGCGCGCACGGAGCTGCAGGGAGAGGAGGGCGCCGGCGGGCAGGCAGAAGACCGAGGAAGTCGTTAAATCAAGAGGAAAGCGAACCGAGGAAGAGAAGAACGCAGCGGGAGTGAGAAAGAAAACGTTTGGATCGAATAACAAATGTATAAAATGATAATTTAAACGTAGCACTGTCAGCAAATGATGAACCTAATTCCGTGCGGAGAAAACACGGGGAAGGACAATTGAGAGAAAATGTGTCGGTGAAAGTGGTACGGCATCATCAAAAATATGAAAAGAAGAACATTACATTTTTGATAAAACCGTCTGATTTTATGTATGAAATATTCATAATTATAATGACAACAGATTACACTGTAAGGATCTTAAGTTCCCCAAATTTTTACTTGTTTGGTTATGCTTCTTTTCTAGTTTGAAATAGGAAATGCCAAAGAAAGACGGAGAAGAAAAACGAATTGGAAATTTTGAAAGAAGAAAATGAAGCATTAGAATAGTGAACGCTTTGAGTATTCGTATGAGGAAATGTAGCCCGGAGGCGCCGCAGGGCGGCCGAGCGAATTGGGCGTCCGGGCGGCGTGGAGCAGAGCAGCGCACTCACGTCATCGTCCAAAACCTACGTGACGGCACAAATGTGCACACCCAAAAAAAGATTTTCAGAAAAAATTCTTTATAAATATCAATTATGAATTCAAATTATTAGAAGCTATAAAAATATTTTTATCGACGTTTACATTCATATGACACTTTAGAAAGCATATATTTTGGTTCTTAGAAAACTATCAGGAAAAATACAGAAACGTTTGATTAAGTATTTTTTAAAAGTTTTTATACATTATAAGTAATTTTACATGTCTATTAAATATGTTTTATCTTCCAAAGTTAAAAGTTATTTTGCGTTGTCTTTTAACGAATCAAGCTCCAATTTGCTTTACCCAAGTGAACTGCGTGTTTGCCGCCGGCGCGGAATCTCGTGAAGAAGCGGCGGGCGTGCAGGCACGCGTGCGGCGCGTGGATTATTTACGCCGACAGATTGGATCGCGGCTCGCGCCGCCCAATTAGGGCGCAGCGTCCGCGGGGGGGGGGGGGCGCTCCAGATGAGGCGGAGCGCCAGTCGGAGGCGCTCGTATCACTCACTTCAGCTCTGCTCTCGGGTTTCTTGGGAGCTCATGTTCAAGTCCGTATTCGTGACGAAGACACACGTTCACCCCGACGTCTCATGAATAAGAGAGGGACGCTGTATGGTTGGGATGATGACTGGAATCGTTGGACGTATAAAAATGTCTTGATCCGTTTGCTATTTATTCTTTTACGTCTATCGATTTACTGATGTATCAATCACTAACCGCTTCCTAATTATGTTCCTACTGGACCGTGGTTTTCTTTACATCATTTTCCCATCTCTTTTCAGTTTTCCAGTACAGATATTTGGTTGAGCGATTCCAAAAATTATACTTCCAACCACAATTAAACAGCGTTTCTTGAATTAAAAATAGATAATAAAACCATGTAAATATCTGTAAGTCTATGATAAAGAGTAATAATTCACAGGACGGGAAAATATAGGATCAAATTATCTGACAAAACTCTTCAATTGCGGAGTGTGAACGCGGAACAGAATATTTCGAGAAAAAATTAGCCGCAGCTGGTTCAATTGCCCGAAAGCTGAGCCTCCGCGCAAGCACAGCACTGCGGCGACGGTGGGCCGCCACGCTGCGGAGCGGGCGGGGGGGGGGCAGGGGGGCAGGGGAGCGGAGGATTAGAAGATGTTGACCTAACGAACTTCCGCAGGGGCGAAGGGGTATCCGAGTGGCGGCGGGAGGAGGAACAACCAATCCGGCGATGGCTGCGAGGCGCCCCGCATTGTCTTTGTAGATTTAGGGGTCGTAAAGGAGGCAGCGACGCTAGCGCCGCGATGCGGCAGGCAGCGCACGTCCGACTCGCGCCGCCGCCGCCGCCTGTATTGCGACATCAATACGTAACGCCGGCGCCCCCCCCCCACTTGCACAGCGCCCTCCGCGGCCGCGGGGGAGGCAACTGATTGGCAATGATGATCGCAGTGGATCGATGTGGTGGATAAAAAGTTTCTTTCAATGCGATCGCAACACATGCACATTACTGAACAAAATCTACAAATTTGTGCGCATTGAAGGCTGCAGGAACAGTTCTACGAGGCCGATGAAAAATAAAATAGTGTTTTTAGAAAACAGTAAGGGAATACGTCCGAAAAATATTTGATGTGTAAGAGACAGCGGATATTTTATCGGGCTTTGGCTACCAAAGAAACAATTTACGACGAACAAGCACCTGATATCTAGAATATGACTACTATCATGTAAAACGTCATCACCGATAGTTTTAAGTACAGATTCATTGAGAATTTCAATATGCAAATATTATTAATAAATATTATCAATATTTTTATCATCAATGCATGCTCGTCTGTCAGGTTCTTGTATTTCTATTAAGTTTCGTACAGGTTACTCGATTTTTCCTTTCGGGGTAATTACAGGAATTTACTATCTTTGGTCTTGGGTTATTTCTGTTCTTTCCTTCACATTATTTTTATGAGTTCTTTACACACTTAATATTTCTACGATTTAAAATTGTGTAATGAGTGTCGTGAATAGGAACGAATTGAAATTACTAGGGCTTTGGAACTCTAGTTCCTTTCAAGAAATTTCTATGTAGCAAGGAAGGTCACATGCAATTTACTTCGCTTAAAAAGAAAAAGAATAAGTATTTCTCAAGGTTTCACTCAAATGACGCACACCCTACTTACGTATAATGCAGAAAATTTCTTCTAGACGAAGTCTCTCCGGAATCTTATTCACAATCCTCCTTCGCGATGACATAATTCAGCCTCATAACGCTTATCTCACTGCACTTCCAATATTCGCTCGTAATGAGGTTGTAAAAGTTGGAGCTAGTAGTTACTTTTAGTAATAGGATGGAGTACGCTTAGAGTAAGAATTTGATGAAGTTATTTACTCAGACTAGATGTTAAAATTACAAATAGATTTAAGGAAATGTAATAAATGTAAATCACTATGAATGAAAAATACCTTTCACTATAAATAGTTAAACTTTAAAGCTGATGTTTTGAAAAACATATAATACTTTGAAGTTTGTGACAGTTTTATTAAAATTTAACTTGTAATCAATAATAAACTTATAAACAAAATAGAGATGGCGATTTAAAAATTTGAACATGTGAGCTGTTTCTAAACGTATGTTTTGATTTAAAGTTACAAAACTAACACATTTACGAAGAGATATTCGTTATTTTCATCTCCATACGGTGGCAAAAATTCTTTATGAGTTATAGTTTAGTTCTACAATACTATAGTTGTTTGGAACTGTACTTTCGCGCCGCCACACACATCACTTGGGAACTAAGATAACCCAGAAACGAACCAAACCGCGTTGGGATTCAGTATTTCTACAGTTGCATCAAAAGGAGTATGATATTTTGCAGTGACAGTTTCTGCTGATTACACACACCAATCACGTGAATTTTTGTTGTTTTTTTAGAACTGGAGCGTCGTTTCCATGCCAGGAAACAGCGGCTCAACCGGCGATCAGGGCAAACGCAGACGGCTCGATTCCGCTCACCACAACTCTTCCTCCGAAAAAACAAAACAGAAACAACAACAAAACAGTAGACACCCGCAGTTTGAACAGGGCGCTCCTGCACGAATATACTAATTACCGAGACAAACAAGCAACAACAAAAAAACAATAGCGTCCATGTGACCGCGGCACGTGAAAGCTGCCGCATTATGTCACGCCTCCGTAAATTTTCTCACTTGTTTATATAATTTTTCGATGTCGACAGCGATGCGCGCTAAATCACACAGAGAGCGCAGCCCCGTCGCCACGTCAATCAGCGCGCCGTCGACCGCCAACTGTTTGCCGCCCAGTCACCTGTAACTAAATTCGTCGCCCCGCGTCGCCCCGCGCCCCATTCCCACCCCGGCTGCCTCGCACTGGCGCCCACACGCGCCTCGGGGCCAAAACCACGCCCTCTATCGGCTGCGGAGGCGAGCGTGTACGCAAATGACCAAGATACGATATTAAGTTTGGTCCACGTTTTGTTAATACCAGTCTTATGCACCGTTTTATATAATGTTATTAGTTCGATATACAGCAAATAACCAATTGAGGCGGTTATTTGCGCTAAGTGCCAAGTTTTCGTAATACTTCTTCTTCTGGAATAAATCACATAAACAAGAAATACCTTTTTTTAGACAGCCACTAGTAAAAGGGGTAATCTCTTTCAGAGCGTGTTAAAATGATAAGATGCTCAAGGGTCCAGATAAATCTGTGAATGCAACAAAGAAAAATTACTGTCGTCTGCCCGCGCTGGTATTACTGACCGCAAGATAACATTATAAGATTTACACTTGAATTAAAAGAAAATGGAAGTCAGTCAGGTTGTCTAAAACATAGAGTAAATGTGATTTTATTTCGCTCGTAGGATTTGCACCACTCGACCTATCGGCTTCTTTCGCGATCTTTCCTACTCACAAAATAAAATGTCACTTTTAGCGCTCATTTCATAAATAACTATTCTTGGACAAGTGTATTAATACGCCACTTTTAGCTACAACCCATTGATTTAATTTGTTCTTATTGGGCTGCGGACTTTTAAATCCGTAACGGTCACCGACCGTTAAAGAGAGGTTTTTCGTTCTTCCGTTTTGGCGCGTTATGTCAATTAAACAGTATAGTATTACGACATTTTCCCGTAAGATATTACAATGTTTTCTTAAAAAGTGTAAGTTTTATTAAAATATTATAACTTAATATTATATAAGTTCATTAGGCGGTCAAATATGCAATCAAACAACGAAGATAATACATTGTAAAATGTGCTTTTTAATAATCCATTATCTAAGCACAATGGTTAATTCTCAACTCGCAAATAAGGTAGGCAAAAACTCAACCTAAATCCTCTGGACATATCAAAGAACATCTCTAAGACACTTCATAAAAATATTTTTAATTTAGTTTTACTCTTCAATTACAGATCTAGCAGGCCTATCAGAATTCAACCTTGGTAAAACGTTGAGTAACTCACGTCATGTTCGTTCTCGAATTCCGAAAAATTCCTCATGCCCAATTTAGCTTGTGTAAAATTGTTATTATGGACTTACGTGCTTTTCCTTGGGAGTTCTCAGTTGCATTCTAATGAAACATCGGACTATTTGCTTACTACTTCGGTTATCCCACCCAAAGAAACAATGTAGTGTCGGGGATTCGTGAGCGATTCGTGACCTGTTCCCGCATCGCTCGAAGTGGATCAAACGATGCCGCAAAAACCGAACAGAACAGTCGGCCTCGAAAAGTTGCATACGGACAGTGTCCGCCGTACAAACTCGTCCATTCCTTTCTTTTTCGATTCTGCCAGAAGCAAAATTTATCCTTTCGAGTCGCATAGTCGGAATGCAACACACGTCACTCTGTTAATACAATTTTACTTAACATTTTCTGTACTTCCAATGTTTTTAAAGTAATGTTCGTAATAAACCTGAAAGAAGAGTGTTCATTCTAGCGCGTAAAATCCATTTACACAACTCATTTTTCTACCAGTAACTACTTGCCTGTGCACGTCCTAGGCGTCACCCGCTCAGCCAACGCAGCTACCGACTCCGCCCGCGGAGGCCTACGCTCTCGTTTTTCAACCAGTCACGACTGCAAACGTTTTGACCGACAAACAGTCGAAGCAGCCCACTTCCCACCGTTCTCCCTGGCGGCGGCGAGTGGAATTGAACTGTCACTATCGATTAGCGCCGCGAGCGATTAATTATTTCTTCATCGCATTTTTTAATTTCCCCTCGCAAGGCCGCGCGGCCGCACTTGGCGCCTGCGAAGCGTTGCCGCCCCCTGGCGCCTCGAAGCACCTCCAGAACGATTCACTTGGCGGAGAGACCACAAGGCATTGTCTACACAGCTACAGCTCAAGACCAACGACAAAACATAATATTGTGTAATCTCGTATTGATATTGCGTTTTCGTGGACACAAACTTAATCACTTATAATTGCATTAGAATTTACTGCAATTAATTTAGCAAAGAGTTGTATGTTTAATAATCGATTAATTGTTTAATGAGGTTGTAACTACTGAAAAAGTATAATAGATGATAATTCTCCATTGAAAAACTTATTTGAATTAAATTCTTGGTTAAAAAATCTTGAAATAAGTGTACGTGATTCGGTTCGGTAATAAGTAATTTATTTTACATGCTTTCTTTTTCGTATTTGCAGAGAAGACAACTACTGAAAAATGGTAAATTGTGTTCTCTCGGAAACTTTCTAAAATCACTGTTATTCTCCTCCAGATTTATAATTTCTCTTACAGCAATATAAAAATTACGTTTACGTAAGTTCGCGGATGAGTCATCACGGCCAGTAATTCAGAGCCCTTTTTGTAACGATCAATAGAGATAAATTCATGAAAAATAAAAAAAAAGTTACGAAATCGCATCAGAACGTGAGCTTTCACTAGGATAGTTGAACGAGTTATCAATTTGTAAGCTACCCATTACATTTGTGCGAGTTGTAAATTAAAACACGGCGAGTTATTGAAACAATTATTCAGAAAAATGAATTTTTTTCTTTATAATCACAAGTGTGACGCTATTTTCCCAATTTCCGGAAAGCGAGTCGAAACTCGTTACAATAGGAAATCTCTCGGGGCAAATGACTTCCGTTAAGGAGCCGGTCACTGGGGCGGAACCGAAGGAGTAGGCCCGCCGGCCGCCCGGACCCTGCGATACACCCGCTCCTCCTCATGCAAACTTAACGTGCGCCGTAAAGCGACCGGCGGCGGCAGAGAGTCCATTATTGACCAGAGGCGCCGGCGCGCGGCACGTGAGCTCTCCGGCGCGGAGGCGGCGCTGCATCCCAACGCCGCGCGCTGCGGCTGCGGTCGCCCGGTGACCCCGATGCGGCGCCCGACGCCCACTGCCGCGCCGCGACGCGACGCGCCGCCTGCTGGTTTATTAAAATGAAGCGGCCGGCGTGAGGCAACGCGGAGCGTGTGTTGCAGGACGAGACGCGGACTGGGGGCGCTCGGCGCGGGCGGCGCGGGGCGTCGCGGAGCGGCGGCGCGGGGCGGCGCGGGCGGCGGCGCGGGGCGGCGCGGGGCGGCGCGGGGCGGCGCGGGGCGGCGCGGGGCGGCGCGGGGCGGCGCGGGGCGGCGCGGGGCGGCGCGGGCGGCGCGGGGCGGCGCGGGGCGGCGCGGGCGGCGCGGGGCGGCGCGGGGCGCGGGCGGCGTGTGAAGAGGCCCGGTGCAATGCGGGGCGCCTCGGGGCTTCGTGAGGTGTTGCGGAGTTGTCCGAAGCAGAGAACGCCGTGCACTCGGTGCAGGTGTGTGGTGTCGAAAGGACGAAGTTGAATGCTGAATGATAATTGGCGGAGGACGCGTTACGGGAATCGGAGTGAACGATTACGGAAGGGCGTTTCATCAATGAGAGTTGCACTGTTCGTTGAGAGGAACGGCAAATTGTAGTCTTTCTCACAAAAATATGCGACACGAAACTAGATGAATTTATTATACAAACTAATTAATACCCCATTAGAATGCCTTAACTTACGCAAGACTGTAAATTGTCGTACATTGATAGTGAATTCCTTAGTTAGGAATTATATCTTTCCAAAATGGGTTTTATAATGTGATAAACAAAAATGAACAATAGCGGAAATGTTAACAGCATCAATAATTTCAATAAAATCAGAAATAATGTCCTGAATGTTATGAATGTCTGATTACAAAACATTCCACTCACTACAACTATTATTAAAATATAATCTATTTTAAAACAATCCATTGTCCAGTTGTATAAACCGCAACCTAGCTTTTCTTCCTTCACGACTAAATTCAAGAATAACACACAGTAGTTCATGGTCTTCACAAGGCGAATAAAAGGGCGTTACGTAACAGAGCACTTAGGGAGAGGTGGACCTCTTAGGGGCCTAAGTGACTCTTCGCGTGTTATCCTCCAAAAAACAGGACACTCCCATTGCCCGGAGGAAGCTAACAATGGACAATTGAACCAATCCGCTTCTTTCATTAGCCGTTAGCCTGAGTCGACATGACGTGACTACCCAGAAAAAGTTGCAACACTACCGAATGGTTGAAGTGTTTTATTTTTCGAACGTTGCCGCAGGAGGATAGGAAGGAGTAGCGAGCGTGGGAGCTGAAAGAGAAGTTGGCGAGACAAAAAAAAAAACATTCTGGAGGAAAATAGTTGAATATAAAAAGCGGCGACGAGGTGCCTAGCAATTCATTGTAAACAGTTGGTGCTCTCGCAAAAGTTCAAGCGTTCTCTTAACTTTGTAGTTTTCGTTTTGGCATAACAGCTGGCAAATATATTCCTCTTTTGTTTCTTTATTGTGAACGTTAAAGAGATCTTAACGTCTAATCTGAACATTTATGAAACTTTTAGAACTCGCAGTAAAACAATATTGCACAACTCTGACATTATTTGGGCGCGTTGGACCTTAGCATGAATGTTGTTAAGAGGTTTGGATAATAGCAGTATTATTAAAGAAACAGTTGACCGATTAAAAATAGATTTTTTTGTTAATATCCTATCTTAATTCTCCAAGAGATACTATTGTTTAACAAAAGGCATTTGGCTTCAACGTTTAGTAATAATATGCGAAAACGTTAATTGGAAGAATCCTTACAGAAAAATAAAATTAATTATATAATCGGCAGTCCCTATAAAAATTTTAAGTTAATTTTATCTGTTTCAGATTCCCGTAATTATTTCACCTACGACAATTCTCATGACATACTCGTATAATATTCAATTTGTCACAATAATGTGTTGATATACGAATTTCATTAAGCTTCCTTTAAAATTTTGGATTCGCGAAAATAAAGCTGCCTTACAAGGGCCTGAAAGCAAGTTGAAGAGATTCTTGAAAAGCTGTTTGATCCTTCAAATACATTTCCATTCATTCTGACATCCCCACGAGCACTGAATTGCTTCGTGCTCCGGAGCGCCTCCATCGCTCTCGCGCGCGCACTCGAAAGGAGGCCCGGACGGACAGGTGGTGTTGCTGCGAGCGGCGACAAATGGCGACGCATCCGCCGCCGCCCCGGAGGAGTCGGGAGGCGCGAGGAGCCTGAAAAATCGCGGTGGGGCCGCGACGCGTCCCCCCCCCCCCCCGGGGCGGGCCCGCCGTCACGTGCGGCGGGGCCGGGGAAAGGAGGAGTGGAGGGGACGAAGCGGGGCTGGAGCGGGTGAGGACCAGAGCGGAGCGGACGGAGAGCTGGAAGGGGTGAGAGGGGGGAGTGGAGTGGCGGGGAGGTGTCGGGGATGGAGCGTGCGGATGGGAGGGCACAGGTGGCGAGCGTGTGGGAAGCAAAGGACACGAGGGAGGATGAGGGGACGAAAAGCGGGTGGGGGTGGGACGGGTGAGGAAAGAAAGCAGAGCCGCGGAGGAGCAGGTGGGGGCGGGCCCGTTTCGGGAGAAAGGGGGGCGGGCGATTGCGGAGTGGGAGCGTGGCTTTCCCGCTGCCCCGGGCGGCCGCCGTTGCGTCGCAGCTGCTGCCGTCTAGTACCCCTCCACGACGTAATGTAGTGCCTCGTCATGTATCATTGTTTACGACCGCGTCAGCTGCCTGCCGCCGCCGCCGCCGCAACCGCAACTTTCGCCGCCGCCGCCGAGCGCTCAAAAACGCAACTGGCGGAACGGATTGGCCTCGTCCTCCTCCGCAGATTCTCGTCTCCAGGTGCGAGGAGAGGCCAGCGGCTCGCAGAGGCCCGCGCTGATTCGCTCCTTCTGGTGAAGATGTTCGGCGTGAGACAACGCCGTTTGGAGCTCCACACGTATATGTATATACAGCAGTCTGATTGATAACTGACAGTATGTTCCGTTTTTTTTAACATTACATTTTCTGTACTTTTCTCAAATCAGTCAATATTTTTGCTCGTATTTTTTCTTAGACATCCGTAATATTGACATTCGGCAGTTTTCTAGTTGCGTTGAAGAAAAATATTCGTGCAATTATGTATTGCCTTTCACCTTGATTTGTTGATACGTTTCATTTATACCGTTTTGTTACATTTCTCAATTAGGTTAATGGCAAAATTCGTGCCAATACTGAAAATTAGAATGTTGATTAGTATTAATTTTATATGACACCTTGAATGGTTTATGAGATTTTAATTGAGCTAATCAAATATACAAGTATCGTCTTATAAATAGGAAATCCGATTTGTATTAAATACATTAATGATTAAAAGACATAAATAGTTCAACACTTTAATCATAAATTATCAAAAAGCAAACTTTGCATTACAATGACATGCAGGAACTACATCTAAACACGTCACTCACAAATCTTTTAACAATAATGTTGCTTTATAATAATTGAAAAGAGTAGAATAATCAAATTATTATACTAGAAATATAGTGAGAAAAAAAAGATATTCAAATGATTTTGAGGATGAGCAGCCATGAAACAAGTTGACCACGCTGAAGAAAAGAGAGAGAGAGAGAGAGAGGAGAGAGAGAGAGAGAGAGAGAGGGGGAGGGGAGAGTTTGGGGAGGGCGAGGGGCAGCACATCATTCAAGCGGCGGCGATACGGCTCCTAACGGATCGCTGCGGCGCCGGTTAATTATTCGCGCGGATATCAGGTGTGCGTGTCGCATCCCTCGAGCGCGCCGCCGCATTAAACACACAGAGCAAGAGCGCGCACGAGGCGGTTCCCAGCACCGCCAGGAAACGCATTTCGCAGCCCACGGCTGCGCAAAAAAGCTACAGGATTTTCACAAATGAACGCTGGACCTTCAAGAACGAGCCAAAGCGACAAATGATTGAAGAATACCGAATTTAGTGAGAGGCATTCTGGCATTCAGTCCAATCATTATACGAGGTATGGTCCCGAAAATTCTTCATACGTAATTATCTAAACAAAATCAAGTAAGAAGTCCATATAAAAGTATAGATATCTTTTATTTGATAAATTAAAAGATCCACTGATTAAATATTTACACCAATGTAACCAAATTTGGTTACTCATTACACAGTTAAATAACCATTAAATAACAGTTAACTTCTACCAAAGAGTATTAGTATTCATAAAGAATACTTGTTAATTATCTTAAGCTCTTTGACGAGCTATTAAAATTTAAAAAAAAGGAAATTTCATTTTTCAGGATCCTTCCTAGAGAAGTACAAAATAGGAAGTCACATACAAAAAAAAATGCTCCAATTCAAAGATACCCTTGGCAATTTAGTCAAGCTGTGCTTTCTAGGATCCTTCCCTAATTTAGTCAGAATCACCTACTTCATTTATACACCACGATCAGTTCTGCGAATGCAGCCTCATGCTGCTAATTCGTCCTGCCCAGCGGTTCCACACAGGCTCTTAAGTGGGCGGGGATACCTGGAGATGTATCCCAGCTTCCGCGAACGGATCTGCAAGCGGCACTGCGCAGCGGCTGAGAGGGAGGGCGGTCGAGCGTCCGAAGCCACCTGCTCCTCGCCCCGCCCCCACCCTCATTGCCACGCGCGTAATTGGCACTCGGGGGCGCACTGGGCCGAAAGACGGCGCCGCCCCCATTGTTCGGTGGGGCGGAAATGAAGCGGCGCCATCCCGAGCGCCGCCGAGGGCGCGCGGCTCTCGAGAGCGCACTCGGCGGCGGCGGCGAGCGGCCTCGCACGGGGGCGGTACAGCAGGGAGCCGGAGGAGAGAGAGAGTGCGATTGGGGCGTAAAATAGTGGCGAAGGAGATTGGTAAAAGGCGGAGGGCAGTGACGCTGGGAGAGTTCATTTTAATGATGAAGCTGAAATCATCATAACTCGCAATGACGTCCAGACCGCGGTTTGCTACCTGCCCCAGACTCCGACTTGATTGAGGCCTGCATTTCTTTTCATTAAAATCTCTTACAATGTATTTAATTCTACTTCAAATTAACCGCTGTAAGTTATTTCTGTCGCGTGGAGAGATGAATTTTTTGTCTAATGGGGGACATCTACTGCCCCAGGACTCTCGTTTTCCCCTCGTAACTGAAGGCGGGGAGGCACTGGATGGCCCCGACCAGTTTTTAAGATTTATTTCATGTTCAGAATTATTTAAAATGACTTAACATTCGAGCTTGTTGCATTCTAGATTACCTTTTCCCCTTACCCGCCGACATCGGCGGGTGTCAACATCGTGTGTGGGTATGAAGTAAGTACATTTTTCGCCGGACGGCCTTTGAATAAAAGCTGCATAGTAATTGCGCAGCATCGGTTAGAGGATGCAGGGCTGAGTTGAGATGGTAGATCAGTCTCTCCCCTCTCTCTCCCTCCCGCGAGTAAGGTGATTAATGTATTTTTGCATACGTAAACAGCTAGAATCTACGTCATGTTCAGATCTTTTGAATATTTGTGTTTTTAAAGTAATATTTGTCTCCCCTTCCCTGCGAATATGATATGCTTTTATTCGTTTATCTAACAGCGCCTCAATACCGGGTGCTAGGAGAACACACTGGCCGAAATTGTGACTAAAAATGTTTAAATAAGTACATGATAATATAAATTGTGAAATGTGGGCTATTTTAAAATAACTGGATTGTTATCGAGTAATCATTATAAGTGTGTGAAAATTTAAAAAAATGTAGCTTATAAAAATATTACGGAAAAGGTCCTTTCAGTGTGACAAAATTAATTCCAAACATGTATTCTCAAAAGTGCCACTTGGTGCCGCGCCGTGATTGCAAGGGAATGCATTTAATGTAGAACTTAATAATTAAACACATTAAAATCTTTACATTTTTGATAATTGCATACATTAGAATCTTTAATATTCGAGTGGATAAAAAAAGGAAAATTAATTTTCTTTCTTCGAGTATGGAAACAAAAATGTAATCATGTTAGCAGATATTAATGAAAGAACAGAGGATAGAAAAAGGGGAAACAAAAATATGTTGTGATGGCTGACTTAAAACTATACTGTATTACAAAAAGACAGAAGACAAGTTAAGTATATGGCGATGTTTTTCACTGCAAGGGTAGTCTGTGTCCATCACCAATCACGCTCAAGGGCAAGAAAGAGCTGGCTCGCAGAAGCGGACTTTGTCACGTCGGGCAGAGAGAGAGGGAGGGAGAGAGGTGGATGGATGGGGGTGGCAAGGGAGGGGTGGGGAGGGAGGGCGCGATTTCCGAAGCGCCCTAATCGAGCCCCGCGACCCGCGCTTCCTTAATAAACAGCCGCGCGGTTTGTCTCCGCCGGGGACGGAATTGCCCCGAGATTGGGCGACGGCGGTCAGAGCAAAGGCAGCGGCCGGCGGAGGAACCGCGATGATGGGCACGGCGCAGAACTTGGCCGTCGAGGGGGGGGCGGAGGGGGGGGGGCAAAGGACGGCGGGCAAGGAGGGGGTGCGGTGGTCGGCAGCGGGAGGCGAATGTGTGTGTTTGTGCGCGCGCGTGGAAGGGGGCGGAAACGGCGGCCGGCGCAGCCAATGCGAGGCGCGGACGACCCGGGTCGGCGGGGAGAGAACCACGGCGCGTTTCGTGTAATTACTGGGTGCAGAACGGTTATAAATTGTTGGGGCGACCCCAGGCGCCGGCTCGGAATTCCGGAGCTGGCTCTCGCGCCCATCCGCCCGCTGACGCCCGGCGGGTCATCAAGTGCGGCGACGAGGGTCTTCGCGAGGCGAGGACCCGTCGCACTTCCTTAAAACCCTCTGCGCTCCGCGCGGCCAGCGATAGCGCGCTACTGTCTACTCATTATTGAAATTCCAGGCATAAAGTTAGCTCTTTCACAATTTTATAAAAAAAATTAAATCTTCACTTTCTATCAATACATCAATATATACTTAATGTTTTTTTCTGCATCACATCTGCATCTGTCGTTTGTTGCACAAACACATAAACAATATCACTATGTTCATAAAATAAATTGGGTTCTGGCTCATTTAGAGCCCCTTTCAGATTGTTATCTTTAATTACGCGTGTAAAAGTATCAGTTGGACAAAAAAGAATTTCATTTTAATGCATTACAGTCACTCGCAAACTTACAAGAAAGTCAACTTTCGACTTGGTGAACGTAGTTCTTTCGTTTGGAAATATAACTTTAGAGTTTTCCGTTCATAACTGATAGTAGTAAATTGCACAACAAAATTGATAAATAGAATTATCTAATATATATTCGTCGGAGACTTAAGAAAACATCTAAGAAGTACAAGAATATATTAAATGCATTTCAGTGAATTTTATTGTACGTAAATGTAATTTTTTAAAAATAGTTTCTACTTACATTGCGAAACAGAATTGACGACACAGTTAACATAGCGTCGCTCTTGGAATTGTATTTAATTTTATATCAACTATTTTCGTTCCAGCCTTGTTCCCGCTTGTGTGGAACCGTTCAGTATACTTATGAATCATTCAGAGATCGCGCATACGTAAAGAGCTGACTTTAATGCCCTAATAAATATTCTGAAACGTAGCGTTCGAAATAAAAATGGAAAACATGAATTTTTAAAGTTTAGTCTAATCCTTCTGTGAAGCAACCGATATTTCTGGTGCCCATCAATATGGCTTTGAAAATGTATCGGCATTCTAAAACAATTAAAAAACATCAGATTGAACCGGACCATGATTATTTGAAGTTCAATGCAAAACGCATTTATTACAACTAATTTCAATATTTTTTGTATTCCAGTAATATACAATGTAGTATAATGTAATGTAATGTAATGTAGTGTAATTAGAGTAGGTAATGCAATCAAGGTTTTTAGATGAAGGAAATTGGTTGCACGATGCTTGATAATTAAGAAAATATCAACTTAATTTTTTTCCTAGTCAGAGCGAAGTGAGAAGAATATGTGCGGTGTATCATCCAGCTTTCTAGTGACATCATCTCCTTCACTCTTTCGTTGATGTATATAATAATTCGTGCGTATACCATAGTAATTACAAAATATGAAAAATGTACTACAAACAAGTGGTCTCTTTTATCGTTCACATGAATATCCTTCACAGATTATTACGAATTGTACAACGTCGCTCGACCTACGTGTGCTATAAACAAAATGAGTAGCGTGTACATAAATACAGCACATTATTATCATTATTTTAAATCATACATCATGGCGGGTGATATTTCGTAAAATTTTACTTTTTTTGCTAATTACAAATGTTGACGTCCAGACACAGAATTCTATTTTAAAAGAACCCTTTAAACTCCATTAAAAATAACTTAAAATATCGCATCCTTCTCGTAACTTAAACAGGCAAATGTTAAAATATCGATGTAAAAATGCTCTAATATTAATATATTCATTACTTCATAAATTTTCATATATTCCAATTCAATTTCAATTTTATTAGTAATGTTTTTACAGGATTACAAATTGCCAAGTATTCATATATTCACTTAACACCTCGTTGTAAGAAAAGTCTCAAGATAAAGTTTTCTAAAAAAATGTTCTAATACAGTACTTCCATATTTTTAATGTAAGGTTCTGTAGTAACGAAAGTCATTGAATGTATCAATTGAATAACCATAAATAACCATAAGTTAACAAAAAAATTAAATTTTGCACAAATGAAAAAAAAATCTTTAAAAAACAGAAGTCGTCTGACACTACACCTATATACTCCCCCCAGATAAAAACCGTGTCCGCTGTCATTTCGCAACATTTAGCCCCGACTGAAGGACATCTCACTTACTTTTCTGTGTGGCATTTGGCGTCGCCGAAGCGCGACCGAGAGGCAGCGCCCCCCGCTCTCTTCCCCGCCCCCGCGCCACCTGTGCCTCGCCGGCGGCGCAGTCGGACGCGTTGGACAGCGGGGCGCAGGGGCGGGGAGCTCTGCCAAATGATCAGCGGGTGCAATTTATCGGCGACCGCCAATATCAGCGCAAATTGGATCGCTCATGCCGCCAGTTAAAATGATGAAGTAAACGCGTTAGGCGGCGCCGAACTGCCGGAAAAACGTTATAGATAAATACTGAGCCGCTAATGTGTCCCCGCGGGCGCTCCCCCGCCCCGCCCCGCCCCGCTCCGCCCGTCGCCGACGGTGCGTGGAGGCCGCGACTGGGGCAGGGCGTGGCACTCCGCGACGTCGCGTACTGGCGCTTCCTCGCACGCTGCAGAGGACGCTCATCAGAGCGATCACGCTGGCGGTGCGAAAGGGACTGGACGACACGGAATGACGTGAATCCGAAATTCGGAACGAAGAGAAAGAGAGCCAGAGAGGAGGGTATAATAATATGATTTTGAACAAAAGGAAATATTCTCCTTTGACCACTAGTATATGAAGTACAATACAAAAGAGATCACTTACAACTAAAAGTTGTAAGTTTGGAGAGAATAAATTTTAAAAGCCAAAGAGAAAGGAAGACTGTTGTGGTAGAAAAAACAAGCTAAATTGGAATTAAATTTGGAAAGACATAAATTCTGAGAAAGAAAGAAAGAAAGAACGGAAGAAAGCAATTGAGAAAAGCCTTGTGCTCTGTGGAAGGTAAATACCGAAAAGGAAGGAGATGAATACAAATTTTACAACATATTAAGTAAGATGAAAGATATAGGGAGCGGAAGAAGAAAGTAATAAAAAGAGCAGAATGGAGACTACTATAAATCTACTAAAGTGTAGGATGTTCATGTTATTGATTCAGAAGAACTGAGTACTTGCTTTGTCACAGAACAAGATGATGTCTGGATTTTATGGATGCAGGCAAAGCAAGTGTCTGCATGAAAGGTTCTGATAATACTCTTTTAGACTTCATAATTTCACCTCGCTTTTGTTAATATACCTCCGTACTTATCGCAAAGCGAAGTACGAGTGCAACTAGGCACGAGTGTAGAAGAGGGACACGTACTGAAACATTATTACTTGTGGTGCACACTCTGTTAAACAAAAATCTAAACCACTTTATCCAGCTGTTAAACAGGCAATGCAATTGCAAACTGGAATAATATCGACAAACACAACTGTCAATCTATCGCAAAACTCGACAACCTCATTTAATTTCGCAATTTTCAAAACCACCATCTTCCGAGAATATTAATTTAGCAACGCTCAACCCGAATTCCCTCATATTAATTCTCGAATGAAGCAGATCAAAGAGTAGCAATGAGAAGGAAATTCTTGTCATGTATCCCAATATACCCCGAACAAATATTGGTGGGGACAAACAAACATCAAATGCTAAATAGTCGGCAAAGAGGTAGCCAGGAACATCACATTGCAGCGATGAAATGATGTCAGTACACCGAGTAAAGGAAACAAGTTGGTATCAAGGGCTTGTACATTAATTGGAAACCTGGAATATGTAAATATGATCTAAAGTGAAGCTAATGAATTGCCCAAGTAATTATTTTTCAGGTCATGCGACACAATCGATCTAAAGCTTCGGTGGTATTTAACTCATTTCAGGTAAGCACGCGAGCGGGCGGTAATTACATCGGTAGCGTATGTCTGCAGTTAATGACGATCCAGCAACAAGTTATCAAATATCATTTAGCATAAAAAGTTTGCCCTTTCAAAATTGAAAGTTTGGTCATGATTACGAACGCTTTTGACACGTAATACAATTTCTAAAATATGCTAAAATAGAAAACCGAGTATAAACCCATTATTTAAGAAAATGAGAGTAATAAAAGTGATAAAGTGATGTAAGTAAGACGAGTGCTAATGATGTTTTCAGATAGGAAAACTTTAGTTAATATTTCATAAAGGAATTCAACCTGATAAATGTAATTAAAAAAGCGTAAACTCAAGACGTCGCATAGCCAGTCAATATAACGTTGTAAGTAAGACGAGTGCTAATGATGTTTTCAGATAGGAAAACTTTAGTTAAGTCTAATACGTCGTCTCATAGTCTGCTAATGCACGACGTCTAATACGTCGTGCATTTCGTATTGATTGGTTGTTTACGGGCATATCGTATACTGTAGTAATTAGACCCATTAGTGTAGTAAATGTTTTATCTCATGAGGTGGCGGTGTTCCCTTCCCACTGGATGGTGAGATCCGGCGCCGAACTACATGTCAATGTACGGGGGATTTTCCCTCTCTCCAGCGGGGCGTCGCCGCGGCCGGGACAAGCTTACCTCTCGACTGGTCTCCCGACGTGTGTAATAGTGTGGTGTGGGGGTGAGTATGTAAGGATAGGGCAGGAAATGAAGAGAAAAGAAAGATCGCGTTCGTGGCCCGCTTGTTGGGGTACTCCTCTGGCAATCGCCGGGTATTGATCGGGCTAACCTCAGAATATTACAAATAAGAACAGCTAGTCGCTAGAATCATCCTTGAGACAGCGGCTGAATTTGACCAAGCTATCTAGCTAGGATCTGGGCTGTCCGGGTGACACCGCGTCGAAGGCTGGGGTGCCAACGTTTAGGGCTGCACTGCGAAAGCTGTACTGCTGAAGAGGACCGTGATATGTCGGTGGAAACGTCGGCACCCCAGCCTTCGACGCGGCGTCACCCGGACAGCCCAGATGATGACTCTGGCCGCGGAAGCCTACGACATCAACTATCTAGCTAGTCAAAAATCTATCACCGTCGGGACTCAAACTTTGCAGAGACGAGAAAACTCTGAGCTAAGTTATCCGGTCTGTGCATTTAGGAAATATGTTTCAATAACATATCAACTGGACACGGCTCCATCTTGGTGGAGTGAGTTGTAACCCTCTTGTCGCAGAACATCTAAAAGCATTGCACAGTATGCGAAAGAAACTTTCTACAAAGAAGAACGGGTTCTCAATGTACCTCGAACACATATTACGACCTTAATGAAAATTAGGTATTAGGAGATAGGTTATGAAGATAATGAATGACGTGATATGAGAGACGATGACTCAACAGTGGGATGGAAGGAAGGGAAAACCGATGAACCACGAGAAATACAGATTCAAACCCGCTTTGTTCATCTCAAATTGCATACGGACCAAACGGGCTTTGAACGTCAGAACCTACGCACTATCGGGCAGCGCGGTGGAAAGGTGAGTTTCACGACACACGCTCGGCAGTCACGTGGCCTGCAGCTGAAAGCGGCCCTAGGAGTGCGACCGTGGCGGCAGCGACGCGAACCCGCAACCACTCTCCATTCTCCAACCGAAAACGAGCAGCCCCCCACGAGTGTCGTAACCTCCTCCGGCCCTTCGCTCGAGGCGATCGCATCACCCTTCACCGCCCCTCCAACGGCCACGAAACTACAAGCTCCTTCCCGCGAGCTGTCGCAACGGTCACTCCCCCTCCCTCCACAGGCCGTGCTCCGAGGCCTCCGCGGTGTGCGGGGGCGCGGGGGGGGAGGGGAGGGGGGCGGGGCGAGTTACGCCGCCCGCGCTTCATTAGCGCTCGCCGCACTATTTCACGCCGCCGGCGGCGCCACCACGAGGCGCGGGGGGCGGCGGGGCGGCAGGAGGACGAACGCGCGAGACTCCGCAGTGCCACAACGGAGAGGGCAGACTCGAATATCGGTACGGTCGATTCCGTAAGTATCCACACGAAATCGTAAGTCTGTCTCACTACCAGCAGGGTGGGGCTAATTGCTATAACTTCGGAGAGTCAAGTTAAATAAAACAAATGACACAAACCCTCGGCAAACAACATAACTTTTAGAAATACTGAATGATCTGTAAGGATTACATTATGGTACGAGTAGTAAGGAATTTAATATGTATAGGAACACTAATCAAAATAAAAAGACCATGCTTAAGCGCAGTGTAATGTAAAAACAGAAGGCGAAGAACACAGGATAACCAAAGGCTATGGCCTAGTAGGCACAGAGGCGGATGTGCTTGTACCAGATGTATTTATTGATTGATTGATTTTTTCGTGTTTCCGAGCGCGTCAACTACTTTGGTCATTAGTCCCATAAGTGTAGTGCATATTTTGTTTCTCCGGAGATGGCGGTGATCTTCCCCCGCTGGATGGCGAGATCCGGCGCCGACCTACCGTCGGCTAGTGGGGTTTGCCCCTAACCAGGACTCTCCCACCAGCGAAGCACCGCCCCAGCCGAGACAAGCTCTAATCTCCCGACCGGTTTGCCGAAATATGTGGTAGTGTAGTGCATGTTAGTGTAAGTGTGTGTGTAAGGAGAGGATAGACAAGGAACGGGAAGGACACATCGCGTGCGGTCCGTGGCCCGTTGTTAGGGTACTGCTCCGGCATTCGCCTGGTGTTGATCGGAGAAACCACGGGAAACTACCGATCAGAGCAGCCGGCAGCTAAAATTCTCCTCGAGACAGCGACTGAATTCGACCTAGCTGAAAAGCTAGTGTCGAAAATCCTGCCGCCGTTAGGACTCGTACCTAGGACTTCCCGGTCAGAGACGCTGGAGTGACATGATGCACTGAGCTACTGCTCCCGGTGTAGCAGATGAAAATATGTGTATAATGAACGAGGAAAATGTGCGGCAGTGTGATTTAGAGAACAAGGGCAGCGAGGTTTGAGGCAGGTACGCGAGCGAGGCAGTCTGTGACCAGGGGATGGGGGCGTAAGCGCTCTGTGAACCAAGGGAGCACCTGATGCTTCGCTGTAGAGTGGTGAAAGAGGCCTGGGACTCGACGGCGAGACTCACAGGCTGCCGGAAGAGGCCGCCCTGCAGAGCGGGTTGCACGTGGCCAGTATACGTTGGATACGCTCAAGGACAAGGTAACAGTCTGAAGAGGGTGGTACGTGTGAAGGGAATGTGTGAGTACAAGCATGTATATAGTGATGAGCGGGACAAGAGTGGAGTAAATGGCAGATGGGGAGGGAGGTGATTGGTAAGTAAATGCCGGGCGAGAGCGGGCGAGGGCGGGGCGAGGGCGGGGCGAGGGCGGGGCGAGGGCGAGGCGAGGGCGGGGCGAGGCGGGGCGAGGCGGGCGAGGGCGGGGCGAGGGCGGAGCGAGGGGGGCGAGGGTGGCGAGCGAGGTGAGGCGGGCGAGGCGGAAGGCGATGGGAGGGGGAGGGCGGCAGGCGGGCGAGGGCGGGGCGAGGGCGGGCGAGGGCGGGGCGAGGGCGGGGAGGGCGGGCGAGGGCGGGCGAGGGCGGGGCGAGGGCGGGCGAGCGGCAGGGCGGGGCGAGGGCGGGGCGAGGGGGGAGGGCGGGGCGAGGGCGGGCGAGGGCGGGGCGAGGGGGGCGAGGGCGGGGCGAGGGCGGGCGAGGGCGGGGCGAGGGCGGGGTGAGGGCGGGGTGAGGTGAGCGCGGAGCAAGGGTGGGCGGGCGAGCGCTTTCAAGGCGGATGGAAGTGGTCGGGCGGCGCTGGCGGAGCCGGCGCGGGGCGCGTATTCAGGGGTGGTCGCGTCGCAAATCCGAGGCAGCGCCGGCGCGAGGGCTGCAGCCACATCAGCCCTACACCCGGCGCCTCGGCCCGGCGCACGCGCCGCTACATCCGCCACGCCTCCTTCTCCTCCTCAGCAGACCCGTGAGAAGAAATTGCGATCACGACACACAACCAAAATTGGATTCTTGCGTTCTGTATTAGATTTTCGGACAAGTGTCGTCGGTTAGATTGAGAACAAGACTGGAGAGTTTGCATAAGTTTGACAACCACGAGTTATCTTACCCATTTGATATTCCTCTGCAACCTAATGCTCAATTTGAATGTTATCACAACATTCTCGCAAAACTGATTTAAAATTGAAAATACATTTGCTTGAAATTACGTTTTTGAACAAACTTTGAGGAACTGAGAGACTCATTAGACCGGTTTGGAAGCGGAGGACATTGCCATAAAGAACCCGATGAACGGGTGGATGCTTTTTTATGCCGGCAGTCAGGGGAGACCTCATTCATTACAAAGCAGTTCACACGTAGTGAACGGGACTCCGTAGAAGGGAGCGCCACAAAATAGCCACAGAAATTTCGATGAGCGGCCAAACGGCAACACTGTTGGCCAGGTACGACATGTCACATTACCAACGACGTGTTCCGGGCGTCCATATCGGATCGAACGGTTAGAGGGGTTCAGGATGCGAGACGTCCAAGGGTCTCGAGAGATGAAAGGGTGTGAAAGGTACAAGGAACAGGGAGGGCGATGGGTGCAGGAGGGCGATGGGTGCAGGAGGGCGATGGGTGCAGGAGGGCGATGGGTGCAGGAGGGCGATGGGTGCAGGAGGGCGATGGGGGGGTGGCCGTTAGGGCATCGGGCTAGAGGCGAAGAGGGGGGGCGGGGCGCGGGGCGGGCGGCGCGGGGGGGCAAGGGCCGGCCCAGGCGCCCGCCTGCCGCGGGCAGGAACACGGACGCCAGTGAGTTACGGGGGCGGTAATGCGACGCGAGGAGTCGCCCGAGGGTATCGATTAGGATTTAACCGCTCCCCGTCCCGGGGCTCGAACCCGAGCGGCCTCTAGCGACGCCTCCGCGCAGGAGATGCTAATTGAGCAGGCAGATGCGAGCCCAGACCCCTCGCCATCCCGCCCCCACTCGACGTCGTGGCGGTTGGGGAGGGACTGGATTCGAACTCAGAACTTAGACACACCAGAAGAAATAATACGTATGGGATTATCGTTTCATATAATAAAAAAGATAATGCTCTAAAAGAGTTATTCGACTGTGGGATGCGATTTTAAAATGTAGGCAACCCGCAACACTTTTGTTATAATTTATCTAAATTATATTTATTTTTGAAATTAGAAGCAATAACACGTGCACTAACACACTCCCAGAAACATATTTAGATGATTATAAATGGTTAAGTATTCTAGTTGGAAACTAAAAAAGCGTGCTACACTCACAACCAAACGCTCCTTTGTGTTCAGACACAGGGAAACAAAAAAGGCGTATATTCACGTTTGTATCAGCTCTTATTTGATGAATAAATGCATTTGTGTCGCATGACGTCAGCGGGAGTGCTACGCTGACACTGCATTAACCCACAAAAATAAAATATGGAGGAAGAAAATGCATTCTGATTGTGCCTGATGAATAACTTTTCTAAAATATTTACTTCATTGTTCAATTGAGTTAGTATTGAAATTCATAAAAAATATCCGACAGTTCTTTTATCCTTACAACGCCAATGTAGTACCTATTCTCAGTTTTTGATGGCGTTTCTCGCAATTCACATTTGTAGTTTTACTTACAAAAGCAGAAAAAACAGACGCGAGGTTCATTCTTTCTCTTTTTAGGTTAGGCAAGTATTGTAATGAGATAAAAGCGATTTAGGGAAAATTAAATTCAAGAGCGCAAATGAACAACACATATTCCGAAATGATTGGGGCAAAATAATAAAAAAACTTTTATTTGCTTTTATTCTCATAAACCTAGGCGCAGTGCTAGCTGGCAACATTAACATCACCATTTTGGACGAGAAGCAGATACAGCAGATAAGAAAGAGCCACCTTATACGTTCGCCAAGAGAATGCTGACAGTGTCGTTCGCATTACCTGCAACAGAAATAAGGAACAAGAATTTCATTATTAAAACAATAATTAAGCAATATAATTATTGTACTACGAAAGCATTGAAGAGAAATGTTCAAGCTAATATGTCTACACACTAGAGGTTTCTCTTCAAAAATCGTCAACAGACTACACATTTAACTCTATCATAGGACTTTTTACTGATGATTTGAGCATAAGTGATTAATGTAATCAAATCAATAAAATTTGAAATTAACTAAATTTTTATTCTTGATTACAGTAAATAATTTTAGATTCATATCATAAATTTTGTTTGCTACATATATAAAGAAAAAAATCACGCTTTTCAATTTATTTCTCATTCAATATACTATTTTCAAAGCTTCCTGACCGCGCACGTTTCGGTGTTTAACACAACTGATCCTGTTTCAAAATGCCCTAACCTCATTGAAACGGATATAAAATAAATATGCCGTAAGTATAAGATGCAGAGGAAAGACTAAACTGCATTAAGCACAATCTCTTGACGTGATCACATTTTTCGACCCGGCCACCGACGCTTCAGAAGCCCTACTTTAACATTCGACATAAAATGAATTCATTTTCTTTATTTATCCGTCTAATAAGGCACCAAACAACAACCCTCTGCCATTCGCAGTAAATTAAATCCGCTTTGAGGCGCGACGCAGCCATCCGCGTCACGTCCCAAACGCGCGGCGCATTTCGCGCGCTGATTAAAAACAATTACGCGCGCTCGCCATGAATGAGACGGCGTCGTAAACGTAGGCCGGCGAGTAACGGCAGCCGCGCAGGGTGGCCCTCCGCCCGCCCCGCCCCGCCCCGCGAGCGCGCACGCGGATTCCCATGCAAATACCTTTCTTGTGTCCGAATACAAACAAGTTTTGCAGCCCTCCGAATCCGGCCGCTCCGCTCGACACAACAGGCGACACGGCTCGGAGGGGGGAGGGGCGGAGGGGCATCGCGATGGGGCAAGTTCACCGACTCCACGGCCTCCGTCCCTGCCCGGCCGTCGCTGGCGAACAGGCGCCGTCGTTCCAGAGACTGCCTGCACGGCCAAGGCGCGATGCACAAGGGAGGCCCTTGATAAGAGCGAACGCCGGGCCACGTGGCGCGCCTGCGAGGAGGCTGCTCGCGAGGCGGAACGGATGCCGGAGTGCGGGAGGGAGAGAAACGCAGTGCTTATGTCGGGGGAGGCGCTGGAGTATAATGACGACTGAGAGAGAAGCGTTACGGAGAGGGCTCTGCTTAAAGGGGAATGAGCTTCGTCGTAGAAACGCGACATGATAGTAGAGTAAAACATGCGAGAGTTATGCGCACCGATGGCTGAGAACATCTCACACGAACACGGGTGTATTAACAAACACGGGGATTTGGGGAGTTTCAAAATGAACATGGCAGACATCGAGGACGTGGGAATTCAGCTTGTATCAACTTGAAGCGTTAATTTTCATGCAAATTGTTTTTGGTTCTATCATAATAGGATTATGATAAAGACGACAGACAGAAGTCACAGAGCGAAGCTTGAACGAAAATGATTTTGATGAGATACGTGTTTAAATGCAAGTGTTATCCCAGAGAAAATGTGGTACTAATACGCGGGAAAAAGTATGAGCAGAGTCAGCTATTGGAGCCTAAGTAGTGAAAAATTGGTTCGAAAATTGACAGATATTTGAAGTGTTATAGAAAACAGAGAATGAATACGAGCAGCTGTGAATGAACACTGTGAAGCGTCTGCGGCGAGCGGAGGCGTCGCGACGCGCCGGTCGCGCGGCGAAGTGCCGACTCAGCCCCCGCTGAGACGCCGCCCCTCCGACGCGCTTCACTTCTCCGACAGAAGATGTGCAAGTGGTGTCGTCGGCTCGAAGACGACGTTCGTGGCACATGCAGAATACATTCTGATTTACTCTTTGAAGCTACTCACGCGGGATTGCGGCAATTTTCTCTGAAGGAGATCCGAAGCTCTGCCTCTGAACGAACATATTCTGTGTAACCTTACATTTTCATTATTTTCTTCAAATATTACAAAGAATTTGATGAGGTGATCTGGAAGGTAATAACCCACGACTAACTAATTGATCACCACGATATACTCGTACATTATTGCTTAAAAACTCAATTCGGCCTAAGTCCAAATGAGCCATCCAGCCGGCTCACGGCCTCGGTCTAAAGGGTCGCGGCTTCGAGTCCTGCTGTGGGCATGGATGTTTAACCTTGTCTTCAGTGTGTGTGTGTTGTCGCGGAAGGCATAGACCGAGGAGACCGCAAGTGTATCTAATGTAAAAAGATAATAAGTGTCCCCGTGTGGGACTTATTGAGTACTCAGAGCGGATAGTCGAAATTGACATCTCCTGAAGCTAGAAAAAGCCCCAGGAAGAAAATACCAAGCTCTTATATCTAAAGAATGTATCTTAAAGAAATATTGTCTCCTCGAAATTATATTTCATCCTGTCAGCATAGTTTCCTCGCGGGACGCTCATTTACCGGGATCGCTTCTCAAAGAACACGTCGTACGCAAAGTGCGGGCACTAGATCATGCAGTTGTCGGCGCCGTAGCGTTGCCGAGGCAGTGACTCGTCCACTTCGGAGAAAGGTACAACATCGTCCGCCCTGCACTACGGAATAAAAGCGGTACACGAAATGATCCAGGGAGTTTGGTGCAAAGAAATGCGAAAGGACGCATACAGGGAGTGTGGTAACCTACCGCAAAAACTCCGGAATATGGTGAAGACACCGAAGTGGCGGATACCGCGCGAAAGGATGAAAGGAAAGCGCCTCAGCGGCACATCTTGAGAAGGGTTTCCAGTCGCGAACGCGCGTGCCCTGCAGGTGAAATCCCATTTCCGCTCGCCACCGGCGCCCCACTCGCTTCGGAGACGGACGGACGTCGCGCGTTTCTCTCCTCGCGACTGCTGCTTGTGACACGTGTCAAAGAGCGTGTACGCAGCACACACCAAATAACGTCACAAAGCTGGAACTGAGAAAACAATTCACCGCTTCCATAACGTTTGCTTGAATTCTTAAAAGGGAAGATCGTAGAATTTTTATTCAAGTGATTCAGAAACGTAAGCTTCATTCATTATGCAATTGCAATATCAAAAATGATTTGCGCCAATACAAACGACACAAAATGAGATACTGTACGGATACGAAGTGTTTTACATCATTGACCTATTAAAAAATACCGAGTCAAGTAGTTACTGATCGCTTCTTCTGTTCGAAACTCGTACGTTATATACGACTGAAGCCGTAACGGAGGAGTCAAAATATCAACGGCTCATTTGTCAAGAAAAAGACCATCGTCAATCATAAAGGTAACGAAACAGGCGCAATGAAAACCTAAAACAGCCACGGTCGCGATCTATGACATAGAATTTATTGAAGGTGCACAGTCGCACAACACGGCACTACCACGGATGGTTTCAGAAACAAAATTTCCTAGGACGCGGAATGGGGTTGCAAGAGAGAATAAACTTGACCGACATGTCGCAGAGGTCATCCCCGCCGCAATAGCCATTCGCACAGCATCACCGCCGTCACCCGAATACATCTCCAGACCCATCTCCCTTTTGCGAAAATAACCTTCGCTAGCGGATACTATTAAAACCATCCCCAACGCCGGCGCCGTTCCCTCTCTTTACGCCATCACAAAACACCCACTCCCGTCTGTCTCCTCCACCGCGCACGGTGCCCGACTTCGCGTCCGCCAACGGTGGCGTGGCGTTGGCCGCGGCCGGGACGACGGCGGCGGCGGCCACGTCGTTCACCGAGCAATAACCCCGCGGGGTTACGATGCGCGCGAAATATAAAAACGCGTCCGCCATCGCCGCTCCGCCTCGCCCCGCGCCGCGCCTCTCTTCCCAATTACGCATTTAAGGGCCTTCGCCCACGCTCGCCCCCGCGGTGCAAAGCGCGCTGCGTCGTTGGCGCTCGCGTGAACACGCCCGCCCCGCCCCGCCCCTCTTCTGCCCCCGCGCCCCGCGGGGGCGGATTGCGTTGAAAGGCGACGGCTGACTTGACGAATTGTTCGCCAGGTCCGTAAAAGCCCAAGTGCATCTAAAAGCGAAAAAAAGCCTCGTTCTTTAAACGTGTAATGTACGAGAGGCGTTTACTCGCGCCTACTTCCAAAGAAGAAATTTCCAAAATTTCCCCGACGCTTTAACTCGCCGTTATTTGAAGAGACTGTTCTTGAATAACGATTTAAACGGTAACGCGCGTTAAAAACATGTGTCGATACAACGCTAATCAGATAAGAACCGTACATACGCCCTTTGATTATATAAAATTGTACTATGTATCTACTGATCCGGTTCAATGATGTGAAATAAATACGAACATTAGAATAAGTGTATCAATTTACGTTGAGGTCGAGAACGTGGGAAATTCAAAGTAATACTTATTTAATAACCTCGACAACAATTTAAAATACCTTTCTATAATCATCATAGACAATACTAAAGACCTTACAAGACTAAGACCCACTAGTCTTCAGCCTTAGATACCCAATAGTACAAATAACATTTAAGTCACAAGAATCGTTTTTCATACTCCCTCACCGAATGTTTACGTATTGAACAACTATTTCAAAGAAAGCAATACAATAGTTTTCCGAGAGAAAAAACCCACAATAATTCAAGTGTAATATCTTAAAAGGTCCATTTCGCGTGTTTTTCTTGGAGAATCAAATAAAATCTTAACGGCCCCCGGCGCATCCATCAATCAATACTTTGGAGCGAGTGGGGCCGCAGCGCCACGTCGTGGCCGCAGAGCAAGAAAAGAGCCTGGGGCCGGCGGCGTCTGCTCCCGCAGAATGACTCATTCATGCCGGCCCGCCGGGCTCGGCTCGGCCGGCGCCGTTTCCTCGCGAAGTCGTTCCTGGGAACCCAGCCACCGCGCCGCGTCGCGCCGTCTCCAACAATTACACTCCCTAAATAAACCTGAAAGGACGGCGATAAGGCGCAGCCATGCGGCGAGCGGGAAGACGAAGCAGGCACGGTGGAGGCGGAGGACGAGCAGGAAGAAGAAGAAGAAGCAGCAGCGGAGGTCGAGGACGGGACTTCGGAAGAACCGGCGTGCCGGCGGCGGCCGATGCCGGCAGATAAGCCCCTGTGTTGGCGACGCCCCGAGGAAGGCGCGGGCGGACGGGGTGGGGGAGGGAAAGGGTCTGACTGCTTTGTTCCTCGCCTCGGCCTCTTCCCGCCCCAACGCCGCCACCGGAAGGAACAGTTCTCCCTCGGGAGTTGGATCTTTGTGACGCCGAAGGGATTACAGGGAATAATTCTTGCGGGCCGAGGAACGTGTCTGCGCGGAGCTAAAATTTGTTGGGATCAAGATGTGTAGCTTCTGGATACTTTACGGAACTCCACGCTCCGACGATCTATGACTCCTCTGATGTGTAAAATCAGTAAAATGCAATTGAAGGACACAATAATGGATTTTCTATGATTTGTTCGAGATTGCAAAGCATGTATCTGTTCGTTTTGATAGAATATGAGCAGGATCAAATGAGCCGCATATAACTAAGGACCTCCACGCAAGTGTTACACATCTGCAGTTCTTTTTCACTTTGCTTCATATGTATATGGACTATTCTGCCTGAAGGCACTCTTGTGTCTCATTGTGAGTCGAAGTCCGTGTTTTCTTCTCTGATATCTTTCTAAGCACGCGATTCCTGGAACAATTATCTTTGCTTTCACCGTTGTTCGATATAACTGACGTTATTTGAGATATCGGAACTGTATGCCACTCTAATGGTGAGTAAATAGCTCCTCTCTAAACAAGCTAGCAGTTCTGGAGCTATTAATGTGCTGCTTACGATTTACTGAATACACTGTAAAGAGCAGTATGGTGGCAAAAGCATTTACTGCTAGTCATTTTCAAATAATATGTGGCAGGAAGCAGAAGCGTTTCATAACGGACAGAGCAGCCAACGTTAAATAGAGTGGTGCGGAGGGAGAAGTGATGGGAAAGTGTAGCAAAACATCGATACATAGATTCTTCGATACATCACCAAAAGATTTTGTTGTCGACGAAAACATCGATGTTTAAAATATCGATGTTTAATTTCTGAAGAAACATTTCGAAGTAAAATGTCCTGGTTATAATATGATTCTTAACACGTCAATATTAGTTTAAAGTACATTTTGTATGAAATTTGACTGTCATTTACTTCTCTAACCAATATTCAATGAAATGAAGGTTCAAATGCAGTTTAACGATATTATCACGTAAAAATATAACCCAAAAAGGTAACTCTGGAGAAATGTTGCGAATACCAAATGGTTTCGTGCCGCCTGTGGATCGACCGTATTGATAGTTGTAGATGGTTGCTGATCGCGAGTTATCCACAAATTAAATAAATACTGGAAATTTTATTTATAACATGAGATTTTGTGAATGCATCGATGTTTCAGAACAAATATATCAACGATGTTTCTGCTTGAAAATATAGATGTTTTAAAAATCCAAGTTCTTTTGAAATCCCGTGGAGGGGCATCTCCGCTCGTGAGAGGCGCAGGGGCAGGCAAAGGCAACTGCGAGTGGCGTGCGATTGGAGTAACGCGGGAAGATTAGGGCGCCTTGAAAAGAGACAGGACTCCGAAGAGCCACAAATGATATTTATGAGATACGACACGACTCAAGGGAGCTTCCCCATTTCCTTCGGTCTGCTCTTTTTCTTCTCGGCGTTAGAAAGAAATAGCTCCTCTCCGATGGAAGCAGTCATATTCGAATTCTGGATAAGTACGTTTGAGGTGACGCATTCCGGAATAGTCCAGATTTGCTGCTTGCAATCTTGTGACTGTGGTAGCAAGCAAATGACATGCTGCAATGAAATTGGAAAGAGAGAATGGAAAGCCGTGAGGCCGATACTTAATTATTTACTTCTTACCGTGGAGTTATGATATCATGAAATTTTACATGAAATATAACAATGAGATTATTGAATAATTTTATTAATAATCAGTTTACAGCTGTTTGTTTTAAGGTAAGTTACATAAAGGAAAGAAATCTTACTTTGAATAAGATATAAAATAATATATTCGTACATGGTAGCTTTCTCAGGTCGTTTACGGTATTTGTAAAACTTAAACATCTATTTCTGTATGATTACATTTCTGGATTTTTACCCATATCATCAGAAAAATGTAATAAAATTTGCTAATTATTATTTATAGTAAGTATTGCTCGAAATGTTTTCTGTAAATTTCGTACTTATAATACGAAACTATCTTGAAAGAAAATATACAGCAATGTTTTAATCACCAGCAATTATTACTTATTACTCTGAGCAAGTAGGTGTGCCAAATAGAAAACATTCAGCAGTATCATAAGCATCACTTATCTGATAATTCCTGCAACGCCAACACACACGTGCGCTCATATACGCACGCATTGAAGCTAACAAGCTTCCAAACGCGCACCGAGGAGGCGATCTCGAGCTTCCTGCTTGAGCCGGAATAGCTCTCATTCTCCACTCTTTTATGCACCCTCCCTCTCGCGCGACAATTGCCGGTGCAGGGCGGGCGCGGGGCCTTCCCGCGACACGTGTGCGGACCCCAACGGCCGCCGGGAAGAGCTCTCAATGCCCCCCCCCCCCGAAAAAGAAAGAAAAAAATTGCGCGTGTGACGCGCTCCACTGTGGCGGGGGTGGGGCGGAGTCTGCCTGCCTGGAAGAGAGTGTGGCGTCGTGGTAGCGAAATGACTACACAGACACGAGCTCTAGTTACAATTTTATTTACAGAATATTATACAGTATGTACAGCTCTGGGGTTCCGTTCGCAATCTACCTCCGCGACTCCACGCACCCTGCTCCCATCTCCTGGCTAGTGCATCCTCCACCCAGACGCTTTACCGCGCCGGTGTCCTGACACCGGTGCTACGCACTCGCAGTGTCCAAGGAATGCACTACCGCCAACGGGCCGCAGTTGCGTCCGCACGCGAGGCGATCTCTAAACGAACTCCTCCTTCCGGCCGGCTAGCTTGGCGGTCTTTCCCCACCCCCACCCCCAGCTTCTTTGCACGTGTGGTGGCTCTGAGACCACATGGCCAGCCAGCCTCCCTGACCGCCGGCGGGGTCAGGACCGCTCCCCGGGCCGACTTGCGTCCGGGTGTTAATGGCCCCCTTTTCCCAGTTGACAAAAGCAACTAACAGTTTTTGTACTAGCCGACCGGATGCACTTCCCCTCTGCTAACTTTCTAAAGATGGTCGAACCTGGCCGCCATGTGGTGACGTTACAGACTCCTATATCCGCGGAAATGAATTTTTTCCGCAGGTGCCAACCACAGGACAAAAATTCACTAGTAACATGTATTCTGGATTCTACATGGCCGTTTTGGCCTACAGGCTAAAGCAATTCTCTATACCTTTACTATTTTTTTCTCCTAGCCATTCTAATCTAATGTCTCGACTGCGAACGACCCCAGTTTTTTTTCTGTCAGTACAAAGCAAATTTACAATTTTGTATTAGATCTATTTCATAAAACATATGTACATTTTATATATTATTTTCAAATCTTCATTTAACTACTATGATCACATGAATGACCTTGAGAAAAAAAACAAAAACATATCAAATAAGCATACATGATTATACATTAGAAACATCTAACAACAAGACATTATGACATCAATAATTATAACCTTTGAAACAACGATTAAACTTGAACCTAAATATAACTTCGACTAAGCATACATGATTATACATTAGAAACATCTAACAACAAGACATTATGACATCAATAATTATAACCTTTGAAACAACGATTAAACTTGAACCTAAATATAACTTCGACAAAAGGAAAAAAACAAAAAACAATACACATATAAGCACATTTTGGATTTATATAATGCAACCGTTGCAAGGACCCCTACAGTGTGTCCTTCCGCATCATTGTGATCAGATCAGCCTTCTCAAAACATTCGACTCAATGCGTCGACATTTACATGTTCTTTCCCCTTTTTATGAATGATTTCAATGTTGTGGTATTGAATCATTAGTGACCACCTCATTAACCTAGGATTTTTTCCAGAACAATTACTTAACCATACCAAGGGTTTAAATCAGTCTCATTTGATCTTTACTTGCCCGTCTAAATAATATTTCATTTTCTGCAAGCCCCAAATTATAGCCTCTCCTTTTCCGTTGCACAAAATTTAATTCTGAGTCAGAAAATTTTCCCTACTTATGTATAATATGGATGTTTTTCCCCTTCCTCATCATTTTGAGCCAGAATTACGCCTATTTACGTCTGATGCATCACATTCATAATAAATGGTTTGTGAAATCTGGAGCGTGTACTACAGATTCACTACATGGGCGTCCTTTAGGGCTTTGAATGAGTCATCACATTCTTGCGACCAATTTATTTTGCCTTGGCGTTCCTCCCACGAGTAAATCTGTTAACGGTCCCGTTTTTTCTGCAAATCTGGAATGAACCTTCATAATATCCTGCGAGCCTAGAAAAGCCCTGACTTGCTTTTTGATTTGGGAAAGCGGATACTCTTGGATCGCGTGAACCTTTGCTTGGACTGCCTCATTACGCCCCGCCCACAACGTATCCAAGTACTGCACGGAATTCCTAGCGAATTTACATTTAGTCGGCGGGACATGCAGTTTCGCCTTTTGATAATCTGAAATACTTCTTCCAGATGAGGATACTTCCCAGTTATTACAAAAAATGGCAATGTCATCCATATACGGTACAGCAAATGTACTACACGAATCTAACAAGGATGCCATCATGCGACTGCACTGGTAAGGTGCGTTCTTAATCCCAAAGGGAAGTCGTAATGGTCGATAAGTTCCGAATTTCGTCACAAAAGCCGCATAACGCTGTGCTCTGGCGTGAGGGCAATTTGCCAATAACACTTTGCCAAACAATGTGTAATGATTTTGGCGCCGCCACTGTCTCTATTCTTTCCTCCATGCTCGGTAAGGGTATCTCTGTCTTAATGCATTGATTCAGACGTCTGTAGTCAATACACGGCCGCGGCTTCCTTCCGGTGCTTCTACTAAAATCATCGGTGAGGTATAATCTGAATCACCTACTTCAATGATTTTATCCGTAACATTTTGTAATTTCTTCTTTCAGAATTTCCGACTTCTAGGCGACATACGGTGGGGGTGCACTTCTGACAGGTTTGGATTCGTCCATGATTTCGATATCCATTGTTACCATGTCAGTCAGACCAGGCTTGTCCGAGAATATCTCTCATATTTGAATACTATCTCTTCCAGCCTTTTCCGAAACTCCGGTTCGACATCTGTACCCTCGAACATCGCTTCTAACTCAAAATCCCTATTTTCTAGTTTCACGGCATATTTGTCCAATTCATCTTTCGGGTTTCGAACTCGGGTGCCTGTGTTGCCACGTAACTAATGTATTCCGTTCTCTGATGGTACCTTTCAACATGTTCACATGGTATACACGGCCCTTTTTTTTCCCAAGGTACAAAACGACATAATTCGTTTCGGATATTTTTCTAACACCTCCCCGGGGCCCCGACCCATTGTACCGAAAGTTTTTTGGTTCTGTTCGGCGCTAAACAGGAACGATCTCCTACAGCAAATGTACGGTGCACTGCTTTGCGGTCATACCACACCTTTCTCTTTTCTTGCTCCTTAACTAATTTTTGATGAGCAAGCTCGCGCGATCTTTTGAGGCGGTTCACTAATTTAAACACGTATTCGACCACAGAGTTCTCTTCTTCCTCAGTTCCCGCAAGCGCCATACATTAAGTGATGGGAGTACGTAAGTTCCTGCCATACACAAGCTCAGCGGAGTGAACCCTAAGCTTTCGTGCACAGTAGTCCGTAACGCAAATAAGATTGCCGGAAGCTGCTTTCCCATTCCGTGCCCGTTTCCCAAACCATAACCTTAATGAGTCTATTCATCGTTCGATGTACACGCTCTATTGCATTGGATTGGGGGTGGTGGCGAACTCCTAACTAGCCGAATTCCGAATTTCTGTGCGAATCCGCTGTCAGTATGCTAGTAAAGCAATGCCTTGATCCGTTTGCATCTCTTTGGGGAATCCGATTCTACTAAATAATTCCAGTAGAGCATCAATAACCGTAGTAGATCTTAAATCCGTTATCGGGATTGCCTCCGGAAATCGACTAGCTACACAGATGGCAGTCAGGATGAATTTATGCCCCGTTTGCGATTCAGGAAATGGTCCGCATGCATCTACGTTTATTTTGCCAAATATTTCTGAGACAGGCGGTACTAGGTAAGGTAGCCACGCACCTTCTCTCCGACCTTCCACCTTCTGACAACTATCACAAGATCTGATAAATTTTTCCATTCCTGGAAACAATTCGGCCAATAAAAGTATTTAGCCATGCTATCCTTGCTCTTAGTGGTGCCTATGTGCATTGGCTGTTTTCATGACACAACCTAAGGACGTACTTCGATATATTTCCGGTACAACAATCATGTCGAATCTTTCCGCGTTTACTGTGTCGCGATCGAAATAACACTCGATCCTTAATGAAGTACGCGTCTTTTCCTTCTCTGGTGCTCTATTCACGTACGCTTTGTATATTTCTTCAGGCTATTGTCCCTTGTTGTTCCGCCGCAAACGTCTCTCTGTCTACGCGGATTAATTCGACAACCTGAGGTTCAAGTTCCGTCTGACTTCCTCTACGGCTTGCGGTGGCTCCAGCCCTTTTGTTTCGTCAGCCCCGTCCGGGAAAAGCCTCCTCCCGGGCGCTCACCTGACGGCGACTCGGATGCTATGGCCTCCGAGCCTCGGCCCTGGCCGCGCCCGCGCAGTTACCACGGCCAACCACTTGCGGCTCACGTACCCTTGCGTATTTCATCGAGCAGCAGAGCAGTTCTGTTACTCAACAGATAGTAACCGATATCACATTCTTTTTTTCTACCGCTGCCTTCGTACTCGGTTCCAAACGGCCCTTGAACTTTACCTGCGCGACTGGCAAGTTCCGTGGTTCAGAGTCTAGTGGCTGAAATATCCCAAAACCGACTCGCCCGTCATGTGCTCATCTTTTTTCCAGCCGTTCATTAACAATATCAAAACTCGCACCAGTGTCTCTCAAAAGTTCCGATCGTTCCGTTAATTAATCCGGAAACCGTGTGTGGGCGAAATAATTCACGCGCATCTTGGTCGGCCAATGACCAACCTTCTCCCGTTCGTGCACCTGGACAGTCCCGCTTAAGGTGTTGGGTCGAGCCACAAGAGAAACATTTCCGTTTGCTCGGCTGATCGAAATCTATTCTTACTTCACTTCTTATCATATGGCTTCGCATATGCTTCTCCGAACTCGGGTAATATCTGCAACTGGTTCTGCCTCTACCGTGCGAAAAAGCTCTTCCATCCTGCCCTATTATTTTTTATAATTATCTAATTTTTTTCGAAGTCCAACGCAACTGTAAATTTACCCCATTCGTCTATAAAATGTTCCCTGATCTCGGGCGGAACCCGCCGCTTCATTTGATCGGTAACAATTAGATCAAGAAGAGCTTCAAAGGTAGATATTTGCAATCCCGCCACCCCTGCTTACAATAATTGTGCAACTCTTTTGCTACACGTTCCAAGTGGTACCGGTCTTGCTTCATATGTTTAGTAAATAGTGCCTAAACTTTTTCCCCATTAAACTTAACATTTCTAATAATTTTTGCTTTATTCGGTATATTCGGTCGCATTTCCCGACCTTCAATCATAAGCCATGAGTTGACTTGGTTCGGCAACAACCCCTAAGATTGATTACCCAATCTTCTTCCGTACGCCAATTGATTGGCCTGTGCTTCGAATACACTAAATAAGCCGTGATGTCATCCTTTTCGCCTCTAAATTTATCCATTACATGATATAACTTAATGTGCGCTTTTAGAATTTGCCTCCGTACCTGCTTCCAAATAGTCGTCGTCTGCCCCCGTTAGCCTCAGCTTCTCCAGTTCAAACTCCCTTGCTTCTCGTTCCTTTTCCCCCTCCCCTTTTTCTTTCCCTTTCTTTTTCCTTCTTCTCGTTCCCCCGCGATAATATCTTGACAATTATTCAATTCTTGACAAATTCTTCCTCGTAATGAACACTATCTAGAATTATCTGTTTGAGACTGATCACTGTATTCTCATTACTTACAGACTCTCCTAATTTCTCGCGACCTGCACCAGACAGTCTTTCCGGTACTTTGCTAAAAATGCCATTATGCCTGATTCTGATCGCTATAATGCCGAAGGTACACTTACGTCCCGGGTCCTTGATGTCCCTGTATCGGCGTCGGTTGGCTTGACGTCGTCCTTCCTTCCTGTCCGATGGCTTCTTTCTTCGGTCCGACGATCCAGTCTCTGCCCCTTCGATGCCTTTACGATTTAAATAACCCCTGCGTTACTACACCGGTGAGCCCTCGAAAGTTCATCCAAGTACCGATATACGAGGGCTATCGTAACCGCATATTCCTCCCCAGCCTGGGTATTTATGCCGCTGCACAAAAATTTGTTAACTAATTTTAACACAGCTTCCCTTGCCTGGGTTCGTTGACCGCTGCCACCATTTAAATAACCCTGCTGTGGCGTCGTGGTAGCGAAATGACTACACAGACACGAGCTCTAGTTACAATATTTATTTACAGAATATATACAGTATGTACAGCTCTGGGGGGTTTCCCTTCGCAATCTACCTCCGCGACTCCGCACCTGCTCCCCCTCTCCTGGCTAGTGCATCCTCCACCCAGACGCTTTACCGCGCCGGTGTCCTGACACCGGTGCTACGCACTCGCAGTGTCCAAGGAATGCACTACCGCCAACGGGGCCGCAGTTGCGTCCGCACGCGAGGCGATCTCTAAACGAACTCCTCCCTTTCCGCCGGCTAGCTTCGGCGGTTGTCCCCCCCCCCCCTAGCTTCTTTGCACGTGTGGGTGGCTCTGAGACCACATGGCCAGCCAGCCTCCCTGACCGCCGGCGGGGTCAGGACCGCTGCCCGGCCGACTTGCGTCCCGGGTGTTAATGGCTCCCTTTTCAGTTGACAAAAACAACTAACAGTTTTTTTACTAGCCGACCGGATGCACTTCCTCTGCTAACTTTCTAAAGATGGTCGAACCTGGCCGCCAGTGGTGACGTTACAAGAGGAAGGGCAACGGCGATGCCGGTTGGGTACGCAGAAGGCAGGAGCTGTTGTGAAGAAGCCATGAGGTTACGGTTACTACTTCTGCAGAGAAGGTAGCAAGTACGAGGAGAGAAAAAAGGCAAGAAAAAAAAAGAAAAGAAGGTGCAGAAAGTACGAAAACAACCTTTTCATAATATAAAGATGAATAATTCCCTAGTATTTATTTAAGGCGAAGTTCTAAGGCAGATGTTTCAGGGGGGACAATTTGTTCCCCAGAAGATAACTGTTAATAAACGGAATACGAAATTTAAATCAAAATAAACAAAGAGAACAAATAAGTTGAATTGCTGCTTTCCCATCGAATTAGATCGTCATACTCCTGTCAAGAGCATATATCAAGACATACAGTGCGTATTTAAAGGATAGAAAGCGGATTTCGAGTCAATACGTCTGGAACGTTCCGGAGAAGGAAAGTTTAACAAACATGTCAGAATGTTATGAACACAGCTCTGTGAAAAGCAAACAGTTCATGATCACTGATCTGGAGTTATGGAAAGTAGAAAAACAATAAGAAATATAAACAATTGGTGAAAACGAATCGATCATTCCCAGTAGAAATTCACGCAAATAATAGTTTACGTCACTTGCTTATTGCCGGCAAACGCTGACAGCAAGACACGAGAGAGAAACGAGGACGAGAGAGGGGCGAAGAACCGAAGGCAAGAGGGATAGAGGGACCGAAGGAGACAGGTGAGAGAGATGAGGGAGGGGGGACAGACGAATGAAACGGACGAGGGGTGTGAGAGGAGCGAGAGAATGCGAAGCGACAAGAAATATTGGAAGATGATGTGAGAATTCGAACGGGCCAAAAGGCGCGAGAGGGGGGGGGGAGGAAAGAGGGACATAATATGGCGAGTAAAGAGAGATAAGGCGAGAGCGTCGGAGGAGGTAAAGACGAGAGAGGCAAGAGGAAACAGCGCAACTGTAAGCGAGGTAAGGGCATAAGAGGACGGTTAAACGGGGGGGGGGAGGGCGGGGGCGGGGGCGGGGGCGGGGGCGGGCGAGCGGGCAGCGCCGCCACTCGTAATACGATTTCGGCCCGCGCGCCTCCTCCGCAATAGGTTACGTAATTTCCACGGAAAAGAGCGGAGCGGAGCTATGCATATTCATGCGCGAGCTGGGCGAGACCAGCGCGAGAAATAAAAAAAAAAAGCGCGAGAGGAGAGAGAGGAAAAATTTAAACACGCCGTATCGACTGCTTAAAATGTATTGTTTAAAAGGCCTCGCGCTATTCGGTTTGCATCGACCGTGCGGCGCGATGGGCCCGGCCAGGGCGGTGGCGGCTGGACCCGACGCGCGGCGCCGCGTAGCGGGCGGCGCCCGAACCTCCGTGCTGACGTAAGAGGCCGCCGCCCACGCCGCTGCGCGTGTTTTTCTCCCCCCCCTCGGAAACGTCCCCGGAACGTAGAGCGTGTGGCCGTACACAATTCTCTTACTGCAATTTTAAATAGCGGTGCATTCAAGGGTTTCAATCTATTTTAACTGGTTTTCGCTGTTCTTGCGTTCACTATCGCACCATTACGCCGACAATGGTATAGTGATAGAACAATAAAAAGTAGCACGGTTGAATTTTCCAAAATATTTGACGCAACATTCCCGACCCAAGCGCTAGAACAGACTGAGGGTGTTGAAAAAAGTCCACGGCTCGCATCCTGTGTTAGAGGCTAGTGTGAAACTGCCAGAGGCAAAAAGATAAAATTCCCTGGTGTCGAAATGAATTCGTTATGTATGTACGTTGTGCGTTATTTAAGGTATGTGAAAGCTAATATTTCGGAGAGGAAAATTTTTTTTCGGATAGAAGTGCTGTTGCGGAGAGAAAATATTTAAATACTATGATAAATAAACGTAGATAAAGTAGCAAAAGATAAAATAATCGTTATTTATTGGTACGAGTGGTTAAGGTTGTTTAGTTAATTTTATTACATCAGTAAAACGTGTGACAAGGAAGACGAAAGGCCGATCACAATCGCAAGGAAGACGAAAGGCATGTTGCAATCATAGATCCAAAATAATAAAATATTTTTATCAAGTGCTTCATACACTATTTTTTAGACAGCCTTCCTGACTTTACTTAGTACACAAATCACTTTATGATACATTAAGGTCAGGATAAGCTGAAGCAGTTAGACGAAAGTATTTTATTTGTTACATTCACGTTTTATTTATTTATTTTATTTATTTAGTCAAAAACAGTATGTGACGTATGGGGGAGAAAATCATCTGCGCATGCTTTCTTGAGTTTCAGAATCCCTTCTCAACTATTTAACTATTAATAGTTGAAAGATGAAAAATAGTAATAATAATAATAATAATAATAATAATAAATTTAAAAGAGCGAGAGATTAACATTTCAAAAACTAGATATTTTCTCCAACATTTGAGCTTTTTTGCTCTAACATTTGAGCATTGTCTCACTTTTAGGCTAGTGCTAAAAATTGAACTTTTATCACATTGTGTATGCCCTAAAAGTAACTGCTTTTACTGTCTGTCTAGAAATACATTTTACTCATCAATAGAGCAGGCTGCATTAATACACGAGAGAGAATTTCGGCAAAGAGCGTCAATAACAACGGAAGTAATTTTTCGAACAATCACATCGATATTTTCTGACTTTCGTATACAACTATATGCAATAATCGATCAATTATTATGCTACTTAGGAAGAAACCTGTATCTCAAAAGCAGAGATCAACTTACCAACAGGACACCTGTCTCGCCATTTCTTTCCTACTTCCTCTTTAAGAGCCCTGCCAGATCGATGCGCCATAGAACAACCAATAGAACTAGACTCGCAGATCAGAAGTGGACCGAGAAATACGAGCTTCTGCGGCCGCTCTCGATCTGAAGGCAGGGTGGGGCGGGGCGGGGAGAGGGGGCGAGGCGGAAAGCTGCGCTCAGGAAGAAGAGCGGATCTTTCTCGAGAGGATGAGTCGGTAACGAAAACAAGACGGTCGGCGGGGTCGCCGTGTCTCGTGACATTTGTCTCTCCCTCTCGGGTGGTTGGCTCCCCACGGAGGCCAACGCGTGGGCGGTCTCTCCCCCCACCCCCACCACGCCCACGACCCGGCGTTCTCGGAGGCGGACACACGCCGATCGCCTCCGAGTGCGTTCCCAAGGCTGGAAGGTCATCTCGACGACGGGGCGGTGCGACTCATGCAGTATTCTTATCGGTTGGTCATTAAAAAAATTAAATTAACATTATTTATGTTCATGTACTCTGCATTTACACTATTAGATGCAATATAATTTTATCATGAATATATGAAGACGAATATTTTTTTCTATTTAGGAAATGATAAGCAATTGATAAGAAAAATCATTTCATTTTAATAGAAGAAATGATGAATAAATCGTTTGGAATTAAAGTAAAACAACATTAACTCAAGACAATATGAGGTACGAGGCAATACTCAGTAGTTTTACTGCTTACGTGGGCTGTTATTGTAGGAAAAATTATTTGATACGTAAAAAGCTTATATAAAATAATAATATTGATGGGTATAGTTTTACGTACAGATTGAGCGTAAAACTATTAGTTTAAGTATAGTTTTCAAATTTAATTCTAAGAAAATTAATATCAAAATTGCCTAAGAATTTTTTGACCTAATGTCACGCTTAGATTTTTAAATCAGCATTCTCTCTACGAAATCACAGTAAAATTTCAATGATAGATCTGAGTCATCTCATTAGGATTTATCGCTAGGATAACTGGAACGGTACAAATCTCACAAAAGCCGCTAAATAAATTTCAATCAAATTTGGATAAGTGAGAAAATAAGATATAATTTTAATGTTTTTTCTAATGTTTGGATATATGACATTGGTCCATCCCCGACATAAACTGAATTGTTGGCCATTTTTTAAAACTGATACCTCTTCTACACCCAACCCTACAGACTGTTTTTCGACTTCCGCATTCGCCTCCATAAGATTTTCTCTTTAACTTTTCATTATACATCCTCACCTAACTTTTTCACAACAACTCAAGAGAATGAATTGAAACTAATAACACAATACTTCGACAGCCATTCCGAAGTATGCAAAAGAGCACTTCATCAACTCCCCGTCGCAGCGCAGAGCAGATCTCATTGGCTGCAGCTACCGGATAACGCCCAGCGTCCACTTCGGAAGCAACAGCGCGCGGCCGCGGCGCCCGCGCGCTCATTAACATGCAAAGAGGTTATTTCCGAAACGCAGGCGTAATCCCATTAACTTTAAAAACTTGTGTTAAGATTCTTAACCCCTGGAAGTAATTATTGAAGTTAACGGCGCACCGCTCTTTCTGGCGGGGTCCGTGCGCGCGCGCCCGCCGGGAGTTTTACCGCCCGCTCCTTTCACGGCTTAATCATTCATCGGAGCGTCGCCCCCCGGCCCCCGCCGCCAACAACGCGCTCAAAAATGTATCGTTTGCGCCGGTAATTTCGAAAAAGAGGAAGCATCAGCCCGCGCTATTATTAAGTAATTTATTACGGGATCCGGAGGGGAAGTTTTAAAGAAGGGAAGTTGTGCGACTTGCTGGGCCTGCGAAGGGGAGGAGTGCGGGCGAACTGTGAGTTTCGAGAGTGGATCACAAGGGGAGGGCGAGATATAGACATTTAGTGCGCCCCCAGACAATGCCAGAGGGGTTAAATAGAATTGGGCGTTGAAATGACTTGTAGAAATGTTTTACGATAAGCGAGTGTTTTCCAGTATTCTTCATAAATATTAGTGCATATAAAATCTGTGAAAGAAAAGAGAGAATTGTTGTTATCACATGAAGGTTTTAAAAGGTCTTTTGTTCCTAACATACATTCTATTTTAGTTTTGAGTGCTTTCGTTAGCGGGTCACAAAATATTGTACGGCACTACGTCGCGAACGGTGAATATTCAAATTTCAATCTAAAATGTCTTATTCAGTTCATTAATCCTATTACTGAACCTCCTTCTGGACTCTCATTCCAATCGACCGCACTAAAACCATCCACCAGCAAACCTGAATGAATGAGTAATAAATTCCAATAAATTAGAATCAAAGAACCGATCGCACCCAGGCAAAATCAACTAGAGCATATGAGCACTCGATTTGCATAGATCGCACAGAGGGAAGCGACAGCGAATCCGCGGCTGGCGAAAGAGGAGCGGGGCGGAGTCCTGGGGCGGCGTGCCCTCAGGGCCGCAGGGAAAGCAGGGCAGGGCGCGATTTTCCGCCCCGCGGCGCAGCACGCCTCCCCGCGAGCACAAAAGCGCGGGCGGCGAAGAAGGGCGGAAACTTTCTTTCTCGCTGACGCTAAGAAAAGAGGCCGCCCAGAGTGGGAGGGGCGTAAAGGGCCAAGGGCCCGGGCGGCAGGAAGGGCACTGGGAGAAGGCGAAGGGTGTGGCGAGCCGGGAAGGAAGACGCAGGGAAGTCGAACGAGTGAACAGCCAAAGCGATAAGACGCCCGCGAGCGAATGGGAGTACGGTGCACGGTATGCAAACACGCGGCTCGCCCTGACTGACGCAGTCGGTCGCAGCTCGGCAACTGACGCAGTCGGTCGCAGCTCGGCATGGATTCGAGTGAGCGAGGCGGGCTGGTGAGTGAATGAGATGGACTGCGCTGTGAAAGAGTGAGCTGGAGAGAGATTGGGCGTGGAGGGCAGGTCTGACTCCGGCGCCCATCTGGCCCAACAGAGCACGCGAAGGGCAGCTCATACGCGAGGGCGTCCACGTGCCGCAGCGCACTCCACGCGAACGCATATTCGTCAAACCCACGCGCACAAAGCAACGTCCGGTACTAACACTAACATTCTGCGATTTAGTTCACGACTACTTTCTCTCACATGCAATCAAGTATATAATATTACATTATAATCTAATGACCATTGTAATTGACAAGAAAATTATTTATTTTGGAGTAATAATGATTATTGTATTTATAAATAACACATTGTTGGTAAACATATAAAAAATAGATGTGTCTGACACATTCTTCTATTAAATAAAAAATTACTGTGAATGTTGTAATGCGTACTGTGATGTACATGTTATACATCATGAAATACATGTTGCGAGTTGTTTCGTGCAAACCTTGATGGATATTTTTTGTGCATTTGTAATTCACTAAGTTAATTCGTATTCTAACACATTTTATACAATTTTCGGTGTTAAGTGGAGGAATGTGAAGCTCCAGGTGCTGCAGTTCCTCTTTTACATATTCATATGCAAATTAGTATCATAGAAATGAATCTCTCTTAATCGAAACGACGGAAGTTCTTTTTTACATAATCACGTTTTAACCGATTCGAGAAAAATTTGTATATTCAGAAAAAAATTTGCAGAAGCGGATAATCGGTGGACATTGTCACTGCTCAGCTAACAGAGTCAGCAGAATTCAATGATCCGAAAACACTCACGATCCCTTTGTAGAGTAGATTTTGCGGCATGGAACATCAGAAAAGCCGCTAATGAAAAAATCGAACCGTTAAAGGAGAATGGGGATTTCCCCTGGTGGCGGGTAGTTCTTAAGCCATTCTCCTCTTCAGGGTGAAAACAATGCGTCACGAGGAATTCCTTTGGAGCACAGAAACATCTTCAATTTTTTTATTAAAAGTGATTATTCGTATAAATAAAAAAACTTAAGAAATTCTTTGAAAATCTATTCAAGGCAAAAATATTGGCTTGATCTCGGCAGGTTATGAGATTCATTAGACCATGATATTGTTTTTAACTCTCATTCTCTACCGAGTTGTTAATGTGTTAAGTGCCATGTACCGTGAACGTGGTGTGTTCGAGATTCGTTCCCTGCATATTCCTCTCGCCGCACCCGCCGCGCGTTCCCACGGCGCTCCATTTGCATGGCCCCGCCACATCCGCTGACCTCGCCGCCGGCCGCCGCGTTGCCAGGTGGAGGCGCGGCGGCCCTCGCGCCCCTCGCCCGGCCTCGACCCGCGACTCGCCTCGTTGCACTCTCCGAGTCACCTACCCAATTTCTCGCTCTTAACCTGCTCTCATCGTTTCGCAATCGTTGCTCAATCAGCGCTCTACTGGGTCACCACTCGTTCATCCGCCCGCCCACTCGGTCGTTCGCTAGTACGCTGAAAATAGAGAAGCGAGCTCCCACTGTCACATCTAGACACGTCTATACTCGACCTTCTTCCACTTCTATCTCCACTTAGCTTACGGTCACTTACACTTCCCCTGATCGGTTTCTTATTGCCCTTGCATCTGAAACCCACTGACCCCTTGCATCGTCAACCTTATGTCTCGACCGTCACTCACTCACTTCGCCCGCCCGCCTGCCAAATATTGAACATGCGGAGGCGAATTACCATTCCCTCTGACTTCCCAACTGCTCTTTTCTCCCACATTTCTGCCTCCTGCAAACCAGTACCCCTTTGCACTTTGCACCTGCGCTCTAACACCGGATCGCCCGCCCGCGCGAGCGTGAAAAGGGCGGGCGCGGGCCACTTCAATGCCGCCCAACGCCCCGGGCGGCGGAGCACAACACCGCGGGCGGACGCGCGGCCAGGTTAACGCGCGACGGGGGCCCAGGGGGGGGGAGGTGCGAGGCCCGGCTTCAATGCCGCGTTTTATGCCAACGCCCCTTTGACGGACGCACGCCGACGCCGGATTATTCGCAAATACGCGCGGGCCTAGCAAAATTCCCAGAATGAACTCCATGCCGGTCGAAGTGAGAAACGCTTTTTCGGGGGACGAAGCAAACTGACTGGCATCAGAGATAAATATGTTTTTCAATTTCCTGGCTGCTTCATTGCTCGAACAAATATGGATATGTTTGCAAATGTTCTGTTTGGAAATTATGAATTATGTTCAACAAAGCGAATCATAGCTCTGGTGGACAGAGCTGTGAAGTTTCTGGCTCATTGATCGCCAACTCCCAGTATCAATTCTGTCATAATCTTCCACATCATCGCTCTCTTAATGCTCTGTGACATTTAAACCTCAGGCTGGTTGACCTTCAATCGGCGGAAAGAGATTTAAAAAATTCCGTTTAACAGACCTGCATGCACGCCGGAAGGCCTCGCGTTGCGATGGCCCGATAGGCAAGCGAATGACTCGCATTATATCTTACTGTGTTACTGCGCCCAGATTTAAATTTTAATCGAATACCGCTGAGGCCAGCCTGCGAATGGCGTTGACACAGCAGCCGCTAGGTACACAGAGAACTGTCAATATCATTCTCTCACAAGCCTATTGAGGGTGCATGGCCCCCTCGCACACTTTTTGACGGCGGCTTCATGTTTTGCAACGCGTTTTTTGTGGCAGAGCTCCCCTGGACAATGGATGCGGCTAACTCCAAAGCCACTTTTGCTGCAGTTTTCAGTTGGATACAAAGACGACGGGGAAGCGACGGTAGGCGTATTTTCGTCTAGTTCGCGCAGAAACAGATACATCACTTTCAAGACAAAAATCTCATGCTACGAACGAAACATTCTCTAGGATTTAAAAATTCTGAGAGTGAACATATTGATGAGGTTCTTATATAACTTGGAAACAACGAATTTCCACAGAGGCCCCACATTAAAAATATTTATCTTCGTTTTCAAATTTGTACTTTTACAACTACAGAATACTTGTATCTGATCACCGGCTAAACTGACTCAGTGACGACAACCTTTCTGCAGCGTGCCTGAGCTGGAGGGCTTAAGATTCGATTCTTGACGATGTAGATTTCCGACACGACCTACATAGCTAGTGTCGATTTCAGCCGCTGCGTGGAAGTGAATTCTAGGGGTTAGTTGCTCCGATACCGAGTTTACCGTGGTTTCTCCGATAAATACGAAGCGAATGCCGAAACAGTACCCTAACAAACTGGGCACAGACCGCGCGCGTTCCTACCCAGTTCCACGCAGTACTCTACCACACATGTGAGGAGCATGAAACTAGTCCCGGCTGAGGCGGTCGCCTCCTGCTTCTGACTCAGCAGCACACACCGGAGGCTCGCATATAAGCGCAGGCCAACGACATGCGATGCGGGCTGTCCGCTTGAGCAATCTTAACTTAGCCCCACCACTTCTGCGAGACTTGCCTGGACACTATATTACATAGTAAATACACCTGCTAGAGAGGGTTGCCACTATCATACTGCGTGATCTCAGTGAAAGACTTGTCTCCTTTTCAAATGACACTTACTACTCATAAATGGCTTTACTATTTCCTTTTTTCTTTCAACATCTCATTCATTTCTATATCTCATTTAACACTCACCACACCACTCTGTAAGTCTGAAACTTCAACGTTTAGCGAAGATATTAAATAGAATTAAAGAAGAACATTCCGAGTACTTTAGTAATAATGAATGTATTTGCTCTAAATGTATTTCACCTTTCATGGTTTAACTAGTGATATTGATAATGATACACTCAAAAGAGAGCAGCGGGATTCATGTGTAGTACCTCTGAGGAGGTATAATATTTTGTAACAAAATTGTATGAAGGCGAAAAAGCGAAGGTTTTTCTTTTCTTGTGGGTTCAACGACATACTCTTTACAAACAAAACAAAGCCGAAAGGTGGCGATTTCGAAACAAGTGGCAATGTTACAAGGATTACAGCAATCACACCAACGTGCCCCCTTTAGCGAAGTACACCGCCATGGAGAGGAACAAAGCGGCCTCACGGAAAGCGCGGGCCCCGCGCCGGAGGAGGAGCTCAGCTCGCCGGCGCGCCGGGGGCGGCGCCACGCGCCCCGCGGAGACGGCCAACGCCCGCCAGACAGATCGAGACGAATCGGGGGCGGCCGAGCATGACCCCGACGGGTTGAAGACCTGACGCGACGGGACTTCTAAGCGTTCACTCCCCCACTCGCGGCACGACTTTCAACGTTCAAATCACTTATCGTTGGCGCGAGGAGACGTCGACAAAGAATTACAGTATCTTTAATACACGCAATTTTCTGGGGCCTGATTCGATTCGTGCTTCCCAATGCGAAGAAAAATATAATGCAATTTAAGAATAGTATTAGAATAACAATTGCAAGAAAAAATGTGCATGAATCAAGCTTTCGCAAGAATAGCCGATGTTTCTATCTTTAAACAGTCCTGATAATCACTTAATTTTTTTACGTCGATTACGTTAAATAATATTTTCTTATAGTGTAATTCCTACGTAGTTACTTGATCTGTGCAATAAAACTACAATCCTTCCTACTCGTTGTAACAACTGACGATCGTCGGCGACGCCTCCCCGCCCGGCCAACCGCAGCTCGCCACCTGAGGTGGGAAAGAAGCGACCGCTGCGGCCGTTCGTTAAAACTCACACTCGCCCCCTTCCCGCGCTGCCGCGGCGGGGCCCAGGGGACGCAAAAATCCGCGCGCCGTGCCCACGGGGCGCCCGCCCCCCGCCCCCTCTGCGCCCGGACGCGCGCATAGAAAGTTCGCGAACCGCTCGGGATCGGCGAGCGCAGCGCGCGGCTTATTAAATATTAAGCAGGAGGTTAACGTCCCCGAGCGCCGCAACGAGCGGCCGGCAGGGGGCGGGGTGGTGGTGATGGCTGTACTGCTTCTGATGGGGGTGGGGTGCATGTGGTAGTGGTGCTGTTGGTGAAGATGATAGTGACGCCGGAGGAGGAAGAGGAGGTGACAGGAAAGAGAGGAGGAGATGATGGGGAAGAAGGAGGGGCGGATGAGAAACAGATGAGGGCGAGGTAGTGGAGTATGGCTGAAATCATGGAGGGGGGGGTGAAAGATGGAGGTAGGATAGAGGAGGCAAAGGGGATGGTGGATCGAATCTACGGTGGCAGTATGGCAATGTGGTTGAGGTAGCGGAAGTGGGTTCGGTGCGGCTTCCTTAGGGACGGAGATGGCAGTGACATTCGCCCAGTGGCAATAACGGTGGGGGGGGGTGATGTCAAGGGAGGAAGAGGTGTTACCCTCCGGAGCGCGGTACCGCAGTCCCCGGCTCGTTAAGGTGTCTTTTCCTTCAGCAAGGGGCAGCGCCCGCCCAGAAGCTTGCCAAGTACCAGATACGCGGGAGGGACCGGCGCAGGGCTTCAAGTCGAGCAAAGAACACTTCAGCGTTACGAGCCCATTTTGGAAAGTCGCTTTTTGCTGCTCACTATACACACGCATTATTGCTAGGAGATAAAGGCTTGCAGATATTAGTTTTGACGATGGCCCGTTTTCTGTTGATTGTTCTCATGGCTATGAAACATGTTAATGATTTATCGGGAGATTGAATTTTGGTGTGGTACATTATTACAATGTTTAAAAACTTAAGGATAACGGGTTACGAGGGATTAGAAAATTTTACACGTAAATATAATTCATATTCTTAAATTATTTGTATAAAAATAACTAGTCTAACACTCCAAGTAAGTGGAGTCTCGAGAAGAAAGGAAAATTGAGCATGCAGCATAGGTATTGATAAAATACGCAGCAAGTAATTTAAGACATTTAATACACTTAAGTTCTCAGAAACATTTTATAAAAAATATTTTTTCTGAATTTGTTACATGGCATCCCTGGTTTCTAATGAGGCTACGCCAGACCCCTTATCGACCAATCTGGCAAGACCTACAACCGATGTTGCAAGGGCTCTTCGACGGAACCCAATTTATGAAGGGTGCTTAATAAAATAGAAGAGGCCATATAAGAAGACGTAGAAGAGTTCGATTACATCGATGGAGGGAAGAAGCTGCGAGGGAGGACGAGGGACGAAGAAGGGAGAATCTGTCGTGCATCGCCCCTCGTTTTCTCCCACATCATCCAACTTGCTCCCACACAAGTCGCTTCCGCTCCTGCGCTAGGAACAATCACGGACCAGTCGAGGTGGCTCAGGGCATTAACTGATGTAACTGCAGTACTTCTAAGCGGGAGCTCCTAGGATTCGGGTTCCAACGGTGGCGCGATTTTGAAAACTGGCTAAATAGCTAGGTCGAATTCAGCCGCTGTCTAGAGGAGAATTCTAGCGTCTCCCCTCGGAAGTTTTCCGCAGTTTTTCCCGATCAGCACTAAGCGAATGCGAGAGCACTACGCTATCAAACGGGCCATGAACCATGCGGGATCTTTCCTTTCTATTCCTTGTCCTATCCTCACTCCCTTAACAATTACTTGCATTACATATGTCGGACGCCTAGAGGTTGTCCCGGTTGGGGTGGTGTCCAGCTGGTTGGAAAATACCTCGATAGCCGACGTAAGGTCGGCCCCGGATCTCACCATTTAGCGGGAGAATAACACCGCCACGTCCCTTGATAACAACATGCACTACACCTACGAGAATAACGAGCATAGCAGTTCACGCGCCCGGAAACACGAAATAATCTATCAATCTAAAAGTATTTACAGAGCAAGAAAACAAGTTCGACATCTGCTACTCGAAACATCATGGAAAATTCGCCTATGGATTCCGGGTTCTACAAAATGTGTTTGTCGCCGCGTATTGTTTCCTGAACCTCCTCGCTCCCCGAAAAAAAATGCTTCACACATGTATTCCATGTTTCACATCAACTGCTTTATATAATGCCATTGTCTTCTTGTTCTTCCCAACATTTAGAGTGAACTAGGGCATTGACACACTGGCGTATCCATTCGAAATTCTTCATCCTCAACCAGTCCTCCTCAGACGTCACCGCGACCGCTCCTCCTGCATTCCTCCTTCCCCATGTACGCCTTCTCAATCCCTGCCCCGCGCTGCATCTTCCGCCCCACCTTCCGGCTCACGACCCCACCCTTCCGCCCCGCGTGCGCGAACTCGAACAATGCGCCGCCACAAAAGAAGCGGCGGACAAAGCGGCGCACGGCGGCGGCGGCGGCGAGGAGCAAAAAGAAATGAAGTGGAAACACGGCCGAGTAAGCACGAGACGCAGGCACGAGGATGCGCAGCGCGGGTGGCTGGGGCTGCCGCCGCCGCTGGCGTTGACGCTGTTTCGACGCTTCAGCGCTACATTCATCTTCCCTGCGCCCGCCCTTAACCGAGTTTCTGCTCTGGCCGCGGCGGACCCCGCTTCAGCTTGTCGCTGTGCTGCTGCTGCTGCTCCGCAACACTGCGCCTCTACTGTCACTGTTCGCGTTGCCCCCCCCCCGGGGAAGGAACCCTTAGCCGCCCCACTCGGAACGCCCCGACGGTGCGTGGGGCCCGCTTTTCACGGGGCGCTCATAACGGAGGCGATGAATGAAGCGCAACTAAATTAGCCGCGCCACTAGGAGGCGCGGGCGAGACGGGCGTGCGTGGGGCGGCGGCGGGAAGCGAGAGGAGTTTATTATGCGCGCTCTGGGATGAAGACGCCGCTCCGGGAGGCGCCGGAGACTGCGTCAGAGTGCGTGCCCTTGTGCGTTCGCCCGGGGCGGCGGCCACGAGGAAGGGGCAAAGGCAAAGGAAATGCAAGAAGAAAGCAGAAACTTTAGACATTTGGAAAGTGAGAGGAGAGGGTGAAAATAGGGAAATGCTTTGAGGAAGAAAGCCAAAACACAGAGAAGAACCAGAACCAGGTAAGAGAAGGAGCCTAGAAGACGTGAGAACGTGTTTGTGTTCATGTTCAGTATGTGATTTTGAAATGATGCGCATGAAAAAGCAAGAAAATCTACATCAAAATAGCTGACAAAAATAAACAGAAAAAGGGATCAAGAGAGACGTAAAATGGAGTCTCGGAAGAAATGCAAATTGCAAAGAAAAATACGATGAATAGTTGAAATCACTCTGCTCCGCTCAATTTTATGTTTAGATTTTAAGAATTATTCAAACAGACAAAAAGAAAATACAATAAAAAATTACGATATCAAAATATTTTATATATTTCATACGTCAATCATGAGGCATTTTATACCAAAGCTATCCATTATATTACCGACTTTTAATTTATTAACTTGACAATATTTTTTTTTATTTTGAAGTGCAGAGCGGAAAGGTAAATACACATTTGTGATTAAAATTTTTACAGCTGTGAGCAACAATACATTTTTCCCCACTAGCCGTTTTGTTTAAACAGGGACCGCTCACTGGCTCTCGTTTCTCGTTCGCTAACCAGGACACATTCCGCATCAAGGATGCACTTAATGCATTTTGATTGGACGCACTTAAACAAGGGGAATTGGACGTTAATTATCCCAGGACGAATAAATGAATACCTGATTCCTTTCCACAGCTGCAGTTCACACGCTTCAACTATATAGTCTGTATTTCATTTGTCAAATACCTGTCACGAATTATACAAATAGATAGCTGTCTTTCGGACACTACCTTGCGTGTATCACACTATAGAAAATTCCCAAAAATAATGTTCACAAGGTAATATTTAACTTCTTGATTTTTCTACGGGCTACAAAAATGTTTCACGATTTTAATTATATTCTGTAAATTGATGCACATGGAACGAATGTATAAACATTTAATTAAAATGGTAAACAATTTATTAAAACTGTACGTCAAGGGGTACAAAAAAACCTTTTTTCATTTCATAAATCTGAAAACTGGAAATTGATATCCAAAAGCGTGTGCACGTGGGGGAGGGGAGAGAGCAGGGGCCTCTGACTGTTCTGACAATTTCGAAAGGTGCCCGTAGCCCTACGTGACAACATATTTTATTTTACTAAATATGATCAATTCCATATTTTCCTCTTTTTTAAGCTGAGAATTTGGAGAAGTCTGTTATTTGGGGAACAAGCTTTGCAAACCTTAAGGCAACCTTGAAAATGGTTTAACATAAAAATAAATAGTATAGTTAAAATCATAATATCATTCTATTGTATCTGTGTAGTATGATTTAGTAATAAAAGAACCAGAAGAGCCCAGAAATCATGTTGCCCCCCGACTTGTTTTAGGCTACTCTCGCTTATGCACCATACTAATAATGCTCGCAAGACCCCATTTCACAAGTACGGATTATAAAGAGGACATTTTAGACTAGAAGTAGAATATGCCAGATATTCGTAGCATTTCAAGCATTATTTCACACTTTATATTTGTTACAAACCATTTCTACTATCAGTTTTAAGCCAACTACTCCGATTTAAATGTAAATAATTCAGTCACTAATCAAGAAATTGCACCTGCAACATGTTCTTAATGTAATGAACTTATGTAAATGAATGTTACATTGTAGAGCTTATTGGTTAAATGTACATACAACAGAAATCCCCAATTGCAAGGAAAAAATGAATGACCACGTGATAGCTATCAACTCTTCAGATCCGCACAAGAATCTGCGGGAGAACCCAAACCATCCGTCTCTTTCCTTTCAAGGCGTGCTCTCCGATCTTCAGCTGCCCCGCGACATGCTATGGGGCCCCGCCCCACTCCTCGCCGGCATCCGCCATAAATAAGCCTTAACTCATTTTCCGCGGAAATGTGCACACACACGACCCCTTCCGAGAGGGGGCAGATTCAAACCCGAAGAACGCTTGCAAAGCGATCACGCCCCGGTGGGGTGGAGCGGGCGGGGCGGGGCGGGGGCGGGGCGGGGGGGGGCGGGGGCGGCGCGCTCCTTGAAAAGAGGCTATTGATCCCTGCCTCCGCGCGCAGAGCGTCTCCCGAAACCATCAGCCGAGCGGGCGGGGCGGGGCGGGGGGGCGTGGCGGGGGTGTGCGAGGGGGCGGGGCGGCGCCGGGGGCGCCGCGTCGGCGGCAGGCGCCTGTGACGTCAGCGGAAGCAGCCGCGCTTCCTGCGGGGCGGACCGCCGCGCCGAGCGGCACGGGGAGGAGGGTAGGGACGGGGGTCGGAGTTTCGGGGGCCCAAAGGGAAGGGGACCCGCCGCATGAAAAGCGGGCGAGGAGGCGGAAGAAAAAATGTTCGCCATGTGAGAGCGCAGACAAGTTTTTTTTAACGGTTCAGGAGGTTTGCTTTGCAGCGAGAATGACTGCGTTGAGGTTGCGTTAGTTTGGTGTTCTTGAATCGGATGTTCTAATTCTTAGGCAGCCAAACAGGGTGGATGCGCTGAGAACCTTCTCTTTTCGTAACATATCAGTTCTGAAGAACTAACAAAAGTCCCACATTTTTAGGGACAGATCTTTCAAGAAATTCTGGGCCATCCATACTACAAATCACTGATTTCATTTCTATTTTGATTAGAAACAACCATTTCAGCAACAGAGGTTTCACGTAAAAATACTGTATATACTTCAAACAATAATGAACGAACTCAATAGAACGTTTCTTCATGTTCATAAATCACAACACATTGTTGAAATACAATATGTTATAATATTGAAAAATGTGTGTTACATCTAAACCACTGGACGTAATTTCACGTATGTATAAAATCAACAAAAAAACTTAATTGTCGATACAAAAAAAATGCTATACTAACAATATCAAAATTAACCAATAATGAGAAACAACAAATATAGATAGTTTGATTAATCATTTTCTTTATCTAATGCGTGAAAAAATACGTTACCGAACGACTAAAATCGAAAGCACTTCAATTTTCAAGACAAACCGAAATAAAGTTTTAGCATCGTATTCTTTTACATAAGAGTGAATGAAGAAACGAACGTGAACTACAAAAGTTCACGAGCAAACGCCCGCGTGGAAACATTCGTCTGCTCTCGTCCAGGGGTTCAGCCTTTCACGAGATGGCGCCCTGACATGTTTGCTTCGCGTAATTTGAGTTGCGGAAGCGAAGCTGTCATCTGCTGATGGAACGAGCAGGCGCATTCATTTCTGAAGACGTAAAAGCCATTCCTTTAGAGACAGAGAAACTCCGGGAAAAGGGAGCGAAAAAAAGAAGAAAAAGGGGGGAAAGGGAAGGAGGAGCTTGCCATGAGACATTGTAAAAGATAGGCTCGGGGGCGATGCTGTGCGGGGGAAGAGCTGTGTCAACACGAACTGGTCGACTACGCGCGCCCCCAAGTATTTGCAAGGCTCTTCGGCGCTATCGGGTGGCATCCAGCAACGCGAGTCTCTCGCAATCTCTTACTATTGAATATGGAATTGTCGCGTGTTGCATAGCGCGGCTTCGAAAAACGGACGCAATTGTTCACATTCAGGGAAAAAATGTTGTAAGAAAGGTTCGGCATCTAAGCCAAAAGATACAAAAACAAATACTGGTAGAATTGATCTCTCATGTGTGAAACAAAAAACAACAATGATTCTAAACATTGGTTTATTGCCGTTTGCGACGGTATATTCTTACACACTCAAAAATGTGTCTAGAGGGAAATACTACCAAAATATCTAAACATCTTGAATATCTGTGCAGTTTCTTTTCTTTCTCTTTGTTATTAAAGCGCCCGGTATCAGTAATCAATCTATGTTTGTTATTAAAAAAAACGTAATTTCCGTCATCTCAGGTGATCTCTTGATTCAGATATTCCCAGATACGTGTGTTTGCCGTAGTCTTCGGAGCTGTAGGGTCACAACCAATGGCGCACACGCGGCGTTAGTGTGGCGCGCGCTGAATATGTAATTGTCGAGTGCTGCGCTGGGGGGCCGGCATTGAGCCCCGCCGCATGCAAATGGCGCCGCGCGCATTCCGCGACGAAGCGACCGAAAGTGGCGCGGGGCGCTGGGCGCCTCGCCTTGTGCTGTATAATGGACGCCGCGCGGTGAAGACGCGACGCTTTAAGACATAATCCACTCCCAGACGCGCGCGTTGCAATGAAGTGACAGGAGGCAGGGAAGCGTCAATTACGGATTTCTGAGAACGCTTTGTGGAACGAACTGTAGATACTTGCTGGGACAAGGATCCGTTGCAGAACGACACAAGTTGTTAATGCAATGCAAGTATGTCCATTATACTATTTCGAATACGAGTCATGACGCGCGACTGGCATGCACGGCCACATACAAATTTTAAGAATGCATTTAATGTGAAAATCGCAATATAATTATCCTCAGTCAATGAACCTTTTGGGAATATCTACCCCAAGTTCAGAGGTGGAATACTAAAATATCACAAAAAGAAATACATAAGGGCAGAAAACGCGTTTGTCATGATAATTAAAATCATTTTAATCGTGTTATATACTTCTTCAGTCAGAAAGCGTTGATTTTCTAATTTTAATGATATAAAATAATAATGATGAAAATAAACGTAACGCTTTAATTGAAGCCACTATTTCTGGCTGTCGAAATATTTTCTTTTCCAGAAATAAATAGATAGCATACAATTCAAGAAGTTGTTATCTGAATACCTGAAGCTAAGGCGTTCGCCAGATGGGCAAAGATAGGGGCAGGGCAGGGAAAGCTTGGGGCCCGGGAGGCGACTCGGCTGAGTTGGGCGGAGGGCCGTCTCGCGGCCGGGGGCGGCGCCCCGGAGGCACAGGGCTCGCGGGTTGCGGGCTGCGCGCTTCGTTTGTTTCCCGCCCCGCCCGCGTGGGTTGGGCGGGGGCCCGGGGGCGGGGCGGGAAAAGGCGCAAAGGCCAAGGAAATAATACAGCGACTAAGCAACGGTTTCAGATAATTAATGCCGCAGTGCAGGAAGATGCATAAAAACATAATGTAACTATAAAAAGACATGAAATGCACAAAAAGACTAAAAGGTAAACAAAAATAAGATGAAAAGTACCGCAAGAAATGTGAACAATTAGAAAGTATTCGTGTTTTGTCATGTTTATAGGTAATTTGCTAACATTTTACAGCAAAAAAAAAAATTGGTTTGAACATATTTTGATAGTTGGAAATTCTATAATCAAATCAGTGGATTTTACTGCTCGTCATCTTGCCCATTTTGAATACATTTACATTCTGGTCCAAAGGAATGACGGTATATAAGCACCCGGCACAACAGAAGGGGTGGACAACGGAGCAAGAACCGAGTCAGGCGGCCATTTCCGATGTCTCATGCGAGGGATCGTGCGTGGACGATGACTGGTTGAAGAAGCGGATGGGGAGGGCCAAGGCGAAGCGGGGACCGCAAGCGCGAGCGGCTGGGGCCTAGACGAAGGCGGCGCTGGGGCTTCAAAGCGGAGCCCTCTCCCCTTCAACGCACCGGCGGCGGCGCAGGCGCATTGTTCTAGTCAAAGCAGACCTCCAACTATCTCCAGGGTAGCTAATTTTACAGCGAGGAAAAGACGCGAGACTTGAAATAACATTATGTTTAAAGTGCTCCGCAGGGAACCGAGAAGGGGATATAATTTCGTCGCATAAGGGAAGCACAAGTAAAATGTCCCTTTCCTCGCAATACAAAGATGGAAAGTAAATTTAGTTTGGTAACTGACATAATGTTATGAAATCTCGCACAATAAACACTGACAGTGAGAAGATCTATGAAAGGAAAATGTACGAAACAAAAAGTTTTGTGTAGATTTCTTTAGTAATTGATAAACGTTTTGACTGTGATTGAAGGATATTATTATCCAATTACAGAAGTACGTAAGAAGACAGACATGCATTTTAAATGTATTGCAAGGATATCAAATCTCTCAGCATTTAGATAAAACGTGAAACTTTAACAGCGACACGCAATATGAGGCAACTGACCAGTAGAGATGCAATTACGAAAGAATGAATCAGCATATGAGGGAGAGAGAGAGAGGGTTGGAGAGAGAAAGAAATAAAGAGAGAGAAGAAAAGAGAAAGAAAAAACAAAGAAGGAAACGTAAGAGAAGAGAGGGACACATAATTTCCACCCGCCTTTTCCTCCATCTGACTTACTCTACAATCGAACTTCACAGATCCCCACCCTTCGGCGGTCGGTTTGCCTCCAGTTTGCATCGCGAGTCCGCGTAAAAATTACATTGTACACTCAACAAAACGAGCCACGACAGATGGCGACATCTCCTTTTCGAGCAGTTTCCTTTGTGGCCGTTGCCGCCGCCGCCGCCGCCGGCCGTGGTCGCGCGATTTCAATTCTTCGCCCGCGTAATTACGACGGGAACCATTTGTACGCTGAAGAATCGAATTTCACCATTCACCCACGCAAGCGCGGGCGCGAGAGGACCCTCGCGGAGGGGGAGGGGCAGAGCGAAAGGACGAGGCAAAGTGTTGGGGAGGCGAAAACGGGGAAGTGGAGAGACCATGAGCGGCTGTTTGGGCGAAGGCAGACGCGGGGTGGTGAGAGCGGTTGAACAGGGAATACCGGAGGGCGGGGAGGGGCGGCTGGCAAATGAGACGGCGATGGGTCGAGCTGTAGGTTAAAGGGGGGAGCGGAGCCGGGAGGAACGTAGGGAAGAGATGGAGGAGACAATGAAGGATGTAGAGGAAGAGGAGGACGAAAAGAAATCGGACGAGGAGACGAACGCGGAGGAACGTGAAGAGCAAACACGATACGGAGTACAGCTGGATGAGGCAGAGGCCGAGGAGGAAGTGTCGCGGGTGGTGCAGAGGAGGAAGACGCAGCGCGAAGAGAGCGCGACGCTGGCGCTGCGCTAATGGCGCGGCAACCTGCGGAATCATTTGTCAGGCGGCGTCTGTTCACAGGCGGCTCCTCGATATCCGGCCCCGGGAGGCCCCGCGCCCTCTCGCCCTTTGTCGACGCGCGCCCCGCCCCCTCGGGGGCCTATTTATTCCACGCTCTTTTCGGGGGACTCCTTCCGAGGTAAATAAAACAATGTTCTGCCAGAGATTCCGCGCGCAACGACCTCTCCGACCGAATTCAGATTGCGCTTTCCAACGTTTGTGAGATCGCATTTGCAGATGTACTCGATGGTTTTCTTGGTCATTTTGTCGTAAAGAAGATTGATGTAATTAAATTAATTAGAAAGTGGATTGAAGTTGAATGGAATTTAATCAGTTGGTTTGCAACACGCACTGGGTGAACTCGAAAAGATTTCGGACCACGAAAAGTGGGTGTCAGATTCGTTTTTTTGAACTATTAAATGGACTAAATATATGTTATAAATATTTTCATATATTTGATTCTAGGTCGATTTAATAACGATATACCGAAGATATGTTCTAGCTTAATTTACTTGAAGGCAGTATTACTAAGAATATTTAATTATAGAAAATGTATCCCGCGGTTTCTTTTCATTTTTCCATTCAGAAAGAGGTACATAGACAGTTCGTATTGAACGTTCATTCGCTGGAAGGCTTTTGTGACTTCCCACTGCACCGCCGTACTCTCCCCAACGGAGCGGCATGATTTGCAGACGCTTCGAGGGCGCAGTTGTCGAGTCAACAGCGCAGAAATGAAGGCGATCGATTGTACAGCAGTACTAACGAATCGGTACAGCTGTGTATTTGCCCTTAATATCGGCTAATACCCCGTGCTCGCGCTCTAAACTAGCAATTAGAGCGACCTGCCCCGCGCGGCGCCAGGGCGACCTCCGCGCGGGGGTGTTTGCTAATTCACGGGCCTCGCGCGCCGGACAGGAGGACCGACCACGCCCCCTCCGCCGCGCGGGCCGCTTAATTAATATCCGCGTCATTTACTTCCCCCGCGGGCGGCGAGCGCGCTCAATCGCACCCGGGGCGCATCGGAAATGTCTTGCGCGCGCGGGGGCGGGCGGCCGGAAGTCCATTACTTCGGCCACGCGCCGAGGGAGCGGGGAGGGGCGATGCGGAAGCGCGCTCTCAATATTTCACGGGGCGGTTCCGCAGTGCGAGCCGGCCTCGCCGCTGCGAGGGCCGCTCGCACGCACAGAGCCCAAAGGGGTTCTCATCAGAGGGCGAACGGTCGCCGGGTCGCGCCAGCCACAGCACCTACGAATCGCGCGGCTGCAGCTTGGCCTTTCGAACTAGAGACGTCACACAACACATTCTTTCTCGCATTCTTTGTATCGGGTGCACAGCATATAGTAGCCGTCACAATTATACGACTTGAACCTACAAAAGTGTTTTGAACTAGCACTTCATACGGGAGTTGAAGCCTACGTAATATTTATTTAGGTCATGAAATGTTTGCTGCGAATTTGTAGAAATGTTAATTTATGAGACATATTTTATTAAAAATTGCCTACTGTGTGTCATTCACCGAAACGCATTTTCGACAAACATACATTTTGTCACAACACATTGGTTCCTGCTCAAGAATGTGTGAAACTAAAAGTTTACATGTACGAATATCCAAGAAGCCATGTATGTATCTCTTTCAAGGGAAAGTCGAAATGTGTAAAAAATAGGAGTTCGGAACTCAGTTAAACAATACAAACAGTGCTGGGAACATGTAGAAAACATTGAAAGACAATCCTGTTTTTCCGCTCATCGAAATTATGGATGACAAAATTATTGTTACTTTGAATTTCTTCTTAGATGGCAGTTCTTAGGACAGACTAACCTACTGAGAGTAAATGTGCTTTGGGAGTTGTTCTCTGAACGAAACTACAGCTACACCCGGAGAAAAGTGGGAGAAGCTTCTCGACGCCTCCTGAGATAAGTCCTGATCTCAATTAATATTTTAAAAGTTCTTCAGCTATTAAATAGCCGCTTAAGTTGAATGTAACAATTTTGTGCGATAAACATTATTGAGGAAGTATCATATAATGAACTGGATTTTTTCTTCGAGTAACATGTGGTTGCAGTGGGTGGCACTTTGATGGCAATTTGATCGTGTTTCAGGAATGTTCTTAGCGCACTCACATGGACACGGGCTGCTGTTGAGAAACCAGACGGTTGAGGTGCCGACCGCCTTCCGCTGAGCATTGGCGTTCTCTCGCCTCAAGTTCAACGCAGCGCTTTCGAGAAGCAATAAAATCTGCCGCTGCAACTCTTGTTGGTGATTGCTACATTTTGTGTTTTGACTGGCTGACTCCAATCTTTATAGTGACATGATGAAAGTTCCATAAAAAAAGGAAATATGCTTTTATATTGAGCGAAAGATATTGATTCGTGCGTAAAAGAATAACAATAATGTTCAGACAGCGCATCTAAAGCAAAACATACAAAGGTTATTCGAACGGAGATGAGGAAGCGGTCTGTTATGGCTGAAGGGAACAAACAAAAGAATGGCGAGAGAGTTACAATATACTACGCAGTTGGATCGATAGAGAACCTTGAAATATCACTCTTCAGTAACGTGTTAAAACGATGTGCTCGTCAGTGTATACAAAAGAATAAAGGACGTAATGTAATGATGATAGAACACGAGTGGAGATGCCGATAAGCCTGTTGGGTAATGATCATTCGAATGATATTGTCATAAAACAGAACAGATGTCACAGAATAAATGTTATAAACTTATAGGGTATGTAGGGAAGTCGTAGATGGTCATTTTGACAATGAACAAGTGGTTGGAAATTTCATATTACTAAGATAAACAAGTGTCAATTGCCGCTGATAGGTACGCTACCCATTTTGTGCTCACGCTCGTCAGATTACGTTCTGACGCAAAGCGATTTGCCGTACACCTGTGCATGATAAGTGGGATAATGAGGGGAGAATTTCACGTTAGAATCTTCGTTGTATGAAGATTCCCACCATACGTTTATCGGCAAAAAGGTTATCATCTTGGACTACATCGCCTACATCTTCTAGAAGTTTGTAACATTTATTCTGAGACACATTGTATTTACACTGAAATAACTCAACAATTGAAACAATGACACTCATTGAAAAAGACACGTGCGGAAGACAGGAAAAGGTTGTGAGCTAGTATCGAGAAGAAACGAGATAAAAACGAAGACTGTTTTTGGGGTTGATGTACTTAGCGAAGATGCGCTCATACGGCCCAGACAAGCGGAGAAAACAAGGAGTCGCCGACAGGAATGCGAATGGGAGCGCCGCGCCGCTAGCTGCCTGGGGCGGACTAGAACAAGCAGCGCCCGGCGGAACGGAGCAACACAGCTGAAGACATTACGCCGTGAATGGGCGGGGGAGGGGGAGGAACACGCGAGGGGCTGGGCACAGGGGAGGGGCGGAGCAGGCCCGGAGCGCTGAGAGGGGTTTTTGCGCCAACGGCTGGCGCCTCCCCCCCCCTGGGCCCGTTGGCGCCGCGGTGCCCGCGCAGGCGCGCAGCTTCGCCGTCGCCGCTTTGTAGGAGGCGCACGTCTGCGCCCCGCGGGTAAAACATATTCCAACACGACACACAAACGAGCGCGCGAGGAAATGACGCCGCGGCGCCGCAGGAAATTCAATACGAGGCGAGGCGCCAAGCGTGGCGCCGCCCGGCCCCGCCCCGCCCTATCCACGCACGACGCTCCTCGACGAGTTGTTGGCTCGCCTACGCCCGGCTCTCTCGTTCGTCTGGATGAAGTTTCCCCATACGCCGTTCGATTGTAAACTGCTGTAAACTGTGAAGCGGCAGACAATGGCATATTTGTTCTGCGCTCTTTCGCCAGCACGCATGCCAAGTCAATTGCTAGCCCATAGCTAACGAGCCCTTTCCTCCTCGCCAGAGTCCTTTCGATTCTTCCTTCATGCTCTCTTCTCACAGGACGCTACACTGTTCTACGCTGTTTGTCTATTCCTTGAAAAAAGTTCCGTCTTACGTCGTTCGATTGTAAACCGCTTAACAAACATGTTTACTCTGCCCTCCTTCCTACAAACAATGCCAAACGAATTCTAAGCCTTTATCCCTTCGCACCGCTTCACCACTTTCCTTTCCTTCTCTTCTTCCCCTTCCATCTTCTCCCTTCCACTTCGCCTTTCTCATTCGTGTCTATGCGGTTCGGTCTGCGTATCACCTCTTGTTCGCCTGTAAGGGAACTCGCCTGGAACAAGTTTCGCTCTCCGCCGTTCGATTGTAAACCGCTCATCTAACAGCGTGTTTGTACGTGCGCGCGTTCGACTATACCTGTTCGTCCGTATGTCAAGTCAATTGTAAGCCAATCGTACTCTTGTTAATTTGCGTGTGTGCTAATCTTCTCTGTTTGTATGTTAATCTCTGTTCCGTATGGTAATTTGCTTGTATTCGAGTGGATTGAAATTCCATTTTGCAACATCCCTTTCCTTCACTATTCGCTAGCCCATTTTGCCTTTGAATTTTTTACGATATGAAAAATATATGCAAAATAATAAAATGCGAGAAGGGATTTCATTTTTAACTTGATATTTCTTTCACTTCAAAGAAACGTTATTCCACTTGCATTATGGCTACGAGTTGAATAACTTGATATCCTATCTGTCACCTCTTTTCTAAAGTCAATTATTTGATCTCCGCTTTACTTAATTTTTCGTTTAATTAGTTATTTAATAAATATTTCTTGACTGGTAAGATATTTGTTGACTGTCTCAATTTTAATAAGCACTATTCGCTACATTTCCTACTCACAATCAATAGCATATTCAGAATTAATATCATACACAACTATTTCAAAACATAGAGCATGTATTATAATATAACATTTAAAATATTTTTAGAATCAAAACTCTACTTGCAAAACTGACTATTTTTTATTATTGAAGTCAAAAGAACACAAATCTTGAAGAGTCAAAAAATGAAATAAATGGCTTCAGTAAGGAATGCCAGGATCTGATCCAATTAATTGCCTTTCAAATGATCCACATAAGCAACATCAGCATACACAAGCCCCTTAATTGAAAACCAAACCACCCGTTTAATTTGCTCATACACCCCTTCCGTACTCAAATTCTTCGACATATTCATCGCATAGTCACCACACTGCTCTATAGTATCTCCCACCTGTACGCCACCCCTCTCCAAGCCTTGATCCTAGTAGCTGCTGCGCTAGAACGCCGCCTGGTGATTGATTGATTGATTAGTGAATCCAGGCGCGTCAACGGTTCAGGTCGTTAGTCCCGTAAGTGTGGGGCATGGTTTCTCCTCGGGAGGTGGCGTTGATCTCCCCGCTGGACGGCGAGATTCGGCGCCGACCTCCGTCGGCAAGTGGAGTTTTCCCCAACCAGGTATCTCCCACCAAAGGTGACCCCCAGCCGACAAGCTCTAAGTCTCCCGGTATGTATGATAGTGTAGTGATGTTAGTGTAAAGTAGGCGTAAGTAAGGGGTTAGGAATGGACACGAAGAGGAAGGAAAGATCGCGCGCAGTACGTGGCCCGGTTGTAAGCGTACTGCTCCGACATTCGTCTGGTGTTGATCGGAGAAACTCGGAAAACTACCGATCAGAGCAGCCGGCCGCCAGAATTCTCCTCCAGACGGCGACTGAATTCGATCTGACGAGCTAGTGTCGAAAAGTATGCCTCCGATGGGACTCGAACCCAGGGACCGCCTGTCAGAGGCAGTGCAGTGGCGCCGCGACCTCCGGCCGGCGGGACAAAGGCGCACGCGGTTTGAGGGCGAAATGAGCCAGGGACATTCGTCGTCGCGGAGAAGCAGCGCGCCACGCCTTTTGAGGGCAAATGAGGAACTAAATGTCGCCGCTCGGAGAGGGGAGACCCGACGCAAACCGGCTGTGTTCCGGGCTCTAACGGCGCAAAAACGAAAAGGAAAATAAAAAAAAGGCGGAGGAACTAGAATTAGTATTTAAAGTTGACACTATGTAAATCTCAAGAAGAGTAAATCTCACTGATACTATTTTAGAACTAGAATTAACAATTTTCAAGTTCCAGTTCTTATGTTGTTTTCTCCGTAATAAAGATAGGATAATAAATCAAACAATATTTATAACGAATCATTTAGATTACGTTGCCGATTCCACAAAAAATTTGGCCACAAGTAACATTCATGGATTATTTAAACATAACATTTTTCTATATGTCATTAAGTATCACTCTTTGTGTAAGAATAAGTATAAATTTTAAAATTAATACATTAATTTTAATTACTCAATTCAAATTTTTCTGTAACTAGTTTTATTTAAATACGTGAAGTCTTATTCACTTCAACGAATATCTTGTTGGATTACATTCTAGTAATATGTGTATTTGTATGAGAGAATATGATCGGTCTAAATTTGTGTCTAATGCGCCAACAGCCCTTCCTCCGACCTATCTCAAACCCGCACTACTTTGATTGGCGGATGAACTCCCCCCGAAGAAGATCACCACCACTAGCACCAATGGTGCAATGACCAGACTACTCCCCTTCTATCTCTGAGAATTGGGGTTCAAATTCTGCTCCACAAAGTGGAACTTGTGCTCAGAGAATGTTCAAAGCAGATTATCTCGGGTTCTTCCGTTTCCCCCTCTTATTCGAGCATTATTTCATCATCATCACCATTAAGATTATATCAGTACCACCATTCATCCATCAAAATCATTCACGTCCGGTATTGTGGCAAACATTAGGAATCGAGGATCATAATAATACTTATTAACATCATTGGGTCAATTTAGGGCCAAGTCCGTTATGTGTGATATTGGTCGTATGTCGTTTAATACTTTCCTTAATACCACCTTCCTACAAGAAAAATACTAATGGAAATACCCGTAAGAAAGCACGTTTCTTGGAATATAATTTCTCATCCGCATCTTTAGCTGCAACTTGCTTGTTTCGGTTGATCCTAACGAACGGCAGGCTGTACAATCCACAACGAACGCCGGCCTACAAGAGTGTCTTTTCATTCCTGTTTGGTTGAGTTAAGTCGATAAAACAAAACAATATTAAAAAAATAGTTTTTTTAGCAACAAGGGTTCTAATAATAACATTAGAACCGGGTTCACGCCCGTAGTACATACATAATTGATTCAAATTTACTTATTTACTAATTAACCAGATGTTAACCTGGCTTGGTTTGTCTTTTCATATTTCCCTCCCATAATTTCCCGTGACGAACATGTAGCATCATTCAACTGTTTTCGTATTTCCCTCGTAACCTCGGTTCTCTCGATCTAGGTAAGATATGCAGCGTATATCGAACTCGTTATCGAGGGCAATAACAAGCTACAACGTATCAGTGTAAAATAAAAATAAAAAAACTAGCAGAGAGAGCGCGCGGGCGCTGATGATACGGGTCGCGCCTGCCCGAGCAGAGCGGGGGCGTGGGCGTAGGCGTGGGCGTCGCGCGGGCGCGCCGTTGCGTCGTCGTCGCCTCAGGCGCCTGCGCCAATTCAATTTCGGCCTTCTTCCTCCAGGTCCTTCCCTCGGCCCTTCGGCGCCCTAATTGCCGCTTATGCTCCGTCGCCCGGGCGCCGCGCCGCCTCCGCCCCCGACCTCTTCCGCTTCCGGCGCCGGCCGCCTTTGCCCTCGCACAGACTGCGCCTGCAAACTTGTTTCGCCTAATCACACCCACGCGCACTTCTCGGCCGCTTCGGCGGTTCACGCTCAATCATAGAGTTTATGCGATGGTTGCAGGATTATCCAAGATAACGTTAAATAGACACAATGTGACGACTGAATTTGGAACGTCATGCCAAAATATGATAGAAAGATAGGTAAATATTTTTGGTTTATTTAGCGTTCTCGGGTATTTGTTGAATAAAACACATACAAGACCCACTCAAGATGGGAAATTGTTGTCCCGGAAGTTAACTTTGGACATGTGGTAACAAATATAATAACTGTTATTGTTGTGGATGATTATCCTTATCTCTCATCATTTATGTATTTTATAATTATTTATTTAATTACTTTAATTTGTTCACAATATTTTTAATTTCTAACGGTAATTTATTATACAATTTGAATCCTTTGTCAAATGGTCTATTTTTGGTGTACAGTTGAGTGAAATTAATTATTAATTTTTTTGCTTGTCTTGTTTCCCTTGTTGTTTCATCTTTCACTCTTCGGACTTTGATTACTAAATTTCCAGTATGTATAGATGTATCGTGGTTGTAAATGTGGATTAAAAAGAAAATTATTAAATTTTAATTCAGCCGATTTTAAGCAAACATTTGAGTTTTCCCTAACTCCGTAATGTCCAATGCACCATGCACTTCAGAAAAAAATTGCCTTTGGGTAGTATGTTAACATAAAACTGTTCTTTGACGTAGCAAAGAGCACATACAGCGGCAGCAGCCTAAGCAAGTATTAGGGAATACGCCAAACAAACATGCGTTTCAAATAGAACTTTCGTTTAAAGGAGACATCTCGTCCAAATGGAATGATGAAAAAACGTCACACCTATGAAGAGAAAAGAAGGAAACTGTTAAGTAACGATGTAGAGGTTACCTCCCGAGTAACAAAAAAATAAAATAAAAAAGAGAAATAAAATAAAAAATCGACGTTTCTCGAAAGAGATAGGAATATCGGGGTTCCAAAACCACCGACGAGCGCCATACCGCGCGAAGGTGAAGAGGCGAGGAGGAGGAAGGGAAAAGGGGCGTGGCGCGGGCGGGCGCCCTCCCCAGGCGCACAAGAGCCCGTAACGAGGTCGCGGCGCCCGCGCAGAGGACGCCAACGCCGCGGGAAAGAGAATGCGCGTCCGGATACACGCGCGCCGCCGGCGGAAGAGCACGAATCAGGGCGACGGCCATGAAAGGCACCGCCCCCTCCAGACAGCGCCGCGAGCGCGTAATGTGTGCGTGTGTGCTTCTGTGCGAATGTGCGTGGAAGGAGGAAACGGCGAGACGAGAGACCCCAGCCGTCTCTGATGGACTTGCTACTACTCATGGCGTTATTCGTGAAAGGACGTCACCTTCCGTCCCGAACACTTTGCATCTGGAAACAGCCCGATCGACGAAGGAAGAACTGCTGGGTGGTACTAGATATATACACCTAATTATTACTTGCTAGAGCCGGGGAAGTTTTGCTTTTAGGATTTTTCAGCAAAACATACTGTCGAAATTTTAGCGGAGTTTGAATATGTACTTTGGAAGACTCACCTTAGTGTGAAATTAACCATTTGCAGTTTATGTTGTAGTGGAGTTTGTTTCAAGTACCAATTATTCATGAAGACAGATTAATATCTCGCTTGATTTGTATAATTTGTATACGCAGGTTGTGAGGATAAGGAGGGGTCTGTTGTGTGGACGAAGGAGGATGGGAGTTTTGGCAAAGATGGCTGCGTGTCTAAGAACAATTGGTATTCAGAACGTAAGCTGTTATCGAATTACTCGTGTGTATTTTATACCGAGTTTGGTTTGCTTTGAACTACATAATATGGGTTTGTCTATGAGTTTGTATTTTAGAGAGCAAATTCTCGAACTAAATCCGCTTATTGGCAGAATAATTATTAAAACGATGTAGTACATCGTCCAATAATTACAGCGTTCACATAAGTTTCGAGGCAATTCAATGACATCGCCCCGTGCCTGTCAATAATCTCTAGTGGCCAACTCGAGTAACTTTCACATCAAACACTTCAATTCCTAAAAATAGGTTGTTATTGTTCACCCTTGTTACGATTAATTTCCCCTAGAAGTCGACAATAGCGTGCAAACGTCCCGGGAGCTTCTTCGAAGCTGCGTAATCCCCAGTCGAATTACACAACTAAAGCGGTTGAGCGGGCGTTCTCGGTCGTAATTCAAAATCGAGAATTAATCCCCAGACGGGGACACAGACGCATAGTCACTACCGGCCGTTGCCCACGCTGTAAGGCCGTCCAACCCCACCCCTCTCTACCTGACTATTCCGTCCCCTCCTCATCCCCTCCACCCCTCGCCTGTCGCCGGCTTGTCGTGCACGCTCAGCTCGCCCGCCCACCCGCCCGCCCCGCTCACTCGTGCTGCCAATTAAGGTCCCGCGATTAAGTCGCGGTCGCTAATTACCGCCGGCGCGACGCGGGGCTTCGGCGCCTGGCCGACTTGCGACTCCTCAAACGCCCCCTCCCCGCCGCCGCGACCTGTTGGCCTCCGCGCGCTGCCGGCGCTGACCCCGCGCCGCGGCCGCGCGCTGTCCAACTCCGTAAGCGCCGTGACGCGCCCTGTGTACCTACTAAGCGGCCAGAGCAAGTTCCGGATCGATGAGGGGGAGGGAGATGGTTCGGGGGGCAGGCGGATTGCCCAAGTGCGGTGTTCTCTGCTTCCTGAAGGTTGGGCACTAACAATTACAGAGGTCGTGTCGCGGTGGAAGGACTTTCCGAGTACATACATCTTTCAACACGATGGAAAGCTTCGTTTTGGATCATTGGAGTTTTACTTTCATGCCAAATGCCCATGTCTGAATTATAATATGAACGCATGACAAATTTTAATTGCCGCGAACACCGGCCAAGGGTCAATTTTAAAACAAAACGATCAGTGTTTAGTTTCGAGCGTACCTACCACGAAATTTAGTAAGTTGAATTTTTACTTCCTAATTGGTTACGATTTCCAACCAAATTAAATAAGGTTCGTTCTATTTTCTGATACGATAACACTTGTTACATAATTATTTCTATAAATATCTCCTCTATATTTGCATTTTTTTTTTGTATCCGTCGGTAAAGTAATGATTCACTTTTGAAGATTTGTGATTATTTTACCATGCATTCAAATTCCAAGCAGGTGTGTCAAACATATTAGAGTAACACAAAAGTTCCTTCCGCTTACTGTTCATCGCTTGGTTAGGTTGCTCCGGCAGGCGCGTTGGACCGCACTGGGTTGATAAGGATTTTGACCTATTCCAGGGCCCTGTGATCTTTGTAATAGTTCGGCGGATGAAACCCAGCTAAACAACGGCCGAAACCACTGTTTTCAAGCGCTCGCAAGGACAGCAAGCGACCGCTCGCTCAAGATGTCGACAGCCAACCCCGGCTTGATAGTGCGCCGGTGCTTTCGTAACGCGGCGTCCGGCAGCCAGGTGACCACGAACCCCGGGGCGGCGTTGCCGTCGCAGCACCGGATTGGTGCGACGGCGATGCTTTCGCAACGCGGCGTGCGGCAGCGGACCCGCACCGCCTGTGGGAGCGGTCGGAAGCGGTGGGAAAGCGCGCGAGGTGTGACGGCGGCGGCGGGGGCGGAAGAGGCACGATGCTCCGGTGAGAACGGAAGCGGCGGGGCGGAGGGCGGCCTCTATCGCCCGACGCATCTGCAGGCGCTAATTGGCTGCCCCGCCCCGCCCCCTCTTGCGCCGCCCACTCACCCGCACCCGCCGCCGCGCCGCTTCGTTCTGAATGGGGCGCCCGATTTGAGATGCCCGGGACGGAACACGACTGTTATCTGCAGTTCCATACGCAGAAGCGAACACATAATGAATGTGCACATAGCATTTAATAGTAATCTCCTTTCATGTCCTCGAAAATGTGATATACTCTTTTCACGTAGTATCCTGTTCTACTGCCGGGAGCAAAATGACGCTGTCAAGTTTCTTCGACAAAGGCTGGTAATTAAAAAAAGAATAGAATTAATGAAATTCACCGAGAAGAGCTTACCGGCATTTAATTTCTAATTTTATAGAATTCGAGATAAGAATCAGTATCGAAACAACACCACTGTGGGGAAGTTTACGGAGAAAAAATAAAACAAAGCAGGAAACGAAACAAACCGAGACTAATAGAAGGATGAGGCTACTAATCTGCACACAATGCGTGGGATTTTCATGTGAAAATGCGTATTTGCGGCGTCGCTGCAATCGCAGGAAACAGGGGCTGTATGCCTTGTACTCATTAGGCACTGGGAATCGTCACAAACAGTAATTCCATGTATTGACACACATAATGGGATCGCGTTTAAGTAGCGCGGCTTGGCGTGGGGAGGCTGAGTGAACAGATAACGCGCATCACGCGGGGACATTCCTCATTGAAAGAATGCTGCTCGCCGACGCGGTAGACAGCGAGCGGGTTAACCCTTAGTTATACTAGTAGAAAAGTACTACCGTAGATGCTCTGGTAAAGTCTGCCAGACACGGGTTAAAAAACAATTTGCCGATCTGCTGAAAATTAGGCAACGTTTCGGTTCTTTGTGAAGAGTTAAAGCCGAAGATCACTTTCCTTCTGTGCTCATGATTCGTCCAATTTAATTTAACTCCGTGTACCATCACATCAAGCTAATTGCTATTGAGAGTTACTTGATCATGAATACTCAACACAATCATCCTGTTTGTCTTGAAAATCAAGTAAGAGTTGTGTATACATAAAAAAATATTCTGATAAACAAAATAGTTAAATATCGCTTATACGATGGAACAGTACTAACCAAATAATATATCTGTAATAGTGGGTCTATAATACTGGAAAAGCATCTACTCAGCTAGAACTCTTTTCCACATAAATACAACAACATGTAGGATTGCCAACGGTAGGATTTAAAAAAGAATGCATAGTCTCTGAAGACACCATCCCACGTTATAGACAAAATATTGTAATGTTTCGGTAAGGGCGCGGACTGGTGCCGCTTGGACACCAAACCAAACTCCGCGCCGCACGGCCACATCCCTCACTGGAGGAGCTCCGTCGCGGCTGCACAGCGAGCGGATGAGCGCCTCGGGAAATAAGACACAGAGGCGGCCAGCGACGGCCGATCGTAAGGGGAAATCGCGACGCCTCAGTCGGGTGACGGGACGGCTGGCGGCAGCGCACCGCCACAGGCCCCCAATGCACCCACTGGGTAGCCCCTGGTAGGGTCCGTGGCCTCACCTGAAACAACGAGAAAAAGAACTGTTAGCTTGATTTTGCTGCTGATTTTAAACGAGGTATAACAAGTAAATAAAAACTGGGTTGGAAAGAATGTTGACACGGTTTCATGCAGGCACCTAGCGCCTTACCGCTACGCTACCCGTCGCACAGTTATGCCTACGATCCCCTGCCATTCGGAAGGAGAATGTTTTCATGGTAGGCAGCTTTTCGATGCTTGTTAGTGGAATTCCTTGGTCACGTAGGCTCGCCACAACCACTCTGTGTCTGTTCAAAATGTCGAAATGCAAACATGCAACATGCAAAATGCCGTTGGTCCTATGAAGTATACAGTAAGAACTGATCAATATTGGAAATCAATCTTTGTATCATCGAACCTAGACAAGAGACACACGATTCGATCACGATGGGAATACGACAAGGAAGAGGGAAGAAAGATCGCGCGTGGTCAGTGGCCTGCTTGTGAGGGTACTGCTTCTGCATTCGCCTGGTGTTGATCGGAGAAACCATCGAAAAATACCGATCAGAGCAGGCAGCTGGTATGAAGTGTGTCCCCCACAATGCGACGTAGCCGTTTCGCTAGTGTCGAAAATCCTACCACCGGACACGAACTCTAAGACCTTCCGGTCAGAGACATCAATGAAGCGCCTAAGCCGGGGGAGGCGATGGAGCTGGGCGATGCTAGGCGGGAGTGGTGGGGGTGGGGGCGGGTTGGGGGCGGTTGGGGGCGGTTGGGGGCGGTTGGGGGCGGTTGGGGGCGGGTGGGGACGGGGTGGGGCGGGTGGGGCGGGGTGGAGGCGGGCACGCGCGGCAAGCGGGGGGGGGGGAGGTGCAGGTGGTGCGGCGGGCAGAGGGAGGGCGAGTGGTTGTTGGCGGCTGCTGTTTCAGCGATACCCGCGCGTTAAAAATATCCGCCGCGCCGGCGCGCGCCGCGTAAACACGAGCCATCGTTTATCTAAGCGGAAGAGCCGCTGCAAAATCAACACGAAAAAATTGTAAAGCCAATACGGCGGCCGAAAGACGGCGGAAGCAGCACGGACAGCGCCCCACAGCGAGATGAGAGTGTGGAGACGTAAGGCAATACGGAGGACGAACACACACTACACTATACCGTATTCTTTCAAAACACAAGGAACATAAAGTTTTATTTACTCGAGAGAGATGGATACGAAAAACAGTTTGTTTTTGTGACCTTATTAAACATTAAAATTGTAATTCTAGACACGCGAAACAAGGAAGGAATAAATGTTCACAGTTTGAGGAACATGCGCATCATGCCACTTTTTGGAACTGTTAGATCACTATGAAACAAATGATTAAAAGAAACTCGCAACCTGTTCTTTCGTCGGACGGAATGTCCGGGAGCATCGCAAGGAAAGCGGTGGAGTCGCAACAAGTGCTGCGCTCTGAAGCGCTGGCGCATTAACACGTTGCTCGAGAGCACTGACGTCTTCGGGCAGAAGACGGTGATATGGTGAATAACATTGGCGGGTAGGGGCAGGTAAGGCGCAGCGAGGCGAAAAGGGGGGTAGGTGGGTGTGAACCAGGGAGGTAAGGGTAAGATGAAGTTACGGCGATACTGGGGCCTTGGGTCCTCGTGTTCACTATTAACAACCTTGAGCCTGGTCACCGCACAATTACCAATTCACTTTCATAAGAAAGTACTTTAATGGTGAAGTTCACTACCCTGCATTACGTCACTACGATGACAGACAAACGAGCATCGCACAGCGCACAACCCAGTCTCTGCTCGAATACCCGAATATTCATCAGAATGTGACGGAACATGTCAGGTCGAGATGGGAACGAGATCAACGATCTGACGGGGTAGAGTATCGCGGAGCGGCGATTTTCGAGGAGACATTTTCCGAGATGGAGAATTGTGGGTGGGGTTTCCCGAAGTTAAGAAATTCTCTTGTTTGGTTTCTCCGAGTGGAGGAAATGGTTCGGTGCAGGGTGAACAGCTTAAAACGGACGGAGGCGCTAATAGCGTACGCGGCACTGCCGGTCAGCACAATGTGAGGAGTGGTGGGAAGGTAGGATAAGACAGAATACAGTGAGTCGAGGAAAGGCAGGATGGGATAGGATGGAAAGAAGAAATAGAAGTGGGTAGGATAAGGTAGACGCATCACGACGTGACGGCCCGGGAACAAAACGCATGGAGTTTTTGGGAGCGGTGATTTTTCACATAGAAATTTTCCGGAATTAAGTATTCCGTGGCCGGGATTCCCTGGTTGGAATTTTCCAGCGTGTCTTCTCCGAGAGGAGGTGCCGATTTTCAGAGAGCGGCGATTTGCCGGGCGGGAGGTGGATGGGATTGGGTGTAAAGGAAGAATAGAAGTGGGTAGGATGGTAGACAAATCACCAAGTGACAGCCCGGGAGCAAAACGCGTGGAGTTTCGCGGAGCGGCGATTTTCAAGGAGATATTTTCCGGGGCAGCGTGTTCCGTGGCCGGGATTTTCCTGTGTGGCTTCTTGGAGGGGAGTTGAAGGTTTGCGGAGGGCGACGGCGGCGCCGGCGTCGCCGCGGAGGCGCCCGGGGCAATTACGGCCGGGGCCGGGCCCCCTTGGGGCCCGGGGTGGCTTGTTTACGGCGCGCCTGTCCGCCTCGTTAGACGCACTCCGAGGGGAGGCCGCTTAATTGGCGCGCGCGGAAGAAATGATGGACTAGAAACACGGCCGTAATTATAGAGCACAGATCTCATACAATAACACCGGCAGCAATGGAGCAAATAAATCTGAATGTGGCCTTCAGAAACGCGCCGGTTCCCGTAACTAAATGAATGGCTGCATTCACGAGTGGTGGAGAGCCGGGTAGTTGCCACGATGAACGGAAGGCTGATATATTATTCCTTTTATTTCTGGACGTAACTGCGAGGTTTACTGCAAGGTCAGACATTTTAATTTTTTGCTTCTTCTTGCTTGTAAGATGACATGCTCCGCAATAAGAATCCAAATATAAACACGCAGAAAATGAGCGCTTTTTTGATCGTACGAGTCAACCTGTTCATAAGTAAAAGAATAAAAACAAACTTTAAAGACTTTTTGGGGGATGGATAACAAAAATAAGACATTTTACAGGTATTAATAATTAAAATACATCAAGACTACCAAGATGTGTACAATTGTTTTGGTGTACAATTTTATCGCTTATGTCCGTCACTGTTTTGTCATACATTAATATTTGGTACTGAACGCCACAAAATTATTTCAGAGGAAAAAGCCTCTCACACGAGACATGCCACCCCGATACACACCAAGTCTCCCCTTCAATACCGGCGGCAAGAAATGGCCGGGGTGAAGTGAGGTGGGGGGGGGGAGGACCGCAAGGGGCGCGCCGCATCGTCAACGAGGGCTCGCGACAGAAGCAATTACTTGGCTCAACACGCGCCGCGCCCCGCCCCGCGCCCGCGCCCCCGAACCAGCAACATTCCTTGTACAAATTTTTAATAACGCTGCGCTGAGGCGGAGCCCCCGGCGAGGTCGCCCCGAGGCAAAACACCGCCCTCCCGCACGGCGCTTCCTCGGGCGCCGCCCACCCTCGCTCCTTCCCACCGACAGCTCTCACTACGCCCAAGCATCTCCCGCTCGTGTTACCACCCCATCCATTTCTCTCTCTCATTTTCCAGCCCCTCACCCCACAGCGCCTTACGTCCCGCGCATTTCTGAATCTCGCCTTCCTCTACTAGCCATCCCTCCCTTTACTCCCACCCTCATCTTTATACTGTCAAGAATCTCCGTTTTCCTCTATTCTCAGATCTGACCTACTCTCTCGAAAGCGCATGTCGTTGTTCTTCATGTGATTTTGACACATTTTTGGTGTGGCTCCTTTCCGCAACTCTTGAATTCCTTGCGTTTGTCTCCTCGTCGTCGAACTCTTGCCTTAGCACTTCTCCATACTGTCGCCGTGTCCTTGTGCCGTTTATGCTCACTAACTCATCCGTATAGCCTTTGACATATCGTCGAACAACTTCACTCTGCTTCCCCATCTCACACTGGTGGATAATCATTTTATCTCCGTGGACCTCGTTTCTTCGCGATATTTATCTCTTAGATTCGCAGCCTTGTTTCCTTATTTCGTATGTACTTAAGATATAATTTTATTTGATTCCTTCTCTACTAATCACAGTTCCCTTTAGTCTCTACCTCTCGAAATTAATCTCGCATTCCGTAGCTTCCTATGTGAACACAAATACGTATGCAAATATCTTGTTCTCGATTTTAAATAAATTATTTATTGTTTGCTACTTTTATCTAGTTCTATACGTTGTCACAAAGTTTTCAAGAGAAGGAAGAAGTTTTGAAGAGAATACGATACAAGCTACAATAATTCGAAGAAGTTCGAGCTGTTGTAATACCATTCGTTTTCATTTTGCTTCCGCGACATTGGTAGCCTGAGTTTACACTACTGCGACATTCAAGGGGTATCTTTTCATTCCCTTTAAACATTTCCTGTTTCCACTGAACTCATTTGACAGCACATATGCATCACTCCTCCACCTTAAACCGCCTCTTAGGTTTTCCCACCGCTACCCTGAAAGCTCCCTCTGGCGTGGCTCTCTGAGCTGCCCTCGCTGCTCGCCCCGCCCATCCTCGTGGCCCGGCCCGCCCCAGCTCGCGGGCGCAATAACGCGTAGCCGGCGCGGCTCCGAGCGCACCGGGGCCGGCAAACCCCAGCCGCCGGCGCCGCCGTGGGCACCGCCCAGCGCCGCACCGCCCTCTCTAGCCACGCGGCACGCGTGCCATTTTTTTCACTTAAAGTATGATCTCGCAATACGTTTTATTTACGTTAACCTCAAGAAAAGTGATTGTCTTAAAATTGGATTTGGAAATTTTATCAATAAAGAAATATTTTTACAAACTTTTCTCACTCTCACTTCAACGGTGAAACCTTTGAGCAAACAAAAAAGAAGTGAATAATAACTGGAATTTTAAAAAAGGATAAAAGGCAAGTATTGTAATTCATAACTAGTCTTGTTTTATACATTCACGACTTATAAATCGCTGACTACTTATCTAAAGGTGATATCAAACATTTTCCGTTCCAATTAAATTGTACACTCGCGGAAAAGTAATATTGATTAACTTGATAATTATTTCAAGTCTTTATCATTAAGACATTCAATTTTAAGTTGAATAAGAGAAATGCTATGTTTTAGTAGGTCATTTCGTCACAATCGATTGAGTTAATTGAAAAATATTAAATAGCGTAAAAATAAAGATATTCTAATGTTATAAAATTGTCTAACTTATAACGGAGGAGCTGTTTGTACGATGATTTCAATTAATGCCCAAATACTCATTAACAGTGATAGAACTCAATAATTGTGACAACACCGTTAAAAACAAACGTTTTCACCTACTATCAGACATCGCACTCCGCGCGTGTGTCGTTCGCGAGACGTCCCAGCCAGGCACTCGTGCCGCGGCGGCTTTCTGCGCAGGGCCGGTCGCGGCGCGGCGCCCTCCCAGTGATAAAGCGGCGGCCATATTTCGCTGCCGAAAAGCGACTGCTAACGTTCCTGCCAACTACAACTATCACACGCCGTCCGCAAGAATAAATAAAATGGCGCCGCGCTGGGCAAAATGGCTGTCGGCGACCGCGCCGCCCCATAAATAAATATTCCTTTCCTGCGTCCGACGCGCCGCCTGCGATTAGGTGTAATCCATATTTATTCGTTCGCCCAACGGCCGTCGGTCACGCTCTCACTTCCGGCAACTAGCGCACGGCCATACAGCAACAGTTGTTTGCCGCCAAGGGAAGAGCGGATCAAGAACCATTATCCAGAAAGTGATTCCTGGCAGACGATGTTAACGATAGAAGAAATTTGTACTTAGTATTTCGTAAAATAAAAATTATAAAATTATAACAATATTTTATATTGTATGTATCTCCAAAGAATAATTAACTTAAAGTAATTTTTAAACAATATAAATAACATACCTCAAAACGAAGGTAAAATAATGAAAAGGGCTCTTTTAATTCCAACGACAAATAGTTCCAAGCTCAAAATGCGAAAATAAAAAGGTACATATTAATCATGTTTGGTCGTCTTTCTAGAATCCTTCAATAACTTCACAACTCACATTACTTCAGATCGTTCGACTATCAAGTTTAAGACACAATATGGAGCACAACAAATGTACGAAAGAAAATTCTGGGATTCATACAATATTTTGCACAAATTACGGCAAAATAAGGAAAATGGGAAAAGAAGGAAAAGGAGTAAAGAACACACCAAAAGATGCCAATAAACAAGGATTCGCACAAACTCGCCACTTGTCACAAGGCTACGCGTGCGAGTCCCTCGTGCGGAACCGCGTGAGTGCGACCGCCTCGCTCGTATTTCAGCCGGCGCGTGCGCCAGTAATTCGCAGCGATTAAGGTGATCGCCATTAACTCACCTCGTGCGCGTAAGGGCGGAACTGAGCGAGGGGGCAGGCGGGGAGAAGCGAAGAGAGACGGAGTAGCACACGGCAAGCCACCCCACGCCGCCGTCCGCGCTACGCTGCACCACCCCATCCCACCACGAGCCCCGCTCCGTCTCCGTCCGGCCCCGGACACCTCGCCCGATGTTGATTTGCCACACTCGCTTCACACCTACCGTTCCCGCCTCGCCCCGCCCACTCGTTCCCGCCCCGTTTCAGCCGTGCACACATCATTCGTCTCGACCCTTCCTGTCTCAGTTGGTCCATCGCGCCACATCCCGTTCACCTCACCATGTCGTGCCCCTTTTCAACTCACACCCTATTCGTCTCACCGAGCCTTACCTCGCCCAAACCCTACTCCCTCCCGTTAACACGTGCCAGCCCATGCCAACACCTTTCCCCCGCCCCCCTTCCCCCCTATTCCCCTTCGCGCACCCAGCCACCCCAAAACCGCCTCCCGCCTTTCCCTGCCCTGTTCCGCCGCGCGCGCTCGCGCCAAATTAACTGCCTGGAGCGCGCGTTTTGCGGCGAAGCGGGGCTGCGGTCGCTTTAATGGCGGCCGGTGGCCCTCCTCGCGAGGCACCACGGCGCAGCACTCTTTGCAAGGAGGCGGGGCGGGGAGGCCCTAAGTACATTCAGTGCAGCGATGGTCGACTAGGGGCCGCCCCTCGCCTCACCGTGGAGCTGCGCTTAGGAATGCAGTGGCGCAACGCTCTCCGCTCGAGGCCCATCCTTGGGCAATGAATGGGGTGCGCTCGAGCTATCCACATAAGTTTTAGACTCCAAAGACATTTGTGGTTTTAAGTGGCTTACAATGTACTTGGAACGTATAAACCTTCAACTGACTTCCAGAAATTATTTTTTTTAAATACTGAAAAAAACAAATACGAGTTTATCGAAATGCAAACGTGGAAAATGAAGCATACATATAGTGTTTATTTATTAGAATACTATATATCTTACATGAAAGACCTGAAACAGGAAGGATGATGTAAGGTTCTTTTGGTTTCCTTTCTTCATAATCAGTCAAATAATTGAGGTCGATACATATAAACACTGAATTGAGTGAACGAACTAAAAATAACAAGTATATTAGATAAGCAACTAACAATTTTTAGCTAACATAACTTATATACATAGATTAAGAATCATTTCCACACCTTCAGGTCAGTACTTTGATCGCTGCTGAACAAAATACATTGAACTCTCCTCTGTTCCCAACTTCACCCAACCCGCAGCACCGAGAACTCCTTCCCAACCCACAACCGCAACCTTCGTCGACCTAGACACCAATCGAAACTTCACGACGCCGTGACGTCAACCGCTCAACGCGGCTCCACCGCGCACACGTTTTTGCGAACCGGCACGCACGCGCGCGCGCGGACGCCACAAAAGCCGACTATGAACTCTGCGGACACGGCGGGTTTAATAAATACGCGGCTCATTCTGTTTATTTATTTGTTTCGTTTTATTAGTACATGCCCGCCACCGCCCCTCCCCGCCACTCCGCTCCCACCACGCGCCGCGCCGCACTGAAGTAATAATTCGCGTTTATTTCCGATAACGTGGAAATTCGGTCGGTTTATTTGTTTCGTTTTATGCGGCGGGGCCCACGGCAGCGTTTTCGCGGCCGGCGCGGGGCGAGGAGACCGCAGCATAAGCCGACATATCTGGCACGACTATTAACAAAAGCGCGCCGCATAATGCCCCAGAGGCGAGTCAGCGGGCGGGGGCGGGCCGAGCTTAGACCCGGCCTAATCCCGATTATAAAATACTCCCTTCGCCACCCGCCACGCCCCCTCCGCCCCCGCAGCGCGCAGCTAACGTTGTTTCCGCACTAGCGCTATTTGAATGGGATTTTGCTCTCGCGTTGCTCACGTTCAGTAAGGCGGAGGGCGAAACGATACAAGCGAGCGGAGGTAATGGATTGTGAGGAATTCATGATTTCTTCATGTGAACTCGAAATATCTCGTAACATTTCATGTAGTGTGAGGAAGTTCGGGTAAAATTATTCTCGACAGAAATAGTGTCCGTGTATTAAATAAACATCCCTTTAAAATCTAATAATAGACCATTTTTTCGAATTAAACAAAAATATTAACAAAAATACAAAACGATGCGCGAATATAATTGTGGGATGTTTGCTATCACGTTTCTATGCCAGCTATGAAATTAAATAATAACTTGAAATGTCTCGAGAACAAGCGGTTTCACCGTGCTGGCTCGTCGATTCACCGTCCTCTTTCCCATTTTATAACATATTATATTCCAGTACACGTCTGTTCTGCCATGCATCATGTATCACGTCGCTATCAGAGATACCGCATACAGAATTCTGTTTGAAAGTCGAACAATGAAATTTTAATATTTAACGGAACACTGATTTTACTGAAACTTATTTTAGTTTCGAATACATCAAGAGTAAACAAACTTCCGTAAGATTACATGCATGGGCAAACAATGGGATCGTTTCTCTTCTGAGTTTTATGGCAAGAATCTCGCAAAAACTTGTCGCTACACTTCCAAAACTTTCCCCTAGTGTTGCAGCATTCTCGCAGAACCAAAGCCAGTGATTCTCCCTCGAAAGTCGGCGTGGAGAAGAAGGAAGTCGGAGAACATACAGAACCAAACCCTCCAGTTGAGTTGGGAGCTGAGCAGCCGCGAATCGGTAACTGAAGGGGAATGTAAATGTTGACTTTATGTTGCTGCATTTTTTCGTTGTAGTTTAGAAATATTTAATCGAAGAGTTTTGCTTAAACACTTTTTTTAATCTCAGAATGGTATTGTTAAACCTAGTTTCTAGACTCAACAAATTTATATGCTTCATCATTTTGTAACGTACGGCGGACTATAGAACGTAAAACTAAAAAAGACAAATGTGTGACGTGGTAAGGCATTAAATAATAACTTACGTAGTTTTTTTAGAGTTGATACCTCGTTATTAAGATATTACATTCTTATAAGAATGAGAAACATATACGTCTAATTCTTATACTGAAAATTTATGATTCGAAATTTACAATCCAGATCCAGCGTCTTCCCACCTGAAAAACAATCCCTTCCCAAGCATCTCATCACATCTAATCCACCCGCCAGCGACGAACTCGCGCCTCCAAGCGCAAATCCCCACCCGCCGTAAACCCGTGGGAGGCGGCGCCGCTCAGTGCGTCATAGCTCCCATTAGCCGCGCGGCGAGCCTTGCCGCCCGGGCGCCCGCGTGACGGGCTGCCCAATCGCGCAGGAGCCCTCTGCGACTTCACGACGGCGCCCGGCGGCCCACCTGGCGCGTGGGGGCGGGGACGGAGGAGGCGTGAAGGGCAAGGGTTGTCAACTACTGAAGTAATTTATCCCATATGTGTAGTGCATACTTTTCCTTCGGGAGGTGGCGGTGATATTCCCCCGCTGGATGGCAAGATCCGGCGTTGACTCACACATTGGCTCGCTGGTGTTATCCTAATCAGATATCTCCCATCCGCGGGGCACCGCCCCTGCCGAGACAAGCTCTAAGCCCCCGACCGGTCTCTCAGTATGTGTGGTAGTGTAGTACATGTTAGTGTAAGTGTGCGTGTAAGGGGTGAGGACAGGACAAGGAAGAGAAAGGAAAGATCGCGCGCGGTCCGTGGCCCGATTGTTAGGGTCCGGTATTGCTCCAGCATTCGCCTGGTGTTGATCGGAGACCCCACGGAAAACTATCGATCAGAGCAACCGGCCACTAAAATTCTTTACCAGACAGCGACTAAATTAGACCTAATTGACAAGCTAGAGTCGAAAATCCTGCCGCCGTCGCAGCTCGAACCTAGGACCTCCGGTCAGAGGCACTGCAGTGATATCAGTTGATGCACTGAACCACCGCCCCGGTGACGGCGAAGGAGAAGTGGTGAGGACGGAGACAGCGCCAGGGCCGGGGTCAGGTTGGGATGGGGTTGGAGAGGGCTGTGAGGTTGCAGGTCGTGACAAAGGCGGTGACGGAGGTGCTAATAGCAGCAGAGTCGATGGTGTACAGAGAGACGGGCTGGCGACCGAAGACCTACACGCGATGGTGAGGAAATGTATGAGCGATGAAGCTCCTGAGATTCCAGTTGTTGGGAGGATTGGAAGTCACAATGAGTGTGTCAGGAAAAATTAAGGTTGTAGCTAGGGCGAAGACTTATAAATTTTGTAAGTCTAAAACAAATGAATGGGTTTCTCAAGAAAGACACAAACGCACTAATGACAGCCTTATGGAAGTGGTAATAATAGCAGTGATGGAGGTGGGGATATATGCGCTTAAAAAATATTGATAGAGAGTGGAGACAACGAAACAATCAACACGTAGAATAGCGAAAACAGAAAACGTCAGTATAAAATGGTGAGGCAGAGCAAAATAAACACTAGCCAAGGAGTGGCGATTAATTCTCTGGAAACATCACGATCGGAGGCGGAAAGCTGTATACCCTTCCCCTCCACTAGGGTGCCACAGGGAGCTACGACATGAGCAACGAGTATACACAAAAGAGGCGAAGAAATCGAAGGAAAAGCACGACGCGTGCACCTGCAGCCCGAGGACTCGCCCTCTAGACGGGGAGCGGGAGAACATCATGCACCAACCGGCAACAAGGGCCGGGGCGGCCCGGGGGAAATCGCCGGCGCTGTGCGGCGCCTGTCGGCCGCGGTTGGCACGCCTGATGGCGGATTAGCGGCGGCGGAGCTGCCCTGCGCGGCGCCCGCGCGCGCCCGGCGGCTCACGGACTGGCGCCGACCACGCCAATTTACGGCGGGGTGTAAACCAAAGAACATTTTACCTTTATACGCAGGACACGGCCGGAAGGCTTTTGAAAAAATAGTTCATGCCGTCGAGGTTGGTGTCTTGATCTAGAATCACTCTCCTATCCGTAGAAGCGTTTTTAAAAGATATGCGGGAGGAGGGAATTGTAGGCAATACTTCTTTTAAGACGCAAACTATAGAAGAAAAATCTACCCGATGTCCATACTGGAAAATATTTCAAAACACAAAAATTCATTTGCTACAGATTGAGTTGTGTATTCACAAGAAAAAAAGTAATAACGATTCTTAAGAAGATAAATAATAATTACTCGTGGTATAAAATCAAACTTAAATGCGCCACACATTGAAATAAAACGTTTGTAGAAATAGAAATTGTTAAGTACATTTTCAATAGAAGTGAAAGTAAACCATTTTTCACTAAACACAAGTTTATTCTCAGAAATATTATAAACTGTTACTATAAATAACTTTGCATAAAATTAGATAATTGACACAGAACAACCGAAATAGATGCACACACACACACACACACACACACACACACACACACACACACACACACACAATATAAAATAACTGCAATTATGCAGAGACCAAAAAAATAGAGAAATACTAACGTACACACTAGCAACTTGTTATTTGAATACGAATCCCGAAAAATGCTTCCTCTTCTGACATTGGCAAAGTAATTTTCCATATACTATTTTAAACACGTATCAATAAACAAAAGAAAGTCGCCTAATATGAAAGCCAGAAAGAGTTAAAAAACGGGATTGGGATAGAAGCACGTGCCTTCACAACTTACGGCTTTAATGCTGCAACGATTGTATTATAACGAGCATCTCGAAATTGTGCTTTATAAAGGGAGTGCTTTAGAAAGCAACTAATAATACAAAGCAAATCCATCACTTTAAAATTCAGAAGTATAACTCGTGTGCCCGTCTCGTTTCAATAGAACCATTCAGCACAATGAGTGCATATCTTCGCGGGTGTCGCTGGGTCAGCAATGATGGAAAGCCGCCGCGGCCCGCGAGCGCCGTGCACCGGCGCTGAAGTCAAAGCAGTCTGGCAAATTCATAAATATATGCAAACAAACAGCACAGGCCGCGGGCGCCGAATGAAGTAGAGGCGGCACACGAACGCGCCAACGCAGCAGCGGGGGTGGCGGGGGCGGGGAGGGGTTCAGCGGCCAACGCACCTGCGCCCGCCCGCCACGCGGGGTGCGGCGGGGGGCGCGCGCCGGAGGCGTCGAGGGAAATCTGGAAAACCCGCACGTGACGGATCGCTCGCGGGGGCGGGGACGGGGGCGGGGGTGGACGGCGAATTATGACGGGCTCAGTGCCCCTCCCCCGCTCGGCGTGCTTCATCCCTCGCGACGCCGCTGGAGCCGCCAAACAAATTCTCGAGGGCGCCGTAATTTATGCGGGAAAGATAGCCGCCAGCGGCGCGGCGCCCGCCCCGCCCCGCCCCGCCCCGCCTCGCCCCCGCTCCGGAGCCCGTGGGCGGCGCTAATCCTTGGCTGGGAAGGTGCGCGCTCGCGCGGCTAATGTGTCGGGCGGCGGCGGCGGGGTGAAGGCTGTTTGGTGGTGAAGGAGAAGGTGTGGGCGTTTGAGCACGAAACGGTGACGGAGACGGAGGGGGTGACGGAGGACGAGGTGAAAGCGATGGCACTGGCGCGGGCGAGGGCGCGGGCGATGGCGATGGCGAGGGCGAGGGGAGGGGCGAGGGCGAGGGCGAGGGCGAGGGCGAGGGCGAGGGCGAGGGCGAGGGCGAGGGCGAGGGCGCGGGCGCAGGGCGCGGGCGTGGGCGAGGGCGAGGGCGAGGGCGAGGGCGAGGGCGAGGGCGAGGGCGAGGGCGAGGGCGAGGGCGGGGCGAGGGCGAGGGCGGGGCGAGGGCGCGGGCGCGGGCGCGGGCGCAGGGCGAGAGCGCGGGCGAGTGGGGTCGCGTGGAGGTGGCGTCGCGGAGCGGCTTCTGTGCGCCAGGAAGTTTCTAAAAAAGAAAACGGGATGTCGTCGCCGCCGCGTGGCAGCGTATTTCTTTTCATTAAGCACCCTCCCAAGGAAGTTGACACCATGTCGGCCTGCGAAGTTCTAGACTTTACACGCTTGATGCTTGGCGAAGCGGAAGATACATTTCTATTTTACATTTATAATGCAATTTATTCATCAGTAATAAAATTAATTAATATTTCTATTTCTTTTTATTTATGAAATAGCTGTCGTTTTCAATTATGAGTTAAAATTATATGAGCGATCGTTAATTCACATACCAATTATATTTCATCTATTTTACAGACCAATTTTTTCTAGATATTTATAGTATCGGAGGAGACAGTTATCGTTGTCTGACACTCTCTGATTTGAAATAAACTAAACATTGTTTTTTGCCAAAGAAGTTATAAAGATTACGAACGAATCATTTTTAATTTTAGTTGATATTTTTTCTCGTCAGTCGTAATACATAATAGGGAATGACATTTTTTGTTTCATCAACTAGTTCGCCGTTTGATATGCAGTCTGTCACAGGGTCGGACGCGACAGAAATAGAACGAAAAACACAATGCGGCGACACTACTACAAAGAGTATACCTAATCCATCTCTCAAAAGCGAAACTCTATCGAAAATAAAATTCGTTAATGCGTTGAGCGGCATGGCGTGGCGCTGCCCCAAGCGACTGTGGTCGCTGCAACGGGTGAATGATTTGAGAGCGGAGCGATTGATTTTGCGGGTGCCGGAGTTATTTAGTGGTTTGGGGGCGCAGAGATGCTGCAGCGCAAAAATAGTCGCGAGAGCGCGCGGCAGGCGGACGGCGCGAGCTCTGGTGACGAGTTCGGAGCAGATTGTGGCCACTGCAGCGACTGACCACAAATCATTGTAATTGTTCTGTGGCTCGTCATATATTTAATAAAATGTACTTCATACCAGTAACAATGTTATTAAGGGTTTGTGTCTAACTTTCTAATAAACCTTTGCCGCTGGCTTACGAACACCAATTTTATTGCGAGTCTATGATTCGAAACTGTTTCCTCATTACCGAATGTTTTCGAATGTATCTTTAATTGTACACATTATTCTCATTTGTTTATCTGTTCCGCAACCGGATTTACACAGTTAGACTCGTAAATTAATCATTGACGAGAACATAATGTGAGGGACCTGATGCTGAAAAATTGGGAATATCCTGATACATTCCTCCTCCAATAAACATGAATACAAATTTGAGAATTTGAACAGACATCTCATCAATTAGTCAGCGTTTAAAATAACACGAAAAAATATTTGTTAGGAACTTAATAATTTCGAGCGAAATTTGAAAAAAATAGTCCATTTAACATAGTTTATTGTTATATGAGAAGCAATTCAGAAATTACCAAAATATAAGAAACATTTACATTTAAGAATCGATTAAAACATGGAAACATTTTCGGCTACTTCTTGCAAACCTTGCAAGAACGCATTGCATTACGTCGTTGAACTTAAAAGTGTGCGTGGCGTGGCCTGACGTGGCGTGGCGGAGGATGTGGCCTGGCGTGGTGAGGCGTGGCGTGGCGAGCGTGGCCTGGTGTGGCGTGGCGTGGCGGGCGGGCGAAGTGTGGCGTGGCGTGGCGAAGCGAAGGTGGTCTGGCGTGGGGTGGTGTGGCGAGGCGTGGGTGGTCTGGCGGCGTGGCGAGGCGTCGCGTAGCGTGGCGAGGCGTGGTGTGGCCTGGCGTGGCGAGGCGTGGCGGAGGGATGTGGCTTGGCGTGGGGCGTGGCGTGGCGAGAGCGTGGCGTGGGGTTGCGTGGCGAGCGTGGCGTGGCGTGGCGTGGCGTGGCGTGGCGGGCGTGGCGTGGCGTGGCGGGGGCTGCGCGCGGGCTCCGGGTGCGCGTGACACGAGTCGCGAATTCGCAGGCGCTGCGCTGCGCCGCGTCGCGTCGCGTCGCGAGAAGAGCGCGAGCGAGGGCGCGGCGCAGTCATGCATGTTTCGTGCGGGGCAGCAGCAGGCAGAGAGCGCCGTCTTGGGGGTGGAAGAGACGGCGAAGCAGGGTCTCTCAGAGTTTTGTCGCGCAAGGGGACGAGAAGGGAGAGGCAATGGCCTCCGCGTGTGTGCTGGGGAGAAACCGAAAGCGGATTGAATTGAGGGACAGGACATGGCCTCTAGGTGTAGTTGTGTTGCTGTAATTGGGGGAGTACACGGTTAGTATGATTGTGGTGATGATGAAAATATTGGAATTGTGAAAATTTATATAAAATCGGAGATGTAGGAATCAATTTATTGGTCTCGTAGTGGCGGTGATTGCAATGCTTATTATCCTAGCTGCAGCGGCGATGGTGATACAATAGTAGTGTTGTTGCTGGTGATTATCCTGATGTTTTTGGTGTCGGCAGTACTTCTAGTGACAGCGGTGGCCCTGGTTACGTCGGCGACCCTGATAACGGCGGTAGGGCTGTGCGGCGGGAACTGGTGAGGGGGTCGGCGACCCTGATAAGGCGAGGGCTGGTGGCGGCGGGAAAATGGTGACGGCGGGATCTGGTGACGGCGGAGGATCTGGTGACGGCGGAGGATCTGGTGACGGCGGAGGATGTGGTGACGGCGGAGGATCTGGTGACGGCGGAGGATCTGGTGACGGCGGAGGATCTGGTGACGGCGGAGGATCTGGTGACGGCGGAGGATCTGATGTGGCGACGTCGGTCCTAGAGCCGCTGGTTCTGCTCGTGAAGGTGCGGCGGCCGTGGGGAAAGGGGGGGGGGGGGGGCCGGCGTCTCGGCTCCCCCACGAGGCACATTCGCTTCTCTGCCGCGCGCGCAAACGACCTTTCTCTTCGCCTGGAATTTGTGGAGGGCAGGGGGCGTTTTCCATGTTTCGAGAACAGGCTTCATTGAAAGTTTTCGTTTTCATGTACTCTCACCCCTTCAACTATATATTCCACAGAAATGTTCTTGAAGCGGTCACGTACAGACAGAAAGCGATGGGTATTGAAATACAAGAGGTTGTAACGCGAAATAAATTTTCAGAATACACCTAAAAAAGGATTTTTCGAAAATATTTGTGGGCTCACATCAGTTGATCCACCAAGTATTTATAAAGATCTTAAGGTCTATGTGTTATTCTGTAAAATGATGTAGTCCATGAAGTTGGCCGGGCGTGCCGTTGTACATTCTCTCGGTGGCTCCTCTGACAATACCCGCGCGAGGAGTTTCCGTTCCGCGTTGCCGCAGCGCCCCTCCAGGCGCCGGCCGCCGCGTGTTTATGCAGCGGGCCCGCCCTCGCCCTCCCCCGCCGCGTTCGTCCTTCACCTGCCGCTCCGCCTGCGTCCCTCGGTGCTCCTGCCCCCGCGCGCTCCCAGGCGCCCCGTTTCGCAGCGAGCGGCCCTCGCCCCGCCCCGCCCCCCCGCCCCGCCCGCCCGCGCGACGCCCGCCGGCGCTCTGCACGGGCGCAACACCAACACGCGGCAACGGCGTCAGCTACACTGTACCCCACTCTTCATTAAACACATTTCAAATTCACGGTCCACTAAGTTGATTATTCCTTCTTCTGATTCCTTTCATTAAGGACAATCAAGAATAAAAGTGACTGGAAACTTGGTGATATTCTTTAACGTTTTCATTTACCAGTGCAACAATATGAATACATATATTACAAACTTTCCGGTTACTTTTATCATTTATTGTTCTTAATATGAGGAACCAGAAGGAACAATATACATTTATTCTTTTTGTTTATTCTTAATTATTATTTTTAACTGCCTGCGGAATATCACTTGCGTGTGTGTCATAAGCACAGACACCTTCTCAGCATAGTTACCAGAATCAGAGTAAAATAAATAGGAAAAACTAGCTATTTACAAAATGTATCATTTTCTCAATGCGGTGAATATTAGTGAACAGAACGGTTGGGAATGTCACATACGGATCATGTATACAACACATACATGGGAAGCAATAGCTTGCAAAATTGCCTAGGTTCAAATGTTTAGTTTTTCGGCAAGCAGACCAAAAAGGTGATTTCAGTCTGCACAAATTCATCGCTGTCAAACCTGTCGACCGCCTCACTGCTGCCATCGCTTGGCATCCGTTCAGCTGTCAAGCGGCGAACATGACAAGCGGCTTTCCATACTAACTGCCATTACGCCAACTGTTTTGTTCTCACGTTACAGCCTCCAGGCCTTATTCCTACTGCAACTTACGACCCATTAAAACATGATGAAGAGGAAGATGAAAGATATATAGCAGTCTTCAGTATTTAAACAAAATCATATCGGATTTACAAAAAAAAAATTACAAAAAATCTGAGTGCATTTACGGCTAACCTTAAATCATTTCCAATTTTGGCTTTAGTAAAATGTTCAAATGAAAGGATGGCAATCGTTATTTCTAATCGATATTTCTCAAAAGTATATTGGCCACAAATTCTGCTGACAATAATTCAATCTTTTAATCTGAGTTTTATCGAGCCAATAAAACTTAAATTCAGCAACAGTTTGTGTTGCGACAAGGAAAAACTTGTGAAGGCGTGGCTCGTGCCGGTACTACCTGTTCCGTTGTGCTAACATTAAAAGATGTAGCAACGGCGACAAATTCTCAATCGGCGCATCTAGGCTATCCCGAGTAAGGCCCCCATTATTTTGAACAAGACGGTGGTCATTTTGCCCTCACCAAGAGCGCACCGCGTGCCTCGCTCTTTTATTTCGCCCGCATCCTCCACTCAGGCTCGAGTTACCGTCGCCTGCGCCGCAGCCCGCAGCTTCTCGCAGCGTCCCGCGGGCGACACTTCCCGCGCGCCCTGCGGCCCTCGGCCTCTGCTCTCGTCCGAGCCCTTCTCCCGCGCGCTGGCCCCTCGCAGCGGCCGCCGCTCCTTCTTCTCTTACGCTGTGGAGTCACGTCCACTGTGCAAATATAAAGTACGTACACAAAGACTCACGAAGAACTTCAATTATATACTATAAATTGTTTTTCTTCCAACGAGGTCTTGTTTTTGGTTAATAGGAATGAATAATCTCCAGATGAAATATAATTGGCTCGTGTTCACAGATGGAATTTATAGATTTTTGCTTGTACACATCATTAACATCAATATCACAAATTGAGAAAAATAACTTGAGCTTGCTAGTTTTTCTTATTAAAGCATAAACCACTCGAATCGAACTCTTGTTTCGTCTCAGTGCTGGAGCGCAACCCGAGCGCCGTTGCTGCGCTGCCGCTGGAGTGTGGCTGCAGCCCACCCCCCGGGGGTGGAGGGGCGGTGGGGCGGTGGGGTGGGGCGGGGGTGGCCCACTCCGGGCGCTACCTGCCGCCGCGGCGCACGTGCTCGGCATGGCTTCGCGGGGCTCTGATGAAGCGGGAAACTTCGACGGCGGGAGTGGGGAGGTTAAAGGGAACGACGTCGGCCAGGCAGCAGATATCACAATTCGCGGTAATATCGAGTATGGATGTCACGTGTATGCGTGTTATAATATTATAAACAAAATTAATTTCTCAGTGTGCGACATATTAGCTTGGAAAACAAACGAAGCAGAAAAATGAGAAAAGTAAAATCAAAAGTCTTCTGAAAAAGAAAATAAGAACAATGAAATAGATGACACAAAATATTAAAGCACGGTGTGAAATACGCATTTATCTTTCACATTTAAGACAGAATCTCTTTAGCTAAAAAGTGTTGTATTTTTACAATTCACAAAATAACACATTACTTGTCATTACAAGTGGCAGTACGTATAATTTTCTCGAATTACAGCTCCTACATATTGCAGCGATTTTTTAATATTTAGCGCAACTACGCTGTGAGTTTATAACAGCTTCAGATATCCAGAATAATTGGATTTGCGTATAACAAATTCTTGCTTTATAATATCGAACATATTTTTCCATTAAAATGTCTGTCATGAAAACTTTTGAAATACAGCAATACAAATCTGGGCGAACCAAATCGTCGATCTTCATCAGCTGCGATTTTATCGAAGAACCGAATATCTCCCAACGAATTTCAGGATTCCAAGTTACATGATAGAATTAAAACGTCAACTCTGTTTTTACTATTTTGCTACTGATCGACACAACGAAAAATAATCATAAAAATGTGGTAAAATGAAAGAAGTGTTTCGGAAACAAACGCACCTCTGCGAACAAAACAGACTAAAATAAAACAAAATTACTAATACTTCAATGCACATTACAAATCAAGCAACCAACTGTGAGGCACACGAGAATATGAGAATGGACTGAAATATTTTGTAAACCAAAAATATTTAAATAATTTAAGAAGAAAAAGATTGTGAAGAGAAAACGTTTGAAGCAAAAATGTATTAAACAGTACTATTAAAGGAACAAAGAGCAATAGATTAAAAGAATAGGTAATACGTTAAGGAAAAAAAAGACCGTAGGTTTGCAAAAGGGCACAAGATATACTTAAAGAACAAAGACAGGAAACGAGGAAAAGTAGGAAACAAAAAAGAAGTACGACGGCCGAGGGGAGAGCAAGGCAAAATCCAGAAGCTCCATTCCCAAGTCTGCCAACCTAGACGAAGGCTCTCTGGTGACAGGGAGACACGGCAGCACGAGGTTCGACGGCCCAGTCTGCGCGGCGTGGCGCGGGGCGTGGCGTGCGTGGCGGGCGGGCGGGCGGGCAGCGGGCAGGGGCGGGGCGTGGCGTGGCGTGGGGCGGGGCGGGGCGGGGCGGCGTGGTGTGGCGTGGCGCGGCGCGGCGCGGGGCGGGGCGGGGCGGGAGCACGGCGCGGGAATTGCACGCGATTAGGCGGCGAGCGGGGCGGGGCGGCGCGTGGGCGGGCATTAGCATATTTTCCATTTTCGCTAATTCGTGTCCCGCGCACGGCGTAATTGTTAAAGCCGCCGCCCCCGCCGCCACCATCGGGCTCGTTACGGCGCTGCGGATGCCGAATACGAGCCGCGCAGATGCCATATGGAGCCCCGCTGGAGGGGCCACGCCCCCTTCCCCGCCGAATACGTCTCGCGAGGCGGCCGCGTTGGGGAGGCGGGTGGGACAGGGATTCCGTGTGAGAGGAGAGCGTGGGGATGGGAAGAGGAGGGGGCGTGGCGGAGGGCACAGAGAAAGAGAGCATGGTGAGCCCGAGTAAGAGCGGTGATGAGGTTGGGAGGAGAGGAAGGAAGGAGGGGGGGCGATTGAGTAGGCGCCGTTAACTGCGAAGCGGTAGCAGTATGTGAATTTTCGGTCAAAAGCCTCGGTGTTTGGTAAAATGAAAACGCGAGCGCTGAAAGCGAAATTTGCAGTAGGAAATTTGGCCTCTCGTGAGAGAGGATATTCGATGCGTTCTCCGCTGGCATAGAATATTCCTTGGTGTGATACTGAGTGTTTTCTTGAGTAAGCGTAAATTGGAACTGAAGTAGCAGATTTGAAGTTGAAGACATGGTAAAATTCTTTACAAAGGTGCTCGGAAATTGGTATAGGGTTTGTTATTAAACTCTTCAAAACAGGAGGCTCACTAAAACTTTGAAAAGTACTTTTAAGTGACAAAGAAACATATTTATTGTGAGCGAAACTCATTTCAGCAAACCGGCAACATTTTTATAGCGTTCATGAAAATTATACTATTATTATGTGGATTTTTAATGCTTAAGAGTGAATAACGATAGAACAATGCTGATTCGTTTTCACGAGCAATTTCAAACTGACCGAGAGAAAGCGTCATTTTTTTCCGCAAGTGTTTGTACGAAGTGATCACCGCGAGTGGCATTTGTTTCTTGGGCGTGGCAGGGAGCTCCTTTAAGGCTGCGCTGGCATGGAGCCACTCAGCAGCGCCCAGCTCCTTCACACTCTGCCACCGACCAGCGTCACTCAGCGTGGGAAAGGAAGACGCATTGAACTGCCGCTATGAACGCCGACAACCTCATTGCAGTCAACGTGTTAATGAATACGTTGAGATTGATTGATTAGTGATGAAGGGCGCGTTGGCAGGCAAGGTAATTAGTCCCGAAAGTGTAGTGCGTGTTTACCTCGGGCTGTGGCGTTGATCTTCCCCCGCTGGGTGGCGATATTCGGTGCGGACCTACTGTTGGCTAGTGGGGTTATTCACAACCAGGTATCGCCAACCAGAGGGGCACCGCCCCAGTCGGGACAAACTCTAAGATCGCGACGTGTGGTAGTGTAGTGAGTTAGCGTAAGTGTGTGTTCGGGGTGAGGAGAGGACAAGGAAGAGAAATGAAAGAGCGCGCGCGGTCCGTGGCTCGTTTGTTAGTGTAGTGCTCGGGAATTCGCCTGGAATTAATAAAAAACACGGAAAACTACTTTTCAGAGCAGCCGGCATCTAGAATTGTTGTCCAGACAGTGACAGATTCGAAATAAGTTCAGAATGAGCTAGTGTGACGGCTGCCATTTAGAAGTGAGATATACAGCCGGTGGCGAGAGCGCTCCATTAACTGCTCCCTCGTGTGATGCCTCCGTTCGAACCAATGCTTTACCAGCAGAAGCGCTGCCGAGTGGCCACGTGCGAAGGGGCCCCAAGATCTTCGGGTCGGCGCCAGAGGAAGTATGCCGACCTCACAGGCGGCGGCGTCCGCCTCGTCGTCCCTCCCAGCGCCACCGTCCACGCCTCGAATAACACGTCGACTTTATTTTCGCGAGAAAATGGAAAACCACCGGACACAAAGAGCGGCTGTTTTTTAATTTCGCGCAGGGATCCGGCAGCCCGGCGGCGGGTGGCTGGCTGGCGAACGACGTAATATGTTTCACCCAGTCAGGGGGGCGGGGGGCGGGGACACGAGTGGCACGCCAGGCGGAGGGGTTCCACCCGCCGGAGGAGGCGGGAGAAAGGGGAAACCTGAGAGACGAGGAAGAAACGAACATAGAACCCGCGGTATGAGGATGGACAACGGAAAGATATGAAGGTAGCGAAACTGACGGTAAATAGATGTCTGATATTTTCGGTTTAAAATTAAGTACGGTGAAAAGATGAAAAATACGGATAGAGATAAGGATATGTGGATAAACGGTTAAGGTGAGAGGTGGCGAGAAGGAAAAATATCAGGTTGGTAAGAAGGATCAGGTAACTTTCGAAGGAGTTTCTATAGTAGTGTTGGGGAGAAGACGAAAGTACAAGAAGAACTGAACGAAGCCAGAAGACTTCGAGAGAACTGTGAGGCACTGCAGGAAACAAGAACGTGCAACCGCTTGGTATTTGTCGTAGGTTTCCTCGTTTCGCAATAGGTCAAGCAGATATGTGAAGACGAGGAAGGAAGAGGACGCTTGGACGAAATCACGTTGTACGTTTGCTCCCCAATCTTAGATGATTGTTTCTTGTGTCTCATGTAATCTTTTCAACACTTTGCAGTACTGCCAACATTACAATATATTAAACGTTCTCACTCCGCATTAGAAAACAATATATCAGTTTTTCAGATAACATTCTCTAGAGTATCCGTGTACTAGGGAACGTATTTATTATGTGCGTGTTTACGCACCTTCCATTTTCCTACAAACGTATCACCACAATGAAACAGAAGAACAAAAAAATTGCAGTTATAAATGGAACGATTTCAGAGTATCGACACGAAAAAATCGCACTACCGTTTATCATATAACTTACGACGATACGCTTCCTGCGATTTTTCCTCGCGGACATTTGTTACGCGCGCAAAGAGGCACGCGTTGCAAATCACACACGCCCCACCGCGAAGAAAAAAAGTCCCGTCGGCAACCTAACACGAAATCTGGTGGTGCGGCGTGCAGCGGCAGCGGCGTCTGCATATTCTCGCGTGCCCTGTCGCGACGCATCTCTCGCCGCGTAGCGCGTGACTCACGCGTGAGCCCGCTGCACGCGCTTAATGCCGTGACGCGGCAGGCCCGCGCGCGCGCGCGGATAAAAAACGCACGCAATAAAAATAAATAAAAGCACGGCACCGCAGTTGCCGCCGCCGCCGCCACCGCATATACATATTTTTCCTTTCACAGAGGCAAGGCGAATAAAACCGCGCTCCGAAAGAGGGAGGGGTTGTTTCCGGCGCCCGAGGGCGCGAGCGAGGCGCCACGTCGCTTCCGGTCGCGCGGCTTCCTTCCGGTCACGGAGCGGCGCGCCCGCCGGCCGGCCGCGCGCTGGACGCCCGCGCTGTCCCGAGAGGCACTTGGACGCCCGGCCCCCGCGCCCGCGGCTTTGTGCTGGCGTCGCAATGGGCGGGACTACGGGTTGCTTTGGCCAGGAGTTAAGAAATTATGGAAAATTATAACGGCAAGCGTTAGTCGTTAACCTATCGCGCAACAGTTACAAAGCAATGGGATGCAATGTACATCCGCTCACTGCTCTATTTTCGATTAGGCTAACGCGGATTATTTTCCTGATTAGGAGTCGTGAACGGTAACAGTGTAATCAAAACATAGTAATTCTGAAGAGGACAGAATATTAGACGTCCGAATAGCGGGTAACAGAGTTTTCGGGTTGCTGCGAATGTCCACTACGAACTAGACGGAACGTTTGTTTGAACTAGAATACGCAACTGCTTAGGAGGGATACATCCAGGACTAGAGCGCGAGTCTCCAAGAGCAACTCTCCAGGCTAAGCGAAATGAGCGCGCCACCAGCGGAGCGGAGAGTATACAGAGCTCGTGTGCGCTCCGTGCTCGCTTGAGAATCACTTTGAAGTCCCGGCAACCGCTGGCTCCCCGAACCGAGCGGCGAACAGCGATGGCGGGGGGGGGGGTCAAATACGCAATCGGGCGCTCGCGAGCCGGGCGGGGGTTGGCGCTCGGGAGGGTGCCCGTCCTTACACGTAACCTCACTCGTGGCACAATCGAAGTTCGTAAAGAGCAGAACTTAAAATGTGTACGTGCTTGCACACTAATATCTGAAAAAAATCTGGGGTAACAATCAGATTAGCATTCACGAAACCTTTTAAATTAATTTCTGGAAGGAATGTGAAATTAAGTGTTGCTGTGCACGCTAGAATTAGTGATTGCAAATGTAGCGAAAGTAATGAATCACCACCACACGATCAAATATGGGGTAAAAGAATTCTCAATGTAATTCTCATGAAATTCTCTTTTTGAAATGTCAATATGAAAACATTCAGGAGATCTTGTAATCATGCCCCCATATAAGGTTACATTATATAAATTGTTTATTTATTTATTTATTTATTTTATGTCAAAAACAGTTAAAAACTGCGTATGACGTGCTATGGGGAAAAGTGAATTGTTGGCACATTTTCAAAATTCTGTGATCCCTACACTAAGTCATATACTACTTAAATTTTGAATTTTGAAAGGGAGAAAAAAAACAAAAACTCCCATGTAGTAAAATCTATTTTAAAAAAAAATAAATAATTGTCTAGGTTGCCGAGTGAAATTCCAGATACAATTAAAAAAAACAGCGTTTCAGGTGCAGTTTACCATTTATGACCTGCAGATCAATAATTTCTTTTCTAAAACGTATAGTTGGGGAGTGTGGAGTTCAAATTCTTCTGTATTTATGAATGCGAGGAGAAGTTTATTTTGTCCTGCATCTGGGTGCTCCCTGCCGGCCGCCGGCCATTGCCGTAATGGAGCGCCGGGGCGGGCGCCGTCGCAGGTGACAGCCGCTTCGTCCACGGCGACGGGGGCGGCGCCGCCACCTCCAATGCGCTCGCGCCGGCAACGCCCCACGAGAGGAGAAGCCAACTCGGAGGAAGAAACGCAGGGGGAGACGTTGCACGAGGTGGAATGGGATCTGGAGGAGATAATGGAGCGGATAACACGGAGGTGGAATGTGCGGGCGTCAATGGCGTCAGATATAGAGGCGAAAGATGGAAATAAGGGACGAAGGTAAAATGTAGGCGGAGAAATGGAGTGGGGGTGAGAAGAAATACAGGGAAATATGTTGAAGGTAGACAAAGGATCAGGAAAACATGAAGATAACATGTATGAAAATTCCAGTGGCGGGAATGGAGTGAAGCTGTGAGAGAAAATGACGAGCGCAAGGAAGGATCGAAACGAGCATAATGCCGGAATATAGGCAGAGATGCAGCGGGAGATGGAGCGAGGAGGGCACGACGTGTGTGAGCAGCGCGGGGGCGGGGGCGGAGGCGAATCCCCTGGGCCGCCCGCCCTCGCGGTGATCCATCTTCGGCCATCCCCGCCCCGCCCCGCCCCGGGGGACCGAGGTGGCACCGGCGGCGCCGGCAAAAACGGAGCGCGGTCGCCGCCGGCGGAGCGAGGTGTCCGGCGCTGGCGGCATTATCGCGGGCGGGGGCGGGCGCGGGGCGGTGGCTCTCTAAGAAAGGCGCGCTAGGCGACGGCCTGGGCTACACGCCCGAAATCCAATATGTCACGAACTACGCTCGCCACAACACGAATATCGAGGGATTCTTGGAGACGGGGTGCACAGATGGAATTGTCTTCACACGCCGCAATTTGACATGGATGTACTCAACACATAGAAGAGAACGAAGATATGAGTCTAGAGGCTCTGAAAATCGGTCAAAATAATTTTGCATATTGAATTTGTTTTGCTTCTATCCATACAAATAACCACACCAAATAATCCAAGTAAAGTCAAAGAGTGTACTAGACTCTCTCTTTTGAAGATACACGAACACTGTAGCAGACGTGTACACACCTGGGAAAAAATAATGCAGCAAATAGTTCAAACTAATTTCCACAACATTCCATGCTGTCAAACTCCTCACACATTTTTCTTTCACCATTTTTTGAACATAGAAAGCAAAAACAAAAAGAAAATAATTTTCACCGCTATTCAACGCTTCTCTCCATCTTCGCCGGCACCTCCACAGGAGATTTTGCGGAGAAGCATCGAAGCCGCCTGGCGCGGGCGGCGCTGCCCACATCAGCGGCGGCGCGAGGCGCGGGCGGGGCGCGCGGGGCGGCGGGGGCGGGCCGGGGGCGGGCCGGGGGCGGGGCCGTGTAGGGCCGCCGCAGACGTGGCGCGATAACGGAAGGCGGGGAACAAGGGAAGTGAGGAGTGCGGCGTTCCCGGAAAAGGGGGGCGGGGATAGTGGGGGGCGGGAATATGAACAGGTGAGTGAGAGGGAGGCAGAGAAGGGGGAGGGGTGGGGAAGAGACCAGAAAGGGGAGGAGCGGAGGAGATACACTGGTGAGGTGGATATGACGGTGCTATGGAAGTCATGGTGGAAAATTGTACGTTGTTTAAGGCACTGGCATCAATTAAGAAATAAATATGAAGCGTTGTTTCGTAAGAGTTACTGCTACATAAAGCTTTTTCGGTCACATTGCGGCCATCTTCAGTGCTAAAAAAATAACAAACTAATTACAATTAAAAATATAACTTTTATGTATTATACAAATTGTTTATTATGTGGTGAAAAATCTAAATAATATTCTACAAAAGATAAAAAATTAATTGTTATTTAGATATTTTGTTGTTGTTTTTTGTAGCACTGAAAATGGTCGCAATGCGCCCGAAAAAGCTTTATGCTGTAATAAATACTTACGACACAACAGCGCCTCATATTTATTCCTATAATGGTCGTATAAAGGTGTGAAGGCTGAGAGGGTAACGGAGCACAGTGGGAGAGAGGGGCAGAGACGGCTGAGGGGCGTCACGGTGATTGAGTAGGGTACCAGGAAAGCACCGACAAGCAGTGAATGCTCGTGCATCGGGACGTAGGGTGGAGCGGCTGGCGTCGACAAGACAAGAAGGCAGTGGAGTAGCATGAAAAATCCCAAGCAACAGAAAAGGGGGCAGCGAAAGAAGCGATGTGGACACAGAAGAGTCAGCTTACCAGGCAACGCAGAACAACACGGAGAAGACTGAGACGGAAAAGGGAGCCGGAGGACAACGATAAGACAGATGGATTTTCGAGAGGAACATTTGTGACATCTTACGTCTTCGGACATAAGGAGGAGATACGCTATTCTTGTAGGTTTTGAATGGTAACGCAGTGTAATTATCGTAATGGAACCTCGAAAACCGCTATTACTATATCAATTTATTCTATTTCCTACATACATTGAGATTTTCTTATTTAAACACTTTTAGTGTTATATTCATTAAAATTGTGAAATTCAAGTAGACTAAATGGAGAGGCCACTGCACGAAAATAACAAGTCCGCAGACGTTTCTTGAATAAACGTGAAGTGATAACGAGAATTCAGGTAAATTGTAGGATTAACATATTATTACCATCATTAACATGCGCTCGCATTGTTGGGGAGAGGAGGATAAAGTGGAAACATCCCGGGAGAGAATCTCACTCTAAGTGAAGACTGCGCAAAAAGAACAAGCAGCAGCAGCGGCGACGGCGGCTGCTGTTCCCAAGTGCGGGAATTTGTATCCGAGGGCGGCGCGGGATATTCGGCGCGGCGCCCGGGGGCTCTTGACCCAAATGCTGGCGCGGGCGGGCGCTGGGTGAAGTGGCTCAAGATGCTCGCCGGGCGTCGCGGGCGGCGAGTGGCCAGCGGCGGCGGCGGGGCCCGGCCCCGCGACGTCGCGCAGCTGCCGCCCAATCGATCGCCCCTGGGACAACCGCCGCATGAATATGCAAGGGCGACGGCATTCATTATCCCGTCCAAGGTGGGCCCTCCCGCCCCGCGGGGGCGCCCGCAATCCGGGAGCGATTGGCTGCGCTGCGGTCGGCGGCGTCGCACGCCAAAGGCGCTTCCGCGGGCGCTCGCCAGGGCCGCACTCTCTCTGCGCCCACCGCGCGCTCAGCTGGCACGGTTGAAGAGAGTCCACGACACAAACAGGTCTTCACCTGATGCCATCGGATGTGGCATTAACCCATACTATCGTGATATGAATGCAGTTGTTTTTAAAGAAAAGAAATATATTTTTAAACAGAAATTTCTATGAACATTTTAATAATATTTGTTACTGAAAACAAATTTGCCAAATTGCAATGCTGAGAATCCTACCATAAATATCTTAGCATTGATGGTTACTTTTGCTAATTCCTTGAGCTTAAGTAGAGCAAGTGCAGAAAGCAACTCTGCACGCAGTGTCTGAGAGCCCACATTCCGGTGAGAACGATCTGTGCGCGGGCGCCGGTTGCGGCTGGCGGCAGGGCGCAGGCGACGCTGGGCGCGGGCAGCCGAGGGCGCGGCGGACGAGTGGCCAAGTAATAGGGGCGGCCGGGGCCAGGGGGCTGACGGCAGAGTGTGGAGAAGAGGTTATCTGAATGGGTGAGTCGGAGGATTCTTTATGAGAGGGGGGATGTGCAGGGAGAAGAGAAGGACTGGAGATCGGAGGGAACAGGAGAAAAGAATTGGGTCACAGAGCCGTGTAAGATGGAGAGTTTACAGAGGGAGGTGGACAATTGGATCAAAACATCGTGTCGGGTCGGAAAGTCAAATCGGATCGGATCGGATCGGAATGGATCGGGTCGGGTCGGGTCGGTGAGTCGAGCCAATTCGGGTTGAAGAGTGGTGTCGGGGCAAAGGTCTCAGTCGAGTCGAGAAGAAGACTCGAGTCAATTAAAGGCGCGTCTGATGAGAGGGCCCGGCTGGGGTCGGGCAGCAGGTCGGCGAGTCGCGGCGACGAGGCGGAAGGGAGGGCGGGGCGCGGCGTGGATTGACGCGCTGCCGGCGGGCGGCGAGCGCAGAGCGGAGCGGAGCAGCGGCGCGGAACGGAACGGAACGGAACGGAACGCCGAGGGCGCTTGTCTATCGCTCGGCCGCTCCTGCGAGGGCGCTAAACGCGGCGTGGTGAGCGCACCGGCCAAAGGCGACAGCTCACGTGCCACCACAAAGGAGGACGGCACATTCACGGCATCCCGCGCGGAATGGCGTAAATAATACGCGCACGAGTTCCTCGTCACCGAGTATTATAATACAAGTGAAAATACATTTTCGTGGAATCAATTCAATGACTTTCAGCTAGTTCTGGGAGACGAAGCATTATTCTTGACAGAGGTTGACGTTTTGGCGTCATTTTCGGTTTCTTTTTGAGAGAAAATATTAAAGAAGAACTAAAATACGAACAAGAAGAAGAATGACCTGATCAAGCATATCAAAACATTCGCCTCTCTGTGTGGAAGGCTCCATCTACTACGTGCGCCTCAGAATAAGTGTTACGAGCTTCTCTGAGAATTGATAAGTTAAAGATGATTACCTTTTGCAAATAAACATATGGAGGGATATTTCTGACAACGCAGTTTCACATGTAACATTTGCATCTGTTGACAACTCATACTGCACTGATATTTGCCAGATAAATGATATCTGTTTGAATACGTCAGGACGGAACTCATGTGTAACTTTATATTATCATACACCCTGCCATACGTTCATTGCCAAGTGATCATCTTCAAATACCTTCATGTTCTAGATGTTCGAAACATTTATTCCAAGACACCATGTACGGCATGAACAGACAACTGTCTATACTGAAATCTACATTTCGTGTTCCTGTGCAGGGCATTTCTCTTCCCTGCACTATATCGTTGCCTCTTGGCTACTCCACGTAGCATCAACGCAGAGGAGAAAAGGACACATGAGTAAAACATAATGAATGCTGAGGCCTCCTTTGTGGTATTCTCATAATAAACACGATTACGCAGACGATTGATTTGGTGCACTTCAAAGCGGAGAGAACTTGCGACACTAGAGTGCACAGTGGAGACATCTTGACGGTGACCTTGATCTTCGCCTAATTCTTCTACCAGTGCCACAACGATCAGGTGTCTAATGCACAAGCGCGGCGCGAAAGTGCGAGGCGCCACCGGCGCGTGCCAACTCCCCGCCACGTGCGTCGGCGGCAGCGGCGTGCACTCGCGCACGTTACGAGCGTGTGACGGCGCAGATAGTTGCGAGCGCGCGAAGGGGGGGCAGGCTTCTCGTAAATTATTCCAAGAGCAACGTATGCGCATGAATATGCGCTACAAGATACGCCATTCGCGGGAGGTTTGAGATTTGCTTCCCCTCCCCGCGCACTTTGTCTCTTCCTCCTCCTATTCTTGGCGCTATTTGCATTTCTGATTGCCTCCGAACCATAAATAAACAAATATTTCCCGGCCGGCGCGCCTCTGTTTGCGCGGAGGATTAGAGCGCTGCGAAGTAAATGCTCCAGTGGAGGATCTGAGAGCCAAGAGACGTCGCTGCGAGATTTTTAATGGCTGGAGGATCACTGCGAGATAAGATATACTTGAGGTTGGCTGCATTGGAGACTCGATGCCAGCTTCGATCGGGGTCGAGAGCTCTGGTGCGCAGATCTCAATATTTGCTTGCAGGCCAGTGGATTATGGATTTGTTGAATAAGACTGAGATCAATAAATAATTTGTTGTATGTGGTGGAAATTATTCGTGCGTATGGAAATGAAAAACCTCAAATGACGATTTGAAGAAACTGCTTTAATGTTCTTTGAGGTATAGGGCTTAGAGTAAAAAAATTCTTCATTGAGAAGTAAAATAAAATTTCTACGATCTTTTAAATTATATAGTACCAGTCAAAGTAGTTCAAAAGCCTTTGAAGCATAGTATTCTAAGTAATCATGTGGATATAAAAAGTGTTCACTACTGGCGTAAAGTTAACTATTTTGAAGCACAATTACTGACGTTGGAACCGGGTTGTAGTTTAGATTTTATCTGCGAAAATAAAGGAAATTTCGTTGCGAGCAGTGACGTTTTGCGGAAGGTACACGAAAAACGAGATAGTTGCGTTGTAGCGGCGATCTCGACGGCCCCTGTGCAGAGATCACAGTGGATCGTAAACTGTAACTGCAATGCGACGCAAGCGCGCCCGCTCGCCGTGCGGGAGACGGACACAGCAGAACGGGGGCGGTGGAGGGAGTGAGGGGGGGAGCTCAAGTGTGGGGACGGTGTGCCGTGGAGGGCTGGAGGGAGCTGGTACTGGCGAAGGGATGGCGGGGAGAGTTGCGGTTCGACTGGCCGTCGCGCGTTTGCCTTCTATTGGGCGTGACGCGGCTGTACACATGTGTCTGGCGTCTATTTGTAACCACTATATCCAGTTACCTCTAATGCGGCGTTATATATTGCTCTTTATAGTTGGCCCGTGCCACGTTCGCTAAGCTTCATCCGTGGAATAGAAGCTTCTAGCCTCTCGTCCTGCATCTGCGAGAACGATCCCGGGACAGAAACAGCAGTGTCGCCCCACAACTTCTAATATTATTGTTTGCATTTTCCAAGTTGTATCCCGGATTTTGGAATATCGCACGTGAAAACAGCAGCTTCTGCGAAGGTTTTGCAGATTTTTTATCGAACAAATGGCACGTTGCCGTATCTAGAACAAATATAATCCTTTTATAATGGCACTCCCAAACAGTGAGGCGATTAAAACAATGGGCGAAAGGAATAAAGATTGGAAGGATTCAAAGATTTAGCACGGATCCCTTGTATTACAGAAAACGGAGAGAACTTTCTAAGCACATTCGTTCTTTTCGTTCTTAGCCACAAATAAAATTTGAAATATGTGATTCATTCAATCCGAGGAATTATGAAATACTTAAATGTAACTATGTAGTATTTGAATTAAATTGAAACAACAATGATTTTATATCTACTATATATGTGGTCCTATTCAAACTCATAATTTTAAATAAAATTATTGAATTTGTCGTGTAACTAACCTAATGTTCGCAAAGAATATTCTCACACTGTATTAAAGACTTGAAAGAAAGTTTGCAGCACACGGAGCATTTTGGTTTCTATCACATTAAGCCAAGAAACTAACATGAATGTTACTCGCACACTCACCCACTCGAATTCCACTGTTTTCTGACGTCATGAGCTTGGTCGTGTGGAGACGAGGGCACGACATGCCTTGGGATCCCAGAAAGCATTCGAGAGTGTGTAGCACTGTGTAGCGTCGCCAAAGTGGGTGTCAGAACCCCCCTTTAATTTCATCCTATCAATTTATGTAATATTCATCAATTTTTAAATCGAAAAATGTTTACGAAAATTTTTTCTGACACAATTTTTAGGTGATTACGTACAATGTCCATGGCTGATAACGTTTATTTGTAATATGATATACTACTTAAAATTTTACTTCAATTAAACGATGATATCTACCGTGAAAACTTCATATCAAGTTCAATAACCTAAAACATTAGAAAAACTCTTAATTATTTTAAGCTATAACATTACCAGTAAATTTAACATTTCTAATTTTGAACTCAAACACTCGAATTTCATGAGTTTAAACTACAATCTTCAGTGCGTGTCGCCCGGGACGGTCTGCTGCCCCGACGCCACCCACCTTCGCCTGCGCGTGTGCGCTGCAGGGTGGAGTCGCTCGGCAGTCGCTGCTTCCTGGAAATTCGAAATTCAACTCCGGGCGCCACGCGAGACGCCGCTGCTTCCCAGCTCCCCCTCCCCCCCCCCCCCACCCACAGCGCACCAGCCCCGTCGGTGTGCGTCCCTAGGTCAAATGTGCTTACGAGTTTAGGGGAAATTGTTGAAAATGAAATATCGCTAGTACAGACGTGTTCCTTGCAATGCACTGTTGGAAATGAAATAACACAAGGAGTTTCCTGCACCTAGAAACTGAAAAAAAAAAGAAAAAGGAACGGCTGGTCTGAGTTATAATCTTTTATTACATGAAGTAATCTTAAAGCAAGACATTTCTACACTGAAATAGAAATTACTACGTTATATATACTCATAAGAATAATGCTCATTAGTTAATGTATAAAGATATTGTAATAAATAGCGTTTCGACAGTACTATAAAACATATTTTTTGTGTTTTTAATGAAAACTGTGCGAGACCGATATACCTTTCACTAAAACCACATTTGTTTTCTTGTGTGCCTCAGCCTTGTAATAAAAAACAGTATTACAAATCAGCAAAGCATCCAACGAGAAAGACCACGGAGATATATGTTCCTAGAGGGAAACCTAGCCACTGTTGTGGAACGCAATGCACATTCGGAGACGGTGGCGAAGCAGGTTAATCGTTGTACCTTCACCGTAGAGAAACTCGTCCCGAGCGACACAGATCGTCCATTCCGAGTTCGCATTGTTGGAACAAAAGGGGAAGGAAAAGCGTAACCTTTCGCGGTGACATCACCCATTGCTACTTTTGCGACTCCAAAGAATATACGCCAACGAAATAAATACCGCACTATGCACAACGTTTCCGGACTTTTTTCACCGCAGCGCAAAACCACGAAACGGCGTTCGCCATGGAGGTTTTCAGCACTTGTTTGTTGTGCGCGAAGCGACTCTCTTGACCGCAACACACACAATAAAGTTGAGTGTGCTGGAACGCGGATAGTCAACGACTGCAATCTTCATGGTGCATTTAGGACCGTTGGATATTCATCGAGTGCCAGCTATAAAAGGAACGTGACGTGAGTGAGCTCGTAATAACGAGGCCTGTAGAATTGGTCATATACTTTTTACATATTTATTTATTATAGTACGTATATATCAATATGCAATATGCGAAAAGTCTCTCTGTTAGTCAAATAGAATCCAATTGTTTAAAACTCATGTAATGTTTTTTTTAAATTTAGTAAAACGCAATACTTGAAATAGCGATACGCCAACGTGCTAACTGAAGTAAAATATCCAACCACTTCATTACCAATACATATCTGTACATTGTTTTCACGCTGCATTTGTTCAGAAGTTTGATTTCCAAACAGTTTCAATGAGTCTGTTTCAGCAAATACAGCAAATGAGTACGTCAAATGACAGTTTTAAAAATTTCCGTAATGACAACAAATACACCTAATTAATTAAACAATATTTACAATACAAGTTATACGGAAATATAAAAATATAATAAAATCTTTATTATCGTGGACAAACATAGCCGTAAACATTTCTGATTATTGACTATAAAATGTTTTTCGCATGACGTGAAAATATCTGACCTGAAAATTAATATATTTTAGAGTATTTAACAGAAACATACGTTGATATTCGGGGAAAGACGAAACTTTACGAAAGTGGTTCTCCAGCAAATGTATGTGGGAATGGAAAAGCCCCAATGTTGTTGCTCTATTTGTGCTGATTTGGCATCTGCCCAGTCGCCTCTCTGACCTTCCGCGTGCTGCTAGCGCCCCCCTACGCCGACCGGCCACGTGTGGCATGACGCACGGCCGCGCGCCGCCCACGTCATCGCGTCACGTGGCCCACGTGCACCTCCTCCTGATGACCCCCTCGCACCCCCCTCCCCGCTCCCAACTCAAATAAACACCGATCACACGAGCGCCATAATCGAGAGCAACTCACTCAGAAATAACCCCTGTGTACTCTTCGTTTTTAGTGAAGATTGGTTGCCGAACAAACGTCCACCTTTTACTAATGACACTTATAATTTTTTTTATGATTTAGAAAGATCGAAGCTCCTCCCGTATGGCTGAGAAATACAACGGAAACTTGATTAGATGATACTCTGGGACCTGCGATGCGATCATGAGAGGTTGAGAAACAGGGAAAATGATGTTAAAAACTTAAAAATTTTACTCCGTAAAGTAACATGGATATTGATCCAACTACCGTACTGGGAACTCGTAGCCAACGCAATTCCTGCCGATAATGTAATTTCCTAAGTATAAATAGTCAATATATAGTTTTCGAATTGAAATTATAGTTACTAGTCGTCGTCCAGTAGTCGCGATTCAACCCTAATTTATTAATTTCTATTTTTAACGTTATTGAAGTTATTTTGTCAAAGAGTATACCTCTATAATTATTGCATATACTTTTTTGAATTTTGTTCTATTACCTCATACACGAGCGTGTATAAATATGATGTTAGCGAGTGTTTTTTACCTTAACTCCTGGAATACCTATGAAATTTGGAAAACTATGTAAACCTATATATGAAAACAGAGGGATCACTGGAACTCTGGCTCCGCATGGGTGAGAAATATAAGGGAAACTGGTCTTTCAGAAGTCAAATGTACTCTCACCAGTATCGTTTGAGTACGTGCAATGTTACTTAAACGAAAAATAACAACACCGTGATATTACAGTATAATTCCAGAGCGAAAATTATTATTAAAATTAATATTACTGTTACTAATATGATTTTCATGGTCACAAATGCAAATAAGTAGTGAAGTATTTTTTTCTTAAATGCCAAGATTGGAATAAAATGTCTAAAATATATCATTTTGTAGAATACGGCATAGAAAACAAACCTCGGGTCCTCCAGGGGACATTTCCGAGTTTTATATGATGTACAACAGCACTCGCGTGTTTTGCGGGTTGCATCTGTACATCTATTATTTAATTTGATATATTTCTAACAGATATTCTGAAGAAATTTTTGCTTTGAGAACTCCTTATTCATATAAACTTTAACTTTTCCAAGTCTCACACTCCTCCGTGCGCACAATATGCTTAAAAAGGGGTATACGAATTTTCTCTTCACCTAATAATATAGATTCACTTCACTGGAGCGATAAACAGGGAATAACAGGGTCTGCAATTTGCGTTATCGGCAGTGAATCGTTCAATACTTTTAGAAACACTATCTTCTTTTAAGAAAAGAAATCATATAAACAAATACCATTTCTTGGAATAAGTGATTTCATACATCTTTAGCTCCAATTCATTTGTTGTGTAGGATAGCGGACTGTTAAATCCTTAACGGTCACAGGCTGTTAGGCATGGATATTCATTCTTCTATTCAGTTGCTTTATAACTGGACAAGTTGGACTCCTCGCTATTCTCGAGTTGTGCGCAAAGTGCATCAAACAGCAAGCGTAGCGAGGTGCATCGCCGCAGGAAGCGTCCGGGTGAGGGCGGTCGCGGGACCTGCCACGTGACCGTGTGGTGGGCGCCGCCAAGGGCTCTCGAGGCCGCTGGCTGGCTGGCTGAGGGGGCCACCTCCCCCCGGGCGAGGCCAGGCGACGCGCCGGCGGTTCGCAGAGTGTCGTAATCGATAGCGCCTCTAATTGGGGGCGCTCATTAGGGGCTTGGGTTCCGAGCGCGGCTTCGAGAGCGACTCCCGCCCTCTTGTTACACTGACGCTTCATTATCACGACATTAGGCTTAACGCAATTATACCAGCACTTATTATTTCCCACTAATAGTCTTAAAAAATCTTGTTTAAATTGCTGACATTAGTAATTGCAGAGAGTGAAACAATTGAATATTTGGCCAGTAATGTGAGATCTCAGAGTTTTTACAAGTAACATGGGGAAAGAAACGGAATTAGAGCTCGTCTTTATTACTGTCTTACTTTGAGATAAGGGGGCGGGGCATCTCTTGATCTCAGTAGTTGTGTATAAGTCAGAAGTTGAATACATGAGAGTTTACAAAATTAGGCCAAGAAAATCGTTTTTGATAATTAGTACAAAGAGCAATATTAGACAGTATTGAGTAAAACGGAACATGCCGAAATGTTTAGCTTGGGACTTCACTGAAGTCACTTGTCAAGAGATTAGCAACGTACAAAATACACATGAAATGGAATTAAAAAAACAAGCAACGAAATGAAAACGAAGCGGTTCGAGGCAGCCGCTGCCGACGCCACCTGTGGCCCTCCCGCCGTCTCGCTCTCGCCTGCATCTCCTCCGCCCCCCCGTCACGACGGCGCTCCGCTGCCACCGCACCTCCTCCACACCGACCCACCCTCCTATCACCCCTCGCCCCGCCTCACCGGACCTCCGCTCTATCCCACCGCGTCACCATCATCTCCATGCCTCCGCCTTTTCCCCCCGTGTCGCCCGCCCGGCCCAAAGCCTTCGCCCCCCCCCCCGGTTCCTGGATCCCGCCCATAGCCATTCTGTTCCGGCGCTACTGTGGTGCCACCGTCTCGCTCTGCCCGCCGCGCCATTTCCTTGTCCCGCTCACCGTCCCTCCACTACTTCCCCACCTCCCCTCACTGTCTCCAGCTTCCGACATGGGCTGGTGCTCCATCGTGCCCCCCCGCCCCTCCCCCCCACTTCGCGCTCCCGGGCCCCCCCCACCCCGCCCCGCCTAGTCTCGCCTCACCTGCCCTTCTCCACTTCCCCACTCTCCTACTCCCCCCCCCCCCCCGCTCCGCTCTCTCCCGCCCCGCCTTGCGGCCGCCGCCTCCCTCGCGACCCGGCCCCCGAACGCCAGCCGGGCGCAGAGAAGCCAGTTAAGCGCTGTCGTGTCTTCAAGCGCAGAAAAGCGGCGGCGGGGGTGCCGCCAATTAGGGAAACGGGCTGATATAAATAGGGGCAAATTAATGGAATTAGCAGCGATGCGCTCGCAGAGGACGTGCGGGGCGGGCGCGCGGAATTAGAGACGCGAGACGCGAATTACGGGCGCGGGGGGGGGGGAATCGCGCGCGGTTTATCTTTTGTGCTGTCGCGCACACGTGCGCGGTCTTCTCCCTGGCGCTCGACAGCACGGGCAGGGTGCGAATAGTCTCACTGATGAAATGCCACTTGGTGAATTAGTACAGTTCACTTCACCAAAGTACAATTGTTCCTTTTCATTTCAATGGATTTGGTCATATTTGGTTTTTACTTTCATACTAATATTTTGTGTAAGGTACTACGTTAAAATTAAAATTTGAAGGTATTAAAAATGACAAGAAGGATATCAATGGTACTTAACATCCTGATCTAAGATTATCCATGCAGATATGCTTGGAGGCGTGATTTCATTAATCCTCCATTATTCTTGCTACTTTCTCACATATGAAAACATAATGAACAAGACACTAAATTGTAAAATGTGTTTAGGATCGTTTCACCAATTCTTTGGAAAACGTCCGGTGTACCTACAACAATCCACCTGCCAATGAAACGATTTACGAGAGCACACGGAGGAGCGCCGCGGCGGGAGCGCCGGGCGGACGCGAAAGACCGGCGCAGCGCCATCGCCTCTTCGCAGCGCGCGGCGATTCGTCATGCGCCGCAGACGCGGATTTGCGCGGAAAACAGCGCGCGCATTGTCTTGTCGCAAAACGAGCGCGCGTGAGTTACGCGCAGGTGGGCGACCGCCCCCGCTCTCGCCATCTCCCGCTGCGCGCACGTCGCCTCGTGTTGCTCCGCCCACCTCCAACCCCACGGGCGGGGAGGGGAGGGCTGGGCGAAGCGTAGCAAGGCGGGGCAGGGAGGAGCTAGGCGGGGCTAGCTGGGGTGAGGCTGGGTGAGGCGGGCGAGTAGGGCGGGGCGGAGGAGGGGCTGGGCGAAGCGTAGCAAGGCGGGCAGGAGGTGCAGGGGGCAGCGGGGTGACGCTGGGTGAGGCGGGGCAGGAGGACTGGGGGCGGGGAGAGGCGGGGCGACGCGGGGTGGGGGTGGAGGGCGAGGCGGGGAGGAGCAGGGCTAGGCGAGGCGGGACGGGCTGCGACCAAAAGGAGCGGTACGCCTCATACAGCCTGTTAGAGCAAAGAGGGCGGTGAGCAGGAAGTTGTGTCAGTGAAGGCAACAGCAGTTGCAACTCGTCTCATCCGCCTCCTGCGGGCAGCGCGACCTGCAGGCGATAGTCGCGGTGACGGCTTCCGGGCATCGACAGGGCATCGACAGTTGAAGTGATGGCAGGCGGTGAAATGTGAGCGCAGTCAGTGACGCAGCAGGGCGGTACGGCGTGATGAGTACGAAGCGCTGCGATATGGGTCACTGACGTGACAAACGAAGTGCTAAAATGATGGTGCAAGGCGATGGAGCCCATGGGGCAACATGGTGGCCTGAATAATGGGTAGATCTGGTGGTGAGGCAACGGAGTGACAGGGTTACACATTTGCTAGTGTGGAGAGAGAAGAGAGAGAGAGAGGGAGAAGGCAAGACAGAGACAGAGCAGAGAAGAAGAAGACAGAGAGAGACATGAGAGAGAGCAGAGAGAGAGAGAGAGAGAGACAGAGAGAGAGACAGAGAGAGACAGAGAGAGAGAGAGAGAGAGAGAGAGAGAGAGAGAGAGAGAGAGAGAGAGAGAGAAGAGAAGGCCTGTTGCGTGCGAGTGAGAGCGCGAAGTGCGCCGGGTCGTTGGAGGGAGCAAGCAGCAGTGCCGGCGCCTGCGGGTGCGTTGCGAGCGGCGGATGGGCGCAATATGAGGGGGCGTGGGGTGAAAGGCGGCGCTCGCTAACTTAATGGATGATAATGACCCGGCCACAAATGCAAATAAATTTCAACAACGCGACCCCGCGGCCCCGATCCGAGGCGAGCGGCCCGGCTGCCGCAGCCCGCGGCGCGGCGCGGCTCGCCGCAGGAACGCTCGCACTGCGTTTGCCACGCAACCCGGAAGGTGGAGCGGCGGGTCTCGTAAGCGATCCTTCAACACAGAGCCTGCACTGCCAACGCCGCCTCGTTTTCATTTCGAATGACATGGTGTATTAGATTGAAGAGCTGGATCATGGTTTGCAATAAATGAATTCACCTAAATTATTTTGACAAACAAATACATACTTCTATGACGCAAATTACTCATGGGAGACTTTTTTTAGTTAATTTTGACGAAGCCTTACTCTCACGTATTGATCCTCTACCATAAAGAGTTTCATTTTATGACAAGTTTGTTAAAAGTGATATCAAATTTGATTTTCGGAATTGTGTAGTTGTCTTCCCTACTGATTAGCATTCTCCCAAAAAATGATACCAACAATTCAAAATTAGATAGTATCACTTGAAAATTTTAATTAAATTTTTCCTGAAAATACCAGATCACATTGTAGGATATGTTGTAATTTTACGCACAAACCAGTAAGTCACGTAATATTTCTAACTTTCATGTTCGTTTCAAAGCTCAGATACTATTTGTAGAATAATGGGCTTCATCTAAAGTAAATTTAAAATCAAATGATTTTTTCTATTACAAGGTAATTTAATGGTACATAAATCTGTAATATGCAGTAACTGTGAAAAAATGGACGTGCTTAACAGCAATGTTTTTAAATCTCACTCAGTGACGCGTCAGAGTAAATTAAAGTTTATGGAAACCTACACATTTCCCCAAAAAAATATGCCAATAATTTTAGATATTGCAGTGATACACGCACACCGTAGTTTCAAAAATTCGTTAGAGAATGTTTCACATAAAAGGTTAAAAAATGTTCTGATGTGTTTACAAAGCTAATATCAAACACATTGTATTACGAAGAGCTAATGAAAAGGATTTATTGGAAATAACAATTTTCATTGTTTTCCTTTATAAAGAGAAAATTTTATAGAACAGATATCAACCCCAAATTACTTTGTTTAAATTTGTTTCTAGTTCTTTTACGCAAAATAAAACACTGGTTTTGAAATGCCATAACTAATGTAATTGAGAAGTATCGTTGGGAACAAATAGCTATCTTATCATCGCTGAGATTTATTAAGTATACGGAGAGGAACAGTACTTGGAAATATTTATTAATTATTGGAAACTAATTTAACTAGCAATATTCAGCAATCGTTTATATTTAATAATTTAACATCTACTTAGAAGACGAAATAGAATAATGAAGCACTTCCTAACGTTAGTATTGAAAATGTTGAAGATTTCATACACGCATTTATGAGCAAATCTTCTCTAAGTTTCTCTTGAACTCCTTCGGTTTGAGTACAACCTCAGTAGGCAGTTGAGGCACAACCACCCCTTCTCAGAAAGGCAGACGTTTTCAAGTACTTAGAAGCAGTAAGGAGAGCTCTGAGTACCAAACCCAAGTCTTGCATTAGTGCTACATCCACCATACAGCATGTTCTTTGAAGTGAGCTGCGTTAAGTGCTTTGGTAGAGGCGTTCAAATTCGGTTCTTGGAATATGAAACAGCTTCAAAATTGAGAACAGATAAGCTGGAAAGGACTCTCAAGAATTTAATTGACTGAGAAATGTTCCAGATAAATTAAATTTTTGCTTGCAATTCTCATGCATGAGGACTCCACAAATTCAAAAGAAATGCATTGAAAAAGGCATGAAAAAATAGTGTAGACACACAAGAGTGAGCGTAATATTCAAACAGAGAACGATGTGATACCCATTTCAAAAGCAAACAGACTGAAGAAGAAGGGGCTCTTCAAAAACATCAACAAGCAAACGTTGTCGATGAGACAAAACATTGAACTTTAATGGTCTTCTCATTTTCGTAACTCTTGAGACTGAGATGCATCAAAACTTCTGCACGTTTATAAACGATTTTATAAAGTACTTTTCCTTGCCATCGATCAATACAGCATCAGCCCACGTGTTAATATTCTTTGCCGAATTCAACACCTCAATTTTCTTGACACCTCTGATCCGTCGCGAGTCCTAATTAGGCGTGAGCGCCAACCCGAAATGCTCGGCGAGCGGGCGGGTGCGGGGGGTGGGGGTGGCGTGGGCGAGTGTGCAACTCGGCCACTGGTCAGGTCCACTCGATTAGCGGAGCGCTGCCCGCCGCAGCTGTGCTCGCCGCCCCCGCCGGCAGCGCCTCGGACTTCCCAAACGAGATCACGCACTGCGCGCGGCGGGTCGCGCCGGCCACCGCCAGCCCCAGAGGAAGTTTGCGGTGCGCGGCGCCGGCGGCGGGGGGGCGGGGCGGAACGCGGCCGCGTGAGACTGGGCGGGGCGGCGCCGGCGGAGGTGGTGGCGGAGACTGGGTTGGCGGGATGGACGAGGCAGGTGAACGGAGGCGGGGTGGACGGAGGCGGGGGGACGGGAGGCGGGGGGACGGAGGCGGGGGACGGAGGCGGGACGAGGAGGGAAGGCGGGTGACGGAGGCGGGTGGAGGAGCGGGTGGACGAGGCGGGGTGGACGGAGTGCGGGGTGGACGGTGAGAGGGGTGGACGGAGGCGGGTGGACGAGAGGCGGGGTGAACGGAGGCGGGTGGACGGAGGCGGGTCGAACGGAGGCGGATGGCGAGGGATGGACAGGTAGGAGATGGTGGACAGCAGTGAAGAGGGTAGCGAGGGCTGCGGTAGTGGCACTCGCGGCACCAGGTTAAAATCGCGAAGCCTCGACAGTCGCGACCTCACTTCTTCATTACCTGCTTTAATTACACCCTCGACAATGGGCAACTTCACTTTGAACTGGCAGTAATCACGGTCGCAGCGAATTTCAGAGAAGCGGTAATTGCTTCGTGTTGCAATATAGAAATTATCCTTCTTCATTCCCACCACCTGCCCGTGAAGTAAATAAAGACTTACTCACGTGGTTCCAGCATTTACATTTTCGTAATTAGTTTCGAGTGGTTCCGAATAGCCAAAATAATAAAGTGTTTCCTATTTTAGAAAAAATTCATAACCTTTTATTAATACTTGGAATTTTGTATTACTCCACTCAATGTATTTAATGAGTTCTTGGAAATGAAAGGGAAATTCAGTGACTTAACTGTGTATGAAATCAACATGTTTAGATCTCTTAGGAAATCTGTAAGAGTAGAATTTTAAGTCACACACGTGTGTTGATATATTAAGAATTATGATTCATGTGTTTCAGAAAAAAAAAGGTTTCGTTGGGTGTCTAATACCTCATTGTTTCGAAAGAATCATCAAAGCGTCTGACTAGTCCTCAGTTTTTAAATATCTTTTCCAGAAGGTGGTTTCAAATTATCAATTAACCTGTAAAAATCGAGTTGTCGTTTAAGCGTCTTGCCGCTTCCAAAAACGCCCAAAGGAAATGACATTTCCCTCCGTGAATAAAGGGACAGCAAACGAACAATCGGAGAGGGGAGGGGCTGTTCGCCCGCGACTGCGCAGACGAGTACGGGGCAAGAAGAGGCGCGACAGAAGGCCCCGACGGCGTGGCAGAAGGGTAATTGCGGATCCGCCGCAGAGAATTGTCGCTCCGGCCACACGGCCAAAAGCCTCAAAATGAGGTTCGTGATTTGGACTGACGTACGGTGAAATTTTGTAAAGGGGTCTCTGCTGCGCTACCGAGTGGAAGGTAAAGCGGTGTCACATTCACGTATATTCTTAATAAATAATTATTTATTTACCAGTAGAAGTTGATTTTTATTGAAATTATTAATAAATGAAGTTACTAAAATAAAAAATAATTATGGGCATTATTTGGAGAGCGTATAGCGCATGGCTTCAGAGGCCCTGCATTTGTATTTATGTAGTTCCCCAATCAGTAATCTCAAGAAACTGCACATTTTAATTTTAAAACACTAGTATCAATTTTCTTCCACCATGTTGTATTCGCCATTTGTGGTTTCAAAAATGTAATTTCACATTCGTGATCAGCGACCTCAAAAATGCATATACACCAACTTTTATTCCAATCGAGCACCGCCTTCCAGGAGCTCGGCTCGTGCGGTGGGCGCCGGTTTGGGAGAGCGGGTGGGCGGATAGGGCGGTGGGGGTGGGCGGTGGGGCGGTGGGGCCGGTGTGGGCGGGTGGGGCGGTGTGGCGGTGGGCGGTGGGGCCGGGTGGGGCGGTGGACCGGTGGGGCGGGTGGGCGGTGTGGCGGCTGTGGGCGGTGGCGGTGGGTGGTGGGGCGGTGGGGCCTGGTGGGGGGTGGGGCCGGGCGGGTGGTGGGGCGGTGGGGCGGTGGGGCGGTGGGGGGTGGGGGGGCGGGGCGGGTGGGGGCGGGTGGGGGCCTAGTCATATCCGGCGCGCGCAGCCGCGTGGGGCGACGGAGCGCCCCGGGCGGGGCCCACGGGAAGAGCGGGCGTCGCCGTGAAATTCGGCGCCGCGAGACGTGAAGGAGGAGGGCGAAGAAGAGTCCAAAGGTTGCCGGGAGGATGGCGACGGAACGGAGAACATTCCTAGTACGACCAAGCAAAAGCGTACATGACGGGATGCGGAATGTACGTGAAAGGACAGAAATGCAATAGCATGTTGCGAAGGCAGCGGTTGTTTACCCTGAAAGAAAGAGACAATGGAAAAGTGAAGCAACTCTGTCTACAAAGACAGTGTCATGTAGTTCGTTTAAACAAATAATGGGCACAAGACCATCATAATGTATGCCTTGGGCATTGATTTATTGAGAAGGAAACTTATAATATACGTAACGTAATTAAGGAATAGGGAACAACATAATACGAATTTCATTTTACAGATGGTGCGCTTTCATCAAGAAGAAAGGAATAAGGATGAAATCACGCGCTCCAGGTAATACGTACAACAACAAATTAAATAAAATGTGTCTGCCAAGTGAAGTTCAATTACAAATATAAGGGAATTCACAAACAAGTGCCATCATCTCCAAAAATGTAGTCCAGAGAAAGTATAAAATCATAAACAGATTTTTAGCAACGAGGAAGTGGTGTTTGAAGCGTATCCACATCAACCGCTTTACGTATTGAACATAGACGAAAGCTCAAAAATCTCCGCGATTTCAATGTTAATTTCACCAATTCCCTGTCGAAATGTATTTCTCTCTTTGGCTCCCTAAAGCGTCGTGATGGACGTGAAGAGGAGGATGGAGGAGAGAGAGGGAGAGGTGATGGCCAGCGAGAGGAGGAGGAGAATGGTGGAGAGGGGAAGAGGGAGGAGGAGATGAGGAGGGAGTGGAAGATAGAGGGAGGAGAGGGAAGGAGGGAGGAGGGAGGAGGCAATGAAGCGAAGCGAGTGTGGCGAGCGCGCAGGGAGCGGAAGCAAGCTCGAGCGCCTCTATCTGCGCGGAAATCTTCGTCCCTCAAGCGACGAATTCGTTTCAGCACCTTTCACTTCCCTTCTATGGTTGCGTTCCACATCAATTCTCACCAAACACAATAACAAAATTGCATAACCTGGCACACTTAGTATCACCAATATAATTTGAAAAAGCTGCAATGAATAGCAAGAAACTCTGTATATTCTAAAATGAACATATAATATTATTCTAATTCATGAAATCATGGAAATGAAATTCAAAAAGCACTCTGGCATTTTTATTCTCGTCTTAAGATACTTGGAATTATAAAGTAAGTGAATATTCATTATTTTCTGATTACCATCCTCTCCTCACTTTCACTCAACAGCCCTCGCTAAATAAGTTTTAAAAGTCCTCTTTGTAAGTTATGAACCGAATGAACATCACCGAATAAATAAACAGGAAAACGAGAATAATTGAGAAACATGATGTACTACCTGCAATAACTCGCACGTTCACAGATGAAGATGATGCCCTACAAAACGGGATTCTGCGGAAGGTGTGGAAGCGTAGACATATATTTCACGTCGCTCATTTATAAAGAATTTTTCGCACAAAAAATAATGTTTAATCGCATGTTTACATGATAACTCTTACCAAGATGACAATATAGAATGTGCATATTATTGCAATAGTGTTACCTCTCGTTTCCGAATCGACACTTCAGGAAACTTTACACAGCAAAGTAATACATGATATGGGGGCATTGTTGTTATTTGTTGACTTTTGTTTTTTGATTGCTAACCCGCAACGAATCGATCTCTACCGATCTAGCTCAGAAACATCCAGGGTCCTTACACTCCACTCGTCTTGGTGAGATCCGATTTGCTCAAGGTATCTATTATTCTGATGCAGCTCGTGGCCACATCTCAGTAAAATTTGTTTCTTTCCATAGCTGCGGTAGCACATATCCACAGACTCGTCCAAGCTCTTTGACAGAATGTTTCTTTTAAGATGAATTGGGATGATGATTTAAATGAATAGCAGTTACGGATCAGATGGAAAACTACAATACCTGAAACACATACTGAAAACACATGTCTAATGTGGGATTCAAACACACGTTCTCCTTACGTCGACCTCTGGTTTGAATGCGCCGAATGCTGCGAAACAGAGCTACATCGGACTACTTCTAGTAGAGGATCAATCAAGGCCTTTCTTAGTTTTATAGGTCGAAGCATCGAAGGCCGTCTCCAGTGCAAAAGCATTGTTGCCAACCGACATCCATCTCCCCCGTAGGCAGCAGGGACGGCGTCAGGGCTGCGGCGCGGATGCTAAATCAACGCGGGCGAGGAACGCGGGCACCGCCCCCGCCCCCGCCCCGCGCGACGCGTGTTTTGCATTAATAACACGCCTCCTTCGCCCGCACCCCCCGCCCCGCCCCGCAGCGCACGACCCCTCCGCTCTCGTATATCAGACCGCGGGGATTGTTCCGTGCCGCGCCGCCAGAGGCGCGTCGGTCGCGCTGAATGGCGCCTTCCGCCTCGGAGGCGAACTCGAAACGAATCTCTTCCCTCCGCCTGCGCCCCCGGCCCCGCCCAGCGCGGCGCCCGCATCGCCCGCCCGACGGGGCGCGAATAACGAGCACCTGCCTCTTTGTCGGCGCCGCGTCTTCGACGGCTCCTGTTCATGCCGAGCGCCCTCAGCTCCTCTTGCCCCGCGCCAGGGGGAGGAGGGGGAGGAGGGGAAGAGCACGAGGGTGGCGCCGCCGTGGAGTGGCCCCAAAGGCAGCGGCAAACGCGAAGGAGGCGGCCGCCTGTGGATGCAGGGGTGTTGGAGGCGGTTCTGTTGCGAATTGATGATGGGAACAACAGTGGCGTTGGTAGCTTCTAAGGTGATCGTGTTAGTGGGAACGGCGTGGTGATGGTGTCGGCTAAGGGAGAGTAGAGACAAGGTGAAGGTGCTGGAGATTAAAGAGGTGCCGCACGAGGTTTGCTGTACATTCAGAATGAGGAGACTCCAGTCAGAAATCTCATGCCACTTTAGGTGGTGTCTTGAAAGATGAAAGTGATGAACGTCAGAGGAAGCCATATTGACAACAAAAAAATTATCACAGTGCAAGCTTTTCCAAATTATTATGATATTATCGTTGTTGTTGTTTGTTATTATTATTATTATTCCATTTTCCCACAAATTATTGGTCTTAAACAACTACCATACAGATACACAGATACAACATCAAGGATGTCAACTGATTTGTTTAACCTTTACAACATTCTATAATTATCTATTATATATTATTATTATTATTATTATTATTATTATTATTATTATTATTATCTGATTTTGTCTACTCTATTAAAAGGAAATATAAGAACTTTTATCTCATACACCTACTCATAAGTATTTTCTAATGAATACCTCCAGAAGGTGAGTATTCTTTGGTTGAATAACGGGAAGAGCGAAGTGTTAACAGGCGTTCATAAGACATTAATAATACTGTGATAATACAATAATCTCATCTTGATACCACCTACACCATAACACAGAACACGGGATGTCTAATATCCTAATTTATCTGCAATAAAAAGGTTTCAACACCTCATATCGATTTTCATTCTTTTTATCCCGTTTTTCATTTATGTGATGTTTATTAAGAAGACAACGTATAACACGTAACGAAAAATTGGCGCGACTCCTCTCGGTCTAGAGCAACGTAATCCATTACCACACGCAACGCAAACAGAGAGAGCGCAGCTGGCAATTAAATTTTAGGTACACAGCAAGTCTGAGCGGAATAAATTACATTACTGAAAAAGAAAAACCTAACGAGAGTGCTGGGGATAATCCTGAGTGAGCACACGTTTCGCTTAGGATAAAAAAACTTTTCTCACTACGTGCAATGCCGACTGCCATGGAAACTGCGAGAGAAAGGGGCAATGACTGCAAATAAAAAGAGAGAAACCTAGAGAGAGTCTCTTAGCAGCTGTCAAGGAAATTAAATTTGCTGTGAGGATGACGTTGTGAGCAATATCGTTACGAACAAATATTTCTGAGGTGAGACAGAAAGAAAAGAACACTGAAAGATATAAAACAGTAAAGACTTAATAGATAAATGAGAAGAGTCGTAATATATATGAAACCGTAAATGCAACCAACTACGCCAAACGTTAATGCACGGAATGTAAATTAATTCAGTCAGAAAAATGAGGAGCGGCGATGGAGAAATGAAACTAAGTCTGCGAAAATAAAGCAAATTGAAGAACACTGCTCTGAATGTCAAGTATACAATCGTAGCGTTGAACTAATGAACAAAATAAACTTAAAACACATTCGTGAGAAGCATGGGTGGTTTAACAATGAAAAAAAACGAGCTAAAGGTACAACTCGCACACTAAAAAAGTCAGATTATTCGCATAAACTGCCGAGAATACAATAGGCGAAAGAAAAGAGGGATGAGATACGAAACGGGAAACATCATCGGGGGACCGAGGCGACCCTTCTAAGCGGCCAAGCAGCACCTGGTGGCGGGGCGCGGGACCCTTCTAAGCGGCCAAGCAGCACCTGGTGTGCGAGGGCGAGGGCGAGGGCGAGGGCGAGGCGAGGGGCGAGGGCGAGGGCGAGGGGCAGGGCGAGGGCGAGGGCGAGGGCGAGGCGAGGGCGAGGGCGAGGGCGAGGGAGGCGAGGCGAGGCGAGGGCGAGGGCGAGGGCGAGGGCGGGGGCGAGGGCGAGGGCGAGGGCGAGGGCGAGGGGCGAGGGCGAGGGCGAGGGCGAGGGCGAGGGGCGAGGGCGAGGGCGAGGGCGAGGGCGAGGGCGAGGGCGAGGGCGAGGGCGAGGGCGAGGGCGAGGGCGAGGGCGAGGGCGAGGGCGAGGGTGCAGGCGCGGGCGCGGGCGAACGCGAGCGCTCACGGGCTCCCGGGGGCGTGCTCAACTCGACCGCAACTCCGTCCCCCACCCCGCTCGCTGTGCGCCGAGCCGCGCGGCGCGGGCGCCGGCGCCGACTCAGGTATTTAAATTGCGAGTACATATTCATTTCGCAGAGTGTAATTAATTTACATTCGTATTGTAATTTCATGCCTGTGCGGCTTAGCGCCATCGGCGGAGGCGGCGGGAACGAGAAGCGGAGGGGCTGCGAGGGAGGCAAAGCACGGCGCAGAAACCGAGACGTATTTCGACGAGTGGATCGAGTAAACGACCAAGTTAGGCGTCCGAAAATGTCTAGAGTACACTTCAAATAAGGAAGAAAGCCAGACGCAGAAAGACGACGAGATTTGACGCAAGGAAGAAGACCCGGGAAAAAGAAAAATCGAGACAAGAAAAGAAGTAGACAAGCAGGACAGAAGAAAGAAGGAGTAATCCAAACAAGGGGAATGCCATGAGTGGCAGGCAGACGATATGCATAGAAACAAGCGAAGGGGAAGCTCAGCGGCGAGAAGGGCTGATCGGGCGAGTGCAGGAAAAGGGCTGCTTACTACCCCTCGTGGGCAGATAGAGGAAAGTAAGTGCTCTCCGCTGCTAAATGAATAACAAACTGCTTTGCAAAGGGTTGCAGAGCTCGCCTCCAGCGGAAACTAAGGAACAGAATGGGGCGCTTGTTTACCGATGCTCTTCTCAGCAAGAATCCGCCGAGGATTTATTCGATCACCAGGTCAAGTGTTTTGAAATTACACCTCGACACTCGCTCGTAATTTCATTATGGCTTAATATGAATGCAAAAAGGTCGAGAGAAGTTGCTAAGATACCATCAAATAATTCTCATAAAAGTATATTTATTACCATCTCAGAATAAATGAGAATTTAAAACGGGTGAAGGCGGTGACGTTAAGAGAGACCGAGTTTGTGTTTATAGAAGAAATATGAAAGAAAAGATAATGACAATAAGGATAAGTATAATCTAATTAAGAGAAATGAAAGTGAAGGGAAGTTTTACTCATCAAGTTCCGAATTGGAGAATATTGATGAGTTTGTCAGCGTATGAGTAGGTTTCCTACTTTTCACCACTCTTGAGTAATTATGAATTAGTGAACGATACATTGGACAATATTAAGGCATATGTGTTGATTCATTCTTGTCTTTCATATCACAGTTTGGCGCAGTTTTTTTCACATCACATGCGTTCATATCTAAGCGGAATTTGGACCAATGCAGAGAGGTTAGCACAGCAGCCATGTCAGAGGAAAGAAGTGGATAAAGAAAAAACTAATCAGAGACCTCGTATTTAACAACAGTTGATTTAACGATACTATTCTGAATGGAGAATCTGAGGGAATGCAGAATCAATGTCAGCAAAACGACTATAATTTCATACCCGATAGGCAAGAGAACCATTCTGACGGGCCGACATTAACGCAAATGCATAACTTCAACGTCAATAAAATCGAAATAAATCAAAGGAAGTGGAGTTTGAGGAGGCAGTGCACAGAATATTCTTGAGAAGGAAGCCATGAATCAGGCAGGCGCTCTCCGAGGGCGCACAGCGGGCGGTGGGACTCGGAGCCCACGCTTCGCCCCGCCCACCGCCCGGCCGCCCTCGCCCGCGATCGCCCGCCGTGAAAAGCGAGCGGGCGGGCGGCTTCCCGGGCTGCTCGCCCGCCCTCCCCCGCCCCTCCCGCGAGCTCCCCAACCCGCGCCTAGGCACGCACGCTGGCCAGGGGGAGGGGCAGGGGGGCGAGGAAATGGGAGAAGATAGTGAGCGAGGGACACTCCTTCGCACCCCGGACCCGACACACGATGGGACGCAGTCTGAAGCGAACTAGCGCTTCAGGAGCCAGACAGCGTGGGCAACCCGGTAGAAGAGCAGAGCGACGCTAAGTGGCGGCGGGGCGCCGAGGGCACCTCGCGACGCCTCCATCAAAATAGGGTCAAGTGGATTCAGCGAGGAACGAACCACGACCAGACGAGAACGACAAAACGTCTGGAGAGGAATTTTCTAGCACGATGGTATGGAGCAGTACGGCGCAAAGAGATCCTTCAGATATACTACAAAAGGACGAGCCCGTGTTGAAATAGAGGAAGTTGTTACTCGAGTTAAGCAAAGATCTTTGGAGGAAGAATGTGAAGGGAAGGGGTACCCGCAGACGGCAGCAAGGCGGGGCGTGGAGCGGCAAGAAGAACGTCGTAAGCGGAACCGCCCGAGGAGCAAGAAGAGGGCGTGCCTGGCGGTGTGCGAGGGATGAGGGCGGGCACTCACGTGCGCGCTGGGGCGCCACGCCGCGCGGCGCTCTTCCCCTGGGGGCTCCTATTAAACGCCCTCGGAAAATGGAGAGCCCCGCCTCGCCGCCGCCGCCGCCACGCGCTCCGCGGGCCACAGAGAGCTCTGAAAATATTCCCGGTATTGACTCGCGAATAAAATCTCTCGGAGTCGAAGGAAGGAGGCGCGCTGCGTGCGCCTCGATGAACAACTCGGGAGCGGCCGCAACGAGCGCACTCCCACCGAGACAGACGCGGCGCAAAGAAAGTGCTCGAAATGAAGGAGACTCTTTCACATGCGAGCACCTAAATAAAACACTCCACATGCTCCTCTGATGTACTCGCGGAATGTCAGAAAGGAGGACTTCCGGCTACGGCAGATCAGTCGCTTGAGTGCATCAGGGTTCTCAAATATCGTGGCTTCAACTAAAAGATTCTTTCGTACAGCATTTTTCATGTTTTTATAGAGTATTCATGTTACCACCATCTACGTTATGAGGAGCTCACGAGTAGCTAGACTAGTTGCAAAACAAAATTACGATGAATATTGAAACTTCTAATAATATTATAAAACACGGGAGACACGAAGAGAGACACCCAATATTCGAGTGCCAACACACTATGTAAAACACTTTTTCAGCAAAATCATTGGTATATTCATTTTAAACTACGCGACGATATTTAAAGAATAATTTGACTAAATCTATGTGAACGCTCACAAATTGATAACTTAAATCAATGCACATCGTATTCTGTTATTCTCCGTTTACTAATCGAAACAACTCTTTTTAAAACCAATACATAGCTGAACCACTTCGTAGGAGATGATCTTCGAGTACCATTGCGACACATCCGTGGAGCGCTATGCATGACGTCACATCGCTCCCCTGAGTTATGGTCGAGGTTGAGGAAGAAAGCAGTTCGCTTTCGCCTCGAAAAAGAAGCTTCACTTCAAGGCTCTTTACCACGCGGAACATTCCCAGTTGTCGTTTTCGGAAGAGCGTCCAGCATTCGCCAAGCGCGGAATCCCATCGCCGATGTCCACCAATCAGCGGCGTGTCGGCGCGTCGGAACGCGAGAGCAAACCTGGCAAGGGCGCCCGGCGACTGAAGGCGGCGGCAACTCAACAGGCTGACTACCACGGCCCTCCACACTCACCTAAAACAAACAGAGACATTTCATTAGCGTGGAGATCCAAGGATTCTTACTATAAAAAAATTAAATTCCCGACAACATTATCACAGTTGGAATGAACGTGAAAAAATTCAGGAAATATTTCATTGAACTGATTCCGAACTAAGTGAATCGAGTGTGTACTTATGACATCAACTTCTAAGGCACTACAGCAAACTGTATATCAGGACTGGCCGTTTTTACTAACGGCTTGTACGCAGTCTACAAGAATTTGTTGGCTGATAACAAGAATTTTTTCAGTGAAGGAAAGTGCAAATGTTGTGTGCGAAAATGTGCGCGAACGACGCTACGCCTCACAAATTTCAAACATGTTTCCGAGATATCATAAAGATCGTATTGCACACAGTAGAAGCGAAAACACACAAATATACTTTCGCATCTATGCGCAGCACCTGCGCTCATAAAGCAGCTTTTGTGTAGTGCTATCAGAGCAGAGATCATTTTGCTGCATTCAGCCTAAGATTAGACCATTTATTGCTTTACTTTGAAATTATACTACAATTTTACTAAAATTATTAATTGGTGAATATTTGTAAAGTTCAGTTTTATTAACGACAAAAACAGCTTCAATAAGGTTTTTTTTCTTACGAAAGACAGAGACGCCGCTTAAATTGAAAACCTCATGAAAGCAGGAAATAATACCACATTCACTGAAATGGTTCCACAAAATTCCTCTATTTTTAAACAGCTTCTATATTTTAGTTTATGGACGAATATTCGCCAGAACACTGAAAGAATAACAGACTGCTTCATGACATTTAATAAACCAGCCGCAAAGATGAATAAAAAGACACCGCAGTCTTTGCCCCGCGTTAGCAAGCATTTTACACCTAAATAAACGTCGTGTCCCTACACCACCCATTAGCGACAAGTCGTGTGTTTGCAGACACCTCCACCCCAGCTACGACCAACGCACCTGCGTCGCCCCCCTCCGCCCCCCCTGTTCTCCGTGCCCCCTCCCCCGGGGAGGCGGCTGACGTTTTGATTATAATTTCAGAGGGTAATTACGGGGCACGAGGGGAGCAACAAGTTGGGGGAAGCAAGAAAGACAGACTCCCCCGTGCGACGGTGCCGGGCTTCGCCGTGCCCGGGGGCGTGGAGCGGGCGGGGGTGGGGTCGGAGGCGTGTTGGCTCCCGCTATTGAATTGCGCGGAAAAGATAAATTTCCTAACTGCTTTAAATCAGGGTGTCCGTCTTTCAACGTCGTTTCTCCTTGGAAGGGAGTGAGATTATGAATTTATGCGATGTCGGGTGAAGAGATGCGGCCCTGTATTCATTCCGCTAACTTGCGGAAGGAAAATCATTTGCTGGATATTCAGGTAGAACAGGTGGGAATTATGAAACCAACTTGAATTCAAATCAAATTGCTTCCGCTTATCAATAAGGAAAATAAATGAAATATTGGTTTCCGGGCGCCGAAATAAGCTTATTTTATAATAATATAATTTGCTCATAAAAAGATATTCATTTTTTCCGTTTTGAATTTTTTGCAACAAATCTGATGTTAAGATTATAATCTACAAGCTAACAGGAGCTCAATAGATCCGACTATATAGAAAAGATGGTCAAAGTGGATTTTCTATTTTGGAAATGTTCGTCCTTAAACATTGAGTTGATTTACGTTTCATAATTGCGCATGGCATTGAAATAACTACGTTGCGATTTCTCAGTCATTAGTATTCTCAAATCGCTTCACTTAATCTCCCGCGCCAGCACTTACACTAACGATTGCATCTCGGTTATTCCTTTGTAATTAGGTGTCCACATATGTCCGCTTAGTTTTCTTTTTCTGATAACCCTAATGATCACGCAATCAAACTGGAACGAATATTTAACGATGCTAGTACTTCATCACATTCATCCAACTCTTCACGAAATTATTGGCTTTTGTAATTTGTTTTACTGTCGGTAGTTAAATAGTGATCTCGGTGAGTTGAAACATAGTTAAGCTGCAAAGTAATGCATGCTCACCTGAAGTCGAAAGAGAGGTTGTGAAGCAAACGCCTCAGGAGACTGTGTGACCACGCCCCCTCGATGGAAGTCATTTGGGTAATTGCATCCAGACGCCACTTGGGAGCGCGCAGTGCATCTTTGAAGCACAACGGTGTCAAGGGCATTTGATAATGACACCGCGAGTTAAGTGGACTCTGATTGGGACACCAAGAAACAAAGGATCGCGCTCGGAATTTCAGTAGTTTCAGAAGAAAGGAATGCGGATTTCAGGAAGCAAAAGCAAAGGAACTAACATGAAATCAAGAAAATTCAAGATATGATTGGGGGAGAAGACAAACGTAGAAAACAATGTGACAAAGTAAATCGGTAAAAATATTGCAGAAGAAAAGCGGGAAAAATATTGAAATGGCAAGAGAATGCAGGAATAATACGGACAAAAGTAATGTGCGGGCAACTAAAGAAGAAAAATATAGATTTACGTAGGTGTGAGCACTGGATATATCACATCAGATAAATAGAGGCAGAGAAGAAAAGTGGTTAGAGACGAGGACCAAACGAGGGAAGAAATAGTATCAAAATAATAGGAATAAACGAAGAAGAGGATAAAGGAAGTAATTTATCGTACGTTAGGAACAAAAGTATCCATTTTTTCTTTAACTGGGTCCGGCAAAAAGAGTTTTTCTGTCGATAAATCTCCGATGCACTATTACAATACTTTCTTTCCTTACGTACTAAGGCGAGAAAGTAAACAGGCAAATGAAGGATTATTATTGACAGCCTGATTTGAAGTAATCGCAGCTGTTGGCGTTCAGCCTCGAACAACTGCACGGGAGCAGAATACTTCCCCAGCCGCCTCGCACTGCCCAGGCCACACGCGCCGCCCGCACTTCCCCACCCCCACCCCCGCCGCCAACACCGCTCTCGCCGCCCGCGTCGTTTAGCAACCGCTTCAAAACTTGGCGTACGAGCGGCGCTGTTCCCAACAAGTGAATGTTTCCGCGGCTTATGCCAACTCCCCGCCCCTGCCTGGAGAGAGGTACGAACAGGGGGAGGGGCCTTTCGCAAATGGCGGGCCGCAGGGACTGGGAGGGGAGGGGCGGAGCAGAGCCAGGCAGGGCAGGGGGCGGGGCCATTCACGAAACGCCCGGCCCAGTGCACACGCTACGCAAACGGGCACCTTCAATATCGCTTTACGAAAGTTGGAGGGCACCATGGGGAAGCACTAACAGTCGGAACGGAAGGAAGGGCGTAGATAAAAGGAGGCCGAATTAAAAGGGGAAGTTGTTTCGACTCCGGTTCAGGTTTAACTTATAATAACTCTTTTCTTTCTCTAATTGTTTGTATTTGCTGGAGAGATGAGGCCACTGCAACTAACGATATACACATACACACTGTATATGCATTAATGATATTGATTTTTTGCTGACTAACGCATATTTTAGAAAAAAAGTGTTGAGAGCATGCCTTTTCAGGGCCATTAATGCTATATGAAAGATACACCTGAAAGGCTTTTCTACACGCTCAAATATGGCGCACTTATAGAAATATAGAGATATAAAAACATTTGAAGTAAGAATGTAATGAAATATAGATGAAATTATTCAGAAAATAACTTGACAGTGATGAATTCAGGCAGTTAAGTGAATCAAATAAATAATATATATCACTGTTACGCACGGAAGAGTTGCTGAATAATTTTCACATACATGACACAAAAACTCACAGGAAGTATTTCAGCAATTATTTACTAAGAAGTCGCTCACGGAAGTTTATGAAATGATTTTGTCAATTTTAAAAAACCTCTAAGGGAAGAAGATTCGAGGTGGCCTTGGGAGGCGGAAGAGAAGCGCAGTGGGCGCGGCGTCGGACAGTAGCCTGGCAATCACCGTCGCGACGCAATCAGAGCGAGCGACGCTACGCGAACGCGTCACTGCCTGACAGCGCGTCCGCCCACGCCGGCGGGGGGAGGAACTCCGATTGCCATCCTGCCACGACCCACAACTCGAACCCTCTATCACTCGACGATCGATGCCCCCTTTGCGATTAAAAAGTTCGTGATACATGCTTCTGCAGCTTTGTGAATATTATAAAAATATTTAAGAGAACCTACATGAAGTCAACATTCTCAAGGGGGATTTAATTACGAAGTGTTATCAAAAAATTTGAAGAATTAATAAAGACATTTTTAGTATGTTTCTAAAATTTAGAAAATGCTAGTGTACTTGTAGAGAACAAATATATTTCTGAAGTTTCGAAAACCAATTTCCTCCTTTCTTTCATACAATCTTTACGTTTTAACATTTTGTACAGTCTTTAATATAATGCTAGGGTAATAAAAACGACAGGAAGCGTTATACTAAAAGGATGGGACGCCCGGTGGACTCGGCGCATCGTGCGAGGTTGCATGCGAGCGCCTGCCTTCCGCCTCCCTCTCCCGGGCCTCGATCTATCGCCCTCGCGATCGCAGCCTCCGCTGATTGCCCGCCCCCTCCCATCCACCGCTGCCGAAGCGTCCGCCTCATTAATTGATTAATCAGAGGCGACGCCTGGCGGCGGCCGGCGCCATTCAGACTTCGCCGCCCCGCCTTTCAGCGCCGCGCGCCGCCATTCATCGTGCGAGCGCCTGCCGCCTCCCCCTCCCCCGCTCTTCCGTTGCCGGTCGTGCGCCGCCACACGGGACAGCCTCACTCCTCGCCGGCGCTGGGGCACATGCAAAGACCTTGCGGCACACCCGTTTCCCAAGAGGACGCAGCAGCATTTCTCAGACCACGGCATGGGTTTCTGGAGGGAAGAACGCCATCGAATCTGTTGCGCATGCAATCAATTATACTGTCGATCATCTTTTTGGTGATTTTCACATTTTATTTCCAATACGTGCAATTTTTAATTTCAAAGTTATTATTATTGTGCCGTCACCCAATTTTGTCTTTTTTAGTACTCAGGGGAGACTTCTGTTTAACCTATTAATGTTGTAAAGACAAAAAGTTGTGAAAGTGTATAGAAATAGGGTTAGAAGAAGACATAAAAAATGTCGAGGTGAAAAAAGGAGACAGAAACAAATCGGAAAGAAATAGAAGGAAATGCAAGAGAAGAAGTGAAAATGGAGAAGATAAGGAAAAGGAGGGAAAATCACTCTTTTAATGGGCCGATATACGTTAAGAATAAAAAAAATAAGTGAGATTTTGTGCTATTTCAACATGTCTGACATTCTACCACCTCTGTTTTTCCCCTTTCAATGTCTATCATCGTACAGACTAACGACCGCCCACATCCTGTCCTCTTCCTCTCTCTCCGCTCCCTCCACGTCTCCGTGAGTCGTGACGGCGTTGCGGGACACAGCGCGCCCCCTCCCCCTCTCCCTCCCCAGATGGGAGATACGGCGCCCCCTGCTCCGCTGCGGAGATTAACGCCGCTTTGCAGCGCGGAATTAAAGCTTATCGAGCGGCAATCTGCGCCAAAGGTGGCTGCTTCACCGGCATTGAAGCCCAGACGGGCGCCCCGCAACGAACCAGCGGGCGACAGCCGTTAAATTGTTGGAAGCTCAGGAACACAGGTGCTGCGAGCGTCCTTTGCTACCGGCTTAACCACTCTAAATTATTGAATTTCATGTCAGAGATACCTTCAATGAATACCTTGCAGATGAATTCAGATTGAACGTGGGACGAGCTCATTTATTAGTATATGTAATAAAAAATGTTGCAATGAATAAAGAAATCTACACTCACTATCAATCGGTAAGAATTAGTTCCACAAATTTATTGAAACGCTTTTGTTTCGTTTCCAATAAAAGCAACAAAACAAATTTTCAGCAACGAGCTTCTTATTCTAGGTATTATAATTCAACGCGAAAAGAAAATATTTTGTAAAAGGCAACAACTAACACGTGTGCAATTTAGCGTGATAAGATTTTACGTGTAATCTAAATCACAGACACACTTTAAAGTAAGGTGCTATAAACTAACATTTTCACTCGGCGCGATGGAAAAAGCAGCGCGGGCGTTGCAAGTGGGCGTAGCCGTGTGTGTCGCGCAGTTGGACTCATCGTTGCAGTGGGCGGGTCTGCGCGGCGGATCGATCAAAGCCAGCAGAGCTGTGGGCAGCGGCGCCAACACACCACCTCTCTGTGCTCCTCGCACCTGCCCGCCTTCTGCGCCGGTGCGTCCTATTTGCTCATCTCGGCCGCTCGTCTGGGCTTGAATAACTACCTGCTCGCTAAGTCAACACAGGGCGGTAATTTCACAATATCGTTTTAAACGGAGTAGCAAATAAAACTCAACATCCGAATTAGAAACATGTTAAATTCAGGACGTTGAGCACTTAACTACCATAAACCTTTCAAACAACACTCGGCTAATTGTTCAAATGATAAAATTTTTATTTTTAACATGTGTTATGAACATGACGGAGCATGGCGTAAAGTCGTATTTGATACCTCGGTCCGAGAAATGTCATAACTACACCATATTGTGATTTAATTTTCAAAATAATTTATTTGAAACAAAAAAAATTTTTGAAGTCACAATTATAATGTTGATGAAATGCTCGTGACCTTTTTAAAGAAAAAATACACATATAAATGCACTTGTCATGCTTCTCACGGAGGTATATTATTAAAATCAATCTGATTTTCATTTCAGAAGAAAGTACAATGACAGCTACCTTCTAAATACAAGTCTCCTCAAGTGAATCTGTCACACTTATCAGCTTCTGAAAAATAATTACATCTATAGCGATGAACTATGAAGACGAGACACGTATTGCAAAGAAGAAAGTTATCTTCATTAGTCAAAAGATGACACAAAAAGTATTGATATATTATGTGGATAGATACACAAATTTTTCTAATCGCATTCGATTTTTCGTTTGGATTGTTTCACTCTTCCCGCCTAAAAGCTGCCAGAATCTGCCTCAGCGAAGTGAGCATCGGCCACGTTGAACGCTGGACGCTCTTCTCGCCCTCCTCCACTTCTCCACTCCAGTGCTCCAGGGTCGAAAAACGCGACGTCACCAACTCAACTCCCCCCCTCCCGCCCCCGGCACCGCGCCGCGCCCCCGCTTCGCGTGGCCATTAAGAAGTCGTCACTTCCGACGGAAAACGCGATCCGCCGCGGACGCAACGCCACCGGAAACAGTCGCGCGGCGGGGCGGGGCGGGGAGAGGCGGGGAGCGGGGAGGTGCACGTAAATACAGCGGTGTCTCCGTAAAAGGCTCCGTGTCAGCGGCGGCGAAAGGACGGCCACGGAGCGGAGCAGCGTAGTCGCAAGAAAGACAGCGCGGCGGAGAACTTGTCCTTTGCTGGACGCGCTCCGCTCCGCTCCTCCCAGCCTTCCCCGTTCCGCTTTCTCCCGCTATCTACGCTCCGCTCCGCCCTTGCCGTTCGTCTTCGCTCCAACCTGCTCCAACCCGCTTCGCCCCGCCCCGCCCCGCTTACCCCCACAGCCGAACTGTTTTTGAGCCGGCGACGGGTCTCGCTCTTCCGACAATGTGAGGTGCTTGGGACGAAGCATCAGTTGTTGGGGTCTACTCAGAAACTACGTAAACAATTTTTACGAAATAAACAATAGTACATCAATAATAATATGTATAATGTCAAGTTACGACAAACTGAGTAAACAAGTGTAATGCTGTTGCAAGAGTTGTAAGTCCCAGTTCTTATTGAACATCTTTTTGCAAGTGCTACTCGAATTTCATTTAATCGTTCTTACCTAGTGCGTAATTCATTTCTACAACCTATACATTGATAGTTGCAATCTAAAAAGGGACTTCTTCCGAAGAAGGTATTCCTACCTTTCTCACAAATCAAATGTCATGGGGATTACCTACTCTCAAGTATGGCATGCGTTCTTGGGAGAAATATAGGTCTCACCGGACGGGGTGGCGCGGTGACGCACAGCCGAATTTTGCCCCAAATAGAAAATCGCTAACACACATTCGGTTGCCTTCGTGATACTTCTTCTCTCTCTCTCTCTCTCTCTCTCTCTCTCTCTCTCTCTCTCTCTCTCTGTGTCTCTCTCTCTCTCTCTCTCTCTCTCTCTCTCTCTCACACACACACACACAAAGACGGATTTCCGCAGCGTATTACTTTCATTTCTGCTCTTCTCTCCCGTAAGGGCGTGTAGTTGTTTTCAAATACGAAGCTGATATTTCATGCATATTTCATGACAAATTTCTATGAAATTATTTTACTATGGATTTAATGGACTGTAATTCCAACGTTTTCTTTCATTCCAAAAACCTTATTAATACAGATTATATGGTTTTTAATTGCTTATAAATTCGTTCTTTTTCATGTATAAAACAGATGAATAGACGCGATGGCCTCATCGATGAATTGAAAAGTGATACTCCCCACATTTTCTGTATGCGGGCTACATCGGGCTTTATCAACTTACTTCTTTAAAAAAGTATCAAAGTATCAAACCAACTCATCCACTTCAAATTGATACTCTCTCTAAATCAGACCACATCCCAGACCAGCGATTAATGAATTCCCTGTTACGTTTCGCTTCACATAAATCTCAGAAAGCAAACTTGTTCTCACTCAACACGTTCTTCCACGTTCCACTCGAGGCCTGATATTAACACTTATCCAGCATCTCATCCTAAACCAGTTCCAAAGCGTTAAGCGTTGGGCGTCGTCATCCTCTTCCACCTTCGATGAGGCCATCGCGTAGTCCTTATCCCGGCAAACTCCGTTTCCATGTCAACGCACGGTGGGCTGAAAGGTGGGCAAAAGAGAAACAAAAAAAATAAAGGTCAAGATTATAGAAAAATGTGACTCCGATGTACAAAGTTGTCTAAATAAAAATTTATTATTAAATCAGTTTTTATGGGCTCTGGAATACTTTACCTTATTAGTGTTTGGCATACTTTGTTTTAGGGAACTTTTATTCAGCGTATCATACTCGGTATACTAAGAGAGTTTTTAGTTCTTCAATCAAAATCCTTTGATTGGTTTAAACGTGCGTGCTGACAGTGGAAAAATCACTTACTTCATAATGGAAAATATAATTCACATTTCTGCCTAGGAGAGTAAGTCAGAGTAAAACCATGTAACATACTGCTCGATATATCAAAGCGAACTCTTTTAAGAATGAATTATGCCCGGACGAGTACATCATAAAAACTGAATTGTTCGTATCATTGTCTACGTCTACATAGCATCGTGGGGTTTCACGGCCGGAGTCGATACGAGTGAAAGATTCCGGGCTGGTAGGCCGTGGTCCAGTTGGCATTGAAGAGCCAAACGTTTCGTCCACGTCTGCGGTGGACATCTTCAATGGCAGCAGCGCGGAGACTACCCCGACGACGCTGCCGCCACTGAAGATGTCCACCGCAGACGTGGACCAAACGTTTGGCTCTTCAATATATTTGCTCATATTGTTTACGTCTCTTTAAACGTTTTAAATAGAAAATAAATATACTGTGAATTAACAGTAAAAAATTGAAGTTTTTGAAGTATATTTACTAGCAGCCCGTATAATCGATAAGATAATGAGAAAAAAAATTTAATAACAATACGCTCAAATAATTTTCAAACAACATTATTTTCTTACAAACAGAGAAATTTCTTGCAACAATTACCATTTGGACTTTCTAAAAATAAAAAAATGTGAAAGGAAAGATTACTCTACAAAAAGTAGAAAGATAACATTAGGTTTATTTATATTCCTTGAAGAAGAACATTTTGTAGAGTCGATCGCCGAAGCCCCTGCGCTGGCCGTGTGGGCTCCCGCGCCCACTGTCCGCAGCTGCAGGCGCCGCCGCCTGCGCCCGGCGCGGCAGCGGTATATTACGAGCCCTCAAAACTTGTGCCGCGCTCCAACGCCGCCGCCAGGCCGCTCCGCGCCACAAATAATTATGTGAACTCGCTTCCGAGCAGCCACGAGCGCCCGCGCGCCGCCCAGCCTCTCCTCTCCGCCCGCGCAGCCACCCCGCGCAGTGGGCGCGGTCGCGGTCGCGCGAGACGGATCCCAAGTGGCGTGGGAGCGGGGCCGAGCGGGGCCGGTCATATGCCACAACAGGAACATCATTATGTTTTTATTAACATCAAACTCTCTCGCTAAAAAGCTAAGAAACTAATCAAACTCAAATATTTCGATACGCTGATAAATTTATGCATCACAACACCCGCATTTGTAGGGACTCAATAAGTACTTTCTTCCTTCGACCATTTTTGCAATGTTTCGTGTAATATTGTGTCAGTTGGGAGAAAATGGCCGTCCAGATCCGCACTTCCGCCCATCGTGCGAAACCGCCTCCGCCGCCCCCGCGACATCGCCGCTTCCGCCCCTGCCTCCCCCACCGCCAGTAAATAGCGCGAAGCGCGGCTGAATTTTCCGGATTCCCCCTTGCCCCCCCCGGAGCCGCCATCCCCACCGCCTCTAACTCGTCCCCGCGCCCGGAAAGCGCTGAGCGCCCCGCTTCCGACGGCGGCGGGGGCGGGCGGGGAGGAGGCAGAAGCGGGGAAGCTGGCGAGCTATGAACTATCTCCGCGCCAGTTCATTATAGCCGAACCCGCAAAAAAGCCTTCTTTCCGCTTCCAGGCCGATATAACTTCGCCGCCGCCGCCGCTGCTGTGCGACTCGCCACGCTCCCGCCCGCCCCCCCCCCCGCCCGCCCGCGCCGCGCCGCGCCGCCGCGGTCAGATCCGTGCTCGGCCGCGCCTCGAGCTAACAGAGACTGGAAACAGAGCGGAGACGCGGCGATCGACGACATATTGCCGGGAATACACCTCGGCGACAGAAATAACCGCCCGGCGCTTCTCCCACAAAAGCATCCCAGTGTGTGTATCTGTTATGCAACCAAAATAACCCGATGCACATGAGGAGGAATCGAGAAATATATCACATCGAACATTCGTGTAATATTTATTTTATTTATTTAATAGATAATTATTACATACAAATTAGAGAACGTGATGCTAAGTGGCTAGGCCGAAGGCCTTTAAGCCATTACAATACTTACATTCTACCGCGTTCTAACCTTTCGTATTCTGGTATTCACCCCAAATAAAATAAAATAAAATAAAATAAATTCGCGTAATAGTGATTAGCATATTTGGACTGGTGTGCCTGGTGGCCATCTTGTGATGAGAACTGGTCAGTCGATTTTTATCGGCACAAAGATCGTCAATAAATATTCTTTCGGAAGCAAATTCACGCCCATGGTTCCATATCTTACATTTTCTTCGTTTAAAGTCCACCATTGGTTCAAAGACAAAAAGTGTTACGAACTGTCTGACATTGCTTACCATAATTCACCGCTAGATAGCACTATGAAATATCAGGCTAGCAACCTGTTACACGCGACAATAGCGTAAAACTGGCTAAGAAAGACGCACTGAGAGCGGATGGCAAGGCATGGTTACGGCGCCAGTTTCACCGAAAATAAGACTGACAAGGAGAAACAAATACTTGTACTCATGAAGTTTGCAAATAAAGGGTGAAATGTCTTCATTATCCTTCTCTCGCAGAAAATTTTTGAGCATTGCAGTTATGATATTTCATTAGTTTTACTTAGGATTTTCACAATCCAGTAGAAAACTTTGTTAGAAATAGTTTTTTTGAAAACGAATAATTAGTCACAATACGAAAGAAAAACGTAATAAGATCGTCATGATATTCAGTGATCGAGAATAAAATAAAACATCATTATTCAATTTCTGAACATGAAATTTATAGACATGCAACACAATATTCGAGATGGGAAGGTTAAATTCAAAATTTATTAATCTGGTTCTCAAAAAAAAAGTTAATCTGCTATTCATATTCTATTTTAGAGATGACAAATACACAGGAAAAACCTTCGACAAAAATAATAAAATGTAGTGGTTTCCAGCGAATTTGAACTCGGCAGAACAAACATAAATTCGAATTCTCCTGAATGAGGGCGCTGGGGACGGTAGTGTGCTCGGCGTGGCAAGTGATAATGGACACGTGCGCCCACACACAACAGAGTTTATATAAACGACGACTAGCGCGAAGGGAGGCGGGTTATTGCACGTAGGTCCCTGCAATGAACAACACTCTGTACCTCACGATGCTTTCACTCGGCTCTATCGGTAGTGTGTTTCCGGTACGTTTAATGCAGCTTAGTACAACCACCACAAAATCCAAAATTGGAAAGGAGGATGTTCGAACATGTGGCATCCATGATAAGTTCGGAACAATTAGCAGGAGCACAAATAACAGTAGACGCACGCACTTCATGAAACACGAGTTGGCGGCAGATGTTCAGGCATACGAGGATCGATCACATTATGACGCTATTGACCCGGCATAAGTCTCCATTCATTATCGTAGAGCCATATTAAAATTTAAGTTGTGCTTTGATGATATTACACACGAAATTATTACTACGATGGGATTGAAATACATCAGTTTGCATTTTATTCTGAACTATTAATACCAATCTTCAAAGAATATCAAAAACAACAATTAATTAAATACTTATGGGTTTCAATTCTTCCAATTGCAAGGCTTTTTAGAATTCAAGAAACCACGAAATATAGAATTTATTGAGAAGACAAAGTTTTAAGAGCCATGGACGATAATAATACAAATAATGAACGGAGTTACCTGATTAATTTTTTTCATTTGCCCTAATACAACAGAACAGTTCGAGCATACAATCCATGATTATTCGACATAGCTGAAATATTGTTCCGTATTAGCATGAGTTTGATTCCCTTTAGATAGTTTACAAATTTACAAGGAAATATAAATTGAACTTAAATAATAACAATACAATTTATTTGGAATATATACATATCAAAGTAAATGAGGCTTATATCGTCAAATTATAATAGAAATATAATTATGAACACTACTTTGTAAAGTTTATGGTTCTAGTCTGACTTCTTTGCAGCTACCATTAGTTAGAGATTCATCATTTTGGTCAATGGATTGATTTAAATAACAAAAACGATTTTAAAGAAATTATTCAATTACAACTCAATATTAAGAAAATATGCATTTGTATTTCTGCGTTTATTTTAAACGCGCAAGAGAAGATAAATATTTTTTGTAAGTTACAAAGCCTTCCTTTGCTGTTTCTGCCACATGTAAATTCATATTTGGTTTCCGAGTCTACGCATACGCGCTTTTTCGAACACGCCAAAAACGCACATCGGCGTCGCTTCCCTAGACGACGAACAGCAGCGAGTGGAGCCCGCGCTGGAAGCCAATCGTTAACGTATTACCCCATTTCACGAGGAAACCGCGCCCAACTAATTTTTTGAGCGAGCGAATATAGAATCGATAAACTATTTCCCTTTCCGACAATTCAAACTCGCACATGGTATGAAACGCAACGAACCGATGTACAGCGGCGAGCACTAAGTCTGCCAGATAAAAGGGGGGAAAATTGTTTACCGCGGGATGCAACTCGGCCGTATGAAATGAACTTGTCGGCCGCGACTCGTAAAATGAAATAAAAAAAGCGCCGACAACGCAAGTTTGTTTGAACTCGACGGCTGACAGCGCAACGAGAGGTCGATCTGCTGGCTAGTAGCCGCCGCACGCTGGCCGTTCGCCGTGCAGGAGGCGTTGGGGAGGCGGACGCCGCCTATCAGACGGTGCTCGGAGTAAATATGGACCCGGGAATTGGCTGCGGGGACGCCGAGCGCCACCGCACACCACGTGACGAGCGGTGGCGAAAAACGCGCGGCGGCGGGTGAATGATGGTGATCAAAGTAAATAAAACTTCCTGGTGCAGCTGTGGATCGCTCAGTAGATCCACGCGAGCTCTCGATGTCAACATCGAAGGCTTTGATTCTTTCATCAACTCCACTTCACGAAATTCATATTATTCGATTTACCGGGGTGACCCGTAATGTAGCTGACCGACTGCTCGATTTGAACATCCGGGATCGGAATTCGGACCCCAACTTATTCAAGGGGAATTTGTGGTGTAAAAAGTAAATTCACGACAGGTTCCATTGGGGTTCTCCGTCTCATATTTATTCCACAATTTCCTACAGATTCATGCTCATTTCTTCCATTACAATCGGCGGCGACAACAGGGGAGAAACAAATGCCTTATCGAGGAGAGTTCAGGGCGGCTATATTAAGATTTCTGGTTGCGGAGCTACAGCCACTGTCCGTTAATACAAAGATGTACTAACGAAGACTTGAAGAAAAATTATCGATGATTAAAAACGATCATTAAATATAGTGCTGAATTCATACTTCACGCAGAGATATTTTATATTTAAAAAATCGTTCACATTTTAACTTTACTACAGTTTGCTAAACGAATCCGAAATTTAAAATACAAGTTCACAATTAATAACATTTAATTTTTGTTTACTTATCCAATTCAAGAAACAAAATTCAAGTTCTTATAAATGCAGCGAAAACAAAACAAACAAAAAATATCTGAACCCCTAAACGAGGTAAGAGTAATGGGAGAAAGCCCGAGCCAATAGCGACGGAGGCGCGCGAGTGGGGCGAGGAGGGTGAGGGGGCGCGGTGCTCCGTGGCTGCTCCGTCATTTCGCCAGCGACACCAGGCCGCGCGCGTCGCAGGAAAGTATGCCCCCGCGTAATTACGCGGCTGGAGCAAGGCGTGGCTGAAGGCGGAAACGGCGAGGGGCGGGGCGGGAATGCCCCGCGCCGCGTCGTAAAAGAGCCCGCCTTGTCCGCAAACGCGCTCTGCGCCGAGCCGTCACCCAACGAAGACGGAGCGTCGAGAATGTCAGTGTTAGAGGCTCGTGGGCGGCGCAGAAAGCAAGAAGCAATGAAGAAGCAATGAACACTAACTGGCATCAAATACACTAGCCAGACGCACGCAGTTTTCTAACGAAAAGTTATACAGTGTCACGTTTAAATACAAACGATGCTGTTTGGGGAACGAAATATACAGATGGTAAACGATGAATTAGAATGTTGTGCTCAGTACAGATGTGGGTCGGGCAATTTTAAAAGAAATCTTCGTACGCAGAAGAACAGCAATGAAGGTAATAACTCGTTGTAATAGGAGATGTAAAAAATTTCTGCCCAAAGTGTGTGTGCACCCTATAACCCATCTTACGGAGCGACGATCGGAAAACAGGGGAGGAGGAGGAGGAGATCCCAAGGGAGGCGGAGTGGACGAGGAGAGGAGGATATTGCTTGCGAGTGTGGCGTACAGAGGGCAGAGATGGAGCGAGGAGGCGGTCCGTCGGCAGACGGGATGAGCCGGTTGCGGGCGGCGAAATGTTGGCTGGCGGGGCGAGGCGGGACGGGGGCGGGCGGAGGTGGAGAGCCGGTCTGTTATTGGCAGGCGCGCGCCTCCCACCGCCAATGCGTTTCCACGCAGCCCCGGCCGGATACTTTCCTGTTACGCGCCGCCATCTGCGAGGTATTACGGCCTCTATAGCACCGGCGAGGGCGGCCGCGATGGGGTGGCGTAATGAAAAAGCGACGCCGCCGCCGCCGCGTTATGACTTTATGTCGCAGTGGACGAAGCACGGGGCACGCACGCGATAATCAGGACAAGTTGCAGACGCACCCACGTCACATTTGCGAAGGACGCCTTTTCTATTTATAAATACCATTCTCCTTCTTCAGAAATACGGCACAGAGGGGAACCTCCTGCCCTTTTATTCCATGAACTTGTTTGATATTCTGGAGTATTGAGTGACACTTCTTCGAATGTTTTTAAATACTCAGAATTCCTCTGTACTATCGATTGGGGCTGGCAAAGATCAATAAAATATGAACATTATCATACTGTAAATTATTTCATCAACTATCCTTTTGAAAAAATAAGCACCGGTAGTTACAAAATCATAATGTGGTGATAATAAAGGATAAATTATTAGAATATTTGGCATTTTATAGATAAAAGTCAGAAGAAAATTAATTAATAACATTTGTATCGAGAAATATTAAAAATGCAGTTTGATAAAAAGGAAAAAAAGGAATTTAAAAGTACGTGTCAAGTAAATACACAGTAATTCAAATCAAGTTACACACAATGCAGAATATTTTTAGACTGTTGTTAGTTAAATACTTTGGATTAATTTATTCAGTGTCTTGTTATAATTAAACAGTCATCAAAAACTTGTAGTACATACCCATAAATACGTGAAGATTAAAGATCTTTTCTATCTTATTAAGTCTCATTATTAACCTTCCAATAAATTATTTTCGGGAAACATAAAAAAATATTAATATTCACGTATTAATGAAGGTGTACTACAAGTTATAAAAGACTGTTTAAGTATAAACATCGACCAAATAAGTTAATACAAAATATGACCGCATCATGCACTTCGTGCTCTGCCTAGGCCGACAACGCGTTGAATGGGCCCAGATTTACCCCCCTCGACCCCTCCCTCAGAGCGCTATTTCGAGCGAAGCCCGCGAAGGCGGCGCTAACTCCGTCAAGGCGATCCGCGTCCGCTGTTGGTCCACCCTTCCCTGCAAGCTGAAGAAGGGCAGCGGGCGGGCGGGCGGCCCTTGAAAGGGCGAGCCGGCGCCGGCGGAGGGCGGGCCGATCCCCACGGAGACGGCCGCGCCCTTTGACCGGTGGCGCGGGCGCCGCCCCCGCCCCTGTGCATGCTCCGCGGTGCACTGGCGCGGACCGGTGAACCAAGAGGGAGGGGCTCCTTGGCACCTGCGCCTTCGCACCGCGCCACTCGTCTGAGGCCTCCGCCCGGCTGCGCGCGGCGCGCGACCAGCCAACGGGGAGAGCTTTGAGGCGCTAATCTCGGAGGGAGGGCGAGGCACAAACAATGGCCCGTTTCGACAGGCTGCGTGCGTGTGGGTGTGATCCGAATACTTTCCTTCATACTAATAGTGATTGATGGATTTTAAGAAAAATAGTACGAGAAGACATTTTGAGGACGTCAAATAGCGCTAGCTAAAATAATGCTAAATCAAGAACCACAACATCAATAGACTTGATTGATTACGAAAGTTGACCATTATCACTAATTAGTCAAATTTTCAAGTTATTCTTTATTGTCGTAATTGTTAATTCAATTACGTGTGCAGAGAGAAGGAGATTTTACTTCTAATGATCTTGAAAGACAACTCAACTCTAGACGTACAGATGTATCTCGAAGAAAAACGATCTTGAGAATGATTCTCTCGATGGTAGGAGAAGAGTGCCACTCTGCAGACACTCCTTGACCATGGGAATGTATATGATCGTGACTCCTTGCCACTATGCAACACACAACTGATGGCACTCATTTGGCGTCCTGTACACTTGACGCAATCGGGGTCGAATACAATAATCTGTCACTGTTACCAACCGCGTGGCGACATCGCAATAAACGACAGAAAAGATCGCACGGATGTAATCGATGGTTGTGAATCGCACAATTGCCAATAAAAAATTTTGCGCATGCGCAGTGGACGTTTTTTGACGTAGTTCATCGCTAGCGATACAAGAGGGATGCTCTGTCGACCGCGACGCGTTGCGCTCTGCTGCCCGCGGGGTCGGCCGCTGCTCGGGCGGTCCTGGAAGGGCCAACCGCCGGGACGAACGGACTCCGCGCAAAGAAACTGTGCGGGCCAATTCTCACCACACTGTTCTAGCGTCAAATCACAGTGACTCACAAATTGACGTGACGCTCCATTTCGTGCTGATGGTGACACGTCCACGTTCAACACGAAACGGTTGAAGCAGCTGGAATATTCGAGAACACATCAATAAGTTGAAAAGCGATTTTCTGGTAGGAAAGAAATGTAGCTGTTGATTTCAATACCCACAAAAATAGAATACAAATGTGTACAGGTAAAAATAAATGAGCAGTTTTGTGAATACGCCATGGTGCGGGGATGTGAACGGCGAGGAAGCTTTGGATGTGTTGGTGGCAGGTAGTGCGGGGAAAGAGGCGCTACCTGAGTGCCTGCAGGAGCAGGTGAGATAGAAAATAGATAGATAGATAGATAGATAGATAGATAGAAGAGAGAGAGGAGAGAGAGGAGAGAGAGGAGAGAGAGAGAGAGAGAGCAGTAGGAGTAGGGAGCAGAGCAATGAGCAGCGAGTGTTGTGTGGTGGAAGTGGGTGGTAGCCTGTGGTTGACGAGTGGAGGTGCGGGGTGGCTGACGGGGCATTGGAGACGCACACAGACTGCATTGGAGACGCGAGCAGACGCTGCAGGACGCACGATGGGTGCGGCGCATGCGCTGTCGATGGTGGATGAGACTGATTTAAAAAAAAAGTGTCTGAACTGGTACTTCACTCGAATGATATGGGGTAGATATGCAACGATGTCCTCACAGGAAGAAGTTGGTGATACATGAACCAGTCAGAACGAGAAGTATGTTAACACAAAGTTGACGGAAAAAAACAATTTTGTAAGTAGTAACATTTACTGAAAACGTGAAAATAACTAATAAGATTATTACAGTGTTAGAGGAAGCAGTAATGGCAGCCCAGTTAGCATTTCTGGCGTCCAACGAAACAAGAGTTTAGCCTTACTGCTATGAAGACTGGCAGCGGGAGACGAATGAGGGCAGTAATGGTGCCCCAGCAGGGTTCCCAACGTGACAAAAAGAGATTAGCCATTGTGCTAACAAGCCAGTGGCAGTGAGTAAAGGTGTAAGTGAGAGCAGTAACAGCGGACCAGTAGGTTCCGACGAAGGGGGTTAGGCATAAACAAAGAGTTTTCCACCGTGCTGTGAAGAGAGTGGCAACGAGGGAAAGTATTAGCAGGAGCAGTAATGGCGGCCCAGTTAGCGCTCCTGGCGCCCAAAGATACAAACGAGAGGAGAGCGCCCCCAGCGACGCCTTTCGCTTTCCCTGAAATGTGATCTCCGCGAGGCACGATCCGCATTAGAGCTGTTTGCATTCGCCCAGAGTACAAATTACAGAGCTGGGAGATTGTTTGGTCTAGTCGGCAAATGTTTTCCGCTTAAAGTCATGAGAGATAATAAGCGCCAGCGCCCGGCATCGTTACGGCCAGTGCAACGCTGGGAGGAAAGGATGCAAGCGTTCGCTCGAGACGTGGGGCACCGCCCCTGCACGGGGAAACGGCGACTGTTGCTGTTATTCAGTTTCGCTTTCGAAAGAATCCTCACACACATCTCGGACTTGAAAGGAGAATGAAACAGTAATCCGATTGATAGTTTGTGTCATTTCACTGCAACTTTTGAATCGCAACATCGGCTTTATACTTACCAGGATGATGTACAGTTCAAAAATGAATTTTCAGTCGCGTTGGTAAATGAAAAACAAAATCAAATCAAATGTTTCACTTCAACTCTGCGGTAGACGACATTTTAATGATGAACTTTTTCAATATAAACATTTAGTTGAGTTGAATTTTTATTTAGTTTGATATATGCTCACAATTATCAGCAGATTAAAACCATTTACTATTTTAATTAAGAGCCTTATTTCATGCATTTCGTCGATATTTTTAAAAAAAATTTTAATCTTACTTAATATTATGAATATTGCTTAAATGGCCTTCAATAATTGTATTTTTTTAATACTTGCTAACAGTGATGCCGAGTGACTTTTAGCCAGAATGCCGGAAAATCAGAGTGGTTCTTGATGGTACAATTGCTGCCAGTAATTGAAAAATTTGCCCGTGTGTCGATGACAACTAGCGGCGGGGTCATGACGACCGCATGGAATGTCACTCAATGGTAGAACATGAAACGATCGCGTGAGCCAAAATCAAAGTGGGAGGTGGACAGCCGACAGCGACGGCTCGAGTGACGCGTTCAATGCGCCTCTACGTGTCAATGAGGATCGAAAAATGTGTAGCACGTCGATGGACGGATTCTGATATTACAGGCTGTATATGACGGAATGACGCAGAAACGAGAACAAAGCAAACGCATATGTATGGAGAATAAATATTGCATATCAGTCAATGCACTAAAAAGCGTCACTATTGGTCTATAAAAAGACGATCATTGAAAACAGAATTTGCAATAGTACCGAAAATAAAACAATATTTCAGTTATCTAGTACTGTCGTCAATAATTAAGAGACGAGTTTCTGGCAATTGAAAAAAAATATAATACGGGCCTTCGCGGAATCTCTTTTACGAATTTTTAGGTTTCAGTATTAAATTAGTGGTTCTAATGCAATGCACGAAATATTCCTTTTTTGTCTCCCATAACATTAGAGCGAAAGCTGAATTATAAATTTCATTGAAATTCATTTAACAGAATTAAGAACGTAATTCTATTATAGAATTTTACAAAGAATCTCATTTATTGTAAATAAATTACATTCATTTCGTCTCTTTTCTTCTCCTCGATAGACTGGTCCACATGCGACATTTCGTCCACCGTCATCCCTGGATTTTCGAAGCTGGCCGTGCCATTCTCTCTGTAGCTTCAGGATGACTCAGTTGTAATCCCCGGTATTCGTTCAGCTCCTACAACCACCATTTCTCTGCAAAACCGGAACTCGATAGCTCTACCATTTCGTTCCGATAGTGTACTCTCTTATGGCGCTGGTGGTGGAGGCCATGGCGCTGATGGTGAAGATGGCGGGCGGCGTTGGTGCGGGGTGGCGGTGCGGTTTCCTTTTCATCCGAAAAGTCAATTGGCCTGCGCGGGCGCCGACAATGGTGCGCGTCGGAGCGACGGGATGGCTTCGCTTCGCGCGCACAATGAACCCCGGGCGGGCGGGCGGTTTGTACGGACGCGCGGAAAGGGTACAGGGGAAGGACAGAGATAACAGATCGAGAAAGGGAACCGCCACGAGAAATTGAAAGGGATTGGAGTGGATGATGTTGGCGCAGGCCGCACACTGGCCCACCTCGTTAAATGGCGGAGCTGACCAGAAAATGAAGGGGAAATTAGGATAGAGAAAGCAGAAGGGGAGAGCGCAGGGGCGGGGCGGAGGGTTGCCAGGGGCGACGAGCAGGAGTGGCTGCGTGCAACACCATGAGAAGCTGCACTGACAACTAGTTGTTGGGATGGAAACATTACGACGCAGTGAGAAAACGAGGACACATGCGGTAGATGTTAGACAACTTGTATAAAGTGAGGACAATTGTGGGTGATCCGAGTGGTAAATCGCATTAACTAGTAGGTGTGTCAGTGTTTATTGAGCTGTGAAACTGTAATAGGAGCAGTAATGAAGTCATGCGAGATTGTAGAGGACGAGGCGTTGCAGGGAAGTTGTGTGCCCACGAAAATATTGAAGCTAGTACTCAACGGTGTGCGTTGGCATGCGCAACTTTTTTGGCTGTGCTCTATGTCGGCAGGGGCGGGGGGAGGCGACACTGTACGCAACGCAAAGCCTCGCCCAGCACGAGCGTTCTGGGTTGTGCGGTGGAGGGGCGGGAATGGGCAATGAACCGCCGCGGAATGATCCAGGCGAATGAACTGGAGGGCGTATGCGCAAGGGGTTGGAGGGAAGGGCCGGCAAAAGGATCAGCGAGCGAGCAGTATTTCAAACAAACGATAAGCATGTGTGAGGCGGCAAGGGACGCGTGTAGGGTGTCGCGTTTCGGGAGAGCGTTGATTGGCAAGTGCCCGAACGTGGGTGGACCTGATGAACCCTGTGCGTTGGGGGCGCAGGGGTTTGCTCAAGGTTGCAAAAAGTCGCGAGCGGAGGCCGTGCGCGCGGAAGGGCAAGCGAGCAAGCGCAACAACGGCGTGCAGTGGAGGTCTGCACGGCGAGCTAGTTGGTCGCTGGCGAAGGGCTGAGTCTGGGCAACGGCCCTGACAGGCTTCGCTTTAAAGATGCGATATCGACAACAAAACATCAAGGGTCAAAACGAAAATAATGATGTTATCGATATTTTATATTATATTATATTATATATATTATTTTATATATTATCCCCAAACCCCCAAATCACACTGCGGACAATTTAATATAACAATGGTCGTGTTTATTAATTTATAATTGAGATTGAACTGGACATATGAGGGTAGAAACATTAGAATGTAAAAGATTCAAGGTATTCATGGACTCAATGCATAGATTTTCTGATGTCTTATACGATTCCTGTGCTACGTGAAGAGCTAAATTGTCAGATTGGTTGATGTAAATGCTGCTGTTAACACTATCCGTGCCCACTTGCGCTTTCACCACAAAATGACAGTGAGTAATGACAATTCAACTATCTCATACAATTTGAGTAGTTCCGCGAATGAAGAATTCAAAGGAAAAAAGATTAGCACACTACTCTACACATTAGAGTTCCCGATATTTAATGTCGGTGGGTGTCGGAGAACGCAATATGTTCAGTATGCCTTCCGAAACGAAAGGTAAAGCAAACTGGTGACATTTTCACATGATACAAGAACCAACAATAACATTGTGTTGAAAGTTCTTTGACTGATAAACTTTTCGTACTTAGACTTTAGTTCGCGACATGTTTCCAGACAGCCCAGTACCGTGCTACACGGAACACTAGAATTGCAAAATAGTTGTGACGAATTAAACATGATTGAGGAGACTAGGAGTGATTAGACCACAGGTCCATTAGGGGACAAAAAACCCTAAGGAATCATAGAGTTCGTCATAAAATAAGATACAAGATGCAGACAGCGTCGGTGCGTTTTCAGGTGTTATGACTCAGGATCATTGCCGTTGATGCATCCGTGACCCAGAGGTCCTCGGGTTCGGGAGACAAACTTTCGACATTAGCTATATAGCTGTGTCAAATTTAGCCGCTCTCTGGAGGAGACATAGCGTTCGGTTGCTCTGATCAGTAGTTTTCCGTGGTTTCTCGGAGAAATACTAGGCGAATGCTAGAGCAGTATTCCAACACACTGGACAAGAACCGCGCAATCATCCCTTTTCATCCTTCTCCGCCCCTCTCCCCCCCACACACATTTAGATGAATCGGGAGTTCAATAGAGAGCCTAGAGATTATCCCGCTCGGGGCGCGGAGGGAGATAGCTGAAGGAGAAATCTTCGCGAGCCCATGTGCAGATCTATGCCGAATTCCACATTCCAGCGGAGAAGGAACGCCCCCGCCCGGCTCTAACATGCACTACACTCGCGGGACTAGTGACCAAAGTAGATGACGCGCAGAAGAGCCTAAAATCCTCAATCACTCACTCCAGTTTCTACTGAAAGCCCACGATTCCAGCCAGAACTCGAGCGCCGCGCGGGACCGCAGCTCCGTCAGGGGCGGCCCGCTCGCCGACGCCCACGCGGCGGTGGGATTTACCTAGGCGTTTAGCACGTCAGCTGCTCCGCTATCGCGGCGCCCCACACGCCGTCTGACGCGAGAAATGGGGGTCGGTTAGAGCCCCCCCCCCGCCCCCCCCCGCTCCGACCCGGCCCCACTGCGCCCACGCCGGAGCTCGTGTTTCAAGAGGTTTCATTTCCGCTGCGCGCCGGGGTTGCCGCCTCGCAATAACATACGCTTCTAATGGGGCTCGCCAACAATTGTACGCGTGGTAAAGCGGGCGCGATAAAACGAGCTTAGAAGCAACTAACGATGCTGAGATGGTTGTCAAAAGAGGGACGTATTTTGTAATGAGAGATCGTGGAAGAAAATGTTCAATCGCTTGAAAATGTTAATGTGTCAAACAATATATTACGAAATAATTTCTTTAAAATATCGAAAATAAATTATACCTTATTTTAACCAAAAACAGAGGTCAACGCGTATTGAATTAGACACAAAGTACAGGAAAGAAATAAGAGAACATAGTTATTGTAACGTGTATAGCGACTGCTGGAAAAACAAAAGCAGATTCGTTCTGACATTTCAGGGAAAATTTAGAATACTACGGCGGGCGGGCTAAGACATTTGTATTTCTTACTTCCAAAGCCGAAGAAACAGCAAAGTTTCTCGAGAATTGAGCTAATAAATCACAGTCTCATTTTACTGACACTCCATGGGAGCGAAATGAAAAGTCGGCCACCGCGCGCCATCCCTGCTGCGTGGAGCGGGGGCGAAGGCGGCTGTTGGCGTGCCAGGGCGTCATCTCCACTCGTCTCGCGTAGGGATTGTCACTTGACGCCAATTTGTCCCGCGTCGCGGTTAGCAGAAATCGCCTTTATTCTCACATATGTAGGGTGTCTTAGAATAAATGTTACAAGTTCCTAGAACGTCGAAGATTATAACTTTTTTACAATGAACAGGAGGGAAATTTCATACAACAAAATTACACATGCAATATTTGCTTCGACTTACGCAACACCCATACATTAGTGTTGGGCAGATCACGTTCTGACGCAAAGATATTTTGAGCACTCGTCAAACACAGGTGAGTGGTTGCCAAAGAATCTGGGGCAAATTTTACTTGTTCAACTCCGTTATATGAAACTTCCCACTACATGTTTATTGGTAAAAAAGACTTTTTTGCCATCATTGCATGCTGTAGATGTCTGTAACATTTATTTAGAGGCATTCTGTATACGTGTTTTATTTTCTTATTAAAGTTACAATTCTCCGCATACGTCGCCGAAGGTACAGCAAAGAGAGATTGATGCCTACGCAATGTCACCTAGCAAACGTTTCGCGCCTCTTAGTACTTTAGCTGTTATCACTATTTTCTACTATTACAGAGTACACGTAATAAAACATTCTAATTTATTCTGTTGTGTTACATTTTTTCATATAAAAGCTCTTAAAACTTCAATTTTTTTTTATCACGGTCACTACAATCGAGCTTTCATTACTTAATACTTTGATATTTACATGTCTCTGTTCGCAGAGTGACTTTTTGAAGATGAGCATTTTCGTGGAACACGTGTTCCAACTACCGGCCGCCAATTCGAAAAAGAGCTTGCGTTTCCACAAACATTATTCGCAGCGGCGGACGGTTCCGTGGCCCACGCACCCGAATTACGACGCGCCGTTGCCCCTGCACAGGCGACAGCGTTGCAGCACGCCAGGGCGGCGCGGACCTGCAAAAACGGGAGCGACGAAGTTCCCGTGGCACGGAGCACGCCAAGGAAGAAAAATTGCGTTGGAATGAAAGTTCGCTTCCATTACAAGCGGCGTGGTGCTGCGTTTCTCGCAGCTCAACTGTCTAGTATGATATTTTACTTTAAACCAAGGCTTAAAAGCAGAGTAAGGTTATGTAATATACAAATGAAGTAAACGTACACCAATGATGATGTAAATTTTGGGTTGGAACGCAAGTTCGTTCCGATTCAAGACACTAGCCAACCAACGTCAATGCCAGATATATAGCTATGTCTGTTTTGCCGTGCACATTGAAAGCAGTACATATTTGTACGTATGGCATTATACGGCGCCGTAACAGTGCAGGAGATGCAACCTGCTCGTTTTATAAGCATAACTAAGCACTACGCACTACACGGATCATTCTAGCGACAGAAAACTGCACTGACTTACTCAGTTCAGGTTATATACGAAAGTGTAGTGTTAAAAGAGTTATTGAAGAGACCGTAAAGAAAACCGAATGGAAGAGCGTTGTCTTCTCTAGCAAACAATTTATAGCTTTGTAGGTTCAATTCTGAAGCCTTTACATTTTCACATTTAAAAAACTGCATTTGAGTGAATGCGTCACTGGGCCACGTTTGGTTAGCAAAGTGTTTTGTTGAAAATCACATGTTGGCAGGTACATACAGTAAGCGAATGTACATTTACAATTTCAAAGGAAACTAAAGAAAACCCTGCAATTATCTCTCAAGGACATATTTAAGGACACTTTCTACTAGCCTTCTCCATCTTCATTCGCACAACGCGTTTTTCTGGTCGAAAATACACGAAATTCGCAGCGTGTTTCTTGGAAACACGCCGTGTATTTTCGGCCAGCCAGCGCAACGCGATCACATTCGCTGTCACGCGCCGCGCGGCGAAGAGACCTCTTTCCCGAAATCCGCTGGCGCGTTAGGCGCCCAGTCGCAGCAGGTGGGCGGGCGGACAAAGACCGAGCGGCGGGAGCAGGACGGGACGGTGGCGGGGCGGGGGCGGGGGCGGGGACGAAGCGGTCAAATATTTAGAATCGGCGTTTGTTTGCCCCGGCCGTAATGAAACCGAAGTCAAGCCCATCCCATCCCAGTTAGGTCCCGCCAGTCGATCCGCCGCTGTTGGCAGCTTCCCCCCCACCCACCCACTGCGGGTGGTGTAGGCAGCCGGCAACTGTTTGCCGTCGTACATTGTTAAAACATTGGGAGAAAGAGATTACACGAGATCTTTACCCGTCTAGGCAGAAAACCCGCGGTTGGAATTTTTAAGGTAAATGTTTTCCTTGAAATAATTTATTTACAATAATTATTTGAGAGAAAAAAAATTACGGATTTTTCTCTCTTTTTCAAATGGAAGTTCTTTACGTCTTTAACTACCTTCCTTCTTTATCAGGTACATGCAATTTTTTTTGTGCACATCGTTCTATAAATGATTCCATTAACTTAATGTGTTTGCCAAGCACATAGGTCCAAAACTTACTTCTAAATTGATTCGCTGTTCAGAAGTGAACATATACTTGCATTTTTACATTTGTCTCAGAGTTTCCTAATAACTTATTATATAGCCATGTCGTGCTAATGTTTCAGTACTATTTTTGATTTGTTTCTTTTCATGGTTGGTTGGTAGCTAGTTCCGGGCGTGTCAACAGCTTAGATTAGTCCCGTAAGTGTAGTGTATGTTTTTTCCTCGCGAGTTGGCGGTGCTCTTCCCCCGCTGGATGGCGAGATCCGGCGCCGACCTACCGACCTATCCGGCACCGCCCCAGCCGGGACAAGCTGTAAGCTCCCGACCAGTGTCCCGGAATATGTGGTAGTGTAGCGCATGTTAGTGTAAGTGTGTGTGTACGGGGAGAGGAAAGAACAATGACGAAGAAGGAAAGATTGCGTGCGGTCGTTGGCCCGTTTGTTAGGGTCATGCTGGAGCATTTGTCTGGTATGTTTCTTTTCATGATTTTAATTATTTGAGTAAACATTGTTGTGATTATTGGGATATTTAAACACTAGACGACCGGGTACACTGAGTCTATTATCAGACCTATCGAGAAAAAATAATTACACTTTTAAAGACGGTCATATACGAATCCAATATGGTCAGATAAACGCAGCAACTAATTACAGTCCAGCGTTAGCAACATGCGGATGACGTCGCAGACAAATGCATGCACTAACTTTAAACGAAAGGTTTCGGATGGGTCTGTGATCAAAGGGCGCCCCGCCCGTGATTCCAGAACCAAAGGCACTTTGCACTAATTAGTAATGCATGCAGTGTGCATTCCGGTGAACCTGTTGCTGGGATATTCATACACTCCGAGGAAGCCACCAAAGTCGAGGCGTGCAATTCTAATGCGATGCAGTAATTACAAATGCGCTGCCACCAAAACCGCTAATACTATGTAATCAGAAATCTGTGCATGCCTGCTGTGCTTTCAGAATTTTATAGGGCGTAGTCACACGTGTTTGCAAACAAATCAAGTTTAATGCACACAATTCAGGACCAGAAACAAAGGAAAATTTGACGTATTTTGAAAGAGGACAAACCTTTATTCTCTATGGTAGTAGAATGCATTCTTATTGAATGTTATGGATTGTCGAATAAAATATAACCTTCTATAGAGAAAAATGAAGAATGCAATGATATTGAGTAGGAATGATTCAGAACGTATCGATATCGAGACCGCCGGAAGCAAAGTGTACCCTGTTTCGTATACAATTATTTCTTGGTTTCTCTTTAAACGTTGATTGGCACAGTTCTCTAAACGCTTTTTCCTCAAGGGCTAAACTGCACTCATTCAAAAATATATGTCAAAGAACCGATATTGCTAGAAAACTCCCACCTGAAATGTAAATTATTTAATAGTCTTTGTCGAACAGTTCACTCTGCACCTACATGCTTACAGAGAAATCACGGAGCGAACGTCAATTGCCTGTTTGTCGTCGCCGCGCGCAGTCGGGCAGTTTCAGATCGCGGCTTCCAGCAAAGCTCCGGCGGTGACTGCGGCGGCGGCAGTGGAGAACGGGCGACAGCTGCGAATCGACGCCGCTTTGTCGCTCGCGACCCCTCCCGATTTTTAATTAATTCGAATAAAGATAACACAAAAGGGAAATAGTCTCGTCGGTTTCGGGCAATCCATCAAGGGAGCCGTGCCACAGCGAACCCCGGCCACCCCGACCCAGCGCGTCCCCGACGAACGTTACATTTTTAACTTAATATTCATCGATCGAATTGACAACTGAATGCGACGTCGCCTCGGATGAATGACGCAGATTACGTAACAATCGCGTGTAATGACAAGTGACTGCTGCCAAACGCGGCGTAATCCGCGCGGCCGATCCCGCCCCCATCCCATCTCCCCTGCCAACGCCCCCTCCCATCGGCCGGGTCAGGAACGGGGCTGCCGCTAATTGGGCTTTTTGCTCCTGTCGTCGTGGGATGGACCCTTCCTTTCATATTAATAAGCCGCATTCCTCCCGGCGAAGCGGGGTGGGGCACAGCAGAGCAGGGCGGGGCAGAGCAGGGCGGGGCAGAGCAGGGCGGGCAGAGCAGAGCGGAGCAGAGCAGGTGGGGCAGAGCAGGGCGGGGCAGAGCAGGGCGGGCAGAGCAGGGCGGGTCAGAGCAGACGCGGAAGAGCAGGGCGGAGCAGAGCAGGGCGGGGCGGGGCAGAGCAGGGCGGGGCAGAGCAGGCGGGGCAGAGCAGCCGGGGAAGAACAGGGCGGGGCAGAGCAGGGCGAAGCAGAGCAGGGCGGGGCACAGGAGGGCGGGGCAGGGCGGGGAGAGCAGGGCGGGCAGAGCAGGGCGGGTCAGAGCAGACCGTGGAAGAGCAGGGGGGGCAGAGCAGGAAGCGGCGAAGCGCGGCAAGACAACTCGCAAAGAGGCTCGGTTGGGCGAGGCGTAGAGTGCTTCTCAGCGGATACCGCCAGCTCTTGCGCTTCGAGAGATGCAGAGCGGTAGGCGGCGCCGGCGGCGCGGCCTGCGAGGGCTGACTCCCCAGGCACGAATCGACGTATCTATCACCGCGGGCACAAAAATGGTTTATCTGCAGCGCCGTTTAATGCTGCTGCGAAGGATTTGCCCAATAACATTCCCCGTGATAAATGGCCACACTTGTTTAACAATGGATAAGGTTCTATACCATTCTACTTAAATTACACTTTATTAGCGAATACGTGAGCTTGTTTGAATCTGTAAAATAAAAAAAAATATAGAGGCAAAACGAATATTTATTTGAAAGTGAGATGAATCGGTTCTGACCCAAGAATAATGTAATATTGAAATTGTTTCGGAGTGAGAATTTCTGTAAAATGTATACTTCTCAAAATTCAGACTTAATTTAGTGAATGAGAGAAGGAACAGTAATCACAGAACCATGAGAATGAACATGTACGAGTTAATTACGCAATATAATTTTCGTATGTATATGACTGTGAGTTACTTATTGGTTGATGAAAACAATGCCTAATTAGAGTGTGGGATGTATAATTAGAAATACTTCGATGATAAATGAATTCTTTACGCACGTTAATACGAACGTTATTATTTTTAAATTTTAACACAATGAAATGTTTGATAGGAAATACTGCATTGAAAGAAATGACATAATTTGACATTAGCAGCTGAAATGTGTCTTCTGTAGTTCAACAGCTAATTGATTCAACAGCTCATCCTCTAACGAACGTCTGGCTTGCAGGAGAGGCGGACGACATTCCGGTTTTGTTTCTCTCAATATCCGGAGCAGGGGCAGCGGTCGTCCAATGTCTCTTTCAGAATCTCGCAAACATTCCTGCAGTCAAGAGCCCTTTCAGCGCCGTCACACATCCGATGTTATCTCAGAGCAGGGCTGATTGATGGACCGGTTGGAACGACCAGTGCAAGATCTCAGGGCAAGAAATGTAGAACTGCAGGATTCAAAGCAATTTCCAGGGCACTCACCACATATCGCAATGCAGCAATACGCTTCCATCAAGCAAATCACTACTTCCCACGGACCATAAAATTATTTAAGCGCCAGTTCTCAATGGGAAAAAGTACCAAAAAATTAGATTCGCGCGTAATGCGAATAATCTCACAAATTCAACACTACCATTTAAAGTCCCATAAAAATATAAAATCAAGCATATTTATTTTAATTTTTAGAGCGAAGAAAGATAGTGAAATAAGGCAAACCAACCATAACAAATCATTTGCGCAACAAGAGTTATCACCACAACTCTAGGAAAACTAAGTTTAACGATGATACCTGAGAGATGGAAATTGGCGAGGTTTTCAAACTTTTGGAAGTGACTAGAGAGCATTTTAAAGAAGCAAGAAATTCCGGATAATTCGGAAAATCATCTTGACCATTGAAGAAAACAGAGATGTAAATTGAGAAGACGCTAGACTACGATATCCATATTTTTACCAGCCATATTTCAGGCGAGCGGGGGCGCGCTGACCCGAGACCTCTCTCGAATCGCTTTGGAAAAGAGAGATATTCCGCGTCGCGCGTGCACCTGCGCCCGTCCACCCAGAAAACACAGCAGCCGGCCGGCCGGTCGGGCGGCGGCGCTCGCGCAGAAACCTGCCCGCGTCTGCGCTGAATAACGACATCCGGCGGCGGTCCTCGAACCCAGCCCCAGGCTTCCGGCGGCCCAAGGAGGCCCGGCGAGCGCAGCCAGGCCGGCGCTCCGCAACATTAGGCATCGCTCCCCCCGCGCCACCCGCCCACTCCTTCGGTCCCAGTTCGGCGCTTCCGCCGTCGACCCCGCCCCCTCCTCCTCGCTCCCCCGCCGCGCCGCGCCGGTCCCCGGGCCCCCGCCCGACCGCCCGTCCTCCGCGCCGAGTGGGAGCGGCCGGGTCGCCCCAGATGCGGGGTGGGGCGGCGGGGTGGGCGAAGGCCGGGCTGCTCCGGCCCCGGAGTTTCGCGGACTCCCTGCGCCGCCGCGCCGGTCCCGAGAGGAAGGAACCATTGTCTAGAGACTTAGCGAACTCGTCCACGAGCGGGCGAGCTGGGCCGGGGGCCGCGGCGGGGCGGGGGGCGCGGGGCGGGGGCGAAGACGGGGGCGCTTTCGCGGGGCGGGAGGAGGTTGGTGGAGGAGGCGGGGGCGGAGGGCGGGCGACCTGCTCGGGGGACAATGGGCAGCGCCCTGCGAGGGCGGCCGAGGCGCCACCCGCCCGCCCATTGGCTGCTCCTCCAGGAGGGCGAGGGCGCCGTTGGAGGAATTTTAGGCCTCTAGGAGCAGCTCCTCCGCCTCTCGCCGGCCCCACGAGGGCGTGGCATGGCACGGGGGCACTGGCTGTGCCCCACATTTGATGGGTCGTATCGGAGAGGTGTTCCCCAAATCCCTGGATGAAATGTTTCTGAGTGCGTTATTATCCAAACGTTTCGTTACCAGTGACAGATTTTACTATTAGCTGTAGTGTAAATTAATAATATTTCTATTTACGTTTTGAACAAATTGTTGTTGTTTTTTGTTATTTAAGATCGCATCGACATCTAGGTCATTAGCGAACACTATTGGAGTTATCGTTGTGGTAACTATGAACATGAAACGAAATGGTGATGATAAGGGGTGAAAGGACGAACACAAATACAACCATGCCAGAGGTGGGACTCGAATGCGTGACCCTTCGGCCCGAGATCACTACGATACTACTGCCTGAGCGATCTCGGCCACTAAGCTGGCAACAAATTTATTATTTCTTCGTGGACACATTTATTTCTCTAACTTCATACAAATCACTTCATTTGGCAAAGTGCAACTTACGTTTTGAAATAGTCACTTTAATGCAAACATGTTTTCTGATGGAGGTAACAAGTCAAAGATTAAAGAAAATAGAAGGGAAATTACCCCAAAATAAAGATAAAAAAGGATGTAAAATAAAGATAAATACTTTTATACTTGTTTTAAAAAACAATAAAAATTGAATATACTACAATAAAATAATGATAAAAAACTAGCACATGTGGAGTGCAAGTACAGAATATATATATCTGTACAAAATATACGTTAGATTTGAGATCATCTATTTTTTTACGGCTACATTATGTTTTATTACAATTCTAATGCAATGTTTATACTAAAATACACAGTAATGAACCATTAAACTCCACGAAAAAACACAAAGAAAACGCATGTTCCTCAACTTGACATAAACAGACCGAAAACGTAAACACATCGAGGGAAAACGAACAAAACCTATACAACTACTCCAAACAAAAAACTGTCCAATCTAATCGGATTAACCTCGGCGTTTCGTCTGAAGGGAGTCGTTGTGCCTGCCTCCCAGGGCCTTCTAAATGAATCCCAAACCCGAAGGCGGACCGCCACGCCGTGTTGGGGGCTCTGGTGGCCCCGCCCCCTTCCCCCCTCCCACGCCGCTCATCTCGCTTCCCGCGCCCGCACTCGCAGAAAAAAAGGGAAGGCCGGCCGGCGCATTGTCCGCGCAGCAACAAAGCATCGGCAGGCGCCGGGAATAATCCGCGTGGCGAAGCGGCCGCCGCCGCCGCGAATCATCGACCAGGTTCGCACGCCGACTTGCGCCATTGAAAATGACACCATTCCACACATTCGTTCTAACGAAATGTAAATTATGCATCAAAAGGGAATCGAACCGAAAGCGCTGTTGGCGGGGTTTATGCATGCTCTTAGCGTAATGCGCATTGTCTGCGCGACGCGCGAGAGGAGCAAACAAATGAAACAAAGCGCAGTTGAAAAATGGAGAGACTGAAAACGGAAAAAAAAATCATTGGCTGGCGCGCAGGCACAGAAGTCTCTTTATAGGTAATGATATGGACAATGAGAGAAGTAGGGTATTGTATCCTCTTCTGTTAGGGGAGTTGTTCCCTTGAATAGTTAACGTTCATTTAATCCGAAAAGAACGACAACGCAAAAGCAAATAAACTCTTAAAAATTTTCTACAATTAGTAATCCTACAATGATACTGATATGTATGGGTAAACTATATTAACTTATTTTACTTGAAAAATGATTATCGATTGTAAATAAATGTAAATGACACTCACATTTATAGTTTTACTCAATATTTGTTCTCTATTTTCGAATTGCAGGTTCAGAATCACAACACTTCAAGGAGCTACTCTTCTCTGAAGATTTTGAACGTAAAGTAGAATTTGGATCACGTACAAAAATGATTTAGTGCCGCAAAGAGAAGTCAAACAGAACAATTATGAAAAGTGAAGAATAGCACCTAAATACCTATTTTCCTAAATAGAAATAACTGTTGTCAAAGTGTGTAAGGAGACTGAGTCGTACTCCAAAAATGTACATAGTTTGCGGTGTTTGTATCAAAGAAAGCAAACACATACAGTGTTTTCAAGTTTTAGAGTATCTTTCAGTCAAACAAAAAAAAGGCTAGCAAAACGATATCTCGTTCAGTTTCAGAAGATTATCAAAGCGTTAAACTTTATTTTCTTTTTAATACTTGCACCTTCCTGCCATTCGCATGTTGACCCTGGGCGTAACATAAACAACCCTCATCCGAAAGTGACCTGCTGCCAGTCGGTCAGGGCGCAGGGCAACACACTGGAAAGGGCTAACGGAGGGCGCATCAGCAGAAGAACCCGCCAGTGCATGGGCGGGAGCGCGAAGAAGCCGCGGGGTGTATTCCGAAAAGACTGGCGGCGCGGGGGCGGCGCGGGGCGGCGCGGGGCGGCGCGGGGCGGCGCGGGGGGGGGCGGCGCGGGGCGCGCGGGGGGCCGTAGCAGGCGCCAGTCGGCCGCAGGCGGAACAGTCGTTGGCTCCGAAAAGACCCAGCGAAATACGGCGTCGTGGCGTCGCGACGCCGTTAGCGAAGCCCCCAACGACGTCGTCGCGACGCGCGCGCGCCCGCGGTTAACGTCAGGGCGCGGCGCGGCGCTTCGAAAGCGCGCCCGGAGAAGACGAGCGGCGCTGGCGGCGACGCGTGCGGGGGCGGGGCGCAGGCTAAACAGTCGTTAGTGTCAATGGGTGGGTGCCGGGGGCGGAGTTAGAAATGGACTGATAGCGAGTGACGACAGGGCAAGGCGGTGGAGGGAGAAGATGGGACGAGAAGGCGAAGCTAGGAGGCAGGCAATGAGGTTGGAAGAAGCGAAGGGTGTGGGCGTGGCAGCGAGAAGAGTCGGTGAGAGACAAGAGGTTGGGGCGGAGATCGAGCGGGAGCAGGGGCCGGCGCGCGCTGCAGAGGTTCCTGCAGAGTCGAGGTGGGGAAGACTCCGCTGCCTCTGACGGCGATGGCCGCCCCATTTATTCGGTCGAAGCGTCGTTCCACACGCTGTGAATGCGCCAGAGATTTCGGCGGAGTTTTCATGGTTGAGACTTACGTGTGAACACTGAGAGACAGCATTCTATATACTAAATGAAATTTAAAAAACAAGTATTATCTGTGAGTTACAATAGTAATAATAATAATAATAATAATAATAATAATAATATTAAACTTATTAGAATGAAACGATTATGAACACATAATTCAATTTTGGATGTTTTGGTGTTTTTATACACTTTCTGGAAGTGATTAAAGGAAATCAAAAATCTTTAGTAATAATTTGAAGGATTGTGCCCCTTCTCGTGTTTAACACACAGTTTCTCTCCATTCCAGATGGTGAAAAACGCCGAAAATGTACAGATAAATGAACAAAAAAAATCCAATTACAATTGTTTTAAGTCCTTTAACTTAGGAAAGAAATTAAAAGTAAATAAAGCCAAGAGATGACATTAGATATGAGACATTCATTACATATGACGGAATGGTTTTCCATAATGCACTAGGCATTCATCATACAATAATTACATTAGTAGATAGAACCACTTTGTCTTTCACTTCAGTGTTACAGAGACTTCCCATATGAACCGAGGAAGCAAACACTCCATTTCCTCGCTGGCCATTGAACTGGGCGAAACTGCTACCTGCGCTAAATGAGCCCCGTTGAGCCGCTCGTTTCAAACCCGTTGCGGCGGAAGTCGCGTCCGTTTCTTTCTCCAGCGCACTCTGCGTTGGCTCCCGCACCGCCCCTCGGGAACCGTCAAACAAATCATTTCGTCAACAAAGACACAGCGGCCGCTTCTTTGGACAGGAGACGTTCGCGTCGCCAAGTCGGTCATTATTCCAACTGTTCGGAGGGGACGTAACAGTACCCGTTCCTCGAAGTTACGTCGGAAGATCGGTGGCCCGTTACTCCGTCGCAGGGTTTCTCACCGGACAGGTTTGAGTGCCTCGGCGAGCACTGCTTACGCTTATGAAGGAGCGCGCCACGGACTCGAGGCAGCACGGGAGGGAGGGGACGCATGTCGTCGACACAGAGCTGCGGCGAAGCCTCCATTTTTAGTAGCTTCAATGCAATCCTCGAGGCACGCGGGTGGACCAGTTGAGTTGACCTTCGAGCCAGCTGTCTCTCAAGGGACTCTGACCCGGAGGTCCAAGGATTCGAGTCCCGACGATTGCAGATTTTCGGCACTACCTAAATAGATAGGGCGAATCAAGCTCCTGTCTGGACGAGCGGCCGGCGGCTCTGATCGGTAGTTTTCCCTGGTTTCTCCAATCAATGAGCTTTACAAACGAGATTCGTGGGTGATCTTTCCTTCCTCTTTTCCTCGTCCTTGTCCTACCCTGTCCTCTTTTTTACACAAGCACTTACATGTACTACACTACCACACATGCCGGGAGTTTACAGCTTGTCCAGGCAGCGGAAGTGTTCCGATGTAGGAGATACCTGAAGTGGAAAATCCCCTACAAGTCCACAAATAGGTCGGAATGGAATAGCACTATCTACTGGGGGAGGAACACACTACCTCCCACAATAAAACATTCACTATACTAACGGGACTAATCACTGCAGCACGGAAAGATAAATCAATCAATCTGGTGGCTGTTTCACTGCATCACGTCGTCAAGTGGCCAGGCCGTGCACCATCCCACCTCTGGGTTCCAATCCCAGTCGATCTATGGAAAATTGATGGTGAATAGAGTGGGTTGTTTCGGAGTTTTGCGTTTTCCTTTGCCTTTAATTTCATCATTGCACATTATAACATTCATTAAACAAACAATTCAGCAAGGTTTAAGTACTGAGAAACATAATAAAAATAAAATAACAAGGCACCGGGTACCAAGAACCTTAGTAAATGAAGACAAGATATGAGATATTTTACCCCATACCTCTTGTTTTTGTACAATACGAAGCTCTCTTTAGTATGACTAACAGAAGATGGCACGCCTTCGTACATTTCTACTGTGTCGTATTTCTAGCGAAGGATGTATTTAAAATTATCTTACAAAAATAATAAACATTAATTACGTTCCAAATTATTTTCATTCTCTAACTAAATAGCACTCTTGATCGTGGTTCCAAATTACTGATGATACCTGAACTACATATATTTTGAAAACGGGTCAAAGGCACGAATTAATTTCGAACTTTAAAGCAATACTGTTCGTTCGGACGAAGTGAAATTCCTAGAATCGGTGAAAACAATTAACGGTTTTACTGCTAGCAGCGCGCTCTATTACGCATTAGTTTACTCTATTTAATCGGCCCGTTCCCGCGCGGAAACGTAGACGATCTCATTTTCCATCTCCGGGCGGACGCTGGCAGAAAACCGCTGTTTGCGGGATCGTTTCCCGCGACAAATCCCGGCCCGTAACTGTACCGGCGCGGTGCGGCTCGGGGCTCGGCTCGGCGCGGGGCGAGGCGTGGCGTGGCGGGGCGAACGAGGTCCAGTGGCGGGCAGTTGCCCGCGGAACGGTCCACCGTCGCGACGCCGCTCCACGCCATCGCGGCGGGCGGGCGGGCGGGCGGGCGGGCGGGCGGGCGGGCGGGCGGGCGGGCGGGCGGGCGGGCGGGCGGGACCGCCGCTGCCGCTGCCGCCGGGGGCGACCGGCCCGAGGTCGTCGGCCCCGCAGCGGCCGCTGCTGGGCTGCCCTGCCGCCGCCGACTCGACGCGGCCACCGCAGCGCTGCAGCACCGTCCTATCAACTGCACCAGGCCCTTTAAGCTTCATTATGAACCAACACTAGCGAATTCTATCTTTGCAGACATTAAAAGTCGCATCACTGCCGACGTTAATCATGTTACGGTAATGAGATGAATGTTATTGGTGTGGACCGGCGGGACACAAGTAGATGCAAAGGTTGGATAAGATGGCTCTGATGTCCGCGTTTTACATAGCGACAAGTTTTTACGCACATATTGCCATTATAAATACAAGATTCTAGCTTATTTCAAAACTCCCACAAATGCATCAAATATTTATCGTGCAAAGTTGGCGATTGTTACGCACAACAACCCCATCCTTACTTGTTCTTCTGTCCAGTTTCAATGAGCATCTGTTAGGCCATGAACTGTTCATTGGAACTGCAGGCAAAACTGCAGGGTGCAAGGGTCAAGGGGCGCAAGTATCACTCGGTGCGACTTCACGTAAAACCTACAAACTTTTCACGGTTAACAAGTTGTTGCGGGGTAGGAATTCTGAAGTATGCGGGAATCAATTATTTATAAAAATCGAATGTAAATGAAAGAACCGGGGCTGAACAAAGCGCGAAATCAGTGCGATATTTTTCGTCGGGGTGAGTGTAGGATGCCCTCGAGCTAACGCATGCCCCGCGCACCGATTCATTAACAGCGACAGCAGTTTGCCTCTTGGTTCCTGCAGGGAGGTTCACGCGAGCGCCGCCAGTACAGCAATCGAAAGGTCCCGCGTGGGAAGGGACGCAAATCGACGCGGCAGACGAAAGCTGCATTTGACAACGGGCAGAGTGAGAAAGCGGGAGAGGACGTGGGGTGTCTGCGCGTGGCGGCGGGTCGTGCGGCTGGGAGATCAAGCGGTGCGGCGGGGAGCGGCGCGGTGGAGACTGTCAGCGGCTCCAAGGGCTGTGAGCAACGGCGGCCGGCGCGCGGAGGGAAAGAGGGCGAGCGAACGAGCTAACGAGGCCTCGGGGCAATTCATTCGCCAAATTGGATTGAATTAACGCAGGCGCGGGCGGGGACGTTCGGCCGGGCGGCGATGGCAGGAGCTGCGACGCCGCCGGCGCGGCGTCTGTGCTGTTGACAGCTCTAAAGACGAGGAAGTCCTCGCTGCGCAGGGCGATGTTATCAGTGGGTGTGGCGGCGGTGTAATATCGTGAATTGGAAATAATTGGTGGCTGCAGTTGGTCTGCTGAGAAGCCACATGCTCAAGTCAACGGGAAATGAAAAGCAGGTTAAGTATGAAATGAATGAAAAGAACAAATTTTGAATATGGAAAAGAGCGAAGTGAAAAAAATACTACAAAATAAGAACTGTAATATAAATGGTTTGAACGAAAGCGTTATACCTTGTTTAATGTTATAAAGGTAGAAATCAATTTTCTTGAAAAAAAACACTTTTATGCAAGAAATTTGTAAGGTTATTAAGATATTTGGTTTTGTGGTAATTGGTAATGAGATTAAGTTAATCGCTTCATTTAAGTAACGCATGTGATAATTAAATTTACATATTTTTTAAAATGATTTTTAAGAATAATAGGTTGAAGAAAGTTTCATTAAAATAAATTTATTGAGAAAAGAAAAGATTTAGGTATTGCCAGACAAATAAATTCCAATGCGTTCATTGCTGAGTGATGAGACGCCACAACATGTTCTATTAGTCATGTCTGTTGACGCCGCCCTCTTTGCCAAAGAAGAAAACGAGTCGTGGGAATGTATTCAGTACGTGACATTTCGATGGTTAAGCACGTGGCCAAGGTGGCATCCATTGATATATTCGGGACGTTATATCATGCATTAATACTCAATTTCTGTATAATAAATGGCAAGTGCCCGCTATCTAAGAATCGGAAGAGGCAAAACGTCAAGCAGAGACAGGAGTGAATGAAGACAGCGGTGGTTAGGGTGTGGAAGCAGTGCGGTGTGGCAGGTGCAGAATGCGAGAACAGGCGTGGATTCACGTTACTTGATATGGCGCGGGGTGGCATATAAACAAGGCGAACCACTGATGGAGGGAGAGGCGTAGTGAATGGGCAGGCGGTCGGAGGCTACAGGTCGGGTGGGTCGGGGGGGGGGGGGGGGCGGCGTGGATCGGGTCGGGATGATCGGATCGGATCGGGTCGGTAGGGTCGCGTGGATCAGATTGGGTAGGGTCACGTCGGATCGGAGGGGGGGGTCGGATCGGATCGGACCAGGTCGACTAAGGTTGCGCCGGACTGGGGTAGTTGGACGCGACGGAGCGTGCCGGATGACGAGGGGGAGGGGCGCAGAGCGCGACAGCGGCGGAAACGCCCGGCCGGAAGGCGGGCGTTGGCGGCGACAGCGGCGCGGCGCCGGCCTTTGTGCGCGCTGTCACCGCGCCCGCCCAGTCTTGGCCCAGTGGCGCCGGCGCAGGCGTCGCGACGCCGCGCTGTGCCCGGTTAATGGAAGCGCTCGTTGCGCCGCGGCGCGCGTCGTTCGCCGCCTGAAAGCACTCGCGGAAAAACAGCGGGAGGGATTGCCGATTGGAGGGAGCGGTGAGGCTCGGCAAACGGCCGGGGATCACGCGATTTATTCACAAAGAGCGCTGTCACGGGAAGAAATGAAACGTGTCAGTACACTTACAAAGGAAGTACAGGTGGGTGTCGACAGGCTATTTGTTTGATTTAAAGTAGGAAATGGATGTAACGAAAATGCGACCGTTTGTTACGCAGAAAAAACTTGCACCTTTCGGGTATACACATTCGCATTCGATACATATGAAGTATAAACAAGAGGAATTTCCAGGTGAGTAGTTTGTCGAGTCATTAACGTGTGAAGATGTTCTGCATCTCCATCTCTCTGACTCTGCTGCCTCTCTCTCTCTCTCTCTCTCTCTCTCTCTCTCTCTCTCTCTCTCTCTCTCTCTCTCTCTCTCTCTGTCTGTCGGCTACCTCACCATCTCTCCGTCTCTCTACCTCTTCATCTCTTCACACAGACTTTCTATATCTTCCATGTCTTTCCACCTCTCTCATTATCTTTCTACCTCCCCTATTGTCTCTCCATCTTTTTCTTTGTCGTCCCAAATCTGTATCTCTCTCTCTCTCTCTCTCTCTCTCTCTCTCTCTCTCAACAAAACGGGTTTTAAATCGTCAGCACCGTCTAACCGCGAAACGGTGTTCTATCCTCAGTCTCTCACTCCATCTTGACTCGAGAGATGCTGCCCACATTGCATGCATGGAGCGGGAGGGGGAGGGCGCCCTAATCGCAGGCAGCGAGACGGGCGAGGACGCCGCCGGCGGCGGGTCCTCGGGCCGAGGGGGCGTCCTCCGTCGCACGCAAACGTCACGTCCCATCTCGCGCGCGACATGCCACCACCGAGCACGAACTGGCAACGGCGGCAGACGGCCTGCAGACCAAGAGCCCCGACGCCCGTCGCGGCACCCGCTTTTCGCCGCTGTCAAGGCTTCATTCTGCTGTGCCCGGTTGTTTCTGCCTGCCTCGCTACCCTACGTCACATGACGACGTGACAAACTCTAACAACGGGGCAGACGCCGACTTGAGCTAGAGTGGAATTTCAGTTGAACACATTTTCAGCATCCTCTATCAAGTGACTGAGTATGTTTCATCAGAAAGGGGGCAGAGAGCGTGGAATGCACGATTTAGTGAAACGAGCCTTGTCTTGCAAACAACATACTAGTATGAAGACAACAACGCCGCATCAGAATTCCCACAACATACTAGAAGCTGGGGTTTTCTCTCGCGTCCAATACGAATGATCCTGGCTTCAAACCTTTTGTTTATGTTTTTGTAATAATAAAAAACACTTTTAATTATACTACATTTAACGTTTAACAACGTTTAATTAAATCGAAGTATTGTTTTGTAAATTGTAAACAAGTGATGACCAGATTATACTGCAACTTTTCTGATTGTGGGGAGTTCATTGCAAGAACGGGACATTTCCACAATTTGTCCCGTGTGCACAAAAGAATGCACCATGATTTGATTTTTTCCCCCATTGCTTCTCCTGCACAATTTTCTCAGTGGAGCTACCGCGATTATCCACCCGCTTTAACAGTCGATTTCATTTTTTTACAATGGTATTCAACATTCTCAAGTTGCAGAACGCTGTCAACACCAGAATATTTATAATAAAAATATTTTACAATCTAGAAATCCACAACGTGTGAATTTCATCCTGACTTATTGAATAGTAAGACACTCTTAAGAAGAAAATTCGTAAAGAAACTGTCATCTTGGGACGGATTTTATGTTTCTCCTTTCTCTACACATCCATATGTGAGAATTACGGAGGACGGTAAATAAGGTTCATGATTGAAAGCGGAAGGGCTCTCGAAATTTTTCTAGTACCCATTTTAAAGTTTCACCTTTAACACCGTACTAAAATGTTTTTTTTTGAATTCGCTTCTGTTACCGGCATATCGGGTGACTTCTTTCCCCGCCGCCTGCCATTCCCGCCTGTCCCGGGCGTGTCGTTTCCAGCGCTCCCCAGGCCGCGTGCCTCGCCCTGCCGTGCCATGCCGTGCGTTCCGACACGCGAGCGAAATGCTAATCGGCGGCATCCAAGTAATGAGCTGCGTAATCGTTATGCAATACGTGCGTCGGGGCGCTTTTCGTTAATTACGGAATGCGCGCGCGTGACGGAGGCATCCGGGCCGCGCGCGGGAAGGATAACAGTGTCAGCGAACTCAAATTATATGGATTAAGGGAATGATATGGAGTGAATTTAATGATTAGAGGCCCGTGGGGAGTGGGCCGCTGCGGGAGGATGTGGGCGTGCGGAAATCGGCAAAGTGGCCGGACGCTGGGTGGAAGGCTGCGGCGAAGAACGGGCGAGCGAGCGCGATGGGGGGCGAGCGGGATGGCGGGCGAGCGGGATGGCGGGCGAGCGGGATGGCGGGCGAGCGGGATGGCGGGCGAGCGGAATGGCGGGCGAGCGGGATGGCGGTCGAACGGGATTTCGGTCGAACAGTATGGCGGGCGAGGGGATTGCGGCGGGGGGGCGGGATGGCGGGCGAGCGGGATGGCGGGCGAGCGGGAGGCGGGCGAGCGGCGATGGCGGGCGAGCGGGATGGCGGGCGAGGGCGATGGCGGGCGAGGGGGATGGCAGGTGAGTACGATGGCGGGCGAGCGGGATGGCAGGCGAGAAGGATGGCGGACGAGCACCGGACAAGCGGGTGGGTGGGTGGGTAAACGGGTGGGCGAAGGAGCAGGAGGTGGGGCAATGAACGAGTACCCGCCGAAGAGGCGCATTACTAGCACCAATCTACTCGCCCGGGCAGTGAGCTGGCAACAAGTGCCATGAGAGGGCTGGATCAAACTGTAACGACTCTACTCCAAGCATACAACGCATCCTCTTGTGACGGCTTGCGCGTGCCTAATATTCCCGATAATAGATAATATGATGAGTGAAGGTATACGATATATGGTTAAGCTATTGTTAAGCTTATTGTCAACTAGACCTCATTTGGCCCGAGTTCGAGCAAGTACTTCTGAAAATCCGTTTGTAGAGAACATCACCAAGAGTTGAGAGCTGCTATGTGCCGAGATTTCAGGCACTGCAAGTGCCGTTTGAGGAGCTTTGACAGGAAAAGGGAGACTAGTAAGCTGTGAGTATGTGAATAATTGGCAGTACAAATCATGTATTACGAGAGACGATAACATTCTAGACCAGCAGTGATTCTATGCAGCTCAAAATGAACAGTTGTAAAGCATTCATACTTAGCACAAAAACTGGTGGCCTGCAGGAGCAAAAATGCTGCTGAACACAATCACACAAAATTGTTTTCCATAAAACAGCACACTCACTGCTCAAGAACAGCAAACACTGGCAATTCAACAAGACCATACACACCTCTAATTTGGGTAAAGGGTACATAGTTTTCTTTGAATTTATTGGAAATTAGTAATACAAATCGACAAATCTTAAACAATCGCACAGCAAATAGCAGGGGAAGGCATCTGCGTTCGGGGCTGGCCTGGGGGAGGGGAGGCAATGCGGCGGCCTCTACGCAAACGCGGCCCGCGCCGCTTCCGGCCGTTTCTTCCGGGGCCCCGCGCCCAGGAATACAGCGGGTGGGGGGGGGGATCAGGGGCTGGGGGGGGAAGCGTTGGGTTTGGGCGTTGAGGTGACGAGGCAGCATGGAGCTGACGACAGAGAGAGAGAGAGAGAGAGAGAGAGAGAGAGAGAGAGAGAGAAGAGAAGGAGAGAGGCGGAGAAAGGAGGGAGGGGCAGGCGAGGATGGAGAGGAAGGGGAAAGGAGAGGAGAGAGAGAAGGGGGGGCGAGGAAAGACGGTTCGAGACGAAACACTGTGGAGTGGGCGGTGCGGGAGGTCTTCGAGGTTTTGAGGCCGCGCGTATGGACGCGGCGCAGTTCCTGCTGTCCCGCCACTCGGCCTTATCCTACCCTTTGCAGTCGTCACATGACATCTTTCCCTCAGCCGTCAACCTCCCAGAAATTCCCGTTCTCACTCCGAAGCTCATGCCGCTGCCAGAGGCACCTTTTTTTCTCGACGTTGCTAAGGGACGGCCAATGACTGCGCCTTTTCTTTCCCCTGCTCTGCTAACTCGAAGTCTACAGTCTTTACCGTCATTGGTTTTAGATTTCCAGAATCATCTACGAAAAGCATGTACATATCGTGGTCTCTCCTTATCACATATTTGTATATAGAAACGAACTGGTTTCTCGGGTTTTCCTGGAAGATGGTCTTTTTGATCGGTCAACATTCTCAATGCTGTGTTTACAGTACAGTCACTACAACATTCAGGAATAGAAATGATATACATCTCCATTTCAACTGTCCATCATAAAATCATCTCGCCAGGAAAGTTCATCATCAAAAACTGAACTTCCATAAATGGAAAACTTCCATAAATCTCCATGCCTCTGCACACTTGCCATTACACTCCTACTATTACTGGAAATAGAACCGCAATATTAAAAACCATAACCTTTTTAACCCATTTTATCTCACTCTCGCTCTAACATCGTCGTAAGTTTTTCGACTTCCAAACATTATTTCCTCGCAACTCACAACGCTAGTCAACGTCAGCCCCATCAAGGACCTCCGCAACTCCCACCCCGAACGCCGTCGGCAACTTTGCGGACTATCAAATCTTCTCGCCATCATCTCCGTCACCGTCTCCGTCATCTCAACGCCATTTTGCCATTTCCTCCTCCACCACCGGCGAATCCGGGGACTGCAGCGCTCCCGAGGCCCAGAGAACCATCAAATCTCCGTCCTCTTGAAGCGCCACCGACATCGCCCTCGCCAATTCTCCCCGGGTGTGCAACACCTTCCACCCCCTACCAGAGTTAGGCCTCCCATTCCTCTAACTCCGGTGCTATCGTCCCCGCAGTTTCACCGCGCCATCGCCCCCCCCCACCGCTGGACGTGCACAGCATCACCACCGCCGTCGTAACTACTACCACCACATCCGTACCTCCAACTCCGACCCTCCACCACCAGTCACACTACCGCCTCCCCACCATCCCGCCTCCATCGGCGCGTTCGCGGAGGAGGCACGCGGGTAAGAAGCCGCTCCGCTCCGCGCAGAGCGAGGAGCGTCTGGCGGGCGGGCGCGCGGGGGCGACTCCGGCTGTTCCCAGTCGTTTATATTTTACGGCGCCGATTTGCATACATTGCGAGGAGCGCGCGCGGCGCTCGCGGCCCGCGCGCCGCCATCGGACGCGGCGCCCCTTTGAGTTTCATTACCGAATGCGGCGCCGCCCGGGCCGCACACCCGGGCGCCGGCTCTCGCCGCCGCCGCCGAACGAGGGCACACACACACACACACGATCAGGGGGCGGGGCACGGAATGCGGAAGGAGCCGTGAAGCGAGTGTTCGGCAAGTTGAGAGGCAAATTGGAGGAGTCACGTAACTTTAGCACCTCTCACCGGTTGTGATCGGTAGAAGATTTTGTAACGTGGATTTCAGAGGTGCGCGAAGGAGTGGGGCTACTAGAGACATATATTGTTTTTTATCAATTGATTTTTACGAGATCACGGGGTCAACTTTAATTTATAATGGAACTACTTGTATTTTGAGCTGATCACAATGGGCACAGATATAGTGGAAATGTTAGATGATAATGTTTCGAGAATGTTTGAGGTGTTTGCAACATCAAACAACTATTTTCAAATTTTTTAAAATTCTCAGAATTGCTTAAATTACATGACTGATTCTGTGTATCACTCATTATATGCAATATTGTCATGAATTTTATACCAATTGCATTATAAGATTAAATTTTGCCTTTACTTAATAAGAAATAGTTTGAAATCATTGCATTCACATATTTAATTTTGTTCACTCAGATTTGAGCTCATGTACTTAATAATAAAAAATATTTCCCTGAAAGACATTAAGAAACAAAAAATAAAGATTCTGAATCGTCATTTTTGAAGGTATTGTATTTAACGACAAATGCTCAAGTCTATTTTTATATTTTAGGAGATACTAAGGGCAGCAGTGGACATATTTGGCTTATCTCATCATTACACAAATGTATTCGGGAAATAATTTACATAATACTGACGACAATAATTTGAAGATAAACTTGTTTCTAGGGACTGGCCTGACCACTACGATAGTAGTAACAATTCTCTTTACTGCTTTTGGATGTAGGTTGGTACAACGATCTTTTATGACGTTTCCCAGTAACACAAAAAACAACAAGGAAGAAGACTTGAAGGAATACGGAAGGGACGAGATGGAATGGGAGGAAAGAGATCGAAAGCAAAGAGAGTTTTAGAGGGGTCAGAGGGGAATGAGGAGATATGTAGGACATGCGCCGGGTAAAAGGGATTGGGTGGCATGGCTTCAATATGAGGTAAGAGGCGGGACGAGCAAAGAGCCGGGAGCCTTTAAAGGGTGGATTCAGAAGAAACTGCGGAGGGAGTTGCGCGATAAAACGAAGCACCCGATTTTCCGCCCGCAGCTTTTACACGCTCGACCGCTTATGCAGCAGAGCTCGTATTCCCCCAAGGCAATCTCCGTAATTTAACGATATCCCCGTTTCATAAGGAACATACACCGTTTTGTTATCTGGTACAAAACTACTTTTCAAGTGATTCGGGAGGTATACAGTAGTAAATTTAACTTACGGAACATTGCACTAATATGACAATTTATCCTGAAAGCTCCGGTGGATAAACAGGTTCGTTCTAGATTCCGAATGAATACTTTTAGAATATACATTAGCGCGTTAATAAAAATAACTTTTTCTTTGTTTCATTTGGAAATTCTGTTACTAACATGATTTCCGTAAGTACATTTTTACAATATTATTAATTCTATTAGAGTCATGCATGGGGTACATGCGAAAGGCAACGATTCAGCTTTACTAGACATTCGTGTGCTCATTAGGGCAAAACTGAGTTATTACACAACTGCAACTGGAAACGAAACGCTGGAACAAAGGCCGTCTCAACCCAGCGTGACAGCCCGTCATTGGCGACCAACAATGCGATTGTCTGCCCGGGCGCCCTCCGACGCCGGAAGGGGGAGGTAGCGACAGTTGAGCATCGGCGCGACGCGGCGATCGGGCGAGACACCTGCGCGGGGGCGGAGGAATCCCGCGCGGAGGCGAAGACAAAGACCCGGCGGCAGCGCGGAGACAAAGAATCCCGGAATCGATATCCGCGGCCCAGGCGTAGAGCCGTCGATGACGCGCGCCCGCGGCAGGCCTGGCTGTGGGCGTGGGCGTTGCGAGGCAGCAAGCGCTGACCGGCAGGGCGGACGCAGCGGCCCCACGCACGCAGCGGGGAAGGAACCGAGGTGGTGACATGGAAGGCGATGAGGACGGTGGCAGTGAAGATGGAGGCGCTGAGCATTGGTTACGGTGACGGAGTCAGGGGTGGAGTGGACGAAGGTGGGGAGGATTTGTTATGTCGTCGAGAAGTCCGTAGCCGAGATGCCGTTGGTGAGGGCGTTCGTGGCAGCAGAGAGTGGATGTCGGAACTGCAGGGCAATGGTTCAGGGAGGAGGCTGACGCGGCTGCGTAACTCGAACCGGGACTGGGAGGCAGGGGTGCCTGCAACAGCGAGACAAGGGCGCGAGGCGCAGGTGGCGGGGGCTTAGCGGTGCGTCCGCGGAGGCGGGGGCGGGGGCGGGGCAGACGCAGCCGGGACACGTGTTGAGCCGCGAAGCGACACGTGCAGAGGCGGAGGGCGGCGGTTGCCTCGCTCGGAGCATCTGCAGGCGAAGGGGAGACCCGATGCTGGTACGGAATGCGAGAGCAGCCTGCCATTGTGTGGGTATGAGTGACTGGTTTGGTGACGATGGCCAAAAAGAAGAGCTTATGTGGTAGAATGCCGGTGGAAGGGGGGGGGCGCGGCACGATAAAGTAACGGAACGGGAAGAGTAACGGAAACAAGTACGGCAGTCACGAACGAAAATGAAATGGATTCCTGGCCCGAACAATGATAAAATATTGGGTAATCGGACGATTGATATTGGTCAGGGGCACAACATTAGCGATCAAAATTAAAAAGAGTTGATTGTAACCAGACATGCGGTACAAGATGTGCGTGTCTAAGAGCATGGGTAACTGTGAAAAACCTATTGAAAATACCTTTACGTTAAAACAAACGGCAAATAATATTTACGTATAAAATACATATAATGAGTTTTTCGTATTCCTAAGACACTATCGTGCGAGTTTTCATTATTATATATTTGTACGAATTCATGCAAACTGACAAGTATTTACTGTTAGGATCGTTCTAATTGTTTAAGGTGGTCTTGTTAAATCATGTCGCCTGAGGTTTTTTGTTATTCTGCAGAACCCCGTTGTTTATAAGACTATGCTTTCATTGCGGAACATATACAACGTCGATTTTGCCGTACGCATACCGCAAACAAAAGCAGTGACGGTAAGAATTGCTTTTATGCATGAATGCTGAAAAAAATCAAACGCACGACATCGCGCACCTCAACGTGCCAAACAGACCGTTTCATTTCGAGTTCGCTCCCAGGACGGGAAAGCCTGTCGCAGGGCTCTCCGCTACTGAAGAAGAAGTCACGGGCGCCTCGAGGAGCAGCCATCCCCGGAAACGACTCCCGCCAGCGCGCGGGCGACGGCGCCGGGGCGCGATGCGAGGACGAGTGGGCGGGGCGGGCGAGCCCTTTACAGTCGGCCCGGGCGCCGCGGCGTCGCCTGGCTTTACGACGCTTCGGCGCCGCGGAGCGCAAGTCGTCGCCCGCGCCCGCGTCCGCGCTCGCGCCTCGCCGCCTCTCGCGCGTGTCGCCAGATCGCGCGCGCGGCGCGACGGCTCCCTGGGCGCGCGTAACGGGGCTCAATATTTCATGAATAGCGGCGCGCGTTCGCTGTGGAACAGGCGTGGGGGGGGGCGGAAGCGGGCAGTGTGGGGAACGGGAGAGGGGTGAGGACAGGAATGGCGAAAGGGGCGGAAGAGGAAAGGGGTGGGGAAGAATGGAAGGGTTGCAGAAAAGGACGGGAAAGGGCGGAGTAGAGGAATGGTCAGAAGAGGGGTAGAAGGATAAAAGGGGAGTGGAAGGAAAAGGGGGGGGGAACGGCGGAGATGGGAAGGAAGGGGAAAAGGGGGGGGGAAGGTGCTGGGTTGGGAGGGGGAGGAGACAGGGCTTGGAGGGTGGTGTGTACAGAACTGGGTGAAGCTGGAAGCGGGATGGGGTGGGGGTGCTATTTATTGCTCCGAAGCAAAAACGGAAGGCGCGCCAACGCACCGGGGCCCTGAGACCTGCAGCTGGACGCGCCGCTCACAGATTCTCCATCCCTCAGGGAAGAGAAAAGGAGAGCGGGGAATAAAGACGCGACAGGGAATGCGGAGCGAGGAAAAGTATAAGAATGGGTAAGAATAATGTCAGAAGACAAGAACCTACGCTCAATCACAAGAAAACAAAGTTTTCTGTCTGGAAAATTATGATGAGGGATCATCGGATGGCCCGTGCCGGAAGAAAACGTAAGTCGAAGAGAGAGGGAAGTTTAAAAGTGCTTTGGGAAGAATTTTCATACTAGTGACCACTACTTCTCGATTTGTACTCTTTTCGAAAGGAACAATAAGTATGACCATGAAGATCTTTACTTAAAATGTATTATTATAAAATCCTAACCAAAACATGACTTGTTAGTAAGATAACAATAAGAAGTCAATGCACTATGACAATGTAAACGATTGACAAATGAAAGAGATTTTACAGACTTATTTTACCGAGTTTTTTAAAATTTGTTCTTACTTTGTTAAAATAAAATGAAACATGGCTTCAGAAAATTCGCAAAAATGAATTGGGTGAAAAGAAATTAAAAGTTGCAGAAATTTAAAAACAGCTATTTTTAGGATAAAAGTATCTACATATTTTATTATGAATACCAATATAGAAAACACCTGTGAAATATATAATCTCAGTAGAATACTAGATGTAATTATAAATGAAACAATATCGGGGATATAACAATTACAGTGGGAATCCTGGGGTATATGGAACTCTGCAACACATATTTATAATATATTAAACTGATTCCAACACGAAATCATTAACCTAGGAATAGATTTGAAATCACTATTTGTATGTGGTTATACAGAAACATTAATGAAATTGCACGAATATCAAACCGATAACCCAACGCTTGTAAAGGGAGGCACGCGGCCCAACGCATGTTCCCGTATTATAGTCCATAAAACAAAGCTGCAAGAACCTGCGGCAATACCACTCGCATTCAAATGGACCCCGGCTAAAATTATCTCCACTGAAAGGTGAAAGGGAAAATGCGGAAAACAGGAGTAGTGGTTATAATGAACTATTGAACAATTCTTAAATAAATTATTGTACACGGGCAAATACATGGAATATAAACTAATATTTCGACAAAAAACTACATCACTCAATTTCGTTGCCATACATGAAGGGCGAAATAAGAAGTTTCAGTGCGAGGTGTTAATCAATGATAGGTTAAGATATTACTTGGAACAACAGATGTTTGATAAGTATATTATTGGTGGGTCTTTTACACATTAAATTGTAGATATGGTTTATATATTAGTTGCGAAGTAGGTATACACTTTGCAGCAATGGTTTAACTGATAAATGAAGAAGAATATTAACTACGAATATGATGGAATCAATTTTGCGTGTTGGAATGATTCGACCTACAACCAATTAAATCGCTTATAATCAAATTCCTAGCATTGTCTAATCTAATCGTTTCCAAAGCGACTGCCAAAGCGACGCTACTGCTTTCTTCTGGCTGCAACCGCAGATGCGAAGGTGATGGTTACCGAAAAAAGCTAACAAAGGAAGTAAAATATATTGGCGTCGTTTCGTTTCTTTCGATTTCCGCCCCCCCTCGCATGACGTCATCAGAGCTTCGCGGGCACCCTGTACCAAGCGGAGCAGCTTGCTGGGGCACCTGTGCGTGAGCGCGTCTGCGTGCGGACCTGTTAGCAGCGGGGTTTGGGCTGCGGGGCGTGAGCGGGGGGTTGGAGAAGCGGGGAGGAATTAGGTAGAGGGGTGAAGGCAGCATTGTTGGCGTGGCGGCGTATGTGGGACAAACGGGCATGTAAACGGGATTTGCGGGCGGGGCGGGGCGGGGCGGGCGGGCGGGCGGCGGCACGGGCGGGCGGGCGGCACGGGCGGGCGGGCGGGCGGGCGGGCGGGCGGGCGCACGGGCGGGCGGGCGGGCGGGCACGGGCGGGCGGGCGGGCGGGCACGGGCGGGCGGCGGGCACGGGCGGGCGGGCACGGGCGGCGGGCACGGGCGGGCGGGCGGGCGGGCGGGCGGCGGGCATGGCGGGCGGGCGGGCATGGGCGGGCGGGCGGGCATGGGCGGCGGGCGGGCTGGCGGGCGGGCACGGCGGGCGGGCGGGCGGCGGGCGGGCACGGGCGGGCGGGCGGGCGGGCGGGCGGCGCACGGGCGGGGGGCGGGCGGCGGGCCGGGCGGGCGGGCGGGCGGGCGGCGGGCGGGCGGGCGGCGGGCGGGACGGGCGGGCGGGCACGGGCGGGCGGGCGGGCGGCGGGCGGGGGGCGGGCACGGCGGCGGGCACGGGCGGGCGGGCGGGCACGGGCGGGCGGGCGGGCACGGGCGGGCGGGCGGGCACGGGCGGGCGGGCGGGCGGCACGGCGGGCGGGCGGGCGGGCACGGGGCGGGCGGGCGGGCGGGCGGCGGGCGGGCGGGCGGGCGGGCGGGGCGGCCCCCGCCCGGAGCGGCTACTGGCTGCCGCCGCGTGTCGCTTTTTGCCGCATCCAAGGTTGCCTTAATTGCGGGCAACGGCTGCCTGCGCCGCCGGATTCCTGTGCTCGGCCGCGGCCCAGGCGGAGGGAGATGGGCGCGACCCGGCGGTGCCGCTGCAGCGCAGCTCCCTGCGCTCGGGCAGACCCATTGCCGACTTTAATTTCATCATCACGGAATGCATTAGCTTTCTATCAGTATATTCAACATATCCACATCCCAGTCATACTCTCTTCCATTCGAATGTAAAGGATCCTACCATTAGCAGGACTCCGTCTTCGTCTATTCACTTCATTATGTAATAAGGACAGTGTTCGAACTAACTCGACAGATTTCACGAGACGTTGTGGTGACGGTCGAGGAATAACTTAGCTAGGATGATCGTGTGCGCCTTTTTTCTAAGTGGTTGGTTTAAATTCGTAAATTAATGAGACAGACAGTGCCAAGTTTTTCTCTACATCTCGCATTTCAGTATTATAAGTAATATTATAGTATGTATGAGCGCGATGGAGTTAAAAGTTCGTGAAACAAGGGAAGCAATAAGCAAGTTACTTGAAAAGACAATCTCAGTTTGAAAATTATCATCTAAATTTCATATGAAGGTTGCTTATTGAAATAAAAATAATGTAGACTAATAACTTATTTACAATAATTAACCATTAATCTTCAATATAAAAAGGTTATCAACGATTTTTACTTTAAGATAAGTGAATTATAAAATTTAATGCGGTAAAAAAAAGAAGAAAAAAATGCACACAAATAAAATTTTCATTAAAATGTGAAATAGAAAAACATAATTAGAAAAGCGAATATCCGATGTGTGCGATCTAGTATTTAGTTTCACGTACTTGTAATTACAGACACATTCAATTAATCCGCTTGCATTCGTAGAAATCCATTAAGCTTCGGAGCATCAGAGATATGCAACAGAAGAGAATGCACGGTATGCCGCAGCGTCGATAATGTACAGAGCAAAACAACATGATATGAAGCAGCAATGTCACCCTCACCAAATGCGTCAGCAATAGAAAAATACACTTCCGTCCTGTAGTCCTGTCATATTTTATTTTCTCTATACTTTGCAATCCAAATTACAAAGAAAACAATGCTCTGAGGTCGCAGTTTTAACTAGGGGTATACTCCACAATAAAATACATGAAAACTCAATCATGAGATCGTTTTGAGCAATCAAATCATGACAAATATTGAATAAAATGAAAAAGATTATATTATTCCCAACAATACATGTAATTGCAAATACAATTTTTTAGAAGAAATTATGCTTGAAAAGTACTTTTCTACAATTTTTACTTGAGATTTCAAAAACTCTTTGAGTAGGCTTGTATATTAAATTGCTAGTTGAAAGTTGCAAAGTTAAGCAATGCATATAAAATTGAAATAGCAATCAAAGCATTATGCATTAAAAGTAACACTGATTTTGGACAGACTGGTTCTAATTGTAGTAGATAATTCTTTACAATCCGTAATTATTTGTCACCCTGTCTGATTGTCACACAGTTTGTAAGAACAAAAAGACTAACTCTACACACACGAGTTTTGGGAAGTAACAAGCTTAACTTAACATTTAAGAAGAATATGGCTTTCATTTCTTTTGGAAAATATATTAAAAACATTCAAAGCTACATTAGCAATACCACTGTACCAATTATCTTCTCAAATAACTTCCAATGTCTGACAGAAGCTGCAAAGCTGTTTAAATGAACTGGAAATGAACAAACAAGTGTATACGTATGAAGAATATTCAAACAACAATGTGCAAGAAACTTTTCCTGACATGTACGCATTTTTAAAGTCATTTATTATCGAAATAAATTTGAAGTTGGACATTCAACTAATCCATTTTTACGCATTTAAGAATTCTTACACGTTAAGATTCACATTCACTGTGAGTAAATAATTTCCTCAACGTAGGTCCACTGTTGACGCGCTGCAACCCCCGGCCGCAGGTGACCCGCCGACGCATCGACGCGTCGCATTGCAGAGGGCGCTGGGCGGCGACGGGGAGGGGCGCAGGGGACCTCACGCGTATACGCACGCGTGCATGCGTGCGTGCGCGCGCGCTCTCCCGCGGCGTTTGATGCAGCGGCGCGGGAGACATCAGGTGGCGAGCGCCGCCCCCGCCCCCGGGGGAGGCCATCAATCATTCAATCAGGGGCGAGCGAGCGCGGCCAAGAGCGCGCATGCGCCCTGGGTGCCGCCCCCACCCGCGGCCCGCTGACCGCCGCTCGCGCGCGGAGCGTGCCCCGATCAGGGATTCCTCCGCCTTTCATGGGCGCCCGCGCCTCCCGGACCGCACTTCCGATGCAACACGAGTTGCCTGCAGCTCTTACCTCTGACTTTGGGTAGATTCAAGAGTGGATTAAAATATGTGAATAAGATATAATATAAACTTACAAAATATAAAATTATATAAATACAAATTTGTTCCATCCTCAATTCTATTCCAATACATTATGTATAGTACTGAACAATATTTTGAACTATTTTTGAGGTACGCGCTGTCACAGAGATATCGTCCCTAAGCAGTGAAATTTATTATTATTTTATTACTATTATTAACAATAATAATACTCGAATAGTCATCTATCTCAAGATACTTTTTGCTTCTTTACCTCGAGAATTATTATTAATGTACTTTTTATTTTTGTCATAATCCTTATCGATTTAATGTCTTTCAATATAACATCTTCTATTGAATGATTGAGTTTACCGGGTTTCTTTGCAAAATACTGATTCAATAATGTTTCAAGGTATTCATATTGGGTTTAACGACTTATGACTTAACCAGTTTGGATGATTAATGACAGACGACTGCCTCATTTCTAAGAGAATGGACGTATTTTCGTATCGTGAAAAGAATTCTTGGAAAAAAAAATTAGTTTTCGGCACGTACCCGAAACTACTACAATAGCTAATTCTTTAAAATATAGTCTTACATTTTTTATTTTACATGTGCAACAGCAATGTTCTCAAATTCTCGAGAATCGGAATTTCTGTGACGCGATATACAAAAACAGCAGACATTTTCATAGTCTGCATTTTTTAATTAAACAATTATTGCCTCGATGATTTTGTGGAATATGAAAATACGTTTTCATTTAATGCATCCATAATTCATAATTAATATTTGAAAATGTAAAGAATGCACAACGAAAAAATTATTTTATTTTCATTCTCATAAATTTTCGTGATAACACTCTGCGCCCTTTCCTCGACAATAGAGGCTACCGTGATCTCTTTGAAAAAGGATAGTGGGGTGAGACAACGACTGTGAGAAGATGGGTTAGGAGGAATCACGAAAGATAGGTAATTAACATTCCTAATGCCATGATATTGAGCAAACCAGGCGTTTGCGCGGGTTAAGAAAAACAACAACAAATCCTTTCTTTACAGTGTTTACGTAATAATAAGGTGAAGAATTTATATTTTGTCTAAAAATACCATTCAGCTTTTTTACTATTTTTTTAAAATAATTTCTTAGAAATTTATTATAAAATTTCCCGAGGTCACACGAAATCACTTTATTTAAGATGACACCCAACGTTTTACGTCTCTTTCATGAACATTATCTAGATAAATTTTTTGGCCACTTAATTTCGACATTTTCGTTACTCAGTTACTTGTACTACTGCACCGAACTACGAATTTCGGTGTTGGGGTGTGCGTGAATCACAAAAAACTGAAAGTTTTAATATAAAGAATCAAGGACAATAGTTGTAAAACGAATCTGCGAAAGGCGCTGTAACAACAATGCAGTACGAATTTTCAAGATACTTCTTCAAAATCAAAGTTAATAGTTGAAACGCACTTCTGTAACATTAAATGCTAAGAAGGATTTCGGCGGTTCCCAATTAAATCACTTTTTTCTATTAAAACATATTACATGATTTACAAATCTGTTTCTTAACCTTCAAGTGACGAATATGTTTTACACAAAAAACTCACGACACTCCGGAATAATGATGATCTGATTTGTTAAAACATAGAAATTGGGGTCTATCCAGACTGCTCTTACAAAGGTTAGGTAGAGTCACACGGTACCCCATTGATGGTAGTAAATATTTCAGTGAAGGGGTAAAGCACACCAGCATGCGCCAGGCGCACCCGTACTTTCGCCGGGAGGCGAGACTCCATTGTCCCTCAACGGCGGAGGCCTCGGAGGCCACCTGGCGGAGGGCGTGGCGCCGGGGGGGGGGGGCGTGGCGCGCCGCGCAGACACGTGCGATCGCCGGGCACGCGCCGCGCGAGCGGGTCGATGCGCGATCCAATTACCGCTGGCGGGGCTTCACTGACGGAATACGTAAAAAGCCCGGTCTTTGGCCGCGAGTTAAAGCAGCCCGCAACTGCATTGCGCACACGACACCACGCAGCCCCCGCCCCGCCCCGCCCCCTCCCCATTTCCCCGCCCGCTATTGAGACTTTCGCTCGTCGCGTTTCCTTTCCGCCTCGCCAATTGTGTGGCGACCTCGCGACCTTTTCGCCCGCAAAGAACGAGCACGAACAAACCGTGTCAACCCTACTAACAAATGAATCGAGAAAATAAACATCAACCCACAATCGCAAAATTTGGGGAACGGGGAAATGATTTTTATTTATTTTTTCAATTATGATCGTTGTATAATAACATTGATGCTTTAAATGATTGTGGGTGCAAGTAGGTTAAAAATTCAAAGTTTTTATTCATTTTTATAACAAACGAACAGAAATTGTATCAGATTATACCGTATAAGATTAATAAGCAATCCATGGCACGCGATATACAAGTTAACATGAAAAAAATAATGTTTTTTCCCATCACCATACACAATTTGTGAAAAAGAAGCAATGCATTATTAGATGGTTTCAATTGTTTACATCTTTTATTAATCTAAGTGGTGAACTTAAGATAACAACGACTTCTCATGTCGACCCAGAACGAGAAAGACGCGATTCTTTTAAAATCATCATTGATTTGTTTAAGTGCTGTTGTTAACAAGAGTGTCCCTGTTACACAAGAGACAAAATAGGGCGGGCTCAATAACATCAAGGATTCCACGCTACCTAACAATGTTTTAATGAAGTACACTCGAAGAAGGTTAGATGCATGTTCATAATGAAGTGATTTTTTTCCACTGTGCATAAGTAAATGCTTGTTCCATCGTTCAGCCGCACTATTCAATTCACCTAATGCTCTAAAAAACACCCCTTGCAGGGGGCAATTCGCCCTCCGCGCAGAAACACCGCGTGCGAACATCCTCTTGCGCAAATTGCCGTTCTCGCTTAGCATGCGCCTCCATATGCATGGCTGCACTCGGCGGCGCAGCGCCATATGCGCGGCACCCTTTCGCCCTCATTCTCGCCCTCGCTTCCTCCCTCTCTTCGCTTTCCTCCCTCTTGCTCTCCAACTCCTCCCTCGCCCTCCTCTCTCTCCCCCTCTCCTTTCTTTCAACCTTTCCTCTCTCTCTCACCCTCTCCCTCTCTTCGCTTTCCTTCTCTCACCGCTCTCGCAATCTCCTCTTCTCGCCCTCGCCCCTTCCTCTCTCTCATCCTCTCCTTCTCTCAGTCTCTTGTTGCCCTCTCCATCTCCCCGCTCTCGCCCTCGCTACATTTCGTCCTCACCGTCCACCCCACGAACTGATCAATGTTCGCCGAGTGAGCCCTCATCTCGAATATGGATTGTCTCACAACACACTTTAACGACGACAGCCATATGCGGGATCAGGTCGTGATGATAGCTCCATCGGCCAGGCTGCTTGTTTGCGCGACCAGCCACGCAAATGGCGCGTGGCACTTTTCGAGCCGCGAGCTCATTTCCAGGTGCCTGGCACCGGGAGCGAGTGGATTCCTCGGCCAATCCCCCGCCTGATACCTTGGCTTTATGATACATAGGGTCTATTCTAATTCTGGAGGGCAAATTTTCTACTCCTCCAAGCAGAATAAAATATCTCACATGTCTAAAACAGCGGCTTGAGGCAACGTATTTCAATGCAGCGAATAACAATTTCGTGACTGCAACGAAGTATTATGGCTCATACAAGAAATAAAACAATATTCTCAAATTCGTACGTGAATGTTACATACTTGAGTAATTTATACCCTCACTGACAACTTTTAAAACTCTTTTCACTCAAGTGTCCAAATGCGTTTTCCGTGTTCCCTTCGTGGCCAACACGTCGTTAGCTGAGCTATTTTATATCCATCACTTATATAATCCATTCTTGCAATTTAAGCAGAACGATATTCTTTTTAGCGGATATTTCCACTTCAATTACTGTTTACACTACTGTTAATGCTATTAAAATGGATTTAAGTTAGATAAGTTAATAAAATATACTATGTTTTTATTTACGTAATATCCTAAGAAAATATGTATTAAAACATGTTCCAAAAATATCAACATAACACTTTTTAATAATAATAATAATAATAATAATAATAATAATAATAATAATAATAATTTTTGTTAATACTAACTCCTTACATTCATCACAAAAATGCGTTTTAAAACTGTATCAATAAAGAATTGTTCCATTAATACCGGTGCAGTACTAGGAAGAGAGTAAATTATCAGATTGCATTAAGTCGGCCCAGCAGGTAGTCCGGAATTAAACACATCTCTTCCAGACATTCCCATAATGGGAAGAAAAATATCGCAGACAATCATATGCGACCTACTTTCGCAAACTAAACAATCGGACTACAACGATGTGCTAATCAAAAAGTCGTTTCCCCAAGCATTGTTATCCGTTAATTATTCCGCCTGTTCTCACAAGCGCAAAACAAAGAGAATTGAAAAGTGCGAACAGTATAGTCTGTAGTTTGCAGAACAGCGGTGACCATCAGCACTTGTATGTAAAAACAAATCGTCGCATGTAAGACGCAGACCTTATCTGTAAATAATTATATCAAGAAAAGAGAGCAACTCTTTTGTGAGGAGACACTTCGGGCAGAGTTTATTGATATCAGTATGATCGTATTGAGATTTTGTAAAATTTTCTGCGCATTAGCAAAGAAAACCAAACATCTTCAAAAAATCATTCATATTCCGCATGATATGATCATACGTTTCCCACAGTGAAACGCCTATTTAAAGGCTTAATACATACACCGTGCATTCGTCTTCTTTTTCGGATACTGTGTGACTGTGGTCGCAGCTATTGAGAAAGGATCAAGCAGCCCCTTCCAGACAGTGAGGCCGCGCCGCCACGAAAACTCGCCACTTTTCTCTGTCACTCCCAACCTCGCCGGCGACAGCGAGTGCTTGCTTGTCGACGTCACGGTAGCCCTCTCCCCCCTCGGTTTTCCCCACCCCGCCCCAAATGGTAATGCCGCCCCCACATTCGCTGCCCTCCCCCGCCCTCCGACGCCCTGGCCTGGAGGACCTTTCCCACCCCGTGACCCCCACTACCGCCCCGGACGGTAGTCCCCGCCCCGCCTCCTCCGCAGTCATCCCCGACCCACCACCTCCTCCTCCCGGACGGTCATCTCCACCCCATCTTGGCTGTCCTGCTCGTACGGATTTCCCCGCCCCGCTCCGCTCCGCCGCAGCGCCACTAGCTTTTTCAGCGCGGGGCCGGTGCTCACTCACTCCCTCCGCAGCTCGTTTGCGTCCTTCTTTCTGCCTCTCCGCGGGGGCGGGCGCCGTTCCAGCCCCCAAATTGAACCGTCGCGTCGCCGCCCCGGCGCCCCAGACGCGCTATTAATCTGCCTGATTGATGGGCGGCGGAGACGGCGGTGGCGACGGGGGCGGAGCGGTATTTGCTAATACGCGGGTCGGTGTCGCGGGGCGGGGTGGGAGGGGCGTGCCGACACTGTCTTCCAATGGCGCTCGGAGGTCGCGCGGGGGCGATGGCAGGGGCAGCAGAGGACAAGCGGAGTGCGTGCAAGGAAGTGGTGTAGAAGACACGGGGGTGACTTAGGACAGGGAATAAAGGCGGGCGGGCATGGGACGGAAGGGGAAGTTAACGTTTAGGAAATGTCAGGGTTGCCATGAGGTGACACAGCTGATGAGTGCGGCGAAGAAAACAGAGGTCTGCTGCACGACAGAGACTCAAAGGTATCTCAGGGTCTGGAGAATGGTGGATGGAAAGCCTTTGAGGTGGTAGACGTCATGGAGATATGGGATAAATAGCTGACTACGTGAGGCAGCATGGCCACCAAGTAGTGGGCGGGCGACAGTGGTGAACGGGGGTATTCAGAGACAGCACGCAGCAATGCTACTCCGAATGCAAGGGCGTGGACGGGGGTATGAGGGGGTTGCTCTGCCATGTCGCCGTGAGGGGGAATGGGCGATCGAACCGCGCTCGATAACATGTCAGATGGATGGGGAAGTCTCGTCGACAACTCACTACATCTGATCCTATCTAAAGGACCATTCTTACATAGAGTTCACACATGCATATAGGAATGTTTTTTAAAGGCTTCAGAGATTAAAATAAAGGGAGTTAGAAGCAAGATAATTTATTTACTGCAACGTTTCAGGCAATATATTGGTCCAATCTGATCGTTTTTGTCGTGATGGAGAGTCGTTCATCAGCCTTTCTGTTATCATATCCTTATAATATATCCACACCACCTTATGCAATATTTTAATTGTTTCGATCTATAAATGCATTTAAAAGAAGACAAACATGTTGCTCGATACATTGTTATTCGAAAATTTACTTGTTCGTGTCTTCGTTTTTATCTCTCTTCATTTTAAGGCCTCAAACAACTTTCCTGTATATAGAGATTGGCAAAATTCTACATAGCCTTGACACTCAAAATTTACGAGTGACAAGTCGGTTTACCAGCATTTATGAGTGAAAAGAAAGTTATACTGTCAATAAATAGGAATACCTCGTATGAAGAGTAAATAAAGAGAAAAAAACTGTATTTTTGTAGTGTGCTCTAACGGTAAATGCGAAATGACACAAAAAGTTTCTGAATTAAAAATGAAGCGTGTAATGCTCGGTTAATGATGAACTCATTATCACAGAGAAAACCAATTCTCCAATAATGACAATGAATTCGAAAAGAAACGCACTCTATCAGTCGACTTACGACGACGCTGTACAGCACTTTAATAAAACCTCGAGGTGAATGCTACAGCGTATGTGCGGGGAGGCTAATATTCGAAATCCATTACACACAAAGCGAGCGCGGCGTGTTCCGGGCGGCAGATAATTAACGCGGCAGCGCGTGAGTAAAAAGTGTAATTAGAAGCTCGATGTCGCGCGCGGGCGTCACATGCGCTCGGAGCGCCGCCTTCCCCCCCCTCCCGCTCCTCCCACGCTCGGCAATCCAACGGGCTACGCGGAACGCAAAGCACAGGCTAGCATGTTATCCAAAGGGGCGTGGCCCTTGGGGATAAAGAGAGAGTTCATTGATAGCTTTTCACAACTTCCAAGCGACGATTATCTGTTAAATAAGACAAGGTGAAGAGTAGTACGAAGAATTATGATTACGAATGTACACCCAAATCATCTATGATCTGGAATTCGTCTTATATTCTTGAATATTTTCATTTGAAGAGTCTTTACATTGAGTTTTAAGTAATTATAATACCCTATGTCTGCCGTGGTTGGTGAAGACTGTTGGTTCAGAATGTGGAGACGAAGAGTGCGGGTTCAAGAAAACTTGAGCTACGAAAGCTTTCAGTATGTGGTTGTAGTGTGGTTGATTTCCAACGGCACAACGCTTCATCATCCTAACCGCAAACATTTGCCCTCTGATTTATTCAGCCAGTCGCAAACTCATACTAAGATCATCTAGTCACCAAAGCGAGGAGACAAACATCGTACATTTTCTCCTTGGTCTATGCTCGACAATATATATGTTTCAACGTCTCACCTTGTAGCCTTTATCATTGCTTGCTGAAAATAGCTCGATTCTTGGGTCGACAAAATTCGTTGATTGCTTGAAGACGTACTCCTCCTTCCTTTGCCTTTGGAGGAGAAACTAATGAAATATTTTCATTACTAGCTGGATTCGTGCGACCAGTCCGTCGGCTGTAAAACATCATTGTTTTAAAAGAAAACAGCTTCAAACTGGAAGCAGACGTCGAACGTTTCTGACAACACATGCTTAAAAGTGAGAGTAATACAAAAACGTAATAGAACGTCCAGAAAGATAGCGGTTTATGTAATTATAAAAACTTAATAAATGGCCTTGCAGGAACACAAACATCTTTTTTTAAAAGCGTAAAAAACATCGTTTCCGAAACGTGCACGATGTTAAAGTGTACGACAGTGTACCGTGTTGCACAAACAATTTTCCCAATTGCCTAATAAGGGAACCTACTATTTTTGTCTTAAAACTGTTTGATACAGACGGGGGGGGGTCCCTCTGCACAGTAAGAAATTTAAGGCGTTTTGTGCCGATGTTTTTTCTAAATAAACGATACAAATTCGTCATCTTTCCTTAGCGTGGTATTTGCAGAGAGAATGTCCATACATTCTGAAAGACAATTAAGGCCCGAGGCATCACATCGAGGCGTCCTTCCGGTCGAGCGCTCGCTGGCAAATGGCAGGCAGCGGACCGCACGCGATGAACCTTGTCGCGCGACCCGCAGCGCGGCGCTACGCTCGTCACCGGCGGCCGCGGGCGCCGCCGGCCGCGCCGGCTGATTGGGTGGCGAACAAACAGCCCGCGAGGGCCCTCCAGCCCGCCTCCCCACCCCCGCTGCCACTGCAGCGGCGCAACCTAGAGGGCGCCTGCTCTAGCCTCGCAGCACGATGGCTCCTCTCGCGGCCTCCACGTTCAGCGAATCCCTGCGGTCGCGCTCCTGCCCGGGACGAACACTTGCCACAACCACTGAAACGCATAGGGGGAAACCTGCAATTGACTAATGGGAATGGGCCGATTTTCCACTACTGGAATTCGGTTTTGAGGTGTTTATCGGCTTTGGTATTGTAAAAGCGTATCCGACAACCTACGAACTTGTGGGTTTTTAAGGGAGAAAAATCATTGTTACGTTCTCGTCGCGAGGGAATGTAAGCATGATGTCCCATGTTATAAATTTACTGCACGAGAAAGATCAAGTCTAAAGTTGCCTCTAATCAAATTATAATCGTCTATTTCGTCGACCGAGTGATACTTTTTATTGCTGCTACATTACGAAAGGAACGTTGCGAACTTTGCGTAGTCAAGAGGAAGACCCGACCTAACGGCCTGAGCCTCGCCAAGTAAAATTCTGCATTCAATTGAACTGAAAATTGTGAGTGTGATCTAGTGTCAATGAGATAAAGTCTGGATTCACATCTGTGCTCCCTCAATAATAATCGTGTGCCATAGGACAACTCCCCCTTTGACGTTCCATATGATATCACAACGCGTTTTCCTATTCTTCTCGGTTGACTAATCCACCGATTACTGCCCAATAACCCCGTGATTTGCAACGGAATGCGTGCCTGTTCTATGACTCATCGCCCACCCCTGCTCCTCTCGCCTCTTCTGCCTTCCTCCCAGGCACCGCCACACCAGCCATCCGCCTCTTTAGCCCCTGTCCCCCCCGCGCCAACAGTTGTTCATCAGCCGCCGTCATTGGTCTTCCCCTCTCCCGCTCTGCGCGCCCGCGTCGGCCCGACCGCGGCGACGCGCGCGCTGGCGCGAGTGCGGGCGCTTCCGGGTCAGCGCAAACAGCTGACGAACGCGCGGCGCTTGCTCCGCCCTCGCCGCGCTCGCCAAACACTGCGCTCGGCCGGCGCCCACGGCCCCACCCACCGCCTCCCCGCCCCGCCCCGCCCCCGCCCGGAGGCCTACCCGACGGGCGCAGGGGATTAGCGGTGAAGAAACTGAAATTCACGATTTAAAAAATGACGGTACCATACCTTTTGATGCTCAAAAATATTTTTTTCCCCCAAAGATATTTTAATGATATTCTTTTTGGTAGCTGTAGGAAATTTAAATGTTAGACATGATAACCACTTGAGAAATCTCTACATTGTATTCAACTTTGAATGTTCTGTACAAACATGTTCTTTTATTTATATATGTTATTTATTTATGTTTATATGAGTTGCGTCGTGAAGCTGCGATTTATAGGAACACCAAGAATTGATCACGCGGCAATTTTTGCTAAATTTTGCACAAATGTCATGTGGTATAAAGTAGAGCATCGTGACCTATCACTAAGAGTATACAGTTTACATTCAATTCGAAAAACTGCATTTTATAGACAGAGCTTCTACCTTCCTTGAGTGAAGTCTCAGTAGCAGTGAAAAATCGGGTACCAGAAGCGGTACTGTTATCTATCTAGATACTGCTTGTATGAATTACTGCTTATGGTACACAATGGAGCTATTTTAACGAATAGCTTTCAACTCATTGTGGAGTGCAGAAAGAATGCAACACGTTTCAGCTAACATACTTCGGTGGAGGGGCAAAAGCAACCCACTCGCGGACAGGTGTTATCGACCCAGTCCCCCTGTTCGGTTCTGCGTCATTGCGTTTGGCACACGCGCGGGGCTTTAGCGCACAGGTGCCGCGGCGCGGGGGGGGCGGGGCGGGGCGGGATGGAGTTGGCGCGCGTGAATGCTCCGCGGCGGGGGCGGAGCGGGGCCGTTCCGGAAACCGTCCATTAGCGACCGCCGCCAGAATGTTGTCGCGCAAAAGCGCGCGCGCTCCGCTCAAACTTTCCGCTAATGCGCCCGCCCGCTCGCCCCCTCCTACTGCGTGGGCAAGCGGGCGGGGCGGACATGCTAGTGTGGGGAGGGCGGGAAGAGATTGGGCAGGTGGGGTGGGCGGGGTGGGTTCGGCGGGAACGGCATTGTTTTCGCGTTGGCTGCGTAGTGCGGAACAGGTGGGTCAGGGAAGGAGTGTTCGGACACACCATCGATATACTTGTCAGCGCGCACTTCATGGCATCAATAGACAAGTAGACAATGCTGCATTTTTGTACTACGTCAACGGCATCGTGATGGATGTTTATAACACGGCTTCTTGACACAGCATGCCCATTACGGTAATTGCCACCAAAGTGTGATGGTAGATTTTTGGCTATGAACGTGCATGATTTCTTTTGCTTTTCAGTTGTTTTTTTTTAATATTTTGTTTGGATATGTAACACTTTGAATTGAAAATCAGAGTAGGCTTTATTCATGACTTAAAGAAAATAAAACAAATTGAATTAAATAATATATCAAGTGTCCTGCATTTCAATCCGATATTACTCAATGAATGTCCTACGTTATGTACCAATAATAAAAGACTAAAAAGTATGTACTGTTGTGACCCTACTACGTAGTTAGACATTGCTAGAATGAGGGGTTCTGAAAGGAATGTTTGTAATGCGAGGTATGATATCTCATAGAGAAAGCTTTCATTCTCATGGTAAAGTCTTCCATGCCTTACGTTGGATTCAAAGCTACCCTGGGAGAGACATATTGCAAAAATATCAGCATTACTGGAAATCCAACAAGTAAAAGTTGATGAAATGAAAGTCGTATTGCAAAAGATCTAAAACAAAGCACAGAAGTTATGAGAAAGAAGAAATATCTAGAGTTGATATTTTGTCTGGAATAGAAGTTCCATCATTGCACTCACGTCACGTAAAGAGAATGTGTATATTAAACTAAGGAAATATACTACGTGTACTAAAAAATCTACGTGAAACATCGAATACGTATTTTTTTCAGAAATTTATTGGAAAGCACTGACATAAAACGCTGTGACTGCCAATGAAATTCTGAAGACAAAATGAACTTGCAGAGAATATACTGGTGTGAATAAAATCTATCAAATAAAAAGCAACGAACGACTTGCTCTATCAAAAGGCGGTACAACGTTCACAAAGAACAGTAAAAGGATAACGAGAGATCGTTCAAAAGTCTACTGACGTATATAACATACGTACGAATGTGAGCAAACACAAACAAGAAGGAATTGTCGAATAAGGAAGAGTAAAGGAGTATAAGCACATTTATACAGAACTCGTGAAATATCAAAAGAAAATACAGTCGTAACCAGCAAAAGCAATGTTCGCAAGTGACGTAGAACTGTGACACAAAGCCTTCAAAATAGGAATTAACTTCTTTCTTTAAAGTTTGTCATATACTCTCTTCGTATTATTAGCCAGCATGAGTTACGGACGAGAATGGTTCAGGAAAATTGGAAACTCAAAATCGCTACGTATTTAATTTTTCATTGTGCTTACTGAGGCTTGAAACGTGTATTTTCTGATTTAATTATTTTTCATCATTAAAATGTTGTTTTCCAAAAAAGCAACTAATCATAAAAAGTGTTATTTAAAATTAATATCTCCTTTCATTTTTGAAACATTTTAATGAATCTGTACGTGGTAATGTTTGCGAAAACAATGTGAACATTTCTGATTAACAATTATTATGGAGGTTAGAGTTTTAATATCAAACCTATTGAATTCAATAATCATAGCAAAATAGTGTTGACTAAACGTATGTTTACGTGTAAGGGACAGAGAGAGAGAGAGAGAGAGAGAGAGAGAGAGAGAGTGAGAGAGAGAAACAGAGAGAAAGATATGACCTAGACGAGAGAAAGGGAATGGGAAGCAAGGGCGTAGGGTGGATGTGTGTGCAAGGGCGAGTGCGCCAGCGTCCTCCAGAAACTCGGTGGATGCCTTCACCCAGCCCCGCTCCCGCCCCCGCTCCCGCCCCTCTCTGCCTCGTCGCCAACTTGGGCGATGGGCGAAGCTTCTCCGCAAGCTGCGGTCGTCCGCACCGCCGCACTTCTTCCCCCCCTCCCCCCGGTCGGGACTTGGGCGAAGACCTCTCTCCTCCGCGCCCGGCCGTTCGGCCCAACGCCTCTCTCTTCGCCCGTCAGCCCCAATCGTCCGCGCCGCCCTAGCTGCCGCCACCTCTGGATTTTCTTCTGCAACTCATGTTGCACTTGACAGATATTCAGTTGACCAATCTATCCTCCGATGACAAATTAGAGCATACAATTAAATACATTGCGACACTTTTTGGTTTACGTCAGTGAACAACACTTTATACACTTCGTCACCACTAGCTATTCCAACACGATAAATAAATAATGGAAGTAAATGAAATCCTGAAAGTCTCGCTGTTCGCCTTCATGATTTCATGCTGACTATTTTCTTCAGAATAATATTCTTGAATAATATTCTTGTCTAGATAATTAGCTACTATTACAAATACACTGATTTTCAATGACGTTTCCTATTTGCTTACTTACTCCATTACCAACGCTGAAACTAAACCACACTCCCAGTCTGCTATTCCTGCATATTTTCACCCCACCTTCATGACGAACTCTTCTTCCCATGGGGATGAGCTCTGTGTTTCCCACCACACTCCGCGCAGTCTTCTCACATCCTCCTCAGCCTCCGACCACAACAACTTCCCTACTCACAGCGCACCCCCTCCCCGCGCGTGCCCTCGCTCCGCATTGCGACTGTTCCGTGCACCCGCGAAAATTGGCGGATTACCTCCTCAAACCGGCTGAATGGAAGTTAGGAAATCCGAGGGCTGTCAACCCGAGAGTTAGAAAGCAGGAGATGCGCCCCGCGCCCCCAGACAGCTATATTTTCCTCTCACGAAGAAATCGGAGTGTGCGCACAAGGGCACGGAGGGCACTGGAGAATGCTGCCGGAGGCGTCGAGGTTAAACGAAGACAGCAGAGACCGATAGAAGTCTCGGAAAAAGAAATAAGTCGGAGAAGAGATCACGTGGATTAATCAGTCTTGACTGTGGAAGCGAGAATAGTGCAACGGTAATACCATAGGAAGTCTTAGAAATTGTCTTACGCAAAACACAAAAATTAATGAACTTCACAACTAGCTTAAGCTCGTGTTCTTTGTTTTTCTTATAAGACATATTCAGAGTAATAATTCTTTTAACAAAGCGGAATGTATTAAAGTCTTAAAAAAAGAGCATCTGGAGATAAAAAAAATATTCAGCTTATAAGAATGGTCTAGTATGGGTACACTCAATGACATGAGCATGAATCGAGTCTTATATTCATTATAGGTAACTTCAATTCTGACCGTCACATTGGGAAACTTGGTCACAAAACTCAAAATTATTTCAAGTTAAAAAGTCTTTTCAGTTTACGCTTATTTCTACCAACAGATACATTCTATTCTAGTTTAGTTTAGATACATTCTAATTTTGTTAGTAAATGTCTATATTACCGTTTGAGCGATGTTTTGAAACTCTTACTTCACCTTGTCTTAAATTCCAAAACGCATAGAGCCAACAAACGATAGTAGCGGGAACGTGTATCGACCGTCAGGCGGCAGCGGCGAGGAAACGAAGGTTTTGGGCCGGGGGCCGTGAAAGAGCCAGAGGCGGCGGCGGCGGCGGGGACGCGGCTGGCAGCGTTTGGTTTCCGCGGCCAGAAATCCTTCCGGCAGGGGTGGGGTGGGGGTGGGGGCGGGGGCGGACGAGCAACGGACGGACGTGCGAGCGAGGGAGTGGGCGGAGGGGGCAGTATTGAAAATTTCTTGCCGGCACAATGGAGCGCACGACAGCCATTGTAAGCTGCTTCGCGCACCGTTTGCACACAATGTGGCTTCTTCTCCTTCGGCCGCCACCTCCGCCATTGCTCCCGTCCGCGGCGCACAATGCACGGCCCATCGCCGCGGCTGTCCTCCAGAGACGGTGGCGCCCCGTGCGGCCGCTGCGCCAGTTCATTAGACACCTCCCCTCCCCCTGCACCTATTCCAAGGCGGTGGCAGGGAGCTGCTGTTGTATTGTGAGCTACGTGTGTTTGGTGAGCCGCTGCTTCCACGGGAGGTCTTTGGGCGAAAGCGCGGGGCTTTTCCTACCTTGGACGCGGTGTCGACTTACGACGTGCGACGCCTCCCGAAGGGACAGGCCCATTTGAGAGTGACAGCTGACACTCACCTGGAATGAAAGGAAACGCAGAATTATACTTGGAACACAACTTTACAACTCTGCACATACTATATTTTAAGGAGAAAGTCAACCATTAGCAGCGTAAATGAGAAATGTGATTCTTGTGGTGGTTGGTAATCGATCGATCGATCGATCATCATCATCATCATCATCATCATCATATTATTATTATTATTATTATTATTATTATTATTATTATTATTATTATTGCTATTATTAAGGAAGAAATACATTCTTCTGGAAGTAAAGCGTGGGAAAATAGACACAAGCTCATTTGAAACGCAAGTATTCAAGTTATAACTACCATAAAAAACAAAGAAGAAACATGAAATATAACACCAAATGTTTCTTGTTGCATAAACCCAAATTTTACTGCACGTGTTTACCACTGTACCATAATAACTACTACGGTTAGAACCTTCGTTCATCCACCTGCCTGCCTCTGGACCGGGCGCTATTTGCGCGATGCAACCGTTTCAGGCATCTACGCGCAGCGTGTTGCATAGCGCCCCTGGACAGCCTCTAGGGTGGCGCGCGTGGCGTGTTGCATAGCGCCCCTGGACAGCCTCTACAACTTACCCAATCCAAGAAAACAGCAAAAAAGCTAGAATAGCCGAGAAACGACTGTAAGTTTATACCCCAAGTTACAAAGATGCGTTACGGAGGAAAAGAAAAACGAAGGATAATTTTTTAGACAAATATTTAGAGAAATGGTTTGAACTCAACCCGTTCAGTTCAAACAAACTATATCTCTCATACAAGTAATTCACATAAATTTTATATTCGAACTAAAACAGTTGGCAAAAGTCGAAGTGTAAAACTTTCTACTTACAAGCAGGACAAAAGACTGTTAATGAAGAAAATGTAATGCAAAAGCTTGAATTCAGGAAAGCAATGAAATATATACAACTTAAAAAAAAATCTACCAAAAGTCATTATTTACAGTAAATGTGGTCATAATAACACAGTTTGATGTGACTTAAAAATATAAAATAAAATAAACAACAACTGAGTTAAGTGAAACGCGGGCCAAGAGAGAGGGAGAGGGAGAGGAAATGAAGCTCATTCGCGGGCGCGGGGGGATAGGGGGAGGGGGGGCGAGTCGCCCAGAGCAACTCATCAAACGAAGCCCGATGACACGCGCTATCATAGCAGCGCAGCGAGCGGCGCGTGCGCGGATCACGCGACCAGGCCGAGCGTGTGATGGCGTCTTCGCAGCGCCTGTCCGCCATGATTGATAGCGCTGCCCCGCGCCGCTCGCCCGGCTCTGCCCCGCTTCGCTCGGTTCCACTCCGCCCCGACCCGTTCTGGACCACTCCCACTGTTTAATTCCACACAGGTCCGCTTGCCCGACTGTTCCGCTCCGATCCACCCCGACTCGTTTGGTCCACTCCTACTATTTTGATCGCACACGGGTCTGTTTTGCCCGACTCGGCTCAGCTCCGCTCTACTCGCCTCCACTGCTTTGACGCCGCACGACCCCGCTCTACCCCGCTTCCTCCCTCTGCAATGCCCCATTTCGACCTGCCTCAGCCCCTCTCCGTCTCCATTGCGCCATTCCACCACGCCCCGCCCGCTGGTCTCGCCCTCCCGTTCGCCCCGCCTTGCCCCGCCGCGCCCCGTCCTGCGCTCTGGGGGTCTCCATCGGCCGGTGGCACGCGGTCCTGACAGTTGCGCGCACGGGTGGATGGATGGGTGGGTGGGTGGATCGATGAGCGGAGGGCTGGACGGGATGAGCATATTTCAGGTGCCCAGGTGACGATGAGGAAGGCAGGCGGAAGCGGAGTGGATTGAAAAATGAAGTAATAATCCGATAGTGGAAGACTAGCTGCTAGACTGTAGTGCTTAATGGTTGGGGTATAAAATTACGCAGTTGCCTTCTAGTTATTAAGCGTGTTGATATGCAAGTAAATGGCTGTTCTGATGAGCGAGCAGTAATGAACAATGATATCAACTGCTGTATACGTGGGTAGTGACCGCTAGATGGCCAGGAAATAATTCGTAACTTGCAAACGTAAACGTACGAGTAAATCAAAACGCACTAGAGTTCCATCCTCAATATTTTTTAAAGTTGTGAATGAGAAACAATTTCATCTGACAAGCGAGCTCTCCGAGAACGAGGCAATGTGCGTAGGTGCGAAACCAGTGACATTCACGTACAAGCCAAAGAGACACGCAATATATTAAATACTTAATAAATGGCTAAATGGGTCGGCGGGGACACCACTGGAGCCGACTACTCGCCTGTACGACTGTTTCACCTCGACCTAAATCCATCCAAAACGCTATCCGTACCCGCCCTGTAGTCTCCACTCTCTCAGAGCTGCTTTGAGCGAATGCTTGCTTTGAGCCAAAACGCGAAATGGGGGAATCGGACGTGGAGGAGTGACGGTAGCTCCAGTGGCGACGAAACTGCGATGACGGCGATGGGGACGGACATGGGGACGGACATGGGGACGGGCATGGGGACGGACATGGGGACGGGCATGGGGACGACATGGGGACGGGCATGGGGACGGACATGGGGACGGACATGGGGACGGATGGGGACGGCATGGGGACGGCATGGGGACGGCATGGGGACGGACATGGGGACGGACATGGGGACGGACAGGGGGAAGGCACGGGGACGGCGAGGGAAGAGGACGGTGACGGAGGCGGCGGCGGCGACGACAGGGCCGGAGAAGAAACCGCAACGGGTGCGTGGAGAGAGACAGTGCGTTGGAGGCGGCAACGGAGCTGATAGCGAAGAGGGCGACGGTGGGGGGCGGCGGCGATCTGCGGCCCGTAAATCGGCTGCGACGGGCGCGCGGGGGGCGGCGGTGGCGCTGCTTTATTGCTGACCGGCGCGAGCTGAATTACGGGCGCAACTTAATTCCGCCGCGCGCAATAACCGATAAAATTGATCAGCGCTTCGGCGCGCTGCGCCGCCAGACGCCGCCCGCGCCCTGGGCCGCACGCGCTGCGAAGGGGGCCACGCCCCCCGCCCCCGCCCGCACGCCCTTGGGCCCTTGCGGAAATTTTGTATCGCACGTTACAAAAATTCCCTGGACACTCGTGTGGTGGATTTAGACCAATTTGTTACAGCAGATGACAAACTTTCTTTATCGTCGTGCGTAAAATTTGATTTGATTTGATTTTTTTTCCATTTGGTTGAGTAAAATATAGCGTTTTAAAAGTTGTCGTTAGGAGACGTCGGGTTTGTTTCCCGGCGCCGCTGCAGTAAGCGCTCATAAGAACTCTCTTATGAGCGCCGGAATTATTTTCTTTTCTTGTGAGATAAAGACATACTTCAGAAACTTATTAATAGACATTAAAGAGCGTTTTTAACCTTCTGTATATCATAAATGGAATGATTTTGCTGAATATTCCGTATCTTCATGGACGTATGTTTAATGAACTTTTCGTAGCCAAGTACTTTGTATGCAGAATGAAATACAGTGATAAATGTTGCATGATTTCAATTGGACCAAACTAAACGGGTTTAGGACAAATTACGAACGTGGTTTCGGCCGTATATTTCACGTGCAATGCAGTGTTCTAAGGGCACAATACATTGAAAGGGTTTGGGCAACCGTGACGATAACGCACAATTAACAAACTCAAAATAAAAATTATCGAATTCACCACAAAACCAAACGTGCTCAAAGAATGTTTCTTTTTCCTCCGTCTTAAATGTTCAAAAACGAGAGCCATCAGTATGCTTCCGCGACTCCTCGTATTATAATCTGTAGTATTTTGACTGCATTTGGAGCGACGTGGCAGAGCGCGCGGCCACCGCGAGAGGAGCGACGCGAGCGTGACCGGGGCAATCCCCGCGCCCCGGCTCCCAAATGGACGCGGCGCCGAGGGAGGGCGGGGGACGGGGGCGCGTGACGGGCGCCGATAGCGCGCGACGCGCAACTCGCGCACGCGGACAGGTGGCGCTGCGGCCGGCGCTGCCTGCGGTCGCCGCCTCCTCCGCGCCCGCATCGCTGGCGCGCCCCGCCGCCCACGCGCGCCCACGCGATCTCTCTCTCTCTCACATGCCCACAACGTACGTTTCTCTCCCCACACACACACCCAAGCACGCGCTCCACACACACACACACGCCCACGCACGTACGCACGCACGCTCGGGTGGATTGAACGGACGGACGGGCTCACGGGAGGATGTTCTGTCGGCCACCTGGGCAGAGAGAGGCGCGTAAGAACGCGTAGGCGGAGAGTAGCCCAGAGGGTGGTCGCGCGGAGCGGCTTTTGCGGCTTAGGGCGCGTTCATTCTAACTCACTTCGCACGGCATTTCGTAAGAGGAGAAAATTATGGCAAAGTTTCGGCAGAAAAACCCTTATTGAAATCTGGAGCACGATTCCTCATAGCTGATATTTTTAGTAATGCTGTTTTCAGTCAGTGAAGGGTGCAGAATAAAATATAAAGAAGAAAATAAACCCAACATTTCTAGATGAATGGAGAAGCAAACGTAATAATCTACGTCGAATACATTGGTATAAGTATACAGAGGACAGGATAATTAAATGATAAATAATTTCTGACAGCCAGAAAGCGGTCACTTCTGATCTTCAAATTCTCAAATTTGCTTCAGCGAAGGGAACACTTTTCGAAAATAACAGTGACATATGTTGTCAAATTGTGCCTCATTAATATTTCATTATTTGGTGGCTTTGTTACAAAGTAAATCAATGATATATAAAACTTTTCAAACTTGTGAATAGATATCACTAGAATAGTTTGAAAATTAAGGAACATATTTTTCTACTAGGTCACACGTTCTACCCTCACTTTCTAGTTTACAAGATGGGTCGACCAGGGCGAAAAACAACCCTCTTCCTACATGGAATACGTTTAAAAAAAGAAAGGTTCATTCGGCAAACAACGACATAAATACAAGTCACGAACAAGCTTTTGTAATAGAATTCCTTAATTTTCAACTTCTGCAATGTGCCTACGCACCAACTGAACACTCGACGATCGCTCCCAAGTTAGCAACAGCTTCATCGATGTTCCGGGATCTCCATGCCCACTCGCCCGGAAGCCCCACTCTTCACTTCGCCCCGCCCACTTCACTCCACGCCCTCTTCCACCCTCGCCTCTCCACTTCCCCGACAGGTTAAATGCAGGCACGCCCCATCTCTCTTCCCCCAGCCCTCGCGTCATGCTTTTTTTACATTAGAAAAGGACAAAACACATATTGCTGTCGAGATTTAACATGTTACAATGCGGGGAACGTAACATGCGGAATGTGTACAGGGTGATTACAAATGATCTCACAGATTTTTTTGCACGAAAAAGAAAACGAATAAAAAATGCGCTGGCGGGGATAGCCGAGGTCACTAAGGCAGAAGGGTTGTAGCTGCCTCGGTTCGAAGGGCCGCGGGTTCGAATCCCGCCTCGCGCATGGATGTTTGTGTGTGTTTGTGTTGCCCTTATGTGCTCACTCTGCAGTTACCAATCACAGTAAAACAATCACAGTGGTCGCTATATGACCCAGAAGTTAAAAAGCGACCTAAAAGATAAAACAAAAAAGTAACCGTGTATTTAGGGTTTGCGTCGGAAACAAAGATACTGGAACGTTTGAAGAGCAGAGAGCGAGTTACAGTTGAAAGAAGGGAAAACTCAAAAGTTATTTAAGGCTTTGCAATTAAAAATTTAGCATAAGCGCCGGCGCGCGTCGCTGCGATAATGCTGGAAACGTGTTCAGCTCGTTCGATGAAATTCGCGAAATCGATTTCATGTCTATGAATGCCCAGTTTCGTCGTACATTGCAACGGATCGAGTTATCCCCTTTTCGGATTGAGGACCTACCTTAATCGACCTTTTTTCTATTCTACTTGAAACAAGCAGAAGTTCACTTCGAAACACTCGCGCAAAAGGAAAGCGCGTTATCCCTATTTATGCTAATACATTATTTGCTGGTAATTACAGTAAAGTACGTTACCAAACCAGATTTTTTTTTATTGTGTGATTGATTTTTATTGTGAGACTTTTAAAATATCTTTCATATTAAAAGTTTAGAGGTAGACTTCTCGACTCCATGACCATTAAATGTTCTTCCATTAAAGCCGTTGTTCTAATTAAATCCATCGTAATCGTTAGAGACTGTTTGCAATGGGTTAACGTAGGAAGAAAACGGAGATTTACTCACTTAAAAGTGACAACAACACCGGGAGTAGTTTTATTCAGAAAATAGTGAACAAGGTTGACTTTCAAATTAGTAGATAGAAAATTTAACAATAACTACAGTAGTCAGCCTTATTAAATTGTGAAACAGAATCCCAATAATGGAAATACTTGAAAGTTTCCATGCATTTATCATCACGTTAATGATGCTATGCTTGTTGGAGAAATGCGAATGTAAATGAATTTCTGGGAACGTAGATATAATCATTTGAAGCAAATGATAGTAAGAAAAACACTTACCTACCATAAAAACAAACATTTTATAAACGTTACGAGTCAAAATATAAGTTACTTTGTAAACTAGATTGCTCTAAGTTAACAAAACAAAAGGTGGGAGTGAGTAAATGAAAATGTATATTTATATTTTTGCCAATACCATCCACAACAATACTCATCTCCATTTCTTGAAATTGCAAGAGACATTTTTTTGTATTCCTTCGGCTGCACCTCTGACGTTTGGTCAACCAGAGGCAGCTCCCCGAGCCATGCAACGGGATGGGCGAAAGAGGGCACAGGAATTAGTGGGGAGGAACCGCATCGCATTTCGCGAAGGGCTGTGTGTGGAAGGGCATTTGGGCATTGGCCTTTGAGCTGCCCATCTAAACGCAGAAGAGCCCCGGGGAAGTAAAAATGGGGTTGCGCATCTGCATGAATAAGCCGACCAGAAGCAAACTGACCACCATCAAATTAAATCCTATAAATGAAATAAACTAAAGGGTTTCGGTCTTTATTCAATGCACTCCGCAGTCGCCTCTCGCGGCGGGGACGCAATATTTTATAATAAACAATTATTTCACGCCTTAAATGAATATGTAAAACGGTATGTTTTCTTAATCAAGCGGAGTGTATTGCAGAGAAATGTGGGCATTTGGCATATTTTGTGAATTTGCGGAATGCACCGAACATTTTTTGCGTAAACACACCAGCAGTAATTGTCACAAAACAAAATCACCTCGCAATTTAGGAAATGAATCAGTAGGGCAAAGTCGAATTTAACTACGTAATTGAATTGGAGCTAAATGCACACACGATGTAAAAGGTGAAAATATTTCAATATGGAGATGAATCTGAAAGCAACGTCGCACACGACTTGAACATTTCCGCGGTCCAGTCCACGAATGTGCTTTCAAATTAGTAATGGCTGCGACGCTTCTGCTGGCACTCAATGCCGGTGGCCAAGAGGTGAGGGGGCGGAGGGCGAGGGAGGGCCCGGCGAGGGCGGAAGGGGCGGTGAGGGGCGGGCGGCGGCAGAACCTGGCCACGCAGGAAAGACGGGGAGGGGCGCCAGCAAATGCGAGCCATTGCGACGCTGGAAGTGGTAGGGAGTGCGATGGCAGAGGGGATTGAGAGGAATTTGTGATTGTGTGTGTATGTGTGTTAATGAAAGAGAAGAGACTTATAGAGAAAATAAAGAGACACGGAAAATAAGAGAGAGAGAGAGAGAGAGAGAGAGAGAGAGAGAGAGAGACAGAAGAGATGGAGAAATAGAGGACAGAGGAACAGAGACAGAGAAGAGATAGAGGAGAGAGAGAGAGGAGAGAGAAGAGGGGGAGAGAGAGAAAGAGGAGAGAGGAGAAAGAGGGAGAGAGAATGAAAGAAAGTACGCAGCGGAGAAATATGAGAGAATTAAAATCTAAATGAAAAAAGTGATGAGAATTTGGGGTTAGTGATCTTGTCCAGTTAACATACAAATATTCGTAGGTAGTGATTATGTATCACAAGAAATGTAATCTGTGACTCTATTCTGCGCTTATTTAAGCTAGTGGCGTCCTTGTCAGTGGACCGCACCTCACGAGGAAGAAAATAGGATCATAGAATGAAAATATTTTGTCGCATTTTCTGTCGTGACACTGGAACCATATTACTGAAAAGAATACCGCCGGTGCCGTCATATTCGTAGAAATTCTTGCTGAGATTCTACTCCCAATCACTCCAAAAAGAATTTCTGGCAGACAAGCAAGCTCATCGCAGGAATTCTCTGGGCTCTTCCATTTTCCTCGTTATTTTACCGTTGATCACTCAGCATTATTATGCCGTAGCCGTCCATTCCTTCTCCATTTCTCGCTCAGGTACCACGATCATCACAATAAAGAATTCTCTGCTCTGGTGGTGATGCTATGGGTGAGTTGCCGGGCCAGCAGATGCGGCAGCGTTCGACGCGTGCAAGCGACGCTAATGCTCCCCGCGGCCACTACACGCACATTCCGGGGCGGCGCCCAGGCCGCGCCCTTGCCCCGCTCCCGTGTTAGCAAATCCTCGTTTTTGGCAAACCCTCTGATTAGCCGCAACGCTGTACGGCGTCGTTATGGATGGCATTACTCTTGTTGTTGTTAAAATTATCATTATGTGCGGCCGTTCCCGGCTTGTTCCGGGCCGGGGGCGCGTGCAGTCCATAGCGCCCGCCGCGTTCTTTCTCATCAGCCGCGCGTGGAAATATTCCAGTTTTTGCTTCCCAGATGAAGTGTGAGCTGTGCCTGCGGGCGAGGGACCGGCGGTTTCGACTGCGGAAATTACTGCGTTCTCTGGAAATATCACGCAATTGAACGAAATCTTAATTGATAATTGTAAAACAGGACCAGAAATATTCCAAACCAATGCATATATGTTTTTGTACTTTAAGTAAAAATTTGTAGTATTAATTCAATTTTTTTGAAATGCTAACGTTTCCAATACATGATATTCTCCTTGAATATATTTTGATAGCCATTGGTTTTAGCCTTTTGTAATTAAAATTAAGATCAAATAAAACTTAAAGTTTTTTGTAAATATTCGAAATAATTTAATTTTAAGTACTTCATTTATTATTTAAGAAATATATCACTGTATGTACTTATTTTCATCATTTGCTTTAAAAATGTGACACTTATGGATGAATATATATGAATAAAAACTTTTGATGGCAATATCGGATGAGATTACAATACCAAAGACGATTTCATTTCCAATGAAATCATTTCTGGGATTAAGCAGTTTTTTAATCCGCTAGGTACACGAATTAACTTTTCAGAAATTAAAAGTAAAATCAACTGCAACGAAAAATAAAAGACGTGAGGGGTAAACACACAAAATATATACAACTTGTAAAGGAAAGAAACTAATGAACCGTGATGTGTAAGAATACGCGAAAACCGTTTCCCAACGTCGCTGCGCATTTCCCTGGTTTCTGAAGCGCGTGCGCTTTTTAATTTCAATACAATGGCGGCAGCGGAGAGCGAGCAGCTCTGCGGAGGCGAACGCGAGCTGCGGATGAAACGAACTGATTATATCGTATTTCGTGCTTTGACAGTCACACCGCTGCTCACCGCCTCCCCGCCCCCTTTCCTTCCACCGGCGGGGCGCCCCCCCTCTCGCCGGTCACCGGCCGCACCATGGCGACGCTCTTCACGTTTCTGGTTTTAATTTTTTGCATTGCTTTCATATCCTGTTTTTCCGTCATCGGCCAAACCGACAGGCTAACGCGGATTGACGTAATACGCTTTTGCTGGCCTTTCAAAGGCTGTTTGGTTTATTGTACTCTGCCATGTCACCGAGTAAATAAACAAGAAAGCAAGCAAATATGTAAATACTGAAAATTGAAGGGAAGATGTACTCGGCGCCACAACATCACTTTTGCAATACCGCTCGCCCCAAATTTCGTGAATTTCGTCAATACCAAGAGAGGAATTCAATCTGAATGCACATTTATCGTTCGCATAGAAAGGAAAGGATTCGGAAAAGTCCACGGATCTGGACTATTTACAGTAAAATATATGCATTCCTGGAAGATTTAATCAAGTGAGAAAAGCCTCCAATGTTTGAACGAGTTGCAAAAAATAAGTAGAAGAAATCTATCAGTCTATCTGCAATGAAACTAAATAAAGATAAGAGTAAAACGTCGGATCACTGCTGACATTTTCAAACTGCTGTTCGGTCTATGTTACATGGAATTTACCAAATCGGATAATACCCTACTGGACACATACATAAACACGACATTGTGCATGAATTTATTGGTTGCATCATTGGCTTTTGTCAACACTCATAACTGATGCGTTTAAAAAAAGAAACGGCAACTACCAATAGTGTTTACGAAGTGAACAGGAGAGAAGCAGGTGCAGTCGTGTTTATTTAGAGAGAGTCGGCGGTTTGTTGATGTGTAATACCTGAAAGCAATATTCTATGACATTATACAAATGGGGTGTGCGATACGGTCGGCGTGAGTTCTGATAAACCGAATGAAAAGTTGCTGTGAACTGCAGTGGGGATTAATAATGACGAGAGGGATATCTACATGCGTAAACATTTTTAACGGGTTACATAAATTAGGTTATTTAAATAAGCAACATGTTGCATACGGAAAGACGCGTACGGAGAGAACCAGAAATGATAGCAAATAAAGTACATGTGATTCAAGAAGGTGGTCTTTCACAAACGAGATAACACATGAAACGTCATGCATCGCCTGGGAGGATAATGCAGTAGAAATTGGATTATTCTGAAAATGGGGGAGAGAAACTGATGAATGAAAACTACAGTGTGGGACACTTATTTAACAATGTACATAGGTGTATAACATGTTGTGTAAAATATGTGTATAATATAATGTATTATTACGTTAATAAGGCTTGATATACGAAGTATTCATTCTTTGTGCTTTGCGGTTTCAAATTATTTTAATTATTTCACTTCTAATTTTCTTCAAATTCTTGAGGTCTTGGAAGTCACTTATTACTTTTGTTCCCAGAAGTTCAGGAAGAAACTACTTCCATTCCTTGACATTTTCCGAAGAACAACTGAATGTGTCTTAGTTTCTAATAACCACGTACAACATTCCGCTCACGTAACTACGCTTTATTTATTTTTAGAACTGTCTACGTTTTCTTGAATTAATACACCCTTTGTTTTTATGTTTTTTGTAATAGTGAGCGCGGTTAATCGCAAACAAGAATAATCGAGATAAGGTTAATGGAGATTCTACTGTTTATGAAATATTAGACGACATATAACAAATTAAGTTATTTATTACATTACAGTAGTTTTTTGTAAGTTACAAAATTAGGCAAATGACATGATATATATATATATATATATATATATATATATATATATATATATATATATATATATAAAATAACCGGGTTTAACTCGTAAAACTGATTTCTGCATAATAAAATTGAAAACTCCATGTTGTGTATGGGAGTATGTTAAAAAAAATACGATCTGTTCATTAGTTCTAATTCAATAATAAATTCAAAACAAAATAGAGACGTGTTTTATTGTTAGAATGGTCTTAAAAGCTAAAAAATCTTCCAGCAGGGTTTTATTTCATTCGTTAACTAAATGCCGGTCTCTTATTTCGATTCTCGTTCAACCTTGGACCAACCACTCGAGTGACAGGTTCCCAACGTCATCCGACGCAGGTAATGGCCGGGAGACGGCGCTGCGTCGCCCATGTCACAGGAGGCGCGTGCCGCCCCAGGGAGGGACGCGACCCCGTGTCCACCCTCGCCCCGCCCACGCCCCGCCCCACCGCCCGCCCACCCCAACATGCACCGCGCCAGCGGCTAACCAACCCAAAATATGACATTCACTTTCTTTTAAAATAAACGTAAGACCGTTAAACCCTTTAATTATTGAATACGAACAATAAATTGACAAGCATACATTGATAGCTATTTGTTTAATTTTTTTCCATTTGTAATTATATTTTAGGTTATTTTATTAGAAATACTTCCTGAAATGTTTATTGAAGGCGCAGGTCGTAAATCTAACAGAATCATTCATACGACACTAGGCATTTTGATGACAATTATTTATTTTAACGACTTTTCGGCCACCAAACAAAGTTGGATTTCAGTCATTTAAAATTGATTGCAAAATCACGTTGAAAAGCAATTAGTACACATTCTTCTACACTGTTCCCAATACTGTACAACCCGTTGCCGCTCAGCGTTTTCAATTGGCGACGCTCATTGCTCGTCCAATTTAATGTTTTTCTTTGCTCAAATTGGGAATATTATTTCCTCAATACGCATATTAAAGGGATTAATAGATCGCCGGACTACCTTTCTTTCAGAAAGAGAAACAAACTTATTGGGCTTTCATTCCGAAAGAATAAGCAACTTATATTTCTTGGAAGAATTTTATCTCTTCGGTAATTTTTCTTAATTTTTCTTACTAGCGTTATTACGTATGCGATCCGGTTTTGTGATAGTTAACTATTTTGAAACATTTTAAGAAATAATTAACTGAAATTTAATATTTCTAAATATATTCACCATCTGGTTAGATCTTCGGCTGATCTAAATTTTGAACACGCAGTGCCTAACTAATCAAAACCTTGGGTTACTAAAATACAAAATACAGAAGCCGACATACTTCATCGTCAAAAATACTGCAGCGTAGAAAAGCGCCATGGCTTTAACGAGTTAATTAGTTGAGAGTATTGTTTCGTATGGCACAATAAAAGATAATGCTCCCGTGGGAAATTTTAAATTCGATGCTTTATTCCTCGCAGCGCCACCGTCGCGCCGCCTCGCCCGCCGCCCGTCCGCCCGCCCTCGCAGCGCCACCGTCGCGCCGCCTCGCCCGCCCCGCCCGCCTCGCGTTCCCTCTCTCCGGCGAGTTGTGAAAAATGGTACTTGCAATATTTTGACATTCCAGTTTTCATTTCACTGAACGAAATTCAATTTGCCGAAAACATTGACAAACTTTTTTTTTTCCGTTTCAGACGCAACCATATACTGTGTGTGGGGGTTTTGGTATGAGCTCGTAAAAACTAAAAGCCTATAAAATTTTTGAAACATTTTTGTAAAAATGAAGCAATTTCTATAGAATTGATTAAATGCCTTGAAAAGAATAACAATACATATTGTTTTGATGTTACAACAAAGAGAACCTCACTTTCGTCATTTAAATATTGTGTGAATGAATAAAATCTAGTCTATTATAAAAGGGTAAATGAGTATTTTCTCAGAATGAAGTCCGTAGACGTATACAAGTATGAATTCTAAACGTAGAATGTAAGGGTTAGTTTATAACTACGCAGAAACTGTTTAAAATAGAGAGATTTTTAAAAATTGCAAATGGACTAAGAACACACTAAGAATATGAAAAAAGACCAAATTCTAAATAGGCGGTATAGAAATAAAGAGAACATATTGTATGCATATTCATGCCTTCGGGAATACTCGAAAACAAGACTGGGATATTTATGCGTCCACAAACATTTTGCGTCTCTCATCGATCTTACGTGGTTGTTCATCACCAGGGCACCTGGTGTTGAAGAGCGCGCAACCAACAGAGCAGAACCTACAGGGCGGAAGGACAGCAGAGACAGTGGCAGGTGAGATTGTCACCGGGGAATTAGGAGGGCCAGAGAGCGCATCGCGGGCTTAGGCCACAAGCAATTGACGGACAGGGTAAGACCACACGACAAACAGATCAGGCAAGGGGGGGCAGAGACAGAAGAAATGGGCAAACATAGCGGAGCGAGTGGGAAGGACCACTGGGACAGGATGAGCAGCGAAGCGGGCCGGGTCGGGCCGGGTCGGGCCGGCGGTCGGGTCGGGTCGGGTCGGTCGGTCGGTCGGTCGGGTCGGCCGGCGGGTCGGTCGGCGGTCGGCCGGCAGGCGGCGGCGGGTCCAGGTCGGCGGGTCGGGTCGGGCAGGGCGGCGGTCGGCCTGGCGGGCGGCGGCGGTCGGGTCGGGCGGTCCGGGTCGGTGGTCGGGTCGGGTCGGGTCGGATCCGGTTGTGAACAGACGGTACTCGAAGCCAAACCGAAGAAGAAGAAAGTCAAAACGGAAGGCATTAGGGATGCAAAAAGTGACGACAATATGGTAACCAGAGGGGAGTTTAGGAGTAGGAAGAGACTGAAAAGAAGAGAAGACAGGGATGAAAGGAAACCAAGTGCGGCGAGGCTTCGCGGGACTGGGAAGGGCTGGAGGGGACAAGGCGGGGCAAGAAAGTTCACAAAGTAGAAAAAACCGGGAAAAAGAAGGGACCGGGGGCAGAGGTGAGTGGAAGAAACCAGAAAAGAAAGAAGTAAGGCGGGGATGACGCCAGACACGAGAAGGGCGGCGAGGCGAATCGGAGAGGGGGGAGAGAAAGACACGAATGTAAAGAGAAGCGGGACGAGGGGACCGTGGAAAACCAAACGAAAAAAAAAAGGAAGGGAAGGCGCAGAGTAGCGGGAGAAAAGAGGAAGAGAGAAGCGAAACGAGACGAGGCGTGCACGAGAGAGCGGAATCGGACGCGGAGGGAGCTTAAGACGGGGAGGCGGAGGGCGGCGGGGGCGTGGCCGCGACGAGGAGAGCCGGTCGCGCTCGGCGGCGCGCGGCGCCGCCGCTCGCAGCAAACACTCGGCAGCACGCACAATTCCTTCGGGAAATATTGACAGATCGGCCGGCGTGAAGAGCCGAGCGCGTCCGTCGCGCTGAGCCGCGCCGCGGGGGCGGGCGCACTTAGGGACGTGATTAGAGGCCGGGGGCGTGGCGGTCGGCCCCAATTAAGGGAGGCGTCAGCCGCGGCGGCGCCCTGTGGACAGAAGCCCTCGGACAGCTGTGAGCGCCGCGGGGCGGCTCCGTGACGCCGTGCGGCTCGAGCAGGCGATTAAACGTAATAAGAATTGAATCTAGTGGTGGATTGAACTGAACAGCAGATCTCAATTATTCAAGTACTAAATAATGGAGGAGGTCCTGGAAGGTTTGAAGACTTTACCTTTGCAACTTACGAGAGGAGGTATCGTTTTCAGAAATAATAGTCAAGTGCAAAATCTATATTTTTAAAATACTAAGGGTTTTTGTTTAGAAAGAAGTTTCAGCTTCATGCTCACCAATCTTTTTTGGTATTTTCTTTAAACGAGAGGTTAAGACTCTAGATGTGTAACCACGTATTAACTGATTTTATAGTATACATGTTAAATTGTAATAATGTAATAAAATTAATTGAATGATTGCCACTGTACGAGTGTGAGTTGTGCGAGTCCAATTGGTTTATTGAAAGCAGTCGAGATTTCCAGTCTTGCGAGTTCAAGCGTTTGAGAACGAGATTATAGTTAGAGAAGCAAAAACAGTGCGGTTTTATAACTTCGAAGAATGTTTATAAAGTCAAATGTTGTTTGTGAACTGAACGACACGAAACAATAGTTTTCAAGTTTTGATTTAATGAATATGTACCACTTTTTCAACCAATCGATAGTTTTCTCTCCTGGGCGATACAGTCTTAAGGGTTCAGCTACTATTAACTAAAAAATATAATTCATTAAGCCATATCATAAAAAGTGTATATCAACAACAGTCATATTACAATTATCATATTAAAAATTGTATACCAACATACGTACACAAATCAGATTAACTCGCTATCAGAAACACCCGATCTCAAGGGAAATTCGCAACTTAAGGCATTAAGATACACAACAATAAACTAATTTTCTCATTCTGCAATTTTTTAATTGAAATTAGCAGCTCAAACTCTCAGAACTACATACTACTCAATACATACTAAGTAAAGACTTCCTAGTCCAAACACGCATAGCAGACATTAGTAGTCTCCTTTGTGCTACTAAGAACCTAGCCCGAGCATTCGGCCTGATTGTATAATTATGCTGCTACAAGACATACTAGTCCAGTTAACCCTCAATACCTGCGCTTCCGAACATGACAATTATCCTCTCTATACATTCCGCGTAACGGACGCTCACACGCTAATGCCGTCGGCGGACGGCGGCTGCTCGCCAGAGAACAGGAGGTTAATCCTGGAAATCGCAGATGATTTCGCCGCGGAATGCTGTACCGAAGCCCGCAGCTCCTCGGCATCCCCGCCGGAGCCGCCTCGAAATTACGCAGCAGCGCCTGCGATTAGCGCCGCCCCACCCCCCGCCCCGCGTTCCTTCGCCCCGTCCCGCGCCGCCCCGCCCGCTATCACCCCCCGCCGCCGCGTAACATCTCATTCAGGGCTTAATCCTCGAAGACGCCCCGCGCCGCCTCGCCGCCGCGCAACGTTCGAGCGGAAGGAAAGAGTGTATTGAGTACGCGGGCGGGCGTTTGGGGTAGCAGCCATTGGATGAAAGAAGGGGGATTGGGGGGAGAGTGGGTCATTGGGTGGGAGAGTGAAAGATTGGGTGGGAGAGTGAAAGATTGGGTGGGAGAGTGAACGATTGGGTGGAGAGTGAAAGATTGGGTGGAGAGTGAAGATTGGGTGGGAGGAGTAAGACTGAGTGGGAGTGAAAGATTGGGTGGGAGAGTGAAAGATTGGGTGGGAGAGTGAAAGATTGGGTGGGAGTGCGTGATCGGGTGGAAGTGAACATTTGAGTGAAAGAGTGGGTCACTGCTTGAGAGATCGTTTGGGAGTGGGGGTGTGGTCGTTTGCTTGGGCCGACCGGCGTTTCGCTGGCCAGCAGGCGATTGGGAGAAGAAGGAGGGGATGAACTTACAGGATTATAGCGTGGGGCATTTGGGTGAGCGGGTGAGCGGGCGGAGGACGTGTTCGCTCGCGCATGCGCCGCCAAGCAATTATACTCTGTTGATTGCATGTCACGAGAAGCTTTTAAAGGCGCACGGCATTGTGTCTGCCGACGGCGCAAATGCCGTCAGATAGCAATTTTCGCAGATTAGTTGCTAGTTAAATGGATTGAAGTAGACTGAACGCACTTCATTTTTCAGGGAAAAGTGATCTCGACACTGCTACTGCTATTTTCCATGCTGCACAGAGTAAGCTTCATACGAGTATTGCTGTATGACTGCTGTTCGACTATTTAACCTAATAATTTAATTTATAATCATGAATTGGACCTAAAATTTTGCAAAATAAAAACACAATCAAATTCATAATTTTCTGATATAAAATTAAGATTATTAACTGTTTTTAACAAAAAAACAAAACAGAACAAATCTAGTATTATCTCAGGTAAACTTTTTGAAATCGTTTTGTGATGGGGGAAAATAGTAAATTTTTTTTTTTTTTTAAATTAACAAAAAAGACAATTTAAATTTGAAATTTTATTTTTACCAAAGGACTTTATACATGAAAAAGTGTCTGTGCCATGCGAGGTGCATCATTCAAAACGCACTGCATGACTAGACGACCTAATGCAACTCAAATGCGACCTTCACCGCTTGTGAACCACAAAGTGTTGTAATTTTTGCTAACCCGGCAGGACTTTCAACAGTACTGTTCTATTTCAGGCGGCACATGTCTGCGGCACTGCTAATAATTCGTATTATTAGGGTTATTTTCTGTCATTGCCTAACTCAGTCCTTGAAGATGTATTTAACGTGACTTATGTACAGCACAAAATTAGAGAAAATATTGTGCCATGAACTTGAGGGAGTCGATAGACAATGGCCAAAGTCTCAGTCAAAATATCGACAAAGCTGTAGATGGATATCCCAACCGGTGATAACGTTGAGAAGAACCACGATGATGTAAGACGTAATTAGCAATAGGAACGGGAATGTAGATGGAATACGTGGCAGTAGAATAAGCTACGACACTCAGGAAACCAGCCACGCAAACACCGCTTTGTTCACCACCAGTCTGTCGTGGATCAACCAAGGCAGGAACCCCAGAATAGAGGCATGGGAAACGCACGCTCTGAACGGGAGAACGGGCGCGCGCGCCGAAGGTGGCGGGGCGGGCGGGGGGGGCGGGGGCGTGCAGAACGGCGCGCAGCGAAGCGCAACTTGCAACGCGTGCCCGCGCGTCCCGCTCCGCCGACTGCGTCAAGACGCGCACGCGCGACTTAACCCCCGCGCCATCACGCCCGCGCGCCATCACGCCCGCACGCCCATCGCCCCGCACGCCATCACGCCCCGCACGCGCCCATCACGCCCCGCACGCGCCCATCACGCCCCGCAGCGCCATCACGCCCAGCACGCCCCATCACGCCCCGACGGCATCCGCCCCGCAGCGCCTCACGCCCGCAGCGCCTCACGCCCCGACGCGCCCTCCGCCCCCGCACGCCACGACGCCCCGACGCGCCCATGACGCCTCCGCCGCGCCATCACGCCCCGCACGCGCCATCACGCCCCCGCACGCGCCCATCACGCCCCCGCACGCGCCCATCACGCCCCCGCACGCCCATCACGCCCCCGCACGCGCCCAACACGCCCTCACAGAAGCTCATCACGCCCCCACACGCGTCCGTCACACCCGGACGCTGAGGTAAGGATAGATTGGATAACATCAACTGGTTTCGTTACCCATTTTTTCTCTATTTCAGATTCCATGTTCCCTCCTCTAATTTCAACTTTGAATATTTATATTTGACATTCTATACTATTTAGCAAATTTGATTTCATTTCGTCTTTAATTTAACAATTTTGTTTTGATAAAAAGAGGTTTTAAGCACACTTCATATTTAGAATTGTAGAAAAATCATAAACAAATTTTTCGTCTTATTAAGCTGTATTCATTTACTAATTGTATTAAAATGTGTCCTAGGATGGCTCATGGACAGCATACTAGCTTTCCGTGGTGTGGTCCCGGGTTCGATTCCCTTATATAGTAGCTTTCCTTTAATATCGTCTCTGTTTCTGTAGCTGCGAATCGAAGAAAAGCTCGGGCAGGCGGAGTTCGCTAGTTATGGGGAAGGGAAGAGCCATGTTTCCACGCCTCTCTTACCCTTCGCCTTCCCAAGTGTGGGAGTTAAATTAGACCCAGGCATGGAAGACACTGTTAGCTATCCGACAAAGCCCGACAATCGACCAATCACATACTAGGTCTACATACAATTTTACTAAACTCATTTAGTTTACCGTTACATTAAAATAGGTTTTTAGCAGATTTCATTTATTCAATTTAACTAGAAATATATATTTTTTTCAATCATGCCTTTGATTTCCCGTATATACTTAACAAATCTAACAAAAAATTGGGGCTTCGAACATTTCATGCTGTACTACCCCACTGTATCCATCATGTTCTACGCTATAGCTTTTACACAACAATTGCGTGGGGGAAATGAGCATTTACACAACCCACTTTCCCCATAAAAAGCTACTTGAGCGTCGATAAGCAACACGTTATAGACTGGATACTTTCACCCACAATAATTTGTCATTGTCAACTGCCAATTTTATCAAATCAACTAATTATTTCAATAAGAAAAATACTATAAATTTACTTTGTTCAAAATGAAAATAAAAAACTGGCTGGAAGCTCGCCCTCCAGAGAGCTGGAGCGGCCCGCGTGACTCGGCTGCGATTCGCTCGCGCTGGGGCAGCGCGTTGGGGTGGTTGTCGCTTCGCGAAATACTGCTGCGCTCGTTGGCCTGGCGAAGCACGGCGCCTTGGCCCGGCCGCCCAAAAATTCGCGAACAAGATACGATCTGTTTTGTCGAGCAGAGATACGATCCGCGCTCAGCGGCGAAGGCGGAGCGGCCTCGGGGTTAATAAAACTCCTCCTTTGTTATCGCCGCGGCGCTTTAGGGGCCCTCTCCCAGGATATATGAAGACATAGGAACAAACAAGCCCTCTCCGAAAAAGACACTCCCGCATTCAGAGATGGAATCAGAAGAACGGCGCAATCAAAACGATGTTACATTCCGCGCTGTGAAGAAGCCGCCGTCGCTGTAGGCGCGAACAAGTGCTAACCTTTGCTCGTAAAGGGAAGGACTTATGTTGATGTGAATGATGACTCGCTTAAGTTGCTCTTAGAAAAATATTCATAGGGGAAATAGAGCAATTTCCGGGACATAGTCATCACACGTTTCTGAACGCATATCATAATAAAAATATTTACTCAGAGTAAAGGGCATTTAAACACTGATTTCAGTTTTAACTTCAGTATTAGAACATGTAACACACTCCATTCCCTTCATTGCATCTACGTAAATTAAATTTTTGCAGACATTTTTTTGTTAGATACAAAAATTAAATGTTTAGTTTCTTTTGTCAGAAACACTATTTTAATGCATTGTTCTCCCTTATAGCTCGCAATTTTATCACCTAATATTTTCATCTCGGCTGTTACTCTTTTGTCAGCACATCACATCATCTCATTACCATCGCTTCTTCGAGCTTCCCTGTCCGTGGCAACACCAGGCAGCCTTCAACCGATATCAGCCCAGATATCCATTACAGCCACAACAAACGGACGCCTTTCGCCCGCACTTTCCCCGGCCCCGCTCGCGCGACCACATGGCGCGCAGCCCAAAGCCCACGCAGCGCCGCGCCACGCTCGCGTTCAAAAATCCTGGCGGCGCGCGCGGCGCGGGCGGCGAATTTGCACTGCGATCCGGCTTACGAGGCGCACCTCACGTGTTGCATAATTCAAGGGCCGCGTCGCCCGCGCCGCGTGGGCTCGCCCAATGGGGCAGTCCGGCCAGCAGGCGCCGGGAGGGCGGGTGAGGGCGCGCGGCGCCAAGTCCGAGCTGCGGATCCGCGCGCCAACTCGCGTGCAGCGGCGGGGATTCATACGCTAATTGGCGGGAACACCCCGCCGCTAACAGATTAATGCCTTCGCGCAGCGGCGCTTGCCGGTCGCTGGCGGCTGCCCGTGGAAAGCGCGGTGACGGAGTCAGCGATGGGAGACGGGTGGGGCAGTGGGGTCTATGGGGAGGTCGGCGCGGTGAGTGGCGTGGTGATGGGCGGGGAGATCGGCAGGGTGAGCGGCGGGGTGAGTGGTAAAGTGAGCTGCGGAGCGAGTGCCAGGTGCGACGGCTGCGTGGGCGGCGAGAGGGGAGGCGGGGTGACCAGCTGGGTGAGCGGAGGGGTGATCGGCGGGGAGATCGGCAGTGTGAGCGGCGGGGTGAGCAGCGTGGTGAGTGGTAACGGGGTGCGAGTGCCTGGTGGGACGGCTGCGTGGGCGGCGGGAGGGGTGGCGGGGTGAGCAGCTGGGTGAGCGGAGGGGTGAGCGGAGGGTGATCGGCGGGAGATCGGCAGTGTGGCGGCGGGTGAGCAGCGTGGTGAGTGGTAAAGCGGGGCGAGTGCCAGGTGGGACGGCTGCGTGGGCGGCGGGAGGGGGGGCGGGGTGAGCAGCTGGGTGGGCGGAGGGGTGATGCGGAGCGGCGGGAGCACGATGTAGCGAGCGGGCCAGGGAGGCTGGTGCGGGGGGGAGGCGTGAGCAGCTGTGAGCGGAGGTGGCGAGGGCGGGCGGCGCTGTTGACTCGCCGTCGATCTCGCGCCCAGCTGTGGGGGTGGAGGAGAGGAGTGGTGAGGTACTAGGAATCGGGGATATGTCGCGGTGGCGCCGAGCATCGCGCCGGGCGGTTGTGGGGAGCGGAAGCTTAGTGGCGACGGCGCTGAGGTGGCGCTAATGGCGGTTTGCTGGGGGGATCAGCACGACCAGTGGCAGACATTGTTTGTTGTGGGACCTGGGAGGCACAGTCTTCTTCACATTGATATCCCATGACTAAGTACTACATAGAGCAGAATCATCAGGATTCTGCTCTTTGCTTCAAGTTTCGTTTATACACTTTTGTCTTGAATGTACCCTTTTTTTAATTTATCTTTCGGGGTGCCGAAGTATTTATTGACTTCAAATGCATGTTTTCTTTTATATTCGAATTTTTTTTTCCTTTAATTAATTTCGGGACAAATTAATTTGAAAGCGTTTCTATTTGCGGTGAACGTTGCTTTGACAACACACCCGTGGCATACGACCACGGGTGCAGATCCGGCAGCTATTTAAAGGCGGGCGCGTTGGCGATGTTGGCAGCAGTGTGGGCGATCCGCCGGTCGCAATGAGGATGATTGCCGCCGCAAGGATCCAGCGCTTTACCTGCGGTTATGCACTCTGCGGGCGGGCTTTGGCCTGGCTTAGCGCCGCCGGCGCCGAGAGCCCTGGCGACTTGCTGCGCGAGGCGCTGCGCAGCTGCTGCGCCCTAAAGAGCGACGCCGCTGGGGCTTGCGCAGGTGTGCAGTCTCAAGCGCAGCGCTCGCGCAGCTGCTCCAGGGAAAGCGAAGGGAGGAAATATTGGACGAGGTTAAATGAAGGGTTAAGCTCTCAAACTGATATACCTCATGGAAACGCTTTTGTGACAACAGGTCAACATTTAGATTTAAAGGGTTTAAGAAGGTTTCGAAAAAATATTACGTTACTTAAAAGATTATTAAGTTTATTCGTTTATCGGGCTCTATGAGGAACAGGTACCACAAGTCCCATTATGGCCACTACTAATTATTCAGGGTTATCATATTTCACTTTCACAAAAACATCTAATGAGAAGATGCATAAATGCGTTTATATTACTGAATGTATTAAATAAATCCACATCGTTCAATTTCATATATATATATATATATATATATATATATATATATATATATATATATATGAATTGAATATGTAGAATATAACTCTCAATATTCCTAGGAGTATTGAGAGTTATGTTTCAAAGTAACACAAGTTGAAAGCACTCAAACCATCACAACGTACACCCACCTACTAGATATAAATTTGCTATTTGGCGAAACATAGATGGCAAACAATACATTTTAAATTATTTTTGTAAATGTCGTTATCATTGTTTCATGACTAATGGAGGTCTAATAAGTAATAATAACTACTACTAATTATTCATTATTCCCAATCAATCATAATATAGAAACTACAAGCTTCTATTAAGTAACAAATCTAGCGCAATAATTCGTAAAACAACTGACACACACTACTCACAAAACGTCAAAGTCTATTTCGTTTATTATTCGATTATTTCTATTTTTGTTCCATCAAATGCCAAAAAGATTAGATTGCGTTGATATATCAAACAGTGAAAATGACAAGCGAGTATAATTGGCATCATAACTACACATATGTCGATACTATTTTCATATCCATTACTATTTAGACGCTAAACGTCCAAACGGTTAAATCAAAGGATCGTAACAAGTTTCCTAATGCAACCGAGTTAAATAAATAAAACGAAATTGTATTATTTTTATGATGCTGCCATACAAAACCGTTTCTTAACTTCAAAAAAAAATGAAGTAAAGTTATGCAACTTTTACAAAATGAGTTTACTAAATAATTCATAATATTAGATTCCAATTTTTGAGACAGAGACATTTCTCAGTCATCAATATTTAAAATTGTCAAAACACTTTTATCTCACGCAACATTAATGTTAATTACACTTCGACATTATCTTTTCACAGTACGTAGAAAAACATAGAAAGTACCTTGAAAACATAACGACGAAGCGTAGTGAACAATATTGTTTTGTTTTATAAAGCATTTTAAGTGTATTTACATGTTTTAACAATTTTTAAAATTAAAGACTACGAAATACAACTGTCCAAACTTTTGGGATCTAATACTATTAATTTATAACACATTTTAATCAGTTTAACACAAAAATTAAATTACTGAACAATTCATTAATTAAAACGCATAACATAATACACATTCGCTACATTTAATAATAAAACATTGATTTCGTTATGATAGCGGCTACCTCAGCGTGTTATCGACAGGTAGGGTCCCGGTAAGGAGGACGAGAGAGGCAGGAAATGGTGAGAGAGTGGACGTTTTACAATAAGTACGATCTTCACAGACGGTACCAAAAGGTAAAAAAAAATCTTTATGAAAAGTAGTCTACAATAAATCAATATTTCTTCTTGATTGTCAATATATGTTTGGTGTCATATATTGAGTGTCATTCATTCCTTGGAAATGGAGTGTCTGTTGGTAACTGTTAGTTCTGTGATATCACCTGAGTGAGTGTGAGTTAATTTCGTAATATTTCCTCGATTGTTCTACTGCAGAGGTCATTCAATGGGATAGTAGTTCTCTCACTAAGCACCTGATGATGTAACAAAACTAGTTACGAGATGTTGTGCCAAAACTAGTTACGAAACGTTGTGCAATTGCTTTGGATACTTTTATTTGTAGTCTACAAAATTTTGTGTCCAACTACGGCAGAAGTACAATTCATTAAAACGCTATTTCTCCATATGTCAATGTTGGCAACATGAAAGAAGAAGGCGCAAAGGACCTCGACTGCTGTTGAGGCAGCAAGTCTTGCGTTAGAGAGCGCAGAGCCAACGCTGGGGCGGGAAGCGCAATCACCTTTTATTCATCTCGTCCCAGCCCGCGCTCTCTAATACAATTTTATGAATTAGCGCTCGCAAGCGGCGATGCGCCAGCCATAGTAGCGGCACTGGTCGCAGCACAGCGCTGCCGTTGCATGGGCCGCCGGGCCTCTCGTAAAGTTTGAAATACGGCGATTCTAAATGCGCCCGTTTACATTGTTTTCATAATTATACGTGTTTTTATGGCGCTGATGAAAAGTGGATTTAAAAAAATATAATATATTCATTGTGTTTAACGAGCGCATGCCCTCCGTATCCATGTGGAGACTTTCCCTGGTTACAAAAAAAAAAAAAAAAAGATTTGGAGGTTCTTGAAAAGAGATAACACAGCAGGATAAAAACTAACCTCTAGGTGTTTTGGGGCTTTCTTGTGATTAAATCGCAATGTAATTTACAGTTGGTAACCCACGGAAACCGAACTTAACTTTCAGAATTAAGAAAGTGCGTGATGTTGAACAAAGTTCTAAATTTATAAGTCGATGATAATGATTCTCTTTTCAGTTTTATGAGAATGCTTGTGAGTTCTCTTCACAAACTAGATTGTCAAAGGACTATGACAAGACCAGTATTATAAGCTATAGCCTATACAAAAGATATAATGATAAATAAAGGAAAATGATATAATTTCTGTTTTCACAGAAAATGTTTTACCAATCCTTTTTTCTACAACAATAATCTTTTGTAAAATATAATGGTATGGTTGCGTTTCTCATGTGATTATTTAAACTTCTACCAGATTTTAAAAGTCTCTCACCAGATTTTGAAATTAATTTTTCCGATTTATTTCTTCAGGAAAAGGATGTATAATTATTCTCATCCAGAGGAATTTGCAGTTTCTGTGGCAATCATTCTCTCTCCAAAACATTAAGAAGAGTGCCATCATTCGTGTCGTCTCATTTGGAAACGTAATCCTATTCCACGAACGCTTCTCCCATTACCGACAACGCCGTAAAAATTGAAGCGGATTCAGCGACGGCGCTCTTTAACTCGAGACGACCGAGGGATCGTCCTTCGCCAAGAGGCCTACGAGGGTATCACGAAGGGCCGTCAGAGTCTGCTCCCCATCACCCGGTCACTTCCGGCAGAGCGACAGGGACCTCCCTCTCCCGTCCCGCCCTGCCCTGCCCTGCACAAACGCGGCGCCTGTCGCACGCCGCTCCAGGCGTCCATGACGTCATCACAAAGCGCCATCAAGTTCTTCTCGTCGCCTCCCCCCCGCGCCCTTGCGACCCAGATCCCCTCCTCTCTGCTCTCGCTTCTTACGCCTAGCCCTTCCACTGTCCCCCCCGGGCGGCGCCTACCGCAACGCCCCCGCCTGCGCCCGAACGACAGCCGTCCTCGGCCCCCGCCCCCCGCCACGCCCCCCCCCACGACGCAGCGCGACGCGACGCGACCCGGACGCGCGAACGCGCTCTCGCAGAAGTTGCGGCCGCCTCAAATCGTCCTCATAAGCACCGGCTTCGGAGGCGCATACTTTGAGTTTGCGTTTAACTTCCGAGGGCGTGGCGGCGGCGAGACGGTGGCGGGTGAGATAGATAATTATCTTTAATAGGGGAAGTTTAAACCCTGGCGTAGTCGACGCGGCCTTTCCCCCGGCCCTCCCTCTCCCTTCCGACGCGACGGCGTTGCCGAGACGCGCGCTTCCTCCTTTCTCGCTCTCTTTCTTTCTTTCGCCAAACCAAACAATTAAATGGCGTGTACGCAGCGATTAAAATTAACGCGTAGTGACAGGGCCGGGCGGCCACGGCGGCGGAGCGAAGCGCCGGAGCTGAAGCGGGGGGGGGGGGGGGGGGGGGAATGCTGCCGACGCGGCTGCCGCGATAAGCTGGAGAAAAAGGGTAGCCGTGCGAGGAAACGACGTGTGTCGTGGACACGGGGGACCAAGCGGAAGGCAGCAGGTGCTTACGTGCGATTCCAACGGAGGCTGCAGTAGCAGAAGCAGGATGAAACTACAGCAGGTACAGAAAATGCCATCGTAAGAAGAAAGTTGTCAGAGAGCAGACAAAGATAAATATTTATTTAAAAAAATGAAAGACTCGATAGAAACGCGCTATTGTTGGAAAAGAGTCAGTGAACAGAATATTCCTTAGCGGCGAACATACAGTAAGCTGTAAAACGCTGGAAAAAATAAAAGATGCAAAAGTCCAGAATTAAAGAAGAGGAGGTGTTCAAATCACTAAAGTTAAATAGCACCATCTAATGCTAATTTTCCTTACAATGAATTATTCTCAAGGTCGCAGTTCAAAAGATTGCAACTGTTTGATAATGATATACCGATTGACATTTAAAAATATGAGATTTAAAATAGTAAAAAAAACGGAAGTTACGACAATATTCTAAAGAGAAATTGCAGAGAAATGCAACGAAGACGAGGGAGGTGCACGTGTGCCCCGAGAACGCTGAAAGATTAAAGTATCACCAGAGACAGTTGCACGCGCCACCACAGAATGAAAACAGACACAGCGCACGAGGCGGCGGCGGAGGGGTGCGTTGCAGGCGGAGGCGTGCGTCAGCAGCGAGGTTTCATATCGCGGCCGAGTAACGTCCTCGTGACGGCCATTACACGGCGGCGCGGGATTAGGATCGCCTGCTGACATCGCTTCTGCTAAAGCCCGAAAAGACCAGCGTTAGCGGGCGAGCGGAGGAGGGATACGCAGGGGGGGGGGGGGAGGGGTGGGGGAGGGCGAGCAGGGAGGGCAGAGCGGGGAGGGCGAGGGAGGGCGAGCGGGAGGGCGAGCGGGAGGGCGAGCGGGAGGGCGAGCGGGAGGGCGAGCGGGGAGGGTGAGCGGGGAGGGCCGCGCGGGAGGGGGACTGGGAGGGCGACCGGGAGGGCGAGCGGGGAGGGCGAGCGGGAGGGCGAGCGGGAGGGCGAGCGGGAGGGCGAGCGGGGGACGAGCGGGGAGGACGAGCGGGGGAGAGGCAATGGGGAGAACGAGCGGGGAGGACCGGGGGATGAACAAGGAGTACGAGCGAGGAGACGGGAGAGGAGGACGAGCGGGGAGGACGGGCAGAGAGGGGCGAGAGGGGGTGGGAGGGCGTGGCAAAGGGAGCGTGGACGCGCGGGGCGGAGGTAAGGAGGACGAAGGGGTCTCATGAAGCGGCCGCCTTCACTCAATTCGCGCGGAATGGAGCGGGGATCGCGGCCGCAATTGCTGACGCGGGGCTTCCGCGCTGATGGAGGTTTGTGGAAGTGAAGGGCGCGATTGCCTGCGATGGAAATGAGGAGAGTCGCCTTATGGTTGGTGCAGCGCTCCAAGGGCTGTCGCAATCCCAGACGCCAAATTTAATATCAGACTCGTCACATAATATTCACTGTTTTACGTAAATCTTTATTTTCAGAACATTCATACGTATTATACAAATATTCAAGACCCACTGTAGTATTAATTCATCAACACCGTACAATGGAAGGACAATACAAGAAACAAAATCTAGGTCAGTAGATTCAAGATAATGAAAATCAAGGGAGAAAAGTATCATATACAATATCATCGGTACAATACGAATATGTTACATACCAAATACATTAAATTAATTTCATCAATTCGTATTTGTCTGTTTGACAGTTTTATAGAGGAATATATTTTAGAATCGTATTAAAAATTCTCCATTGCATATAAAACGAATTATAGGATTTTAAAATAAAAGACTAACGAAACGATCTACAAGCACCAACAAAAACAAAAACAAAAAAAATTCACGAGGTTGTGGGAAACTTTGCATTGGTCTCCTGAAGCTTTTCGTTTCTGTAACATTTGAATTATCGCTGCGATAGACATACAAAGCAACGCAGGACCTTGTGAAAAAGTTCCATAAAAACGCTAGTGATTCTGACTGTTATTGATATCGTTTCTACAGAAATTTCCACTACTCTGAATGTTTCTTTGAGAGAATCAATCAATTATATTGATGAGCGACCGCTCATCTCCGCTATTCGGTGAGGGAAAACCACGCCACAACACAGAAATACCATCCCATTAAGCACGTATGAATATTAACAATATATTGCCTTGATTGGCAGCCAATTAAAAATAGACTTTTTTTTTTACAACATAATTTTCACCTTATTTATTTGTTTTATTTACTACTTAATTTTGCCTTATTTATTTATTTTATTTACTACTCAATTTTCGATATATTTATTTAAAATACCTCATCCAAATCCTTGGGGTGTACGCCAAACAGAGATGAGGCGAAAGTAACTTCTTATGCCGTCTGTAAAAGTGGCAAGCCAGACCGTCTATAGGAGTTGGGGCCGCGCAGCGCGGGCGTTGCGTTGCGTGGCGCGGGGCGGGTTGCGTGGCGCGGGGCGGGGCGGGGAGGGGCTGGGCTGGGCGGGCGGGGAGGGGCGGGGAGGGGAGGGGCGCGGCGGGGGGGCGGGGCGGGGCGGCCAAGGGTCTGTCTGCTGCGGCCGCTAATCCCCGCTAACAGGTGAGGGAGAGCCGGCCGCGCCGCGCAGAGGCGTCTCCCCCTTATTGCGAGAGGCCGTGCATATTCATGGCGCGATGAAGCGCCCTCCCACGGACGCAGTGCGCAAAAATGCCTCTCTGCGTGGACGCACACACCCGTTCGCTGGGCTCCCAATCACCCCCACGACGAACCGGCTGCTCGGGGCACGTATTTTACTCTCGCATTTTGGAATTCGGCACAGCGTGACATGGCTCGGAATTGAAGTGTTTGATGAGTTATTGTTCGGAATTTTATTTGAAAATATATTAAAAATGAAAATTTCCCGTTTTAATTAAATGTAATTACATTTATATGCCAAACTATTTTTGTAACTAACAATCAATTTCGGCGAATGAGTAAGTCATTTACCTATTAGTAAGTTGACCCTGAAACATTGTCTACTCTTCATGTATCTACGTGCTTTACAATCATCTGATGTAAAAGCACTATTTGATAACTCTACTTTTATCTACAAGTAATATTTCGACCATATGGCGTGAATGAAACACTTGATATCTATTCAAACACGAAAAATTCAGAGGCGAATTGTCATTTAAACGTACAATGAAAGAAACGCATGACATCGTGTCTCCGTTGAGGTCGGGCAGGGCCACTGTGCGGAGGTGGCTAGGCCCCGCGTCACCGCCGGACGGGGCATTTGCATGGCGCCTTTTGCTGAATATTCAATTGCGGCCGCGCATATCGATAAACGGGCGAAGGAAGCCGAATAAATAATTGGGCCGGCGGCGGCGTCCTCGACGGTTGAGAAGCAGAGCGGCTCCCTTTGCCGGAGGCGGCCGGCGCCCTTTTCGGCCCCTTCCCCCGCCGTCGGGGCTCATTTTGCCGGTCGCTCCTCTGAGGTGCGACTCCACCCGGCTCGCTCGCTTCCAGTTGCTCGTTATGAATTTTAAAGACGGGCGTCACCGAGCTCTCCGAATGCAACAGTCACTTGGGGGGCGGTTTCCAAGCTCCATGTTGGGCGCCAACCGATTTGTTAATTAATACCAAGACGCAAGCAGTTCCCGGTGGTAGGGGGATTAGCCCACCGACTTTTAAAATCCTAGTTCAAGAAATCTACCCTGGATGGCGGCATAAACGTTTTCTTTTGTTTTAAGTGCAGGTTGAGTTCGACTCTTGTGAGAGAAAAATTCAACATTATTACATTAAAGGACATATCATTTTTAGGAGGCATTGACATTATTTCCGATGTAAATGAACAATGATTCTCATGATTTAAAGGACGACTTTTTTTCTTAATTGGGACACAAGAAATAATTGGAGTTATCGATTCCGCCGCAACACTGGCTACATCTTTTTATGATTCGTAAAAAGTAAGATGACCTGTTCCAATTAAAAAATTTGAGCTTCCTGAGAGGACTTCAATTGATTGTGTCTTTACCGCAATTGTCTCAGTGGCTTGGATCTTTAGCTTCTAGGCTGACGTTAAACCACCTCCTCACGCGGAGTCAAATGCTTACTCGGCTAGTCTTGTGATGACATTCGCAGCCCTTTGCAAGCGGCGTGACCCCAGACGCAAAGACCATCAAAAGCATCACTCAGCGAGCAACGTCCTTCCGTGGACGCCGGGCACAAGCGCGCTAATCCGGGCGGCGCGCGGGTTCCTTGACCTGCCACAGGGCGCGCCCCGCACGTGGCCCAGGTCACCTGGCGACTTCCGCTTCGGCTCGGGCTCCGCGCCCGCGCCCGATTACGGGCCGAAACTTGCGCGGAGGGCGCGGGAGTAGGCCGACCCCGCTGCCGAGCGCAACTTGCGGCCAACTCCGCCGTCAACACGCCCGGCCCCTTGGGAGCCGCCGAGCGGCCCCCGATGCAGCCGCCTCCAACGCAGCAGGTAGCTGGGCCTTCGCGGCCGCCGTTGCCGCCTCGCCCGCGAGGGTTTGCTCATCCCCACGTTCTTCCTCTGAGCTGCACAGTCAGGGTTCCATTTGCGTTGTAAAGCATACTTTACCATTCTTCCGAATCTTGTCTTTTAATCTTGATTTCAAAGAAGAAAATGTTTTATGCGTAATGTGAGAAGCCTATTTTCTTATTTACTCATAGCCGTATCTCTTCTTTTTCATAATTTTAGTGCATGTTGACATTTGTATGTCGCAGGTCTCAACCGTTCCTTGTACTCTTTATTAGTCTTTGTACGTTTCTCTTTTCTTTTCTTAGGAAATGGGTATTGTTCGTTGTTTTGCTAAAATGTTTAATGCTTGATCATTCTTCCCGTAACTTCCATCAACTTTGCCACTAAACAATGTTTTACTAACCTTTTGCAAAATTTCACCTCCTCTTTGGTTGAGATCCTTCTTCAATTCAGAAAATTTGTGAAATTTTCATTGAAGTCCGTCAATGAGATCAAAATATCAATATTTCCAGTAGTCTTGTATTCATCTAAAATGCATCAGAGTATTCTCGGTGAAGGGTTATATGAGATCATAGAAAACAAAAGTTTTCCATGTACGAGATGACGGTCGTTACACCCCAGAACTACTTAGAAGCTAAGCAAGAAAAATTTTCATTCTTTTTCCATTTTTTAATTTTAAAGTAATTATCTTGTGGTTTTTCATTTTAGAAGCGGCATTTCTTCTTCCAGCCGCCTGTTTCTTAGCGGAATGCTTATCGACCGGCCGCTGCCCTCGTGGCCCAAACAGACGCCGCCCTCGTCGCCCTCGCCGCCGCGATGGGGGCGGCTCCGCGACGGCCCTCGCGGGAGGGCATTCCGCCCGCAGAGCGTGAAATCGACCTCTCCCTCCCCACCCTTTTTGCCGCCGCCCCCTCCCGGCGGGGGCCTCGGGACAAAAAATATTAGGACGCCGAGGGCAAAGTGTCGCCTGATCGAAGGGCGCTCTCTTCCTCCTCGCACCCTCAGGGCGCAAATGAAATACGCGGTGCCATAAGCAGGATAAATCCTTCCTTTTAAGCTGACTGGCTGCAGGAACTTTACTTTTTGATGACACGTGCTCACTGTTCCATAACCGAAAATAGAGTTTATTGCATCAACGGTGCTAAAAAGCCGCGAGCGAATTAATGTTTCTCATTAGGAACGCAATATTCTGAAGACCAAAATTAATGTCTGCTCTCTAGGATGAGGTAACGCGCGTATTGCGTTACCTCATCCTAGATTTGATTAGAAGCTAGCCATTTAATCACATTGCTACCTACTTGTTCCTATCCTTAAATTATACATTTGCGGGATACCCCAAATAATACAAGCATTCGTTGTGTATGTGACGCTATCGCCACACAAAACTATTGCTTGAAGTACGAAAAAAATGACTTCCATCTCAATAAACGACAGTTGGTTTCAAGGAAAAGAACACGTCACGCCTCCAAGAGGGCGCTGAGCAGCCGCGCGAACGGAGTCTCCCTAGCAACTGGGCCACTCCGGAACCTCGCGTTCCAAAGGCGGCGGATTATGCAACCCGCATCGCGCCGGCGCCCGGCGAAAAACACAGCGGGTGGCGAGTGACTTTTCCCCACTGCAGCCGAGGCCGAGCGGCCGGCGGCGGCGGGGCGGCGGAGGCGGCGGGCTGACTTGACTCCCGAGGAGGGTGCTGTTTGTCGAGCCCAAACAAGGTCGCCAACTTCCATTTACAACTTTAAATTGTGGGGGGCGGGGCGCGTATTTCCGGGGACGCGAGGCAGCCTCGCCGCAGTCCCACCCGGGCTGCAGCCGCAGTCGTGGGGTTCCTGCGAGGAACGGGCGCGGCCTGCGAATCCGCGCCGCGCAGAATAGGCCGCGGGCGGGGGCTAATCGCCGCGCATTTCCATGCGCGATGCAATAACGCACGCATCTCGGATACCGTCTACACAAACACAAATGCATTTCCTTCATTTTATTTCCTCCCTCCTAAGAACACATGTCAACTAAACTGCAAGGCATTCTTCGCGTTACAGAATCACTCATTTTCTGGGGAAAAATCCTGACTATTCCCAGTTTTCCAATGCATTTTTTTTATTTCCTGGGGGAGAGGGGGGGCTCTTGACGTGAAGTTCTCAAGGAAAACGGGAAACCCAATAACAACCATTGAGAACGGACGCAAGCCATATTTATTTGTTTACCTATGGCGAATTGTATATCATGAATAGGTTATTCTTTTTACTTTCAGGCAGGTGAAAAAATGATTTATTATTTCACTACGATACACATGTGGCAATTCATATATACAGCGCCACAAGAACGGGTAGGTGTTAGTTTCGCACTAGGAATATTTTATTCATGTAGAAAACAGCGGTTAACCACAATATTAGGAATTGTCACCTATGTAAAACAGCACTAATGTCTTAGCTCGTGACTTTTATACTTCTGTCCACTGTAATACTAAGCCCCTGCATAGAACACTTAAATGAAAAAAAAGTTCACACCTACATGAAAATTTTAAGAACAAGACAACCCAGTATAGGAGCTATCATCACAACTATTCAAACAATATATACCAAGTAACCTTTTAGAAAACAGTAAAGGATTGAAGATTAAAGGGACACGATCCAGTAGCTTCAACTCCGGCTTGTGGCCGGTAAGAAGCTGTTCCGCAGCTCCCCACAATTGGGCACCTGAAGTGGAAGATCCTCCCGCACGAGTACCGGTGGAGAGGCGCCTGGCGTGCCAGAAGCGAAAGAGCGCCGGGGAGGCGGAGCGGCGCGGGAGGCGCTCGCAGAGGTAGCGCGGGGGCGGGGCGACGGAGCCTCGACAGAGCGCTTAAGCGGCCGCCACAAATCTCGCTTATCCCCATCTTGACACTCGTGAGGCGCGAGCGGCCGGGAGGAGGGGCGGCGCGGCGCGCACTCTCAAATTTGTCTCGCGCCGAGGGTCGTCGCGCGGCTCCCAGAGGACGGCGGCGCGGCGCGCGAGGCGGCTTGGGGGGGCGGGGCGGGGCGGGGCGGGGGGGCGGGGCGGGGCGGGGAGGGACGGCTGCTGCGCCTGAGAGAGCAGCGACCGCGCTGGGCCTCTTCACTGCGCCGCTGCAGGAGGAAGGCAGCCCACTGCCGGGGACGGCAGGCCGCGCGCGGAAGTGGGAGGCGGCTGGGCGCCAGTGGGGACGAAGGGACGGGCGGACGCCGATGACGCACGCTGACACATGCAAGTCCGGGTAGAACACCAACGATTAGGAGGTGCTCTGACACTGCATTCTCTCCAACAACATTAAACACAATAACTGACATTTCAAAAGTAAACCAGAACTATAAAAGAAAAAAAACACAAAATTTGAAGCAAATGTTTTCGTAACGATCACACACTAAGAAAGGATTTATTTCAAAATCATTCACCTTCTGTACGGGTGAAATAGGAATTTGTGGCTGTTACGTTTAATGAGACCGGCAAAGGACAAAACATCAAAGAATGCGAAGCAGCGGTGTGAGCGGGGAGTGGACGGGCGGCAGTAGGCGACTCGTAATCTTGCTTACGGTGATGCGGAGGATCAGAATGGGGCGAGGCGGAGTGCGATGAAGATTTCGTTCATATGAATTAAAAGGCCTTCCATTTTACATTATAAACACAATTCCTACCTTTTTCTATCTAATAGGAGATAGTAAAGCATAAACACGCGTCCAACGACTTATTACAAGTGTTTCATAGTGTTTGTAATAGTTATATAAAAAGTTTTCAAAGAAAAAATAGACCAAAGAGTCATAATTGTTCAATTTCCTGGATACACTTATCGAGTTGTTAATTTTCCTCAATGAAGCATTTTAAAATTCATGAATACTGAATCGAGTAGCATGTTTATTTAATTTTTGGATTCCTTGAACTAATCACCGCTGAGTGTCCCACACCCGAAACAAAAGGCGGCGCCCTCGCGCCATGAGAGCGGGGAGAGTGCCCGAGGCGCCGGAGGCCCAACTTTTATATTTCCTAATTAGTTTGTCTTCGCGCTCCGGCGCTCCCTGGAGGGCAGGGAACCAGGTGGCGCCACCGCCCCACCAGGCCCGCGTCCAGACCTAATCCCAAGACCACACCAGGCATACTTTTCCTGTCGTTCCTCACGCGACACCGGCAACCGTCTACACGAAAACGGCACAGTAATGCAACTCCACAGCTCTCCTGCTGCCGTTCCTAGGTATGTCAAAAAGTATGGCAAAGGCTTTTTGAAAATGTTTCAAAATGAATGTCATTAACCTACATTACATTCTTGGCTGTCCGGGTGACGCCGCGTTAAGTGATCTGGTGCCTTATTATTGACCTACATTATTTTTTTAAATAATATAATAACATAATAATAATAATAATAATAATAATAATAATAAACAATGGATTAACATGGAAATGAAACATTTTGAGGCATGGCCCAGTAAAGAACACAATTTATCTATCTATTAATGTTTTCCAGAAAGCACGTAAAATCCCTTTCCCAAAGTCAACAACTCCATTTCTACGACCAACTGGTCGTAGAATTCGACTACGACTAACTGAGTGACAATGGCAAGGCGACCTGACACATCGGCACCTGTCTCCATGGGGACAGTCAACGCGTCGAAGCCCAGGAAGAAGGCAGAGAGTCGCTCTCTGCCCCCATGGTCCCCATATCTTATGCCCGCGTTTAAAGTACTCCTTGCGAGCATACAAATCTCTGGCCGCCTGCACCCAACCTCGGTGCGAACGAAATGGGCTACGGCACCATTGTGAACCTCACACTCATTTGTTATTCCGTGTTTCCGAGCGCGTCGAATGTCATGGTCATCCACCCATTTGTTTTCTTTAAATCATATAAAACATAATTTTATTCAGGCGGCATTAAAACCACCTTTATTATACAGAAACTAGGCACAGGACTACGTAAGTGTTTGGTTTGAATCGACGGACACAAGATTATCTCATTCAGAATATTGGAGTGAAGGAATGATCTTGTATAAAAACATCATTCTATATACAAGTCACAAAACCTACAATACCAAATACATTTTAAATATTTCAAATTTTATATCAACATACCATATAATAACACAATATACTTATTTGTTTGTTTACGAGAAAATAGTAGAGAGCATCTCCGGCAATAGGGCATGCGACTTCCCTTTATGCGTCCCCGGGCGCGGGGCAGTCGTAAAAGCCAGGGCCACCTCGCAACAGCTGGGGGGGGGGGCTGCCAGGGCGACGGCTGGCGGCGTGGCGCCATCGACGAGCGCTCCCAACTTTTTATTAAGCGCCTCGCGAAGACCGGCGCCATCTTCATCACCGTCGTATCACTCAGTCGATGCTCGTGCCACGTCGAGTCACCACATCCCTCAACAATCAGCACGCGGAGAATCAACGGTGAGCATACCCTGCCATCCTGTTTTCTTTATCAGCTTCATTGCTACCTCCGGATAATAGTAGTCGAAGAAGATATTGATCGTTATTGAGTGCCATTTAGAAACGAGACAATGACGTGACTTCAAACAATAACACTTCTTCCTCACGCGAACGTCAGTTTGCAATCCTTTTCTGACAGCGACATCGTCTCTTCACCCGCAACGTCTCGCCGTCGAACCGACCTCCCCAGCTGATGATCCCTCTCGCCTCTGCCAACCACAATTCGCGGACGACACAGCACTGTTCGTCTCTGGCAACTCATGAACGGGCCCAAGAGCAACACCCAATTTACCTACACGTACTTGATACCTTTTTGATACTAGGGTCGCAGCATGCGGTTTTGATACCTAGGTCGCAAAGAACAAAATTCAGTTTCACCCCAATAAGAGAATAAATACCTTTTCTTCATATTCCAAGTCAAATTTTGAAACATGGGATCAGACTCTTAGTGGGAAGCCTCCCTATGAGTTTCGTTGTAAGTTTAGAAAGCTAGTAAGTAATAAAAATTCCATAAGTAAAGTTTAGATAAACATCTAAGTGTCCTTCAGAAATACAAAGAAATGATTGGGTGGTCCGGAAAGCGCTCGTCCTGCAGAGGGAGTTCGATGGTCGGGGCGAGGGTGTGGGCGGCGGGCGGCAGCGAGGGCCCCGAGCGCCACCACTCTGCCGCGGCCGGTTCGCGCGTGCGGCGCTAAAAAATTAACGCGCCCTGCGGCAGCGCTGGCGCCTCGCGTGCGTGAAGTGCCGCCGCGATATCAACGTCAGAGAGGACACGATCGCACGGCGGCGCGCGAAGGCGCTCGCAGGAAGTGATGGGCGAAGAGGCGGCCCTTGTAAGGGCAACGGGGCCAGCAGCACGCACACACTGATTATTTCGCGTTTCCGGGAGCGCCAACTGCCATAGTAATTGGTCCCATACGTGTAGTGAATGCTTTTATCAAGTGAGGTGGCGGTGTGCTTCTCCCGCTCGATGGTGAGATCCGGTGCCGATATACACGGCGCGCCGCGACGGCTAGCGGAGTTCTCCCTCAACTAGGTATCTCCCGCCAGCAGGGCATCTCCCAAGCCGGGGCACACGCAAAGCTTCGGACTTTGCTAGTAACGGGGAGAACAAGACAAGGAAGAGGAAAAAAAGATCGCGCACAGTCCGTGACCCGTTTGCTTGTGTACTGTTCCGACATTGTCTGGTATTGCTAGGAAAAAGGAAACTACCGACCAGCACACTCGCCGCTTGATTCTCTTTCAGAGTACAGTAGCTGACTTCAACTTTTCTAGCTTTTGATGAAAATCCTAAAGAACACATCGACTACTGTGAAGGGAGCGAAGAACGGAATGAATAAAAGAATTGCCGATCACAGGGCGCAAGTTAACATTCAAGAGTGCGTGGTCTAAAATGCCGAAGATTTTGGAGCACTTATTACTGAATGGCTAAATGGGTAACTAGAATAAGATCGAGAGTTTGCGGAATGGAAAAACACAAGATAATTAAAATATCTAGTTAATCCAAGACCAAATAAGTATTAAAGCTTGTAAAATAACATTCGGGGAAAAAGTTTGTTTTATTCGAATAAGTCAATAAAATTATTTGAAGAAATATTACATGGAAAATAACGAAGAGACGTGTGTGAAAATAGTGAGAGTTCTGGAGACCTATGCGAACCTGAAAACTCAAAAACGAAAACGGATGATGGGATTACATCTTATGATGCACGCGGCATTGCCTTGTCAGAAGGGACAGAGGGAGAGAAAGAAAGAGAGCAAGAGAGAGCGAGGGAGGAGAGAGAGAGAGAGTGAGAATGAGAGAGGGGGGAGAGGCGCAAGGTGGAGGAGCTGCAGAGGGAGGTACTCACTCACGCGCGAGAACACCCCACCCCCAGCAGCAACTTTCCCGGTGCAATTACATCGCGAGTCATGAATGCGGAACCAATATCGTGCCGACGCAGCGTCAAAGAAGCGCCAAAGTTTTCGCGCGCGCGGCGGAGCCGAGGTGGAAGTGCAGGGGAAGTGGGGGATTGCCTCTCGGGAGAATGTGCGCGCGGCGCCGCTTCGCAAAGGGAAGGGAGCCTGCAGGAAGGTGGGGCCATGCCAAGATCGGCAGGAAGCGAAAATCTACTTAGAATGAAACCTGCCTTTTAACTAAGACGTGCTGAGAACTTCATTCAATCAACTTTGAGTACACCGAATGATTTGATAGCAGTAGGCCCTAGTTTCAAATAGGTGCGTTTATCATGCCAGGTTTCATATCTGCTGACGCAATATTATGTCCGCGGCTTCGATTTCCAGGAATGGAAGTGGTATTTTTCAACACAAACATTCCATACGCAATTAATGCAGTATAAATTTTGTAACGCGAAATTCTGGATACTAATGAAATTTCATTGCCGATTTATTAAAATTCACGAGCATACAATCATTACCTCATTAATACATCCACTATTCAATTTTAAGGAAAATAGGGAAAATATTTAATTATGAAAACATTTACTGTATTTAATTCGTTCAGAGGAACCGCGCACACTAAACTGTATTACAAATTATCTAATTTACCTTCAAAAGTAATGTCATCAACTTTACTGGTCGTGATGGATGAAAGCTATAGTTTACAGCAAACATGTAAATTCAACATAAACTCCTCGAACAAACATAACTATCACTTTGTAACAAGATAATGCAGGAAAATATATTTTTTACCCGTAGAAAAATGTTGTTTGTAATTTTTTCAAGGGAATTCATATTTTCTCATAAATATTTAATAAAGTTAAAGGTAAAAAACATTTTTAAAATAAATAAAAATAATACACGCTAATTTCGAATTTTAGAAATAAATTCAGAATAAAAATGTAAAAGCAAAATATAAAATAAAATTTATAGAAGTGTTCCAAAGTTCAAAAATGCTATAAAACAATGCTTTTACATCAAATTATTTACAATTCCACCTATTAGAAGAAATTGAAATATGTAACGGTGTCATCAAAATTTACTTCCGCGTGAAGCTAAGCCAGCTATTTCTATTTCTGATATAGAGATGATCATACACCTCACACTATTTCGTACTCTATCGACTATTATGAAACATTTTCAAATGGCAAACTAAATTCCCTTTCCATTGCAGCGGTGGAAGTAACGTATTGGAGGCCCTAGCGCGCAGGCGCCAGCGCACAATCGGAAGAGATGCGCAGCAGGAGCAGAAACCAAGGCGGGGGGGCTGGGTGCCCCAAGGCAGCGGCGGCGCCGGGGGGCAAAACGCAGGGGGCGGAGGCATGATGAATTCGCCCCGCGCTACACCGCGCCGCGAGCTATATATAAAAGTTCCTTGGTCTGAAAGGCTCCGCTGGGCCCGTACGATATCCATCAGAAGGGCGGGGCGGGGAGGAGAGGGGCGGGGCGGAGCGGCATTGCGAGGAGAGGCTTGGGGAAGGTGGTGGGGGCAGAGGGGGGCTGATAAATCTTCGGCGCTGACTGACACGCTGCTGGCGCTGCTCTTTCCGCTCCCGACGCGCCCTCTGCTCCGTCTCCCCGGCTCGCTTGCTCTCTCGCTTCCCGGGCTCATTACATCCATCCCCATCCAATCCGCGCGAGACCAGAAGCCGAGGGCGTCGCCCCGCCCGGCGGCTGCGCGGTGTGTATCACACCATCGTCACATGTTTGCGCAATCTCTCTTCCGCTGCTTCGTCTTCATTGGTTTCCCATCTCCCTCTTGCACGTCTTTACACTCTCATAAAAAAATCAATTCTTTGATGGTCTCATTTTGAATACGTCAGCATCTACTGATCGATATTTTGTTGAATTTTTCTTTTGAATTTAACCTACTTTTATATTTTCACTGTGTGCTTCTTATTTGGTTACAATTACCGTCACTCGCATTTCGTTGTAATTACTTTGTGTCTCACTGTTTCACTCTTTTAATAACTTCATAAAAATAATAGGGCAGTAAATATATTGCCATATTGCTTTTTCCCATCCCATCATCTTTTTTTAAAGGTCTCACTCCTACTATATCAGAACGGTCTCCTACCTCCGCCCTACACTATTCAGTAATTTTCGCTTCTCCAAACCCTCCCTGGTGAGTCTTCTCACCGAACGCGAGGGCCGGCGACTCGGATCTCCCCGCGTCGCCCCACCCCGCCCGCCCCTCCGCCTGCGGGACCGCCCCCGCGGCAACTCCTGACCCAGTGCGACCGGCGCCGGGGGCGACCTCTGCTGGCGGCGCGGAGCGGCACGGCGTTTTAGGTTAATTGCTTTCTTAATCTGGTCGGATCTCCCGCGGCGGGGGGGGCGGGGCGCGGGCGCGTCTCATAGCCCTTGGCCTTCCAAGGCCACTGCGCCCGCGGCGGGGGGCGGGCGGGGGAGCGAAAGGGACAGACCGCTCCGCAGGCGGCGAGGAGGCGGCGAATGAGGCGGCAGCCCCTGGAGCATGCACGAGGGTGATGAGTGGAACCAGGCAGAGATGTCACTAAAGTAAAGATTGCGCTGACATCGAGAATGAAAGGAGTGAAATATTTGATATGGTATCGTGGTGGCAAATGTGAAAAGAATGGTCGGAGGGGACGACTTGAGCGGGTGCGGAAGGGGTGATATATATACAATGCAATAGCCGACAACACCAAACACGAAGGGTGATAAAGGAAGAACAAATGCAAGAGGGTTGGCTAGGAACGGCAGAGTTGAAGTGCTGCGTAGAAACCGGGGCAAGCATTCATAGAAAAAAAGAGATGACAGGGATATAGAAAGAGATAAGAAGGTATAGAAAGGAGGGGGAAAAGCGAAGTGTTCTACTAAAAGAGATGAGGCGAAGGTGAACTCAGCAGGAAACGAAGATCCCAAACATTCACGTAAACATATTGGAGCCCAGGCAGGATGAGAATAGCCTTATCCCCAAAAGAAAAGTTCACATAGAAAGAGACATAAAAAATGGACACAAATAGTCTCCATGAAAATATTGGTGTGATTCATAAGTAATTTGACGATGAGAATTTTAGTGACAGATAATATATATCTATATGGTATAATATACGGTATATCTATATGGTAGATAGAGTTTATAGAAATTATATCTCTATTAAAAGCATTGTCAATATTGTATAGATTTTTAAAAAGCTACTATTTAGAACATTTTTCAGGGCAGTGAAAGGCAGGGTGGCGAAGTGTCTGGATGGTTGGGTGACAGGAAGACAATGTGACTGCGTCAGGGGCTGGGTTGCTGGGCCGGGTGGCCGGGTGGCCGGGTGGCTGAGTGGCTAGATGGCTGAGTGACTGGATGGCTGGGTGGCTGAGTGGCCGGGTGGCTAGATGGCTGAGTGGCTGGGTGACTGAGTGGGTGGCGGGGCGGCGAGAAGGCCGAGTGGCTGGGGGGCCGCGCTGCGAGGCAGAGAGCCGATAGGGGGCCCGGGCGCGTTCGACCGGCCTGCTCGTGCTCCGGCCGCTGCTGTTTACAATGGCGCCGCTTACTGCCCACCCTTTGGAGCGCGGCGAGTGCCGGGGCGAGCGCCCTGGGGCGCGGCCGGGGGCAGCGCTGCGCGCAACAGAGCGATGCCGCGGGAAAAGGGTGATGGTCCCAGGCGCAGACGAGCACTGTTGCGCACGGAAACTGCTTACGGTAAAGAATATGTGCATTTGTATGAATACGAGTGAGGGATCATGTAGTGAAACAATCTATGTCGGTGGCAAATGAAACTTTGCGTTCTAAAAGGCCGTGGTAAATAAAATTAATGATTAATGTAGTGATAACAATAAAAAATCATAGTAGGGTGGGTTCGAGTACTGTCGATAGCGGATTTTCCACACTACGTTAATAGCCGCTGACTGAAAGAGAAATCCAGCGGCAGGCTGCTCTGATCGGTGGTTTTCCGTTGTTTCTCCGATCGATATCAGGCGCATTTCAAAGGAACACTCTAACAAGCGGATTACACACCGCGCACGACCTTCACTTCCTCATCCTTGTCCTTTCCTCTCCCTTCACACACACACACACACACACACAACACACATGCAGGGAGACCATTCGTGAACTTAGAGCGGAGGTGCTGGGAGGGGCAACCCCCACAAGGTGACATGGAGGTCGGCGCAGATCTCACGTTCTAGCAAAGGAGGAACACCGCCACCTTCCATACAGATCATGCCCTACACTAACAGGACTAATGACTGCAGCAGCTGATGCGCCCAACACAAAATAATCTGCCATAAGGAAGGAACTACGGGAATCTTCCAAAAATGTTGTGTGGTCTCCACATCTGACTTTTTATTCTTAAGGCAATGACACATGTATATATGCTTTATACAAGAAAACAACTCTTCCAACTTCACTAGAAGGCACGCGCGACATCTAGAGGCAAAGGGGGCGAGGTCGCATGAGCTTTGCCTCTCCGCGCTGCGCCGTCCGCTGCCACCTGGGGCGGTCATTATGGCGCCCGCACAATGGACTGCTCGCGCCTGGGGCTGGCGGGAAAGGGCACGGGAGGACGCCGGAAGGAGACACGTCACAGACGGACTGGGGCCGACGGTCACGTTTCTAAGAGACGGGTACTTTCTAAGTTGTGGAGGAGAAGAGAATACATCTAACACAACGAAAACGTAAAGAAATATTGCAATGAAGCAGGAAGACATAAATATGGAAAATTTGTTGTGAATTTATGGGAATAAATGTACAGAAATAGTTCATATGTATGTAAGAAAGGAGTGTCAGAGTGCAAGAAATGTAGATGGAGCTTAATAAAGGAAAGAGAGAAAAAGGAAATGTTAAGGAAGGAGGTGGGGAGGGGAGGAGTGAACATGGCCGTGGAACACTACGAGTGTGTGATGTCAGCAGCATTTTAAAAAGGGGCACGAGATGACCTGACAGAGGGAATGCAATAAAGGGAATAGAAGGAAACAGCAGCACGTTCAAAGCAAATAGAAGAGAAATGCAGGTCGATTAGTTTTCATCATTTGAAAAGAATGACCTACGTTCTGTGAATAAGTTTTATCAATATATCAACCCCACAGCAGATTTTCTTCCGGTTTTGATGCGGCAATTTAAATTAAAAACGCCCTCTTTCCTTATCGTTTTATTGCACGATCGATAGGAAACCACAAATAACGCATGTAATAAATTTAATATAGAATTTTCATCCTTTAGGACGCCCTCCCTCCCTCATTGGTAATTTCTGCCCGACCGTACAATGGGGTTAGCCTTTATTCAGAGGCCAAACACTTTCATAATGGATCAGCCTTTGTGAACAACGTCGACATAAGCAAGTAATTAATGGCTCGTCTTTTTTGTGTGGAGTTCCTGGTTTCGTTTGCCTCCCGTGCAAACAGCTGAATGTGGTAAATGTCATCTGTGTCAAAGGCGCGTCCTTGCGTGGCGAAGCAATTAGCCACTACATTATGCAAAAAGTAATAAGCGCGGCCGAAAGGAAATAAAAAAAACGTTTTTAAGCCTGTGGACTGGGGCGATAATCGAAGGCAGCCTTTAAAAGTGGCGTGGGAAACGGCTGTAGTAGCCCAGAGCGAATGCCTCGTGGCTTGGAATGCATGTAGCGTGTGTCGCCAGGCAGCCAAAGAAGACGTCTTTCTCAAGACATTTTTATAGTAGGTAGTAAAGGACGCATATTCTTCAAGAGACATACGTCGCAACAACCGCACTTCACACAGAGCAGAACGTGGCCTCGAGAACAAACGTCAAGTTTAACAAGTATTATTAGCTCACTTTACACATTCTGATGTTAGTGAATCGCTCTTTACATCAAGCACCGCCTTCTACATCGTCGCATCCAATGCATTCTACTTTGTAGAGTTGAAAATGCACGAGTCAGAATAAACATAGCAGAGTAACGTTGAGTGCAACTCTGAATGAAGAGAATAATAATAATAATAATAATAATAATAATAATAATAATAATAATAATAATAATAATAATAGTCAATGTCCGAGAATTATGAACTGTATTAAAAAGACATTACTTTGCCTTTTCTACTTGCTTCCCACATTGCTGACAGGCATATATGTTATGCAATGCTCTAGAAGAATTCGTGAGCAGCCGCTGAAAGTCGGCGGCAGCATGGCCTTCAACATGCTAACAGATCCTTTCGGTGGCCCTTCCTAGTGGTCTAGTGTGGTCTAGTTAGCAGTTGCGCATCTGCGCGGCTGATGTCAGGAGTGCGACACTAAAAGCCTCAGCAGCGCCATCGTGCAGCTCGTGTGAACACCTCCCATGCAATCGAATACTTCGCCAGCAGAGGCGCCACTAGGAAGCGTTGTCCAGTGCCTGTCGCCTGGGCCTTACTTCGGGAGCGGGCTGTTTATTCACGATCTCTACTCCCAAACACCGTCTACCTATGCGGTACCACAGCCGCCAAGAGGTGGGCGCGGCCAGCAAGAGGTGCACGTAAGAAGCAGCCCCGGGAGGTGCTCTCGGCAGCGGTCGCGGGTTCGCTCCCAGGGGGCCGACGTTCACCGGGACAATTTCCGGAGGCTTCGCACGGCTTCAAAGGCTTACGGCACCTCGGCCGCCCGCGGCCGCCGCTGCAGGTGTGCGCCGTAAGCGCGTTAGCCCATTAGGTGGATCCTGTTAACCGGCCGTGAGCACCCGTCCGTTCGCTGGCCGCCGCCTCCTCGCCAGCGCCGGTCCACCGGCCGGGCGCTCTGCTTATGCTAACCGCCCGGCGCGCCGCCCACGAAGAGCGCTGTAATATGAAAGTCTTCTGTTGACGGACAGCGCTCCAAATCCCTAAGACACTTACAATCCTTGGGCGTTCAGATTTTTATGTGCTCGAAAATGTGTCTGTGGAATAGGTAAAGTTACGAAATACTCCATGATAATGTAATGGTATAAGTGAAATGTTATTTCAAGTATTTCACGTTAAAATTTCACTTACGTTTCATATCCATATTTATGTCATTGACCATTATTGTCATTTAATCTAATTTATTTCTTCTCTTCTCACCGTCTGCGACTACAACATTTTGTTTTTTATTTATCGTAGAACTGTGAATGGCTGTAAAGAGGCCGAAATATGTTTATGGTCTATTAAATAATTATGATGGAACATTGTTTGAGATTTCATTTTCTACTTTTGAGATCATAAATCCCACCACTTTCTACTATTATACTTTACGGAATAAATTATTATTGATAGCGTCTGTATGGTATATACTTCGACCCTTTATGAGCCCAGATATATTAGATTCGCAACAGGAAGCATATCGGCTGATCGCCGCACTTGATGCACTAGCGCAAATTAAAAGACGTAGAAAGCCGTATGAGATGCACACGTTTATCAGACGTAAGATACCTATGTGGAATTTTGCGTGATGCGAGCGTCTTCTGCAAATGATGCCTTATATTACCATCATAAATCGTCAGATATATATATATATATATATATATATATATATATATATATATATATATATGTGTGTGTGTGTGTGTGTGTGTGTGTGAGAGAGAGAGAGAGAGAGAGAGAGAGAGAGAGAGAGAGAGAGAGAGAGAGAGAGAAAGGGAGTGAGAGAAAGGGGGAGACATACATTTCGGTCGATACAGTACATCCAGATTTAATATAATTTTGCAACTGCTTAAAGCAATTAAATTATTCACAGAATCGGCATATTGAGATAATAATAAAAGTCGACGATGTATCCATATTTATCAATACAAATAACAGGAGGGAGAATTTCGATGAACATACAATAATGAAAACGCGTATTTATTAGCTGTTGACAAACGTACTACACCAATTTCCAATATAATACAGAAGCCTTTCCCCGCTCCAGTTCGAGCAAGGCAATTGCGACCGATACCACCGTACTCATCGAAGCAAAGCCAAAAGACAAAGCACGGAAGAAACTCGCAGTATTTCGCACCGCATTCCTACAAAATCCTTAACGACATCAGTTACATCTCGGAGCTTCAAGTAACCACAAAATCACGTGAGGGAGGCTAAAATTTCTCAGTGAGCAACAGAATAGGCTGCGATGGAAATAAAAGCAATGAGACGAGAGTACAAAAATATGTTTCTAAAGTATGTAAAGTACGCGTGAAACGTAGAAAAATGGATCTGGTAAGTTTCAATTATTAATAAGCTCAAATATGTTAAAATAATTGTACGTACCCAATTTACTAATATGCCAAAACGTCTTAAAATAAAGGATGGCAGAATCGAAGATTTTTTTTTCTATATATTTTTCTATTCATAAACTTTTATCTCAGAAACGAGACAAAGCCCTTGCTAGACAAAACTATTGCACATTTTAACAAATATTTTCTAAATAAATGTGTGTTATAGCCGCAGATTATTAGTATTTTATTTTATGGTTTTTTTTAACTTCTATGGATGTCATAGTATTTAATTTATAAAAATAAATAATACCTACTTCTATTTGAAATGACATTTCCGTTACATATTTCTTTTTTCAGAAAGGGAGAACCGATTCACAGAGATACGGCGTTAAAACTAATCAGAAGATTTTTGCTCGAGGGCATCGCTGAAAATCCCGCCTCTGCCGTGCTCTATTGGTCTGCTCACTCACTTCTCACACCAAGTCACCATAATTATCCCGTGTCACACCCAAATACGGGAGTATTCAAAAGTCGTAACTCAATATGCACTGTTTGCATTTACATCTTCTCTCACTTGAGTACAATCGCAAATGAAAGATAAAGCTGGTGTTACAAGATTAGGGTTTGCCAGCTGATGAAAAACCCACGACCAAAAAGCTACAGCGATCGTTGCAGACCCGACTAATCCGATGATCCTTGGTCTCAATTCTCACAGAGTCAACGCTATTTGAGCATCGATTAAAAGAATACCGCTGTTGGGATGGTCTGCAGCTATTATGTACTGACAGCTATGAATAGGGCTTTATAAGCACCACAGCTTTGGACACGAATGCCTGATATAGTAAATACAGAACAGAGAACTAATTACGTATGGTTTTATGCATCGCAATGTTGATTTTATTCGTTGGCATACTTGTAACGGTCTCATTTACATAATGAGTCGCCATATTTGTTGGACATATTTACTTTACTCATAATTTGTAAAATTCCAACAAAGTACGCTATTAGAAAGTAAAACCTTCGATATCATAGTCCACATGGTCAGTTTTAACCAAACATTATACATCTATCACATAGGCAATTATTAAAATGAAATCTTGCGCACCCCTCTGTAATGTCATATTTAATGTAATCCAGTCACGCATATGCAATTTGATGTGCTATTTACGCCTGATATAATCTCGCTGATCACCGATGATAATTTAACAAAACGCAGATGTGATAATTCTAAGGCGATTGTGTGGTGTCAGGGAATAATTGCGCCGGGCGGGCCATCGAGTGGCACTCACCGCCTGTGACAAGCCGGAAATTATCGACGAGTTGTCGAGGCTTCGATTTGCCTGTCTGCGTATTGTTGCCAATCAAACTGGTCACGTCCTAGACCGTCAGTCATGTCTCAACTCTTTGAATATTATTGATGAGCCTGAGATATACGTGGAATGAAGTCACAATTTAAGTAGAAAACACAACAATGCCTTTGACGAGGGAGAAATGTGTGGAAGTTTACATGTCAGTGATTCAGAAATATTTTCTTTGTTCATAAAATCAGTAAAAAAAAGTCTCATTTGCAGATACACAAGTTGTATTCCGTAAGGAGACAAGGTTAAGGACGGAGGGATTTCGCGCGGTCAGTGTCCCGTTTTTTTAAGGTAGTGCTCCGGCATTCTCCTGAAGTGTTGGGAGAAACCACGGAACACGACCGTCCAGGGTAGCAGTCGCAACAATTCTCCTCCAGACAGCAGCTGAATTCAACCTAGATCAACCCGATCGAAGCCGTGGAATTTTAAGGGCGAAAAAATACTTCTTACGCCTTCCTTCGGAGAGGAAGTAAAGCCGACCGCCCCATGTAATAGATCTACAGCGTGAAAAAGATCCTCAAACCTAAAAGAAACCTCTGAGCTAGATTCAAATCGCCTGTTTTGTTGCCCAAGGTAATACCTTCTTTGTTTGCTAAATGGTGAAAGGAGCGTAGCGAAATTTGCGTGGTCAAACGCAAGAGCGGGCCTAATGACCCGGGTCTCGATACGTAAAATAAGGCATTAACTAACTGTCTGGTCTCTAATCCTAGAACCTCCCAGACAGCTGTAATGGCAACAGTTGTTGCCCAAACTCACTACATTCCGCCGCATTTTTATTCGCATCGTGTTCACTTGGGGGTGGTTCACACGTAGCGCTTTGGGCGAGGGCCACACGACTCCGCTCGCGTGTTCTCCGCTTCCCTATTTGTCTGGCGCGGGCGCGGGAGACGCGGGCGTGATGGATTCGACACTGCAAATAGGCGCCTGCGAGCGCTCGCGCCCGCGCCACGGCGCGGCGGGGCAGGGCGGCGGACGGCGCGTGACAAAGTAGTTCTGACTCCGGCCAAATAAAGCGCCCGGGGCGCGGGAGATCCATCTGTAACCGCTCGAACCGCCCCCGCGCTGCAGTAAAGGGCACGAGGGCACACGGGGCCAGCCAGCTCGAACGAAAAATGAAGCATCTTTCACCTTTGTCACCTGCCTTCATTAGACGCCCAATGGACGCTGCAGTGTTGGCGCACTTAATGAAACCCAGGGGTTGGAAAAAAAGTGCAAACGCGTTATTACATTCCGACGACGGAAAGCGACCTTGATGTTAGTTATTTCTAATCGTCAGTTGTGTTATGTTGTGTATGTTCTTGCGACTGAAGCTTCGTTTACGAGGTGGTTCCAGGTTCGAGACTTGTCCTTCCGGAATTTTCGATACCAGATAAGTGACTGGCTGGAAGTCGCCCTTAACTTGGATGAGAGCTACTGAGACTTGGTGCTGTTGCTCGTACGTTTCAGTGTGTTACGTACCAAACATATATATTGCAACAAAATAGCGATATGGGTCAAGCTCTCCTGGAGATGGAGTTGTTACAGAATGCATAAATGGAGAATTGAAGTTTGAAAGTAAAAATTTATTTCTGTTGAGGATTGCAGAGCTCGACTTCAAGACGAACGGTTTTCCTACCAGGTCGCAAGAGCAGTATTTTCGACAATAAACAACCAGTCACGCGCGACCTTTCCTTCCCTGTCTCTTCCCCTCCTCATTTTTGCGACCGACGGGTTGGTCTTTCATAATACTGCCCATATCCCGTGTTCTAATGGGTCTCCGATAGTAATGAGAGTGACGGAAGTTTAACAAAACCAACGACGTTTACAGTACCAGAGAAAAATTAAGATTCCTTAAAAATGACATCTAAACAAGTTATTAATACATTTCTTTCCGAATTCACCGCATGGATCATTCGCCACACAGACAATTAAATAAGTTGATTTTTTGAGGCAGACAAGCGCCATAGAAAGGTTTTTGCAGGGCAATGCCAAGTAAGATGTATGACAGTACCACACGCTGATGGTAAAACGATTGATGAGTATGATCAATCAATTTTCACATTTGTGAAATTCTTTTTGACTTTTCTGATATATATTTATAACCCAATTTAATAAATACAATTGAATTACCTTATTATATCAGTAACGCATCAGGCCACACTAAATACAGCTTGTTTTGTATGTATTTGTATGTTCTATTGTCTCAAATGTTTTGTAGGTTATGTTATTGTATTACTTTGTTATTGTGTTACTGTGTTATTTGTATTGCATCTTATGCTATCTGTTACATCAGAAGTTATTTGTAAGCTATTTATAAGACGTTATGTGCGCCGTGAATATACTCGACAATTAGTAATGGGTTGATCCCGTAAGCAAATTACCAATAAAGCTGAATTGAATTTAAGAAATATGTCCATGAGGACAGCATCTGTTAATGGGAAACAACGACGCTATTAAATTGGAAAAGTCGAAGTTCGAGTTATTATAAAATATTTTAAAAGTATGCTCCGTAAATGAAAAGTAATAATTAGAAACATTCTTTAACTCACGAACGCTTTGTGTAAACAAAACTGACTGCACATTCCTCACAAAAAATTGAAGCGGAAGAAAAACCTCTGAAAAAGAGAAATTGGAACATTTTCTGATCACTGGAAGTATCGTTCTCAATAAGCGAGCATTCACAAAGGGAAATGAAACTCGGGCAGGCCGAATTTCGCGGAAATTAGTACAATATGAATTGAACACAGGATTACGAACCGACGTCCATCAACTAATTAAATGTTACGCTTCCTCCATCGAACATTTTGAAGCCCGCATCAGGAAACAAGATCGAGCAAATACATTTCGAAGCAGAACACAAACAGCCTACAACATCCTCATATTCCACCCTCATACAATATCCCCTCACCCAAACAGTCTACATCATTCTCATTTTTGCACTCTAACGGCAACATTTCCATAAGTATGGATCCTCTTAGGCACCTCTTTCTTCACATCTGGTCAGTTGTTGAGACACTTTCCTACATAACGCTAGAAAAAGAGGCCAATGCCATCAGACCCTCACCCTGCCCTCGAGCACCCCCACCCCTCTCGCGCCCACGTCACTCGCCAGGAAGTCTCTTCCGATCCTCTTTGTTTGCACGGAGACACAATTAGCGCAAAAGTAAGCGACGCAACTTTTAATAAAAAGCTTTATTTACCTGCCCCGCCGCGCCGCTCCTGGGGCGACTCGGACAGCGCCCGCCCCCCCCCGCAGTCCTCTCTGCGCCGCCGCCGGCGGCAGTGCAAACTTCGGGGGCCGGCATTAATGTTTTCCACGGCAAAGTTAACACAGCGGCGGAGCCCAGTGGCGTCGGAATGCCTTTCATTCGGTGATAAAAGGAGCGGCCCGGGGGATGCAGAGCGTGGGCGGCGCGGCCTTTCGGCGGCTGCTCCTGACGCGCTGGCGCGGGCGCCGCGCGGCGACTGCCCGGGGCGGGGGGGCGGGCGGGCGGCGCGGGGCGGGAAGAGGCGGAGGAAGCGCCGGCGTTGGGAACAGGGGAACTCAAGCGGTGGGCGTAAAGAGGCTCAAATAGACGACGGAAGACACGGAGAAACGGGCAGCCAACACCGGTGGTGGAGAAAATGCGGAGAAAACGTCAATTATGGGTGAAAGTAGTCGAGCGTCGAAAGGAAGGAAGAAGGGATGAACAATGCGTAGTGCACTCCGGCGATGGCCGATTCTGCGCGGGGGGGAGGGCAGGGGAGCGGGCAGGATGGTGAGCGGGGGGCGGTCGGGGGGGCGGGGGGGGCTGACGAGGACGGCAGAAAACGAACGAAAGCGCAATGTCGATTAACGTTTCTGGAACCGATAAAAGCTTCGGTTCCGTAAATGTTGTACACGTAGTATTTCGGAAGTTAGCGGAGTTACTACCTCGGTGGAATTTGAGATTCTGCGCAAACCTACACGTCGTATTTGCGGCGTTGTTCTACTCAAAGTATCAACTCCAACGAGGCACTGCCCCAGCTGAGACATGCTGTACTCTCCCGCCTGACCTCCTGACATGTTCGGCAGTCTAGTGCATGAAACTGGGTACAAAGACGAGTAAAGGAATATCGCGCTCATTCCGCGGCCCACTGTTCCTACATCCTCCCAGACACGAGTACAACCTATGGAACTAGTGTCGATAATTCGCCAGCGCCACGGTTCCGACTGCAGCACCCCCCGGACAGACTTGTTGCCGGGAGAGAGATAATGTTGCCTGTGGGTTCGCTCGGCCGGTGGCGGCGCCGACGCGGGGACAGCGTGTGTCCGACAGCATGCCTAGGGACGGTGCGCGCTGTGGGCGCTGTGTCCACGCCAGCACTCGAGCTTCTCGGAAGCACATCGCCGCCCTGGCAGCCTCGCGTGCTGGCGCCGAGGAAAACATACCAGCGCTCGCAAGGCGAAGGAGATCTCAAGCCGTGTCTCTTCTTTCAACATCACTCTTACTTTCATCTGAATGTTTGTTTTGTTTTGTTTTTTTACCACGGATCCCATTTGTAGCTCTTACGCCCAACCAACTTGAACAAATGAGGTGTCAAAAGGAATAGATTCTCACGAAATGGAGAGGAATTGCTTTTGCTTTATGCCAATGAGGGATTAGTTTTTTAAAAAATCGTCCAAGTATGACAAGTGTAGATGCTGTCTACAACAGACGACTTGATTAACTGTATATTTATTGAGGCATTGATTATACATATGTCCAAAACACGTTAGCGAAATTTAAATCTGGTTCTCAAAGTCAGACTCCAAATTAGTTTCCCGTACTATAATATACAAAATAAGGTTATCTGATTACTTTTATTTGTTCTGGAGGTTCTTCTGAGAACAGCCACTCTCACCCATCCAATTTTATTACAACAGTTTTCCTTTAATATGGCTTTGAGAGAAGACAAGATATGGATTTTATGTGCAGGATATCTCGCAGAGTCTATTTATATGTAATGCAAAGGGAGTCATATCGTCTAATACATCATAACCAATACCATCATAACCATGTTATACAATTATATTCACATATTGATTTGGTTTTTCAACCCTACACTTTCCTCCGTGAGAGAGCATTCATTATGCTGAATTCCACAATAATGAGGTGAGAGAGTGCGTTAGAGAAGACTCAGAATGTAATACAGATTGTCGTTCTCTCGTTCCCATAGTAAATGCACGTTTGGTAATGTTCAAAGCAGAGCATCTCTTGCAGGCGGCGAAGGTGAATGGCTTCTTGAAAACTCACGCTCATTCTTTAGTCATTTACTGACGACCACAGAGTCTATATTAGGCTTTAAAGAAACGTAAATACAGTCTCAAAAGAGTACACACACTGAAGTTAAGATATGTTTCAGCAAACACACACAAACAAAGGTAAATTCAATTCCGATCACAAACTTTGCGCGATATTGGAGAAAATGATCTGCCCCCCCCCCCCCCGTTCTAAAGATCGAAGTAAGCGGATTACTTCCAGGAGCGCTGTTTACAAGTGGCTGACACGTTCAGAACCGGCCGTACAGACCTCTACTCCGGTCACAAACTGAATTCCAGCGCGCGAAACCCCGTTCCGTATGAGCGAACGGCGGCGAATGGATCATATAATGGCCATCAAGGGTGCAGCATGAACCGCCGTGCCGACGCCAGTGCATCCCGCTCGGCGCCCGGCCCCAGCGATGCCCGGGGGCGTGGCGCCGCCGCCCCTCCCGCATTGGATCATTTTTCCAACGAGAGAGTCGCGGCGGTGGCTGGCGGGGGGGGGGGGTCACCGGAAGGCGTAAAGCGGCGGCGGCGCTTCGCGACGGCCGTAAAGGCGCTTTGTTGCTTCTGTGGCACAAGCCATCGATCGCGGCGCCGCACAAGACACAGCGGCTGCTCCTCGGCGGACTGGGCGTGGGTGGCGTGTTGTTGCCACGAGAAGGAAGCTGAACAACTGTTAAGGATAGGGTTCCTCCTGCTGCTCGGGGTACTAGTGAAGACGAGACGGCGGTGTTACAAGGTGACGGCAGTCGAGGTGAAGGTGAAGAGGAGGCGGTAGGTGATTGTGTTGGCGGAAGTGTTCTTTCACAAATGGATGGTGGATGATACTGGTTGTTGCTTTCGGACCCGTGATGATGTTAACGTGGATGAATAAGTTATTGGATTTGGTGGTTGGTTTTGCGTCTCCTTTGATAAAAGTTCTATAACACACTCACACAACAAGCGAAATATGTAGAACATTTAGTAGATCGACGAACCACCCAGCAGTTCAGTAATTCATGCGCCTTAATATGTGTGGCAACTCCTGAATGAATGATACGGATATTACGTGAATTGTATACTCCTATGAAGAATTTTACACAGAAAAGGAAAGATTAATCTGTATTTTTCATTAAAAAACACAACAACATTGTATTATGCTTACTGTTTTTTTATACGAACTTTATTATTGACATTTTCATTACACGGCAACGACTTGCTTACTGATACGTTACGTCATTATCAAATCCATATTCAAGCTCAGTTATCACTGAACTCTCTATTATTCTAATTCCTTTCGATATTTTCCATCATATTTCTGTTTCAGGAAAAGAACTACTCACGCCTTTTCTTTTCAACCACCTCCTTTCGCTGCCTTCCCCACACTATCATTTCCAAAATAATTCCACCAAGTGAAACCTCTCGCATTTAGCTTTTCTGGTCTCTTCCGCTCAGAGAACGTAACGTTCTCTGTCGCAAACACCTCTACCACCAACACACTATTAAAACATCTGTCACCGGGTAGGCATCTCCCTCAGTATTTCTATTCTCTTCATTGTCGGTCGCTTCTCCTACAATTCCCCGTCACGTCTCCCGTTAAGTTTCCTTCCATCTACACTGTGCATTACGTTTCGCTTGCATTCCGAGATATCCACCGCCCGTTCTCCTTTGGTACCTCGCCCTGCTGTTTTTCTGGCTTCCGCGTCCTTCCATCAGCCTCCTCCGTCCCTCCCTATCGCGTCGTCTATCATCTTCCTCGGCGGCCGCCCCGTCCCCACCGTGGAAGAGGAGGGAGCGGGGAGCGGCGGGGCGGGCGAGGCAACGTGCGCCCGTTTTTGCCCCGGGCGAAGATGGATCTGTCTCGCGGCCGCCGCCGCCGGCCGTTTGCGCCGGGGCTTTGTGTGCGCGCGGGGCGGCGGGGGGGTGGCGGGCGAGGCAGCGCGGCGGGCGCCGTGTGACGCAGCGCTGTCGGCTCGGAGGGGGCGGGGCTCAAGATGGCGACGACATGTGGAGACCACCGATAAGATTTTTAGACGAGATTGATGAAGACCGCGGATCGGTGTAAACGAGAGTGCAAGCAAATATGACACCTGTAGTAAAGCTAAGGGCCCTCGGACAAGCCGCGCTTGACCAGCCTGAGTTTCATCCATTGTATATCTGTCACATCAAAAATCTGTTATACTGTTCACAATCGGGCAACAAAGCGGAGGCTAAAGATTTCTAATCGGCAGACGCTAGGCTAGGGAGCGTGACCTATTAATGTAGTGAAATGTACTTCAGAGACAAATAAATGTATGAAAATGACGTTTGAATTCTGGCACCAGGAAATATACTACCTTGCTTGCGCCTTCAATGCCCAGTTCATGATATCATAAACGAATATGTGACATGATAATATTATGCGAACGATGGAATATTGGGGAATTGAGTGGCAGGGAAAACGGAAAAGCCTAGATAAATCTGTTTGGAATCTATTCTATCGCAACTCCACATGTGTGACCATGTTACGCAGAGGAATCTCGATTCCCAGAGGAAAGAAGATATCGCGCTCACCGCTGCAGTACGGATCGTTCGAAAATGTTCAGAATAGATAGATAGCAAATATAAAAATTTCTAGTATAAAAAATGATTTCATGCCGCAAAATTTCCTTGGTAAAGAAATCGCAAATAAAGCATGAGACAAAGGAAAATGAGAGAACAAAACTTGGTCAAAGGGCACGTGTAAATATAAAAATAAAAATGAGCTTCACCAGTCCTTTAAAAATCAGACTCTTAAGGAACACTAAGTATGTAAATGAATCGGAAGAAATAAACTCACTTAATATCGTATGACAGAATACTTCCAATACTAATTTACATTAAAAGTTCCTTCATCTATTTAAGAATTAACGTCAAATCCGACCCCCGAAGATCCCGGAGACAGCAAAGGCTTGCTTCGTAGCCCCCTTCGCCGCCGCCGTTGAGTTCGAAGAGAAGAAGGAAATTGCGCCGGCGCAGGGCTGGGGGCGCTGGTCCACGCAAAGGCGGGCGGATCAAGGGCGGACGACGGCGGAAGGAGGGGCGCTGCGCCAATGAAAAAGTGCGCACCAGCGCCGGGACAAGGCGACTGTGGCGCGGCCCGTGGGGCACAATGCGCTAATTACACCGGGGAAGGATGGCGGGGGAGGAGAGACCCGAGCCGGGGGAGGCACTGGGGCCGCGAAGGAGCGGCGGAATCTATAGGCGGGGATATATCATGGCCCGAATTCAAGCCTTGTGATACACCTAACGTTAAAAGCGCTGGGAAAAGCGTGCATCGTTCCGTCAGAGGAATTCGTGTCACTTCAGAGTATATAGCTTTTTCGGAGTTAACGGCACATGGGGTCAAAAGACATGAAGACCTTCATAGTTTTCTACAGAGAAAAGAAGTGAAATGAATACTACTTATCAAGAGAGAGGAATGTTAGTCAGAAATGTGAAATGAGACACTGTGCACAAAAGAATCTGAGGTACGTTTCTTAAAAGTGTGGGAAAATGTTTACAGCGGAAGATAATTAAAAGTTAATCTCAAATTATGACTGATTATATAAAAAAATTGTCGAGAATCACAGGTTAACATTGCATAATCAATTTTTTTGTTCTCGTTAACACAAAAATATCGCTACGTAAACAACACTCTTTTTAAATCAATTTTATGTTCCTCTAGAGCCTTCTTCCTTAGCAGGCACCAACATCATATTCTAGAATTTTAGTCGTACTCAACATATCTGCATAAAGCTTCTTCCAGATTTCAGACAGTTCGGTTTTCAATATTCTTACCGCCATCCACTCATTTTCACTTCTCCTTCGTTTGTCTCCATTCACACCCCTTTAAGATACCTACTGCCCTTAATCCTTCTCTTGTTCAATGACTCCATACTATCCAAAAAATTGCCAGTGCACGGGGAAGGTTTGGAGGGCCGAAACTCTGTACCTTTCCTACCGACTCGTTGGCCGTCCGCTTCCTCCGCACCTCAATACTCCTCCTCGCTTCCCACCTCCTTGCACTCACTCGCCGCCACCCCCGCCGCCTCGTTTTGAGTTAAAAGCGCAATTACCGAGCGGGGGAGCGGGCGGGCTAGCGGAGGCGGCGGCGCGTCCGTCCCGAGGGAACGCTGAAAAATGGGCGCAGCAAATTCCGGGCGAGCGTCCGGATAGGTTCGTTAACGGGCGCCGGGCGTGGCGAGCCGTGGGCGGCGGGGGTGGGGCCGGGAGAGGCGGCGCGGTGCGGCGAGTGCCTCGGAATGCGCGGAAATAATTAAGCTTCCTGCTTATCTGGCGCTGCCACCTCCGCTGCGCGCCGCCCGCCCACCGCCCCCGTTCAGCCGGTGGGCGACGCAACGTGAAACGTCTTGACACCGTCCTCCCCGCCCTCCGCCGCACGGGCGGGCGGCGGCGGAGCGGGGCGGGCGGGGCGGGCGGGGCGGGCGGGCGGGCGGGGCGTGGAGTGCCTGGGCGTTCCGTCTCCGTTTCCAAGACAATGAGGAAGGCGGCGAGGGAGACGCAAAATTCAGGGTGCCTTTTACAAATAGAGGCAGACGCTCGATCAGTTTGGCATTACGTACTTGCAGTGACAGTCAGTATCTCTACAGACGTTAAAAGCATCGGTAATAGCATTTCAAATTCCCTGATAGATTCATATTCTCAAGAGGAAATTGTATTGACATTTTATGTTCATTCTACACAATATTTTTATGGCACGACAATTTTGAATGCATTTCATTATAATATACCATGTTTTATGGTATTTGTTATTCAGACAATGGCGCCATTTTTAAATATTGGTTTAGTGGTGAATGAAAAATTGGTTAGAGGTGTCTTATTGAAATAAATAGTATTGTTGACAATGACAACGCCTTCAATCATTTCAGCATTTTTTATAGTTTAAACGTTTTGTATCTTTCAGCTCTTTCTATTATGTTTTACAATTTTATATAACTTGAAAATTTTCATGTGATCGGTTACACAACATTAATTGTGGGAGGGGAGATCATAAAATAATAACACATTTTAGGCAAGAAACGTTAGTTGCCAGTTCATGATCTATGACGGGAATGTTTACCTTTACACCAGTCCGCGGCAACTGCGGGGGTAAGGGCAGGCGTAGCCGTCGTCAGAGAGAGCCTAGCCGGCCGTGGAATTAGAGCTGGGGGAGGGGGGAGAGATGGTACAAGAGAAGCAGCAGGCGGCAGCGAACGCGGTGGGGAGGCGGGGGGGGGAGGCAAAGGCGGGAGCTCCGGTGCGTGTGAAGAGGGTGAGAGCAGCCTTCGCAAGGGCTTCGCGGAAGCTCTGCACAGGCACAAGCCTCCGCTCCTCATGCTTCGGAGCAAGCTGGAGAGAGAGAGAGCACTTGGGAAATACAATTACAATAATAAATAAGTAATCGTTTGAAGCTACGTATTAATTGGTGGCATATGGTTCGAAACCAAATTAGCCAATAAAATTTAGTCGAAAACGAGGGCCAAAAAACTACTTATCATTTGCAAAATGTGCCAAATGCAAGGGATATATGAAGAAAACAACGGGTAATTTACAATAGCGTAAGAAGACAATGTTGAGAGGACGTAAGGCAATAAAAATTCCAAATTATAGAAATTAAAAGTACCAATGAAGAGCGGGAAATGGGAGACAGGGCGAGTGGAAAACAACCTACGCGCTTCAGGGGGATCCGCGCCGGGCCAAAGGCGCGGGCAGCCCCCGGCTTCTGCTCAGGCGCGCGAGCCCCTCGAGGGCAGCGCAGCCGCCCCTGGCGTAGCGTGCCAGGCGACGACCGACCGAGTAGGCGGCGCACGGAGGGGGCGGGGCATGGCGGGGAGATGGTGCCAGGGAGTGGGCGGGGCGGGGTTAGCAGGCGCGTGGGCAGGGGAAGGGGGGAAGGGAGGAGGTGGGGCGGTGTCAGGAGAATTAGCCATCTGCAGAGAAGACATGGGGCGGAACGGGACGCGGGGGTGCCGGGGGTGGGTGAAGGCGGGGCGTGGATATTTTGCAATCGGAATGATGTCATGACGGCGAATGCAACCATAGGAACTAGGAGTCTTGAGATATCCATGTTATCCGGAGTAATTTAAGCACTACTACTGCTCGGCAAAGATGTAAATTTTACTTTCCTTATTGTTTATTTCAATAAAAAAACATCGAATTTAAAATAGTTCTTGAGTATTTAAGCCTTGATTTAATCAATAATCAATGATTTAATTGAAATACCGAGGGAAACCCTCAATATGTCTTTACAACGTTCAATAATCAATTATTGTTACAGATCACTTTTTTTGTAATACTGTGCTGTTATATCGTCTTAACGCATCCAGAGGTCGAAGAGCCACTGTTAACAACCGACGTCCTTCAAGGATTTTAAGAGCCTACTGTGTGTTAAAAAGAATCAAAACAATGAGTTGTAACTAAAGTTGGTAGATTTTTTTTAAGAATGAGATACTTCAGAAACTACTGAACGATACACGATCTGTACACCAGTAAAGAACGTAATTGTAACTCTAGGCTATCGTTCCGGGTTAGAAACTTCAACTGCGTACATTATTTGCTCTGTATCAGTCTAATGCCGATAATAAATAAACAATTCAACCAAGACGTCGGTTGCCCTTGAGGATGCTTTTCAGATAGTTCACTAGCTAAAAAAACGTTGTTTTCTATTGCCACACTACCAAGAACGAGTTTCTATAAAAATCACGTGTGCTTCAGAAGTGCGAATCCTATGACAAACCAACGGGAGTGCTTCGCTATTTCAAATATCAAACCGAGCTTTGGAGGTGAGGAAATATGGGAGATTTCCAAACACAATCAAACGCTTTCGCCCTTATATCATGCGTAAGAAATGTTGGTCAAGTTAAAAAAAAAATAACATTTTGAATATGAATGGTAAAGGATCTAAGTTGTAAGCTCCGTGAACTAGGCCGAAACGTTCACATCATTACATCGGCGAGCTTCCTTTTCTTTTGAAAATGATCACACTAGATAATATTACATTTCTAAATGAAGCAAAATAATAATTTTAAATCTCCAAGAAAAATAACAATGTGCAATAAATAAAAAAAAATCTTGCACATGAGGCTTCTGACGAATTGGAGGAAACAAAAGAGAAATGGAGATTCTCTTTCCATCCGATATTAAACTGACTGACGACGAATCGATGCTTTGTCAATCATTTATCAATCACTTATCAATTCTTCAAAGATTCCAGTCAAAAATTTTAAGTCATCCCATCAACAGCTTGGTACATGTCTAATTCAGCACTCCATCGAGACCTTAATATTCAAACAATTCAAGAGAAGATACAAGAAATTAGCCTAAACTACAATAAGCGCCTGGAAACCCATCCAAACCATCTAGCTCTATACCTTTCAGACAATAGCCAAGAAATATTTCGCCTCAATAGAACCTCCCCTTTGCAACTTCCTTACCGCCTTAGTATTTGACATATACAACACAAAAATAATTCTCCGTTTCGAGTTATTATTCTAATATTTGTTGCTCTTTTCTGTTATAGTCCTTGTGTATTGATCCTGAAAAGTACCAATGGGGGACTTTTCTGCAAGTTATTGTTCCTTTTTGTCAATCATTTCGTCGAAATATTATTGTCAACACAAATAAAAAATATGCTTAACAAATATAAATTACTACACTAGACGTCTACGAACATTACGCAATGAAGAAACTTACTTTCAATTTATATACGTACTTGGATTTCGTGCGAATTACTGTTCCGTTCAAAGGACGAAGGTCAACTTACCTGAAAAGAGAAAGTTTAACCACATTAATTTTGAATTAGTTACAATAATAAATAATAATAATATAATATAAGTGAAGAATTACTCATTATTTTAACAGGAATCCACTTTATTAACCAACGAACCAACCAACGATGAAAATAAAATGAATCAATATATGTATAAGACACTTGGATGGCAAATGTACAAGTGTTCAATTATCATCAAAAAAATTAACTTTGATTCAATATTGAGGACACAGGCTTTTTATTGCCATATAACGTGAAGAAACAAGCGCACCATGTGTCAAACAATCCGCGCTCTCTGAAAAAGAATCCATCAACAGACGCTCATCAACTACAAAATAAAAATTTCATTCGCGCATGTCGCAAAATGCAGAATTTTGCTCGCTGAATTTCACTACGAATAGCATCCCACCGCTCATCAATGAGACCCAATTCCAATGCAACAGCAGGAGTAATCAGCGCGCAGACGCAGGCGAGCCACGCGCGTTAGCCCTTTCGCATCCGCCGGCGGCGGCAGCGGCAACGCCGGCGGGGCCCCGCGCTCTATATCCCTCCATAATCTTATTTGTTTTGTAATAAAACTTCTGTAACCACGTGAGAAGCGACACAACACTCGGCATCGCGCAAACACTGCGACAGCTGCTCAGTTGAGCAGCAGATGCAAAAAGGGACGACAGCGCCGACAAATTCGCGAAATCTGATTTGCGTGCGGCCGCGCCGTGATTGGTTCGGCGAGTGCTAGCGCCTCCCCCACTCTCCCCTCCCCTTCTCTTCTCTTCTCTTCCTCATCCCCCTCCCCGCCCTGTCGCTCTGCGTCCATCGAGCTCATGCTCCCGCAGACGTTTCCTTTCCTGGAAGGAAATTCGCCTGTTAATATTGTACAGGAAACTGTGTGTCGTTTTAAAGAAGGAAACTAAAATTGAATGTCTAAAGAGAACATCTTATAATGAACAATTAATATATTTTCACAACTTCATTTAAATTAGTGACAAATTACATGCAACACAAACATAAATTATTATCCGCCCTTACAGATGGTGCAAATTCCGTAAATGAAATCTCGTCCAAATACTAGTATAAGTATAAATAATTACTAAACAATGAGTTCTATTCTTGAAGATGGCAATTTAATATCAATTTATCTTCAATGTTACACTATTGAATAAGACTTGATGTAATAGTTAAACAGAAAGGGTTCAAGATTGCAGGGAAACACGAAGGAAAAGTCTTTGCGGAATCATTAAGTTCAACCCTACTAGAAGGGACACGAAATACGCCAGGGTGACTTTTGATGAAAGTTTTCAACTCGAAGAGCAAAATGTGGGTTTTCACCCTTTAAAATACAAAGAAATATTGGCGATCTGATCACTCGGAGGGGACTGAAAAGGATTCCACGATAATGCTTTCTCCATCAGGGTGACGTCGCTTCCTTGCAAAAGAGCACAGATGCAAGACGTGGCCATCGCCAGGGGCTAAACACGTCGGCGTCGCCACATTCTCACGCGCCGAAAGGGAAAGCGCCCGTCATCTAGCGAACAACGCGTGTGCCCATCCGCGCGTCCTCGCCATGCTCCAATTGACGCCCGCGGTGACAGTTTCCGATTCATTTATCCCGTGCATGCCGCGCCCGCGTCCGCGAAGCATTGTGTGGGAGCGGGCCGGGAGGCGGCGGTGGGGGGAAGGGGGTGGGTTCGGGGCAGAAGCGATGGCAACATGGGCGGAAGTGGGGTTTCGGTAGCGGTGGCGGCGGAGGGGATGGGGTGGGGTGGCGGTCGGCGGACAATGCCGGGGCCGGAATCAAATCGCGACGCGCGCGTCAAACAACCGCCGGCGAATATTACACCGAAATTCTCTGACAAACGTATTATTCCCCGCCAGCAACAATCCGCGCAAATATATCCCGCGTGGCGGCGAATTCTGACATCTCCCACACAACGGAGGACGCATTTTATTTCGCTGATCTGGACTCAGAGAGCAAAATGCTTATTATTTTCCGTTCGGAATGTGATGTCTCTGGTGGCCTTTACATTACTCCTCATTTGGTACAGATGGACTGAAATGAGAGCGTGGAACATCAATACTTGTTTAAAATAGTGAGAACAGTTCGAGTTTTCACTTTAAATCGAGGATTGAAACAAAACCTCATGCACAAAACTAGGGTAAAATGGCAACCGAGACACGAAATAACTTATTTTATATTTGAAAAGGGAAGCAATAATTGCAGTTGCCTAATGATTCTTTGCTTGTTAATATTAAAATAAGTTTTAGAAATAATGAATTCTATCTTCTGTAGATAATAATAAACATTTTAATGAAAGGAAACGTTACGATAAAATAAATGAAAGATATGTGTATTATTAGATTCAATCTCAAAGAATTTTAACCAATATTTAATGAAGCGACAACTTATGCACTGTCAGAAGTCCACCAACTTATTTCCTGTGCCTCCAAACACCCGCAAATCGGCGAGCTACCTAAACATTCGGAGAGCGCGTGTTCCTTCCCCAAGGCCCAGACGAGCAGTCGCGGGCGAATCCCATCCAAGTGGCGCAACAGGAGCAGCGCCGCCGCCGCCGCCGCTTTGCACCTGCGAGGGCAGCGCACAATGGGCATTGTGTGGGGGCGAGACGTGCCTCCGCAGCCCCGCCCCGCCCCGCCCCCTGCGGCCGGCGGACGCGCACACGCAGCCTCCGCGCCGCTCCCGCCAGAGGTCGCGAGGAGCCCAAATGGCGGCGCGGGTTCAGGGCGGAAGCGCCTCGTCCGACCGCTGCTCTGGCACCCAGCGGCCGTGCGTCCATCACATCATCCCATAGACATCGCTTTAGCCCGTCCGCAAATTAGGCAGTAGTTTTGAAATAGTTGTACTTTCCAACAGTCTGACTTACCCTATGCGAAAACGACATTTCCTACCACCACTCTGAGAATGCCAGCCATCAGTGGTAAAACAGCAGATCCCACAGACAGTTCTATTGTCCGTCCGCAAGCAACCACAGACTCATACGCCATCCTTTCGCAACATCCCACAGACAGATTGTCCTCGCTGGAGCTAGTTTTCCGACCACCCTTCTGTCCGCATTACTATGCATAAAAGTAGAGATTCACATCATCCGACAGACAACTCTTTTACACGTTCGCAAGCTCGCTCTCCGTCCGTTTGCACAACTACCGCACAGACTCACTCTACGACAATCGTTCGGAACAACCGACCAACTGACCGTCCTCGTCCGAACGACCGACAATATTATTACAAATATTAAGATCCTTACTTTCCCATGTTGCTACGTGCAAGCTACAATACTGATGTTTCTACATATCTATTCGGGTACAACGCCTCAGATAATTCAACTTACAGTTTTGAAGGTTCTTTCAGCGCGGCAGAACAGACTTTATCCTTTAATAAAAATAGTTTCTAAAAAATGTATGTCTACCTCAGTTTATGACTGAAAAACAAATAAGCTCTTGATTTACTTGATACTTGTAGCATAATTCTAATTTATACTTTTGGCTATTTTCCATCTACACTAAAAAATGTATTTTAAAATTGAAATGTAATCTATTATTTCTTTGTCCAAACTAAGTTTGGTTGTTCAAACATTCTACATCTTTGATCATTTATAAGAAATTAACGTAGTTATGAATAACCAGAACCATTCTCCTGACGGGGTTTGTTAATTAAAAATTAAAAATTTACAGGAAGATAACTTTGTTTCAAAAAAGGAAAAATTCATGCTTTAGGTTTCTTCCTCAAGAATAACGCCATTTCTACGAAATGTGTGGGAAATACGAATCTGAGAGGAAGAGAGCATAGCCTATGGAGAAGAAAATGTTTTTTAAATGTACTACATAGAACGTCTTTATAGACATTCAACGTCTGTATGCATTTTCCTAAATTCAATTCTAAAATCCAAATACATAGAATGAGATTGATACTAGTCTCGCAAATGCAATAAAAAAGAATGCTGATTATTGCATTATTACAGTTTTCAATATTGTTGAATGCATGCTAGGAAGTATGCTATTTAAAAAGTAAAATAATATATCGTAACAACTTCATGTCGAAATGGACATTATTGCTCTATTTTGGGTTTTGGAAAACATGTAAGTTTAATTTGTTCTCAAATACGAGTGTATATCATCCGCGTAAATACTTACGAAGTGAGCAATTGCCTTTCTCCTTCCCTATTGTGCTGGTTCAGTCTTTTGCATTCCTCTCCACTTGCCTTTTTTCAAGCGGAAACTTCCGACCGGCAACTGCCAATCACCGACGCGAGTGGCAGCTTGAGGGGAAGAGACGAGCGTCGCGACGCCATGCGACGCCAGGGCGGGCGTCGTGCGCACCGCCGCCCATTACCCTCTCCTTCCCGACGCCGTCGCCAGATGTCGCCGCCGGCGATCAACTCGAGCCCGGATCGGAGGCGCGTCCCAGCTCCCCGCCCCGCCCCGCCAGCCGAGCGTCCGCTGGAGGGTGCGCTCATAAATATTATAAAGTCTCCCGGAAAGAAGAGAACTCTGCTGCGCGGGGCTGGGCGGGGCTGGGCGGGGCGGGGTGAGGAAGGGCGGGGCTGGGTGGAGCGCGCTGTGCGGACGGGTTCGGCGAGTCGAGCCGCGTATCCGAGACTTGGCCCAAGTTCAATCAATTGTTCGAGAACATAAACAAATGGAGCGCGCGCAGCGGCCGTGGTGGTGATGGCGGCGGCGTGGCGGGACGGGGGGGGCAGGGCAAGGCAAGGGAAGGCAGAGGGGGCTCGAAACATGGTGTGGCGGGGCGTGGCGTGACGGGAAATGGCGCAGCGTGGCGGGCGAGGGAGTGAGTGACGGGGCAGATGACGGGGGCCAGTTCGGGGGGGGGGGCTCCGACGCGCGTCGTCATGCAGGGGGCGCAGGCTGACGGGGGCTCGCGGCTCGGCCGCGCGGCTTGCTGGCTGGCTGCGGATGGAAACTCATCGCCAAGTTAAATAGCTGCGAGGGGCCTGGGCCTGGGCCTGCGCCGCGCTCGCTGGCGGGTGGCAGGCCACGCCCCCTCCCGCTCCGCTCAAGGGGATGCGGCAGCAGAGACGGACGAACGCGGGGACGTGGGTGGCATGGCATACAACAGCCACACGAGACAAAAATGTAAATAATATCTCGAAGGGAAAAGGAAGCTCACCGGATTGGTGAGATGGAAAGGTAGAATTCAACTTTATTGCGGGTGTGTAAACGACAGCAAGGAAGCGTGGTAATCAAGTACGTAGGAATATGAACACGAGAAAGAGAAGTGTGTCGGAAAAAAGCAGACAATAAAACAAATATAGCAATAAACACACTCAAATTATCTGAAGAGTAGTGAGAAAGATAGAGAGTGTACGCCTGATATTTGACGTGTTTGTCACAGTTTCCCACGTAGAAAACCATTGTAAATTGATAGTGAATAATTGAAATATATAATGTATTGTACGAGGAAGTGGTTTCTTGCCAATAACAGAAACATGATGGCGTTTGTTCGAAATGACTTCAAAGGAGAAAATTAAAAGTTTTAAAAAAATGTAATGAGTCGAAAAAAAAGCGTTTCTTTTACCCTATTAAATAAAAAAAAATTAAGATTTAATTGACCGAAATTAAATAGCTCACATAACACAAATAGCAAGTCAATACCACCCATAACGCAAAAAGTCATTTTTGAACTCTAACCATTCTTATTTCGTAGCGAAAAGACGCTGCAAAAATTCTTAAAATCTGCGACACTTATCTCATCCGCAGCTCCTTTTTATCGGGAGATCCGCTAATCGTTAATTAACGGCCGCCGCCGGTGCCACGTGTACGCCGCGGCGACGGCCCTTTTTATGCGGTTGCGCCGCTAATGAAAATTTGAACCTCCCAAAGCTTGTCGAGAGGGAGGGCGCGGCGGGAGCCGAAGAAGAGTCTTATTAAGAAAACTAATGCCCGAGAAAAAACCGTAATTTGGGCTTATCGGCGCTACGTGCTCAAAGCGATCGGGCGGAGGGGCGCTGCTACCACGAAGCAGCTCCGAAGCCCCAAATCCTCCTTCGAATGGGCGCGCACACGCCTACGCGCAGTCTGCTTTCTTCGTTTTGTCAGCTGCGAAGCTTCTTAATTATATTTAGTTCCAGTTTCACCAAGGAGTAGTTTTACACCAAACACAAATTTTGTTATATGAGTACAATGATCATTCGCTTCAAATAAAGGACACAAATGTTGGTTCAATTACGGCACAGGGGGACGTTTTGCATTTCAAGTTAATTGGAACTTTAATTGTAATGCGGAAATTATATTACTAAGGTGAAGGCAAAATATGTCGACCGAAAATTTTTACATTTCACTAAATTTTTACATTTTCGTGAGTAAATGAATTGTCATTCATTTTCATGCCTACGTTGCTTCAATGAAGTTTGTGCAAGGTGATGCATTATTTTCTTCTCCAAATATTAGAAAGTATTCTCATTTCTTCATGCTCATATGTTTTGTAATCTCTATAGTGCTCCATTTTTTTAAGATCATAATTTCCCTCCATTTCAGTCCTTTAAATTTTTCCATTTCAATGTTTCCACTCCCTCAACCTGTTACCCAATGCCAGGGCCGCACAAATGCACGAACAGACGGAAGATTGTCCACAATGGTCCACTGCAGTTGCTTCTGTACCACTTCCCTTTCACTAGACTAGAACCGATAGCGCCCGAGTACCTCCCCTCACGCGGGAGGGGTTCGACAAGCATCGAGACACATCACCCACCCGCCCACCAGCGCTGGGTCACAGCACGCGAATCGAGCCCCGCCATGTCGCCGCTCACGCCACTCGCTCCCGTCCCGCCCCGCCCCGCTCGCGAGGCGCGCAAGCACCGCGGCGCCGTTACGGTCCTTTATGCGTCGCGTAAACCGCGTCGCTGTATTCGGACGCCTTCCGGTGGTTTTCGATTTTTACGGGCGCCATAACTCGCCCCCGTTCTTTGGCGCCGCCCCTCGCGCCCGCGCCGGCTGCCGGCGGCGCACGCATCTTAATTCTCCGCTGCGACTGCGAGGCCGCGCGGCGGCGCCTCCCACCCACGACGCCTTAGCCCTCACAGCCACCTGTCGGGTGAGCAATTTGCAAATTGTACTTATTCTATAGAGGGAGACATCCTAAATGAAACGTATACCAAAGCTTTTTCATTCCTGATTGCTAGATGTCGAATTAGGGAGATCGCTAAGGCGTAGTGCACTTCTAACCAGGGCGTGTTAATATGACTTGCGTCGGTTCGAATCTTCATCCAAAACCGTGCTTAGCTGCTATATGCCTGTGGTGAAGTCGGAGGGAGAGGCCGGTGTAAAGCGAACGGTGGTTGGTCCGCGCATTTTATTTTTATTCTTCTAATCTAATTAAAAAATCTCGAATAAATATGAATACATTTGTACTTTCATATTCGTGTATGCAATTAGTTTATAATGTGAAGCTTTATTGCACGAGTACGTGTTTTGTAAACGAGCGACGTTTGGAGAGTGTGTTCAAATTTGTACGGGAGCAATAACGCATCATTGTAAACGAGTTTCATGCGCTATTTTTTGTCTGACGGCTTTTCAAATTTAGAAGCGAATCAAAATGAATTTTGCGAAACAACTTTCTTGTGACGTCTCTGGTATTTCACATCTGTGTGAGAAAATGGTGGTTGGTTGTTCCGGCTACCTCTACCTCCTCTCGTTGCGATTGGTTGAATGTGTGATGATGCAATCATTCGTGACGTAAAATGCCCGATTATGAACGTTTTTTTGCAACAGAAACGATCGCTTATAATACTGGTAACACAAAAAAATTGTTTAACGCATTTGAGATGCCTCGCTAAGGTACCGATTTGTCTAATTAATTAATTACCACGAAATGAGAACGTAAATAAAAATATAGCATAATTTTTTAATGTTGACAAAACTTTTGTTATCATAACTGTTGAAGCTCCCCTACGCCAAACCCACATGTATTTTATAAAATCATAAACTTGGCGGATGAATGATCTGATTTTGCCAAATTTCTTCACGAGCATTAACGGTTGCTTAACGGACGGATATTTACCCTGAAATGAACACATATGCAAAACAGAATAAGTAGCAAGTATGACAACGTGGGACACTAAATAACGTACACGTACTATTCCTAATCAGGGGAACTGCTAGAGGAGTATTATGAGAAAAATTTTCCGGCAATTCCGGAAGAGAGGCAATTTCCTTGTTATCCCTCCTGAAATTCCCGAGCGACCCACCTTTGTGGTTAACGCTATCTCCGGGGCGCCGCCTGCCAGTTTGCTCCAACTCCATTTGCCGCAGGTTGGCGTTGGCGAAGCTGCTTCTCTCCCTGGATGGGGCCTCAACGCGTGCAGGAGGACTCAACTTATCAAAAACGATTTTTATAAAAAAATACAATTATTCATAAACGTAGGTTCTGCGCACTTCAAATAACTATAAATTGCATTTATATTGATATTTTATAAATACCTACATCTGAAAGTCGTCTTTAAAGTAAAACTTTTAGGCAGAAAAAAAAAACTTGCCTACTAGCAGTACAAACTCACTAGCTTCACTGTTTATACAGTTTTGAATATTGACATATTTCACTTCTATAATTGATGTGAAAGTCCGTATGCCTACTTTACTTATGTATTTAAACTATCAAATGAATATTTATTATTTCCCATAAAAATCATACGCCATATAGAACTAACACCATGGTAGCTTATTTTAATTGACCTTAAACGCAGGTGACCAATGTAAAAAATTGAAAATTTACCTGATAAAATGAACAATAAACAATTTTTTTAAAATCCAGGAGCCACGGACTGACTTCATGAAAGTGTTTACCGTTATAAACAATATTGCTTGGCGTGGAAAAATAGAACTATTTTTGTTTAATATAATTTCGAAATAATGTTTTAAAAACTTGCCTTTACTTGAAACTTATTTCTTCTCGAAGTATTTTGTAGTAAATTTCTAGCCAAAATAAAAAAGGGGTTGCGCGCGAGCCGTTAAGCACGGCGGGCCCTTTCCAGAGCCCTGGGCGGACCAGGAGGAGCCCCGGCGCGGGCGCTGGCGCAGGGGCGCACAAGGGGTCTGCACCGCCCCGCCCCCGCCACCGAGCACCGGGCTCCTGGCCGGCGGCGGCGGGGGCGGGGACGGCGTGCGGCCGGCAGATAAGGGCGGCGCAGACAATAACTCGGGTGTTTTATTGGTCCGTGCCCCAATAACCCTGCGGCGAGGCGCTATCTCGCGGCCGCGGGTTCGGTCCCCTGCGCCGCCGCCGCTGCCGCCGTCTGCGCGACACACCCCTCAGCCCCGCCCCCGCCACCGCTCCGCTCCGCTCCCCACTGCGGCGTTCCACAAGGCTTCGATCCCAACAACTGAACCCTTAGATGACTGTCCACGATGTCTCACTCTACTCTTTAACAAGGCTGTATCGGCTTGCTTCTTACGCTTTGGATTCATTTTTCATTTTGATTTCATTTTGACACCAATCCTGTATTTTGTTCTCATAGATACGTATGTCATATATAATGTCTTCTGTAGCAATGTCTTGGCTTTCATTTCTTTCGCAACTATGTTATTTTAGAGGTATTTTTAATGCGGAAGAATTGAAACATCGCTACAACTTTCTTCTCCCATGATATCAATCTTCTTTGATGCGGACGTCAATTCGGCCGCGAAATGTCCTTTATCATCCTAACAGCTCGATTTATACTCCTGTGGAACATAAAAACTTTTTATGAGTACAGTGTCTCATTTTGTCAATAATATCGGTGTTTAATCATTGTTACAATTCTTAGTGTCTTATGTTAATGTCATTCAGTTTTTAACCATTATATCACTCCTTATATTTTCAAACCACTCATTGTCGTAATTTCGTTTGCTCTTTACTCATTCATGTTTGGGTCTATAACAAGCATTGCATAGAACGTCTTCGAAAACTTCCTGGTACTTGTAGTCATGAACAAAGTTATCAAAATCATGATTTCGTTCACATTAGTTGAACAAGAAACCAAAAGGAAGTCAGTCCATTTTTATTTACAAGTAACTTCTTTACCTCCTACTCTTTTCCACAATTTACAGAAACGAAAATAAGAGCTTTAAATATTAATGTTAATAAAAGACCTTTATTACTTGCTTACTTAATTTCAGCAAAATTTCACTATTATCTCAAAATATGAATGAAGTAACATTTCGCAAATTTAGTTGCTTTTTCTATCAGTTTAGTCCTTAACAAGTACTGCCTACTCTCAATAGTTTTAAAGTCTTAAATACCAATAACCTAAGGACGAGGAACTTTCACGGCGAATTGTTCTTACTGCTGTATCTATAAAGAACACAATTCGCCTCGATTCGCCTTCCTTTTGTAGCGGCCGCTCAGAGGAGATGGATCTAAACCAAAGAGTTTGGAAGAAAGACTTCCAACTTTTCCGAAAGGAATCGACTTCGCTGTCTGCGTTAAGGGCAAATAAAAACTTCAGTCATGAATCTGTCAAGAACCATCCAATATTTTCTTGAATGGCCTCGGGAGAAAGCATTGTACGATATCCCGTACTTTTCCAAGCGCTCGGTCCATTGTCTTCTGCGGCCGAAACTTATAAACTCTCACGAGCGGCAGCAGCACCAATCGCCGCCACCGCAGCGAAGCAAAACACTGCAGGCGAGCAAGAGATAGTGGCGCTCCACGAGCTCTTGCAAGATGGAGTGAAGCTTTCTCGGAAGCGCTGAATCAACTAGTTCCAAAGAACATTAATTGATGGCGCGCAATGGGGTTCCCTTCGTATTAGTTTTATCGCTACATACATTTTTGCGTTTTACTCATAATTTACGAAATAAAGAAGAAAAAAACCCTTTGCTAAAATATATTTTAAGCACTCCTCCGTGGACACCAATATTAACGTTCTCTGTTCAATGATTGGAATATTGCACTTTAGTTTGGCAAGGTAACACTTTATGAGACGCGCATATCAAAATTAGAATAGTACCGATATGAAAATACTTAGTAACAGAAATATAACACAACACAATTCGTATTCTAAATTAATTAATGCAATTCGTACAAAATGACTCATAGTATACTCAATCCAACATTTAACTTGTATGCGTAGCAGTCACTTTCTTTACCTGTTGTAAATAACTATTAATTTGCTCCGTGAGCAATTCACTGCTGAAACGTACTCTATTATATAATGCATTGTTTGTACTAGAATAATATTTTAGATTTTATACATATCGGTATTTCTTTACTCATACTTATATCGTACGTATGGAATGAAATACCGTGGATAGCTTATCAAACGACAGTCCAATCAATGAAAACATTTTTTTTTGCGTCCACTCCTTGACGCAATGCGTCTCCAAGCCCCCTTAAGGGGCGTTGAGCGCTTTTGCCCTTGGGAGTAATCCTCCATTAATGGGCATTATTATTTTTAATATTAGTCCAGTCTCGTCACGTCGCAGTCAGTCAGTGCCTTTTATCCCTTCGGCCAGGGGCTCGACGCCGTTAGATCCTGGGGTTGCTGGCCTGTCACCCAACCACGAACCCGCGAGTCTCGAATGCGCTTAACCTTCGTGACTTCACGGAGCGTAGTAACCCATTCGGCTAGCGCCTCCGGCAATATTTCCATGATTATATAAATGCATTGTTGACGGTGAACAAAATGTTATTTATACTTAGTTGAATTCGATGTACAGAAATAAACTAGGTGTGTCTTCAACAAAACAAAATTAAATGCACTGTAATGTCCAAACTGCTTAAGTAATGGAATGATGATCGAACTATCCAGAAATTAATCGAAAACCCACTCTGAGAACGCGGCGCCAACGCGACGGCCGTTCGCACGCGCGCCAACGCGCCAACGCCCCTTCGCAAACGTCGCGTCGCGCGTCGCGGCGGCGCAGAGCTCGGTTCCTACGCGGAGACGCGCCCTGGGCCGCGGGGCGCTGGGAGACAGCCGCGTCCGGGTGAGCTGACCGAACTTCAGGTTACGGGCTCGCGCGCCCGCTTGACCTGTAGTTTAATCAACAGCGGAGAGGCGGCGCCGCTCCATCTATCGGCAATCAATCCATCCACACCGCGGGGATGAAGAGGGGGGCGGAGACGACGGCGACGGGAGAGGAAGAGAGAGAGAGAGAAAGAGACAGACAGAGGACGACGCAGCAGTACTAAGGGGAAGAGGCCGGACGGAAGAGTGGCACGCGACAACACCAGCTCTTCCAGAGACATTCCGATGTAAAACCGGACGTACTGAAATCAATACAGGAATAAATTAGATGAGATCAATTGTGAATCAAACTGACAACTTGATTGTGAATGAAGCGAATATCAAAGAACAGGTGAACAGAATCTTGCAGATTAACAGAAAACTAATTAAATATTAATAGAAAAAAGATTACAAACAGTGCAAAGTAAAAACAACTCGAATAATGAATGAAATGCAGCCAATTTCAAAAAATTTCCTCTGCTATCTGAAACGACGTCATTCGTTTCTACAAAGAACGTACATTTGGTTAGTTTTCAACCAATATAAATCGTATTTTAATTCGATACTGGCCCAGAGAAGTTTTTCAGTTTTGTTAAGTAAGCAAATGTGGTAATCTCCTGTTTAAGAGACTATATGCGAAACCCACATTAGATGAACCGTCTGGGAACTTGAGAACGAGCTGTTTCCTGAAGGCGACGTCGGGGTGGGGGTGGGGGTGGGGGGAGGTTAGGGAGAGAAGGGGGCGTGGCAGCTCCATCTGCGGCAGCGATGCGCGGCGTGGAGCGGCCGTCCCGAGCGGTCCCCCGTTCGCAGCCCATCGTTCACGCGGCGCCGACGGCCGCCTTCCTCAATCACGTCCTCACCCGGGCCCCGCGCCCCGCCCCCGCCGTCCTCGCGAGCCACCGCCTCAGGCGGCGGCCAACTGCTCTCAACGCCACTGACAATCAACGCGGGGCACATTTATATCTACTTCTTCTAATACATTACTGGTGAGAAAAATATCGTTTCAAAAAACGCAATGAAAGCTAGAAATGAAAACCAATAAGAAGGGAAAGGAGGCGAAAGTGGTAATTTACTACAAAAGATTATAAAGGGGTACTTAATACATACGAGGAAAGCATTAACATTTACTCAAACGTCGTTCGTGAGGTAGCTTTCTCAAACAAAGCATCTTCATCGTCGTGTGTAATATTTGTTTTTATTTTATTTCAATTTTTAGTAAAACACAAAATAAAAAATATGTAAAGTTACGCCAAGACAAATAGTGAAGGTTCAAAGCAAGTTAAGTTTGTTGAGCCGCCGTCAGTAGTGCCTTAGCTACCGCGTGTAGCGCCCAGGAGAATAGATAAAAAAGTTTACTACTCATAGGTGTTAAAGAGGTAGTGTAGCAGCATAGTATTGGACTCTGAGAAGGTATTTAATGTTATGAATAAAATGTATAGTTATACACCATATAAAGTTTACTGCATGCTCTAATTTTCTGCAGCATTTGAAGAGCATACAAATAATACTCATGTGTCAAAGCTAGCTATGCAGTTCAGTCCTTAACTTAGACTAAATCTCGCATAAACTGAATTAAGTGGAAAGTAAGAAAATTAACGATGCGATAATACAACATGATAATCCAGGGAGGTTCCACTCTAGCACACTGCGTCACCTGGCTCTCCTGATCCGAGATAATCTCAAATGGCGCGTTAACTGCTGTAAACAACCAGGGATATCTCCAAGGACACATAGCATTAGAGAAGGGTTTTCAGAGAGAAAAAGATGTGAGGCAAGGAAGAAATAATGCAAGGAGGTAAGATACAAAAAAGAGTAGGGAAAACGAAGGAATGGAAAAATAACTTAATAATAATGATGGATAAAAGAATGGGGAGGAAATAATCATATGGAGTGCGTTGCCGAATAGAGGGCAGAAAAAAGGAATCAGTTAACAGTTCCGAATTTCGAAGACAACATCCATAATAATGAAATAAAAATACGTATTTTCTTCTTTTTAACGATATACAGAAAATATCTACGTTGCGCAGGGGGCTGCAAACGTCATTTGCTTTGTGCTGAGCGTAAGACTGTGCGCTCACATCTCGTGCAAAATATGGTTTTCGTCAATGATTGTGGTGTGGAAAGCAATAGAAGTACAGCAGGAAACAAAACATTAACTTAAATCATTAATTTAACTCATAAACGAGTGAGTAAGAGGTATTTAGTGTTTTCTAGCGAGACAATTACTTCGGTAAATGGTTTCATGAGAGGGGGCATGTTATGGGAGGCGGCGGAATTCCTACCAGAGCTTACCATAAACGTGAGCTCCAGTGTCAAACTACTTGTCGAAAGATGAGGTTTTGCTCCATCAGACATCTATCCCAGTGAAACATCGCGTCAGATGAGTCAAGCTATGACATCCCGACACGTTGGCTGCTGTTGCGCATGTAAATGTAGTGTATATAAGAGGAGAGGATAAAACAAGGATGAGGAAGGTAAGATATCGTGCGATCCGGTCCGTTTCTTAGGGTACTGATCCGGCATTCGCCTGACACTGATCGAAAAAAAGACTCATAAAACATTCTCCTCCACACACCGGCTAAATTCGACCTAGCTAAATAGCTAGTACAGAATATTCGCCACCGTCGGGACTCGAACTCTAGGCCCTCTCGGGGGGCTAAGATGCTACGGTAGGATGAGGCGGTAGCAAAGATACTACAGCGGCAATGTAATTCCTAATCACTTAGGGGAATAAGTCTTGAAATGAGACGAAAGTCTGAAAAGTGTGTTCTAACAGAGGATAAGGTCTATGCTTGATAGACACAGGGCGGAATGGTGAGTGCGCTGGCGTTGGTGATCGGGGGCGTGTTGTGCGAGGGCGGGAACGTTGGTGTGCGAGGCGAGCGTGGCGAGCGTGGGGAGCGTGTCGGAGGCCTCGGGTGGGCGGCGGCAGCTGTGCAGCCGCACGCGCTCTCTGCGCTCTGCTCTCTGCGCTCTGCTCTCCGCCAACACTCGCCGGCGATCGATGCTCTCCCGCACAGCCGCTGGCGGGAGGCGGTGGGAGGGGCTCCGGCGCCTGAGATAGCAACGCGGGCGGCGCGCGATCGCCGCCGCCGTCACCCACGCGCCGGCCTCCATCTGCCAGCGCTCGCATTTCCATACCACACAATACGTCGTCACTTGCAAACTCGCGCGACAACTCCGGAATATCACTCCCGTTTCACAGGCAATTCGAGATTCTGAAAGTCTCTGGACACCCTTACCGAGGACCCAAAGATCGGAACACCTCCAAATGGAGTGTCACAAATAATATAGTTCCGTAGGTAACGATACGACAAATATAATTTTAATTTTGTTTATTAGCAAACCAGGTTTTAAAGTCCTAAAATGCTTAGTCGATGTGTCAGAAAACACTTAACCGGGTCTTCTGTTGCACGTGCTTCTTCCTAATTTAGAACAAAACCTTCAAGTTTATAAAGAATCGTTATTTTCAAAATGCGATTCACCATTATTTCCGTTAACATGTTCTTTCTTCTTGAATTGTTAGGATTGGTTTGGCGTGAGACCCTCAAAAGGGGATCTGCCCAGTTGCTCGGTGATGCTCACCTCGTTGCTGCCAAATAGGGTGCAGTAGGAGAGTTGGGAGCTCTGCCAGTCGCCCAGGTGGTCTTGGGGATGGGCCTCGAGGCTTAGGATTCACCGTAGTTGTAAGGCGAGTGCCTCATGGAGATGGAAGATGCAATCCATTTCAGATTTTTATGTTTCACTCGACTTACAGCTGGATACATCTATCAGGGGCCCTTACCTATCTCTATGACCAAAGACCTACAAGTTGAAGTCTATTGGACGTTCAGAAATTAATGTAGATGTCAGTCGGAAGATCTGTGCGCTCTGAAGTGGAATGAGACTGCCACAAATAACGTTTCCCACATACGGTGTCAAAAATATTCCGGCAGAATAGGTAAAAAGAGTGCAATACACAATTAAAGGCGCAACAGCTATTGGCTTTGCTACCTGGCGTTTGATTAGGTAGATGCAACAGCAAGGAAGTAGCTTTGTTCCCTTGAAGACTAAGAAAGATTACCAGGTGAAAACGTTATACTACTGACGGTGCACTACACATACATAGATAAATAGCGGAGAACATACATCTGAGATGCGTGCTCGGAAACTCCTGTAATGAAACCAGAACTTTCGTTATAATTCATTGCTTACGAGCATTGCATATCAAGTTAGTTGTTCACTCTGTTCACTAACGATGCTGCATTGGATACATAAAAATGACTACATGATAAGTACACGAGTGCTGCGGAAAATTCACAAACGCATAGGCTACACTTCATGTCGAGCCTATTTTAAGAAAAGTATCATAAAAATAAATACAGAAAAAAATCACTAGAGATACGGGATAGGAACAGAACAACAAAGAAGAGTCAAAACATTATAACATCGACAAATGCATCCCTCGCCTATACGCACGCTATGTGCCTTGTAAGTCATACTCCAAAGGGCGAACGTATTGGGCAGCTGCCAAACGAAAAGAGCTGCATAATGCACGGCAATGTTAATATATATTATATCGGTGATTCATCCACTAGCGCGGGGCCTCGCGCCGTATCGCTCGACGGATTAATTCGGTCGCGCTCCGCTTCGGCGCGTTTATGTACGCGCCCGGCCGCCGCCCGCCAGCGCCGCCCAGTCTCCGCCCCGGCCTGCTTCGCCACGCTTCGGAGGACACAGCATTTGCAAAAATCTAGATATTGAGAAGGCAAAACATCAACCAGGTGGTACACCTGCATAAAAAGTAAACAAAGGAGAAAATTAAACATCTATATCTCGAATATCTAACAATTTCAGATTAATATTTGTGAAACACGCCTTTCGAAATATACTTCAATTGAGAGAGGAGAAAATACATGACGTGTCATTTGTTCATATTAACTTTTACGAATCAAATTGAATTCTTGAACAAACGAGCTTTAGGGAATAGGTACTCCGGTCAAATTAAACTTTCATTAGTGCATTAAAACGTAATTACTGCATTGACTTTGATGGAAGGGCGATAGCTAATTCAGTCCCAGTATGCAATGAGACTTTATTTACAAAAAAGTGTATGTTTCATGGAATATGAGTAATAACAGTCACGGAAGTCAAGCTGATTGGCAATGCAGTTTATAAACAGAGGAATTGCGAGAAATGGGTGAGGGGAGACAGAATGGAGATACTGCAAAGATGGAAGAGGAAGAAAGTGGAGAATGCAAAGATGGAAGAGGGAGAGAGTGGAGAATGCAAAGGTGGAAGAGGGAGAGAGTGAACATAGAGTAAAGATGGGAGAGGGAGAGAGTGCATATGGTGCAAAGATGGAAGAGGGAGAGAGTGGAGAATGCAAAGATGGAAGAGGGAGAGAGTGGAGAATGCAAAGATGGAAGAGGGAGAGAGTGGAGAATGCAAAGATGGGAGAGGGAGAGAGTGCATATGGAGCAAAGAGGGAGAGAGTGAGAGGCGAGTGGGGAGAGAGAAGGGGCCGTGTCTAGCGTTGCAGTCGCCGCCTGAGGAATGCGCGCGGGCGCCGAGCGCCGCTCAAAGGCCCTCACAGCGCCCTGCACGGCCCCAACGCCAAAGACACAGAGCTCGACCGCTGGCCTGCGATGGACGTTACCGATTGCTTCGCCATTGGAAAGAGATACGATCAGTCCAGTCTCGGTCGCTGATTCAGCAATTTGTTATTTCTAACGCTCATTTGAAATAAATATAAATTAATACTACAAACGATGGAAGCTATGAGTATCAAAGCATGAAAGTATTAAATTACAAACAAACGTTTCAAAATAAAAACACGATTATATGATTTCTAATAAAATTACAACGTAATAATATAACTTTACTTGTAATACTGCTAATTAGCAACGGGTAACAAACCATAAGAGACGCAAGACAGGAAGCGATGTTGTGCTTCATTAATCAGTTCTATACATGCTTCAAAGTTCGTATTCAAATGATAGAATAACAAACTATTGCATGTAAAACATTCATTGCATCACAATTATTGTGTATAGTCTGCAAAAACAGATGAAGTATTGTCACACTAACTCTTTAATTGTCTACATGAGTTTACAATGCCATGGGGCCAAAATAACATTGGAAATATTGGATAGAAAATAAGAAAATAGTTCTAAACATAAAATAGAGTTACATAGTATGTGCCGTAATGAATCATCAATGATAAGAAATACAGAAAAAATGAAAGAAAAAAATCATAGAAAATGAATGGTCTCAAACCCAGTCGTTTCAAAACTGACTATATTGCACAAGTGCGCATTCACGTCAACTCAGTCTTCGATACAAATCCAATGTCTGAACTGCCAGGCTGGAGCCCCACGGCGTCCTGGGCGAGATCGCAATGGACGTTGCAATCACCGTGCGGGCCCTTGGGTCCTGGGTGAGCGCGAGCGAGGAGGGGGGCGGAGGACCCGGTCCAGCGCAGCAGCGCCACGGGCCGAGTGCGGCCGGCGCGCGAAGCACCAGGCTCCGCCATCGACCGCGTTGGCACGCCCCCCTTCCCCTTCGCTTCCCATCCCACCCGGGCGCTTGGCGCGGGCGATGCTATTCGCTGCATTCTAGGCAAAGTGCAGAACGCGGGTCACACTTGTACACAATGGGCAGGTGATTGGACGGTCCCAACACACGAATCATGTCGTTTAGCAGCAATTGTTGCGCTTCAAATGCATCATCATAACGCACTCCTTCATGATCCCCAACAAGAAGAACAACGAATTCTGAGTGAAACAAAAAAACAACAACTTCCATTAATAATTTACGAAAAAAAGTATACCATACTAAATTCTAGGTATTTTCAAGAATCAGAAATTGTAATATTTTCCAGGGAATTGGCGCTCCATTTAAACAAAACAATATCTTATATTTATGCATACCTACAAAACATAAATCGAAAGAAATTACGAATTTTTGCAAATTGCTTAATGCAAGTAGAGTACACATGTAAATTGAAATTTTGTATCCATATGCTGGAAAAACAATGAATGATCCACTTGACGAACGTAAAAGATGAACGTAAAATGACACAGAAACAAATTAACTCAGATTAAAAAGTACTACATTCGATAAAGTACTGTTTAATACTAAATGCAAATCTTAATTTTAAACGAGTGTTTTAATTGAGAATATGTATAAACAAGTCTCGGAAAATTTGGTTCAGGCATGCATTAGGGCCCGACAAATATGATCATTCACAGAACTTTCCATGAAATGGAAGAAATGAGATAACTTAACCATTGTAAAGAAAATCAAAAATCCACGAATACTTGCAAAAACTTCGAGTGTATTCTCAAGAAATCTGCCTAAACCGATCTTCCCCCGAAAACTTCAAACTTGGCGTAGAACGCTGTATTTTTGTGTTCAATTTGAGTACGTTTACCCAGAGGCCAGCACACCGCCTCGAAGGACAAATCGCAGAAAAATACCGTCGGCGAATCAATATGCGCACGAGGACGGCGGCGACGAGGGCGGGAGAGAAGTTAGCGCGCGCGGGCGCCGCTTTGACAGGCGGGGCGGGGGCGGGGCGGGGCGGGGGCGGTGGGCGGTATTTGCCGTCGGGCAACAGAAAGCGCCCCTTGTCCCTCTTGCGATCAAAAGATGTCAGAAATAATGATGACTGGCGTAAATGGAATTAAAATTCCGCTCCTAACAACTCGGCTGCGCGCTGCGCTCAGAGAAAAAGATGTGGAAGGTGGACGCTGATCGAAATATTGAGAGAGACGGCGCACGAACATTCGCAGAACAAAGCCAGTATCAATTTCGTAATTACGAGGACGCAAATGTACACAATTGATACTCGTTTCCCTCAGAGATGGAAGCCATTTAATACAATGAGCAGCGAAGTGTTTGGTACAGACGTCTTCATTCACGTCAAGTTTACGCTCCTCGGTCCGTTGGCAAAGTATTATTGCCAGAATACTCAATTATTCTGTTTCATTCTGTTTCGCCATTCTCTCTACTCTCTTTATGGAAACAACTGTTCATTATATAATAATTTCACAATTCAATTCTTTTCGATCGCACGTTTTTAGTCTTCTTTGATCCACATGGAATGTCTCGTTGTTTTGAAGTAAGAAATTACTAAACAAAAAGTATTTCTTAGCTTTCCAAGCATGTTTTTTTTAAAATTTCAATTTGCACGATCCAGGGCGTACATAGGTAAACTAGCTGTTGCTTTCTTTTGTTAAAGAAAAGTGTTAACTATAATAAACAAGTTAAGTGCTCCTTTCACTATATAAATTTACACCCAAAATTTGTACGGAATATGGGATGATTATAAGCATATTGCTTCTCAAACACTGCAGAGTCAGTGATTTGTAATAAACTTCAGGACTGCGGTATCAACGATATAAATGATAATTATTAAGAATAAAAAGTACATTTTTATTTCGAACTTCATTACAACTATCTTGGAAATCTCGGGAATGTAAATTTAAAACTTAGAACGGTCTTTCTCCCCGCGCGTTGTTCCTGTCATTCGTCCACCGAATCGGCGAGTGGCCTTCCCGTCCCGCCTCGTCCCGCCCCCTCCCTTCACTATGCCTCGCTCTTTCACCCCTCAAACCCGAATTAAATCCGAATTCCGGAGCGCTCATTTAATAAACTCGCAGCGCCGGATTTCCTCCATTAACAAAATAACTGCTCGAGATATTACATTTTCGTCGTCGGCCTGTTTATCCGAGCGGCGGCGGCGGCGGCGACGCTGGCAAGCAGTGGCTGGCGCGGGGCGGGGGGGGCGGGGGGAGGGCGGGCGGTGGCGGGCGGTGGCGGGCGAATGGGCCGTCCTCTCTACTTGAGGCGCACAATCGCCCTTCAGACCGTCGCCGCCCGCCCCGCCAACTTATCAATGCAGATGAAACAAAAACACGGCAGGCGGCGCAAGGAGAGCTCCTAAGCACAAGGAAAAAGGGAAGGCAGTGGAAAAGGGAACGGACAAAGTGGAAGCTGGCGAGGGAAGAGCGGAAGTGAACCGGGCAGTCGAGAGTCAGAGGCGTCAAACGTGGATAGAGGGAGAGGGCAATTATTAGAACATTTCAAAACCAAGGAAGACAATATAGATATGCGAGAAAAAGGAGAAAGAACAAATCCGATGTGGGAAAACCCCGTATTGCTTTGAGATGAAGGCCACAGCAGCAAGGGGTTGTGAGCTGGGGCAGAGCAAAGCGGCGGGCCCTGCCCGGTGGGCTCCCGCGCCGGTAGGCCGCGCCCGGCGATTCACGTGCAGGGCTGCGTAGGGCGCGGCCGAGCGCGAAGGGAGACAGAGAGGGAAGCCCATATTTTTGTAAGGAGCGGCGGCGGTGGCGCGCAGGGGATGGGATGGGTGGGGAACGAAGCGAGGCGGGGTAGAGGGGGGGTGCGGGAAAGCCGTGGCCAGGGCGAAAGAGAGGCGAGGAACGGGGTGGAGCAGGCATTGGGGGGCCGGCGAGGACGTCGGTGGGGTGCCAGGGCGCGCCCGCGGCCGCCCCGGACGACGAGCCTCGTTTGGCGACGCAGCGGAGCGCGATTAGGGCGCGCGCCCGCCCCGCCCCGCCCCCACCCCCGCCCCATCGCCCGGCGCCCGCGAGCGGAGCATTAGAGGGCGAGCCGACCCGAACGGACGCACAAGTCAACGAAACGGCACAAGGCGAGTTTAAGAGATTGAGCGGCGTGCAGGGAGCAAAGGCCCGGGGAGAACAAGGGGAGAGATGGGGGAACTTAGGGTGAAGTAGAGATAAGGGGCAAGAGAAAGACAGAAAATACGAGGATTGAGATCGTGAAATGAAAAAATGTGAGTTTGAAGGGCGTGTGAAAGATGAGATTTAATTAGCATAAGTGTTACAGTGTTTCTGCCTTAACTGATAATTTCACAAGCCGAATGCCACGGTGAGTAAATTGATTGGGAAAATGCGGAAAACGTAATATATATGAAGAATATTCATTAGCAACATGAGGATTAAATAATAGAGAATTATTTAGGAAGAAAACTATGCATTTTTTTTACTAATACATTTACTCAGTGGTAAAAGTTTCTACACTCTACAATACGACTGAATTGACAACCTACCTTGTATATTATTATTATTGGACTGTACAAGAAAACAAAACACGTCAAGGCATCAGTGAATTGTGAATGTCATTTCATCAAATAACATCACTGCACTTGATAGCAGCAAAGAGGTGCTTATAAATTATAATTTTCAAGTGGAACAGGTAGTGATTGCAGACTTACCCTAAAATGATATTGGTCAAAACCACATGAGTAAAAGTGAATACACAAGAATTCACAAGCCAAAATTCTTTGAAGCAAAAGAATTTTGAAGCAACATATATCCTAAATTCTTTCAAGATACCGACTATTTCTTTTGTTTTATAGACAGTGGAACAGATTACACTCGTAGGTTATCAATTAAGCCAAAGAAACTCGAGCAATGCCAAGGTGATAAAGAAGTGTTTCGTGATAAAGAAGTTCGTTAGAGAGTAGTTCTTTGTAATTGGAATTAGCTATTTGACTGCCCAGCATTGGATCGCTTACATCGCCCGTCCCGTTCACTTTCGCCCTCCTAGTCCAATCCCGATGGGCTGCGACCTCCCACACGTCAACGTGACACCTACATGGATTACGAATTATAACACAATGAATTTTGTTTAAAAAATAAAAAAAGAAAAAAAAGGAAAGAAACACTACATTCTGGGGTTACCTTTTTAATCGCAACTCAACCTAAGCATCAACTAAAAGAGTACGGTAAATTTTGGAAGCAATCAGTCTAAATAAAATAAAATAAATCAGTCTAGTGATTCAAACGTTTTTCTGAAATATTCACACATATACACGTCCACTCTATGGGGCACATAGGAAAATGGGCGCGAAAAAATGTGAGCAGCAGCGCTGGCGAGCGAATGCCACTCAGGGGGCGGGGCAGCCTCGACACGCCCTCCTGCGGCGGCCACCTGGGGAGGCCCTCGGCGCTCGTCGGGGGCCGTTTCATCACATTTCTGCCGTAATTAAAAGCGGCCGCCCCCCGCGCCAAGAGACGGCGCGCCGGCGGCGGCGGAAGAAGGCAGAGGTTAAGCAAGGAACAGGCGACAAGCTACAGCACTCAAACACGCAGGGATACGAGGAGCGAAATATGGAAGGAAAAAATCCAAAACAAATCTGAAGAGAGAGATTTTATAGATAAGACATGGATCAACATAGGATCTTGTAACAGGGCAACGAGGTTATGAGAAGGGAGATAGAATAGATAGAAACTGAAATATTTCGGCGTAACCAAGATCAAAGGGGTCACAAACACACAAGCAGGGGAGCAAATGTTCCATTTCCAATAGCAACAAGACGCTCTTGACTAATGATTTTTAAGTGAGTGCAGATAGATCGGCACAAGTAATTGCCACACGTGTTACTGAGGAAAAGAAAGGCGATCTCGGAAATAGATTAACAGAGGAAACCGGAACCCGTCACATGAAATAGAGGGGCAGGGGAAGCGCAAGGGTGCAGGCGAGGGAAGTGCGGCGACGGGCAGTGGAGGTGTGGGCGCGGAGGCGTGGTCGGGGCGACGGGCGCTGGTTCTTTGAGCGCGGAGCTCCTTCCTCGGTAATTACGGGAGGGGGCCCGGGCGAGGGCCTTGCGGTGGCCATCTTTTGATCTGCGCTTTGGGATTATCAATCTGCAGGCCGTTAGGTTGGTAACGGCGGCGGTGGGGTGGGAAGGGGCGGCGGGGGTGGGGTTGGGGGCGGGGGCGGGGCCGAGCGTCGTTCGCGTCTTTATCGCCGCCTTAAAGGGAGCAGCGGCGCGCGCCTGCCACGCCCCCTCGCGCACGCCTCGCGCACGCCGGGGCCACGCCGCGCCCGCCGGCAGCCGTTAAGCCCTCACCGGGAAAGGAACTCTCGAGCTTCACTCCGTCAGCTCGCAAGGCGATTAACCTCCCCCCCCCATACACACACATCGTTTGTACAGGACGAACCGTCTTTATATCTACCTCTAGTCATTTCATCAAAACTTCCAGTTTTTAAATATATAAAAACAGTAGTGTATAATATACGACGATAAAGAGATACTTTATCTAAAATAATACCTGACGAGCGACGACAGATACGAGTGAGGTATTTTTCTAATAGATGATAAAATTTCTTTATTGTCATGGGTAATATTTCATTTTAATTTTTAGTAAAATAAGAAAATTAAAGTGTTCGGTTGTCAGGACAACTAATTGGTTGCGTCACCACCAGGAGCGGCTAAGAGCTAAAATTTAAAAATTGTTTTATCACCCATCAGTGATAAAAAGTAGCGGCATATTATTAGATATCATTAATCGTCTTTAATTTTATGAATTTAACAACAGGATTTTTTCAGTGCATGCAAATTTTTGTCACAATATTAATAAATGAGTTTTTCCGTGAAGTATACATATTAAATAAACAGTTTTCTCGCAAAGCACCCAATATGCAAATATTAGAGAAAGTGCACCAAATTTCAATTTACTTCCAGTGGTTTCCTTTCTTTTCCCATCTTTCTTTTCTGTCATTGACAAATTTCGATTTGCAACCCAGCACACCCATCCACTTCCATGGCCTTGTATCATTCCAACCGTCCGCAAGCACGAAAACGCGAGCGCCGCGCCCTTGGTGGTCCCCAGGGTCGCGCCTTGGGAGAAAAGGGCCAAGCTGGCCCCCGCCCCTCAGCCCGCAAACGCCGAAATGAAGTCGGGATCCTTGGGGCTGGAGCAAATAAGCCTCGCGGTTCATCCACAGCTAAAGCCCGCACTCGCGTCCGCCCTCCCCCTCGTCCCACCCCGAACTCCAGCGCCGGCGCCGCAGAGCTCAATCTGCATGCATTAATTTCTCCTTCGCCCGAACGCCCTGGGCCGATACGCGCGCCGCGCCTTCCTGCTCTTCCTGCCTCCGACCCAAGGATCCGGCTCCCAGCTCCCGCTCATTTACATTTTTTTGAGGCTCAAGATTTTTTTTGGTCCTGGAAGTGCGGTTTTTACTGTTCAATATCCCACACATTCTTTCGTAATTCCATTTTTTAGGAAAGATATGTAGAATTGGTTACGTTGTAAGAGAGTTTCTTCGTAGAATGGAACCTCGTTACACTGCTACGCAACACCAAAATGATGCTCTTTCCGAAATCACTTCTCTCTTCTGGCTCTTTTCATATGGCATACACGCTGTTTCCAAATGACGTTACATGCATTACCTGCTAAGAATTTCTATCACAAAGAGAGGAGCCAACACTTTCAAATTCAGAAACGTAATTTTGCACAAATTAACATTACTTTTGAAATGTGCCTTAACAGAAGAGAATAAGGGGGAAGCACAAGCACTACGAATTAAGAGGTTTCTGAGAAAGTAATAAAATGGCGATTAAATATCACGGGCTCAGTAACAAAAATAAATGATCTAGCAGAAGAATTCCAAAATGAAAAACCTTTTTTTAAAATTAAAAAAAGAAAATTAACAGAAAATTGAATAAATCTTGCAAATCTTTTGCGTGAAAACGTAGGTATTATAAATTCAAGCGCAGAAACAGAACATACATTTGTCAATTCATCGCGAACTGATATGACAAGCTCTAAAGCATCCTTTAAAACCTTTATTTTCTGTAAATTCTACCAATATTCTGTTTGGTTGCAACTTTTAAATCTGTATATTATTAGATGCTGCGGTGATCAATAAAGCCCTCTTCTCCGGCTCTCAAACGCTGCCGCTCCGATGCCCGAGATGCAAGCGTTAATAGTGGGCGTTGTGGGCCTCGTAAAAAAGGGAGCAGCATTCCACTTGGCGCCGGCCGCAAAGATCACCGCAATAGGCAGCGAAGGGGCTGAAAGGATACGTTCGCGGGGGAGCCGGGGGTTTCATTACGTCACGGAGGTCGGAGGTGTCGGTCGGGCCCTGATTGCCCGTTGGTGCGGGTCCACGCCGCGCGAGAGCAGCACCGGCGGCGGCGGCGAGATCCCGGAGGAGTCCAAACCCGATTACGCTGCTTTGCCCACCGTGGCTCCTTTTTCTTTCAATTCAGAGAGCAGTAACTCGCGTTATAATTGCTTAAAATCTTTTACTCCGCCGTGCAAGCTGTTATCTTTTCATTAAACTCTGGTTTGGGGAGGGCGAAGGAAGGAGGCGGAGCGCGGAATTCGGGGCGCCCGCCACCCCCCCCCCCGGCCGCAGTTGCCAATTGCGGGCGCGCGAGGCGCCCTTAGCCCTGCTTATGCCGACCCGCCTCGCCAGCGCACCCCGTGCAAATAGTGTCCACTAGACCTGAAGAGCTCGCAGCCGCGGAAGGGCCCGCGAAATTAATAGCGATCGAGTTACTCGCGGGTTTCATTTATAAGCGTGCCGAAAGTAAATGAAATTTTTGCTGAGTTTTTCTTGTTTGCGAAGTTCGAATAACAAGGTTCTGATGTAACAGACGAATCATCTTATTTTCTAACTTTTAATGGTGACCATATTAAAACAACACGAGCAAAAAATCAAATGGATTAAATTATTATTTCACAGTGAAATACTTCATTATTAAATTGTAAATTTTTTTATCATTTAAATATCTTTTCTGTTAATTATTAAACACGTTTATAGGAGAATCAGGCATTTTAAACAAAACTTTTTAAAATAAGTGACTTAATAATGTTTTTATTTACACTTTTGTTTATGACTAAATAGTATAACTGATATGATCATTCTCGTTCTTTTTCATGTATTTCTCACTATGACGTTAAAAACAGTTGAGGCAGAGTCCAGGCGAAGCGCTTAGTACCCTTCAACGTTACGCTAGGAAGTCCTGCACGTTTGGCCCGCATTCCGAATCCCAATCACACTTCTCTGGCTTTGAGATGTGACGCCCTTTCGCCTCCAGACCCCGCTCGCTCTCAGGCCCCGCTTTCACACCCAAGAACCTCACCGCCACTCCGCACCCCTCTCGCTTGGCATCGAACGACCTTGGAATTTCCTGACCCACGTATCTGTCTAGGCACCTCGATATCGAACATTTCTTCTCTGCTACAACAAGTCGCAATGTTCCTACGTGTTGCTACCTTCCTCCCCAGACACACCGTCTCGTTCCAGCTCCCAGGCTCCTCCGCGCGCACTCCGTTTCACGGAGGCTATTCTTGCAGTTCTCTTCCGCGCCATCCACATCGTCACCGGGGTACAGGGGAGGGCCGTGCCGAAACCGCGCCTGGGGCTTTAATTACGGCGAGGAATTCGGCGAGCCGGGCGGGCGCGCGGGTGGGGCGAGGGGGCCGGCGAACGTGCCGGGGCCCGCGCCGCGCGCGCGCCGAGGAGCTGGCCGCCGCCCCCAGCAGTTCCGCGAGTCTCCGCCAAAGTTACGCGGGGACGTTTGCCGGCAGGGAGAACAAGTGGGGCTGAGGAGGAGTAGATCGGAGCGGGTCGGAGCATCGGAGCGGGTCGGGGGTCGCAGCGGGTCGGCAGTCAGGGGTCGGAGCGGTCGGAGCGGGTCGGAGCGGTCGGGGGTCGGAGCGGGTCGGAGCGGGTCGGAGCGGGTCGGAGCGGGTCGCAGCGGGTCGGAAGCGAGGTGGGGTAGGGAGAGGCGGAGCGGCGTGACGCGACGGAGGTAGTGTAGGTGAGAGGAATGAAGGGCAGGGCTGAGGTGTTCGGTGCGATTACGGCTTCCGCGCGAGAGTTCGCCCACACGTGAGCCGGAGGAACAGTGGGCGGTCGAGCGGCTCTGGAACGGACCGACGTCCCAATCATCACCGTGGCTTCACTGCTTAGCACCTTCACCTCTCACAACCTGCGGTAACCAACGATTACCAACGAAACAGAATACTAACATTCAGAAGATTTAAAAATTCAAGAAGGCTTGAGCGATATTTCGTACCAACGAAATATATAAACCTGTATTTTGCACAGGAAAACTTTAAATTTTACAAAGAATTAACAGTAGATTAAAAAAGGTTAGTTTTAAAAAGCGCAGAAAAAATAAAGGCAGGAAAATTTTCGAGTTTCATTCCGTCAAATTGTCCACTCAGTACTCATGCCAGAAACAAATATTACAACTAAAATACAAAGGACGAAAAGGATCATACAGATAAAGGCTCTTCGGGCCATTCGTGTTTCAGTAACTTTCCATTAGAACAAAGTATTTCTGATATTTTTTCAGAATGATTCATTCTGTGTATACACAACAACAGCCGAAAGCAGTATTCCCAACCGCTGCAAAATATTCCGAGCGCAACGGCTGCCCCCCGGAGGCCGCTGGCAGCTGCCGACCACGTGGCGGCCGCGCGCGCTTCTTCGCGTGGAGCGCGGCCCCGCCCCGCGACGGGGGAAACCGCAACCGCAGCTGCAGCCGTCGCCCGCGGGGGCGTGGATGGCGGACACGTGTGTGGGGGGCCCCGGGGGGGCAGGTTCTCGGGCGGACGACAGTGTGAGCGTGAGCCTCGTCTACCTTTGGTGCGGGGGAGGCCTGGGTGAAGTGAACGGATGGCGGACACGCGTGCGGATCTGCGGCGCCGCCGGGGGTAATATAAAAAGTTAGCCGCAGAAGCAGACGGCGGCGGGGGCGTGGGTGGAGGCCGAAAGAGACGGCAGACGCGTAACAACTTGGAAACTCATCCGACGCGAGCGCGCGCGCGCAGGCAGCACGCACGCACGCACGCACGCAGATGCAAACCGGCCCCGGCCCCTCCCGCCACCACCTTGCGCGCGGCTGCTCCCCGGCCTCTGCCGGCCCCGCCCACCCCGCCAGGGCAGAAGGCTTCTTCGCCTCTTCTTTGCCCTTCGCGGTTGCTCCCCCGCCCACTTCCTTATTGCTTGAAGTCTCAGTTTGTTTATTATCTTCATCCAGCTGTTTGTACACGCTTTGTTCATGTGCTTTTCACTTGGACTTTCATCTTCCATAATTTTGACATATAGATTACGGATCTTCCTTTCTCAATTATGCATTGATTTAGTGTCACAGATTAAACTGCCCCGCCCCGCACCTGCTTCCCCGACACTTTCACAATGAAACCTACAGATATACTCGGGCTGTGTTCCATCTTTTACGCCCATATTTCTCCAGTATTCAGGGGCGGCATTGCAGAGAGTTGTTTGTAGCAGCAAATCTCGTGACAAAGCCAGAGTTTCCCCGACACAGCGGCAGCGCGAGAAGAGGAAAGCGAGGGAGACGAGAAGCAGGGGAGAGCCGGCAATATGAAGGCGGCGGCGCGGGTGGCGACTGCACAGATGAGGTCGCGGCGGAGACAGTTGAGTGCGAGTTGGCGGAGGGAGCAGCTGAAGCCATAGAGGGGCGCGGAGGGACACTGGAAGGCAAGGTTCATTTGAAGAGCAAATCGACTGAGACGGAAAACCAAGAGAGGGCGAACGTGGAGGAGGAGACAGAGTTCTTCAGGAGGAAACTAAGTGCCGCGAAACGGAAAAGGAAACAAATATGTTTATGAAGAAACATGCTGCCTGAATGGTGAATGGCGAGAATGAATGTTCTGAAAACGAAGACGAAATATGAAAATAAATAGAAGAAGAAAGAAAATTCTGACCCTAAATAGGAAAAATTCGACCCAAAAAAGGGGAAAAGGAGCATGTATATACAGCAATCAGAACATCCCTCTCGAACGTTTTCTTAGAAAACAATCACAAATCACAAATTAATTCATTACGTTGTTATGCCACGCATCATGTACTGTAGTAACAAATAATATTTTAGAAGTAAATTCATATGTATACTTACGTAATGAAGTGTGAAAACGTTATTGAATTATCAACCTGGAATGTTATGGACTCACCTGAAACAACAATAAAAATATATTAATATGCAAGATCGATTAATAGAAAAATGGCATCATACATATTTTTGTAAAAATAAAAATATTTCAATATGTTTGTTTTGAAACAAGAGATGAAAATAATTATGCACGACCAAAAATATCAACATTACAAACAAACAAAAAATGAGTTTTTTAAACACAAATATATCATTACTGACTCTTGATGCTCTGTATAAACAAGCGTTATAACAGAATTTATTGTTCTAGTGTGAGCGCGATGAATAGAACATATATTTCTCACTCATAGGGAAAACCTTTTCGCAAATCTCCAATTCAGGTGTTCGTTCACGAACTTTTCTTTCGCATGTTGCCTTTGAAGTCACGGCTCGACAAGACTCTCAGAAGAAAGACTTTTTAGAGCAAAATGGATAGAAGCAAGAAGTGAAGGAATATGAATATGGGAGTGTATGGTAAGTTATGGATCGAAAGCAGAAAGCAAACCACACACTCAAAGAGAAAACGAAACAGCAGAATTCTTGGATTTCATAAGGAAACGAGCCACAATAATTCGACGTCTGATTATATATAATCATTTAGAAACACGAATGGAAGCAACACAATTGTGTGAGAGAATGGTTTTCGTTGGGGACGGGGATGAGGATCGGCGGAGAGGGGTTGGGGCAGATATGGGGATGGAGTCGAACACAAACGAGGCGGAGGTGGGGAAGGGGAAAGGGATGGGGAAGATGGGGATGGGGATGGGGATGAAAATGGAGATGGGGTGGTATTGGCGTGGGGTGGGAGTGGAGGTGGGTTTCGGGTAGAGTTTGGGGCGGGGATCCGGGTTCGTGTGGATATTGGTGTCGGGGGTTGGCATGACGCTCGTGTTGGTGGTTGTTGGGGTCGATGTCGAGTTTGACGTCAGGGTCAGGTTTGGGATCAGAGCCAGAATATGGAGACGGTTGGAGCTGAAGATGATGGAGCTAAGAACGGTGCTTGTGACACGTGCAAGAGCGCAGTGAGGAATCCTCGGCGCAGAAGGCAGCTCGGCAAGTGCAAGTGCAAGGGCAAGGGCGAGCGCGAACGCGAGGCAAGGGACGGCCGGAGAGAGCAAAGCGCAGTGGCAACGGTGCCCTGTCCTTTGATGCGGCGGAGCGTCCTTCACAAAGAGGCCTGCGCCTCCTCCGGCATTCACCTGCCCGCGCGGCGCAGCAGGGACGAGCCACGAGGAAGCGGCGGGGAAGACGCTTCAGTGAATAAGCGCCCTTTGTACCCAGGGCGACGGATTCCAAGATTTGGAAACGATCAAGAAAACGATACGGGATGTACGCACCAAGAAACTGGAATAAACAAATAAATGAGGAGAAAGGGCCCCAAAATCCACATAAATAATTCTTAACGAAGGCCGAACAAAGTGGAAAGACCAACTATAACGATCTTGCTGAAATAAATCACTTGTGTTTGCAAATGATTCAAATTTCAATTCAATTAAAATTTATTAGTAATTTGTTTACAGGATTTACCAATTACAAATTGCCGAGTATATAATGATTCAAATTTGAAAATTATTCAGATTTGTATTAGGGAATTATTTTTGTGCGTCCAATTAGATTAGTTTAAAGATATATTTTCTATGCATAAATTTTCAACATTATAAAATAGTGTTTTCTCAATTATTGATTTTATTTTGGACCGTTTTTACAAAGCTGAAGAAACCACATGTATTTTAAGAATCTGCATCAATAGTCGCAGAAGGTAATACCGATCTCTACAGATGGAATAATCAACCATATTGCGACGAAGGCAACTCCGCGAGGGGGGGGGGGCTGCGAACTATAAAACAGGGCAACGTAACTTCACCACGTGCTGATCATACGTCAGATTTCTCACAGTCACCAAAGCACTTGTGAAGCTGACAGCCCCTCGCCGCACTCCCTTTCTCCTGCATGCGTGCAATTCAGCTCGCGCCGATGTCCAACATGCAAGTTGTTTCACGGTGAGCTTCAACTCCCATCCAGTTCAACAACTGCTCCTTTGAGTCATACGACCACAATTTTAATCTACATCTAATCCACAATGTCATCATTTTGACTTCTGATTAAGCAGTTCCTATGCATCAGAACATTCTGTGCCTCCAAATCATTCTCATTTCGTTCATTTACTCCTGAGGTGATTTCTTTCCTCTACACGAGCTGCGATCCGCTCGATTTCCGCCCGCGCTGCCTTCTCGGAAGTCGCATCCCCGACGCCCCTCGGGAAAATGCTCCTCTCGCGTGTGCGCTGCCCGGATGCACACGCTGTGCCACGGCGCACGCAGCACGCGTGAGGTGTGAAGAGCAGCCCTCTCTGAATCATACGTGATAGCTGATCTAGCACGCTCTCACTGCCCAAAGTGGTTTACGTTTAAAACATAGTATTATAATGAGTGTGTCGATGAGATATTCACGTTCGGCAATATAAAAATATTTTTTTAAGTCATAAGTATGATGTGAAAATTTAAATTTCACTAAAAATATATTTTTGTATCTTTATGGCATGTCATATCAAACGATAAACAATCGCAATATCAATCGATATTACTAATTTCCAATGCGCAAAGAAATTGAAACTTAGAGACTTGTTTTTTTTATACAGAGTCCGGCCACGAGAATGATGTGTATGATTTTATTACATATCTCAGGAGAAATCTACATACAATGACTTCATTTGACCGTTTCGGTTTTGATTGAAAATAGAGATATTTTATTATGCTATTCTGCCTAATCTCGTACTCAAGTCATTGACTGAATTGTCGTATACAGTGCTCACTATTTGCTCACTGCTAACATCACGCGACAGCAAAGCTTCAAGGAAGAGGATGCTTGCCAAGAAATATTGGCTATTCACGTGCTGCGTTATGGAACAGTAACTATTTTATATTCTTTATATGTGAAAAGTGTTGAACAGGTATATTATTAACTATGTTTTTAGAGTATTGGTGAAGTATATGGTGAAACATTTAATGTTTCTGTGTTATAAGAGAGTGTTTATTTGTAGTTCTTTAGAAGTGTGCATACTACTTCTAGAAAGCATTTGACGTGGCTTTGTTCAGAAGCATTTTTTCTGTTGCAGGTCACTAGTTACAAATAGTATTGCAGTATTACTACAGTAGAACACTGAGTCATGAGACAAAGGACAAACATCTTATTTACAGGAAGCCAAACGCCAATAAGCCACACCCGACTGGATAGCAAATAAGAAACATTTCAATATTTGCATTCACATTAAACTGTTGGCGAGACCAGTTGATTCGTAACCCGATTTTCGTCATGGACATGTTCACGAATCGGGGACGTCCGCTTGTAATCAGGTGGAGAAACGACGGCTGCTGCGGACGCCCTACATATATCGCATACAGCGCCCTCCCCGGCCGCGTAATTCGCAGGCAGAAGAGCGCGCGCTGAACGGTTCTTCACCAATAATGGGCACACAGCGCCGTGTGGATGCATGTCGCCCTGGTCGGATGAGGACGCGGCAGCGGCAGCGGGGACGGCAACGCAGACAAGGATGGAGACGAGTGCGGGGACGGGGGGGTTTCCTTTGGGGCGGCCGCGGGGAGGGGGGAGGGGCAGCTCCGATTCGCTGACGTTATCTGGTTTGCTAGGTAATTTTATTTACGCCGTGACTGCGAGACGCCGAGTCGCTTCCAGCGGGAGGCGCTGGCGAGAACTGCTCCAAACGGCGGTAAACGATCTCGTCGTGAAACTAATCCATTGGTTAATCTCCTCTGAAGCAACATGTTCTTAAAATCTAGCTCAATCTAGGCTTTCTTGAATACGCTTGCAAGACCATTTGAAATGGGCAGAACATTGAATTTGCTTGAACATATTGAAGTCTATTAACATATGTTTTTGAAGGGTAAATTTTGTATATGTCAATTTACCTCACTGATCTTTGAATACTGCAATTCCTTTGGGTACTTTTACAAAATAGTTTTTCTCAAAATTAATATTACAAACATTTAGGACATGTAGGCGGTCGATGATAATCACTTCTTGGCAATGTACTTGTGACGAGATATTTCACATTACAAAGTTACTTCAGAAATTTGCACCTGGTTCGTGGGCAACTGATTATCATTAGTGTGAGGAGGGCACAGGAAATACGTTGACTTTGTCAAAACGAGACCCGCCAAACACCAATGCGTGATGTGTCTGCCATTCAGATTCAAATGTCACATACGCGTAACTTCATTACATGAAATTTCCCACCATTTGTTCAATGGCAATAAGTGATAATCACTGACACATCCGTATACCGTAGAAGTTTATAATTTTCGAATTGTTCATAATGAGTGATTGGAGATTCTGCGACCGGTGGCGCCGCCTGGCGTCGGCGTCTGAGCAGCGTCGCGTGCGAAGAGAGACGCCTGTGCCCCCTCCCCGCGCAGCGCCTAATTGCTGTAATCGGAAAGATAATTACCGAAGTTGCGCGTCCCTCGTGGCAGATTGGGAGCGAGCCGGGATTACACGATACACGCCAGCGCAGCGGCGGGGCTGTCGAACGCAGACCTCGCGAAGGCCGAGAGGTGCGACCAAGATCGAGAGGAGTTGCTCTGTTCCTGACAGGGACGTGACAATGTTTTGGACCGTTACTACTGGCCGCAATACTGAGAATAAATAGAATAAAAGTCTTAATAAATAGGACATAACTTATTTCTCTTTTAGTTTTAATTTATTATAAGGGAATTATTTAAACTCTGTGTTTTGGATATTTTGGATATCTTTCGAGTTCAAACATTGTTCTACTTACTATTCTGTTAATTTGGGTGCGAGTATTGGCCATTTGGGTAAATTAACACAAAATACAATTGCGTTTCTTGAAATATTATTCGCAAATGCAACACTAAAATTCAAATACAACACTACAGAAAAAATACGGCTTATCTCTTCCACAGTTCCACTATTCCGCAAGGGACAATATGTGTTCTTTTGTTTTATTAATTTTTGTATGTGCGCATTCTTACTCTGTGTATCAATCACTGGTTTGTTGTGGAAACCAACGAAACTCACGAAATGTGTACGTCATACAGTGTCTGCGGTACATAATACCTGCCGACCACATTTTTCTAGAAAATCGTATGAACGATGATATTTGATATCTATTTTGATTAAAATTGATTCAGGTGTCGTCAAGTTTTCCACGTTTTCAGTGTAGCAGATGATTTTTACTTTTCTGCAAAAATGTACTTCACTAAGTGAACTTTCTTCTATGATATACATTCTTCTGTCGCACAAGTTCAATATCTATTCTTTATCTAACTGATTTTCTTTTATTTTGAAATATTGGCCTTAGATATCACAAGAGAGTTGATAACAGTAGCATTTAGTTATGGTAGTGAAAAAAGTAATTTAGTTCGAGTATTATTATTATTATTATTATTATTATTATTATTGCTATTATCATTGTTATTATTATCATTATTTCATTAATTTAATCTAATAAAAAAGAAATACCAAAGAAAACATACGAGACAGAAAAGTTCGAGAAGTGACATAAAAAGGTCATCGAGACCACAAAAAAGAAAAATAAGATTAATAAAAGATCCCCCGTAAATGTTCGTAGTGGAGAGGACGAGAGTGCTTCGGTATATCCCTAAACTGTTTTCGTAATGAGATAACTCAAACCACACCTATCACGTGGGGACAGCGGCACCGTCTCCAGAGCCGACATGGTGACTTCAACGACTGGTAAAAGATTGACGTCCAGTCGGAGCTGGCTTAACACGCAATTAAAATTAGCCTATAAAAGAAATGAAAAGACTTGTCAAACCTACTTCATACCGATGTGGTACCCTTGATGTGTTGGGTTTAAAAATCCCTTTGAGATTTATATCTTGAAAGATGAAAATGACACATCAAAAACGATTTTTGTCAGGAAGACCCTGCAATAATATTTTCGGGCAAATTATTGTCGGTAAAAAAACAATCAAAAATACTACATCAAAATTTGGAAAACAAGTAATGGCATAAGAGGCCACGAAGTGAACCCTTACATGAACGCAACATATATAAATGATAGTGATGATTAAATACTTACTTATACTTAAAGCATATTAAGCCAAAAATGAAAACGGATACCCCTTTGAAGGAAAGGAGTAAGAACAAAGGTTGTATACATAAGCGACATGAGAAACGCCATAGCAAGTGATGAGGTGTAGAACGAGTGCACTAGATGCACAACGGGAGCGGAGGAAGGACGGACAACGTTGCATAAACCGGAGACCTTATTACGGAGACTACGAAGTGTCGCCCGGGGCGAGGGAGCGGGGTTGGGTGGGGGGCGGGCGGGGTCGGGTGGGTAGTCGGGTGGGGGTGCGGGCGGGGAGCGGGTGGGGAGCGGCTGGGGACCGGGCGGGGTGGGCGCGGGGAGCGGACGGGAGTGAGCGGGAACGGGCTGGGGAACGGGCGCGGAGCGGGCGGGGAGCGGGCGGGGGAGCGGGCGGGGGAGCGGGCGGTGGGTCGGGGAAGCGGGCTGTGTGTGTGTGAGGGGGTAGCGGCGGGTAGCGAGCGGGGGCAAGGACCAGGGCCGGCGCAGCGCCGGGCCCACTTGACGCGATCGAGGCCGGCGACGCCATTTCGGATTTTAGGGTCTTTCCCTTTTAGGGGCCGCCGTAAAACGCGCCCCGCCCCCTCGTTCCGCCCTCCGCCTCTTCCCGTCGCCCCGCCCCGTCGCTAGGGAGCACGCCCTCCAGGGTCGGGGCGGGGCTAAATAAATAGACACCGCCGCCGCCGCGATAATAATCTGCGCCAATTAATGAAGCTCACGCTTCGCACCTTTTAACAACGCCGTTATTACTGCAAATAAAAATTTATGAACGGGCGCCACCCTGGGTTCCTAGCGATGCGAATACCGGTTCTCGTCAAATCTCTTGACATTATTTTATGCCCTCGCTGATGAATGGCTGTACAGGTGGCTATATGGCTCCAAATAATGTTGGTAATTTACCGAAAATAATGGTGCAATCTGAACGAGTGTAGCTGAAACGAAGGGGTGTAATTATTTCAAGAGGCTTTTTGTACACCATTCAATACAGCTAGATCACTCACATGAAACTATTTAGAATGACAGTTTCTATACGTAACACGAGATAAATTTCTACATTGACTTAAATTTGACTGCACAATTGTGGATTTAGTTTAATTGCAAAACTTTGGTTAAATAAAAGTAGGATTTACGGTTTTTGGAGATAATCTATTCCTAGAAATTGCCTTCTTTCAGAGAAAAAATAATTATATACGAACAAGACTTAGATATATTGTAATAATTAAAACGACAGCTTGCAGCAGCCCAATTACTCTACTACCCTACAACAGACCAATTACCCAGCTACTCTACATCACAGCCTGATTTCTGTTAAATTTATCGACTGTGCCTTTCTTTTCCGCGTATTAATACTGCGATAGAATATTACAATATTCACATCAGGACGACCCGACGTGTCGACGCGTCCAATACCGCCAGCGCTGACGAGGGCTGACGAGCGGCCCGAAGAAAGGACGGCCGACCGAAAGAGCGCGCGATGGAAGGGGGCAATAGTTGGGCCACGCGTTAATCAATCGGAGCGTCGCGTCGCGTGGCGTGGCAGCCATTTCCTGCCGTCACTCAGCGCCGCGCGCCGCCCCCTGACTTTCCTCCGCTCGAGTTATGGGCCCCTAAAATCACCGCCTCCATGGCCCGCCAGGCCAGGCCAGGCCGCCCACCGACAGACGCGCATATAATGAGATGACGCGAATTAGTCGCCCGCAACATTTGACTCTTGTCGTGAGGTACTGCATAAGAGTGTAATCGCCTTTCAAGCCCACGGTTTAAGAAGATTTTGCGGCCACATGATACATTTTCGTACTTATTTCAATATCTGGTTCCTGCTTACTGCTGATCAATATACTTGTAAAATTAAGCTTATAACCAACACATAATATCAAGTCTATTTCAAAAAACTGATTGTTAAATTAAGGATCTTTTCTGAAAACAAGGTATACATTGTTTAGAAGCATTGTAGAGAATAACATGACACAAAACTAGATAAAGTTCTATTTTACGTCTAAATTAAATTTTCTTATAAATGACAGAGATTGGTTTCATGGCAAAAACATAAGCATACATCTTCTCAATAAAATAAAGAATAAGTGGTGAAGACATCAGCATTGGGAGGAACGTAATTAACAGGGAAAAAAATGATTTTAAGGGCGGTTCTCTAAAAATCTCACCTCCCAAACAGAATTAGAGAATTTCGCAAAACCCACATTTCTCTTCACACGCGCCAAACGTACTACAGTGCTGAACTCGTGCATTCCTTGCAAAGCTCTAAGTAATAGTGTTTCGTTTCACCCAGCAGTCCGCCTTTGTGAGTCGCATGCTCGTGTGGTTTGGGGAGAATGCTAGGTACAAACCGGAGTTCTACAAGTTTCCAGAAACTGTAATATCAACTCTCCAGCGCGAGAAGTGTTCCAGGAAAGCAGCTGCGCGTCGTGCTCCAAAGGGGCATGGCAAGGAGAAGCCCGCGCTCTCTATGGATTTCGAGAAAACTCTTTGCTCCCTTCAATCACTTTTCAGAGAATGCAGTCTCTGCTATTTTTCTGAGAATATATCAAAATGGAAGATATATTAAAACACTTTTATCGGATGTTAGCAATCAACAAAACTACCTATGTTGATTTATGGAAGTCAACAGAATAAAGGAGTGAAGGCAGTTACATTTAATTTGTTACTAGAAAAAATATAACATAATATCCTTATTCTAAAACGTCAAAGGTTTTTGCAGACACGTAGAGATCGTCTTTTAGCGTTCGTATCCTGGCGAAGTTTATACTACATTGAAGCCGGCTAGCAACGGCACTCAGTCAGGCTTAGCCGAAAATGACTTTGTAACCAATGCGATTTTAATGGTGATGAAACGATAGTTTCTGAACTGAACAATTTCATTACACAACACCTATGCGACTCTTCTTCCGAAATTAGAAGGGAATACCCCCTAGTTCACTCGCAGGAGCCCGTTCATTTACGAATACATTCTCAAACTGTCCTGCGCGTATGAATACCCTATACAATGATTCGAGTATTATTTCAATTAGTACGATTGATATTGGATCATATTTGAAACCAATTTTTCGCAACAATTGCAAAACGTCATCGAGATAACGAAAAAGCAAACATAACTGCGTTTTACATCAAGTAATTAAAATTACCATAATGTTGATGCTCATTTAGCAGTCAGTGTTCATCTAAATGGGAATACCCGTAGGTTCTGGGTTCACAGAACTCCTAAATTCTGATATCTACCACCATACAATAGACATAAACGGCAAATCAAATGTAAATAATGCGTAATTAAAAATAAACAGAGACAGTAATGAATACTTAATAAACAAACTGTACATGATGTAACATTGTAATTAAAACGTGTAGAAATGTTACAATTTTTCAATACTTCAGTATTCTAGAATTGTTTCAAACACACTCGATGGCAAGGGATTTTATGAACATATCATTAAACCATACATTTGATATTTAACAATCTGTCATCATAATCATCATCAACAGCAGCAGCAAAAACAATAACAAAAAGATTAGGTCACACTAGCCTGTTTACGCAAAATCGTCTTTTTTCTTTGGCATTTCTACATATGTTTTCCCGTTTGGTATGCCTGCTGGGACACTTTTTTATTTGACTTCCTTCTCAGATAATCCTGATAGTTTTTTTTTCTGTAGACTTTTTATTAGTCATGCATACTGAATATTTCTATTTATTTTCTTATATCTTCATATCTTTACTGCTCTATTAATGTACAGCCCTACACATTCCTCAGGAATCGCATTTCTTCTGCAATAATTCTCATTCTTTCTTTTGGGTGTTGTTACCCATATTTCGCTCTGTACATGAAAGTATGTGGGACCATTATCTTATAGAGCTCTTTTATAAATTATAAAAAAAAATCCTTCATTTAATTTATTTCGAAAGTAATTTTCATTCACTGGAGCTTTAAATGCACCAATGAAGCAAATTTCATAGTAATCATTTTGAAGGGTAAAATACGTATCCATAAGTCAAAATACTTCTTGGAGTGAAAATTACATTGAGAGACCTATTGTTGCAACACATGAAATCGCCCTGTCTAAAAGTACTGAACAAATTAAAACAAAGCCAGGAACGCTGAACTCCCAATAAGCGAAGGCCTGGCCCATACACTTCGAGTCTGCTTTCTCCAGGCGTGAGCAGCGGGAGCGGGGCGTGAGCGCCGTGTGATCACAGGCCAACATAGCGCCCGGCGCCGGCGCCGCGCCGACGCCTCGCCAGGGGGCGCTTGTGGAGGGGGGCGGCGCCGAGGCGTCGGGGCGGGGCGGTGTACAGGCGCGCCTTGTTTATAGTCCAGCCGGGCGCCGTGATAGCATAATGGAAATTGCTTCATTACGGGCTAATACGCCCCGGCACAGCGCCGGCCTCCGCCGCCCACGCCCCTCAGCCCGCCTCCACTCTCCGCCGCAGGGGCGCCCACCGCGAGACGGACGTCTCCGAGAGCGGCGCAACAGCGCGATCAAGGGAACCGGGGGAGGGGCCTGATGACGCGGAGTGGAGATGGACGGGATAGGCAGAGGTGGAGGAGAGGAGGACTGAGTGGGGAGGGGTAGGCTGTAATGGATGAGAGGAGAATGGGTAGGGTGGGAAAGGTGGCTAGAACAGGGCGGGACGAGGCAGACGGATTAGGGAAGAAGGGGTGGGGAGGTGGGGTTGAGTGTTGTGAGGTTGAGGTTGGCGTGGTGGAGCGGGGCGTGGCGGAGCGGGGCGTGGTGGAGCGGGGCGTGGGGGGGGGTGGGGGGGGGCGTGGGGAGCGGGGCGTGGTGGAGCGGGGCGTGGGGGCGGGGCGTGGGGAGCGGCGTGGCGGAGCGGGGCGTGATGGAGCAGGGCTTGACGGAGCTCAACGGAGCGTGCCGTGACAAAGCGAAGCGAGGCGAAGCGTTGCGCATCGGAAAGGAGAGTGACGGTGGACAATGCAATGCAAAGCGTCGGTGGGGAGGGACAGGGTACAAATCAGCTCAAATCAGCTCCTAGCGACAATCCTTTTTAAGAAGGTACCCTTAAGCTTTCTTCTACGCGGACTCCTGGAGTTCTAGCACGATAACCTCACGTACAGAGACGTTCAATAGATGGATTGCACTTTCAGATTACCACTGAGATTTTTTAAGATCAGTCGGAATGTTAACGTGAAATGGTTGATGAGACACTTCCACACTCCGGTGTCGCAGTAATTTATGTCTTCTACGAAAGACGCGAGGGATTAAAGCTCTTTCATCTTAAGCATTTTCGATTGTTTAGAATAGAATAAATTAGTGAGAAACCACTGGATACTAAAGCAAAAATTAAGATTTTAACATTTTAAAAGGTGTTTTGTATTTCAGTGATGTGCGCGTCTATTGACTTCACTGGTTCTGCAGTAGTAGTTTCACTAGACGACATCATTTCTCATGTTATTCATGTCACAATCATATCGCGTTCATTTACTTTCAACTACAAAAGTGCTAGAAGAAAGCTAATTTCCAAACGTTTACGCCAGCATCCATTCGAACAAGCTCATATCATAATAACCTTGCACCATGTCGCCAAGGGAACACATGCATGCGTGATAATTATTATCGTCCAAATAATCACGGTTCAGTCAAGAGGGCAAGATAACTGGTGTCATATTCAGCAGGGGGTGTCTTAACAATGTTAGGGAATTTGCGATGCTGGAGGCGACCACGATATTCCCACAGAAATACTGACATACGTAAATAGACACAGGCAGGGAGACTATGAACATCTGCTCGGAGATGTAGGATACCCGAGAATCGCATTCTAGCAGCGTTCTCATTACACAATTCCGGGGTTTACGAGGCCACTAACATAAGTTTTTCCAATAAATTGCATTATATCCTCTCATCTTCACTCTATACTTGGAGACTGTAAAACGACACCTTCTCTTAATGTAAATTTCTAAATCGCACTAAGCTTTGAAACCAGAAATCATATTTGAACACACACCACCTTCCGTCTCCAGGGCAACATCAAGCTGTGCATGCAAGATGGATTATTATTGTATGACGTACGGCGCGTGTGTGCAGTTAGTGTGATATACTCGGGGCGTGGTATGGGGCCACATCCCTCACCGCGGGCTGACTGATGGGCGACCTCGCGGGGGGGTTCCTCGCTTCGCAAGGTCCCGCGGATGGCAGCCAGCCCCCCCCCGTGGCGCGAGATCGTCGCATCGCGCGATTGGCTGGCGCGCGCGTTGCGTCGCGTCGCGGTGCTAGTTTCATTTGTTTCGCGATCTGTCAAGTTCACTCCGCAGGTCGACAGCTGCACGGGACCCCAAAACATCGTGACATGGCGCGCGGGTAAACCTGGGGGACTCCCTCCCGCGCATTTCGAGTTGCACCTCGCCCGTGTTGTGCGATTTACACCAGCCCGAACGAGCTCGCTCCCCTAAAATTTTACACGATGACACTCGCGTTGTGAGTGCTCGAATGAAGAGAAATGGCAGTCTGTAAAAACAGAAATATACTGCATAACCCCGAACAAGAATGACAGCTGATAGGTCATTCATTAAAATTTATTTTCCTGTAAGATACAAATTAGATTTGAGGAAAATTATTGTCTCAGAGGTTTACTAATATTTCATTATTATCTATGAACTTACAATATAATGTATTCATTTGAGCTTCTTTCAATTAACCATAAGTAATATAATCAGTAATTTTGCACGATAAACAAAAAACTTTCTGATTGAACCGGAATCCGAATAGAATGTAGTCGAATTTCTTCTTAATTCATGTAATCGAACGCATAAACTTGTAATAAACATACATACTAAAATAGAAATTATTTAATTAAAAATTAAGGATCAAATCAATATACAAAAATGTAAATTAATAAAATATTTTTTTAAATTAAATCATATTAATTATTAATATTTCTAAAAATGAACTTCAGCAACTTTCAAGCATTTTGTCATTTTTTTTAAAAAACCAATTCCCCCAATTTAGTAAATAAACAATTAGGTTAACTAAAATCAATCTGCCCCAGATTATTTTCTTATTCTTCGGTCACCCAACTTCAGTCTTCGCCTCCAGTGAGCATGCTCGCCGAAGCAGAACTCACAAGAAATGAACTATTGAAGAGCGCACGGCTGGTGAAATTGCTCACCAACGTCTCGAACCGGTGACCTTGCCGCATCGATTGCTTGCTATAGCCCGTCCTTGTAGGCGAATGAAATTGTGTGATGAAAACCACTCTTCTCCACTCCTCAAATTGAATATCCACATCCGTTACGGAGGCGTGGAATATTATGTTACGCTAGATAAACACATCTAAAAATCAGATTATGAAGCTTTCGAGCTAAAATTTGGTAAATATGTGAGGAGAAAGATCTAGTCAGAAAATCATGAAGATACTTTGGATTTTTGGGGTACTTTACATGACGTCCCTTCGACATTTTCTGAAAACGCTGCAATGGTTTCTACTGGAACTGAAAAAATGCATTATTAAAATGATTTTGGTCCTAATTTCACTAAAATCCATGCATTTTGAAAATTGCATAGTTCAAATTTTCCAACCTGTCCTACACCTGCACCAGAGATGTTTTCGCAATAAAATGTATTCCTCAATTTTAGATCTCTAAATGAAATCATCTATTTCTTAAGTATATGAGTAGGTAGTTGGTGAGTAATAAGACTAAGAGGAGGAAAAGTTTCGGTATACCACGCATTCTCACTAGTTCTATTTGGGTATATTCAGCAATTTGTGAATTAATCGCGTTTGTGAATCCAATTTACCAAAGCGTTCTCTGATTCTGACGAGTTAATAATGAGCTCCAATGACACACAAAATTACTATCGCTACATTATTATAGGGATTTAGTCACATGAAAAGTTTCCTCATTTACAAGAATAACGCGTAACCAATATCACTTGCCGCACCCGCACCGCCTCGGCCGCCAGGCAGCGCGCGTGCGTCCGCAGCGGCAGCCGGTGGCCGCAATCTGCGCCGCGGAGCGCAAAAGATGTTTACTCCGATTCCATCACTCGACGGCAGAGGGGCTCTCTCCCCCCCCTTCCCCGGCGTAGAGGCATGGAAATCCTTTGGGCACCACCCATCCTCTGCCCACACACTCACACTGCCACTCGCGCGCATCCTCTCTCTCTTTTACACACACACACATACACATACCTCACTGTCTCGCCCTTTTTACACACGCAAACGCCAAAGAAACAACCGAAGCAGGAAAAAACGGAACACCGAACGACCATCACTGTAATACCCCGCGTCCGACGCGCGGGCGAGGCCGGGGGTGCGTGGGGTGAAGTGGAGAGGAGCGAGCAAGCGAGCGCCTGCCGCTGAGTCGCTCCACTCGCAATCAATACTCTTCACTCTTTCACAAAAAAAGCGAGCATCGCTCCAAAGTTTCACTTGAGCGCCGTCGACGCGGCGGGCGGGCGGCGGCGGGCGGCGAGGGCGGGCGGCGCGGGCGGGGGCAGGCCACCGCGGGGTGACCGTAGGAGTGACGAGGGGGTGACGAGAGCGGCGGTGCTGGCCCGTCCTTTTTTGTTATTCCTCCTCTTAACGAGGTGAATTAAAACTGGTAGGTAGAAATGTTCAACTGCGGCGTAACTACTACCCATTTCTTTTGTAGCTCGTCTCGCCGCACCGCACCGTTGTCTGCGAGTGGGTTCTGGTCGAGAAGGACGACGCGAACGCAGGTGATATGGGGCAAGGAGGAGGGCGTCTGGAGGGAAAGGGGAGGGAGGTCGGAAATGAGATGAAGGGATGCGAACCATGAAGCAGAGGGGCTAGTAGAAGCCGCTGGGGATACATTCTGAAAAAGAAGTGAAGAGAAACAGACCGGAAGAATACACTAGCATCGAGGACCTGAAGAATTGGAGCGGAAAGCAATCGAATATGTCTGAGGAGGTAAATAAGTGTAAACGGGGCCGTTGTAGAAGAAATCGTATGAATTGAGAAAAGAAACCCTGAGGAAACTTGAAAGAGGCGAACACAGAGGAGAACACAAATTACTGAAGATGGAGACAAAACGAAAATGCAAATCTGGCATACTTTTACATCGTGGCTGAAAGTTTTATTTTAGAATAACAAGAAAGCAGGAAAACTAAAGAGCGGGTAGCGCTAAAACGACGGCCTACGCCAGGTGCCGGAAGAACGCAGGTGCAACGCAGGCACAAGACAAATCGCGCCTCAGGCCGCATTCGGGAGAAGCGCTATTGCTGCAAGTGCACAAGTGGCGAAGGGTGACGAACGGGAGAGGGGAGGGGGGGGCGAACATGGGGCCGGGGGGGTGGCGGGGAGTCGGAGAAGCGGCGCGGATGCGCCGACAGGGGAGTCCTTTGATACTTCAATTGGAAAGGAAAAACTGCGCTTCAGCGCCAGCTTTGCCAGTATGGCGCCGGATTGGCGGTGAGAGCGAAGAGGTGATGGTGGGGTGGTGGGGGATGAGGCGTTGAAGCGGTGGAGTGCAATGCAGATTCAATGTGGATGGTTAGACTAGTAATGTGCGATGAGTGATGTGGCGGTGGTTGGGTTGTGCGTTGATGGGGTGGGGAGCGTTTGAGCCGAGTGACAGTGCGCGAGGTCAAACTGAAGAGGCCAAGTGGGGAGCTGAATCGGGGCGGGCAGTCGAGTGGTGACGCGAGGGGCAAAGCTAAGTCGGTGATGCAGGTGGGGCGTGGGGGCGGGGCAGCGCACGTTTGCAAGCGCGCCGCACGCGCTGAGGCCGCTCTCGCTGCCGCTTCCCTGGCGCTGCGTTTGTCAACTTGGGCGAAGCGAATCCGCGAATGCGCCGGTGCACCGCCCCAGAATAGTCGCCGGCGCTGCACACAGCGGCAGCGGTCAACTCCGGCACGTTGGCGCTTTGTGGAAGCACCTCAAAATCTACCTCAAAGTGTTTACAACAGCCAAAGTAATTTCTGTTCACATCGGGTTTATATTTGGATGCAACTAAAATTGCTATTTAAAATAACTAAAATACAAAACAACAAAAATAATTCTTAGAGTTCAATGTTGACATACAAATCTGGGGTGCCTGGGACAAAAACGAAAGTCCTTTCCATGATTTACGTTCACTGCAGTTGTATCAATGTGGAAAGGTTCAAAGACCGAGGTGATGAGATTTGGATTTCTATATTCTTCGGAAGTCGTTGATTGGTGAGAAATAGTTGGAGTTTGAATTTGAGTTCGAAGGAGATTAAGAAAAAAACTGGGTTTATTGATAGGTTGAATGAGGAGTTTGTTCGTGGTTGGGTTGGATTGGGTGGGTCGCATCTAGGGTCGCTGGGTGGAATGCATGTCGCGCGGGGGCCTTGTGTGTAGGGCGAGAGCCGCCCGCTAATCCCTGGGTCTGGTGGCCGCGGGGGCCTGTGGGGGGGGGCGGATGCCGCGCGCCCTCGCGTTGCGCGCCGCTGCGCAGCTTCTGTCTGTTGCCGCGCGGGCGCGTGGGCACCGGCGGCCGCCTGTCCGCGTCATTAGACGAGCGACGGCGCGGGCGGGGGGAAGGGGGGGGGGCGGGGCGAGGGGGGCACAAGGGTGGGGCGCGGGGGTGGAGCGGGGGGGGCGAGGGCGGGGGCGGAGGCGGGCGCAGGGAGGCGAGGTCGGGGTGGGGCGGGGCGGGGCGCGCTGACGAGTCCGGAGCCTGGGAGGCCGCGGGCCGCTTGTGGCGCTCTGTGCCTCGGGCGCATGGCGCGGCGTGAAAGCTGAACGCGAGCGCGCAGCCAGCGACGAATCGGCCTTTGCCGGTGGCGCCGAAGGCGGAAACCAAGCGCACTTCACCAGCTTTGTAAATGGAGCATTTTGTGGACTCGCGTGTTATTTCTAAACACTGCTTTATATTTTTGTATTCGCAAATTTGCGTCATGGTGATGGTGAATTTCCTTCCGCATCTGCAATTATGGATTGATACTTTCTCTTTAAAATCACGAGACACTGAATAAAAATGCGGTTACAATTTCACTGTAATTTTATGAGATCTAATTAAAAAATAAAATTATTATACTGATAAAACTTTGAATTCTGAATGGTATTTCATAGACAGCTATTTTATGTTGACAGCTTTTTTAAGTGTGTAGTACAGGTTGAATGTAGTACAGGTTATAATGGTGAAGTAAACCATTATTAGGAAACAAGTAATTATGAGCTCATCGTAAAGACATACTTAAGAATTCATGGTGTTTTTAGCATGAGACTGAGTTTGCAATGAAGCCCTCAAGGCGTCTGCATGATGGAGCTGTGAAAATTATGATCTCAATACCCACGCCACCTATACTACTATAGATCAGTGATTTAAGGGTTGCGATTCGTGATAAGATGATTATGGTGACATGATAAAGGATGATACTATTACCCAATGAGATCAAGTGCAAACAGCAGAACCTGAGGAAAGCAGAGGCGTAAAGCCAGCGCTTCTGCCTGTACACCACAGGTCGCGCCCGACTGGTACTGCACGGCGAAGACCGCTCCACAGTTGCGCGGGAACGGAGCGGAGACGCGAAGGCGAAGCGGGGACGGGAACACGCGGGCTTATACGCGCACGATTCCTTGAGCCCCGTAATACCTACCCCCGTTCCTTTACCAACATGAGTTGAATTAAGAATAAATGATAGCAACGAGCATTGTAGACAAAATCTGATACCAGAAATGTTGGCTACCCTGAAAAAGAAACTATTTTACATCGAAAAAAGAACTACAAATTTGATACAACATTCATTTTGCCAAAATAACCAACCTCCTCACTCCTCCGGCAACTAGCGAAGCAAGGGCTCAAGAAAGCGTACGCGGGTAGTACTTGCACTTCACAATAAACGCCAATAGGAAGGGGAATACTGCTACGAATCTGTAGCGAAAATTTCAATACTATGTATTAATATGAATAGAAATGTATTTATACTGTAATTATTAAAAATAACTAAAACAATTCCACAATGACTCCTAAACCCCGCCTCAAACCCCAACCTCGCAAATGCATGCTCTAACCTCAATATCGGTCAACGCTCAAAGCCGCCCCAGACCAGTGCCACGCGCAGGTCGCGCGCTGCATCATCTGGAAAGTTTCGCCGTCATTGGCGGTACTCTCATTGGTCGAGAGCCTTCCCGTTCCCGGCCCAAGTCAAACGTTCACCATCATACCCGTTCCCGTTCCCTTGCCCGTCAAGCTTTGCGTTCCCGTCGTGTTGTGAACGGCTGCCTGAGCTGCCCGTCTTTCAACTTCCTTTTTTTTCCCCCGTTCGCTTAGCCCTTTCCCGTTCACGGGCTAGTGTGGAGCGGCCGTAAGTGAAGAGTCCGGGAAGGGTAAGCTCGTTAGCTCATGTTTGCGAACTCCAGGGTAGCGGTTGCTGGCGCCACAAGGTAAGCACGACGCGCGGGGAAGGACGGGCGTCCCGGCGACTCGGAGAGCTGCTGATGCAGAGGCGGTTGTTGCTTTGCGCGGTCCCTAGCGGCCTTTCACTCTGGCTACTCGCTTCCTCGCTTTGGGGCCTTCGTGGATAGATAGGAATAGTATTCACTGCGAAAGGTATTTCTTTCCACTTTTTGAGAAAATATTATTAAATGAAATAGTTTTAGAAACTCAGTCAGTTACCAATGGAAGTACTAGAATTAAGAAAATTTTAAACATATTTACTTTTTGAAAATACTAAATATGTTTTCACATTAGATATTCGTACCTTTGTAGTCTTCAATTGTTACTCTAAACCGGATGTACCAAACTAGACGCGTAAACTTTGAAAGACGCAAGAAATAGGTAACAGATATATTGAAAGAAGTTCGGAACCACAATTTAGCATTGCCTTTTATAAACCGTGTCTGGGATACTGTGAATTTAACTATGTTTCATCAAGTCAATTTACATCTGTCGTGTTATGGTTTAACAGCTTTACTGCTTTTATATTTTGTACATTTCTCTTCTCTTCATTTCTTGCGCGTGTATTACGTTCACCGCACGTCCCGAGGCCGCACTTTCTCGAAACAACTCCGCGTCCCAATACCCTAGGCATTACACTGATCGCACTCTGACATTTGCTTTCGGCTCCGGTCAAACAACACAGGCTTAATATTTTGACTCCTGCGCAGTATGTCACTCAATGTCAGCACACGAGATTTGGCGTGTACACGGGAAAAATTCCAATCAAAGCACAAAATGTTTGCAAAATTTAGGTGGCATTGTTCGTTTTGAGGCGAACCGGCAACAAGCGATATTATTCAGGAGATGAGGCAGACGAGAAGACATTATAAATAGTTATTCGATAAAATGATTTGTATCTATTTGATTTTATCACTTAAAGGTTTTCAACTAAAATGAAATTGCATACTAATTAAAAAATATTATCTAAAGATATAATTTACATTTGTTTGACATTAACACTTTTAGAAATATATTATTTGATCTACAGGAACTGCTGGTTAAAAAGAAATGACTCACTTCTCTGAGTGTAATGACTTAATAATAACTTAATATTTTTTCACTCTGTTAAATGTTCCCTTGAGGATTATTTTCCTTCATCGACATCTTAAATAGACTGTTACTCGGAGCTCTAACGTTTCCTCAGAATTTATTCTGAAGAATTCTCAGAATTTATTCTGAGACTCATTGAGACCACCGTAATGAAGGAATTTTTTTACCGTATTTTTTACTTTTATTTAATTTTTTTTAGGAAAATACTTGGCTATCAAAATCTTTAACGATAAAATTATGATCAGTCTCCAATTATGTAGAGTAACAAATAAACGTAGAGTGTGTAAATGTTGTAATTGTGTAAAATTCTGTAGACTATGAATAAAATTATCACCAGTGTGGGTGAATGGAAGCCGATGAAAAAGAAAATGTAAAAGGATGAGGTCTCGAAGCCGCAGAAAGCGAAAGCAAGGCGCCTGCCGACAGCGCCCTCTGTGCCCACGCCCCGGCCGCGCCGCGCCGCGCCGTGCACGTCGGCGCTTTACGACCTGCCGCAGGGTGGCGTCTTCGCTTTCGCCTTGCCGACCTCTCCGCGCCCCGCCCCCGCCAACGTCTTCTGCCAGCACCGAAGCGCCCACACGTGCAGCTCTCTTCATGGAAATGGAAAAACAAACATTCTCTCATCACATCGCACACCTACACCATTAACGCTCTAATTTAAAAGATAGGTTTGCCATGAGAGATTTTAACCTTCCGAATTGTAACATATTCAAATGAAAAATTCATTGCTCTCTACTGGTTTGCGGCCTTTTTATAGCAACTGATAACTATGGTGATAATATCAAAGTGAGCTTTATCTCAATTTCTTTCACAATTACGGCCTTCTTCCTCTAATTCTAGGATTTTTATACGGTGGACACTCCCTCGAGCACATCATGCAGCCACTCAACTCCAGCAATGCCTGATTTTTACTTCTCACGCTAAGTATTTACAGCGATGACAACTTATCTAACAATATAATTACTAGTAGAAGTAAATGAAACCATGTGTTTGTTTTAATAATGTGGTACATAACAATTTACAACTCAAAGGAAATAAATGGGAAATATTTTTAATTTTCTGCTAGTAAAATTTACATTTCTTGGTAGGCTGAAATTGCTTTTGGGGTTGTAATTTAGATTTTAATTTTAATACAGATGACTTCACATTTAATATTATTGTAAAATGTTAAAAGACTGAGGAAAAAATTAAATATGTATCCATCAAATTTTAACTACACGACATGAATTATGCAGTTAGTGAACATTAGGTGTTTTTATATTTAATAATCTTTTGAAAATTAGACTTATAACATTAGATAATTGATTTTTAATTTTTGTTGTGGTTTCCAACTCGCTGCAATAGCTTTTGTTCTTACATATCGTAAAAGGTCAGATACATTGAATGATTAACTGTTATCCATCGGTCAGTCATTGCCAAATGTCGAAATGACATAACTGACAACCCTTTCCGAAGGAAATAGCCGAATAAAATGCGAATATTTTGTACAAAAACTGCAATTAATGGATGAAGAGCATATAGAGTTTTTCGACTGGCTGGTGCAGGCATCATTCTTAGACAAACTGGCTAAAAATTGCTCTCTCTAATGAGAAACTTCTTTCAGACCCCCTAGGAGCAAACCACGCAAACCTCTGCCTCAGAGGAAGACAAGAGTTCGGTTAGGTGGCGGGAGGGGGGGGGGGGGGGGGGGGGGCGGGAGGGGGGCGTGCCCTTGGGCTCCGCCCCCGCGCGTGGGCACGCGCCACCTCGCGCCAAAAGGTTTATCGCTCTCTAACGCGGGGAATGGGTCGTAACGGCGCTCACGGGGGCGGCATGCGCAAGCGGCGCCGCGGGGGGGCGGGGCGGGGGCCGGGGGGCGGGGCGGCAGCTGAGGCACGCGCGCGGGGCCTGCAGGACCGCCCCACAAATCCCCCCGCTGATTGCCGCCGGCGCCCCCTCAATCATTGCGAAGCACCTCGAAAAGCCTTCCCCCAACGTCAAAAAGTCTCCACTTGTGAGGTGCGTCTCCATTAGCGTGGGAGGGAAACGCTTGGCTGTCAGTAGAACAACCGGTCATCGACATGTGGAGGGTGGGAAAGCGGGGACGGGAGAGGATCAGGGTCAATGAAAAAGGGACGCCAGCAGATAGAAGGGCGGACCACGATGCGACAATTACAGGGTGTTCTAGAGCGCTGTACGAATTTTCCCCCATTTCGAGCAGGAACACAAGCATTCTCTATCTTATGACTGCGGCTTCATAGAGAGCGGAAAGATAAGAAATCACGATTGTCTTTCGTCAATTTACGTCTTGTTAATATTTATGGAGGTTTCGGGTGTAACAACAGGATGACAAACACTTTAACCAAAATGGAGATGTTAACAGTTACCGTCAGCAGGAGGTTTGCTGTAGCTAGTGCGGCTATCTGGTTGCTGCCCCTAGCCCTTCAACTGTGCGAGCACTAAGTTGCGCGCGGACATCACCACTGGGGCGCATGCGCAATCGATAGCAATGACACCGCCGTGACGCCGCCGTTGCAAAATTTATTACTCATTGTTTATTACGCCTGTCCATTACTCGTGCTGTATCCTTTGTGGTAACATATGAGATACCCAATAGGATATATTATGCTGCTTAACAGGAGGGTTCTAATAAATTTTCTTCCACTAATTATGATGGTAGAAATAACAAATATCGTTAATGGTATCGTGTTTTGTGCGATGCTAAAGAGAACATAAGGGTCAATAAATTCATCAAGTATTAAAGAGCTTTGGAACTTTCTAAAAACGAATGAAGGAAAATTCGTTATACAGAAAATATGTTAAACTAAATACACTTCTGACAGAAAATCATCAGTACAAATGAGGTATTAATGTATCACCAAATACTCACAGAATGATGTATTGTTATATTTAGGAAATATTTCACAAATAACAGAATAATGGTTTCGAATAAAAATGAAAGTTGACAAATTTTTGGTTGTGAACTAAATTTCAACGAAAAGCATCAAAACTTAGTAGAAAATGATTTTTTTAAATTCTTAAATATAGTTTTAGAGAAGAAAGTTAAAGTAACTCGGTATTGACGTTGAATAATTATCTAAATATTGTTGAAACATTTAAATACGTTAATAATCAAACATAGTTTTGAGATTTCTCAATAGCTTGATTTTCCTACTTCCGTTTACAAGCATCAATGCTGTCGAAAATGTGGTATGTCTCCGCCGAGGAGAATCAAATATTTGCGACTTCAATGTGATTATCACTTCACTAACTTCTGGAATCAAACATTTGCCTGCTTGATTCTGCTTCACTAATTATTGGATTGCTTTGCGGCTATGCACAATCCCCTAGAGGAATCTTGGCAACCTCAGGATCATCTTAGTTCAGGCTGTAAGAGAAGAAAGAAAAGCTTTGCAAAGCAGATGAAGTGGCCATTCTATATTTTACTTCTGTTCATTTATCGTACATTTAACCCAGATTCGACGACGCTAAATGAATATGATACTAACTACACGTTTTCAGTACGCGAGGGCAGGGTATTTGACAAAATATATTTATTTATTACGTAATGCTCTTAAATTTGAGATCCGATTGATATAAATATACTGTAGGACTTGAATAATTTGAATTTCGAAATTCTAATTAATCTTTACTTCGTTAAAAATTGTTTGACGTTTACTTCCATAATTCGAAGATTTTAAACACACATTTTCTACACAATTTCATTACATTAATAGTTCTATTTATGCAAACATTTTTGTTGTTTTGTTGACGAGTGTTATGACTCCTAATATGATTCACGTGATTTGCTAGAGATTTGTTACATTGTCCTTTGAACTTGTACGGGGCATATATTTTCTATGGTAAATTTATATGTAGCGGTCGTCCTCGTGATTGCAATAGCCACCACCCCGATTTCATCGATGCGGACGATCGAATACCAACCCCTCATCATCTCCGCTAAGACACCATTCTTTTCACCGTCTTCAGGGCGCCACCGTTCCCATCTCAGTCCTGGCTCCCCTTCTTGGCCTCTCTCTAGGCACGTTCTCACGCCACCGGAACCGAAATCCACTCCGCTGAGCTGCGCAGGGGTTGGCTGGGCTGGGCGACTCGTCGCCACGGCTTAAGCAGCGCTGCCAAAACCGCCGCCCAAGCCACTTCCCCGCTTCCGCCTCCGCCAAGCATTCCACGCGCGCGGAAACGCACGTGCCGCTGCCCTGGGGCGGGGGCGGCACCGGAATGCGACCCATCGATTGAGTCGGCACAGCCCTAATGGACCGAGCAGGAATTAAACTGGAAACTTGCGCGGCAGGGAGGGAGGGAAGGCGAGCGGGCGGCCCGCAATATCGCACTCGACTGCCAGGGGGCGGCGCCGCCCCTCCCCCCTCGCGCGACGCTCCCTCTCCGCTGACGGACTGAGCGCACTCGCTCGGAAAACATGCCACGCACCATCGGAACGACATGGCCGACCAGTATTTCTGGGCTAAGACGGCAAAATGTTAAACGTCACATTTCTAAACTTTTACGTGAAAGCAATTTTAAGAATCAAGATGTCATGAAAAATCAGCAAGTTATTTTACTTGAGCAACCGTATCACCAATGTCTGAGAAAAATAGTTGGCTATTAGTTACAGATACTTGAAATATAAAATATTTCGAAAAATGTGATTTATAACATTTTCCATGTTAGTACAGATTTAATAAGTAGTTTTGAGACTATACAGCAAACTTTATACGTAATTATTAACGCTTTGTACAATAATGTTGTATTTTGGATAAGAATCAGTGGCCATTTTTAAGCACAAAATAATTATTTACGATACGAGAAGTAAAAGGAACATTTTATTTTCAGAGTGGGAAATGTTACAACACGAGGTCGATAGACCGAGAGGTCCAATCCTACGAGCAAAATAAAATTACTTTTACCAACGGTTTCAAACACTAATTTTTCCGACCGCTTGGCTGATTTTCATTTTATTTCTATTCAAATATATAAATTTAATAATACATTGAGGTCATTGGTAGATTATGCGAGCAGGTGAAATTATTTTGTTGCATTCACAAATTTATCTGAAAACTTTAGCATCTTCTTTCTTTTATCACTAGTGCTACAAATTGACTTTTTACCATGCTGAGCATGCCTTGAAAGAACCGCTTTTACTAGTGGCTGTCTAAAAAAGTTTAAGTTTGAAGTTAAGCTGAAACATTTTACTGAAACACGTTGGTATGATCCCCTCAAACAGATAAATCAGACATAGATAAGCCCGTGGAAGCGCACAGCAGCATTGAACGATTTAAAAAGCGTTTAAAATGAAATTGGGCACTCATTGTTTTAAAAAAATTGAGTCGTTCAATACACTGTGGAAGCAGAGTAGATCACAATATTTCTGATTGTGTGCTACACATCACCAGAAAAAAGCCATTACTAATGACACGTTACCACGTTTCCGATCAGTACTCATGCTACGTTTATAAGGAACGTGTACAAAATACGACCACTTATTTTATGCCAACACTTACGGCGTTAGGATTCCCTTCTTTCTCAAACTCCACCTATGAATTCGCACGGGGAGCGCTAATCCAGCCCAATGAGGCGTCCGCCCTCTCCGGCGCTGGCCCCAAGAGTCCGTCCGCGGGAGCGGAACGTGACACACGCAGGGCTGCAGCCGCCCGTGTAAACGCCGCGAATGCCTCCGTTAATTGACGAGTGAACGGAGGGCGGAGGGGGGTGGGGGGACGAAAGTCCGAGGGAAGCCCAGGGAGAGCGACGCGAGCGTTTGGCAGAGAGACGGCCCCATCGAGGGGGCCGGGTGACAGGCGGCGGGGGCGGGGTTGACAAAACACAGAAGGGGTGCTTGGCAGCGGATACGGCCAAATGAATTTTCAATCAGGAAATCCACTGCACGGAGGGGAGGCAACGAAGGGCACTCGTAAATAGAGGAGACGATTCAGAACTGGTATACGAGATGAAACGCTACCCTGATAAACAAGTGAATAAAATCGTTCTTGCTTCCATCAGTCATCTTTTAAAGACCCCTCAATAACAATTTAGAATATGCAATTCTACAAAAATAAACTTGCTTGTTTATCACTCATGAATGAAAACTAGTACTTTTGTTCGCTGATTATTGACTGGAAAATACCACTATGAAGTACATGTGCAAGAAGGTACACTGCGGAAGGACGCGTAGTACATTCTACCTATAAAATTCTGGGAATCACAGTATAAACAAAACAGTATGATGACATGAGTTAACGAGGCTGTCTACTCGCATATTGTAGATGTTTCCGAGACAACATTCTTTTAAGTTTCTAAGAATTTTCACTAATAAATTCAGGACAATAAAAGAAATTCTTAAGAAAGTCTTTGCAATATTCGTTTCAAACTTCTCGACTTATCTCCTTTCATCACAACTTTCTTTCGGACACCAAATTCTCACTTTCACTTCATATACATTTCACATTAAAAACTTGTTTTAAATAATTTTCAGTTTTAGCTCTCCTTAGCCGATATTCTGGATGTTAAGTTCTCAGATCAACAAAACATTTATTAATGATCAAGTGTAAAACAGACATAAATATTACACTTCGAAAATAACATCGTATTTAAGAGTTATATTTTCTCGCGACACACATCGTCATAAAGTGCGCATAAAGCGAAGAAATACGAAACGGCATCGAAGGTGACACTTCATCTCCGCAGCGAAATAAAGCCCGCCCGAGGAGAACTCTCGGCCGGGATGTCGGGCCGCGCGCCGCTGTCCGTTCTTATTTCAGGGCGGCGCGACACGGCGCGGGCCGCCGGCGGACTCCCACTGACAGCACTGAAAGACCTATAAAGTATCTGACGGGGCGAGGGGGCGAGGCGGAGGAGGGGGGAAGGATCGAACCGCAATGATTTACGCAACGACTCGGAGCACCGAGAGCGGATGGACGCCGCCGAGGTAGGAGATTCTGGGGAACAGCGCAGAACTGAACTCTGACTTCGGGGGCGAGGGCGCAGTCACGTTAAAAACACCTTAGGGACAGTTTTATGTAGAAGCAATATTCTACCGTAGGAACCAACTCATGTAATATGTCACGTAACCCATTACGGACTTCGTCCCTTGTTTACTCACATTCATATTTTTGTTTCGTAGTAATTTCCCGATTGTTAGTCTCATTATTACTACAGAAACATAAAATTTAAATAATATTATTCACCGTCCTACCAAAGTCAACGCAATGCCATCGTCTCCATTCAGCGTTACAGCCACTTTCATCCACTTCTCTTCCACGACTTTCCGCTAAGTTCCTGTTCTCTGCTTTCTCGCCCGCAGATATAGTCGCCGCGGGGCGGAGACCGCCAGCGAGTTGCGGTTTCTCGCGAAGTTTCGTGTTTGCGGAACACACGCTTAATCGCTGCCTCACTTCGATCCTCGACGTCTTATTTGTGCTCATCCTCGCTTCTTCGCCCACATTCCCGCCATGCCCTCACCAAGCCCATGCCCAAACCCCTTCGTTGTTCGTGCAGGCCCTCGCCCACGCCCTCAGCACGTCCTCCTCCTCAATGTCCTCCCCCCACCTCGTCCTCATCCGCGTTCACGCCTTCACCCATACATTCGCCAAAACTCGCCTTAACCCACATCCACGTTCTCACCCAGATCCGGCCATCACCAACGTTCTCGCTATGCTATGTTCACTCCTTCTCCCACATCCATACCCTCGCCCATATCCTTATTCATGCCTTTGATGTCGCCCGCGGAGAGTCGTTCGTGCACGGAAAAACTTGTAGAACGCGCACAAAGGGAAGCCAAGGTGCAAACGAAGAAATATCGCAAAACCCACATAATTAGAAAAACTCTGAAAATCAATCAAAATCGTTAAAACTTTGAAAATGCTGTTTATAAACAGAGTTTCATTTACCTATGTTTTTACTTATTTTTAATACGATTAATGCTTTTTCTCTATCTGGTAAGTTGGAAAGTTTTAAGATTTATTGTTGAAGGTAAAAAGTTGCAATTAAATTGTAGAAGTAGCAATGGTAATAGAAGTAAAATAGTAGTAGTAGTAGTAATAGTAATAGTAATAGTAGTAGTAATAGTAGTAGTAATAGTAATAGTAGTAGTAATCGTAGTAGTAATAGTAGTAAAGTAAGTAGTAAGTACAGTAGCAGTAATAGAGTAGTAGCATAGTAAGTAGTAGTAAAGTAAGAGTAGTAGTCAGTAGAGTAGTAGTAGTAGTAGTAGTAGTAGTAGTAGTAGTAATAGTAGTAGTAGTAATAGTAGTAGGTAATATAGTAGTAGTAGTAGTAGTAATAGTAATAATAGTTAGTAGTAGTAGTAGTAATAGTAGTAATAGTAGTAGTAAAATAATAGTAGTAGTAGGAGTAACAGCAGTGGGGGTGTAGTAGAACACATTCATAAATAATCTTCACATTTCAGTTTTTTTTAAACATTTTCGGCACGTCACCTCCTCGTTAATCGATGTGTCATTCACGAAATATTTCAGAAAAAAAAACTATTTTTTTCATTTACATCGCGCTGTGGAAATAAAAGCCGCTTACAAAAAAACACGACAGCCACAGCTGCCTTGGTATTAACAAAAACACGGCAAACAAATTCCTAGAGTAGCGCTTAGCCGATTCGACCTTTCACCAGCGGCCACGAGCCAAGGACGTGCTCGCCATACACCTACACGACTATTTCATTATTTCCCTTTTTATGAAAAGTCCTCAAAGAACGCGCGCGTATACATTTCTGGCCGAAAAGCTTCACAAAACACCTGCGTGCGGCCACTCGCCCTATCCGCAGTAGGCCGCAGCGGCTTTTCGCATTGAAAAGCGGAGCGCGACGGAAGGGGCGGGCCGAACGAGGATAAGAGGCGAGCAGCGCTGCAGGCAAAGGAAATCCTCCAGCTTCATAAATGGAGCTCCAGCGTAACAAGGGTAATAACGGAATGGAAAAAGATGAAAAGACGTAAAAAGAAAGGAGTTCCGGGGGAAAAGGACATGAGGATGAAATGAATAGAACGCTAGCTGGAAAACATAAATACGAAATGTTGAAAGAACCTGAAAACACGACAGTAAAGTGTAGACGCGTTACGATGTGGATATATTTGAAGATGAATGTCGGGTAGAAAAGTGTGCCGCGTTTAACTTACATTTCTTCCAGCCCTCTTATACCGTTCCGTTATTCCTCTGGAACAGTGGAAAGCGTGAGACGTTTAAGAGAAGGAGCGCGCAGGCGGCGCCTGCCGGAGACCTTTGCTCGTTGCCCGAGCGCAACAGAACGGCGACATCAGAGCAAAGAAGGGGAGAAGTGTGGCCGACATCAGAGCAATGCGGTATGAAGAAGGAAAGGGGAGAGATGCGAGGGAGCGAGACAGCGCGCAGGGCGAGGCATACGCGTGAGCGAAACACACACAGAGAGAGAGAGAGAGAGAGACGAAGGCGGAGGCCAAGCGAGAGCAAGAGCGAGAGCGAGAGAAGGGGCAAGAGCAAGAGCGAGAGAAAGAGCGAAACAGAGAGAGAGAGAGAGAGAGAGGAGAGAGAGCAAAGGCGGAGGCCAAAGCGAGAGCAAGAGCGAGAGAAGGGCAAGAGCAAGAGCGAGAGAAAGAGCGAAACACAGAGAGAGAGAGAGAGAGAGCAAGGCGGAGGCCAAAGCGAGAGCAAGAGCGAGAGAAGGGGCAAGAGCAAGAGCGAGAGAAAGAGCGAAACACAGAGAGAGAGAGAGAGAGAGAGAGAGAGACAGAGCAAAGGCGGAGGCCAAAGGAGACAAGAGCGAGAGAAGGGGCAAGAGCAAGAGCAGAGAAAGAGGAAACAGAGAGAGAGAGAGAGAGAGAGAGAGAGAGAGAGAGAGAGAGAGCAGGAGGCCAAAGCGAGCAAGACAAGAGAAAGAGCGAAACACAGAGGGAAAGAGAGAGAGAGAGAGAGAGAGAGAGAGAGAGAGAGAGAGAGAGAGAGAGAGAGAGAGAAGGCGGAGGCCAAAGCGAGAGCGAGGGCGAGGGCGAGAACAACAGCGAGCTCCAGGGCTTGGGCCGCGCTGGTCGAATCGACGCGGCCACGTGCAACGCCGCAGAGGTGGCTGGGCTGTCCAAAAAACCAAGGGCCTGCGAGCCGCGGGGGGCTGGGCTGCAGGGGAGGGCCAGGGCGCAGCTGCGAAGCGCGAGGTCCGCGTTGCGAGTCTCGCTGCCGCGCGGCAAAAACGCGCCGAAACAAAGTAGCGGCTCCTGCGCCGCGCAAATGAAATAAACGCGACGGCGGCGGAGGCGGCGGCCGGCGAAAAACGCCGTCGGCGGATGAGCCGCGGGAGGTGGGTTTTTGCAGTTCCCGCGACCGCCGCCGGCGCCGCCACCGCCGCCGCTGCCACGCGCGTCGCGTCGCGTCGCGCCGCTCCGCTCCGCCGGCGATGGCTCGGCTCGCACGCTCCGATCGCCCGGCGCTCCACATCAGGCAGAGATTCGCTCCCACTGCCGCGGACAGCTCACGTCACATCGACGATGCTAACTGTACTTTTCATTCAAACGAGTTTCTTCATGGATGTTATTCAGGTGGTTAAAGACGCATATGAATACTCAATAATATGATGCTAAAATATCTATTGATTGTCGGAATAAAATTTTGTATTAAAAACAGCTGAGAACAGGGTCTTATTTTGAAAGGTCAGTTCATTTAAAAAGTGATTGACAACGTTCCGAAGATATCGTTTCCATGAATCCGAACTCCGTGTGGTAGTGGTTGACGTACAGTGATGCATTCTTTCTGATGCGCGTAATGATGGTTTCCTGGTCAAAATCATGATGGTTTAAACTCTCTTTCAAAATAATACACTATGAGTAACTTGCTCCTTTCAGTTTTCTAAATCATTAGCGGATTTCAATATTCGAAGAAATCGATCATAATTTTCGTTAATAGTATGTATGCCCTTTGGGACAATAGCCTCTAACCGAGGCTGGGCCTACCAGCGGCGTTACCTAAACAACCGCACAAAGTAGTTGTTAGTGCTATAACAAATGGTGTATTGAAGAATCTAATTGAAAACAATTCTTTAAAAATATACTCCTAGTTCACTTACTCGTTTTTGATACTACTTTACAGTATGAAGCTTTGGAATTACGAAATTATTTAGAACGAATCCACACTAGCTGTCATGTTCAACTGTTCCCACTGGATCTATTTGACTAATCGTATTCCCTTTTTAGGAAAAATTATAATTGCAATTGCGTCAATGGGGCTTAATCTCTCACGTGAATCGATGTATCTGTAGAATTGGCGAATACCAAACGCTCCGATTACACATTATTATCCTCTATTCAACGTAGCATCGAAGCAGCGGCCATTCGTTCAAAACGGTACATGAAAACTTATTTATCAGAGAAAACACTGAAAACCATTCAGCCGCTATAAATAATGGGCATGCAATCGACATTTTGTACTCCATTGTGGCTAGCTGTGTTGCTTTGCCTCATATTTTTCCTTCATTCGTTTGTCGCATCGTCGTCCATAAAATACAGGGGCATCATTATATTGTAACAGGAACCGACCATTCAGACCCAGGAACACGTTATAGCAACAAGAGGTTATAAATTTACCAGCTTACCCACAGAGGCGTTCCATGAAATCACGAGGCCGCTGTTACGTGTCTGAGCTCTTACCTGGAACAGAAAACAGAACATTGTCAATACAAGCGTCAGATGGTCAAGTATTTTACTTTAAAGCACGTATTTCGTCAATGTCTCCCAAAACAGTGATCATTTCATAGAATATTACGTATTGTTTTTATAGCATGTAAAATAGTCAACATGGCATGACAGTTTGGAGAAAAAATTCCTATTTAAGTAGTGTTACAAACATTTCCTTCATGGTAGTTCACGCCGCATTATTTCTATTCGGAAAAAGGTTTTAACGTTTTGTATAAATATCATCTAAAAACAATTCCACTCTCAAAATTCCACTCAAAAGCATTGCGTTTAATACTAGGAGACATTTTCATATGTATATATATATATATATATATATATATATATATATATATATATATATATAATGTGTGTGTGTGTGTATTACAATCTAATCTTTCTTTTATAAATACCACAAAGTTTGGAAGGACTTATTCCTAATAAACGTTTACTTTGAAAATCTTCGTCTAGAAAGATTAATTTTTAATGTCCTTACATACAATTTCACAAAGATTGGCAGTGTCTGAAAATAAAATTCGCGGTCATTTGCTCTACATCATGATGAAACGCACTTCATTGCAGGCAACCCGCAAGTATCGAGGCTGTAATTATGGCAGCACGGTGAATCGAGACCGAACTCATAACTTTGCAACTCAAGGGCATTAACGATTTGTTTCGATTTAAGCCATCTGAGCTCCGGTCTGTCCTCGTTTCCGCCTTTCCCTCCCCGGAGTTAATTATCCCTCGTCCTCCGCACTCCTCGGAGCCCCGTCGGCCGCCCTCGGCTCGCGACAACGACGGCGCAGACTCCACGCCGCCGCCGCTGCCACCGCAGCAGTATTCTCGGAATAACAGTCTGAATTGGGTTCCGTACTCAATCTTGTTTGTATTCTGCACGTCTAAGATTGCATTGTACGGGCGCTTGGGGAGCGACGGGGGCGGCTCGCCTTTCACCAGAGCCCCATGGAGCGCGCGAGGGGCCGGGGACGGATTGGGAGGGGGGCAGGGGGCGGGGAGCAGGAGTGCGGAGGGAGGGAAGAGGGAAGGGAAAGGGGGGGGGGGGGGGAATTGGGGCGCGGCGGGTGAGATGGAAGAAGGGAGGGTGACGGACGACGCGGTGTGACATGCCATTTTTTTCCTGATCCCCCCCCCCATTCCCGCTACTCCCGGCGCCGATTCCACGTCTGCGCTTTGGGGCGGCGTTGGCGTCAGGTCGCCCGAGACCAACCTTTTAGCTTCGTTTTCAGAATCAATCGAGAGAGGAAGTTGGGGGTATCTTGCAATCTTTGTATTCCCTCAGGAAGCGCTTATCGCAGATAGCATCATATATAATTCATATTTACTGCTACCATGTATTCGTAATTTTCATTAAGTTGATATAGTTGGGCGTGAACTAACATCAATCGTACAGAAGAGAAACGAGGCTAAACAAACACCACATTTTGAAGCACATTTCCATAGAAAGGCATATAAAACGGAAAGGAATAGCTGGAAGCAAGATCAAATTAAAAACTGCAAGGAAATATTATTTACACGTGATCAGTTCCACGTTATATTCTTAGAATCCGAAATGTAAAATTATTCTCGGAACCCAAACTGCACGTGTCACTTGCTAGGAAGCCGTTTTTGCATAAACCAACCCCAGGCGACACGGAAGGTCCCGTCCGTGATAACACTACCTGCTGGTCACTCCCTTTATTTAGTGCTCAGCAGCGACCGCTCCACTGCCCTTAAATATATCGCACGGCGATTTTTCGACGCGCTGGCAGCTTTCGCTCTGAGCCACCCCGCCACCTCCCGCCCCCCGCACGTTGTCGTTTGAATATGCATGCCGCCGGCGGCCGTATGTTAGCCCGGCTCGCGCATTCTACGCGCCGATTTATTTTCGTATTCGCATTTAAATATTACCATCTAACTGCGGTGTTCTACAACTTTTCGAGTGAAGCGCGGCGAGCCGGGCCGGGCGGCAGGCCGGGTGAGGTGGATGGGAGAGGGGGTGGGATGAGTGGCTGGGGGGGGGCAGGAAGGGAGAAGGGGAGGGAGGGCGTGAAGGGGCGGGGAGAGGGGGACGGGGAGGGTTGGCGGGGCGAGCGGGATGGGCCAGCGCTGGCGCGGTTATCTATGTAAACTGCTACAAAGTGCACTCGGATTAATCAGAGGCCCGCTGCCGCTGTGACGTAACGCGGGTTGCTGTCCCGCGGGGCTTCCGGCGGTGTGCCTCGCGAGCTGGACAGACGCGAGGAGGGAGTGAAGGTGATTTGGCGCAAGCTGACCAAGATGATTTGGGGGGGCGGAATGCTTGCAAATGAGGAATTCGGTGAACATCAGGGTTGACCTACAAGAGACTACGCAGAAGGATCCAGTATGTACTTCAAGTATGCAAGTATGAAGTAAGTACCTCCAATACCAAGTTCCAATGGCATAGCGATCAAGATATCGTCAATTTTCCAACATTTTCCGCGATCTCTCCTTATCTTGAATAATTGAAGAAAAATATGAAGATAATAAAAGTGATAAATTCAAAATCATTAAAATAATGTCCTAGGTTGAGCGTATCTCACCTACAATTTAAAAATGAAGTGTTCATTCAAGATCGCAAATTAATTTCTTAAAATGGCTGTATATACAAGAAACTCGTCTGCTTTTGTTGAGCTTTATATTCCGTGAACCGATGCTCCCCGTTTACGTAGAACACAGAAGCAATTTATTTCTCAGCGTCAGTCTGGCTTCAAGAAGCAGTTTTACAGTGCGGCCGTCGGTCAGCGACATGAAGCGCTGTGGACGCAACCCACCACCACCCACGACACCACAACCCACCGTCACCACACTCGACCGCAGCCGTCACCAGCACGCCCTCGCCTCGCGCCATTGCCGCTGCGAATTCCATTCCCAGCTTCCACTCCCCACCACCGCTTGCTCCCGGGGCGCCACTCGGCCGGGCGGGGGGGGGGGGGGGGAGCGGGCGCGGAGGAGCCGAGTGTGTGCCGAGCGCCCTCCAAAGCCAAACACTGAAATTTGGAGCCGCTCTCCGCTGCCGCTTCCGGCGCCGGCGGCGGCGCTGGCGCTGGCGCAGAGAACCAGGGCCACGGGAACGCGGGCGCCCAGCCACTCCACGCCGGCGAGGAGGCCTAGTCCAAGGCACTGGCTGCCAGGGACGTAGAGAGAGAGACAGACAGACAGAGACCAGAAGAGGAGACGGAGGTTTCAGAGAGAAAAGAGGGATAGGGACTATTCAACAAAAAGCAAGGTTCACTTCAAAATATAAAAAAAAATTATGAGGAAAAACAGTTTTTGAAAACTTTACGCACGGCGGTGATACACATGCAATATCACGTGATACCTTAGCAAATTTATAATATTGCATGTGCATGTCTAAAATTTCATTATAATATTTTACTTTCCATTCGTATCATTTCGAATCTTCCAGCATCAATGTTTTTTTTAATTTAAAGATCTCACTCTTTAATTCCAATTGCAACAATTCTGTGAAATTTCACAGAGCAAGAAAGATTCTTGCTGGTTCCTAGTAAACCTCAAAGAGTTTTAAGAAGATGTGACATGGGCATTGAATGATTCACTTCGGATCGTGGCCATTTATTAATTTATTTCCGGGCACCCGAGGTTGACTTTATAACAATGCCAAACACGGAAATTAAGGTAATGAAAATTACAGGTGATCTATAGAGCAAACGGTGGAATAAAATTTAAAAAAAAAAGTGTGAAAAGAGTTGTCAAAAATGCTAGGCGGATCAGACAGATCGACCTGGACAAAATAAGCCGAGTAGTTCCGCTGAGGAGCTAGCACTCCGGCCGCTGTTGTACAGTTCCGTCCCCTGCGACACCCTGGTTGGGGATAGGAATGCGAAGAAAGAAGCCCTGAGCGTGTTCGGGCGTGGGCACGCGCGGGGGCACGGGAGGGGGCACGGGTGCGGAGCTAACAAGAGGCTCTCTCCGTTTCCTTTCTATTTCCGCGCGAGTATTTCATTTTAATTTCGCGTTGTAAATAATCTACTGTTTTGAGAGGTAAAATTGTGTATAATTTCATTAGGAGCTGGCGCGGTAATTTCGAGAAACCACGACTGCGGCGCGTCTCCTCCCCGGCCCGCCCTTCCCCGCCACGCACCCCCCCCCCCAGGGACCCCGCCGGCGAGGGCGTGGGCGGCGATGCCGTCTGGAGACGGGCATGGCGACGCGGTTAATTGCGAGAAAAAGCGAAGGTTCATTAAAATCCCGCTTTTGCGGCCGCCACCGCGCCGGCGCGGAAAGCAGTGGCGGGGACGGGGCGGGGGCGGGGATCCGCTAGAGACTGAGACGCGAGGGGCGTGGCGGATAACTGAGGGGGTGGAGAAGGTGAGAGCTTCCCTGGGATTCCCGAGAAGGGAAGCGCTGGGACCTAAAATGGGATGGAATTGAGGCATAGGGCGAGCAAGCGGGCGCGTGTGTGCGTGTGTGTGTGGTTGGGGAGGGGGTTAAAATGTAAAAGACTTGATACGAGTGGATATGGCCAGACTTGTCGAGTCAGAAGAATGTATGGTTGCAGTGAGGGAATAAACATTAGTTAGGCAGGCGAGTGAGTCAAGAGGGAAAGGAAGAGCACAAGAGGAAAGGAATGGAAAACATTGTAGAAAGTATGTTAAGAGCGTGGTAAGTGCTATGGAATTGAACCGTTTGCGGGAAATGTCGAAAGGATAAGGCTGATGTTACTGAATGTAAATTTACAACAGAGAGTAAATGTAATCATTTCTAGTAAGCAAATGTTGACATGGTTTATCAGAGAAAAGAACGATCTCGAGGGCAAGCAGAAATGACGAAATGAAGCATGTGTGTGTGTGTGACAAGCTGGACAACACTCTCATAAAGGATGCGTCTCATAAAGGCATGAAACGCCAGGGTAAACTACTAGAGCTTACACTGGTTGCTATGTAGGAAAAGCAGAGCAGACATTTGAATCAAAAGAGACACGCACAATGGGAAGCGAACATAATGCTCAGTTACATGTGAATAGAGCACGAAGAAAAAGTGACTGCACACAATCGATAGACAAGGTGAATACGATATTACGGTGGGATCTTAAAAATAGTTTTCTGAAATTCAACAAAAGAAACAATACAATTGCAACTTAAACCTTACAGGATGTAAAACAACAATTTTAACAAAAATGTACCATTGTGTCTATTAACGCTCATACAATTCGTGGCTCCAAACAATTCACATTTATTTATAGAATATACTTATACATTTTCTTTATACTATAAACGATTTAAATGTCTTTACAAAACATTCAAATGTCACTCATCTGAGTTATGAATAGTAAATTTTAAAATATAAAGACCTGCTCGACTTTGGACATTAAGCATTTTGGAACAGCTGGCCAATAAATCCGTTTCGAATACCGCCACGAGTATTACATTACATTCCCGGAAAAAGCCAATCAGTTGATTTTCCAATTTCATTAACTGTTGCCACAAATCTCGTGACCCAACGGTGAGCAACATTTAAATGGAAATTTCACAATTAATATTTATTACATTACATCCGTGCCGCGTTCAATTACAAATTAACATGATCAATAAGCCGTTCTTGGGAGCGCTGGCGGCAGCACGCACCTGGGGCGGCGGCGCGATGGCGCCTCTGAAGACCCAAAGGGCGGGGAGTTGCTGGAAAGTAGTGCGGAGGCGGAACCTGCCTACACTTCGACGGGAAGTCAGCCAAGGACCAGCGTCAATGCACGGCTTCGAGTGACATAACACAAACGAGAAACAGTAGAATGCAGAGCAGTGTGACAAATTGATACATTATTTCGTGTTATTGATACCGTAAGAGTAGTGCATATTATTAACACGGGAAGTGGTGGTATTCTTCACCTAGTGGATGGTGAGATCCTGCGCCGATTTACACATCGGCTTGCAGGATTTTCTCCATCCAAGTGTCTCCCTTCAGCGAGGCGGTGGAACAGGTCGATCAAGCTGTAACATCCCTACCGGGATCTAGACATAGAAAGCGGTAGTGTAGTGCATGCAAGTGTAAGCGGGTGTAACAAAGGGGAGAGGGTAGGGTAAGGAAGAGGAAGGATTGATCGCGAGCGGTACGTAGTTCGTTTATTACGGTACTGGAGTACTGTTCCTGCATCCGCTTTGTATTGATCATATCAATTAGAATTCTCCTCCAGACGGCGAGTGAATTCGACCTAGCTCTCTAGCTAGTGTCAAAAATCCTACTACCATCAGAACTCAAACTTTATGACTTTCTGGTCAGATTCCTGCAATGGGATCAGTTGATGCCTGATGCACTTCAACCGGTGAAAATATGCAAATGAACAGGTCCATTTAGAAAAGTAAACAGATGACGATGGGAAAACCATAATGAAATGTGAAAGTGGAAATAAGCAAATTACCAGAATGTTTGGAAATATGAGAAACCAGAAAACTGCAAAGTTATCGTACGACGCGGCGACGTAACGAGATGAGACTGTGACGGTAGGAACCGTATGGTGGACGAAGTGGTGAGCTGGCGGAACGTAAAAGCAGACGTGCTGCGGCAAGGTTACAGGGTAAGGATTCGACTGTGAGCGGGAAAGACCGGGTGGTGGGGTAAGGTTACCCTTCGGCAGAGTGCGAGGCGCGGAGGGGGCGGGGCGCCCGCGGCACCGCTGACGGCGCACTTTTGTAGCGGAACGCGGCGGCGGGCGCGATGGTGGGCGGGGCGGGGCGGAGGCCGGGAACCCGATCTCGGGTTTAATTAATTCCCTCCTCGGCAAACAGCCTGCGCGCCCTCGCCGCAGCCGCCTCCGCCCCTCTCCGCGCGCGCCGCCACCTCCGCCTCCGCCCTTTCGACCGCCAGGCGCTCATCGCCCGCCGCCGCCGGCCTGCGCTTCCGGACAGCCTGCCGCCCCGCGGCGCGTGGATATCGCTCGCCTCTTCGCGCCGCTGACAGCGAGGCCGCCATGTCACCTGCTGCTCTCCCAACGCGACGCGATTCTCGAGCTTCCTTCTCGGGTTGCCTTCTCCGAATTTATATATCCGTCTAGACACTTGGCGCCCAAGGACATGTCGAATCCTTTCCGTTGCTTTTGAAAATTCTTCAGACGATGATCCCTTGACAGCGGTATCGCCAACAAATAAAAATATACGATCATTGCTTTTTCTAAGAAAGTACGGTACTCGTATTATGATACATGGATTTCACATTTCACTTATACTGTGAATGCTGTTAATAATTTTTAAAAAAGGGTTAAGGAGATTCTTTTGAATACCACTTGTAAACAATCATATTTGTAAACAATGAAATCACAAAGCTGACTTACTTGTAAAGTAATGAACAGTTAGATTGCGTACTGATATGAGATTGTGAAAGTAATCCAGAGAATATAAAACAGAAGATAAAATATACCAAGAGACCGGGCACGAGCAATAGACAACGACGCGGCGGGACGCGAAAAGAAATTGGACTTCGCAAACGATGCAGACTCCTCTCTATGGGGGGAACCGAAGCGGAATGAGGTAGAATGAGCTCCAACCATCAAAGGTGTATAAAAAAACAGACAAAAAGCAATTCTAAAGAATAATGAGACCTGGTACATCTAGATGAAACAAACCTACGTCAATAAACCACTGTTAAATAACAAAACTCAGACCTCAATTAAGTTAAAAAAGAAGAAGAGATAAGTGAAGGAATAGGCATGAAACAAAGCTCAAAGCAGAGATGGACGCAGATGCCAACCAAACGGATCCACAATACGAGGCCTGGTCTTCACCTCAACGGGGGCGGGGCTAGGGGGACGCGGCGTAACTCCTCTTGCCGCACAGAAGGCTCGAGGCGAAGGGCAAGGGCGGCGGGGGCGGGGCGGTCGCCTCCCGCTCAAGGGCTCTGTAATACGACCCCTCCAATTAAATCTCACCGTTTAATGAAAGCGCGTATTTGTCGAAACGCCGCGCCGCGCCGCTCCGCGAGCACTCAATGTCGGCGAGACCTGGGGGCCCTGGAGGGATCACGGAGGGGACCTAGAAGGAGCCTGCGGCGCAGCTCACAAAGCGAAGGCGCCATCTTATAGTGTTTGCGCGGTGGAACTCCTGCGGAGGTCAGGCGCATCTGGATAATTACTTGCGACATGCAAGTCAGGGAGAATAAACCTGATATACAAGTCCCTTAAAGGGCTTTAAGTTGGAGGACACTGATAACGTCTTGTAAATTAACTACAGAAAGTGTACCTATTACATTAAAAACTTGGTGGATTGCTTTAACTAATTTTTTGATCGGAATGTTTCTAATAAATCACTTTCCTACAAATTATTTTAAATTATTATGTGATGTGATCTGCTCTAATTGCATTTAATAATATTTTTGGATTATTTGTGTGTAAAGCTCGAATCTCAAAGTTAATACGCAAAAAATATGAAGTTAGGTCCATATGAGGACATCAAAACGAGCACAAAGGAACACAGATTGTCACACTAGCCTCCCGACGGAGGAATTACAACTTGTTACCTCTAACAACCTGCATCATTACGAAGACATATAATAGTCACTTGTTTCCCGTCGAGGTTTTGCCCCTCCCATCATTGTCATCATTACGAAAGAGGAATTACAAAGGAAGCGGGCGAAAGCGGGTTTGGAGAAACACCGCCCGCAAAATCCCACGCGATTGTGACGGCGCGTCTTCCGAACTGCCCCACAAAGCGAGGGGGCGCGGGGCGGCGCGGGGCGAGAAAGAAGGGGCTTTGTCCAAGATGGCGAAACCCAATTTCCCCGCCGCGCCGCAGCGGCTGGCGATCGCAAAAAGGAAGACTCGTCGCGGGCGGCGACGTGCACATATTAGCTGACCGCCGTCAAGCTCTTTCCTCCTCCTCCTCTTCCTCCTCCCTCTCCCCTTCCCTTCCGAGCCTTCTCCGACGCGCAAAAATCCTGCTGCGACGTGGAGCGGCCGAGTTGTTCGTTTGGCTAAGTTAATTTCGGGGCCGGCCGCCGCGCTCTGTATGCTGGGCTGGTCTCTGCAGCGGCGGCGGCGCGGCGGTCAAGTCAGCAACCGCACAATTTCCCCCGCCGCCGCCGCCGCCGCCGCGCCAGAGACGTCGCAGCGCCTGACGGCTGCGGCGGCGGAGGCGGCAGCTGCGCCGTGGCGTATTGAGCTTTCCCTCTGAAGTGAGTGTTTTGTGTTTCCGGGCGTGTCAACTACTCTGGTCACTAGTTCCGTGAGTGTAGTGAATTCGGAAGGTGGGGGTGTCCCTCTCCCCCCACAAACGTGTGACCAAGCCGTCGTTTTGCGCGTTTTCCTCGTCAGGGACTCACCCCCACAGGCAGGACAAACCCAATCCAACATGCGTGGTGGTGTTGTACGAGTAAATGTGTTGGGCGAAACCCTAAGGTAAGGATGGGACGAAAAAATCACGCGCGGTACGAGGACCGTTTGTTAAGGTGCCACTCTGGCAATCGCCTGGTATTAATCCAAGGAATCAAAGGAAGATTACATTTCAGTGTCCGGCAGAGAATTCCTCTTGAGTTCGATCTACCTAGCAATCCAGATTCGAAACATCCCTACAGGGACTGAAACTTACGACTACTCGCGTACTTCAACTCTGACTCTTCACTGTAGCTTCACTTCAAAAGCAATTCTCGTTGCACTGAAAACTCGAGAATGTCTTTGAGACAGCCAAAGCGTGAAGGAACAGAAAGAAAATACTTTTTTGGACGAATATTTTAAATGAATGATTCTCAGAAATACCGTCACTAATTATTTTAAAAAATGACAGAAAAAATTGCACAATGTAAACAATTAAATAACATCGGAGAAAGAAATAGCGGCAATTATAAGTTCAAATATGAATGTTACAGAAATCATATCTGCTGCGGAGCATGCAGCTTAAAAAAATGTTGTCCAACTTACCAAAGAATCGCCAAATACAGTGCGTAAATGAACCTCCAGCAATTTAGTCTTTGTCTCCAAATAACTGTGCCGCGCTGCTCTCCTTGCTCCCTCTCGCAGAGGCAAGCGCAGTCCGCCTCGGCCCCGCCCCCGTCACACCCGCGCCCTGAGGCCCCACGAGGGGCTGCCCGGCCGGGGCGGCGGCGATGGCGCCGAGTGGCGAGGCGCCCGCCGCCCCATGCATCCAGTGCTCTTCGTCGCCGGGACGCCACACCTCACCCTACTGGACACTCCACACCCTTCCCGGTTACCTCACTCCCCTCCCCGTAGCATCACTTCACGCATCTCTACCTCTTTTCTCTCACCACTACCTCCCCCTCACCCTCCCTCCGCCACCTACTCCTCCCGCCACCTCACTCCTCCCAGCCCTCCTCCTCCCAGCCACCTCACTCCCTCCCAGCCACCTCACTCCTCCTCCCAGCCACTCACTCCTCCAGCCCTCACTCCTCTCCCCTCCCGCCCATCACCCCTCCCGCTCATCCTCCCGCCTTTCGCCAAGTGATGTCCACGCTATCCTCCTGCTGCATGCCACTCCCTGCCGTGCTCCGCCTCAACCCTCCCATTCCCCACCCTACCTCACTTCACTCCGCGCCGCCCAGCGTCGCGACGCCGCGAAATATTACGCGGCTGAAAGCCGAACCTTTCATCTCGTTTGTGCGGACGATATTTGGGCGAAATGAAAATGTTGCGTCGACGCCCGCGCCTCCGGGCCGGAGCTTAAGGGGAACTGAGCGATGAATGCCCTGGCGGGTTGCTACGCGAGGTTAGCGATCGAGATTTTGCCCTCTCAGTGTGTTGTATGAAAGCGAAATTTCGTCAGGAAGAGTCACAACATGATAAACAGCGATAGGCCGAGTTATGCCTTATAGGTTTGATTTTTGCCGTTCGTATTCACGCAGCTCATTGAACGAAAATTATTGCGGCAAATGGATACAAATTCGTAGTTGTTTCTTTAGAAACAACAATAACATATTATTATTATTATTATTATATAATAATAATAATAATAATAATAATAATAATGTGGAATATAAATTTCCATAACACACATTGTCATAAGAATTGATGTGGCACATGTATAAAAGTACAGCAGCAGGAAACAGCAGATTAAAAAAAATGTGTATCCTCCTAGAGTAATAGTAAAAGGAAACATAAAATCAGGTACAGTTTAGAAAGATGGACTATTTTGGTCTTGGCATCAGAACAGAGTAAATGGAACTAGCTAATCCTTGCGAGAGATGATTAGCTTCCAATTACGTTTTTTGTAAACGTTCAACAGAACGTATTACTGAGTATTATAATCTTAAGTTTTGCGTTCATTTCAGTTTATTCATTATCAATTTCGATTCCAAACTTAGAAACACTACAAAAAACGAGTGTCTACTATAAATATACAAGAAATCGCAAATATCAAACATATCAAACGAAAAGACCATGGCAACGCTGTCACCGCCCAAGGAAAACGGAGCGGCGAGGGCGTGTCGCGTGTCCAGACCACGCGTGTTCGCTTACGCGTCTACGGTCTGCCAAAGCGCGAGCGCGTAACCAAACTGCGTTCGCTCGCGTTGCCAGCTCGATTCGCCTGCCGTCGACGCCCCACTCTCCCCCTCGTCCGCGTCTCTGGTTGCAAGCACAGGCGCGTGCCGCACCTCCAACGCTCCGCCTTCCCCTCCGCGCATCCGCGGGCGCGCGAAAGCCCCCGCAAAACGCCCGCTGATTAAATAAAAGTGTCGGCCGCAAAGCGGACGAGATAAGAACAATATTCGAAAATGCCTGTTGACTTTTATGCCGCAAAGCCCCCCGCTAAGCCGACCGCCGCAATTACTTGTACACGGAGTCGCCCGCCGCGCCGCGCGGGGCCATTTTTATTTTATTTTGTGCGGCGTAAAGGGCGCAGCCGCAGCGCAGTCGCGGTGTCATAATTCAGCGCGCGCAGCAGGCCGCTGGGGTGGGGACAGCGTTGCGGGCGGGTGATTGCCAAAGCTCCGCAATTAAATCTGGCGAGCGAGTCGACCCGCGGGTGCATGGGGGAGGCGGGGCGAGGCACCGCGTTGCAGCTCTGCCGGCGATGAAATAGAAGGGAATGATTTACCGATTTTTGATAAGAAAGGATTCTCGACTACTTTTCTCTCGTTGACTTACTACACTCGAGTACTAAACTCTGGGATACTTCAGAGGGAGAAGAATATTCTGGTGGGTAGACAGGTGCGCCTGCCCACAAACATTGTGATCAGAGTGTGGTTAAGGAAAAATATGGATTATATTACTATTATCACCCTATATTTCGTATTAATTGTTACGTAATTCATGTATACTTTCTTACTTAACAAGAAATGACGATCTACTTTGTAATTTTCAATTTATAGTTAATAATGATTAACAATTTTGAGTTGTATTTTCGTTGTCTGGAAACCATGTTGTGAATAGGCAAACATTTTAAAGTACACTAAAAAAATGTTGTGTATAACGATTGTGTTACCTGAATATTCAAATTGTAGAAAGGGAGCCAATATGACATCAGTGTGTTCAGTGAGAAACGGGAAAGCATGCATTTTTACTTTACATTAAATTATCATTTTGACTTGCTTGAAAAAATTGGAAATGAAAAATTATTTCAATTCCTTTCATGGAATCGTATCTGCACCATAAGTAGCACAATGATATCAAAATATCTTTTCCACTTTTTCTTCAAATTTAGATTGCGCAGTTCACAAAAAGGAAATTATGAGATAAAAATATAAGTTTTTATTAACCAGCAGGAAATTAAATAAAATTATATAAACAGAAGGTTCATTGGCAACTAAGGAATGAGCCCAGAAGTAAGCAGTGAGTTTTCTCCATCTTCGCTGACAAAAATTCCCCAAAGGATGAGACGCGAAGAAGAACCTAAGTAGCGTCGGACGGCCAAACGGGAAACATTCTGAAGGAAAGTCAGAAGTCGTGTACTTTGAAGGCGCAACCTGCAGTCGCCGTCTTTCCTCTGAGGAGATCGAGGCTCGCGTGGGGCATTTCTTATGCTGTTTGTCGCCGCGAGGCGGGGAGGGGCGGGGAGGCGCATGACGGGGTCAGAGGGTCGCCCGGAGCGCCGCCGCACCGCAGGCTCAGGGGCTGAGACGCAGCTTTGCCGCAACGCCGGTTCCCGCAGGAGCCGCCAGGCAACGCCACCGATGCTCTGGATGCTAGGACACTCGGGGCTACGTCTTGCCTCTCAGACGCATGTACCCAACTACGGTTTCTAATCGTAAAACAAAATGATACATTTTCAAGCAAATCTAAGGAAGAAAACAAAAGTCCGTTTAGCAAATTACTCGATTAGATCGCTGGGCACGAGCGGATCTGACCCGGTCCAACGAGGAAACGGACACCTATTCTATGTATTTAGCATGAGATAAATGAGGAAAATTCCTATTTAAATTTAATGGGTGATGTGAATAACCAAGAAACAGTTGCTCTGAACATCTTCGCATGAGCATTTGGTCCGAGTATATTCTCTGATCATTAAGCATAAGCTCAGCTTCTTATGAATATAAATATTCTCAGAATGATGAGTATATTCTCATTTGTCTCGCAAATTGAGAATATTCTAATTTGTCTACGAAGCTGAGGCATTTTTGTTCCAATTCATACTGTTATAGAATTTTTGTGTGGTTTTAAACTTATCTCGTTTACTTGCTGCCAGGGCATGTTGTTTATGAAGTCTGCTGTTTCTGATGACTATTTTTCGAACTTAGGCTTTAATTTCACATATATTGGAGCAAATCTCCACAAGGTCCATAATGCAAAAGCGTTTCAGTTGCCTAAAGCATCACACACTATTCTCTTGTTTCGGCTCGGGATCCACCTTACCCTTACAAAGTCGGCTACTTATATCCACATGCACGTCAAAACGAGTTCTATCATTTAACAATGAATGTAGACATAGTTTACGTTTCATAAGAGACATGGGGCATTTTCCCAAATTTCAGTTTGAAATGAACGTTTGTTCGGTTAATGACTAGCCCTGGGTTAGACTTTTGCGACAAGCAAATTGCAGAGCGTTCTTTAAATAAGGAGCTAACAAAGGTTACTGTGTCATCCAAGATATATAAGATCAAGAAGAATAGCAAGTACAAGTGACTCTTGCTGTTCAGCGCCTGCAATAAAATCGATAGATTTCTCGTCCCAACCCATTGGTGCGAATGGCGGCACCATTACAATAGCAGGAAATATTATTTCACCCAGAGAGGTTTTTACTTGAATGCATTCAATTGTTGATAATTACTGATAATACATGTTTTACGAAAGATGCAATAAATATAGAAAGGAATAAAAAAGGCTAATTAGTAGCGTAGGGGAATAGAGTGAGAATGGGACAGGGAGCTGAAGAAACGAAGTCGAACCCGAGGATCAAGAAGGGGGAAGCGAGTGGGAAACTTTTTAGTCAGAACAAAGAAGGAGCACGAGAGAAGAAGAGAAAGAAGCAAGAGGGGGGGGAGACCGAAACCTCGAAAATGTTTGTTTGCGGAATCGCACGGGCACATTCCTGTTTCCAAGAATAAAGCCGCCGCATTATTCGCGTTATACATATTTTAGCCCCTCAAATTAAAAAACTTTCTCCCCTGCCTGCGGGCGGGGACGCAGCCCGCGGCCGAGCCGGAGCCAGGCCCAGCGCGGAGTCGCAGGGCGAGGGGCGGGTGGAGCCGGAGGGTATTTCGACGCCTATGGCGCCCCGCGCGGCCGTTTCGCGGAACTCACGCCCGCGCTGCCGCGTGTCCCTTCCTTAATCTCTGCAATCTCTTCATTTGGACGGAGAGCAGTTTGTTCGTGCCTGCGGAGTGACCTGCTGCGGCAACAAAAATTTTTTCGTAATTCTTCAATTTCGTATGTAAGCAGCTCGGATGAAAAAGAGACGAGAAGTTTTCAAATGCACGAGTATTGTTCTTGTACGAAATTTCTTCGTAGATTTCCCGTTGTCATCTAAGTCTTTAGAAAATATGGAATGTTGAATTTTCAGCGGGTACGTTCTCGGCTATTTCCTCAGAGTAAAGAAGTAGAAACAACGATGCCCTGATGAAAATTATACCCTTTTGTATTCGTCATTGTTTTCGCTTCAGAATTTCGTTTCTTCATTTCTTAAGCATAATTTATCAGAAAGACCATACTGGGAATTTGATTTGTTTAAGTTATTAGACGTATAATCTTCTAAGGTGAATGTGTTTCTGACTCCACTAGGGAACATGTTAACGTAATGATGTATTCACGAAATTATTTCGCTACGTGATATTTCGTATGTTTCCTCTTAATTATTTCTCTAGTAATAAAAATGAATGCTTATTGGTGAAACAGTACACTGAATTCTCGCTCTTGATTTTATTATTTCGTTGTTCTGTATCCTAGATAGTTTCTCTCCAACTACTGTACCCCATCAATCAACCGGCAACATCTGCTCATAAATTCTTTCAAGCTGCAAGCGACTTCCATACTTCCGAACAACCCACTTCCCATCTGCTCCTTCGGCTTCGTGTCCTACCATCAAACAGGGGTCCGCAGCAGGTAAGTCAGAGAGCTTCATCGCTTCACTCACGGCAACACGCAGCTGCCGAGCTCGGCGGCCCGGCCGAGCCTGGCGTGGTCCGGCCCGGCCGGACCCATTTCCCCGAATTGCCCTTTCAGTGCTGCCAACTTTCCGAAACGGTTCCCCCAGCGCTCGCGCCGCGTTCCCTCCGGGCTCGCGATGTGAGGAAATGAGGAACAGCCTCGCCTCTAATCCTCGGGGAGAGGAGCTGCGCGAGGGGAGCGGAGAGGAGGTGATAGAGAGGAGAGAATCCCCGCGCTGGTAACTCGCGCAGCGGCCCGTGGGCTATGGAATGCTCCCGCGAGTAGGCAGTGAAATTTTTTAGCAGGGCGCTCCTTTCATAAGTCTATTCAACGTTTTGAAAGCCTTTGCAGAACAAGAAACGATCCTCTGGGTCCAGAAATATGTACATGCGAGAGCAGGGGCATGAATACGAGTAAGTCACACAGCCCGAATAAAGTTTATTATCTGAAAATGCTATTCGCGTGCATTGAGAGGGTCCTTGGTGAACGATTTATTACTTCTTGAAGTAACAGTGGAGGGTATCCTTTATCGAATGAGGACTAATTACATTCCGAAAACGCTAACCTTAACAAATCCTTCAATCCTTAAGATTTAAAGCGAAACCATTCATTTACATTTCTTTCCGATTATTATATGTTCAAACTTACGTCTGAAATGTACAAAAAATTCTAAGAAATTACGCATTTTTATTGTACAAAGAAAGTGTTGGGAATCAGAACAGTATTGCAGGTTCAAATATCGAAAAAAATATTTCGTATTACTCTGACGCACATTCACTCATATTTGCAGATGTATTTTTAAATCAGCGTACGATAATGTCACGAAGACTTCTCGACCATTGAGATAATTTACTTGTTCCACAAAAAAAACAACTAACATATCATTGTAAATTCTATTTTTTCCTACATTTCCAGCATTATATAAAATATTTCATAATGTCTTCTACTGATGAGATGAATTATAAAACAATCCGTTTACAAGGTTCCTGCCATCGTGTACACTAAAAAATTACACATTACCTAACCCGCAATGCATCCTGCCGAGAATGTGACGTAAGCCGTAATTTACTGCTCCACGCTGCACAGCTCGTAACGTCTTCCAAACAACAGTGACACAAGGTAGTCGGAAACTGCCGCAAAAAGCGCTCGCTTCTTCTTCTTTCCGGGCGGTCGTAACAGCCAAGGAGCTGCGCCGCGACGCACTGCAACACAGCAGGCGCGGGGCGTTGACTCCGCGGCAAAAAGGCCCCGAAAACCAACGTGTGGGTTCGCTTCGAGAAAAGCCAGCTGCAGGCGCCGCGCCGCGCCGCGGGGGAAAGAGGGGGGACGCGTGCCCCACACGCACGGGCACGCCTCGGGCCCTTGCCCTCGCCTGCCCCCCCCTTCGGCCCCGACGTCACAGCTGTGTCTTCTCCTTGGTGCCCGTGACACGACCGGCCTGCTTCTTGTCTCTCGTCTGCGTTGGAAACACGAAACACTAGGCCCCGGGGAAAAGGGTTCTTATTAAATGGTATCTAATTAAGAATGAGTTGTGATATGCTGACAACTTTTAATCCAGATGGAAGGCAGTTTTCTTTCCTTGACGTTTGACAACATCACACACACACGCGCAGGCACACTAACACACAGAGTTCTATAAAAGAAGATTCTTACACTATGGAAGAAAGAGTTTAATACTCAAATGCAAAGAGCATTATTAAACTACTTTTAATAATAAACTATTATATTGAGAACATTTTAAACTTTCGAGTCCTTCGAAGGAAATGAAAATAATAATACAATGTGAAAATGTGAAGCCAGGTTCACGCAGAAAAATGAACAGCACATACGGCAGATAAAACGAATGATCCACAGAAATTCGCATCAGGAAAAAGAATTCATGTGGAAAGAGAAAAGAAAGAGTCAATGGTGATTAGTTCAAATTTATCACAACACTGCTTGATAATAAATGTTCACATTCAAAATTACACCGATTGCATTTAAATATAAAGTCATTTAGGAAATTATCAAAGAAATTAAAAATTAAAAACCAATACTCGTAATTAACTAATTCATACTCAATTGATAATGCACATTTTTCTGTTAAGGTTGTCGAAACCATTTTGGAGTAATTTAAGATAAACGATAAAATACAATTAAAAGCGAATAATAAATGTGACCTGATAGAGGACAAAAAATAGAAAGAGCAACTGAAGTTAGAATTGTAATACGTAAGAAGAACATTAAAAACATCACGGAAGGTATGTTGTCATTGGGAAGAGAGAAGCATTGAAGTGGCAGCATGTACGTGGAATGTTGAGGAAGGGCGGGCCTAGTGCATCATGAGCGGGGGAGACGCACGCCCAGTGATGAGTGCAGCGCGGACGCATCTGAGCAGTGCAGGCGGGCGAGGCAGGGAAGAGTGAGTTCTGTCCTCAATTGGAAGGAGTGGGATGGGAGGAGTTGTGCGGGGTTGTGCCGGATTGGGCTGGATTGGAGTGGGTTGGGCTACACTGGGTTGGACTAATTTGGTCTGAGTTGGGTTGGTTTTGCCGGGTTGGGTTAGGCCGGATTGTGCGTGGTTGTTCGGGGTTGTGCGGATGGGCATTGGATGGGAAGGAACTGGTCGGCTGGGCGACGCAAGGCGCCGCGTGTGTGGCGAGCGGGGGGGGGGGGGGCGTGCTGTGCAGACCGCGCTTTGCATAAGGGCCGATGAGCGGCGATGTCGTTAACCCCAGTTTCCGCACTAATCGCGTTTGCCGTCGCTAAGCGCTTTGCGCACAGGCGCCGTTGTGCGGGCTGTGTGTGCTCGCCTCCGAGAGGGATGGCGCAGGCCCAGCCGCCCCGCCCTCCCCATCCCGCGAGCAGGATCCGCAACGCGGTCTTGCGTAGATGCTGCACTCCGTCAAAAGAGCGGGCGACCACAATATTTATTTACGTATAGAAACTATCCTCGGCGACGAAGGAAATGTCATTGACGAGGCGACTGTAGGGGGTCGAAATCCGAAATGAGTAGTCAAGCGCTTTCGCACACGTGTGTATATTATTTTTTGAATGTATTTTTTTTTATACTTACAAATACATATTCCTGGAATCATTTTTAACAAGCGACGCAGCATTTATGTTGATTCAAGATGTTACAGTGTTTTGTTTGCTTTGAAGGACGCGTACGGCATGTCTTATGATGCCATTCGAAAATCGCAAAATAACATTTTCTAAACAATAGACAGTGACGATAAGTACTAGTTTTCATGTAATAGAATTAAAATATTACTTACATAAATAGTCGAACAAATATTTTCACACTGAAACATTCTGAAAGTATTAGAAGTTATAGAAAATGCTAAAACTTCTCTCCAGTTTCGAATAAGTGACAGCTAATATACTTAAAATACAAATTAGAATAGGTTTGCAGGGAGGGGGAGTCGTGAATTATTTTGGTAACATTTACGGCGAATGAAGGGGAATGAGAAGACGGTGCTACTGGGGGAATTATTTAAGCTCATCAATGGCAGTTCTGATCAACCTCAAGACTTCATTAACGTGAACTACTGGTTAAGCACTACTGAAAATCTATTTACGTAGGACACCCTTGAAGGGTATTGACACTGTACTAGGACACCGTGATTGGACAACATGAAATGAAGAGTGAAGAAAGCACATTTTTAAGCACACAAGCATTAAATTTTGAATGCGTGCGATTTAATATATTATTGTACCTCTGAAGTAATAAACCCAGTTGTAGTTAAAAAATGTTACATTTTAAGAATACAAAGCTTCTCATCCAATGAACGAAAAATGTTCGTCTCTAGACGCTGACTGCAACCGAGGTCGACTGGAAACAATTTTATTAACTTTCACTAAAAATAACACAAAATAGCTTTCCATTGTCAGCAATGAAAGGATTACCGAAACGACACGTTCTCATTTCACGGCAGTTCCAAACTCCGTTTTGCAGTCAACAGCAATGTTCCATTTTCCACACGAGCAGTTCTACGATTAGCGCATGGGGCGAAGGAAGTCCCCACGGGGCGGATCACGAATCAAAACTAGATCCCTTTATAGGAAATATTTAATTTTGTCTGTTCCCCATCCTATATATCATTCAAAAATAACACAGAATAAAATATTAAACAAAAATTGTAGAGCAAAGACATCAAACAGAAATGAACCGTTGAGCGTCACTTATTTCTATTTATTAGAAAAAGCAATGGTGATTTTTGAATGTTACCTTTTCACTTATTACACTTATTTTCATACGCTTAATTTTGTACGCTTAAGAATGTATTATGTTATTTATTTATGTAATTATTTGTGTAATTATTTATCTATTTATTTGTGTGTTTTCGTTTGAATTGTCATACAACATAAATCAATCTTCCTGAAGCAAAGTGGCAGGTCTGCAGAAATAAATCCAAAAAAAAAGTGGGCGGGGCCCGCCCGCCGCGTGAATCTCTCCACCCGGAAGCGCCGTCCGGCGCGCGTGGGCGTGGGCGTTCGCGTGCGCCGCCCAGCTGGCGCGGCCCACGGGCGCGAGGCACCGCTTCCGGCGGCCGCCCGCCAGCCACGCCCCCGCCCCCGCGCGAGGGCACGACCCGCCACGCGGCAGCACGCGAGGAGGCGACGGGACAAGCACACACGCGAAGGAGGGGACAAAGAAAATAACTGGAGCAGAAATTACATTTTAACCCAGTTTCATCCTGTGTCCTCATTTGTGATCACCACAACTAAATTGTCTGAAGAAAGAAAAGCACAGGAAGAAGAGAGAACGGACGAGACGAGGGGAGAGGAAAATAATGAGAGGAGAGAGGAGAAAGGACAATGTAGGGAGTGGAAAAGGAAGACAGGACAGTGGAACCGAGGGCAAATAAAATAAATTTTAAGAAATATTTAGAATTTTAAGACGTTCCTTTAATTGAATGATAACCCATTATCATCCGACGTGTTCATTTGACCCTAAACAGTGGTGCTTGGATGGCGAGGAGGAGAAGCACACGAAGAACAGAGAATAGTCGAGTCGAGAGTAGAGGAAAAGTGAAAAGAGAAATGGAGATGACATCAGAGTAGGCAAAAAACAAAACAAGATGAATGGAGAGGAAAAATGAAAGACGATAGGAGAAAATAGTGGATAAAGAAGTGAAAGAAGGATGTTGAAGTTGTCGTTTTTAGCTAAAACTAAGTAGAAACAAAATCACTGAAAATGTAGAAAAAAATTCAATATCGGCAGTCGATAATGTTTGGAAAAGTAAAATGCAACATTGGTAAAAACGTAAGTGAATTCTTTACGATTAAATTCGGCAAGCAATAGAAATATAACTTTATTGTACGTTGTAAAAGGAAATGTGAGTATGAAGATAATTGATACAACATAGAGAGGAGGGTCAGTGGCAGTTATGCCAGCAAGGCAGATATCTTGCTTGTCTCCTTTCATTATAAGATATACAAGCAAGGTATCAGCGAAAAAAAAATAGTGGTCTGCAGTGGCTCGAGAACGATGAAAGAGTTTTCTACAACAAAAACGACCGATCTAACTGTGATCACGCTTTTCAACGACTACATCGTCTCCCTAGATTTTATTGCGGGAGTAGCTAGGAAATTGTCAAGCGCAATATAAGAGCGTATTTATTTAATTTAATTTCGTTAAACTTCTATTCGCTCGACTTACGCTGCATAGGATCTTGACCTCAGTCACGAAAGACATTGTCTTCAGCTATTGCATACGTACCTTCCTCTTCTATATTCACAAGACGTTTCGCAAGACTAGAGAGCATTGTCCCCATTACTATGCAAAATCCTCATGTGAAAGACGAAATGTAAATTTCAAACACGCAGTTCTACGACGTGAAACATTTCGTTCTAAGAAATAAAACACAAAACAAGAAGACAGCAAACCTCCACGCTCTCCACTAACAGGAACCGTTTTGAGACGAAATATGTGATGATGTTCACTTTGATATCCAAGTCAATAAGAAGCAGTGCATTTCCATGCATCAGCATAAAATAAGCAACTCACTGCCATTAATTCCGCGCCCGGGAGCACCGTGCCATATGGCGGGAGGGCCGCTCTCGGAAAGGGAGAACCGTCTCAGGAGGATAATCCACGCGCACACTCCCACGATGGCGCAAATATGGACGCCAAACGAGTGCTAATCAGATTTTTTTCCCGGAGCTTCAAGTAAATATTCAATAAAACTAAGTTACTTCTTAGGTAGGGACACCTTATATTATGAAGTGAAATTAAAAATAAATTAGAATCATTCAACTATAAAGTTTCACAATGTGATAGACAAACAAACAATAAATTCATTATGTTGTTTATAAAATACTATTTTTTCAATTAATTTAAATTATACAATTTCTTGGCAAGCATATTATTGTCTTTTGTAGAAGTCTCTTTTCCGGGACCACGTTCTTTTGCAGAACTCTCTTTTATAACACCATGATGATCTGCAATTATTCACAAAAGGAAACTCATTAAGGAAGGTAACGCACTTATTGTTAGTACTCAGATTTATGTCTGTAGAAAATATATCTTCTCTATGTCTTGAACAACCTTAGACTTTAAACCGGACCTTTATATTTTTTTATTCAAAACTGATATTCAATTAGAGGTCTAGCGCATCTAGTTACCCTATTATTTTAAACTGTACCTTTGTCTTCAGAGGGTAATTAAATTGAACTGACACTACTGCACTTTACCAATACAATATTATAACATTTACATGGCATATATGTCAATTTCCTTTTAATACTCCTTTTCAAAATAAAAAATATTATTTTTGGTTTTAAAACAAAAAACTACGTGTTAAAGAGTTTTAAAAAAATTTCGTATTCTATATTGCAAATTGAATTTTACACAGTTAATTTCATTGACGCTACAAAGCGAAAATATTCCTATTTTGTCAAGTAGATCAATGAGCAAATGGGCGTGTGCTAAGTTGCGAGCTCACTCGCTTCTCTTTGCCGTGTGCTACGCTGCGTGCTACCTCCGGTCGGACGTTCCGTGCGTGGCGGGAGCGGAAGACGCGTGCATCCGCGAACTGGCACGCACTCACGGACGGACGGACGGACGTGGAGGCGGAGGCGGAGGCGGAGGCGACGGCGGAGAAGAAAGAACCGGTTCGCGGTGCCGGAAGTGGGCGGTCGCCGCTGGAAACCGGACGCCGCCGCCGCTGCCGCCGCCGGCTGTATCCCGACCACTGTTGCCACTGCGTCTCGTGGAACTCCCGTTCAATAGCCGATGCCCTTCACACTGAACTTCTCACAGGGCAACCGCTGCAGCATCCTCTAGCGCGATAAACAACGTCTAGACATTGGTTGCACAGCTTCTGTACGATTTTCTTCAGATCTATAAGTTCGTTTAGAAGAGAAAATTACTTCATAAGGTACTAGAATATTGTTAGAGGATAAGGGTTAGAAGGTAAGAGAATGTTGTTTTAAAATATAACGATATAAATATGAACGATCCGGCAACAGTGGCTAATCTCTTTAACCAATACTTTTCGAGAATTGCTGCCGATCTCACTAAGGGTCTTCAGGCATAAAATTCAAAAACATACTATGGGTGGTACTGCATTTGTGCTTTGCTCCTTAAAGTTCTTGTTTTGCATCCAACCGCAACACTAAAGTCACAACGTAAAAAAGGATATGCGTGTTATTTTTGTAACATGATTACTTTTGGCTTCGATATGAAGTCTGATGCATATTAGCAGTAATGCCTAAGAAAGAGTCATTCCGGAAGTTAAAATAAGATAAAATGAAATCATTGCATAAACAAACATTTCGAAGTCCGATTCTGCAGAATACAGGTGTTGCTAGTTACTCTCGTCATCCAAAGCAAATATCAAGGACATGACATCTAAACACGGAGAGAGCGGGTTGTTATGAGGCAGAGAAATGAGATGTCGTCCCTGAGACACACGGAGTGGTACAATTGACTCCCCAACATGCCAGTAACGAGGAGCCGTGGTTGAGCGCTAAGTGCAAGGGCGACAGCAGCGTCACAGGTAAGAGGCTCGGATAGATCCTCTACGGAGACTGGCGTCGGTGCACGGGAGGGAGGGGAGCAGGGGCAGCAGCTGGCGAGCGGCTGGGTCGGCCTCCCCCAACTATCTTATCCTGGCAGCGGCGAGCGCCGGGGGGGGGGCGAAGATAATGAATGTTTTTGTGCGCCCGCGCCGCTTCCTTTTCTTCGCGATGTTGCATGCGCGCTGCTCGCAATGGCAGGGAATTTACTTCGCCCGCCGCGCGCTGGGCGATGAGCGAAGAACGTTGTGCGATGGGGCGATGGGCGATGGGCGATGGGCGATGGGCGATGGGCGATGGGCGATGGGCGATGGGCGATGGGCGATGGGCGATGGGCGATGGGCGATGGGCGATGGGCGATGGGCGATGGGCGATGGGCGATGGGCGATGGGCGATGGGCGATGAGCAACATTTATATTTCTGTATACAGTTCGTCTGTATTCACTATCAACAGTCAAAAGTGAAAAGCATTTGAGCAATGCCACTGACAGTTCAAAAGCAATACTCAGTATTTAATTGATGTACGCGTTCGGCCCATTGTAATTATAGCGAGGTAACATCTCTTTCTTTTTCGACTAACCAGCAAAACTAGAAACGTTCAGGAAACCATGTTCATACTGTAATATATTGTAAAATTGCTTCGTGGATTAATAAAAATAAACGATCACGAGAAAATGATTTATTTATGTAACATAGTGGAAAATGAGACATTGAGCTCTCACATGAGTAATTAAATGAGTGAAACATGTAACAAATGAGACGCTTTTTTTGAAATTGTCGACTCATTTACAAGATAATAAATGTATGACTTAAATGGTTGGTGTTGGAATGAGTGATTTGTGATGACTAAGAATCATACTTGTAATAACCGAATCATTATTTCGCCGAATCATCATTATAACCGAATCATTACTGACGATCAATATACTTTGATGCGTTATGGACGTTAGTTTTGACTTCTGAAATATTGTACATGCATTTCTAAGATTGTTAAAATCCCTGCTTGAATTTCATTGATATAACATATTTAAAACCCAAATTTAAACATGTATGGTTTAGATGCTCGCGTTAATAATACAGTTAAGAATACAAGTATCTACCTCGAAGTAGTTTCTTACGTAAACCATTTACACCAACGTCCCACAAGATAAACACATTCCGATTTAAAATCAGCAAAGAAGCAATCTCAAGGAAACACGGCATCGCACAGTCAGGTCACATTCCAATTACGAGTCCTCCAATCGCATCGTGCTGCACTTTTCCGCGCCGCACTCGCCGCCGCCGCCATCGCCAAGCACCTCACGCTCCGGGGGAACGAGGCGATCGCCCAGCGCCCGCCCCCAGGCGCCCACGGGCGATGCTCGCTGGGCCGGGGGCTGCGTCGTCCACGCACGGGAACCCCCCGCGCGGCGGAAGCACTTGTGCCCGGCGATTGGGGAGGCGGGGTTTTGACTCCGGAGACTGCGGATCACGATCAGAGATGCTGATTCACGACACCGACACGTCAAGGAACCGAGAGGTGGCCGATGGAGCTTTCGAAGGAGTGGGGCGCAACCGGGAAAGATGTCAAAAACTACGCTTACCTACTTTTGCTTTTATATTTCAGTTCCGATTTCCTATTTAGATGCAATAAATTATCCATTCATTCAATAATGATGACTTTTTCATTTACTACCTCTTCTTTTGCTTTTTCAAGACGAAATAAAGTGACTTGCCCTATTACTGGCGGGTAGATTTGTAAGTATTCAACAGCCAAGTGTTTCCGGGCACAATTTTATTTTTCATGTGATTTGTTTCTCTACTCACCTTCTTGCCTCCTAAAAGTTAAAATGAGGGGATCATATCAGAGAGCCAGGACAGACCGGTCTCAACGAAAACCCTCGTCCATACCTTTCAAATTGCTCTTCGCTGTTCAGATGCTTTTAATTTAAATACATTAATGAAAGAGAACGTTACTATTTGACCTAAGAGAAGAATCGGGCCTGGATGAACCAAGAAGCGAAACAGACGTGAACCTTCAGCAGGCCTCTCTCGTAAACTGCTGTCAACGCGATTTGTCCGTCACGAACCCTTTAGAAAGTGCACTTCCAGCCTGAGCCCATGAAAAGCGCGTACGGAACCTGCCTTCACTAGTCTCCCCGATCTACTACTTCCCTCGCGGAATTACACGTGTCAGCATTCCCACGAAGCCCTTTGCGCGGCACGGGCAGGCGCCCAACGCAGCGAGCCAAGGGCTCCCGCCCTAAGCACACCCAGAGCACGTTCATAACGACGGGCGCTTCCAAGGAACACAATAATCCGAAAATGGAAAATAATCAAGAGGAGCAGAAGCTATCGCGGCGCGGTGCGGCGCCCCTCCGCAGTGTAACGCAGGCCCAAGCCGACGGCGCGCCCTTGCCTCGGAGGGAAGCGCTGACGCAGGGAAACGGGGCCGCCGCGCCCCGCCGCACCGGGGCGAACCTCAGGGCACAGGGAGCAAGGCGACGCAGGGGACGAGCACAGTGTGGCGACCGAACTTTTTTATAAGGCTAAACGTTGCTTCTTTCTTTCTCTTTTCTTCTTCTCCTCCTTTCTCTTCTCTTCTTCTTCTTCTTCTTCCTTTCTCTTCTCTTCCTTTTCTCCTTTCTCTTCTCTTCCTTTTCTCATTTCTCTTCTCTTCCTTTTCTCATTTCTCTTCTCTTCCTTTTCTCATTTCTCTTCTCTTTCTTTTCTCATCTCTCTTATTTTTCTCATCTCTTCTTTTTCTTCTGTAGGAGCTACAACACTCCATTGAGCGTTTTAGCCTTCTCCACAGCAGCTATCCATTGTTTCGATCTCGTACTTGGGACAGCCCAAATCCTAATTTCCAATCTTCATATGCCATTCAACACCTCTTTCTCCTATTTAAATTGCGGTTTTCCTTTCTTTTGAGTCGATAAGGGGCACCAGTTAAAACGTTTTTTTTACTGCTCTGCTCTCACCCATCCGGCAAAGATTTTATTATTAATTAAATTGTTAATTTCAAATTACGCTGATTCTCTACGTACCATCAGTGTTCTTTACTAACCCATAGATTCATCTCTATTTTTCTTTAAAAAATTAACAAACTTTCCATCCCTAACAGACGGGCCAAGGACCGCGCGCGATTTTTTCTTACTCTTCCTTTTTTTATCACGCCTTCCTTGCACACACACTTACAAGCACTACACTATCACACATGTCAGGAAATCAGCTGGCAGCTTAGAGCTCATACCGGTGGTGGCGGTGTCCTGCGGGGAGAAGAAAACCCCAGGCACCCCGACGCGCAGGTCGGCCATCGCCAAACCCACCATCTAGCGGGAGAAGAATCACCGACACGTCCCGGAATAAAGCATTCACTACACTTACGACACAGTAGTTGACGCGCTGAGAACCATCTATCAATCACTCTTATGCCAACCCGTTACATGTGAAGATGAGCGCTAATGGGTTGAACAATCAAGTCGATGTGGGCAGAGCAAATCCCTCACTGCGCGTCGCGGAGGTGGATTGGCAGTGCACCGGAGCAGAGCGCTCCCTGAAAGGCAGGGGACCGGCCTTCGCGGACCTTCTCCTCGCCCGCGCCTCCCCACGGGCCAATTCCCCCCTCCCTCCCGCCTCGCCCCTACGGCGGCCGTGCCTCCCTGAGGTCGCATCGCCGATGGCTCAGGCACCGCAGCTGTGCCTTCCCAGTCGCCATTCTGTCGCACTGGCCAACCATGGCTTCACGTCGTTCTACCTGCTACCAATATTTCTCCACATCTTTGTTATTCAGGAGCCATCTCCGCATTAGAAGCTGTTCCCTAATCAGGAAATCATCCCTTTATCCGAAGAATACACATTTTGTGTAGTGCATACAATTTCCTATTGATGATTCCATTTCAGAATTATATTTCTTAATTTGTAATTGTTTATGTTATGTTTCACTTAGTTGCATTTTAAACAAAGAATTTATTTATGGTCTATACTGTGTTCTTGTGCTTAACCAAGCCTAATTTCGGAAGCTTATTACACTTGCAGAAAACTATTATTTCTTCGCATTTCTAATACCTGTTCATTTTGCACACGACGAAATTACGAGTAGTATGTGCGTAGGTCCTACGAATTCAACCCAGCAATCTCACGAATCTGGCGCGTTCTTGTGCTCAGAGCCCTGTCCTTAATTCCCTATCTTCAGCCCTATTTCTACCAACGCACCGGCGCCGCCCTACGTTGCCCTACAGAGGGCCCTTCCGGTGCCAGCATCCGGCCAAGCCTCATCACATATCTCGAGGCCCCTCTGCGCCTGCCCCGCCCCGCCCCGCCTCCACCCCCGCCGGCGCTCAACCTCCGCAAAGTTCCGCAAGGCGACACCGACGCCCTCGCTCGGTGCTAAGACCTCGACGATCTCAGCACATGCCGCCCCCGCCCCCGCCCCCACTCGCAAAATGCCTCTCGCATTCCACCTCTTCGCTGCGGTCCCCGTAAAATTCTGTCTAATTCGTTTCACGTTTCGCCCCCAGAAACTTTTCGACGAGAGCTCGCCCCAGACGACGCTAAGGACTGGGACGAAGTGGGGGCGAGAGGGCGAGAGGAGGGGGAAAGGAAGGCGGAGGTCGACCGAGGAGCCGGAAGGAGGTGACCTAAGAGGCACAGAGGAGAGGAAAGAGAAAAAGAGACATAGAAGGAAAGCAGTGTTAGAGCCCAAAAGGAAGGTAAATAACAAGGAAAATTTAGAGCGAGAAAATGTACGTCCAAAAGATAAATGCTATTTAAACAAGAAATTGAATTAGATTGAAATATATAATTCTGATTAAAATACTTGTCTTAAACAAGCCGAACTCTGAACTTACGTATTCTATAATTTGTTTTACTTTCCTCTCAATTCATACAACTGAAAAACTGATGCAATTTCCACTTATTCATCAAACCTATGAGGCAATGCGAATGTTTAATATTTTTCATTTCGGTTCTGTAAAGAAAAACTTTCGTTTTACAATATTTTGCTTCACCCCCTGTTATATACGCACTCGTTCATTAGATTGTTAAATAAAAATCCGAAACAGGATGTTGGTAACATTGTCATGCAAATATATGTATCACAACTAGAAAAAACACAATTTTCCGGCAAACGTTCGCGACAGGAGCCTTCACACAATGCTTACGCGATCTAGAAACGTCGCCAGAGCTGAAAGCGAGCGGAGAGACGAGATGCGTGTTACATTTCATTTGAGGTTTCGCTCGCACCACCGAGGCGCGCGCAGTTGACAAATTAAATTAAGGTCTCTCTCTGGAAGTGCGCTTGATAAGGGTCCAGCGGAATCAACGTGTCCGCCAGCAACCTCTCACGGAGCGGCGGCGTTTGTGAAGAATAAAAAAAGCGCAGACGTTTTCAAGTATCTCTAAGAATTTACAGATTTCACGTCATCGGAAAAACTTGTGCAACATCATATTTGCGAATTCTATGTTAATTATAACGTTTGCTTGAACAAATTACGAAAGTCATTACTGAAATTCATTACCAAGCTAAAAAATTTATGTTTGTACATTTTTTTTGCTATTACTAAACTGAATTTGAAAAGAAATCGATTATTTTCAGGACTAAATGAAAATACATTCGGAATACGAAATAGAGAGCTTCTTGAAATTCCAATGAAACATTCATTCTTTATGATCTGCAGTAACTACTATGGTGACTAACATCACATGCAATGACAACTATGGTACCGTAATATTACGTGCCACTCATTTTCACTTTGTAAACTACTTGTAATGGAATCGTGAAAGCAATTTCCAAAACCAAAACAATAGTGAATGATGTGGTTGTGAATATGGTAACATTCTTGGCAATGGTTTCTGGCAGATAATGTTGATTATAATGGACATCGCTACTGTGTACTATGCTGATGGTGATTGTCGTAGCGTATGCAACGAGAGTGTCAGTGGAATCGGGTGCCAGTGCAAAGGGGTAGAGTGAGGCGTGGAAGGGTAAGGCGGGGAGAGGCGGGGCGAGGCGAAGAGAGGAGAGACGAGGCAGAGCGAGGCGAGGCGAGGCGAGGCGGGGCGAGATGAGGCGAGGGGAGGCGAGGCAGGACCGAAGGCGCCTATGGTACCGGTGGCGCCGTATGGGGACCGGCAGCGTCGCCTCGACCACAACCACAGCTACAGAGGCGACGCAGCGCGGCGTTGCGTGGCGTGGCGAGGCGTGGCGAGGCGAGGCGCTGCGCGGCGCCGTCAATGCGCTGAATAGCGCCGTGAGCGCCATCCGGCGCCCGGGCGGCGTATGGGGAGGAGGGTGAGGCGCGGGCGTGAGCACGGAGGTGGGCGTGGGCGTGGGCGAGAGGTTTATGCGCGGCGCTGATTTGCGCTGTGAAGCCGTGGTGGCCGCCGGGCGATACGCCGCTATTGAGGCGCCCGCCGCGTTCGCAGCCCCGGCCGAGCGCTGGGCTTACGGCGGAGCGCGCCTCGCCTCACACGCCGGGCTCAGGCAGCCACAGGCCAGAATGTCTGCTTTATGGGGACAACTCCGAACATAAAGTTGTTAAATATACCTGTTTAAAGTTCTACTGGTTTTCAAACATGGGGGTCACAGACTTGGAAATAAATGAATTAAGGAGTAAGCATTATGAAAGGATTCATAAGAGTTCCGTTCACAATAGTTTTAATAAAGTAATGGATTTCTCTCAAAATTCGTATTTTTTCAGTTGAGCTTGTTTTGTAGTTTATGAATAATACATTGACATCGAGTAACAGAGTTAATCTCAGATTTTTTATAAAAACTATACAAACGCACTAAATCAACTACATTTATTAGAACTTACACGATAAATCCTAACCGAAACGACCTGCAAAGAACATTCGTAGACAATATTCCCATGAGCCAGACTGGTGTTCCACAAGGCGGAAACTAGCGTTAGACAGGAAAGACATTAAATAAACTTGGGGCAAACTTAAATATATAACAACGCGTCAGAAACGTGAAGCACTTGCATGTACTCGTACGAATTAACGAGGCTTGAAATTTATGGGCCGAATCTAGTTTGGAAGCTACGAAGATGACGAGCGACACATATTGTCCAATCGATTTACTCGACACCCAAGCAGCCCGGTGGCTGCTCGTAGGGCGATGAATGCCCCAACACCGGAGGGCGCCGGCGGGGGGCTTCGCCGCGTCAAGGAGGCCCCGGGCGGAGGCAGCGCGTGGCGTCGGGGTCAAACGGGGCAATGTGCCTGCGGGCGGGGGGAGGCGGCGCCGCTTGTCGCTGGGCGGCTGCGGTGGCAGACAGAGGCTGCGAAAGGCGACGGTGTGGCCAGCGGCATGGGTGGGTGGCGGCAGCCGAGGGGCGGGCCCGCGTGCGGCGAGGCAACTCGAAGGTCGACCCGGAGATCGAAGGGGGAACATATCGAACTCTACACACCGCCGTGATTGGACCGGAGTTGTGACAGTGGGTCACAGAGTACCTTGAACGGAGGAGGAAGGGTGAATGACGGGAGGGTTATTTGGTGAGAGAATATTAAGGGGGAGTGAAGGAAAATATCTGTAAAAAATGAGCAGACAAGTATGACGATGTTATGAGACTAGGCTATGACGCCACATTCAATTCGACAAAAAATTAAAACGTTTTTAATAATGAGAACGATGCGAATGATTTTTTAATCATAAGATAAATCAGTTGCTTAACTCTGTGATAAAAGAACATGAAATACCATAATAAAATGTGCATAGTTTCACGATTTCGTACAAAAACAGTGGAAGAGGAAAAAACCAAACGTAAATGTGCTGCACGAATAAAAAAACATTCCACGCCAGCGGAAGAGTGCAGGGCTGACGAAAGACCCGCGGCGGGCGGGGGGAGGGAGAGCGCAGGGTGAGCTCGGGACAGGCGGGCGGCGACCGGACAGCAGGCGCGGGATGGGAGGAAGGGGAGACAGGCAGCGAGCGTTCAAATGATGACCAGAGGACGGGAAGCGGGAGGATGCAGGCGGGACGCGGCGGAGGGCGAGAATAGGGCGGGTGGAGGGCGGGCAGAGGGCGGGTGCCCTATCGATTCGCTGGCCGCGCCGCGCCGCAGCGCAGGAGGTGTCGCGGGTAAACGCGATGGTAACAAAGTGGCAAGCGACGTATGTGGCGTGCGGGGTTGGGTGGATGGAGGCGTTGTAGTTGGGCGTGACGCTGAGCGGTGGAGAAGGGGCAGGGACGGAACGAAGCAGAGTGGGTCTGTTCACGAGCCAAGCGACGGAACCACGTCAAAGCATTCGTTTAGCAGGACACTCGGCAAATGAACTCTATTGGAGATGGCCGAGCACTGATGCAGATCGTGGAAACGGAAACAGCACAGATGGGGAGAAGGCAGAGCGAAAACGTGTGATACATCACCCACAATGGAGGTAACACACTTCATTCCTTAATGAAGACACATTTTTACTAACACTGATATAACAAACAAACGACTAATATTAACACTAAAACAGCTCGTATTAAGTCATATGTTACAACATATATTCAAAATATTGTCAACACTTGAAATACACACAACCAAATTATTATTTGGCAAAAAGATTTGTTGAAGACGAGGAGGCCTTGAAGAGAAACACATGGAATGTGACAGGAAAAGAAAGATCAGAATCAAAAATGCAAAGAACAGGCACCCGCCCCTTGCCACTCCGCCAACGCGGCGCCTGAACTTCGCGGCGACGACCAACTCGACTTCCCTTCGGCGGGAGGCCGCCCTTCCCGACCCTCCCCCGCAGAACGGGAGAAAAAACTGAAATAAAAATAAAAAAGTTCCGAAATGACAAACCGACAAAAAGTACACCTCCATCTCATCTGCAAGGGGCCAGCTGGGTGCCGAGCAAACTGGCATAAGAGGGCGGCGCCCTGCCGCGGAAGACAGGGCAGCGGAAGGAGCGCGGGGGAAGGGGGAGGGGAAGCAGAGGTTGGATTCCGGAGCGAGAGCGCGAGCCGGGTCGGCACGTGGCAAGCAGCGTGTACTACCGACTTGAAGCAAGATTTTTTTTTGCTACCTACACGTGAAAGATTATACGACAGACAATCCCTACGGAATCATAAACGTACACATGGTATATAATACAAAGCAAGATAGAAAGATTTCATTCAACGACACGACGGCATCATATATTAAAATTTATTAATGTATTATTTAATAACTATTATTTAACAATAATTTCACGGTTGTAATAATTAATAATGTATTCACTAATACCACATTAACGACAAGGAAATTTCACATTTTTTCACGCGACGTTCAGATAAATTAAACACAAAATTATGTACGTCGATAAAAGAAATTTAATCATCATTTAGAATCTTCCCTTAAAAGCTCACTAAAAGCTTGCTACACCAGTTAAAAATTTAAAGTAAATTAGATACGCAATTGTTTTCTCACTACAGTTAATGTGTTAATTCATGAAAGAAATATACCCATAGTTTTTCCTGATTCATCAACATTAAATTTCGAAATAAAATAATCCCTCGTATCACAAAACACGAAGACTTTCCTGCTGGTCATAACGCTTTGGTTAAACAAATACCTCAAACTTGAACAACTCACCCGCGCAACGAGCGTCGATGTCAAATTGGCTTGCTCGTTTCCAGTCTCCTTTCTCTCGCGAATCGCAGAGGAGAGATCGCGCCCGATAAAGGAGCTGCCGTTCGCGCGTGTGGATGTTTCGTGAACGGGTCTCCCTGATTATACAAAAGAAGCTTCCCGCGAGCGTTGCGAAGAAGTGGGGGTGGGGTGGGGGTGGAGGAAGGAGCGGTCGGATTTACCGTCATTGAATTCGCCTCAACTCACGCGCCACGCCCTCCGCGACGCGCGGGCGAGCGACGTCAAGGATTGTAAAACGCCCCGAGAGGCTGGAGGAGGCGAAATGAAAAGGAAACAGAAACGATCTTTCCAGCGGGGGCGGGTCCACCTTCTACTGGATAACGATGGAACAGATCCCGTTTAATCTCCTGCGAAGCCCCGCCGTGAATCAGCATAATTTCACGCTAGCCGTAATAATTAAGGAGAATTTAAAAGCTAATTGGAACGATAGATGCGTTGATACGAAAAAAGAAACGTAAGGTGGTGCAGAGAGAAAATATTCTAAGAGGCCGTAAAAGAGATGTGCTCTCGGGCGGCGAGAAGCCGTCGAATCGCAGATGAGGGAAATTAACTGGAGGGGCCGGAGAAGGGGGGGTCTGGAAGAAAGAGATTGGGGAGGAAGATGAAGGAGACGAAATGACGGGGAGAACTTTCAAGAGGGTGAGAAAGGTCAATGAACAACAAAGGACTGCGGAGCGGAGAAACATTCAATGAAGACAGAAGCACGACACAAAAAAATTATTGGCAATACAAAAGAATCAGAACTGTAAGGAGGTCGAGGGACATGCCAGAAACAAAAGGAAGTGAGCTATAGTGGGGGAGAAGCATTGAGACTTTTACTCGACAGTGAGCAAAGTGTAGACCGAGTTGTTGAGAGTCCAATGGGTTTACGTTCCCTGAGAGGAAGAAGGGTTACGGCTGAGGCTGTAGACGTGGAGAATACGAAGTGGCAGGCAGGTTAGACCCACCAACACCTAATGTTTTCGACAAGGCATCCTTCAGCTTTATTTCACACACAATTCACAGAGGTTTAACGACATTGTCTTGTTTTTGTTTGTGGCCAAGAGATATCTGATCACTATTCATAAATGTCACTTAACGAAGGATCTAACAAAATGCTTGAACACAAGCGCTCAGGAACATATCTGCCCATAATGTATCACACTCTCGCCAAGAAGAAGCTAATTGATTTTTCGCTAAAAAAATCTTTAAAAAATGTCTAATAACAATAAAACCGTTCCAACTGGGATTTACCATCAAAATCTGGTTGGGAGACACTTCACTCGTAGTGATCACAACAATCCAGGGTCTTTTTACTGCTCTGCAAACTGGTGTAGACATTTGCACTGGCGCGCTCTTCTTTGCACCTTCTCGTAAAAGACAGATTGCTACTCACGTCATTGAGACGGCGACTGAGCACAAGGGCGCGCCTGATGTAAATGATCTCGCTAATGTTAGAGTTTTACACCCACGGTTTCTTCAGGCAGATATTATCATTATAAATACTTTATTCTCTCGTTTTTCGTATTTCCACAAACGTGTCAAATACATATCATGCGAAGTTGACGAATGTTACATAATGCAGTACCAAGAAATACTGGCGCCCTTTTAGTTTCACACTGTTCACAGTTCCAATAAGCAGTTGATAGGCCCCGCAAGAGCAGGGCGGACTCGGTGTTGCTTTTTATGGCTGTAGCCACAAACTGCGTGGTCTACGGGTTCGAATCTCGCCTGGGCATGGATGCTTGCTTTAGTGTTTGATATTTTGGCTCAACTCATGACCCCTCCCAATGCGAATGTGACAGATGAAAGTGACTGCCAGCGTGCCAAGGGGAGAATGCTCCGCAAATGGGCTAAAGGTCACAACGTGAGCGCCACCAAACCTCCCTACCCGTAAACGGATTCAAGCGCAGTCATAGGCTTATGAGCCACAAGAGAAGAGAGTCAGTGCTCGGCCGCAATGGGCTTACGAACCACCGGGGAGTTTGGCGGTGGAGGCTAGAGTCAAGGGACTCTCGGTACCAAAAGGCAGTGGTATTCACTGAGAGCACCAGCTGATAACCGAAAGATTAAGTTGACGTAAAACGCGCAATAATGTTGATGGCCTTGCCACGCACTGCGTCGACGCCCCACCGGACCGCTGACCTCCTCAGCGGGGGCGGAGGGAGAGCGCGTGAGAAAGTGTGCGCCGCGCGGGAGGAAGGCGGCGGGGTCGAGACAAACGGCGCGCGCGCCCCGCAGCGACGGCGGAGGCGGCGGCGCAAATAAAACTTTTTTCCGCGCCGCGGCCGCGGCAGCGGCGAGAATTACCAGAAGTAATGTAGCGCGAGCGGCGGGCGCAAGACGCATCCGCTGCGGGGCTAAATCGCGCGGGCCAGCGTCGAAAAATCGCCACGTTTTATAACTTCAGGAGCTTATTTCTGAAGTGGCATATGTTCTTAAGACGCTTCTCTTTCACAGTGCCAAATTTTGTGAGTCAAAAACTGCGCTTCTTCTTTGTTAAACGGTACCAGAAAACAGCTGAATCCAATTAACTGAAATATAATGCTGAATGTGAATACGTTCTTTTCCTGAAAAAAAGTGATTCAATAGATTCGACACTTTAGAAATAAGCTCATTTCGGACAAGAAATATGTAGGCTACACCGAGCGTACACTATAGGCTGGCAGCTGTGCGCTCCACTTGGCTCTCAATTTGACGGTCCATTTATCTGAACTTGACGGTCCCTGGCTCACAGCTCATTTGCGAATCACCGGTGTCAGCGCTGCTTGTTGAGTAAGCCGGACGGGAGAGGAGCAGGGGACGTTCGAGTGTCAACGGCTCTAGTCTAGGCACAAGGAGAGACTTGCGGGCCACCGCGAAAAGTCTGGCCACAATTCGTGCATTCAGATATCCTTTACGTACACAAAAAAAAATGTCCCGGCTTTCGCAAAGAACCCCTTCCTAAAACCGCATTGTCTCCGTCACAACGGTTCTTTCCTTTCCCATTCGCATTGCTGAGCGAATTTCGACCTCGCATCTCCCCGCGCGCACCAACCGTGCACATGCGCGGTCCGCTTCCCTCCGCTCCGCCCCGCTCCCCCCCGCCCCGCCCGCCCCGCCCCGCTCCGCCCCGCTCCGCCCCGCTCCGCCCCGCTCCGCGCGCGGAATGAACAGCGAGGCGGCGAGGGGCGAGCGGAGCGTAATGAGCGTGGGCCACGCTCGCGCACGTCAGGCTCCGAACCGGAGCTTTTTGAAAATGAATGTTCTCGCGACACCGGACATTGCGCGCGCGCGGACCGCATTTTCTAATTACGCGCACTCTCGTCGCTAATACTTCATTTTCTCGCGCGCGCAGGAAGGCGAGCCGCAGCGCGGGAGGCGCTCTTTGATGTATCGCTGCGGCGACGGACGACGAGGCCCCGAAATTAGCGCGCAAACTACAAGTTAATTTCACGTGAAATATTAACAATGGGATAACAGGTAATGGGGAAATGGAATACCTTCACAGCACTGGATCATCATTTGGCGAGCCTTTCAAAGCCCCGTGTCCTGCCACGCGGCTTTCTTATATTAAAGGAAAATGATCAACTTTAATCGAAAACATACCTGCAATATTGTGTAGCCAATCTGCAAATGCGTCCAATTGATGTTATATGTTCTGATATGAACATGTGATTGGTTCTTTTGAAACTCTTAAACTCGACTTTAAAATGCATGTTTACATATAAGTTCTGCTAATTGCTTTGCATTTTCCTTTCCAAAATTATTATATTTCTACCAAAGAGTACATAGGTATTTACAAAATGGAGAACATTTTATATCGTGTCATTAAAAATAATTAAATCTTTAGAATATCTCAGCATAAAAATATAGTGTTCTCAGCATTTTAAATTCATTTTCGTGTAATTTCCGATTTCCTCTCAGGCCGCGCCAATAAAGAGAGAGTATTCCTAGGAGAGATAACAAGACATGAAATTCTATTGAAAAGGTATTTTGGCCCGCACTCTACAAATATCTCTCCAAGAAACATGAGCCCGTCACAGGGAGGACGATTCTATCACATCAACAAGCCGCTGCCAGATCAATAGCCCTTCTAAGTAATCTGCTCAGACAGCACCGCAAAACCAAAACGAATCTGACCCACTTGAAGCGATCGAAAGAAAAATCCGCAGGGAAGCGTTTGTGGAGCTTGCCACTTGCGAGCGGAAAACGCCCGTCGCCATGCATCAACGCTCTCGCCAAACCGAAGACAAACATACTATCGAGTTACCATGGCGACCGGCGCGACGTTCCCGCACTTTATGAGCCATAAAGCCGCATCACGGGCGTGCGGTGCGCGTGGCCCCAATCACTCGTCAGCCGCGCCTGAGAAATGTGACAACGAGCGCTCCGCATAAGCGACGCGCGCCGTCCGCGCCCACAAATCCGCGGGCGGAGGGACGAGCGCCGGCGCAGGAGAGAGGGGAGATGGAGGCCAGTGAGAGAGAAAGTGCGGGCGGCGGAGGACGAGAGACGGAAGCATGGAGGAGAGGGAATGGAGAGCCCAGTGAGAGAAGAAGAGTGGCGGGGCGGGCGGAGGAGGCGAAGAGACAGGAAGCATGGAGGAGAGAAGTGGAGAGGAAGATGGGGAGGAGGCCCAGTGAGAGAAGAAGAGTGGCGGATGGGGCGGGGGAGAGGAAGAGGCAGGAAGCAGGGAGGAGGGAGTGGGGATGAGGAGGCCAGGGAGAAGAAGAGGGCGGAGGGGCAGGGGTAGGAGAGAGGCGAGAGGAGGAGAGGGGCGGGCATGTGTGGAGGAGAGCAGAGGCAGAGCGGGAGAGGGAGAGGAAGGGGCGGGCATGTGAGGGACTGGGGAGTGCAGCGTTGGTGGGAGAGGAGGGGGCTGGGCGGGGTGTGGAGCGGCGAGCGAAAGCCGCATCCGCCGTGCCCTTGGCTGCAGCCCCTGCTTTTCCCATTAGAGTGAAAATAGAGCACCGGAGATTCCACTATCGAGCAAGGGGGTCCTACTCTAAACATCGGTAATGCATTGCGGGTATTTAGAACAAAGAATCTGAATGATGGAAAATTTGATCCTTTTGTGGAAATATATCAGTACTGAAAATCTATTGGTTATTATTTTAACTTACGATGAACTTTTTTTCATTTTCGGTTTCATGATAGCAGTGCCAGTGTCACCGAGTGACTGGACAATGTCTGGTTGAAGAGACGTGATACATTGGTAACGATACCATAATCCAACTTTCTTTTATTTGATGGTCTAAATTTATCAATATTTTAAACGGAATAGTGGTAAAATAAAAATAAGCTTGTATGCAAATGTACGGTAAAGGTGCATTTTATTTTTTTCTGGTGTGAAGTAAACTGACAAATTTAAGAAGTCCATAGATACATCAGTATTTTTGGACAATCACAATTTTTCCTTCACGAAGAGTATCATCGCGATGTCGACAATAATGATTGGTTTCCTTACTTTGTCTATCGATAATACATATATAAAGAACTGCATTGCTTATTTACATAAAAGCTCCCCTCAATAAACCGTTTACGAGTGAAAGATTTTTGAACACTAGCCAGAACTTCACTTACGTTGCATTTCTAATCGTTTCCAGGGCCGAGGCGTAATAAACACAGCAATATATTCCCCCGACAGCTTTATACGCAGCGGCATATCTGTATATGGCAGCCGCCGTGCAGACGATACATATTCACTTAATAAATATTGAACATGGCGTCCAGGAGCCACCGGCCCTGAGGAGCGAAGCGGGCTCCATCGAACTCCGCGCGTCGCCTTCGCAACATCCTCGCCCCCTCCCCGCTTCGGGGCTTTTTCGGGCGGGGACGCGCGTTTTTTATAGGGCGGGCACCTCCGAAGGCGAGGCCAGGCAAGGGCGCCGGAAGTGACGTAGGCGCTGGACGACGTCCGCCGCCGCCGCGCGAGGCCCTCTGTTATTCATAGCGGGCGCTGGCGCCGCGCCGCCCCGCCCCGCCCCGCCCTGCTCCGCGGCCCGCGTTGGTAGCGCTGGAACGTACCGCCTCCGCCCCTCGCCACATACCCCTCGTCCCCACGTCACTCAGGCTCCGCGTGTGGATCGACTGCCCAACGTGCACACCAAAGATGAGAGGTTATTCATAGCGGGCGCTGGCGCCGCGCCGAGCGACGCCGCCCGAGAGAGAGAGAGAGAGAGAGAGAGAGAGAAGGAGGGGAGACAGGAGGGAGAGAGAGGAGAGAGAGCAAGGAGAGAGGAGGGAGAGAGAGGAGAGAGAGGAGGAGAGAGAGGAGAGAGAGGAGGAGAGGAGGGAGAGAGAGGAAGGAGAGGAGGGGAGAGAAGAGGAGAGAGGAAGGAGAGAGAAGAGAGGAGAGAGAGAGAGAGAGAGAGAGGGGAGAGAGAGAGAGAGAGAGAGAGAGAGAGAGAGAGAGAGAGAGAGAGAGAGAGAGCAGGGAGAAAAATGCAGAGGGCAATTATTTTACATCAAAAATAAAATGTTTTGGCCATTAAATTTCCACTTGTGCAGTTGAAAGAATTAAAAATGATAAATAATATTAAAGACATTTCCCCGTGATTTCTTGAAACAATAAATATTGGTAACACGCGATAATTTACTAATAATGTATCCATGTACCAATAGTACTGATAAGAAAAGGGATTCAAAGGGAAAACTTAGAATCATGAGTTGACAACTTGGATTGAATTGGATGGAACTCATTAGAACTAAAATAGTTTAAACAACAATAGAACAGACTGTATGAAGTTAATATAATATTAATCCTAATGAATATCGGGACTGATATTATTTTTATTTTTCTACTTTAATATCGGTAGAAAAAGACATAACCACTAAAATATGCCGGCAACAAATGCAAATAGAATGTCAACCAGTCAGTTAATTAAGAATTATCGTTTACGTATTATTATGTCATTATGATCAACTTCTTGAATATACCTTTGAATTTAAATTAATTTGTTAATTTAAGTATGATAACACTTTTTGAAACAATGAAATAATTTGGGAAAAAAATATATATGGTTCTGCTAGAAGATATGAAAATATAATTTCACTATAAGACTCAAGAAGAAATCTCTCTTTAAATGCCGGAGAGGAAATTTTAAATCTGCAGCACAGTATGTAAAATAAAACGAAAATTATTCTAGACTTGTTAATTCTAGTTTAGCATTTCGTGCAAAATGTAAACGAAGTTAACAAGCTCGAGTTTCATTAAAAATTATACAAAACTTGCAGGAATGTCTTTCGCTCAATTCATAAATACCAAACGAAAAAATTACGCCACGGCTTAGAAATACAAGCTAACTGAAAGAGCATTATTTAGTACATTTTCACTAGAAAATGTACTAAATAATGCTCACTAATATTCTCACTAATATTCTTTATTTAAAGGATTAACGATAAATCCAAAATAATTAACAATGTAATATACATGTGTACTCACTGGAGATAAGGTACAACATTCTCAACATATTCGTGGCTTAGTTGATATACCACGGTACTCTTGATTATCCAGACGTTTATACATCATCAAAAATTTCAATAACGTCCAACTAGCGAACCAGAGACTAGCACAACTGTTACCCGAAATCTGAGGAGGTGGTGCAATTTGAGATTTACGGCACCATCGACAGCCGACAGTCGCACCAGACTGCGCTTGCGCTACTCTCGCCCCTCCACAGCGCAACCCCCCGGATTCTGCGCGCGTTTAATAATTAACAAATAAGGCCGTAAATAAATAAGGAGGTCTACGGCCACCACGCCGTGCCTCGCCGCTGGAGGCGCAGGGGTGGGGTGGGTTGGGGTGGGGTGGTTGGCCAAGTGGCGCACCGAGAACTAGGCCAAGAGGACGCAGCCGGATGGCGACACTCGGGAAGGTGGGCGGCAGGGCCTTCGAGCAAGTGGGGCACAGCGCAATTACCTCAGACGTAAGGGAATATTTAACCAGCTTGGGAGTGCAAATGTCTGTTGCTGGGTTGAATAACCTTTTAATGGAAGACGGAAAACACTCGATTTCTTTAATCAATACATGTTGGAAAGGCGGATGATATCTCATTAAAAAATGTTAATTAAGTACCTACTACACTTACAACTCGGGAAGCACACAATTAAAACCTAGAAAAGGGTGTGGTCGTGAAAAGAATGAGTGGTATACCAAATTAAATCATTTGAGGAATTCCTCCTTATGCACTCGCAGAATGAGAATCAAATTAAGAAACGTTGAAATTCGGATAAACTACAAAAATATACAATTTAATGACTCACAAATGTCAAATAAACGGATACACAATTCAATGAAAGCTACTTCAACGAAGGTAAACATTCTGTGAAGCTAAGATTAGAAATAACAGAAGAATGTAAAGAGAAGGAAGGAAAATAGTTATAAGATAATTCAGTATGATTGCAGCAAAGGAACTGGATCGATATGATTATTCCTACAATAAAAACCAACAAACAGAAAAATAATTTAAAAGGACAAACGTAACTCCAAAGATTTAAGGTTCAGTGGAAAACGCCCCGAAGAATTATCAAGTTCATTTTTTCCTTCGCTATCTCTATTTCTTCGAAAGTTAAAACCGCAAAGGATTTACCTCCACAAGAGAAGTCTGTCGTCCCTCGCAGGCCAGGCCGATTTCACGCGCGCATTGTCATTCACTGCGAGCCTCATACGCGCAAGCGGCAGGGCTACGCGTCTTGGCGCGCGCCTCGGCGAGCGGCCAGCGGGGGCGGGGGGCGGCGCCGTTCTCTCCCACGGCTCCCTGCCATTTTACGGCGCGTTACCTCTCTCGTCGATTTGTCGCCAGTCCGGCGGAGCGGGACAGCAGGGCTGCACAGAACCTCTGCCGTGGTCCGGTCCGCTTCCGAAGGAAACGCTCCAGTCGGAAATGCCGGGCTCATCTACGTGCGAATGAAATGTTCCATTCCTTTCCAATCCACGAAGACTATCCGTTACAGCTGGCATTATCCGTTTCGTTTCCAATGTTCTTGCGTTATCCCTTTGCACAGTAAGGGTTCGTTCGACGAAACGGACAAGATGTGAAACTTAATTGACGTAAATGGTGAAAGTGGAGAATATATTGATGATGTGGTTATTATTATTCCTTGAAATGGTTTATGTATATCAAATCTTAAGTAGTTCGGGAAAATGTTCTACCAAAGAAATTTAATATAAAAAGAGTAGTTTAAATATAGTAGAATTGTAAGGTGATCTAAGTGTGAAGTTTGAAGCCATGACTATGAACACACTCCTACCTCACCAGATGCCACATACAAATGATACATAAACACAAATTTAGAGATATAAAATTGCGGAGGATTGGGGCAGGGGTGCAAAGAACCTTTGCAGTGGCCCGGTCCACGTTGGAACAAAACGCACTGGTCAAAACGCAGGGCTTATCAACGAGACAGTGAAATGTTCTATTCTTTTCCAATTGAGAAGCTTTTCTACAGGATTCTTCACATACATTCCTTTACAATATACTCAGACATCCTGTCAGAGTCGTTCTTACTCAAAAATACATATTGGATTTTAATCGTGTTTTTTACTACCATAAGCATAAAAATCTCCTTCGTACTTTTAAATGACGTAATACACCTCATGTCTTATACCTCCTGTATCGTAAGGGATATGGGTGACCAATCACAAGTAGCTGATGAATGCCTCACTGGGGCTATTATAAAACGATATGTAAATATGTAGCTTGCATCGCCTTTCCAAGGCACAATTGCAAGGAGAAAACATCTTGCCTTGTACTTGGTTCCAAGCTACAACCCAGCCTATGAGACGTTGCCACAGGGGTTGCCTTCTCTATTCGAGGCGACATGACAGTCTACAAATATAAATTCAAATATTTCTATAAAAAGAAATTTTGTAACGTTCGATGTGATAACTGTTGTTTTCTCTCCGCAAAATGATCACCAGAACTGTAAAATAATTATATTATGAACAAAAGATACAAAAATTGACGTTTATAAAATGAATACGAGCCAGAGCCGAATAATAATCATAACAATAACAGATGCACGTAGACAATAACAAAAACATTATTTGCGCTTGTCACTGAGAATCCATTTTATTCATTTTTATAAATGGACGAAGCCGTAGGACGCCCTAATTTTGAAATGAAATTTTCAGACGTAATATCGGCACATGTATAATGACCTCTACCGATTACGCAATGTTTTTCATGCTACTCCAATTTTTAAGGGGGAAATAAATTGAAAACTAGATGGAGTTTTTGCACTGCTCAGTTCAACAAAATTTGTATGCAAATCCGCAATCAATTTCGTAATTTGAACTGAGAGAATAAATGTTCACTAGAGAACCGTCTATAGTTTGCTTATAAAGTCACAATTTAAAAAAATATAGTAAATTCATACGAAATAAAAATAAACGAGTAATACTTGCATATGTGAATATAAAATAATATGGCAATAGTTATGTATATTCTGTATTTGAACCAAATGAAAAACAAACTTCTTGAAGTTTTCTTTCATCAAAGCAAAAAAAAAGAAAAAATCATGGAATTCTGTAATACCCTTATGTGTTTTGTTCAGGTGCCGTCAAGAAGCAGCAACGAACTAGTAAACCATAAAATAATTGTCTCTCACTCTGGAGAAATGTGGGGTAATGAAAGAATTCAACTTCATTACACTGATAATATCTTAATTATACTGATAAAATGGATCTAGTTCAATACATTCTATTTGTATCATGTTTGTCAAAACACTTTTATATATTTGACATGGTATCATACTTTCCCCTTGTCTTGAATTGAGATATACATAGTGACAAGAAAGTCTCCTTAGATCTGAAATTTTCGTCATGTAACTTCCCCCATCTACTTACGACGCTATACCCAAAAATTGAACCTTCGTCTGAAGAAAGCGAATTTATAGCCGTATTCGTGCAACCGTCTCTAACTGCTATATAAAGGGGATGAGCCAGGTGCAGGCTGAGAGATCAAGCACAGATCGCTCTTAGGAAGAGAGCGGAGTCTTGTGGAGGATGGAAATACCGCGGGCGGTCCACGTCCTGTCGTGAAAGGATTTGCACAAAAACAACAGAATAGAGCAGGCAACCTCAAGAGTTCTCATTAACATCGATTGATAGATTGTTAGTGATTCCGGGCGCGTCAACTACTAGGGTCAATAGTCGCGTAAGTGCAGTGCATGTTTTTGCTCAGGAGGTAGCGGTGGTCTTCCCGCGTATATGTAAATGTGGCGGACACGCCATTCATAAAGTTGGTGTACCTGCTCACAGGTGCATTCGCATCCCACAAAGAGAGCCCAAACGCCGTTTAACTTCGCAGCGGGAGATTTGGAAACAATAAACCGCGGCCGCGACGGTGGCAGCGGGGGGCGGCGGCGGGGCGGCGGCGGGGCGGCGGCGGGGAGCGCGCGGAGAGCAAAGTGCGGGGAATGCGGGGAGGGGACTTAGCAGCGCGTGACGGCTCGGAGCGGGGAGGGGCGCGGTGGAGGCGGGAGCGTCCTGAACGCCGCACACGTGTGCCAGCTGACAACCATGCGCGCCCTTCTCCGCATCTGAGTCACCGTCTGCCGTGAGCATGTGCAGCGCCCAAGGCAAGGAGATAAGGGGCCTTGAGCGTTTACATGAACGCGCCGAAGTGCCTGGAGATATACCTTCAATTGTGCATGGCGATACGTGTTGCTGTGTGCATGTCCTTAAGCTTGGCGGAGTGTATGGTGACGGGCGTGTTGGCGAGAGAAGAGCTATTAGAATGAAATTGTTGAATGTTACAAAGCCAGTGGGATCGTCAGCTTAAGCTTAAGGAGTGTTTGTTATAGCGGCGTGTATCACGTGATGCTTATTGCCGTCGAGGCGGCAATTGCAGTGGCGGTGCTGAAGGTGGTGGTGAGTGTGGAATGTTTGTTGATTGATTGATTAGTAATTACGGACGCGTCAATTACTAAGGTCATTATTCCCGTAAGCGTAAGGCATGCTTTTATCGAGGGAGGAGGTGGTGATCTTCCTCCCGCTGACTGGCGAGATACGGCGCCGACCTACGTCCACATGTGTGTAAGACATGAGGATAAGACAAGAAAGAGGAAAGAAATACCGCACGCGGTTAGTGGCCTCTTTGTTCGGTTACTACTATGGCGTCACCTGGTTTTGATCGCAGAAACCAGAGAAAAATACCGACCAGAACATCCGGGCGCTAGAATTCGAACTGCTCTGGTTGGTAGTGCTAGGGATAATTACGTCCAGACTAGATAATTGTTGGAAGACGAAGGAGCGTCAAAGCAGGGAGAGGTGAGGGCGGGTATCAAAGAAGTCGGTAAACCGCGGCTTTGGTCGGTGAGATTCCCGAGTTAACAAAGGACGTAGACTCACAAAAGAAGTAGACTCACACGAAGGGTTGTGGCAGCCGAGAACGTGTGGCTTCACCGCCGTCATTTGCTTTTAATTTAGAGAGAATTCCAGGAACGACGCACAGCAGTTCTTGGACGACAAATATCATTGCCTCTCGGGTGGTGAGCGGAATAGTACTGATACAATTTCTTACTTCTGGGGAGGGAAACTAACGTATTATTAATACTTATAATATTTTTAGATTTTTCTTTAGTTTATTCAATTTGAGTTTTTTTATTATCTTTCGAGCTCATGTACATGTCGAGAAAGAAGAATCTTTACTCGTGCATAAAAAAGTTTACTTACAAATGAAGTGCTATTTACTTTGAAATATACGCAGTGCGATATATAAGAAATGAAAAACAATTTCCCAACAAAAAGTCATTCAAACTCGCATGCGGTTATCTAATCAAAAACTCCATGATGAACGTGAATATTTTTCTGAACAAAACAAAACATTCAAAATCAACAAGCCTCGTGAAACCCCTCCGCAGACCGTATTTTTTATACAGCAGGTTCGATTGCGACCCTTGAGGAAATAAACACATTCATCTAGCACTCCGGCGCCACACCGCACCACGCCGCTGCACGAACGCCATGGCGTCCCCGAAGCAGTGAATTGGAAGCCCGAAAAGAAATCAAGCCCTCTGTGATCGGTGGACGCCGCGCGGTGGACCGGGCACGGAGGGCAGCGGGCAGCACACGGGGGACGGTGATCGGTGGACGGCGATCAGAGGACGGGATCGATGGATGGTTTTCGGTGGGCATTGATCGGCGGAAGGCGATCGGAGGACGGCGGTTGGAGAACAGTGGGGGGGGCGGGGGGGGGGACATTGAGGAGCGGGGCCGGGCGGCGCGCTTCTGCCTTTGCAAGCCTTTTCGTCCTCGTGGAATTTACCCACTACGCTTTGAAGATCCTCTGCAATGCTGCGTTTTGTGTAGCATAAGCAATGAAAAAACTATCCGTAATCGCCTTCATTATTTCTACAATACAATGTGAAAGACTCAAAATTCAATAAGTACTTATTTTGAAACCAAAAAAAACAACAGTCCACATGGGAATATGCGTTTACAATGAATAAGTTACGGCTCGTCATTTCTAATTCATCACAAGCGAAGAAGTGCCGAGGATGTAGAAACACCTCGATGTGTCCACGTACTGCGAAAATGAAACCGCCTCCGCAAGAGTTTGCTGCCCTGGTGCGTGGAAACACCGCCACGCGGTGGTCGCGTAAATCCCACGCTGCAGGGACAGACGGAGGCGGCGGTGGAGAGGCGGCGCGAACGATGGCGCGGCTGGCGAGGTCAGCGGATGCGCGAGGCAAGGAAGGCAGCGGAGGGGTCGTGGCAGGAGTGGGCGGGGATGCAATAGTCGTAGCGGTGGCGAGGGAGGGGTGGGCGGCAGGGTGAGGGGATGTTGCTCCAGCGGCAACGGCAGCCTGGCAGGCAGCCGTGTTTCACTATGCCGTGCACGGCTTGGTCCCGCGCCGCGGCGCCCATCGGCATCTGTTTGTTCCATGGCAGTGTCGCACGCGGGCCGTGCAGGAGCACGCGTTCAGCACCGGCTGACTCAAATTTGGCGACGAGTAATGCGCTACGGAAAAGACTGGATAGAAATAAACAAAGCAACAACATACACACGCCTCAAAATATTATTCACAAGCAAAGTTGAGCGAACATTTCTGAAAAAAAAATTCTGAAATCACAATATTCGTAACGGTGGGATTGGAAAAGAGTTTTAATTATTGCAGTTTCCGAATACAAAATGTCTGATTTTTCTATTCTTGAGAGACCATTTTATAAACCAACAATCCCATTAATATTTCTGTATTATTTCTTTAAATATTTCTGTTTTGTACCGTTGTAGTATACATCATCAATATTGTTTACTGTTGAAATCCAAAAGAAATCATATCTCGACGTTTGCGACTGTGTTCGCAGGATTTAACTTTATGGAACGATAACAAGCATTTTAAGACAATTCCTTAACTAATTATATGGTTAAATTTAATTCACTGTTATACAATATCGCACAAGTGAGTTGATATCAAAACTGAAACACAGTCCTGTTTGAGATATTCTTGAGATATTCCGAGCGGCGTGCCTGCAAGACTACCCCACCCCGGGTCGCACACCGACGCGGGCCTGTCATTCATCTGCCGCTCTTAGTCACCCACTACACAATGGCGTCCCTCGCTCGGCATTCGCGTCGAACCCAGGTCGCGCGGATGCGCGGCGCGTCCGCCATTTGTATTCACGCGCACGTCCGCGCGTCGCGTCGCGACCGCCGGCGAGTGAACGAAAGGTCGCCTCACTCGCCCCCGCAACCCCAGCTCCCCCCCCCCCCACCCCCCCCCCCCTCCTCCCACCCGCTTGCCCGTCCGCTGCCTCGTCCTTCTCCGCAACCACGCCTCACCCGCTCCCTCCCCGCCCGCCCCCCCCCCGCCCACCCGCTCGCCCACCGCCACCTGGGCCGTCCTTCCTGGCTCGCTGGCCCTGCCCTTCTGTTCTCTTCGCCCTTGTCCCTCAGTTCACTCACCTATGCGCTCACCCCCTCGCTGCACGTCCGCGCCCTTTCACCCCTCGCTCCCAACCCCCCCCCCGGCCCCCAACCCATCCCCCACGCTCTTCCACCCACCCGCTGGCCCGCTCGCTGCCACGCCGCTACCCTCCCGCGAAATTGGGGCGTATTACGCTAATGAACGGATGACAACTTAATTAGATGATGGCGCCGCTGTGCCGCCGCCGCCGCCCCGGTGCAGTGCGACGCGGTGCGGTGCGGCGCGGCGCTGGGCCGCCGCTGGCCACGCAGGCGCAGGGCGGACGGTTGGACGAGCGGAAGGGTGAGCAGGAGGGGCGGACAGAGGTGAGATTGCGGGGGGGGCTGGAGTTGAGCGGGACGGGAGGGGGGTTAAAAAAGGGGTGGGGGGGTTAGGGGGGGGGGAGGGGAGGAAACGAAAGAGAGATGGAGCAGTCGGGGATAGATAGAGCAGTCAGGAGATAAAGCAGTTGGGAGATAGAGCCGGGGGATAGACCAGTCTGGAGATAGAGCAGATGCGAGGCAGAGCTGACGCGAGGTAGCACAGACGGTAAGTAGAGCATATGGAAAGTTGAACGGACAGGAAAAAAAGGAAAGGGGGAGAGCAGACGTGAGGTTAAACGGGCGGAAGTTCTCCCGGCCGGGCAGTCTAACTCGGGGGTGGTGAACAAACGGGTGCAGGCCGGACGGTTGGACAGTTGGGCCGGGAGACGGGTGGGCGGGGCAGGCGGGGCTGGCGCTGGGCCGATCGGCATGCCCGCGCGCGCGCCAGCGAGAGGGAGCGGGCGCTGGACTTCGGAATTCTTGCAATGGAACGCGCCTAGCGCGGGAGCCGCCCGGAAAAATGATCATGTTTACTAATCGGCCGAGATTTCATGTCGATGGAATAACACGTCCTGGCATGCTCAATGGCACGCCTGATATTTTACTGGACAATCAGGTGAAATATACACTGTTGCTTAGCATGTAATAATATGCTACCAATGAGAGCAATACTATTTGCACACACACGTCACGCTAATGGATACTCAATGAATAAAAGCTTAATAAAATTTAAGTTATTTATTTATTAAATTAAGCTTAAATTTTGATGAAATGCAATTTTTCAGTGACCAATTTGTCATTTTCTTCCAGTATCACATTAACGCGACATCAATATCATTACAAGTAGTCATTAACTCTATCAAATTTTTACATTTGTGTTACACTTTTACTTTCAAATATCGTAAGGTATTACGTCTTTTTTCATTGATACATACATATATCAACGTAAGTACAAAACAGTTTCTAAAATTGACAATCATTGTTTTAGCAGAAAAAATAGCTTCATAGTGGAAGGAAATTCGAACAGGCAGGCCCTGAAACTATGATACATTATACACGTTCGGTATAAAGTGTTTAAAAATTTTAATATTATTTACCGACCATTTCAATTGTCAGTAAGTATCAGAATATCTAATTCTATTTAATTTTACATGGATTTTGAGGTTCTTCTCTTTTAGACATCCGCTGATTCGGAGTGGGGGATATTTCGAAAAGGATATACATCCAAAAATTGTACAAAAAAAGTAACAAAGAGGTCTCACTTGTAGATAACCCACGGCAAACATTTTTTGTGCAGAAGAGTTTCAAGAGTCTAGAAATCACCGTTTCCAGATAAAGCATTCTTGTAATGTGCGATGCAGTGCAATGCGTGTTACGGTTTGCATTTCCGTCTGATAATTTATTTTTGACATACTCAACAAAATTCTATGTTTTTATTTGATTTTTTAAGTCTCACTGAGGTATGAATCCCTATTCAACAATAACATCTTTACGGGGAGGTGTCGCTAAAGACTTATAAAACGTACATAACCTTAATATTTGTAGGAAGCATTATATTATTTTGTGAGAGGTGTTTCAAAAGAGTGCCCTTGCGGTTTAGCTCACTGGTCAGCGTGCTCGCTTTCCATGACGAGAGCCTGGGTTCCATTCCCGATGGGCAATATTATAATGTGCGTTTTCCTTGCAACGTCCCACGATATGTTGCTGTGTGACGATGAGACAACTCCATTCTCAGGTTGAGAAGACTCCCCTTAACCCACGGCCGCGAGGCCGGGACGCTGCTGGTAGGCCATGGCCCGTACGCGGGCTGTCGCGCCAAGTGCAGACAAGAGTTTGAAAAGAGTATCTCTTCCGATGGTCGGGAAATGAGCTTGTCACGCGTAGAGGGCTGAAGGAGGAACAGAAAGGCCATCCCGGCGGCAGAGCTGCGCTCCGCCCTGGCGTGCCCGGTGCGCTGCAGGGAGACGCTGCGCTGCCCTCTCCTGCCTGTCCACGCAGCATCAGCGCCCAAATAGACACCCACCGACACACGAAACGCTGGCTCTCCTTGTTGCTCCATGGGACAAGGAAGAACAATATGGTAATTAATTAGTGAACGAATTCTGATAAAGAAAATTTAAAACTTTAACATTCTAAAGACGTCCTTCAACTAAAACCAATTACACTTAGTGACCAGCGATTCTCTTTGGCATTTCCTCAACCATTCAAATCGTTTCTCAAAAGCCAGGGTAATCCCCTACATTACAAACAACCAATACTACCGCAACTTCTATCACAATTTCCCGTCTGCCCACACAAAATCACTTCGACTTGATGATAGTTCTTCGTCAGCTGCCCAGTCGATACCGCAATCGTCTCCACCGCCTCCGTCACCAGTGTTTCGATATATCACCACTCCCGTTACCGCTGAAACCTCGTTTCCGTGGCTACGACAACCCTCCATCTCCTCAAGCGCCGCCGCCTCTGCCCCCCGGGGCGCGGCGAACAACGGAGCAACACGGGCGCCGGGAATAGACCGACGCGACGGCGCGGGGGCCGGGTCGCCGACCGCGGAGCGCGACTCGGGCGTCAACACGGCCACGTGCGGCGTAAACAGGCGAGCGGCGGTGGAGGCGGCGCCGCTGACATGAGGCCTCGGAGCGACTCGACGCGGCCGCCGCGGCGCTAGGCCAGGCGGGCGCTGTCCTCAGCCTTGCGACAGGTGCACACGCACACGTCGTTCTTGGCCGCCTCCTCCTCGTCATTCTCTTATCTTCTTCTCCTTTTGTTCCCATGGCCACTTATTTGTCAGATAGTTTATAGTACGTTCTCTTCGCATCGTCTTTTCTCATTTTCTTCTGCTCCCTTTCCTAATTTTTGTTCTCTAACTTTGTCTCGTGTACTTTGCTGTAATACTTTTAGTTCTCCTTCAGTACATCTCTTCAATTTGAATTTCTTTTTCTTCTCCTTTTTCCTTTTAACCTTTTTTGTCATTTCGTAGCGTTTTCTCCTCCCTCCCCCCTCTCTCTCCCTCCTTTCCTTTTCTCTTCGGCATACGATCGCTCGTAACTGTGGTAGGAATTAATTAAAGGCGAATTAAAACTGGATTGATTTTTCTTTAACCTGGTCTTGTTCACGTGACTTCAACTTTTTGCAGTTCGTTGTTTGATTAAAATTATGATCAATTATCCTCGACAAGCACCAGTTCGTTCTTTTACTACGTCCTTGGCTACAAAAGAAATGTAATGTCTAAATAAAGTCTGCCTCGTTTTTACGCCTTGGAATTCACGAGGTAAAAAGATTATCAGATACCATTTACAGCAGAAGGCTAATCAGTAAACAACCGTAAAGCTGGGTCTTAATTTTTATTTCAAGAAGGATGGAGACGCACCCTTGCAATTGTATTCTAAAAAAATATTACTCGTTTTAGTAAAACCTTCCCCTCTAAACCACCTACTTTACAGAATACATAGAATAACCCGTAAAAATAGTGTTGGCGCTTTAATGAATTTCATATGCAGCACATGAACAATCGCAAATACCAAAGGAAACGAAATTGCACGTTGCAAATATCGTCCACTCAATACTGTCTGGGAGCAAAACTCACGAAGGAGTTTACACTCTTGAATAAAAAATGTTCGGAATGCGTGTCACTCGAGAATTCTGCGAAATATGTTAAACAATCTAGTGTTTTGGAAAAGAAGGTACAGTACTTTCAGGCTCGTGAAATGGAAGTAAATAAGCTAAGTTGTTTACAATAAGGAAGTATTTTTACGTGTTGGAACTTGCTAGTCGCTGGAGAATTTTATAAACCGATCTATTTTAGATATTTCTTTCTCGTTCTCTAAAACACGAGATCCACAAACGTCACTTGAATCTTTCTGGATCTGAATTGTGTACCGTTTTCACTTCCATGTGACGCTAAAGGCGCATTCAGACTATTCTCGGCGACAAGGCGAAATTCGAGCGACAAACAAGCAGGTCGAGTCGCGACAATAAAGTGCCTCAGATCTTAATACTTGTGTCTTTGTGCGGGGACGACGCGAGGCATTTGTCATAGCGGCCGCCGAGAGCGTGGTCAAGCTCCTTGTTGCAGGAAAGAGGCAGCGCATTAGCCCAAACAGCCTCTCTCCGGGAAGCAGATGTAGGCCATTACACAGGCGGGCGGGAGGGGTTCAAACGCTCGCTTGTGCTCTGACACAGCGGCCACTACACTCCGACAAACGCACGGGACGTGGAACAATACACAAAGCCAGGGCGGGGCGGGGCGGGGCGGGGATGGGTGCCTGCCCCAAGGCGGAGACGCGCGGATAGGGCTAATTCGGTGGCGTGTGGCCCTTTGACAGGGCAGCGGTACTCCCTTTCCACCCATAAGTAATTGACTGCGCTGGTTAGACGTACAGAGGGGCTTCATTGTTTCACTGGATGAGTTCATATTTCATTACAAGTGGCTTGTTGAAATTGTTCTATTTACAAGAATGAGTGTAGTAAGATGTGCACGTGAAACTGTATGCTTAGTAGGTGGATATATGTTTGTAGATGTTAGTGCCATTACTTCATAACTGGTTCACATATCCAACATTTAGATTACAACGGGCGTTTATTTTATCTTTCATCGAAGATGACGAGCCGCTTGCCTCGGCGATCGATCCGTCGTTCCCCAGAGATTTGCCAACAAAAGTCCCGATCAACCGGTCCATTCGTCTTTCGGCGGGACCGGCCGATATGCCAGTGTCCCGAGAGCGTTCATCTGTGCATCGTGAAATTGTCTTTTAAACAAAGAATATTTCTGTACGGTATGATAAGCGCGTTCATAAGTCCCCGTGTGTCAGCGGCTCGCTGGGCGAATAAGCCCTCAACTGCCCGGGCAATGTGGCCCGAATCTTCGGCGAACGATTAAATCAACACGCTGTATTTTCGAATTGAGATGGAATGGTACATGGCAATGGAAAGTTGTCGTCAAAGAAAATTGTCTATTTTATTAAAGATGAAAAGGTACCCCATTTCGAGATACGTTCAGAAACGTCAGGAAATACGGTAACTTTTTTTTAAACACGGTTGAAACATTTTCGTGAGTGATTTGAAGTACACTTTTTCAGGCTTACAACAATGTTCAAAAGATATTTTAACTTAAGCCAAATAACGCCTCAAGTCTCGAGAAAGAAAAGTGCTCGGATGAAATATATTTTTTAGACTTATTCATCAGCTGGTATTTTAAAGTACCTCCACCGCTAATTATATAAAGAAACCGAAGAGAAGTAGCTATAACAAAGAGTAACACATATATTTTCCATTTTCTCTCTTTTACTTTACTATTTGCTTCGAGTTATTACATCTTTGCACCACCATTGTTTCTGCATCTATTTCAATAATTGAAGACAGGTTTTTCAGCGCTAAGCTTACTTGGATATAAAAATAACTTGCACAGAGCAGGTAGAATTACATCAGCGGTGCGGGCGGAGGCGGCGACATGGGAGACGGGCGCCGCGCGTGTGGCGCGAGTTTGCGCGCTGAGTCACGACGAGCGGCGGAGGCGGAGGCGGAGGGGCAGGCAGCGGGGGCGGCTCGGGCGAGCGAGGTGCGGCTGGGACGGGGTGCGTGGGCGAGGGCGAGGGCGAGCGGGGCGAGTGCGCGGGCGAGCGCGAGCGAGGGCGAGGCGGGCGAGGCGAGGGGCGCGGCGAGGCGACAGGGCGAGGGCGGGGGCGAGGGAGGCGAGGGCAGGCGAGGCGGGGGCGAGGGCGAGGACGGGGAGGCGGGGGGGGGGCGAGGCGAGGCGGCGAGGCGAGGGCGAGGGCGGGGCGGGCGAGGGCGAGGAGCGGGGAGGCGCAGGGCGAGGGCGAGGGCGAGGAGCGAGGCGGGGCGAGCGCGGGCGAGGGCGAGGGCGAGGGGCGAGGGCGAGGCGAGGCGAGGCGAGAGCGAGGCGAGGGGGCGAGGGGCGGGGGCGAGGGCGAGGGCGAGGGCCGAGGCGAGCGAGCGAGGCGAGGGCGAGGGCGAGGGCGAGGGGGCGAGGGCGAGGGCGAGCGAGGACGAGGGCGAGGGGGAGGGCGGGCGAGCGAGGGCGAGGGCGAGGCGGGGCGAGGGCGAGGGGGCGAGGGCGAGGAGCGAGGGCGGGGCGAGGAGCGAGGGCGGCGGGCGAGGGGCGAGGGCAGGGCGAGGCGCGGGCGAGGCAGGGCGAGGGCGAGGGCGAGGGCGAGGGGCGAGGCGAGGGCGAGGGCGAGGGCGAGGGGCGAGGGCGAGGCGAGGGGCGAGGGGCGAGGAGGCAGGGCGAGGGCGGGGGCGAGGGCGAGGGCGAGGGCGAGGCGAGGGCGAGGGCGAGGGCGAGGGCGAGGCGAGGCGAGGCGAGGGGCGAGGGCGAGGGCGAGGCGAGGGAGCGAGGCGAGGCGAGGGCGAGGGCGAGGGCGAGGGCGAGGGCGAGGGCGAGGGCGAGGGCGAGGACTTCGGTCATGGCGGCGGTGCAGCGGGTGGCAGAGGCACTGTCGAAGGGGCGGGTCTGGTGTGGTTTAGCGTCGACGAGGGGCTGGTGGGGCGGGGCGGTCGCCCGGGACGCGCTCTGCGCGCGCCCTCTGCGTGCTGTCGCATGTCGTCGGTGCCGAAGCGCGCACGCGCAGAGCATGCGAGATGCCGCTATTTTTCTTGCCAACAACAGGAAAAAAATAATTCACTTTTCTTTGCGACTAGAATGTTGCAGATGGTCGTGGTAAATATTTTAGTCATGCACGTCGAAGAGTGAATGCAAAAAAGGTTAAGAGAATGCAAGCCACTCTAGAGAACGGCGCTCATTGTAATATTTAATTTAATTTTCATTTCTAAATGTATAGTCAAAGGTTGGCAGGTACAAATACGAATCATATAAAAAACAACATATTTTCAGAAGTTAATTTTAATAACTGTAAAGGAGTTACGGTTCATTTTGTTTACGGTACTTTGTATTTATGTTAGTATTTTAATAATGTTATGTGTTATATGCTATCTAGCTTTCCTAATCATTTGATACATACAGAGGGAAAATTTGCCATTTTTCATTTCAGAATGAATTCAATTTTTACAGTTCTATGATACCTTTAAATAAAATTTTATTGACAAGAATTTGAAGGGATATTTTAAAAACATCAGAGAAGGATCTAAAAAGGCAAAAAGAGATTTTAAGCATTAAATTTATCAGGAAATCGACGGAAATATGTGCAGTCGGAATCTGAAATACCTGTCCCTATTTTCACAACAATCTTCTTGAGAATTTCTATTAAAAAGCAATGAATGTTTTTGTGCCGAATTAACAGTTTGCCGAAAACAAGAGATAAGGCAAATAAGGACTTCAACTTCTTTCATTCATACAAATACGACAATTTAGCAAAGAAGGAAAACTCAGACTTCAGTGGCTGCACTATTACAACAAACACCATCATCATGGCTACAGGCACAAACGTGCGAAGTTTCGAGGTCAACGCACGAAGAGTTTTAGCAATATCAGACAACGTTGCCATCGCGGAGTCTTCTCACGCTCTCTTGGCGGGGCGCACTCGGGCGATGCACACGGGGCTGAGTAGATCCGAACGCGCACACGGGCACAACATTCAAAATCAATTATTTGTTAACAGCAATCTTGCAAAATTTTGATAACAGTCTTTACTTCAGAAATAATTATATATTGTACATTTCTTCATCTGAAAGACGTCGTCAAAGTTCGATTTTTCAGCACATTTTTTAACTTTCTGTCCAGAGGTAGTAAAAATTCCCTAATGATTAATTGTTGGCTAATGAAATGTCCTATTCTATAAACTACACTAGGATTGTGCACCTACTAAAATATAAGTCAATCTTTAAAGGAGACTTACTGTCTTTCATGAATTTTTAAGCCATATGTCCACTAGAGTAAAAAATGGTGCATTAATGCTCTAGTCGACTAAGTGTTTTAGGACCACTGAGGGATAGTGAACTTCTTACTAATTTAACAATTTTATTTCCGTTCCAATTTTGTAAAATTATTTTAATCATACTGATTACAAATGTTTACTAACTTATCTCTATAACGGAATCCCATAGATCAATACGTAAATCTCGCTGTAGTTCTCCTTTTATACCTCCTGAAGTTCTCAAATATTTTCAATGTCGAAGTGCCGGGTTTCATGATCTGTACTAAGGAATTCTATCGTTACTCTTATTTGTGAATTCACCATTTTATTGTATTTTGTGACTTGATATTTAAAGGCTTATTTGTAGCCAACTATTTTTGTTTAAATGCAACTATGTTTTAATGGGACTTGACTATGTACTATGATATACTAACTGTTTTAATTTCTTAAATTATGGATGATTGACCATAAAATATCAATAATAACATGTTTCCTTTATATTATGAAACATCAGGGAATAAACCATTTTAGTAAATCACTAAGTCGTAATAGATATTTATTATCAAAAGTGGCGTTTCGAAGTTACTTCCATTTGCAGCCAAAAAGACAAATTGAAACATTATATATTCAGCTACAACAAATACAGATACGAATTGTTGTTCTTGATATAAACTACACACATGATCAGTAAGTGTGCTGTCGCCAAATCGCACTTCCTAGTTCTGCGAGTCCTGTGCACCTCGTGGGGCCCTTTTGAGCGCGGTATGGCGCGCATCGCGACGTCGAGAGGTGGGCGGGCGTTTCTCGCGGCTCCCGCGGCGACGGCCAGCAGAATCGCCGGCGCTGACAATATCCACAACGGCGGAAGGTCGCGCCGCGCCAGCCACACAACAGAAAGCGCCGACTCACCAACGCTCGCTCACCCCCACACCCACACACACACGTCCGGCGGCCCGACGCCGCACGGCGTGGCAAGGCGCAGCTCGGCTCGGCGTGGGAAAGAGCTCCCCCAACAGCTTACCTGCGACACAAAGGAGCGCACGGGCAAATTAGAATTACGAAAGACGGCGGCGCAATTACAGGCAGACACACACAGGCGACGGCGGCGGGGAAACCTCCTGTTCTTTGCTTGCGGACTTACCAGAAGCCTCCGCGGGGACCGTGATACAACACGGGCACGAACACAAAGTACAAAGCGGTTTTGGATGGTGATGCCTGAACATTAACGGTATTCAAAAGCTTGCAACCCATCTTTTGATGCTTAAGTGAACAACCAGACAGAACTTGAATTCGCCTTGAACAAAACGACTGTGGAAGGTAAAGGAAACTCAAATTCGACTAAAAGTTGGAAGTTCAACAAATAAAATGTCGCACAAGGCATATCTGAAACATATTAATAATTAACACAAACAAAATGTGGTGGTCGCCATGAGGAACTTTTGAAGTCTTATCAATGCAATGAAGCTCCTACCCAGAAAATGTCAGGTCCTGAAAATATCACAAATTATCCATCTTCTTTTACAGGGGATATACCTGTACTGTTTGGGTAAGCCTTAAATAAAATTAATTTATATCTTTTTCTAATACTCAACTTTCCTCGAACGCTCTTACCATACAAAGCACATTTCTAAGTTAACGAGATAACATTCTAAAGAATCCTTATTCAATTTGAAGAATTGATGTCATTCAATTATGAGGGGTTTCAATTATTTTAATGTTCTGTTTACATACCGCCCTTAAAAGATTGTTTACACTATTATACTGCAACTGTTGATAAACCGCATTCATTTCACTCCAGAGGGAGAACTCACATCGGCTACTCTGGGGGCGCAGAGAAAGTGATTTCACCCAAAAAGGAAAGTTGCAGAGAACGAGACTTTACAGTCGTCCAGGGTGACTGTTTCGAAACAAAGCGGGACGGCCACCCCCTGCCCCGCCCCGCGGTCTGTCTCTTTGCGCGTCGCCGCCGGGCGACCTGCCCAGCCGCCAGGAAGCTGCGCGCGCCGCCCGCCAGGCTGCGCCAACTCGCAATAACAAAACAGCAGCAGCGGGCGGGACGGTCCTCCTTCGGCGCGGAGGGAAGCGCCGAGCTACAAACTTGTTACAAAAGGAAAATTTTCATTACGCCATAATTACGAAACTTTTCGCGCCGGAGCCTTATTGGAGAGGGCGGGTGGCGACGCGGGGTGGGGGAGGCGGACCGCGCCTTTGAAACAATTACAAGAATAATAGGGAGCATTAGAAGAATGCACGGAGGGGCCAATAGCAGCAACTTGATCCCGAGTTGGCGGGTGAGGCACGCGGGTCGGCGTGAGGACGACGCCGATGGCCGGGGGGGGGGAGGACTGAGGGCGGCGGCGGCGGCGTCGCGAGACGGAACTTTTAGCGCGCGCGCGCGCCGAGCGTAATTAAACGGAAGGGAGAAGGGGAAGGGTCGGAGGGAGAGGGAAGGGGGAGGGGGGACAGCGACGGCTGCGTGGGATCGCGGATCGCCATAAATGACATCGTCGTTGTCGCCATCAATGTCAAATCGGTCCGCGCGCGCCCGCTTGCACGTGGGAAAGATCGGAACGGAGCCGAGCTGCGAGCAAATGAAGGGTGACAGCGCAGACCTTCAATACTGGGCAAGAAAAGAGAAATCGTAAAACTTTTCATTTTTTATATTTTGGGCGTGTTTTCTCCTAATTACAGCTTTAGCCTTTAATCTATTTTTAAAAGCACGTTCATACAAATAATATATCGAGAAATTAATATTAAAAATTATGTTTATGACTTGTTTACACATTTTTTTATTACAGAACTTTAGAAACGGAATAGAAATCAATATTACAGCTAACACAATTAAAAGAAAACAATTTATTCCATCTTCTTCTAAATCACTTACTAAAATTTTCAGCAAATCAATTATTTATTATAAACAATTTAGTTCGAATTTTTGCACGATACTCATGAAAGTTACAACGAAACAAATGTGCTGAGGTGAATTTTTTTAGCTGTCTACATAACTACGATAAGGAGAGAACAATTTTCTGCTCCGCGTCCTGACCCATCATCCGAAGAGCTGCGCGCAGCTACACTCAACATGTCGCGCAAACAATGCGACAGCCGTCGCACACCTTCGGCAGCGTCGGAAGTAGGTCAGCGCGCGATCGGAGATGAAAAGATAAAGACGGAGGGAGGGGAGGAGGGGGGGGGGGAGGGGGGGAGGGAGGGAGGGGGGGCGGGGCGGGGTGGAGTGGGCGGGGCGGAGGCGCGCTGACCCGGAAGCGGAGGGCTCGCTCGGCCGCGGTCGCAGCGGCAGCCGCGCGGCAGCCAGCACAGCCAGCGAGACTCGGGCCTTTCTTCTGCCCCTGACCTCACCCCACCCGCGTGCAACGGCGATGGAGGCGGAGCAGCTAGGCGGGGCGGTGCTTTGAGGACGCAGAGCCGAGTCAGGTAAGGGGAAGGAAAATGGGCTGCAGAGCAAACGTTGGGACAGGGAATGGAGATCGCGTCGATATGGTGGCGGGAGGGACGGTGAGATGAGATAGAAGGAAGAACGCTGAAGGAAGAGAGAGTGATGGCAGAGAAGAGAACGGGCCCACAATTGGTGGCAGAAGACATGGGTTAGAGGACTGTGTAAGAGAGAGAGGGCGAAATCATGTAATAAAAGGCCGATATATCGGTGAGAGTGGGAGATTGGGAGGTAGGGATCGAAAGGCGTTTGGCCGGGTAAAGGGAGGGGTAGTGACCTATGAGGCGGAATAGCAGGGTAGAGGGCAAGAGCGCAGGACAGAGGACGAGACTGTAAGGTAAGGGGCAGATCAGGTTGGCTGAAGCAATAGAGAGAAGGAGCGGGATAGTAGGATAGAGGTCAGGAGAGTCGGATAGAGGGTGGGATAGAGGAGTAGGGGCGAGATAGTGGGTTAGAGAGGGGATAGAGAAGTAGGGGATAATGGGATAGATAGCGGGAGAGTCGTTAGATAGAGGGCAGGAGAGCCAAGTAGAGGGAGGATAGAGACGTAGGCGGCGGGATAGTGTTAGAGGAGAGGAGCGCCGGGGAGATGGGGGGTGGGATAGTGGATGAGAGGGCGTGATAGAGACGTAGGGGCGGATAGAGAGGTAAAGGTTGGACGCTTCCACAGACCAGGCGGCGGGATGCAGGGCACGAGGACGGAGTCGGGGGCGGGGGCGAGGGCGGGGGCAGAGGCGGGCCTGGGGGCCGAGGGGCGGAGGGGGCGAGCGATGCGCGTTATTGCGGCGCCAGCACATTTCCACGCTCCGCCGCGGAATAAAGCGGACCAACAGCGGCGGCAGCAGCAGCGTCAGTCGGGAAGTTGCCTTGAGTCGGGTGATATGCGGGCGGCGGGGCGCAATCGGGGTCGCCGGCGGAGGACGAGGCGATGCGGCTACGTCAGCGCCGGAGGCGGAGGACGGCAGTCGAGGGGGTCGTAATGAAGTGTGGCTGGAAGGGCCTTGGGCGACGCTACGAAGCTAGTAGCAACAAATTTGGGACAAACGCTTAAAAACAATGACAAAGTAGTAATATTACAAATAACAAGAAAATGTTTTTGAAAAAATTAAAAACGGTAAGAATAACTTTCTAACTCGTCGTTACATTTTTTATGTGCAGAATTTTAGTAATACAATATTAATATGGCGACTTTACGATGGGTGCACACGTATATTTGGGTACTGGTGCCTCAGCTCCTCAACTATCTCGTATTATATAAGGGTTCCTTCTCCTGTACAGAAGGCAAATGGAAATATGGGAAAATAAAACTGATGATGGCTACCAAGAGTCCCCCAACAGCTCTATCCTGCCGTATGATAAGAAAAAAATGGAGATAATTTTTGAGAGAACGAAACATGGACACACGTTATCCTTGAAGTGCAGAGAAGCCGAAGAACATTACATGAGCATTTCTTCTAGAAACAGTTGTTTGGATTTACCTGAAAAGGAAAACGAAAGGTGGCATGACTCGTCCAGGGTGACGTGGGATCGAAAGCATGTGTGTGGAATATGTCTTTTAAGATCTTTTACGACCAACCTGCAAAAAACAAAACAACAAATGTTTCTTTTTCACTGCAAGGGCCATTTCGCTCAGTCTCGTTTGCCACCAGGGACCTCCCCCTGCCCGCCCTGCAATGCAATGCAACGGGCAGGCGGTTGTTTCCAGTCTTCTTCGTTGCGAGTCTTGCGGTCACCGCCCACGTCCTTCGCTGGCAAAAATAGAGGAGGCGGAGGAGAAAGACCAGGAGGAGAAAGAGAAGGCGGAGGCGTAGGAAAAAGAAGAGGAGAGATGAAAAGAGAGAGGAAGAGGAGACCAGCAAAGAAAGGAAGGAGGAGGTGGAGGAGGAGGAGGCCGTGGACGAGGCGCAGGAGAGGGAGGAGGAAGAGGAGACGAGGGAGTGCAGAGGTGTCGGCGCCTCGCCGCAGTGGGTGGCCAGACGCGATAGCGCCTGCGGTCATCCGTCAGCCGAGACAGGCGCCGCCTGCAGTCGCTGCGACGGCGCCCGCGGCGACGCGTCGCGAGGTTAAAGCGTCCGCGGCGCGGAACATGTCCGCAAAGCGCCGCCGCCGCCAGCACGACGGAGGTGTGGGGGGGCGACGTGGCGAGACGTCGACCCCCCCGCCGCGACGCAACCCAGCTCTGGCGGTGAAGCTGCGCTCATTAGCGTCTAACGCCCCCGCACGTCCTCCCCACCCCACCCCCGCCACGCCCCCCACGCCCACGCCCTCCCGCAGCTCTCCAGAGTTACCACCTCCGGGACCTTTCGCCCCCGGGACACTTACTTATCGCAACAGCTCGGCTTCAGTCTCGCCGGCTTCCGCGCGTCAACGTACACAGTTTCGCAAGTTACGCAATATTTCATAGCCCCGCGCTCGGGAGAGTCCACGCGATCTGAAAGTTAAATGCAGCTCCCCAGAAGCGGCCCGCCTAATAAAAAGGAGAAAAAGTTGGCGTTGAACGTTGGGAGAGGTGCGCGCGAAGGAGAGCGAAAAGTTTCCAGGGGATGCAATCGCAAATTGGATTCTTGCGAATGCGTTTTCATAATTGAAAATAGTTGTTTTTCGCTTCTCATGAAAAGCGAGGTGAGAAACCGGAGCGCGTCGGAGCACGTGGTCCCTTTTTAAAATATTCATCCCCGGCCGCCCCCCCCCTCGAGAGGGCCCTGTTAAGGAAGCGCTGCGAAAGAACAGTTAAGCATGCGCCGGCCGAAGATCCGCTGAAGCGGGCGGCCTCGCCCTTCGAGGGCGAGGAGGGGGCGGGGGGAAACAAATAGCACGCGCGATCTAAAAGTCAGGCGGTTGGCGCTCGCGACGCCCGGGGCGCGGGGTGGGGGAGGGGGCGGGTCGGAGGAGGAGGAGGAGAAGGGCTGTGCACCGCCGAGGAGGAGTTTAAAATATCGCGCCCTGCAGGCAAGTCACGGACAGCGTAACGGGTTTCCTTAAAGAGTTTGCGCAACTAAAATTAATGAGAGAGCTCTGATGAGCACGTCCGGGCTTTTGGGCGCGCCGCGGAAAGGGCGGGGTGGCGGGAGGGGCGGGGAGGTAGGCGGGGGGGAACGGGGCGAACGGGTGGGGTAGGGGCGGGGCGATAGAGATGCAGGGCTGCGCGGCATGGGAAATACAGTTCTACCAGACAGCAGTGAGGCAGTGGGGCACCAGGCGCTGCCAGAAGGGGAGATGAACGGAAGACAAGAATGTGAATACATCATCTGGAAACAAGCAATACGTGCGAGGGGAAGCTTATTTATTTTGCATTACAAGAACTGAGATACTAGGTTGGAAATTCATCCGACTCCTGAAATCGCGCTTCTTTAATTAGTCTGATATTCAGAAGAAGGAGCAAGAATGAAAGTAGCAATAAAAAGTGAAGACGCAACCTTGCACAAGTAGGCAAAGTAAGGGATGAAGAGGTAATTTCTGACTAAGTAATAAGAAAGAACATGAAACCATTTACATGCTCATACGGAAATCCATGTATAAATTTTCAGATAATTATGTCGTGAGTGAATTGTCAGATAATTATGTTCTGAGTGAAACTATAAATAATGTCGGATAGAAAGAAAATGCAGCAATTGTCTCCAATGAAGTTGGAGAACTTAAATTCTAGAATTAAAAATACAATTCTGGAATTATAAATAAAATTTTCTGGAGACTACGGAATTAAAATCTCGCGGGAACGGAAAAAGTCCGCAGATTATTGCCTCTAGCTGCTGGTTCAGGCGTCCATCCATTTCCAGAATGTGAACATCAATAGTTTATCAGAACTGCCGACAACGAATGAGCGTCGAAATGCAGTGAAATGAAGAGATGCATGTAGAACAAAATATACGAACTGTGTATTTGCAGAAGAAATGAGACGAAATGGAAACACCACTGCATAAAAAGAGCAGATATGGCACAGGAAATTGGAACAGATAAAAAGATATTGAATTTTATCTAGATTTTAAAAACCGTGCAGAGTTTTGAGAACAAGAAGAGAATGCCAATACCCCACTACATAATGTAGAAATTTTTTCAGCAAATATGAAATAGTCGATAAAAAAAATTAAGAGCCACAAAATAACAATGGAAATCAAACTTCCTGTATACAAAGAAATATTTCATAAAATAGTTCCACACAGACGTAGATACAGATGTCACAAAGAATGATAATCGTAAAAAAAGAAAAAAAATATTCGGATTTTTTCATATCAAACCATTATTAATTTTAAAGGCACATTTTACTAGGTAAAACTTTCCTAAAATAAACCCAATTAGATCGACGTCTACATTGATGGTAGGGATGAGCAAATGCGGAGAGCAGAACATGACATGAAAGCTATGTCAATACATGAAAGCTACATGTAGAGAACATAATTCACTTAATTCGAAGTATTCTTCCACTGCATCCATTGCATGTCGAGAAAACATCGAACAGCAGCTGTTGTACGTAGCGAAAGGAGGTGTCCCGCAAATATGCATTCTGAGCGCAAAGACCAGCCCGAGCAGCGGGTATGTCTATCGGGGAGAAGTGGGACAGGGCAGGGCAAGCTAGTGTGAGACATGGCGAAGAAGGGTGTGACAGGGCGGAAAATGGCGGAGTGGGTGGACGAGAGCGGAGCAAGGCAGAGAACGCTGAGAGGGATCAGAGAGGGGACAGGGCGGAGAATAACAAGAAAGAGCGAAGAAGGGCGAGGCAGAACTGACAAGGGCGGGGAAGAGCGGAACAACGGAGAAAGGCGAGGAAAAGCGGAGACGGTGAAGCAAGTGGATAAAGGCGGGTCAGTTCGGGGTGGGGCAGAGCGGGAGCGAGCAGGGCAGAATGTATAAGAGCGGGGCAGAGCAGATAAGGGCGAGTCAGAGCGGTAAAGCGCGGGAAAGAGCGGATAAGTGCGGTGCAGAGCGGATAAGGGCGAGGCAGAGCGGATAAGGGCGGGGCAGAGCGGAGAAGGGCGGGGCAAAATCGTGGACGCATGGGGGAGGGGGGTGCCGGAGGGATCGTAGGGGATAGGCTGGGGCAAGGGCTGGGGTAGTGACGACCAAGGGGAAGGGGTCAAGATGGGCAAGGCTGCGGTCGGGCGGGGGCGGGGCGCGAGGAAGGGGGACACGGGGTCGGCGGGTGCGAGGGCCCCGGCCGGGCGAGGGACAGCCCGACCGCGTCCCGAGGGAGCGGTCTGCTCCGATTGCCCTCCGTTGCCCTTATTAAGGGTCCTGAGGGCCGCGCGGGGAGGATCCGGTTAAGGGCAGGTCTGCACCCTACCCCGTAGTCCTTGTGGGCGACCTCCTCTCCGTTACAAGGGACTGGAATTTGCTTTCCCTCCTCGGCTTCCTACACACCACGAAATTCCATTGGAGACTGACAGGAATGGCAATGTGTTAGTAGTTGCAAGACTGGTACAAAATATTACTCCGAACAGTGGAAAAAAATGTGCTTACGGTAACATAAATTTACTGCTGCTTTTTATTAATTTGTATTGAAAACGGACATAACTGAAAATGGTGCAGATGTCACCTTTACACGAGGTACACTGATGTACACATTGAATTACGTTAAGCTCGCATTTACTAATACAGCAGCTTCTTTCCTTCTCTGGCCTCTTTAACTCTTTGCAAAACGTTTCGTCGTCTCCCGCGGAGTTAGAAGATTCAGGTTCTAGTTTAATTTCGAGATTTCATTATGTTACGATCGCGTCCTCGTAACAAGAAAAGTATTTCTAAGGCATTAGCACAAAATCAACGCAACTTCCGCCGCTCGGGCCTGTGACGTGTTCGAAACGTATTTGGCGTCAAGTTGCTCTCGCATTCCGCGCCGCGTGCGTCTTACAATTCCAATTCATTCCTTTAATCCTCGCGCGGTTCCAGGGAAGCGGGGAAGAAGGCGCGGGAGGGGAAGTGAACTTTGCAACAAGTTGCGATACAAAATCATTTCCCGCGAGCGCCGGCAGCTGCCGCACGGCGCGCGGCGAGCGACTAACTGGTCGTTACACACCGAGAGGAACATCAATCCTCTTCGTTAAGTAGTTGGACGAGCATCAATCAGAGCGAGAGAGATCCGGGGAGCGGGGAGGGGCGGATCGGTTGGCGAGCGACTCGCGGGCGCCACTTTCGCCCCGCCGCAGGCGAGAACAAGCGCTGGAATCCAGCCGTCTACTGCGCGGGGGGGGGGGGCGACCGCCGAGCTGCACAAAGGCGCGCTCGCTAGCGACTTGTTATAAAACTTGCCTGCGCGACGCGGCCGGCAGAGCTGCAGACTTGGAACTCGTCGACGGCGCCGGAGCCGATCTGCGAATAACAAGGAAGGCGCGGCGGGGGCGGCGCGCGGGGGGGCGCGCTGCCGGCGGAAAAGCGCTTTTGCTGCATTATTCAAATCTCCGGGAAACGCCCTTCCGCGGGACTGCCTCCGCCTCAGCCTCCGCGGGAACCTGAATACGGCGCGCGCGCTGCCGCTTAAAAATTGACGATCGCGCCGCGCCGCGTCGCCGCGCCCCGCCCGGGTCCCCGGGCTCTGGGTCAGTCGCCCCCGAGCGGCGCCTTCTAGTCCGTCTTTTCTATTTGTTCTCCTCGAACATCGCTATCCTTTGCAGCTCGCATCGAATACCGCATTCACAAAATCACGAAATATGAATCAGGTAGGCGGGTACAAACGTTTGCGCGAAGCTACGCAGAAGAGTTCAATAAATACGAGAAAACGTGACGTTTCTACACGAGAGACGATTATTTCATTTTATAACAATGTGACAACACAGATTGGTTACACTAGTGATCACTTCTCAGTTGAGCAAATATGAAGAAAATATCCGTCATATCCGTCTAGTTACATGTTACTGCTGGCACAAATTGACATAAATTATAGAAGAGCTCTACCCAGTTTAAGAAAAAAAAGTAATTTTAAATGCATCCGAATTCCTTAATAATCAATCGAAGTAAGCAGAGAACTTCAATACTACATTAAATAAGCTATGAATTTAAAGACCGCAGTAGCGTTATTTGATATTTACCCACAGAAACAAAGGAAGGATAATTACGACCGAAATAGATCGATCGACGAAAATTCGACGTTTAAGTGTGAGTAAACAAGAAGGTTAAACCTCTAAACCCAGGAAGAAACCGAATAGTCATTCCTTGCCTGTTTACAACGTGAACGTTTATTTGAAACTCACTCAAACAAAGTGTAGTGTATATTTGAAAAGAAGAGAACAGAAAAACACATCCATCAAATTAACGTCGATACTACACGGCAATGTCTTAAATATCTGAAAGACGAGAAATATAATAGCAAACAGAACTGACAAGTTTGTAAAAACATAACCAAGAAGTGTATGGTTTGCTTACACATCAGCAAAATGTTAAATGCTTTAAAATACGCGTTTCAAAAAGAAATCCGCACGCCAGACTACATTCAGAAAGAAATATTTCATTCATATGAACGTACATGTTATTACGCATCGACGCTGTAATTTTTTGTTTTAAAATTCCGAGTGAAAACAAAGCTTAAAACACTTTTAAATACCTCCGCCGCCAACAGTTTATAGAAGATCACACTTTCCCAAACAGCGGCGGCCCTTCATGCAACAGCAAACACACACTCACATACACACACACACACACACACACGTGCGCGTCAACGAAAAAGCCCACATGCGTGCGGGCACACGCACACAATCCACGAATGTGTGTGTGTGTGTGTGTGTGTATGTGCGTGGGCAGCGCGGCGCTCGCGGTTTTCGACGCGTATATCCCGGCTCGGTGCCGGATGGCGGTTTGTGCGGGCCGCCCACGATAAGTCGATTGCGTTCGGCTATCGAAACTGATCCATCTTTCAATTAACATACGGACGCGGGCAGGGGGGCTGGGAGTGAAAGCGGAGGGCGGCGTTCGGGGTGGGGGGGGGTAGTGCAGAGCGAGGCTGGACGGTCAGGGCAGTGAAAGCGGATGGTGTGGTGGGCGGAGGGCCGCGTGGCTCGGTGAATTGACTGCGAATCTGCGGTCCGCGCCGCCGCCGCGCGTTCACGCTGGTGCTCGCTCGGAACGAAAAGAGATGGTATCGCGCGGACGCGCCCGGTGGGCGGGGCAGCCACACAAAGGACGGACAGATGCTTTACTGGAGGACGCGCTGTCGGAATGAAGGTCTCAGAGAGCTGCTCCTGGCGCTCAGATATTAATTTGTGGCATAACGCGGCGGACATGCGCCGGTTTGCTGGCATATATGATCAGGGAGCAGTTAGAAGGGCCACGGCTTGCGACGATGCAATGCTCTAGACTATAGACGATGATGCAATGCATATGAAACGAACGGGGGAAATGAATTGAGGCCAGTGTCACATATTAACCCTGATGTCCTGATCAACAGCGAGATACATCACTACGCGAAATGTGTTTTTCGCCAGCCATATAGGCTGAAGCGCCAGTTGATATTGCCCCTATTTTTGGGGCTTTTTTGAGGCAATGTATAATATGTTCACCAATAATTTAGTTTGCTCCGGTGTCTTAAAACATTCTGTATGATTTGATCAAATTAATGTGGACAAGCATTGTGAAGTATTAAAATGCATTCTATGATAAGAATTAATAGTAAATACGTGTAGGTTGGAGGTAAAGAGACAGAGTAATACACCAACATTAATCAAATACTTATTGTAAATAATATTTATTTATGAGAGTTTCGAAGCGCACTTTCACTGTAGCAATTTGTTTGTTTGTGAACATTTTCGGTTGACGAACAAAATAGCATGTGAACATCAGCCCCAGCATAAGTTAGCATAAGTTAGTGAAATTAATAGAAATGATTTTGTTACATTACTGTGTGATCACGGTCCCATAATGATTTAGTACAAACGAGTGCGAAAACAATAGATCTCCTTTGATGAGATGGGCATGCAGCAGGTGTAAGGCAGGTGTTACGCGGGTGGGGGGGGGAGGGGAGACGGTGTCAAGCGGACGATAGCAGTGAACCGCGCGTGAGGCCGGGTGGGCGGACGGCCGAGAGAGGGCAGAAGGCGCCGGGATGGGAGGAAGGAGGCGTCGTGAGGCGGGCGGGAGGGGGCGATGGAAGGTGGGTGTGGTGGAGGGATGGGGTTTGAGGAGGGAAGGGGGTACTAGGCGTCGGGTGGTGGGCGGCCGGAAGGGGCGGGCATGTGGGCTGGTGGCGAGAGGAGGCAGCTGAGACGAGAGCGACGTGCGGAGAGAAGGCGGGGGTGCGGTTGGCGACGGCCGAGAATGGAGTGCATGCGGCGTCGAGAGGACGACGACCGCTACAAAGCGAGAAATATTTCAAAGTATCGGGAACATTCCTCCAATTGCTATCGGTATTGGTATTACGCCGAAACTGGACACGTCCGGCTCCGCAGTCCTCAACTCTCCACCCCCTCCCCAGGGCGCCCACCCTTGCCCTCTTCGGTCGCTTGCAACCCTTTGGCGAACACTCGCAACTCCATCGGGGGAAGGGAACTGCGGACGGCCCTAAGGGCCAGAAGCAGACCCTTTGCAGTGTGCTTTAGCGTCGAATTCTTTTGCGTCCTTTTTTTAAGGGAAACGAGAACGAAGTGGAGTGTGTTCGTGTGGTCGAAGCACATTTCCATCCCGTCTATGGACGCAGTTCATTACTTACAGATACTTTTAAAGTCTCCGCACAGGATGTACCCAAGTGAAATTAGGTACGTTAACGGGAAATGATATTAGCTCTCTTGTTTGCAGGTTCATTATATTTGCTTTCAAAGCGAACGACAGGAAGAAATATAAAAAAGTTCCAGAGAAGAGAAGTTGCTTGATCGAAGAAGGCTCCAGAACAAAATGTCAGGAATTATTGACGTTATTTGTCTCGAAGTATTTTATTAGAAAGGCAATCGCAAATTCACGAGATATCTCTTTTTTTATACTCCAAGTAAGAAGGAAAAGAAACAAAACAACAATGCAAATAAGAAACACGCAGCGGCAAATATGAAAGTTACACTAAATGGAGATCTGCCGAATATCCTTTTCCAAGTCATCGTGATTATGACTATTAAGAACGAGGGAGAGAGTTTGGGGTACGTTGTAAAAAGGGCAGAGAGTGAAGTTCTACTTCATTGTAGGTAGTTAGCAGTTAATTCCGAGAAAATGTTACTCGCTCTTTATCTTGTCGAACGAAGGAAGAAGTTCGATTCCACTACCTGTCACGGCTCCTGATCAGGAACTGTTCCGCAACCCGCTTGCCGCAGAAGCGTAACCGAGCACTGTTCACTACGATGAAAGAACTTACCGCCAGTTCGTAAGAGCCAAATTGAACGAAGTAATTAATGCGAGGCCCACACATGTCCAACAAGAAACATGAACTGAAAACAACACCCACGTGACTCCCCGACCCCAAGTTAGGACGCCACTAGACGAATCTTCCCCACGCAAGTTTACCAACTATCCCTCCGAAGAAGCGATTCATGAATAACACGGATAGCCGAGTTTAGGCCCCGTTCAACGGCTCTCGTCCTATCGACAAGCAACCTTCATCAATGCAGATGGCGGCCGGCACCGCACCCGCACCCTCGCCCCGCCCCTCCCCCCCGCCCCTAATTTATCGCCGCAACTTTTTGAGAGTGGCCGCCGGCGAAGGCGGATGGCGCGGGCGGGGAGGGCGAGCGTATAAAAATTTTAGAGCCCTCGGCTGCCAACTTTTTGTCGCCATCGCTGCCGCCGCCGCTGCCCGCGGGCTCGAGGGCAGACGCCCAGCCACGCGCCGCGGCGACCGCACACTATTTACGGGAGAGCGCGCGGCGCGAATTTTGAGCGGATGGGGAGCGGCGGGCGGCGCCGAGGCGATGGAGGCGGAGTTAGTGAGTACTTAGCGTGTCCGGGCGGGACTGTTATTCTCATTCTCTCGTGAGTGAAGGGCATGTTATAACTGGGCGGTGGCGGTGTTTCTTCCCCCGATGGAACGTGAGGGACGAAGGCGATCTACACGTCAGATTGTGGGACTTTCCGCTGTAGGTATCTCTCCCAAGGGGGTATCGCCCCCATTCGGGACACGCTCTGGACTCTCCACAGGTTTCCTGGTGTGTGCTATTGTAATGCATGCACGTGCACGTGTGTGTGTGCATAAGGGTAGAAGAGGGAATAATGATGAACGAACAATCACGCGATATCCGTACCGCTGCTGCTTTCGGCTATTATTGATCGGAAAAATCGCGGAAAACTATCGATCAGAGCAGCCGAGTGTTTATCCAAGCAGCGATTGAATTCTATCAAGCTATGTAGTCAGTGTCGAAAAACCCTCCAAACTCACCTCAAAGCCGATCTCACCTTCCTTCTACTCCCACGAAGATTGCCTTGCAATGTGCAGCGGTACTGACATTTCATCTTCGATTTCCCTTCATTTTGACATCTTGATGACTCATGTCGTGAAGCGTCATGTTCACAACAATGAAAATACGCGTCGTTTTAAAACTCAATTCGTAACTTGTTGGGTTTTAAAATACAACTTTATTGACAAAGCGTCATGCTTCTCAAAGACATTGGACACAAAATAATACAAGATGGAGATGCACGTGTATGACCGCTTCCAAATATTTGTCAGCGGGGCACCGTCCCAACCGGGACAAATCTAAGCTCCCGACTGGCTGCTTCGCGGCATGTGTTGCAGAGTAGTGCGTGTAAGTGTAAGTTTGTAGAGGAGAAGGCAAGGCCGGGGAGGAAGAAATCGCGCGCTGTTCGTGGCCCAAGTCTTAAGACCCCGTTTCTGCATTCGAGATGTTGATTGGAGAAGCCACGGAAAACTAAGAACAAGAGCAGTCGGTTGCTAGAATCATCCTCCAGGCAGCGGCTGCATGCGACCTCGCTATTAGGCTAAGGTCGAATAATCCGCCACAGTCGGGACTCGAACCTTAAGGCTTCCGAGTCACACTACAGCGGCCATCGTTGTTCCCCTGAGCCATCTCAGCCGCTCTTTCGGCCTCCAACCGCTCTCCCTCCCTCATCGGCTGACGTCCCTTCCGGCCGAGACTCCGTAGCGGTCACGCTCCTAATTTTGCGGTCGCCCCAGCTGCCGGCCTCCATGGCGGCGATGTGGACAGTGGCGATGGACTGGGAAAGAGAGAGGACAAAGAAGGGGGAGATGACGGGCGAAGACAAAAGATAAAGGAGGTGGTGAGGGTCTCTGGAACGGAAAGGGCTTGAAGATGGCGGTCACGTTGGCATGAAATTAACTAGAGGCAACAATTCCCGTAGTGACGTTGGGGGCATAGGAAACGAAGTGAAAATGGTAGTAGCTGCGGAAAAGCGGTGACGAATACAGCAGAGGATGCAACGGCTGTTACATTACTGAATGTAGGATTGAAGGTTGCGTAGGCAATTGAAGCAGCAATTGTGGTATGACAGTTACGGCTGGGGCTTGGTCAGAGGCGGTAACGGTTGAGGACGCTGTGATATGGCTACGGTGAAGGCTGTGGCGGTGGCAGTGGCAAAAGCAATAGTGGAGTTACAGGCGATGGTAGTGACTATGGCAGAAGCAGCAGCGATGACAGAGGCGATGTCTGTGTCAGAGGTGATGGCGATGAAGATGGTAGAAACCATGCCGGAAGCAAAGAAATGTTCGGCGGCGGCGGCGGCGGCGGCGGCGGCGGCGGCGGCGGCGGCGGCGGCGGCGGCGGCGGCGGCGGCGGCGGCGGCGGCGGCGGCGGCGGCGGCGGCGGCGGCGGCGGCGGCGCGGCGGCGGCGGCGGCGGCGGCGGCGGCGGCGGCGGCGGCGGCGGCGCGGCGGCGGCGGCGGCGGCGGCGGCGGCGGCGGCGGCGGCGGCGGCGGCGGCGGCGGCGGCGGCGCGGCGGCGGCGCGGCGGGCGGCGGCGGCGGCGGCGGCGGCGGCGGCGGCGGCGGCGGCGGCGCGGCGGCGGCGGCGGCGGCGGCGGCGGCGGCGGCGGCGGCGGCGGCGGCGGCGGCGGCGGCGGCGGCGGCGGCGGCGGCGGCGGCGGCGGCGGCGGCGGCGGCGGCGGCGGCGGCGGCGGCGGCGGCGGCGGCGGCGGCGGCGGCGGCGGCGGCGGCGGCGGCGGCGGCGGCGGCGGCGGCGGCGGCGGCGGCGGCGGCGGCGGCGGCGCGGCGGCGGCGGCGGCGGCGGCGGCGGCGAGCGCGCGTGCGGGTGGTGGTGGTGGTGGTGGTGGTGGTGGTGGTGGTGGTGGTGGTGGTGAGGGCGGCGCCGCCACCGCCGTCGCCAGAGCCGCGCCCACCTGCCCTGACATCGTTGAGCGCCCTAAATCCGTCCCCTGGCGCCCCGGCCGACCGACGTTCGGGCCCTCGTCCCCGGTTTTCTGCGTCGGTTGCTTTTTATAATGGGAAATTGTCGTCCAAGGAAAACACTGCGCTCCTGCGAGGCCCACGACCTCGTGAATTATCCACTCAACTGGCGCAGAAGACGTGGGCGCTCCAAAATAACAAGTTAAATAATGAGCTCCTTACAACACGAACGTCAACTCCTGCAACCAGTATGACTCGTAATAAATTCATTATAAAAATGAAATAATTCCTTAAATTAAATAAAATTGTAACGGAAAAGAGTTTGCAAAGTTCTAAAATTGTCCATGCTTTTTACTCATTTCAAGCTGTTTAATTTATATGCACCGAATGTAAATACATATTAAGTCGACAACCTGACAAATACACGATACGAGACTAGAGAAAACAAGCTGATTACATGTGTGAATTTACCTGCGAAGGCTGCCGTTCCTGCTCCAACCGTCGACAAATGTTGGCTGAGGAGACGAGCCCTCTGCCGCAGCACCCACCAGTCGTACGACGCGGGCAAACACCACTCACGGAACCTAGCCGAGCTGCGGGGCGGGGCGGGGCGAGTGGTAAGGGTTGCAGTGACACAGGGGGCGGCGAAGAGAAGCGGATTGATGAGCAGGAAACGAGGCCGGACGGAGAGACGGGAGAAGGGTAGGAAAATGAGAGAATAAAAGTAGGGCAAGACGCAATGGAAAAAGGAAGGAAAGGGGCAGAGCGCAGTGAGGTTTGAAGAGGGTTGCTGGAAGGGCGAAGAGCGGTGGATAAGATGGAGGGGGGGGGGGGGGAGGCGCGCGTGGAGTCGCACGGGAATGCACGGCGCGTGGATGCGCTCTCCGCGAAGTTTCACTGGCGCCGCCGCCGCCGCCCGCTCCGCAGCTTTAGCCGCGCAAGTTGATGCCTGGAGAAACTAATTAGGCGCGGAGTGGCGGCTGGTGGGCCACTGGAGGCCGCGCGGGCGGGCGGCCGGACGCTCCGCGGAGGGGGCGGGGAGAGCCACCGCGAGACGAAAGTGGACTTCGTGTGCCAAAGGCAGACGACTGACATTCTGGCGCGCTGTAGCACGTGCTCAAATAGAAGGAAATACCTCACCGGTGTAACACTTGATATTCTAGCTCCATCACCACTCGTCTAAAATGAAGGGGTTTCATGATGCATTAAGGGTTATGACGGCAGCCATGGAGATACTGTAAAACATTGTTAGCATGTACTCGCGTAAAACGAATTTTGTAGTATCACGAACAATAATTGGGTTCCGACAAGGAAACGTAGTAATGCAGAGAGTACACAATCGAATAACAAGAATATTTATAATACAAACACCGATTATTTTGGTTCTTGAACCCGTGTTAACAAAAGTTTACTGTATATTCTGTTGTGGTTCGGAAAAACTTCTTTTACTCATAAATGGCGAATTGAAACAGCATATTCTCACTGTTTTGAGTTAGAATCTTTTTGAGTTAGAATCATCGCCTATGTGCAAATTGCAGTTTGTCTGAGCGCCCGCTATGTGCTAGCCAGACTGTCAGCGTCTACTTCGGTTTAACAGGCTTTAAGACCCAGCTGATTCATGTGGAATTGTGGTGGATCAAGCGGATTCACAACAAGTTTTCTCAGGATTCTTCCATTTTTTCTCCCTCTTTTACTAACTATTTAAATCATATCATCACCAACCATCTTCGAAACCATTTTTCTTCACCTATGACACAGATGCAGGGATCAAGGCTTCTTATTAATGATTTAAAATTAATCAGAGAAAAAAAAATTATTTTTCTCTTAGGATACAAGGAGACTACTGGTACCGTCTGCTGTAACCGAACTGCTTAGCCAAATTCCATCAAATCACCGAGGTCAAGCAGGTACGAGTTTTAGAGGTTTTCGGACGGCTGAATGTTTGAAAATCCCGGAGAGGGAAGAAAGTAAAAAAAGAAATAGAAACGGAATTAATGAAATAATGAGCACGAACATTTATCAGCTTGTCTATCTCTACGTTGCATCCGCAATAGTAACTAAATAAGAAATTCATAAACACGTGTGTTTTGAGCGTTTCTCCGCCAGAGCGTGCTGCAACTGAGACGACCCCGAGGAGAGCGGAGGAGAGCGCGAGCGGCAGCGCAGCGGCCCTGCGAAGCCCTCGGAGGTCGCGCGGGCGCCGCGCCAGAGGGCGCGCGGCGCTGCCAGGCGGTCGTGTTCCTCCGCCCCTCCCCCTCCGGGCTACTTAGCCACGCTCCGCACCCCTCCCCTCGCCCCGCCCCCGCCATTAGGCGCCCCCGCGTAGGTACTCCCCGCCTCTCCTTTTGCCCGTCGCCACGTCGAACAACTAACTTAGTACTCCGCGGTCTAAGTTAGCCTCGGGTGGTGAAGACGGTGGCGGGGGCGGAGGAGGAGGAGGAGGGGACGGGGAAGGGCGACACGGGTGGTGGAGGCGCCGAGAGCTGCAGCGGCGGCAACGACGACGACGACAATAGGAAGATGGCACGAATAAGAGTGATGGCTAGGACAGGGAGAGCCTGGCTGGAACAAAGGCGAGGTCTGGGAGCAACGGGCGGAATATGCCTCAGCGTGCGCCGGCGCCGCGACGCGCCACGGGGAGAGCGCGCGAAGGAGGCCCAAAATGCGGGCGGAGGTGTAACGAGTGGCTGTGGAGGTTTCAAGGAAGAGGTACAGGAGGGATTGTGATACCTTCAGGCTGCTACTGTGTCTCAAAAGCAGCGAATACACAATTGTACTGTCGAGTAAGTAAAGATCTACAAATGCAGAATAAATAACTAAAAAGGGCAATTAGAAAGCGTTCATAGCGGTCTAGGACTAGAAAGTGACAATTTCGTGTGCGGATAAATTAAAAAAAAAGTGTTTATAGCCCAGCTCTCAAAACGTTTCAGTGTATCAATGGGAGGTGTAAATTGCAGATGTTTTGAAACAGTATGGGACGGGAAATGCAGAAAATAACAGCCTGAAAGAGGGATACGCGCGAAAAGACACATCAAGAATGTATAAAGAGGGTAAAAGATCTAGCAGAACAGGATCGTGCAAAGAACACCTCCACCGCTGCTGGAAGAGGGGCGAAGCGAAAGCGAGGGCTGCGATAGCAACCGCAGCGCCGGCTCCTCCGCTGCCCCCACCTTCGCCATCGCCTCCGTGCCCGCCCTCTACCTCCGCTCGTTCCTCCCACCGCCACCACTGCAATCCCTGCCCCGCCCACTCCTCCACACCGCCACCGCCGCTCGCTGGCCTGTTTAATATGAGAGGCGCGGAGCCGTCTCCATTACCTGCGCGCCAGTGGCTGGGGTTAGAGGGGGGGGCTCGCGAGTACGGCAGCACCGTCCGGGGGCGGAGAAGGGGGCGGGGCAGGCTCGGGTCGGAACTTGCGCACTAGTCCTGCGTTATGCCGCAACCTCAGAAGCGAGGATATCCATTTGACGGAACACGCGGTTTCTTGAACTCCTGTGCTGCAAACTTCGGATTTTCTGCCTGGCGCAATCGTAGGGGGAGGGGGGAACGGGCAGACCCGTAGACTGATTGCTGCGACTGAAAGCGTATGGCGTTCGTTAATTCACAAGAAATGCTATGTTGCTCGTTTCTGACTTATGTTTCGCAGGTAAACGCGCTGTACACACTGTTAATGTAAGAAACTCACGTCATTGTCCCATTAAGAAACGACGCTAACAGCTGAGGGACCTCTGGCAACAACTTACAATGAGCTCCTAATGTGAAAGTTCAATTTATACCTTCACTTCTTCATTTATCGTGAGCAAGGTGATTATTATCGTGAATGTAAAAATCGAAGAAGACCAGCATTATATAGTGCTTTTTAGAATATTTACAGTCATTTGTATACTTCTTGGATTGAAGTACACAATTTACATGGAACAATTAACAGCTATTTTCTACTATTCGCAAATCTCTGTTTAATGATGTATCAAGTGATTGTTTATTAATGAGTTTCAAGGAAACTAAACTCGTTACGGATGAGCTCACGAGTGTAAAAGCAACAAAATTGATAATATTAGCAACAAAATTGATAAAAGATAATAAATAAGTTAAGTAATTAATGATTCGCCATATGAATTAACAGCAGTATTTTTATACTAGTATGTTTATTTATTTCATGTTTTATTGGCGCAGCAGATACAATGAAACTGCAAAACACATTCACTGTATCTGTTGTAAAAACGTTGTTAGTCGAATAAATCCGCCCACACTCTCATTTGAGAACTGTAAAAGTTGCATGTCGCCTGTCGACATTGTCGGTCTCCGGCTTATTACGAACTGGGGTCGCTACTTCTTGGAAGGCGTACAATTGTCCCAGAATTTTCATTGCAAGAGAGCGACCAATGCACGGCTTCCTTTACACATACGCGACAGCGGCATGAATGGAATCGCAGTCCCGGCCCTTGCAGCTTCCAGAGAAATGCTCCTGGAACCCGTATCAAGCGGCAGATAGAACCCTCATAATTGTGTGGATGAAGCATGAGAGATGCGGTGAGCTGAAGCTGTTGAATTGGTTCTCTTCCACTCTTCTGTCCCTCAAGCGTATTTTTATGAATTTCACGTCTCGCAGGAAAACGCATGCTCGTCTCAACCTCTCACCAGACCGGTCACCAATCTACTCGCCATTCCATCAGTTCAGTCTTGACAACATCTGACAGCTGTCAAGACCGCTAGTCTTGACAACCGATTATTACCCTTCGCATTCTCTCATCAACCTTCAAATACTCAGCTGCTCTCTTTCTGCACACCAGCCCAATCACCGCTCACCAGTCCACTCACCAGCCCACCCTCACCTCACCTCTCACCCCTCACCTCTCACCTCACCTCTCACCTCACCCTCACCACTAACCCTCACCCACTCACCCACTCACCCTCACCCACTCACCTCTCACCCACCCACTCACCCCCTCACCCACTCACCCTCTCACCCTCTCACCCACTCACCATCTCACCAGCCCACCCACTCACCAGCCCACCGACTCACCAGCCCACTCACCCGCTCACTCACGTATCAGCCCACTTAACTGCTCACCAACCCACTCATCATCCCCTTACCCGTTCATCAGCCTCCTTAGCCGCTCACTATCTCCCTCACCCCTCCCGCCCTCTCATATGCTCACCACCCCTTTAACCCCACACCCCCCCCTTCCTGTCCTCCCCCCCACCCGGACGAAAGACGCATTCATTCCTCGATGCACTTCGTGCCCGCCTTCCCATTTGTCCGTGGCGTCGGCCGCCGCCGCGCCGCGCCGTGCCTCAATGCGCATTATGAGCCCGTCATGCGCAGACGCCACTATTAGCGATCTTTTGTGTCGCCGCCGCCAGCGCTCCCTGCCGCCCTTTTAACATAATCTCGCGAACGCCGCGCCCACGGTGCCTTGCCAGCTCTGCGCTCTGATTGGTACGCTTCCGTAACTTCTGATAGAGACATCCCGGAAGCGCACACAATACGACACCAGGAGAATATGAATAAAAACGAACGACTTACTCCTACTTACCGAAATTTATAAGCAATGAAATTACTTACGTAATGAAAATTAATGTCGACATGAATTAAAATTAAAGAGAAATTTCGACATTCATTAAAATTAATGTCGATAAACTGTATACAATATTACCAAAATTCTCGACACTAAATCATCTAGTTCTTTTCTAGTCATCTATTTCAATTCGCTAAATATGCAACAGAATATGTTGGGCTGAACGATGGTTGATGGGGATTATTCAATTCAGATTTCTCCAAAAGTGCCGTGAAAGGTTTGCCGTGTAATCGGAACGCACAACTTCCGAATTGCACAGGATATTCCACACATCTGGCTAGTAAGATAGGTCTCGGAACCCTGTTACCGAACACTTGTCATGAAACAGAACGTTCGTTCCACCCCAATCCAATTCTTCATTCTTACGCTTCGGCTATGTTAACTTATTATTATTTTTATTTTCTTACGCTTCGGCTATGTTAACTTATTATTATTTTTATTTCCACTTTTAAATAACAAAGTATGTAAAATCAAATGTGTTTCTATATCCGTGTATATTCTATTGAATTACGAGTATCGAAATGAGATTTTGAAATGATTTCCGTCAGTTTCATTTTATTTCCTTTGTTTAGTTTAGTGCATGTTAACTAGTGCTTTTTCCAGTTTCATTAGCTTTGCGCTTCACCACAGCACTGCACTGAAAATGCAAACGCATAGCATTTTGTAATTGAATATGCCCGTTCCCAATACCATGTATCGGAATGCAAATTATACACAAAAATTTAGAATCTCGCATTCTAAATATTATGAATTGAAACTATGTGTTATACAAATAATATCAATAATACATGTGCTAAATTAAAATTCATAAAAATTCAAGAAATGTACGTTTCTCTTCTAAATAGCAAACACAAACCGAGCGGTAATATTTTTTGAAATAAAATCCATAATAATGTCTATTACTGCGAGAAAAACTTCAAAGTTTGTCATAATATACTGATTTGTTGCCGTACTTGAAATATCTGCTTTTTTTTCTCAGAACGTAAAGGAAATCAACAAATGCTAATGTCACCAAACCACCCAAACAATAACAACAAGAACACAACTAAATCTAGCAAATGGTTTTCGGGAAATATTTGTACAAATACTGCTAATATAAATGCACATAAAAGTAAACTACTCTTCCGTTAACGTGTTTCAAAATATTTAAAATATTATAAATGTTATAAATAAGCACAAGATCAGGCCTAAGAATCTGGGCCTTACAAAACCAAAATCAAAGAAATTTATTAGTCCATTATTATTACTATTATTATTACAAGTTTTCAGGATAAATTGATATCTTTAAAAGACAACAAAATCTGCCATTTGTGAGCGTATGCATTTCAAAGCACACGCACGATCGCTCCAATCCACTCAGCAGCACCGGCCCCGAGCGGCGAGTCCCAACCGCGCGCCGCCGGCGAAGGGCTGAAGGCGCGGGAGGCAATCGGCCGAAGGGCGCTCAAAGGGTCGCGCTGGGGCTGCCCTTGGGGCAGTGTTCACGGGGCTCCTTGCGGACGGGCCCTCAAGGGACAAAGGCCGCTCGCGGAACACGCGCGCGCCGCCGCCACCGCCGCCTGCGAGTTTTAATTAACTTTTTTTTTGCAACATAATGAACATTAACCTTAAGCGGATTACGTCGAGTTTCATTTGCGGGGGGTTTTCGTTCTTCTCCCCCCCCCCGCGCCTGTCGCTCCGATCCTCGGGCAAGAGACTGTGCGCTCAAACGCTCTTCCTTCGACGCTTTGTTCCTTCTTGCCACAGCAGCAGGCCATATTCTCGAAAACGGTCCCTTTTATTAAACAAATATTTTGTAAATTGTGAGGAGAGTAATCGGCGTTGCGTCCATTATTTGCAAGAAGCGTTTCTTTTAATATTCAGGCATAGCCATATAATCCTCTATTTGGTGCAGTATGATGCAATAATTTAATTCTTCAGATAAAATGCAACTTTACATTTTCTACACGTCTTACTCGGTCTCTTTGGCGCTGTATTTCAGTTACTGTCGATCCACGTAAGCATGCAAGTGGAATCTCAGCTCAGAGTCTGTCCTTCAAAGCTTTGTTTGTAAACTTAGGCGAGCTACATATCATTTCCAAGAAATTTAACTGTAAACAACTTTACAGCAGCATATTCATCTTTCATCACCACATGTTCTGTATTTTGCTTCACTTTATTATAATTATGTAAAATAAACATTCTTTGTATTCTACTTCACTACATACACGGAATAAGTTCAAATAAAGCTTTATATATTCAACACATCTTGAGGAATTGATAACTGCCCAAAAATTAAAAAACCCTTAAAGGTTTTAAATTTTTATAATTCAATTTTTATTAAACCTGCGTAATGTCTTCAAACTACAAATTCTGTAGGAAGCAATCTAATTAATTTTCTAAGTGAACCGAGTTCCTTGGTTGAGTGCTCAATGATGATCAAAGTTGATTTTTTTCTGATAATTCAACAAATGTTATTCACTCGTTATTTATACACTTCCGTTCTGTATAATTTAATAATTTGACACACACGTTTCGCATTTTAGGTTTATAAAACACACAGAAAAATCTCCATTGCACACCCTGCTGACATAATCGTTACGGACACAATACCTGCACATTAGTCACCTGTTATCTTCTCGTCCCTCGCTCCGCATTCTCTGACGCCTTTCCGCTCTATTCACGGCTCCCCCAATCGCCTTCTGAGACCCTAGGTCTCGCTCAATTCCCTCACTCCATCGCGATTGTGGCGCAGGATATTACTCCGCTCTTCCAAGCACTTGCGCTCACTCCTTACGCTCCATCACGATGCCGGCGACACTATGGGAGCTTAGTCGCTCTCGCCCTGAATTGTTTGGCGTAATCTAGCGGGCGCATGGAGGAGAATGGCCCCACAGAAGCAGCTGGTCTTCTCCCGAAGCACCTCGCCGATCCTTCAATGGAGGTCGACAGCTCGTGTGATTTGCACGTGAGATGAAGAAGGGGTAAGGCAGGGCTTTAGCGCATTCACTTGTCTTATAGCTAGCACAGAATGTAATCTCTATTGTCGGAAACAGGTGGAGATCTGATTCGCATTGATATACAGAGATCCATGTTGCCTTAGAATGTCTCTGAAGTCATACACAGAATATTTAAGACTAAATGTTACAAACTTCTAGGGCAAGAAAGGGGTCGAGAATGATCACATTTTGCCAACGAATATTTGGAAAACTTCATATATCGCATTTATACAAAATAATCGGTAATTATTCGCAAAGTAGGTAATTCTGATAAATGTTTCAAAATTTTCACGGATAAGAAGAATTTGATTCGAAATTCGGAAGTCGCGGGTCCGCTACTTAATATTACGCTAACATGTACACATAACTATTTAAAAACATACAGGTTCTTCCGAAAATACTCCTATTATAAATGAATGAATTATATACCCAGAATTCGGATTTTATCGTTCCACAATGTATTCTTTGGAAAGGCAAGTCGCTGAAATAAGACCACGAAAGTCCTCGCTGGTCGTGAGTCGCTCGACCACCTGCAAGAGGAAGTGCCCAGCTGCTGCCCGCCCCTCTCATCTGCCTCCCCTCTCGCCCCGCCCCGTGCTGTACGCGGCGACCGCAAGGCGCTGTAGTGGCGGCGGCAGCAGACGTGACACACAATAACCGCACGGCGGAACTAAGTGGGAGCGATTTGCGCCAGGGCCACCGACGCAGGCGGCGGAGGCGGCGGTGACGTGAGGCGGAACGCGAGCGGCGCGATGGTCAGGTGAGGACGATACGAAGGGGGGGCAAGAGGGAAGAGGTATACACGAAATGTCATAGCAGGAGGTTGGGAAGAAGTCAGAACGGGGAAAGTATGGGCAGGTGACATCGTGGAGAAGTAAGAAAAAAGGGGGATCAGATATACGGAGCTCAAAAAGTGGTAGAAAAGCCCAAGAAGGTCCAATAGGAGGTATTAAAGAGAGCGGTAAAGAAATCAGAAAGAGAGAACGACAGATAGATAGGGCTAAGGAATTCTGAAAAGGTGGAAATGTCAAGGGGAGTGAAAAGATGAAGAGAGGTCAAGAGGAGGACGATATGTAAAGAAGGAGAAGGAGAAACAAAATATAGATATCAAAAAATGGTTGGAAGGTTAACAAGAAAAAAAGTGACCAGCGAAATGTCATGAAATTAAAACAAAATATATCAGGAGGGAGGAAGGTACAGCAAGAGTGAGAGAGAGAGAGAGGTGGAGGGAGTGAGAGAAAGAGGCGAAGAGGTAGAGGGGAAGAAAGGGAGGGCGGGAGACGGAGACAGAAAGGTGAGGAAGAGATGAGTCACAGAAACGTCTGATTACGATAGAGAAAGTGGTGAATAGGAGTTGATCAGACCTGGTGCGGTGACAGTGGCAGCCACATGCACCACTGCTGCGCACGCAGCCCCATGCCACCGGCCAGTACTTCTAAGACGGAGACGGCGGCAGGGCTGCTTTACGAGGCTGCCGCCGCCGATTACGACTTCCCCCACGACTGCGCGGCGGCAATGACCAGGAGCGAAGCCCTCCCCCCCTTCGCGCTCCCCTACGCCGCAAACAGAGCCTCCGCTGAAAGACGACGCAGCAATTTACCAATTTCATGTAAAACGGAACGCTCGTGAATTTGCCTTGTTGGAGCTCGAATAAAAAAAAATAAATAGGGTATACCGGCAAATGTAAGGAGAAGAACGCCGTTTAAAGGAAAAACCTCAAGTGTGCCCTGGTTCGTACAAAAGACACATGAGAAGTACAAGTAATGTCGGGGCTTCACAGAACAATAATTTGTCTCTTGAGGCTTCCAGTCTTCATTGTGAACTGCAGCAATCCAGCCGCTAAATAATACGTTGGTTACAGATTTTTCTAACATTGAATTTTCGACGTAACTGAAATGAAAAAAAATGGGAATAGTTGATAAGAAATTGAATAGTGATATACTTATATTTATACACATCAGTAAATACTAAATAAGGTATTGGTGTTTCTTTGTTGTTTGATGATCTAAAAACCCATTGCTTACAGTTTTCATTGAATTTGCTATTAGACAATTATCTTGGTACAATAACCAGGTTAGTGTATAATTGATAAACCCGCAAAGGAAGAAAGACAGGCGAGAAGGAAACGCAGCAGGTCTAAGAAGGATCAGCGTGAGAGACCGAGGCAAGATTTCAATTAAGGAAGATAATTCAGCGCCAGCTAGATAGCGCGCCCCAGGAGACCCCCCCCCGCCCCCAGCGGCTCCGACTTGGCGCGCCACTGACCTAGAGCGCGCTCCAGTTGGCCCGCGGGCGGGGGGGGGGCGCGGGCGGTGCTCCGGTCGGCCGCCCGCGGCTCCCAAGGGAGCACCCAGGGCCAGGGCCCGCCCCCGCGCCCTTATCGCCCTCCGCATTCAAGGGCTGCATGCAAGGGACGCCCCCGGCCACGCGCCTCCTCCGCCTTCGACCTCGGCCCCGCCGCCCGCACCCCCAGGTAGCTACTGCAACTCCTACTACCACAGCACTTTCGCAATCCTATTGCGGACTTAGAAAACTACCAGTTCACAAATCACTCCTTTCATGTCCCTTCCCAATCGTCATATTGCTATTTCTGCACTGGCAAGAAACTTACCAGCGAGCAGGGCACATTCCAATTTTTCACAACTTCCGCCACCACAAACGCAGACATTCCGTTCGCCCGAAGCTCCCCCACAGGAGTGTGGCGTTCGGCTGCGTCGGAGCAGCCCCCTCTGGCCGAGTCTGCGAGGGCGCCCGCTGCCGTGTCCTCACCTATCGCGCCGGCGCTTGCCTCTATTGGCGCCGCAGCAATTAAGCGCTAAGCAGCGCCTGTAATGCCCGGCGGCGACCTGCACGCTCGCACGCGCCCCGCCCCCTCTGCAGATAGCATCGCGAAGGACGCGGAGGCGCAGAGGAAGCGGAGAACACAGGAGCTAGGGAGTGGTGATGCTAGAGGGGGCTGGGGAGTGGAGGCGGGGGTGGCAGCGATGATGGTGGTAGTAATAACGATGGTGATGGTGGTGGTGGCTGCAGTGGTATTGGTAGTCACAGGTATAGGTCAGTGGTATAGGAGTCGGTGACCGTGACAATGTTGGAGGTGCAAGAATGAATGGTGTAGGTGATAGAAGTGTGGTAGGGGTATACACGGGATAGAAGTTGTGACTAGTTGAGCCTAGTGGGAGGTGTTGGTGTTGCGATTGCGGATGAGGAGGCACTAGTCTATCTTCACGGAAGCTGTGGAGGTGGCAGAGAAGGTGTAGCAAGAATAATAGAAAGAGGCATATGAGAAGGTGCAAATAATAAAATTGCAAAGAATTTAACTGATTCACGAATTATGTAGGCGCCACCAATTAAAGTGAATTTCAGTCATCTATCATCACTAACGTAATGCAAGTGTTTTTTTTTTTTTTTTTTATTATTATTATTATTATTATTATTATTATTATTATTATCATTATTATTATTATTACTATTTTCTTTAAACATTTTTACGCACTGGGCTTCCCCTGTTTATGTTCTGTTTTCCTATTTATAAAGACACTTATCTTCCTTCAAAGCCTTGTAGCTTAAATTTCTATTTACAAATAAAAACCAGGATACTTTTGCAATATTACTATCCACCAAACGAAATCTCATTATCGAGCCCTTCCTTCCCCTCAAACGCATTTTTATAAAACGATGTAGCTGAACCAATGCCATGTTACCACATGCTCATAATTACTTCATTTCTGCAGCATTGCTCACTGCGACAGTGGCGCAGCCCGCGAGTGGCGACGCAGCAACCGCCATCTGTCCCCGCGCAGAGCCGCCCCAACGCTTGCCGCGTATCTTAACGCGCGCCAAGGCGGCAAAAAACGGCGCGAGCGATCGCACAGGCTCTTGATGAGCCAATCGGCTCTGAATTACGCATCGATTGGAAACAATTCAGGCGTTTCAAATAATTACGCGCCGCCCCCGCGACGTAAATGCGGCAATCATCGCGTTAATAGCGGCATTTGCCACAATCTATATAATTCATGCATGCAAATAGGCGATAGCTTAACCCCAGACGCCTCGACTCGCGCGCACTCGCGCGGCAGCGTTCGGAAGTTTACAACTGGCCGCTAGTAATTTTGGCGCGACATGGGAGATAGCCGCACGCGGCGAGATGACGGCGGCCGCGGAGTCGCATGTATCATACTCGAATAATCGAAATTCGGACGCGAAATTACGGGAACCAATTTAGAGTTTGAAATATCATCATATGATGAATAGCTCCATGTAACTTTGTAATGCAGTGAGATGTTTGAGAGTGATCTTCGGTAAAGAAGCTAGGATATGTAAACACCTTATAGGGAAACCCCCATATGCAAAAGGGTGAGTTCAGTAAGTAAAATTCATATAATTCTTCAAATTATGTCAGGAATTCTACTTATCCGGAACCATAGTTATTTACTATCACTATTTCAGTTCAATGTTTCAATTCAAATCTATTGAAATACAACACCGTTTGGATACGATCGCAGAGAACATCTTTTAAGGAAGTGAATCTAGAAAAAAATAATTTACTCATTTCCTATTTCACATGACAAGAGAGATTTCACATTTGAAATACCTCCTGAAAGTTAACGATATGTTGATAGAATAAATACTGAAATTATACATGTCTCATCCTTGCTCAAACATCAACAATTTAAGATAGAGGATAATATTGTCCCTTTAAAAATTAAAAATCACGCCGATTTCAACCATCAAGTTATAGAAAACTCTTTTAAAGTAGATATATATTGCCTGCTTTATTTTTGTGAATCAAAAACAAACGTAGTTTCTTCTTTCATTTGCTACATTTAACGATCTGGCAAGCACTTTTACTTTGATCTTCACTTGAAAATGATAAACAAACTGATAACATCCCCGCACAAATTCTGCTGGCGTCGCAACGAAGCCGCGTAAAGCAAACTCTTATTTCATCAAACTCACCGATCGTCTCAATTGAGGAAACTCTGCTGCTTCTTCTTTTAAGTTATCCTCGCCCGTGTTTCTACTTATCTCTCCTTTCCCTGTCTTCTGACACAACATGCGAATGGGATCGGATCGGATCGCATCGTTCTCGGAGGTCACCAATCCGCAGAGCCACTTCACCCTGCCTAACCTCCGCCCCCCCCTTCCACCAGCCCTGTTTGGCAAAACCCCTTCACCCTCCCGGGCCCCATCTCATCATCAGCACTTCTTCCACCGCACTTCTTTTTTTTCTTTTCTTGTTTTGGATACGAGCCCCCTGACGTTACCCAACGCCCAATAATATGACCGTTAAGTCACATAGGTCTTCATTCGGAACGGCTCGTATCAATTTCGAATGGTGTCATCACCCACTCCATACCTACAAATCGCTTCAAGGATTAATATTTCCTTGTCAATGTGCCTTTATTAGTGATTTTCGTACATTGCTCTTATATTTGAGGCCTTTTTTGTATTTCCCACGGTAACTTTTTCGATTCATTATTTTCTAAATGACTTGTGCTTACTCACCAACTAGAATTCACAGAAAGTTTACATGTGGTTAATGAAGAGGGAAATCATTTCTACTCCGAATAAATGAAAAAACGATTTGAGAAGCCGTAAAATAATGCAAATTAGTATACCCAACGCAAACGTTTACATTGTCGACAAGGGGGGTTATTGAATAAGATGTCAGTTACTCGACTTTCACCTTATATTTGCATACACCCAGAAATGTAATGATTATTGAATGCAACCTGGAATAGTAGACGCCGGTTGAAATCGGCTAGAAATAGCACACGACATCATTATGAACATTGCAGGAAACACGGCCAGGGAAAGTGACATAGTATATTCCGATGACTGATGAACATGTCGCCATGTGTAAGTTAATCCCACACCTGCTGGCTTCAACGGTTTGCACGACCGGTTGAAGCTGTGACGTAGGCAGAGCCATCCTCTCCCCGCCCCCACCACCACTTCGCAATATTAAGAAAATTTGCGCGTAAAGTACTCGTCCCCCCTCCCCGCACTCACAGCGCCTCTCGCCCTACATTCTACTCTCACCGCATGCGTGTCCTTCGACCGACGCCCTTTCCTCTCCGCTCCCTGTCACGCGCCTATTTCGTTCCCCCACCCCCAGACGGCACCACTGGTCAGGATGGCCTCCACTCTGCCGCGTCTCGTCCAACCACCTTCCCGTATCTCCCCAACTAAGCCCGCTCCGCTTATAACCCCCCTTCTTCCCAGCGTCGAAGCTGGGCTGGCGCTTGCCGCTGTTGCTCTGCCGCCGGCTAAGCCGGGTTTATAAAAATCTGTTGGCCCGGCTCGGCGTCTGTCTGCGCCGCGCCCGCGGCCCCCGCCTCCGCCCTCGCTTCGTCGCGATTTGTTGGGCGCTCGACGGCGGGGGCGGGGCGGGCCGGACGCCGAGGCACCGCATCAGTCTTCAGCCTCATTCGCCACTCCCACCCCCGCGCCGCCTGTACAGTGGAGGACTCTGCTTATCCAGGCGGAAGCATTCCATCATTCGCCCATGGTTTGGCAATTCTGCTCATTTTACACACAGTGGTGGCTAATGAATAGGTATCGCACAGCACAAATTACGTGCGGTACGTGTAAAACGTTAAACATTTAACTTGAGCACGATTGCCGATATTCTAACTTGCATTTTACGATGCCATAACGCAAGTGGTTGTCTTTGCTACACAATTATGTATTTTAATGATTATAGCATCCATTATACCAATATACTAGTGCACACTTGGTTAGATTGCCTCGAATACAAATTTTCCGAACTTTTTATTTAATACATGCTCTAATGATCAAAAAACCTTCAGAATTACGAATCGAATACTCGGTCTGATGTCACAACTCAAATTTAAAGAATGAACCAAGAAAACGTGACCATGCGAACTAAGTTGCTCCCAACTGTGCACCAGGCCATCAAACGGGGGCGAGTTCGCCGCGAGGCGGCTTTCGCGATCGAGGAGTTGCGCCCGCCGATGCCAACAGGCATGGCCTCCTTCCGCTCTCATCACGTCCCGAACTGCAGGCGCCACCGCTGCCGCCGCAGACTACTCAGCCCACGCCCGCAGCGCCAGCGGCTCCTCTTGGACGCAATCGGAACCTGCGCTGTGGGCGTTGACTAAACGGAGGGCCAGAGAGACGCAAGAGGACGGATGAGTAAGGGAACGCTCACCGATAAACAAGCTGCGAAAACCACTCCTGAGATTGATTGATTGACCATTGCGTGTTTCCGAGTGCGTCAACTGCTACCATCATTAGCCCCGTAAGTGTAGTGCATGCTTTATTAAGGGAGGTGGCGGTGTTGGCATTGGATAGTGACATCCTGCGCAACATGCACATCGTCTAGAGGGCTTTCCTTAACCAGGTTTCCCATCCACGGACACGGCCCGATCCAGGCCAAGCTCTGAGCTCCCGACCGATCTCCCTACATGTGTGGTAGCGAACTACTTGTTAGTGTAAGGGTGCAAGTGAGAGGGTGAGAAAAGGACAACGAAGAGGAAGGAAAAATAGTGCGTGGTTTGGGTCCTCCAAAGAAGCGGGTGACTTAGTCCCAGCTATCTAGCTAGAAGCTAAAACCCTGCACCGTCGAGAGTGTAATCCTAGAACTTCCCGACCAGGGGCACTGCAGTGACATCAACTCATGTTCAGTCTCCCAAGCTGGTACACTTTCAAATAAACATTAAAGACTTCGAGATAACTAAAAACTAAATTAAAAATTATTGTTCAGGTGAACACACATCTTATTTGCTTAGACAAACACTTCTTTGACAGCTAGAATTGAAGCAATTGTTTTAGAAAATCGTATCCTGAATACATAATTCTTCTGCTATGAATTAAATACTACTTTAATTAGATAATTTATTTTTAAATGTTACAACTGAAGTACTATTCTGTGTCCACATTAAAAAATGTAGAAATATGCGTACAAATGTAGAACACGTATTCATGAACATACATATGTTATGCATTTCCATAAAGTTCACTGGAAAACTGTTGGCTTGTAGTATATACAAAAAATTTCACTAAAACTGTAATAAGATGCCCATAGCATTACAAATCGCAGCAATGAACAGTCTCCAATTTGAAAGTCAATCAGTTATCTAGTAAGTTTTTAAAAAGAAAATTTTAACATATTTTCAAATCCAACAAATAATTCGCAAATCTTATATGTATCTCCATGTCATGAAAACATAACTTTCCCCTCAGTTGATAGCAATTGAGGCATCCGAATTTCCAATCCGTCAAAATAGATGTTACCTGTGTTTGTCCATTAGATCCCCGCCCCTGGCGTGCAGCTGCATTTCCACGCGTCCTCGCTCTATTCACCGACGATCTGCCTTCGCGCCGCTCACGCGCCCATAGCAGGAGCATGACATCGCGTCCCCGTGGTAACGACTATGTCGCCCAGGCCATCTTTATTTATTTCGCCGCCAGATTTGCGTCATTTGGATGGGGGTGGGGCCGGGCGACGGGACGATGCATATGCATCGGCGGGCGATTGACTGACGCGGACGCGGAGCGGGCGGAGGCAACCGATCGCCCAGCGCTCGTCGACTGTTTTGTCCGGCGGCCGGCCAATAGGTCACGTGCTTCTCGGGGACTCCCGCACGCAGAAGGGACGCGGTTGTGTGCGTGCGCCGGTGTATATGCGCTGGCACGTAGCTGGCAGGTGATTTGCTGGGGATAGAGTGATGCGTTCTTTAGGGCGCTTCAGCTGCTGTGGCGGCGAGTGGGGTCGGGAGGAAGGGGGGCAGGAGCAGCAGCGGAGCGACCGAGGCAAATGCGCAACACAGCAGGGTCGATGACGAGAGGGTAGCAAGAACATGTGCGGCCTGTTAACCCGATAACAGGCTGTTACGTGAGCGTTCGCGAAAGTAATGTACTTAACTGTCGGGGTACTGCGTCGTTGCAAAAACGCTTTTTCGACTGTTTTTCGCATACGCCTGGAATGGAGTTCTGAAGAAATTTGATTTGTCATACAGGGAGAAAGAGAGAGAGGCATTGTTTAAAATTGTATTTGTAACAGTATTGAACAAATGATAATCTCACATTCAGCAGTAGATAATCATTCAAAATTCTAAACTGATTATGCATTTTGCTTAATCAGATAATTTTGATGTGATCCGGCACAAAATACTCCTTTGGCAGTATGTAAAGCGGGTTATTGCCTTTCATACATACGACTTTGGTGTCCAATGGCAGAAAATTAATGATTAATTACTCATTCATGATTCAGTGAAATTGCGCTCCCTTCGTACTATACGAAACAGTCCTAAAAGTTGCACTTGATGTGGCTAACTACCATACGAATAGTCATAATACGCGGTCAGAATGCTATTTTCTAAATTCGTACTCAAAATCACCCCCCAAAAACGAAGAGAAGTACGAAAAGGTAGGTTGTGTGATTTGGGCACACGGGCGTGTCTTGCCGCGAAGTCGACAGGCGCGTGAGGGGAGACGGGAGCACGAGCCGGACTGAAGGCGACGGTGGCGCAGAAGCGGAAAGGGTGACGCAGAGATGCAAGCGTCGATCAGGGAAGGCGGAATCAGCGACATGGCCGGACAACGTCGGCAGCACTAGCCGTCTGGCGCTACGAGCACAGTGCCCAGGCGCGACAAAACACCCCCACAACGGCTCTCCTCATTAACACCTGTCTCATTTTGCTGCTTGGCGGGCTCTCTCCTCTCCACGTCCTTCGCTGCATACGCAAGTCTATATACGCCTCCTTCATCTACTCCTCCCTTTTGCCTTTCATTCCATCGGCGTTCGTCAGTCGAGCTTCAGCTGCTGCAGCTGCCGACCGCATTCATCCCCTTCACACTGCAGTCTATCCGCCGCAACGCCCTCCACCGGCGCTTGAAGTCATCGCTCGGCAGCCGACCAGACTCGCGCCTCGCGGTGCGTCGCGCCCACGGCCGTATTTTTAGCCGGAGCGGAGGGCAGGAGGCGGCGGGCAGTGACAGGCGCTGACTACGCAACACGCGCAAGGATTTGTCGGCTGATGGACACACGGCAAGCGGCGCGTCCGCGCGCGTCGCATTAGCCGATTGCCGGCGCCTCGCCCGCCCCGCCCCGCCGCGTGCGACCGCCCAAACGCCCCGTCCCGCCGTCCCACCCGCTCTTTCGCTCGCCGACACGCCCATTCCGTGGCCCCCCCCCCCCCCACCTTTTCCGGCTCCATCACTCTTTCGCTGTTCGTCCACCCTTTCGACCGCCCGCTCCCTCGGGCCACAGCGCGCTCACTCACCTTCTCACTCGCTCGACCACCCCTACTTCATCCTCTCACTCATCCCCCCACCCTCTACCCCGTCATCTCACCCGTTACCTCACCTCCTCTCCCGCTTCCCCTCTCTCTTACCCGTTACCTCGCGTTTTCGACCACTCCCTCGCTCATTTTTGCCCTCTTTCTCGCTCGCTTGCTGGCATTGTATGGGATCGCCACCTACATTTACAGTGCTGTTGCCGTTCAAGGCGTGGTTTCTCTCTTTTGCCGACGGCGTCGTTTCAACCTACCTGCGCTTCAAGACAAATTATTTTGCAACAATAATAATAACCTACCTGCGCTTCAAGACAAATTATTTTGCAACAATAATAATATTGAATAGATCTAATAATACTTATATTACGGTACTTCCTATTTATGAATTTGGTGAATATTGTCTAGGTCTGGGGACATAAACAATTCTTAGAAACTAGAGCAGCATACGAGGAGTAAAGCAGCTCATGAAGTTGGGTAGATACCTGTCGTATGATTTTGAAGAGAAGCCATAGAAATCCATGGCAAATGACCAACTCATACATTGGATGCGCAACATTTGCAGTCTTTACGCTCTGCCACTGGAACAAATTTTGGTGTTGGCACCACTCTTAGCAGAATCGTCTTTACTGCGTGCTCACTGAATCTGCCAAGAAGAGCCGGGAACGAAAAGTTGGCAAGCTGTATTATGAAGAACAATCCCGAACTGGCCTGTCCACATTAATATTATCTCATTACTTTGAAACGCACGTGAATGAAAACAAAGGAAGATTGCGAAACAAAATTATGTGAATCTTATGTTTCAGCTCGTAAAACCATACTGCCTTTATGCAACAAAAATATTTTTTTATACACCAAAAAACAAACACAATCGAAAGTAAATAGTCATACATATTTTTGATCATTTAAAAGACAACATTTACTCGTGAGAATCCACCTTGTGATGGGGGCGGCTCCCGCAGTTCACCGGGGAGGCGGAGAAGCACCGGAGGGAGACGCCGCACCCCTCACACGGAGTGACGTCACGGAGGGGCGCGCTGGAGTGGAGTGAGGGGTTGATGTCTCCTCTCCGCTGACCGCTGGTATAAGCGGTAGATTTTGCCTTTGATTTCGAACTTGATTTTTGGATATTGAACACTTGTGTGCTTGTTTGTATGGTGATTTGTCTTGTTTATGGAACAATAAACTGTTTTGTTAAAACCGTGTCGAGTGACTGCATATCTTTTCCTTACGCCTTATTTCACATTCACTGCACAATAATTTCTCTTGTTCCACGTTCATTGGCAGTTCTATATGTAAGCGGATCACGGGTGTACGTTGGAGATGATTTGGGCGCGTTTTTTTGTTTCTGGGCGCGTCAACTGCTACGGTCATTAGTTCTGCCAGTCACGTGATTGTTTAATCCCCGAGTGTGGCAGTGTTTCCTTCTCGCTGTATGGTGGGATCCGGCGCGACCTACACGCCGGCTTGGGCGGAGGATTTTCTCCTCTTGATATTACCCCCAGAGCAGCACCCCCTAGCCGGGACAAGCACTAAGCTCCCGATATGTGTAGTGGTGTAGTGCATGTAAATTGTCTGTGAGTAAAGGGCTAGGTGCGAAAAAGGTCGACGAAAGAAAGATCGCGCGCGGTACGTTGGCCGTTTGTGAGAATACTGCTCCGGCATTTGTCTGGTATCGCACACCCCTCAGAAAAACTACCGATCAGAGCATGTGGGCGCTGAATTTCTTCCCTAGACAGCGACAACATTCCATCTAGCTATTTTGTTCGTATCGAATATCATGCACCCTAAAACCTCCCGCTCAGAGTCTCCACAAAGAAAACGGTCATGTTGCCTGTGAGCTAACTCCAGCGTTTGGGGAGCGAGGTATTCGCTGCGGTACAAAACGCGGCGAGCGGCGGCGGCGCATCGCTGCGAAAACGCGGGTTTTAGTGCTGCGCGCCGCCGCACCGCGTCGCGTCGAGTCTCCGGGGCGGCTTTGGGAATACAAGTGAAACACAGCCTGTCCGGCGATAACTCCATTATTCCGCAATACTGAAATACTGTCGCGCGTCGTTCGCCACGTCAAAGCGAGATTCATCGTGGAGCGCCGACGGGGCGGCCCTCCCCCGCCTCGTCGCCATCGATGCGCGCTCCGCTCCGCCTCCGACCGACCCGGCTCGGTTCGGTTCGGTCCTGCCCGCAACGCGCGGCGGCGGCCGCGATTTTTTTCTTTTCTTTTCTTTTCCTTGTGCAGCGCGCGTCCGCTCACCTTACGCTCATGCGACCATGGAGTAAACACACAGAAGGCGCACTCGGTTGCGCAGAGAAAGAAAGAAAGAAAGAAAAGAAAGAAAGAAAATTTATTTTCCACATGAAAGCAGCAATTAAAAATTTTTTTAATTTCGATTGAAATGATATTTCAATCTTGAATTTTACACCTAGTGTTCTACAAATCTATTTTTTTAAACATTTTTTGTGTTCTACAACAAAAAAAGTGTGTGGAGGTGCACATAATATATTTTGTGGAATATATTATGTGTATTTCCAATGAAGCCAAGTAACCTAAATGGAAGGCGAAAAAAATTACAAGCTGTTAACTAAAAGATATGAAGCCATTTCTAGTTTTGACACACAGAACTGTCATGAACTTGGAATAGCAGATTATAGGATAATTAATAAAGTTACAGTTGAATTTGTTTTCTTTAAATCTGAGACATTGTAACAATAGAAGAAAAAATTCAGACACGTCTTCAAACGTCTTCGCAATTTAACTCTGCGTGGAAAGGAAATCAATGAAACCAACATCATATATTTTGAGACATGAACAAAAACGACACAAGCGGCACACTGTGCTCTGCTTTTCCACTTGTTGCTCCTCCAGCAAACTTCTTGCACCAAACTAATGTTGCTATCTTCCTTTCATCTACACATTTCAACTTCGTTTATCGTTTCCGAGATCGATTAGCTGCCTCTAATGAAGAGCTGGCGTAAAAGCGATTCCACTATCACATTTCGAGATCTCCTTTACCGTTTAGATCTTGTAAAGCAATTCCGTGTTCCGATTTCCAGTTCCCATTTCCATTACGTGTTTCAGCTCACACGGGAAACTGCTTTGAATGGATCCAGGCAATCTATTCCATTATCACGCACATAGGCCTCTAATCTATATCGCAATAATGATATCATATCATGCGTAAATAAGCAGATGCATGTTTGGTCATCTGAAAGCTAAGGTTGGGATTCAAATCATTCACACTGCTAATTGCTGTTTGAAAGTTTATACATTGAAAAGGAAAAAGATTGCATAAATAAATAGCAAACTACTTTATTGAGATTGTTAATATATTATATGTTCAAAATAATATTAGAGCGAAAAACTAGAAAACTCGTCACCATTATGTTGTAGCAACGCATTGTCTCACCAAATCCTCGAGTCAAAAATTTCGGAGCAAAATCTGTTAGTGAATATCAGTGATTCATTTTTCATGCCACATGACTCGATATCTCGGTCAGCAGAAAATTTGAACATGACGCATATGAAACATTTTAAAAGCTTTCCATAGTAGAGAGCAGAAAATCTGCAAACTAAAAACACACGTTTGTGCAATTAAGGGCACGCATGTGATCTCGTCAATCTTTGTTGGTAGAAGAACGACATTTGTTAAAAACGGACAGTTGAATGAGACTTTTGGCATACAGTTGATTTGCTTAAAATCTCATTCCCACCTTCTGGCAGGGAGTGAAAACGTGATTTAGTGTAGATTTTTGGGATGATTGACAGCAACTTCTTTAGTAGTGGAAGAAAATGAAAATGCACAAAATTTTCCACATGTGTAAGGCTTGTCACGACAAACTTTGAATCACACACGCAACAAATAATTAAAACAACAGCAAATTTAACCGTTCAACTCATTACCATTCTCCAAAAATTCATCGCAATTCCGATCCATCCGCCGCCCCACCGCCGTCGAGCCACGCCCCCTCCCGCCCTACGCGGACGACAGCCCTACGCGCCCTCCGAAATAAAGCCGCCTAACGCATTTAAACGCCAATCGGATCGCGAGCCCGGCTTTTTTACGCGCAAGAATTAATCATGCGCGTCCGACGAGGGCATCCCCGCGCCCCGCCCGCGCCCCGCCCACGCCAGAGCATGCTCGGCGGGCGGCTGTCAATAGCAGAGCGCTCTTCCGGACGGAACCTGCATCACGCACGCATGCACGTACGCAGCTGCTCCCACCACCCAACCCGGGCCGTCCCGCCCCCTAAGCAGCTTCAAAGTAAATCATTAAAATGCATCTGCCCGGCCCACGCAGGCTCGCGCTCCGCCTGAGTGTGAGGGTGTGTGCGTGCTTCTGTGAGCTGACGTGCGTATGCGTTTGTGTGGGGGTGGGGGAAGGGGCACTCTGCCACGGCCTCTCGCGTGATGCGAGGCTTTATTAATTTCGCCCAATAGAGTTTAACCCGTGGATTGGATCGCGGCAGCAAAGGTTAGTGGGAATCGCCGTAATCCATTCAATACGGCGCACATTCAACTTCCTTTTGTTCGGAATAAGTTCTTTTATGGGGCACGGATCCTCTGGACTTACCAAAGTAACTGAAAGAACCGACTTTAATAATGGAAATATGCCACTCTGAATAATCGTTAATAGAATGGGCAATAATTTACGATTGAATAAATAATCTGTCAGTGTATTGTTTCTTAAAAGTCTAATTTTATTATTAAATTTGATAACCGAATAAGACAATTAAATATAATTATGTGAACATATAATCCACGAAATAGCGAAATTGGTAAAATGAGGTTGAATTTTACATTAATTTTGCATGTCATGTCATTTCTTTCTTATTACGAATAGCCTTGTCCATATGAAATGAGGGAATCTTACATTTATTCGCTAGTATTAGACAGTAATACTCTTAATTTTTTAAATTTTTCTAAAAATTGATTTAAATAAAAATATTGTGTCACATTTTTACCCAGCATTTGATGTGCGTAAATGCCATATTCATGCAGGTTGCATTACGATAGGGGAGAAACGCCACGTCAAGAGGAGCTTCAACCTCAACGGCTCCCGGAAGCCCGCTCACTCTAAATGACTAAATTTAACAGAGAGTGAAAAATGTTGTTCCGATGTACGAGCCCATTGCCAACGCCCGACCCGTCCAAAAAGTTCCTACTCTCGCTGATAGAGCGCATAAACAGTATTAATGACGTTTAAAATTGGCCCGCTGTATCAATTATCAAATTGTGATAGCGCCATATTTTATCTATACGAATCGCCGGCGTCATCGGACCGCGCGGGGGAGGGGGGGGGCAGTGGGAACCAACATTCGGGGAACTCAACGCGAGCCGCGGCGCGCACCTCGACAGGCGCGAAACAAAACAAACACACAAATGCGATCGTAAATACACAAACAGAAAGCAAAACGAATTATCGGATATTCTTCCTGCCTCGCTCAAAATAATAAGCTCGTTGATACAAATTTACATTTGGAAAGGATATGTGAAGCTTGGCGTTAGCAGAAAATTCCTCGCAATGATGTTTGTAGAAATTATTGAATAAATAAGGATATGATACAAATACCGTGTAATACGAAAATTGAATCTTGAAAACGTCAAAAGACCTCAACACGTATTATTAAAACAAATACTTTACGGCAATTCTTTGAATCGTTTTTATTCTGATTTTCTGAATCTTGATACAGATGTAACAACCCAATTGATGAAGTACAAGAGAGAAAGGCAAAGTTCATTTTGATTGTAGCAGTTGACACACACCCAAAGAGAATGATCAATGTTTTACTTACAAGAAAACAGAATAAAACTAAATTAAATTTTATAATAATTTACACTTATCTTTTAGAAATGTAGAAATATGACAGAAATAAAAAATGTAGAAAAAAATCACCAAACAGGAATGGAAATGTTAGGGATTAGTGAAAGCGCTCTAAAGGATTGATGATATAAAGATGTAGAGGCACCCAAATTATAGTCCCGCATTTTGTCGGTAGTCCCACCATGAGATGCGATGGGAAACGGGAGGGGCGAAGAGAGAGGGAGAGGCAGGGTGAGTCGGAGTGATGGCGGGTCGCAGGGGTGGGCGCATCCCAAGTGCGAGCGGGCCTGGCTCGAGCCGGGGGGGGGGGAGAAGGCTAATTTATGCGCGCCGGTGTGCTCGCAGCCGCGCGATGGATTTTTAATGCGAAATCTGACGAGCGAGCGGCGAGCACTGAGTTTGTCAGATTTGATTTGCATCTCCGCCGAGACCACGCCTGGTTGCGGACGCCGGGAGGGGAGACGGGCAGCGCAAGGTGAAGCGAGAGGAAGAGAAGAGTGGAAAAGGAGGACAGGAGTGGGACAGGCGAAGACTGAAGGTGCTAGAAAGTGAGACGCTCCAGATTATGCAGATTGATTACACCTTCACAAAAGGATGACTTTCAAATAAATGTTACTTGTCAATAGGAATTTAGACCTGTGACGAAAATAAAAGGGAGATTCTTAAGTTTAGTTTTCATTCACTCTAGAATAACTTTTTGACAATGAGAATATAAAGAAGCACAATATTCATATTTTATACTAAATAATATGAGAAAAACATCTTATAAAATCTATAGTTATTACCATTAACATTTTAAGTGAAAATAAATATACCTTCAATCTCATATCCAAAATTTTCTCTGTATTTTTCTAAGGATTACTGTAGGTAAAATCTACTTGAAAAAAGAAATATAATATAAATAATTTTATGTCTTCCTAAAAAATAATGGTCTCTAATAAGAGACGTATCACCAACGAAGATTAGTTTACAATAAAATCATAATTTGTATAATGGAAATAATGTTCATGTTGACTTTAATCCCCTAGACATGTTCACTTGCCTCAAGCAGATAAAGAATGATTCACAAACACAAGCAGGCGTTTGAAAACAATGCCAAAAAACTAACTTTCAACGAACGTTTCAGGGTAACACTGTAATTTCAATATTAGAGTTGTGACTCTAAAACTCATTTTTAAATAATGTTATTGAACTGAACGTTTTAGTTAATTGAAATTGTTTCAACTTGAAGCCGCAACATATTTTTTTCTGACATCTATCACCAACAATATTCACTAATGGATGTGACAATATGAATAAACTTTCCTCAAATTTTAACTTAATAAATACAACATATGTAACAAATTTACATACCATAAACGGCCAAAGCTGGTATTATTTCTTCCCTACCGCAAGAAACCATAAAACTTATCGTATAAAAAAACGATCTGCCTTTGAACGATATATCCTAGCAATGAAGGAACCAGAAAACAAGTGTAGTATCTACATGCCCATGTAACTTTAAAGCAAATGAATACAAAGTTTGAGCGTCTTCCTAAACATCTATTAAGTTTAGTTATCCAAGAAAATTGTAGGTCTTGTAGACCGTACCCGATAGCCCGCGGACGACAATGGGGAAAAGGAGGTAAGAAAGGATGAGTGGAGGGCCGGGGAGGGGAGGGGAGCGGAGGGCCGGGGAGGGGAGGGGGGAGGGGAGAGATGGAGCGGCGCTCGTACGCCGCCAGCCACTCAATTAGAGTCGGTCGCTAACGAGTAAGTGATGGCTGCGGCCGCCGTCGAGGGCCGCGGGAGGCGCTGGCGACAGAGGCACCAGCTCCTGAGCAGGCGCAGGGAAGCCAAGAATGTGCACCCCCCTCCGCCTTGCTCTCTCGAAGACACGGAGCATTCATGCACTACAACAATAGGATATAAGCCTTGAGCAACACGAATTTAAAGAAACATTTTTTTTTCTCTCTGTGAAGTAATTTCGTGATTATATAAAAATTAAAGTTATGTATCTGATACAGTTCACAATTTTAATGTGCTGAACTACATAGTCTTTCATAACACCACGAGCAATCCGCATTATTCCATTACATATTTAATGATACGAAAAGTATTTAACACTAATTATGTGTGGTGCCTAATTATTCAATTCATTTCAATGTTTTTCTGTTTAAAAATCATACAAGTAACGTAAGGCATGTAAGTATAGTGCATATTTTATCACATTTTTTACAAATATTCACAAAGGTAAAACACAGAATTGTTTTCAAATATTTCATTGAAATACTAAATCAATGAAAGAATTCCTGCCAGAAAATGCAAAATATGCAAAGGATTTCATTCTGTTTCCGAAATGTTAATCTACATAAATAAATTTCCATTCGATGATTGTTAAATTTGATATTGTAATGTTACGATTTCATAATGATACTTTTTGGGAATGAAAAGATAATAATTCCTACTACCTTGAAAAACTGTAGAATCAGATTATTCCACTTTACAAAGCTTATTCAAGAAATTACAAAATGATGTGAATGTCTCATTTTTTCGTATATTAATCTCTTCACCGTGGTTAAGGGAAATAAAAATCAAACGTTTATACTTGGTTTTTTGAACGTGGTGTTGACGTAAATGAGCTGTTGACGGTTTCGTTCAATCGAGAGCTTAAATGTCACCATAGTGACGTCACAGTGACGACGTTTTAGCTCTCGATTGGATGACACTAACAACTGATTTACATCAACTGTCATGTTAGAAACACCCAAGTATACATATTGAAAAATATTTCTGGAGTTCTCCAACATACAACGAACGCCGAAGATAATTTCGATGCATTTAGAGTCACGTATTTTAAGATAAGAGACCATCCGACTACAGTCCGCTAGAACCACCTCTGCGAAGCAGTCATTGGAAAATAAAGGAAACGAATGTCATCGCCCGACTTCTTTTATCAGATCCCCATTCGCGATTCGCAAAGACAGCGCGGCGCCCCGGGAAGAAAACGAAAGCAGCCGGTAATAAAGTTGGGCGAACTCCATGGGCCGCCCGAGCCGGGGCGACCGGCGGGCGCCCGGGACATCGTCCTGCGTCCGCCTCCCGCCGCCGACCACCCGTCCTCCGGACGCCTCTGCCGCCCCTCCACCCTCCGCCCTCCGAGCGGTCTCCAGGCGCGAATCCCCCGCCCTCGCCCGCTGTCCCGGGCCTGGATTTGAAGCGGGGCCCGCGGAATGGGGGCGCGGTTCGCTGTCCGGGCGAATAGTTGATTTTTTCTCAATTCCCGCAGCGTCCGCCCCCCCCGGCCCGTGGCGCCCAGAGTCCCGGGAGCGGAGCGGGGTGGGGAGGGGAGGGGTGGGGGAGGGCGAGGGTGACGCCGTTCCCCGGAGGTTCGGCCGAGGAAGCGAGAAGTTGGCAAGTATTGAACCGGAGACGGCGGGGATCGGGAGGAGGTAGGTGCGGCAACGCTGGAAATGGTTGGGCGGGGTAGGGGGAATTTGCTGATGAGAATTTAGATTCACTGCTGGCTGTGATTTCGACAAAGGAATAGGCGCTATGTCATCCTAATGGGTGGTGGCGATGGAAACAAGCGCTTTTAATACAAGCAATAGACCGAACAGAAAGGGAGAAAGTAAAGAATAATGAACGCGGGGTTTGTGTTTGAAAAGTGTGAACGACCTTAAAATTCAACTATGTCGTAAGTTAAAGAGTTCGTGCGTTTGATATCTGCAGGAATACGTCAAACAGTGGGGAAAATTAAAATACAAAAACTGTCAAAACCTCACATTTCCTTTAAGATCACGTCAACGGATCTATTTGTTGCCACTGAGCAACATAGACACCCTTCACTGTTTTTATCATGAATGTTAATGCAAACAAATTTCACCTTTCCATTTTTACTACATTATAAAATCATTTCCAAAGAAAAAAATTGTAAAACAATAAGCTTCGTGGACAGTTTCTTTCCTATTTCACCTTAATTAATTTGAAGACTGTCTTCAGGCCAGTTTATGAGCTAGAAAATTAATATCAGCATTTAATACGGAAACATACAGAGCACGCAGATGGAAATTCAGACGCAAACCTCCACATGCTTTAAGCAAACTCAGTCCCACTCGTCGTCTGGAAGTCCAACTCGGAGAGCTCACTCATTTGCTAACTGAACTCCCCGCTCCGCTGGCCCCGCCCCGCATACCTACTCCGAAGCCCCACGTACCTCACTGCAATTAACGTTAAGCTATTCCTACCTGCTGACCTCTCGAAATTACAGCACGCACGCAAACGCATTAAAAGCGAAAGTAGTCCACCAGACGAATTCAATTCGGAGGAGCGCGCCGCGCCGCGTGGCGTGGGGTTGCGTTGCACCTGCCACTTGACGGCGCGTTTAGTTCCGGCCTCGCGCACGGCGAATTATCTCCTCCGGACACGTGCTAGGTGCGCTGTCTGCACGTGGAATGCACGCTAACGTCTAGCCTGGTCGTGTAATTCAACGATACAGATCTGAAAGATTAGCAATTGCGCCTTACAACTTTTCTCATGAAATGTGTGTGATAATATACTTTCACTTTTATTCTCCATCGTGGCATATTATCTCACATTATTGAAGTTTGAAATGTGATTATAAAGTAAGTAGAAAATATGATAAAATCTATAAAAAATGCCTCAACCATATGTTGGTGTGGCAATATTTCACTAGAAGAAAAGAAAAGTACTTTAAACTTTCCACAGGGTTACCTAAAATTTCGAGACAATGACATGTGAGTATAAGCATGTAACTTATAATAAGCAATTTCTACTAATGTCCATAGAAAAAAGTGATTATTTTCTACTCTTCTACAGGGTCTAGAAGTTTGTAGCATTTATTTTGAAACATTCTGTAGATTCTTGCATTAACATTTGTAAACGGCACTCTGTCGGACAGATCCTATTCCTGAGTCCTGGGAGCGCGGCTAGTGCTGCGCGTTGGGCCGGCGTGTGGCGTGGCGTGGTGTGGCGTGGCGTGACGCGGAGCTGTCTCGATTTTTGCGGGACGGGCGGCGGCGCGGGCTGACAGCGCGTGGGCGGGGGGGGCGTGCCACGCGCCGTCGGACGCTGTCAAAGCGCCCGCCACTTGCGGCCACGTTCTCCGCCGCTGCCGCTGCGTCCCGCGACCACGAAGCTTCCGCATCCGCCCGCCCCCTGCGCTGCCCTCTCTGCCTCGCCGCCGGGCTCTCGCGATCCTCGCGCGCGTGCCTCTCTTCCGTGCTCTCTCGCACTCCATCCGGTTTTCACATTCGCGCAACAAGGCGTGATGTTTGTGGTCTGCTTCCTTCACGGTATCGTCCTTTCTCTACCATTCCTCTCTCCACGCATTGTCCTGCTCTCTTGACCATTACTTCTAAATCACTTTCCGCACGCTGTCGCTACAACACAAGTATCATTCTCTCATTTTCCGGACTCAACACACCGCCCCATAGCATTTCTATCTGAACCTTCTCCACGTTATTCGTTATTTGGCTCAAATCGTCCATTCATGGACTTCCCCAGCTTTTCTCTTCCAAGTAATCTCCTGCCACTTTTGCTGCTCTCTAGGTCTCCTGGAACCTGCAAAATATTCCTACGCACAGATCACACACGCTACTCCACCTAACCTTTGCCCCGTATTTACCGCACAATAAGCTCAGTTATTTACTCTCTCCTCTCTCATTATAGTGTATTTGCCTGAGATCTGTGCTATTCCCACAGAAGCCTCGATACATAACCTTCAATCCCGATGGCCGGTGCCAGTTCCGGGACATTTCAACTTCCATATAAAGTGGCGGCGACGTGTAATGGTGCACTCTGCTCTTGCGCGTTCATGCGGGAACGAAACGGCGGTCTGCTGCCAATGTCACTGAAAAGTCGCGTGGACGGGTAGCGCAGAACACACATACACACACAAACGCCTGGTGCCGACCTCAACATCTACTCCTCCAAGTGTCTAAGCTCCCGACTGGTCCGCCCTACATCTGCGGTGGTGCAGTGCGTCTACGTCAGTGTGAGAAACCGAAGAGGAGCTAATAATGAAAAAATCGCGCCGGCCCAGGCCCGTTTCTCACAGTATTCCGGACTCGCCTGGTAAGGATAGAGAAAAATAAAACAAGAAGTCGGCCACTAGCGTTCAGCACCAGGCTGCCGCTGAATTTGTCCTATTTATTGGTAGTATCGAAAATCCCACCGTCCGAATTCGAACCCCAGGTCTCTCGGTAAGAGTTGCGCCCTCGGAGCTGCGCCTCAGCAAATCCCCGTTCTGCATCCATTCTGCGCCTGAGCCTGAGCGTCGGGCGAGTTTTGAGCGCTCGTTAATGCTTCCGGGCCACCGAGCGTGGTTAGAAGATCCGTCCGACAGTCGGCGAATGGAAAATTGGATTCACTCGTGAGTTGGCCTGTCACGCCGCTGTTCGCTCGTTTGTCCCGCCGTTCGTCTGTTTGTTCTGCCGCTTTCTGAAGTCTCAGCTTTCGGTGTGTCAAAGCGAATGACAACGAGTATTTCCTCCCCATTAAATTTTTACAAATGCGAATTCAAGAGCTCTTCAACATATGGCTATCTTTTGTTTTATAACCACGAGCTGAAATAAATGTGTAGGAAAGCATAACACTAACATTCGTATGTTTACACAAAATGTCTTCCCATTATTACGTACAGAAACATTTTCTTACATTAAAATTGTTGATGTTTATAGCAAAAATGCAGCTGTATGTATCGTTCCATATGAGAACAAAACGGGTGGGAGGGCATTATTGTAAATTCTTCATGATGACTTTTCCATCTAGCGTTGAGTATGTAAGACGCATGGAAGTTTCCACGTTTCATAGAACACGCAGAGCATTACAACCAGCTCGCGTATTTCACCCTCAAAATGCAGCAGAGCCTCTTCGGAAACCATATTCCGCAGCGCCGGTCCACGCTCGACTTTCCTTAAAAGCCGCCGCCGCCCCGCTCTATTCCGCGGCCCCGGAGGCCCCCGCGCTATTTGAGCGCTGAGCTCCGCGTATCGAATTAAATAGGCAATTTACCCCAGCAACGCTGAGCGGAGGCACTCGCCTCGGTACATTTAGCGCAGCCGTAAATAGCAGAGATGCGACTTCTCCGACCCCGCGTGCCTCACTCCCCACGCCCCGCGCCCCGCCCCCTCGCTGGCCTCCAAATGCTCCAAGACGGTCACGCCGGGCTCGAGTGCAAGCCACCGCTAAAATCTAACAAATTTCGCACGACAAGCATCGCTTTTTCTCTTTTTAGATAAGATAAAAAATGAGAGATTACTCTCGTATAAAACCACCGAAAGCAGAGTTGATCACCGCCAGTGTGATGTTAAAATTATCTAGATAATGAAAACAAACCTTATTCTGATTTCTAACATAGATTATTAATAATAAATGAATTTATAAATACTGTATTCTAGGTGAAAAAAAGAACAACCGTATTTAATGCTCACAACTCACAATTTTATGACGCGGTTTACATTTTACCCTGAACTTTATTCGTACATTTTATCATGTATAGCGAGCTTACACAGTAATGATATTAATGTAGTCTAGAGATAGGCATGAATACCACGCCCTGCTGTGCTAATACTATCGTCCGAGTTAGTATAAACGTTGAAAATTGTATGACTAAACATGCTGGTATTCAGTTCCACTTCATTTAGTAGACTCCATTCGACTAGCGCTTACATCCTGTAGCAAAGTTTGTAAACGATTAATCATTCCATTCCTCTTGTATACAGATTTGCTCATGTATACAGTATAACTGGACCCGCTCGCACGAATCATTTTCAAAATATGATCTCTGTTTTGAGGCAACTAGATTAATTTTAATGCGGATTAATTTTTTAGCATACTACAAAGGACATCATTTCTCTCACCTTTATAATTGCAATGTGCAATGCTCGCTATTGAGAGCAATTTTCCGGCAGAAGCGAATATGAAACGGCCAAAGAGGATCTTTCCAGATCGTTCAGGCCCGTGTCACCTCTATCACTGTCGGGCAATGTCATGGGCATACACTACAACAGTAATCATCTTCACATTTTTCACCTGTCAAGCCAGTCTCTATCACATTCGCTATCTGCACCTTTCTAGGCAGCACCCACAGTGGGTACCCTCTGTCCCCCCCCCTCCCCCGAGCACCCTCCCACCGCCTGCACCGCCACCATCACCACCGCGCCGCCACCTCCCCGCCGTCTCCGCGGAGACGCGAGATAAGTTTGTTGCAACTTGTGCGCAACTTGCCATTATCTGCGCGTGGGAGCAGTCGCCGTGAGAAGGCGTCGCTGGAAATAGCCTCATTAGGTGCCGCGAGCGGGCGCCAGAGCTTCGCCCCCCCCTCTGCCCCCCCCCCCCCGAGAGTTCGCTTCTTCTGCCCCAGATCGCGCAGTCCGTCACGCGCCTGCGCGGCCGCAGCCCTCTGCGCCACGACGCAACTATTCCCGCCTCCGCTGCGCTCGTTTCAGATTGGAGTTGTAGCGTAGTAACGGGGCGAAGTTGCTGAGTACCCTGTCGCTGTGGGAGTCATACTGAGATAGCGGTTGTAAGAGTAAAAAGTTAGTAAGTGGCGGCAAAGAATGTGAAACTTGTCAACCTGACGGAAATTATGGGGGGGAATAGAGGATATCTGCGCAGGAAGGTGAGGTTTGAGAAAGATGGAAAAATATAGGTAAGGGAGGAACGAATTGAGAGCCCGAAAATGTGTGTCGAGAGGTAGTGGCCAAACAGGGAAATAGAGGGGAGGGCAGGGCGAGGCCTCGAGGTGAAGAGGAACCGCAGCGGCGGGGGCGGAGCGGGAAAGAGGAGGAGGAGGGGGGCGCGGCAGCGCGCTTTGTGTGGCCGGGCCTCGCTTTATCTGCGAAGCGCCGCGCCTCGCTTTACGACTTCCACCAGACGCCGGCGGCTGCGGCTGCGGGGCGGGAGGAGGACGGGGGTGGAAGTGGAGGAGATGGCGTCGGGCACAAGAGGAGGGGGGGAGGCGGGCTGCGGCGGCCGAAGCAGCCGAGTCGAAAGAGCGGAGAGGAATGTTCTTCACGGAGACTTCAGACTGCGTGAAAGAGGATCTCTTTTCTCCCGTTCGGAATTTACTATGTTCTACTTTATCTTTTCGCTCATGATCGTGGTTTAGGGCCCAGCTAAGAGCACTCCACTGTATTATGCAGTAAACTAGTTCTTTCTTCCTACATAATTTCATGAAGTAACTAGTTTCATTAGCACTGATTCAACTTCGAATTTCGCTCCACGTACGCCTGAGAGCAGTTAATACAGATTTAGATGAAACGAACACTCTCTGCAAGTAAAATGTAACACAAAGGGCTTTTTATGGTAACACAACATTAAAGCGGCTGTGTAACAAAACACTGGCTACTCTCTGATTCTACAAAATAAGAAAATACTGCTCATAAGTAACATTTATATCCGGGTAATTATAAAATAAGTAAGTATATCAAATTAGTAAAGTACTAAGACTATTTTAATAATATTAACAAATTTTAAGAATTATATAACAAGGTACAAATCACAGTTTTTTGTAAATTCTATCAATTAATTTAGTAATTAACCTAGATAATGTACTACTGTAACTCTACTAATAATATCTGAAACGTCACTTACCAAGCGTCACATTTGAAGTAATTATTTTGATTAGAGTACAAAGTAGAAACATACGTCTTTCCATCACTTTCACACACCACGTACCCATTCGTCCAAATAAAGCAAAACCTGACGTAAATGTAACCCAGTCATGTCGTAATCCCAGCAAGCGGCGAGGTGACCTCAGTTCTACTCCATTTGTTTCCAACGCGGAACGTGCTGATTTCAAACCCAAACGAGGATCCTGTGAAGTACAATAAATCGCAGCACCAGTAATATGCACGTGCGCCAGCGGACCAGGCTGCGTGGCAGCGTGGGAGCAGTGGGCGCGAGTGATGGACCGCCAGATAAAGCCGATACGACAGCGGGAGGAAGTTACCTGATTTGGTATTTGCCCTTACGGCAACAGATGACCAGAAGAAATTATGCAAATGCAACGAGAGAGAGAGAGAGCGAAGAACATAAAAATAATGAATATGGATGTGACTGTATTACTTGGCTGTTTTCCTTTCAAGCGTTAGCTAATGCAAACATACTATCTTCCCTGCAATGACCGAGAGCAAAGCTAGACTCGTCGTCAGGAATGGTGCAATAGCCAATCAGGACGAAATCGTCGACGTCGGAAACAAAAGTCGAACAAGAATGCATGGCGATAACATTTCATACATGTATTTCTTGAATGCTATGTATGTCGTGTAAGAATGACAGAAAATCAAAAATTATGAAGATGGATCGTAAAAAATGTTCAATTTTGTTCTACAAAAGCAAACAATTGCGCATCAGCACAGGACTTAGGAGCTGCACGCGGGAACCAGAAACGAAGGCTGAGGAGTCAAGCCCCGCTTAAGGCAAAGAAACTTTCACTGTATGATTGTGTTGCGTTTGGTTTTTAATGCCACCACGTATCGCTTCAAAAGTCACAAGATTCACACTTATCATTACCATCCAATGGAAAGCGATCGCAAACCATCACTGTGATCATCTGACTAGGAAAAGGTAAGATAAAAGACAAATGCCTCCTTCGTCTGAGATTTGAGAATTATTAAAGTATTTTTTGCTTTGGGCATTTTATGATTCGTCCTCATTGACTTTTGAACCATTACACGAAACGGTTCTACCATGTCCATCTGAATCAGAACGTTGGATTATTATATGTGACAAGTGAAGGGCAGCACGTAGAGTATGTACGCAGAACAGTGAGTGAGAGCCGAAACGGGGAAGGACAGAATGCAGGAGGCCGCGCTGTCTTGCGCGACCTCTTCTCTTGTGAACTTCGAATCTCGGCCCCCTGGCACCGCGGACGCCACTGGTCCGGCAATTTCAGGAGGCGCAGTTGGGAGCACGAGATGGACAACATCACTCTCACCTTCAAAACTTGGAGACACGATATCCGCTAGAATACGGAAGGGCAGAGATGAATTTTCTACATTGATATCACACCTTATAAATTTCCTTTCCATTACAAATACTTTTCTCCAAACTCAACTGCTTCCTATTTGGCGCTCTTTCAGTTACTTTTTCTCAAGAAAGCACCAAAAAGATTTCAATCGTTAACATCCCAGGAAACATAAAAACGTTTCGAAATTTTAAACCAGCGAACGGTTGCAGAACGATAGCACTACAATTCCAAACATACAGAAAGTCGATTCAACTGAACCGCTTTTAAAATAAGTTTCATGAAGTAATGCGTGTATGGACTCGTCAAACATACTTTTACAAAATATGAACTAAATACGTTAACATTGCTTTATATTTCTACCGTGTGTCACTTGTCAACGTTCACAATTTTAACTTTGGAGTTTTGTGCGCTCCACAAGCCTCACCGGCCATTTTGAATAGGCAAGGATATACGAGTATTTCCATTCTAAGACTTGCATCATACTTGTTATTTTCTCTGCAATATGAAGAACCTACACACGTTTCTCCTCCTCTTTCTGTTGTAGTTGTAGAAACTATAGAGAGTGTATGCACGTCTTAGCGGACCGCATCTTTCGCGCATGCGCAGATGCACAAAGTGATGCAAAACTTGAACTGCGCATGTGCAAAAGGTCGATACTGCTTTAAGGTTTGCGGGTGCAGAAACTTTTTACTAAAATAATTCTACTTTAATCGCGCGTAGAGCTTTGAGTCGCTCTCATGGCCCTGCGAGCGGTCTCACAGCGTCGCCGCCGAGGGCAGTGAACGAAGGGTAACAAGTTGCAGAGGCCCGAAATTAGCCACGATAACGACCCGCTAATGACAACTGGCGGCGTATGAAATGTACTGCGGGCGGCGCCGACTCCCACGGCCGCCGCGCTCTTCCGGCAGGCGACCTGCGAGCAGGAAGAGCGCAGGAAGTGCACCGGAAGAAGGGGTCGCGAGGGCGTCGCCGCCACGCCCCCGCCGCTTCCTTCTACTCTTCCTCCCATGCTTTCTCTCTTTTCTTCCCATCTTTCCATTTTCCTACCTCATCTTCCTTCTGTTTGTTTACCGTTTCCCCCTTTTGCTCCGGATCACTACTTCCTTCTCATTCTCTTCCTTGTTTTTTTCTTTCATCTTCCATTCCGTTTTTTTTCCTTTTCATCCTTCAGCTCCTCTGCATTCTTTTTCACCTCCTCAGCCATACCGCCTTTTCTCATTTTATTGTCTTTTTCTTCCTTTTACTTCTCTTCTATCTCTTTTCCTTCTCTTCTTCCTATTTTCTTCCCGTACTATTGCCTATTTTCTCCGTCTCCCCTCCTTTTTTATCTCCTTGCCTCCCCTTTCCTGCGACTTTTCTTTTCTCCTACTTTTCATTCTCATTTTTCTCCTCTACTTAACCTTTCCTTTCTTGATTTCTCCCTCATCTTCATTTTTTTCACCATTTTTCTCCACTTTCTTTCCTTCTTTCTCCTCGCTTTCTCGTTTTCGCCTTTTTCTTTTCTGGTTTGCCCACGCAGTCAAATCGGCATGACAATTTTGAAAGTATAGGACGCGATAGCACGAAATATGACGAGCCCATTGCCCCCCAACCCTTTATTTTTAAACTATTTCAAAAAGCTCTAGGATGACATGATCTTCCCGTCAATAAACTCGCCCACAAAAACTCAGTCAATAGGTCGAACTTCTTAAACCGGTGCCACTGAGACCTCAAAATAGGGATCACCATCTCACAAATCTACAGTATGCAAGACAAAATATTGACGAACAAGCAGTCTCCAAATCTAAATTAGAAAATCTAGATTTATATTCGAATTTCTACATTCACTTCCTTCCTACATTCCTTCTAGGCAGAGCTACATCACACATGCTAACAAAAACATTAAGAAATATAATACCATCAGAGGTAACCTAAACAACACGAAACCCCAGCTCCCCTTAGTCACCATTACTGGTTCCGCCATTAGCCGCCGGCCGCGTGGGAAGCAGGAAACGCCCAGGGCCCCGGTGTCAATGACTAGCGCCCGCACTCTCAGAAGGCGACTAGCGCCCGCCCGGCCGCCTAATTGAGTCGGCACGGAGCCCGGGATAACGATCGCTCATTGTCCCCCCCCCCCTCGATTCGCTCTCCGGCATGCGAACTGCGCCCGACCGCGGGCCGCCGCGACTCCTCATTTGCGCCATGCAGGGGACAGCGACCAGGGCTCGCATGTCGGGCTGCAACTTCAGGCAGGTCGCATGACTTTCGCGTGAGACAACACAAGAAAGTGAATTTTTATGTTCACGGGCGTTTGGTTTTGACAAAATAAACCCATTTCATCGCTGGAAATACTAACCATGCATCCAACTTGGAGACCTCTATAAATCGAAATTCAAAATAAACTACTAAAAATTTCAATAACCTAAATTTTGAACAAAAATAAAAAAGGAATTTATTAAGTTGTTAAATAGTATTACAAGATCTCCCATTACTACGAATTACTCTACTTCAAAATAAAAATAAGTCTTCAGGTGACGGAAATTAAGAACCACCTACAACCACCAGTTTGCATTGTAGAAAACAACTTTGAAAACTCGGAAAATAGATTTTTGGGATTGTCAAAGTTAAATCTCTTCGTTTATTTGTGTCTAATAGGTGCGTTTCATAACCTTAGACAAGTAAAAAGAATCAGTTGATGTACTATTTACTTTTCAACAATGTCACTCCTTATTTATATTAAACTCGCGTACCCCTGCAAAAACTCTCGCGTGTTGAACGCAACCTTTTCCCTATTTTTCTATTTACATATTAAGCCTGTAACTTTTTCTTCAAGACTCTTTTATCCTACGTCACTTGTTCTACGTTTTCTTGTAATTGATAACAATACAATACAGTATTTTCAATACAAACTATTCTTATTTAACGTTATTACTGAGCAGAGAGGTACACCCGTGTAATTCAATTGCGTAGAATACTAAATATTTAGTTTAATTGCTGATTTAAATGCATATTCTACAGGCCTTGAACAGTTACAAAAATGTAGTAGAATATTAAAGAAGGTATCATCCTGCAAATTACGCTGTAAGGAACGTTTCTTTGAGGCCTTTGCCTCAAAAGTTAGTTTTTAAAGGTCCTAAAATGCTTTGTTTAGGAGTTATTTAAAGATATAGATTAAAAAATGCCGCCGAATGTTGCGGGTTGCATTTGGCATGATAATTTAAATTCGGTTTTTAACAAATCCTCCATATTTCTAAAGCCAAAGTGAAATTCATCACGTCACCTTGAAATTATATTTATTTAGAGATCTCATTTATAAAGATTGGTTGCCTGCGAGATCCGCAAAAGGTTATTCTACTGAAATAGACGATAGGAAGATATGCAGTATGTAAATTTTGTTTTTGACCCCAAATTTTACTTCTACCAATTACCCTCACTGTTGTTATATAACACTAATTTATATAAATTTACGCCCAGACATGAAATGTCTCCGTCAACTTTACATGCTAACAGCTGCGGCAAGAAGTACAAATATTTACGATGATGTATGAACATGCTTTATACAGAGCAAGATGAGCTTTTTATGTTGTTAAGCATCATCCCAACAATCTGAACAAACTCTACATTCGCCTTGATTACGAGTTTCCCAACGTTCACAGCACTAAAAAGTTTTAATGTGAAAGACAACGAATTCAGCTGAAATGACGTGAACCTCATAACAATACAAACTGTTTTCATTTGTGAAATGATACTTTTGAGGTCGAGCTATTGTTGGAGACGTAATTGTATATAATTACCGAATTTTTCTCAAGATATAAATACCAACAGTTTATTACAAATTGAACCAAATATAAAATTTATATTTCTTTAAAAAAGAGCACCTAACACGAGAAAAGAACATACGCAATAAGAAACCAGCACAAAATGAAGCGATGAAACGTTTTCCCCTGAAATCTCTCACCAAATCCTACTTTGACGGCCGGTCTCCTCGCTGCTCATAGGCCTCTATCATCTACTCTCGCGTTGCTCGTCGCATTCGCCTGGCTGCTCGACGTGTCAGTGCCCTCCCCAGCCTCGCCATGCCCCGCCACGCCCCCACGCTCCCAGTCGCCTTCGGCGCCGCGCCGCGCAGCAGACGCTCTCGGGGCGTAATTGGGTTAGGCCGCAATTAGCTAATGACGGCGTAATGAGGCCGCGCGCGCCGCCGCGACGAAAGTGAGTCGCGAATGAGCGCGGGAGGTGGAGACGGAGCGGGAGGGGAGGGGGAGGGGGAGGCGATGTGTCGTCGAGCTGTTCGGTACAGGAGGGCGCGTGCGGGGCAGGGCGGAGCAGGGCGGGGCAGGGCGGACAGGGCTGGACAGGGCGGGGCAGGGCGGGTGTGAGAGAAACAGAACAGCGAAGCGGGACCGTCGGGAAGGGTGGGAGGTGGAGCGGGAAGAAAGTGGGACAGCAAGGCGGCGAAGACAAATGTGGAAGGTGACAGAGAGACGGGGAAGCAGAGTGGCAGAGAGGCGGGGAGGTGTGGTGGGGGAGGCCGGGGGCTGGGTTGGAGAGGGCGGTTACCAGAAGCCCACATGGAACAGAGGGTGAATGAGGAGCAGAGGGGAAGAGGCGTGCAAAAAGAGACCGTGAATAGAGCTCTATGTCAAGAGAATGGGACGCAACAAATGGAGAGATTCTGGCGAGAAGACTGAAGCGCCACTCAAGGGCTTGGCGCGAGCGGCGGGACGGTTGCTATGAACTAACGATCGGTGCGTGCCCGAAATATTAATGGAACGTCGTTTCGGTACGGCCTGAAGAGTGGAGGAGAGAATGTTTCAGTGCTGTACCGATCGATCACCAACCGTTACAATTAAACAGCAGAGTGAATACCGTGCAGTAGAATTTAAAAATATACATTTTCAGAGTGGTTTTGTGCATAGTAAATTACCTTTACCTAGAAATAATATTTTTAAATATTTACACATTGTTCCGGAGTGTAGACCAAACAAGGATGACGTTATATTTATGAAAAAAAATTTGAAAAATTTTTTCAAAATTAAATGACAACAAAGAGAAAATATAAAAATTAATGAAATCATAAACAAATAAATAACTAATGTAGGAAAAAGCATTTTGGAAAAATTAAATAGTAATTTGTTCTCCGCTAGTTTAAAAGTTGACATTAATTCGTTTTTCAAATGTATTTAAAGTTTCCATGGACCCCAGATCCCAGTAACATTTTATTTGTGATTGTTAAATTAAACTCTCCATATCAACACCCATCTAATCTCAATATTCAGAACTATTTCTCAGTAAATCGTTATTCCCTAAATTTTCGCCTTCCTGGCGCTTTATCTACGATCCGCGGAGGGCCGTGTCTCTCAGGACCTTTGATGTGCTTTCCTAGGAATAAATAGCATGAAAGTTTCAGAAAATGTAGCTTCCAGCCATTTTATATTATCCAACATGTGGCTGCAGCGCATCTAACAGGAGAAGTCAATCTCAGGAGTGTGATTTGAAAGTGTGCTTTATGGATAAGAGAGCGAAGCCGATGTTTTCACAACAGTACATTGATGTTGGTTCAGCGGATGTTTTTTAACATCAATGTTTCGTGTTTGATATTTTGTTTGTGTAATACCCCTTCTCCCGCCGTAACATTAGTACATGCAACGCGTATTACAGCACTAGTGAGGTGTCGTGTCAACCACACGAATCGCCGCTGTGACGTGCAGCTCACTTAGCTCCAGATGGTGAGTCTACGCTGACCACCCTTCACCTATCATCTTCAGCTCACGCTGACTCCCACAGCAAGTGGACATCGCTCTCGGCTGCGCTCTGTGCTCTCGCCTCAGTCACCGCAACGCCGGTCGAAGCCAACCTATTGTAAAGTCCTGAATTGCCTGTACTTACCATTGAAGCAGCAGACGTGCACCACATTTGTTTGCCAAAACTTCAATTACTAAATACCCCAACCTTGTACAGATTTGAAATGAAAATATCCCATAATCGCATTTTTAAAGTTAAAATATGAAATATAATTGATGCTGCCTCTATGTTTGTGTCGGCCCAAACGCAGTTTGCCTTAGCTTCACACTGCAGGCTATCTCTCGCTCGACATGACCCCGAAGCCCTGGTATTTCGTACGTCTTTCCTCGTTCTTGGCACATGGGAAGCGGTCAACGCATGCGCCGGGGAAGCCCCTCACTCCCGCACTTCGGCGAACTGAGGACTGACCGTTTGACTCAACCCTAGACGCTTACACTTTCAGGTTCAGGTGTTTGTCCATTGTTCTTACTACTTTTAACGTTACTTTTGATTTGACATTAATTATAATCTAATAAACAGGCCACTGTTTAAAAAACTATCATGCTTTATAGTGGATGTTATATTTACATGATTGTTTTGAATATAAATGTTTCTTAAGGTTAATGTTGGTTATTGATCGCAACACTACTGCGAGAGACCCTTTACCGCAAGCCCTTTACCTACAAAATCAGATGGATCGAACGGAGGCCGACGCGAGGCAGAGGGAGTCCGCAGGTTCCAAGGAACGTCATCCCCACGCGAACACCTTCTCGGAAGGCCCGTCGCCCCAGCAGTTGTGTGCTCCGTGTCTCGGAGAGAATTCTCGAGGATTGGTGGCGCTCGGCATGAGCAGCAAACGCACATCCGCCGACAGCATTTCCGAAGACGCGATATTAAAACATGAAAGTAGAGCTCGCAGCAACAGTTGTGCGAAGAAACAAATATTGGGAAATCTTATGTCTGCGCGCAAACTGCTCGGAATGCATTCAGCAGTTAAATTCTCACGTGTCACGGTTGTTGATGGAGTTGATTCAGATAAGAAAATAAAATATTATTTGAAAGAAGGATACCCCTTTTGTAGTTTTCAGCTCTTGAATCAACTTCATAGAGATGAACAAAATTAAAATGTATTGTTGATTTCATGTCGTAATACTTCTATTAAAGAGCGAGTCTTGAGCAGTAAGACTGAGGGAGCAGTACATCACCCAACAGAAGTTACTCATCTAATTTCAGAACATGTTACATATACATGCTTATTGTTTGAAATAAAAACATAATAAAACGCAAGGGAAATAGTTTTATAGAAATATTTATCCACTCTATTTAGTCTACAAATTTCAAACTCTAAAATTACGACGTGAAGAATCTTGCACTTCAGATCACGTCATTTTCAAGAAATGTAGTGAAAGTATTACGTAAATTGTCTAATATACAGGATCCATTTCTCTTTGCGTGATAACGCCTTACGTTTTCTGCTGAATGCAAGACCTCTCAATCCGTGTCAGATCGTTACCCCGCAACCCCATTATGATAACCCCACCGCCCCGCACCAGTCTCAAATTTTCACACCTCCGCCGCCCGCAGCCGCTCGTGCGCGGGGCCCCGTCGCTCCGTTACGTCGGCGCGCGGCGCGGCGCGCGTTTGTCGCCTCGATGTTTAGCAGCGGCAGCGCTCGCGGAAGAAGCGTGGGCGGGGGGGGGTGTCACCGCGACGGATGGCGCGGGAGGCACTGCCTAGGCTCCGCGCCGCCAGAGCGCGTACTCGCAAAAACCGCCCGGAAATGTTCATGGCGGGCGTCTGGTACCCATAGCGCGGGAGCGTTGGTCATTTGACTTGACTCATATCGTGCAGACCCCACAACGCAACAATATTACAGGAAATACTTTCTTGAAAACAAGCAAAAAAAGATGAACGGCGTGAAAATTCCGCACTTTCAGTAACAATGTAAAACATTTTGTTTATTGGATGAAACGAGAAATTATTCCGTTTAATTGTAGGGTTCTTGCAAAAGTACATGAGAGCTATGATAAGCCGCGCATTTTCCATTAGTGTGCTTCGATAACGTGATCACTTTTCACGATTCCTTGCCGGAGGAAGAGCTGAAAACGACTTTCCGTTTATCCTCGTCTAAGCAGTTTGCTGAATAAACTTACGTTTGAAGTCAAAATTTAAATCCTAATTAGTAGTTTCGACTCCAGAAAGGTTCTAATACCTGTCAACTCAAAAATGCTTTTACCCCTTTTTCCAAATCAGTATCAATGTAATTAATACTTAAAACACTGAAAAGTGTAGAAAATCTATTTAACTAAGATAAATGTACATTGTTCCGTCTATTTAAGAAATAATTTGCTCTTCGTAGTAGGCCACACTTTATTAAACCGAATTTCATGTAGCAACATGTTAGGTCTTCATATAAAAATGCGAACTCTCTCTCCTCCATGCGACTCCAATAAAGAGGAACTGCGAGCGCACTTCTGGAGAGAAGAGAAATCCTCCGCATGAGCGAACCGCCCACGGTAATTTGTGAGTCCACCTGATGCCTGCGGAACGCAAGTATGGAGTCCGTCTAGGGTCGCGGTGGAAACCTCCATTTCCCTTCGCTTCATGAATCCCATTGTCTCGCTTCCTCCAGCCCCGGCGGAAGTGGAACCGGAGCCCCGGAAAACGGGAACCTTTCGGGGCCGCGCACGTGCGTTGCATTGTTGCGTCCACCAGCCTCAGGAGCCACGCAGCAAAGGCCTTGGGCAGTGTAAAAGAAATACTAGGAACATTTCTTAGTGAATGTAATAAAATAATTGCAATATTACAGATGTCCAGGAAAACTGGTTCTTGCGGTGAGTAGGTAGCACACTCTCTTAAAACAAAGATGGCTCAGTCGCTCGACTTTTGCCGACAGCAGCGAGACTGACGATGACGGCAAAGCCGTCGAAAGCCGGCTATCTTAATAAAGCTGATATGTTGACGAAGATGACTTCTTTATTTCTTCTTATAAGAACGTCAACAACATCCAATCAGAATTCCCACAAAAGATGGCTTGTTCAGAATCGTGTGGCATTTTTTCAGCGGCAGAAAACTCTCCCGTTTTCCATGGAAATGCAGCAACAAACCGTGCATTAGAAACATCATCATCATCGTTAGTAGATGTGAGCTGTAAATTATTTCACTGTTATAATTTACAATGTTATCCAAGATCACTAAATAGAATTGTCAATTGTGCATTTGGCTTGTCTATTGGCATGTCGCTTGAAAATTATACTTGTACAGCTTTTATACGAATATATTCTGACATATTTTTTGTAAATTGAAAATGCCGTATTAAAACTAAAGATCAGTAATGAAAACGAATACTCTATAGAAGTTATAAAATTCAATTCCTACTGGAAATCGTAGAAATTATGCGGTAAATACGCAAGATAAACGAGAATTGTGATGTTAATTTCTAGATTTTCATTTAATTATGAAATTAAAGTGGGTAAATTGATATTTTTCAAAATAGTGAAGCGAAAGCATCGTCTTATTACGCCAAGCACGATCCTCGGCAACAACATACCTCAACCGCGCCCCTGCGGACTTTTAGCCCGCACCACCTCTTGGTACGCCGGGTTGCCTAGGCCCAGGGGCGCCGTGGAACGGAGCTGTGTTCGGGGCAGCACTTCATTCTGCAGACAGAGCTACTTCCAACGTAGGTCACTTGGACCCTTGGAGGCCAGGTATGCCATCAGCCACGAGACCAACGTTTCAGGACAAACGTACAGTTTAGGTGAACAAAAACTAATTAAGTGAGACACTTTACTGATGGGGTGTTTTGACTCCTATGTGTTTACCAGAATGTTATGAGAACTGATACAAATCGTGTCGAAAATTATGAGTTTTAAGAAATTATGAATAATACGAATTTTATAAAGAAACTGAAAGTGACAGCATGCACTATAGGAAGCTGACAATCACAGAATATGGAAGAGCCACCGTTCTTTACTTTCAACACGCTCTTAACTAGATCTCCAAAATAATAATTCTTTCAAGAGAAAGTTTGAAGTTCCATTTCTATTCTATAAATTCTACCTAAATAAATACATTAGTTTCAAGCAAACGTTCATAAGTTGGTGACAAGACAAAAATTATAGGTACACCAGCTTCGGCACAAGCTAGTGAACGTTTGTGAAATAAACCACAATCATTTCTACAGAATACACACCTTCAATATCCTTGACGCTAAACAAGTGTCAAAATAGTTGTTGAACGAGCCTGAACGGATATAGAGTTGCAAGTGTACGTTGCTCTCAATGTATAGAAAAAATTAGTCGCAAACCGAACTTTCCACGACTCCTAACCCCCAGATGCAGGGGAGGAGGATTAAATTTTATTTTTGCGCCTTTTTGGTGGCACCTGTGGTTAAAAGATAATACGTCGATTCGTAGCTCTATTTCGTATTTGCGGGCACATCAACGACTGTTGCTATTAGTGCCGTAACAGAAGGGCATGTTTTTATTGCGAGAAGAGGCGATGTACTACTTCCTTCGCTGAGATCTGGTGCCGACCTACACGCCATAATGCGATGTTTTCCACATCTATCCCCAAACACGAGAGAACCGTTCCAGACGGAACAAGCTCTAACGTTCAACTTGTCTCCCCATATGTATGATACTGTAGTACATGTAGATGTAAATGAGTAAGAAAGGAGTAAGCAAGTGGATGGAAAGATCCTGCGCAGATCGTGGCCCGTTTGTTAGGGTACTTCTCCGGCTTGCGCCTGGAGTTGTTTGAAGAAGCTGAGTAAAAGTAACAACCAGAACAGCTGGATTCTAGAATTCTCTTCCAGAGCCACTGAATTCGACCTCGCTGACAGGCTAGTCGGGACGCGAAGCCTAGGACCTCACTATCACATCACTATACTTTACACATTGCATACAGATGTTAACCATTTCAAACTGCAATATTTTTACACCGTACGACGATCCGCATGCCGAGTAATCCCCCATCCCTGTCCGCAAGCAGCGCCGCTCGAGCGGGGCGCCGCCCGCCCGCCCGCGCGCTCCGGCGAAACGTCTTCGCGTCGCAGATGGCGCCGCGCTGAGCCGAGCCCCGGCCGGCGGCCAAGGCGACGCGACGCCAAGCGGCCCCGCACCGCCGAAACGCCATCTGGTGGAGGCGGGCGCGCTGGACGGCCGGCGCGGCGCGCTGGGCCCCTCGTTCACAAGCCACACTTCAAGATTATCGTTCAAAGTTTAAACAACAAATGTGATTGCTTTAAAAAAAATTATACATAGGGTCAGAAACCCCTTTACCCACTCTTATATACAACGCAATATTTTTGTAACATTTTTCGTAATTTTTTGTATATTTGGGTAAGAATGACGGACGACACGTTACTCGGACAGTCGGCAAATTTTCATTGCCGAGCTCACCACTTCCTGTAAACGATTCTAAATAACAAGTATCTGACACATAAACAGTTAATTACATTAAAAATATTAAAGACATTCTAAACGATGCCTCCTAGTTTTATTAACATAATCGCAAGGAATTTATTTTTTTAAACCTTTCTATGGTAGTTTTTATCACTCCTACAATTAATACTATATTGTTTTATTCTCTTTGCATCAAAATAAGTTATCTGTTCCAACAGTTATAAGAGTAAGAGAAAACTTGACAAGATCACGGGGAAAACATAACTTGTCATCAAGCAGTCACATGAAAAGATGAAAATAGTAAAATAGATGCCGAAAATGACTGGTAAATCTGTTCGAGGAAATAAAATAAGCTGTAATATTTTTTTTTCGTCAATCTGAAGTAATCTCGAAAAACTTACCAAAATAATATTCTTTTAAAAAGAGACTTGTTGATATTGTATACAGTTCCAAAAACCTCTGTGCTTCAGAAACTCCAAACAGTACAACAACGCCAGTGAATTGGAATGGAGTCAATATCGGAATCATTCACCTGTTCAATAAATTCAAAAAAAATTAAATATTTAATACTTTTATTAACTAGAAATGTGATTTATAAATACATATCCAAAACGTTCATTTTGCAACACAAAACACGGAAAGTAACTCAAAAAGCAGCATGTAGAAATTTATGAGGTGCAGTATGACGGTCCTCGGTTGTGACGTTGTTTCGTTTCTAAAACTTGCCTTTTTTGCACATACACAAAACACGCCAGGAGTTTTCGCTGAATCTCACCAGAGCAGCTGTGCAGAGTGCGGCAAACTGGTGATGGAAAGCGAAGTAACTCACCTGGAACAAACAGAAACAACCGTTAGCTTGCAGCTACTGAGTTCTTTCAAGACTCGGTCGCTTTAAACGATGGCGGGTGCAATGACATCAAAGAAACCCTTAATCGTGGCGACTTAAGAAATGAACTCCATTTTATAATGAGCGATAAGACTAAGAACTAAGAACGATGTTCATTAAAGGAAAACATCAAAGGCAGACGAAGGATATTTGGAGTATTAAATCGCTCGAAAACGGAAATACAAAATTATGTACTGATCTATTGTTTCTTATATTCTTTTAATTCTAAAAGCATTAGCTGTTTAATGTGTTACAAAGTAATTAATTAAACTGAACTTGAACCAAGTTTATTTCCAACATTCTTCTAACGGAGATACTATTGAGTTATGGAGCTTTAACTTCTCAGCATACAACTCTAAAATTGTAGAGAATTAAAAAAAAAAATTAAATCACAGGATTTATTATTTTATATACAAGATTTTCTAAGCAAGATGTTCGTAATAAACTTTCCAACAGTATGCAATGTACGCACAAGGAACCCGCACTGGTCGCCCAGGCCGCCGAGGCCAAATGCGGTGTGATGCCCCTCATGCGTGTTTTCCGAGGCGACCTGCGGGGCTGACAGAGCGGAAGCGACAGACAAAACAGAGCGATTCCCCGAAGACGGTCAAGCTCCCGTTCTCGGTTGACGGCTTATGTGACAGGGGAGGGCGGGGCTGTCCCGTGACGAGAAACGCGGAGAAAGAGAACGGAGACCTTGTATACGACGGAGGAGGATAGCAGAGATACACGCAGGGAACAGTGCAAGTGGCAGGTTGTAGTTAAGACGAGTAGGAACAGATGTGCTGGCCCCGATCATTGAATGAGAAATGAAGATAGAATGCAGGGTGAGCGGACTAGTTTCATGCTGTACCATTAGCAAAACAGCAATACATTAGGATCAACACAGACAAAATAATGTAGAAACTTTAAGAGTCGATGGACAGCATTCATCACTAGTTCAGTTCTTCTTCGTCACGTTTTAATCTGCACAACAAATCACTTTCCCATGTCTTTAAACAATTTAGAGTACTTTTAACTTTGTACATATTAACATGAATACTGGATGATAATTTAACAGGACGTTAACAGCATTGAATGACTGAAGTGGAAAGCAGCAATTAATGAGATATTTGCCGACAAGAGCCACGATAAACAATTTCGCGTGTTTCACGAAACCAATCCTGTTTGTATGAACTGATATTTCTATGAACGTGCTCTAATAAGGTATACTGAAGAACTCTAGTCATAAGTCAACATTCGTTTATGAATTACCGCAGTAATACTCGAAAGAGCAGCAGAAAGATATTGAAAATACGTACCAAGAAAAGAAAAGACGATTTCACAAAATGAAACGGAAGGATCCGGACCCCGCGAAGGGAAGAGAGCGTAGGACGGGTGCGCCCTCGCAGAGGGGTCGCCGGGAGGAAGGCGGGGGCGGGGCGGGGGCGAGAAAGGGCGGGGCGCGCTGACCTAAGAAACATTTTTAATGGCTCCCAATAAAAGGAGCTGCGCGGAGTGGCGCGTGGCGAGGCGTGGCGCGGAGGCGCGGGTGACGGCTGCAGCGGCGCGGAAGCGAGCTCCGAGGCGACAGATCGCACGGGGAAGCGCTCCTGGTGGAGACTTCCGGAAAACCTTCAGCTCTGCCGCTATCCGCCCCGTCATCACGCGCAGTTCTTCTACGATTTCTCTTACAGCGGATCTTTAATTTGTGTTATATTCTAGAAGAGAATGGATACTTTTATACCGATTATGAAATAAAGAGTTTATATGAAAAGTGTATTAGGTTTTTTTTGCAGTCACCAGGAGCTATATTATCGAGTTTAGATACCAAAATATTTGCCATCTTCTTACACCTCAAGCAGCAGAACACGTAGGAAGCACAAAAACAAGGCTCATATGACCCTTTTGGACTGAGAAGTTGAGCCTGTACAAGCTATAACCACCTCGATTATCTGTAGGCTTCTAAAGCGTACACGTTTTAAAAACGTTTATTATATTGTCATTGACACAGAAAGTCAAAGTCTGTGGGGAAAGCGAAACACTAATAAATTTTCACTCTCCCTACAGGTTGATGGTCAATCTAAGAGCTAGAGGGAGGAGGTGGCCTATCGCCCAAGGGACAAGTTTCAGGTAAACCGTGCGAGAGCGACTGAGATGGAGAACGTTGCCCGCGGCGGAAAGGAAAAGGGTGGGGAGAAGCTCGTAGACGCGGGAGAGATCAAGGTGGGAGGAAGAGGGTGGGGCGAACGGGGCGTGAGCGTACAAGAGGATGAGGTGGAAAGGGGTGTGGCGGAGAAGCCTGGATAAGAAGGGGGAGGGGAGGCGAGCGGAGAGGATCGCAGCGGGTCGCAGGGCAGGAAAGAGGGCGCGAGGGCAGCGTGTACGGTGGAACGTCGCCGGGAATGTAGGAACGGAGGGGAAAGCAATTGAACGAGAGAACCTTTCATTGATTATTTCCGTCGCGTCTCCTGCTCGGATAATTAGTCCCTTTAGTGTAGTGAATATATTATTTCTAGCGGAGGTGGTGTTCTGCCCCCGCTGGATGCTGACACTACATGTCGGTTTAAGGTGGGTTTCCTCCTCCAGCTACCTCTCCCATCGATGCACCGCCCCACCCGAGACAAGCGTTAAACTCCCGAAAGGTCAACCGAGATGTGTGATAGAGTAGTGCGTGTAAGTGTATGTGAGTATGGGGAAAGTATAGGACGGAAGAGGCAGGGAGGCAGGAAATACCGCGCGCCGTTCATGGGCAGTTTGTTAGGGTAAGGCTCCGGCATTCGCTGGTGCTGATCATAGAGACATCGGAAAACTACGGAACAGATCAACCGACTGGTAGAGTTTTCCTCCGAACAGCAGCTGAACTGTATCTAGTCGCCCTAGCTAGGGATGAAAATACGACACCGTCAGGATTCGAACCGGTCAGGGTCACTACAGTGATAGTGGCAATGGTTGCTGAGAGCCGGTGCGAGGATAGGAGTAACGGAGCGGAGGATGAACGGGGCAGGGTGGAGCGGAGCGGAGGGGCGTGGGAACGGGCAGGTGGCGGCGCTGGAACGCGCGCGCAAGTGGATCGGAACCGCCGGCCCGCTCGCCGCCGCCGGCCGCCGCCGCCGGCAGGCAGGCGGCGCGCACTCGCTCGCACACGCACGGGCGGGCGACCGGCGGCGGCAGCTGTGACCGACTCCGCCGCAGGTGCGCCCGCGGCCCACAGCAGGTCGCGCCCCTTACGCGCTCGGCGGGCACCAGAGACCCTGCAAATGAGGCCTACGGATCTGCAAAGACCCCACCAAGCCCTCCGCTGGATCAAGTGAATTACTGTTTAAATCTTCGGTATCCTTCAATTCTTTGATGTAGGAAGGAAATTTCTTCAAACTGGCACGTGTGAATACGTGCCCTTAAAGTTTTTCTCCTTTCTGAAGCTTTTCGTTAATATTGATTTTATTATCAAGTATTCCAGTCAATTCATGCCTAGATGGTACTATAAAGAAATACAATCCAATACCCATTTTTCCCTCTGGAACTTTGTTTAGGCTTGTTTTAAAATATTGTATTGAATTTATTATAAAACGTTTGTAATATTTGTACGTTATTATTTAACGTTTGTAATTAATTGCACTTAAAATATTATTAAACGTTCTCTTATGTTTGTGGTTTGATTATTTTATCTTACTTTATAGTGAATTGTGTGAAAATTATTCCCAATATTTCTTCTGCCATCACTGAATTGAAGTACTTTGAATGTAGAATCTTCTTTTTCACCATTACCTTCACCTTCGCCTTCGCCTTCAAGTGAACCATTTTACACTCCTTTCCAAACCAGTTTTATTTTCCGCTCGCCACTATACCACTTGGCCTGTGGCCGCTCTTCCCAGTGCCGTTCCCTCACTTCCACATCCGCTCCACCTGGGCTGCTGCAGGTCACTCCCGCGTCACCTCCGCCACCGACTCTGACTCCGCTTCCGCCCGCCCCGCCGCACCATGGCACACCGCGGCAAACCTTTTTCGCCTACTCTGTCCTCTCACCCACTCCTGAGCATCCACTCCTGCCGCCCATTTCTCTCACTCCGCCGCCTGCTTGGCACCAAGCAGCCACCCCTTCCGCTCGTCAACCCGTCCCTCTAGCACGCCGACCTATCCCGCCCCATCACGTCCGCCCATCCCCGTCCACACCACCCCTTCCTTTCGTTCCGCCCACCCGTCCCCGCCTTCAGCCCCACCCCCTCCGTCCGCGCCGAGCAGCCCCGCTACTCCGCCGTGACACATCCGGCCCGGGCCGCGTGTCCGCCGGGCGACGACGACGGCGGCGGCAGAGGCGGGCCCGGGCCGGGGGCGGGCCGTGGGCGGCGGCGCGCTCACGCGTAAGTCCCGGCGGTGGAGGCGGCGTCCAGACGAACGCTCCGGGACAAAGGCCCTGCGATCTCCCGGAGCTGCTGCCTGGCCTGTCGTCGACGCGACCCCACCCCCGCGCCGGCGCGCCTCCGTTGCTCTCTTCGCCTGCCTCCGTCACCGCCACCACTCGACTGCTTCTAATCAAGATTTTGCTGGACAAGCCTACACTTGGGAATTGTTACTTGAAGCCTGATTGTACAACAGAAGTATGATTCAAGAAAGACTTGTATAGAAGAAGTTCTCAGGGTTTATTTTTCAACCTCTGCTGATCCTTTGCTAATGAACTATATATCAGAAAGAAATTTTAAAAAAATAATGGCAATTTTTGAAGATCTGAAATCGCCTCTTGTATTCTACCCGTTCCTTACCGGCGACGTGGAGTAGGACATTGATCATTTCTGCAACGACACATCCGAAGGCAAATCGAGCAACAAAAAACGGCAAATAACCTCAATAGTCCGCAGCTGCATCGCGTCACCACTTTCGCCCAGACCGCATTCATCGCTCCGTTCCCAGGCTGTCCCCCGGCGCCAGCGCCTTCGCCGCCGCCGCCGCAGCTCCCCGGGGCTCCTCCCATTGATTTCCCGTCGCGTGCGGGGACGCGCGACCCGCGCGGCGCCCCGAGCCAGGGCGCGGCGACTGCCGAGAGCGGGGGCGCCGCAGCCCAGCACCCACGCTTCTGGCATTTGTTTTAACGCGCAAGGAAACAAAGTGTTTCGTATCAAGGGAGGTAGGTCACGGGACTGGGCAACTAGGAACAATGAAACGAATAGTTCGCCCACTTTTAGGGGCAGTTTTTAAAAATTCCTTTATCGGGGCTTACTAATATATTATAAGGTGAAGCTTCATTCCCAGTCTCCAAAGTCACTCCAACATAGAGTTGCTGCAGCACAGAGGTACTTCCCGCGACAAGTCTGAATCGGGCCACGGCCACAAGGCAAATGGTTTGGGAAATCCGTTGACTGATGGATTAGTTATTCCGAGTTCGTCAACTGCTAAGGTTTTCAGTCGCGTAAGTGTAGTGTGTGATTTTATTGCGGAAATGGCGGTGATCATCTTCTGTTAGATGGCGGAATGCGGCGCCAACCAATATATCGACTTGCGGGGAAATCCAGTCATTTTTTTCATTTTCTGACGACAAATCTTGATGCTTTCTGTACACATTCTGTATTTCTGTTAGCATGTTTGCACAGCTTTTGGATTTTAATGTTAGTTTTGATGGGTAAGATCTTTACTTTAGATATGTGAATTCAAGATCGTACTTATGATGCCTATCCCATTCATTACATTCGAAAATTTCTTGAATATTAATCAATTTAACGCACCATTTGGTTCAAAATTATTTCCGCATTGAATATACAGATTTTAGTTTAGGATCGTATGGAATGCGGTTAAAAAAAGTAGACCCTTGAAAATAAAATATGTATAAAGTTCGTCAAGAAGATTAGCATTGACTTTTTTGTTTTCATTGATATAAACAATTTGTTTGGCAATTTAAAAACCAATTAGTTAATTACATGGGTTAAATTTAGCAAAAGAGATCATTAAGATTTGTAGAACCGACATACATTAATATAGACAAGACAATCAAGAAGATAAAGAATTTGGAATTTCTCGGAACACTGATTTAAGAAAAAATGCAAAATAAATGGGAGAAGGATGAATGGAAAATTTTCAAAGTTAAGAATAAGAAGAAATAGGGATGCAAGAGGTGCAACAATCCAATATTATTACTATCCAATATTATTACGTTGTTAATAAAAAGAGTTTTCACTGATAGTGGCTGATAACACATAAATGAAAATATCGTATTAACGTATTAATACTTAATACATTTAATATCTAAATAATTTTTGAAAAGACACACTTCATCTTACAACTGCTGCTAACATTGATTCCAGGGTGGGATACGAGGCAAAACCACAGGTCGCAGGCGAGGAATGAATTTTCCGACGGAGGAGGCAAGATCGCAGAATCCGAGCTAGACAGAACCGCATTATCCACAATGCAGGGAGAAACGGATATGGCTCGCGATTGTAGTTCGCGGCAATAGCACGATTGTGTTGGGTGAGAGGCTATTGGGAGCGGTGTTAATCACTCCAAGTTCTGTTCACTTCGGGTTAGCAATCAGAGGTAGTGCTAGCTATTGCCCTACTCCAAGAGAAGGTTCGTATTAAGGACGTACGAATTCTGTGGCGCTGCCCCATTGTGAAACTAGGCACTACGAAATCCCTGAAAATTACGCAGAAGAGCGTAATTGAGAAACTAAATATTGCAAATGTCTCCTAGTTTCGTTAGCTATTCAAACTTTCTTGCAGTAGTTCGTTCATGTTACATCCGCAATTTCTGCTTTCTCCACCAATTAAAATTTTATACATTAATATATTACAAATATTATAATAAATTATTTTCGAGCCACATTTTACTCATGCTTTAATTAGCATGCAATTTTGTATCACAAAACTACTTTTTAAAAAGATGTTAGGACCACGAGAATTAGTACCTTTCAGATATATCATTATGTGAAGTAAATTACACAATTATACAAGTATATTGGAAATAGAATATAAAATTTTAAAACGAAACACAAAGGTGTTTAGCATTTACGCAGAAATTCATAATGAAGAAAGTAATTAATATAAACTTCCCAAAAGAAAGATTAATGCAATTGTATTTAGAAATAAAGAACATGGGAACAACTTTTACATTTAAAAATTCCAAGAGGGAGTACTCACAATTAGTATCCCAAGGATTCGCACTTTATACATTTGAGTCGCATTCCAGATAAGTAAGCGAGCAATCTTTAGGTTCAGCTTCTCCTTAATAATCGCACTTAACTGCAGGAAGAGCGCATTACACGGTCGTGTTGCTCGGCCAGGAGGTTGCCAAGCCTCTCTGTCTCCGTCGGCGAAGCACATCCGGCGAGCCTGAAACCCTTCAATTGCGTGAACGGACGAGTCTGCCTTTGATAGGACTCGATCGCCCCTCCCTAGAGCCAGGATGGGCCAGGGATGGTGAAACAAGAATCGCAATTTCAATTCAATGATGCCTATTTTACGTGACGAGACTCAGGTCATTAGGACATTTCAGTCCATATGAATTTCGCCTCTTTCGCCAAGAAAGTTTGTATAACTCGGGAGACCAAACAGGTGAATTGAATTTACCTCGGAGGCTTCTTTTAGGCATGAGGATCTTTTATGCACTAAATCTACAGCACAGGATAGTGGGCTTTACTTTCCCTAAAAAGGGGAAGGCGTAGGAAGAATTTTTCCGCCTTTAAAAATCCACGGCTTCGATCAGGTTTGAATCCACAAACTTGGGTATAACATCCCCATACGCTGTTATACCACCGAAGCCGCCAATTTCATGCGAACAGAGAAATCTGCAATTCAAACTTATACTCGACTACTTTCACGTACGTGATTTTTGCTTATTTTTTAAACATATCTTGTGTGCACTATGCATGTTCCTAACTAAGCAAACGTAAGATCGTAGTTAATAAATGTGGGTTTTTAAAAGGGAATGAATAAACTAATCGTAATTATAATTTCAGGATATCAGAGGTATGAACCACAAGTAGTAGACAATATAAATTTACTATGCAGAAAATTCCGCCATACGCGTGTTTCGGGAATTTTTTTCCATCATCAGTGGCTCTACAATATTAAAACTGAATTAACAAATTAGCATATCAATAAGTATACAAAGAAATACAGAATCAGAATGAATATTAAATTATTTAAATAGATTACTTACCCAAATAACATAGATTAAACACCACATTAAGTAAACATAGTGATACGTCCTTGCATGGCGCCATTTGTGTTTCGTACGAGGTACGGAAACAGTCGGGGATGATTGTAGAGCCACTGATAATGGAAAAAAACCCTCCGAAACGCGTTTATGGTAAATTTATATTGTCTACTACTTGTTGTTGATACCTCTGATATCCTGAAATTATAATCATGGAGTACTACAATATATCTGCTGCAACAGAATTTAATCGACATTATGTTTAAAAAAAGCAGTCAGAAATCAGGAGCCAGTACAGGACGCATTCCGCATAGTCAAATAATTAAGATCAGCGTTAGTAGTGGTAGTTGCCAACGTCAGTGTACAATTTCTTGAACTGAGACACTACGACCCGTCTTCGTAAAAATAAACACAATGCAAGAACTTATCATCAGAAATGTTAGTGGCCCGTTTTCTACGAATCACGAATTAGGACACAGTCTACGTGTAGACCGTTACTTCGCCAAATGTACTCGAAAATATAACCACCAACGAGAACCCTCAAATAGTAAATCCAAGCCAATGTGTAAAATACATATAACGAAACCCACACGGTGAAACTCCTCCTGGAAATTTGGAGAAATAAAAGTGAGATAAAGGCACTTATGTGGTACTACGCAAAGAATAGTCAGTTAAGAACTTTTTCTTGATATTCAGGATCACAAATCTGCTCAGCACACGACCAGACATGTAGTTTAACATTTTTATAAACGGGCAGTGCTGAGACAGGTCAAGCCGACGCCACGAGCAAGTGCCCAACTAGTAATTTAGTGCTGTCAAAGCAGCGAGAAGATGTGAAGCAAACCCAACAAATCCCTAATAACTGTATTTCGTCCCGCAATAAAACAATACGACAATGTTCTACTTTATAACCTTCCATCTTCAAAGGAAATAATACAAGAAAAAAGCCATTTGGGTTCTAAACATGACGAAATAGAAACAAATTTTGAAGATGAAACTCAAGAAATAGAAAAGAATGTCGTTTCGTTACGGAACGAGAAGAAAACGATGTTTTGGTTGTGTTTCATTTCACGTCCGAGCAGCGAGCGAGCAAGCGAGCGAGCGAGCACGCAAGCAGCCAGTCGCGCGCTGCTCCGAGTAACCCACTAGGCGGCACCCAGTCGCGTTTTTGCGGACGCCGAACGGTACACGTGTGTGGGCAGGAAATCATTTTTCAAACCATTCGCTCCATTGCCCTACTCATCCACCGTCATTTTCTAAAAGGTTTCGTAATCGACCCGCGTAATGTTTTAAATGAAGAATAATAATTTTATTACAGAAATATCGGCTTAGTCTTCCTATAAGAATAGTTTATGACAACAAAAAGGTTTTTCGGTCGCATTACAGTCATATTCAGTGTAATCCTTAGGCTTTTTGCCACCAGTTAAGTAATGAGGCGTTTTATTGTTATACAAAAGTATTTTGATAATATTGGAAATGTTTATTTTAAAATTTAGGAATTATGTTATAAATAAATAATTATTTACATGACACCACAAAATGCATTTCATTATTTTTCAAATTACAATTTTGACAGCGGTTGTGTCTGCTTTCATAGGGAAACAGTACAGACGAAACGTGAGTACAATGAGAATAAAATTCATGACTCATCCACACACATCCAATCTACTCAGAAGCAAACACGATGCATTATTTTTCCGCCCGAGGGAGCCTGGATGTTCCGGCCTTTTCGTTTGAATACAATATTCAATTAATACGGCCCGGAACGCGCGCTCCCGCGTCCCCACCTCACTGCATTCGGGTCCTCGACGCCCCTTCGCAGGGCGGGCGGAGCGGCGAGTGGCAATTGCGTCGCGGACGAGGACGAGGACGAGCACCGTCGGCGGAGGAAGCGACGAGGCGGGCGGGGGCGGGGCCGGAATGAGCGGGCGACGCACTGCGGCGGAGGGGCAGCTGAGTCGCGTAGCAACGCACCCCGCACGCACGCACCCGCTCACGTCCACGTGGCACGCGGGCAAGACAAGTGCGCGCTCTTCCACGCTCGCCCCAGCACCTCATGCGCCACTCGTCCCTCCTGCCTGTGTACTCGAGAATTCGCAATTAAAAAATGATTTGTTTCGTGCGTCATTAAAGATCCTCGTCGCAGCTACTGGAACGCGCAATTCCATTGATCCACGGGCGTTTGCAATTTTGTAGAAGTGAATGGTGTCTTTCATCTCGGAAAGGAGGGTAAACCATCAATCAGCCGTTTCAGTGGCAGACGGTAGGCGAATTCTAGTTCCCAGGTGGCCGACCTAAACCTTCAAGAGCTTATTTGCAAAGTGACGTATCTCCGAGAAGTACATGTTTTAGGAAGCGAAATTAAACCTTACGGCACAAGAGAGAATTCAACGGTTTTTGGACACCGTTTAACACGGCAGAAAAACATTTTCAACCATAATATTGTGGAACATGTTGAGAAATGTCTTAACAATATATTGTTGCATAAAACTTACACCAAACGAAAACGGAGATATTTCACTTTGAAATAATATCTTCAATTATGGGCAGACATCGAAAGCTATTGATCATTTAAATAAAAACTTTGCTAAAGCGAATACATTGTATTTCTACTCGCAAATTTTCATTTTTGTTATCAATACTGTCACCCTTTCTCCAGATCCATATTTTCGAGTAATTTACCCTTCCTTGGAGGACAGCAAACTCTCGTTCTCCCGATTTCACACCCGGTCCTGCCGAACTCTCCCTTCCTCTTAGTCTTGCTTCAGCCTCGTCGCGCCTCACTTTGATGTCTCATCCCGCTTCGCCTCAATGTTACGATTTTCTTCGTATTGCGATTCCAAGAATGCCATCTGCGTGTGTCCTATCCGCTTCTGTGGCAATTAAGTTACGGTTGTCTGACCGATTCCGAAATGCAGTTCTGGAAAATAGATGTGACAAATTATGAAACGCCCGAGCACAAACTAGTTTATTAATGCTTCACAAGGTTTACTTCAGTGCTTTAAATTGCACATTCTATTAATACTGTCGGTAGTCATGTACTATATTTACAACGTAAGCAAGCGTAATATCGTACCACGAGTTGATGCTCCTGAACACCTTACATTCCGAGTATTACATATCGCGTATGTTATACTATGAGTGATGTAACAGAACTTGATTCAATCGCACTTCAAACATGTTATTCTACTCCTCATTTCACGAAACACGCGTATCTGCACCCCGGGCTGTGTGAAATGTTCGCACCGCTACACCTCGAGGCCGATCGCACGGGCCTCACCTGCATTGAGTTTCTCAAGACATCCAAAACTGTGGGTAATTTAAAGATCCGAGCTTCCCAGTAAGACGATCCGGGCGCGGTAGAGGCGGCCGGTCGAGTCGGGGTGTCCGGCGTGGAAGTTGGCAGGCCTGGAGGCCGCGGCCGGAGGCGCCGCCGCAGCGTCGCGTCGCCGGCAACGCAGCCGCCGCCGCCGCCGCCATCTCCTCCGCCATCGCCGCCGGAAGCGGACTCGCCCCGGGGCGCCCGCGATGGCAGCGGAGGCGGTGGCGTTTGGAGGCGGTTGGGGCGGAGGAGGAGAAGAGGAGGAGGAGGAGGAGGAGGTGGCGGCGGCTGCAGTTACGCAACGGCCGCACCGGGTGCCCTTCGCCGCCTCCATTGCCACCGCTCCCCGCCACGGCAACAGCAACGCCACCCGCCGGATTCACAACACCCTGCTCCCACCGACTCACGCTCCACAGCCACAAAATGCTAATATGCGTGGAAACGAAAACTAGCGGGGCTACAACAGTACATATTTTCACGCACTTTATAGTGGTGACGTAATATTAGTTGGACTAGTGTTTTCATATTAGTGTTTACGATAGTTGAACTAGTTTTTACAACCCCAAACGTATTTGACCGGGCTCGGATTCGAACCCAGTCACATAGGTTCCGTATGCAATAAACTTACGCACTAGATGTCTGCTGGCGTTCGAACTACGTACACGACGCATAAAAAAAAAGTTGAATTTTCGCAATTATCGAAATATAAGACGATTCAATGAAAATGGGACGTATGTAATTTTATTTTTCTATTCTCTTCGAACAAAGAATAAGCAAACATTTTAAGAATTTAAAAAACCCTGAACACTTTTATAAAGTGTCACAATTTTACTCAAAATTCAGCAAATCTACACAAGTATTTTTTTAATGTGCATGACATTATTTAAAGTCTTAGTTTTGAAGAACGGCTTTCATTAAAAATGAAACCTTCTTCCTCTTCAATAATGTACATGAAGAAAGTCTTTTGTAGGTTTCGAATATTCAGATATTTTACTGAATGACTAATAGGCATAAACTTCCTTCATGACCGTGTGTCCAGATTCTTGAGGCTTAACACCAAATGCTTGTCTGCTCGCATAACACCAAACAGATGCGACATCGTCAGTGCTTATCACGATGAAGCAAACAATATGTGCTCCGTCAAGCCACTGCGTCGCTCAACTTTCAAGCAGTGCCATAATCTGCATCAGTGCTACAAACTCTCGGAGATTATTACATAAGCAAATGTTCTAAGTGGCCTTCAGCCACAAAGGAAATAATGACAGCAACATTTTGTCAGAAAAATAAACTCCTTTGTAGCTTGAAAAATGTCAACAATCTGAAGGCATAAAGCATGATAATTACAAAACATTGACGGATATGGCAACAAAATAGAAAGACTAACAACTACGAGTGGTGAGGTTAAATTCAAAAACATTTAAGCAAGCGGCAACTGTAACCAAGCAATTCACGCGAAAAGAATATACAAAATGAGGACAAAAAAAAAAAAATAATAATAATAAAAAATAAAAAAAAAATAACATTCACGAGGTATTAATTTAGTTTTCAATATTCAGATCATGAGAGTCATGTGTGATATTGAGTAGATGAGAGCGATAGTGACCAAGGTGAAGTGAACGATGAGGCAACAATGCTGGAATGAGTGGTAGAGAAAATTTAAGAATCTCTGAAAAACATCCTGAGTACTCGCTTTGTCCATCATAAATTCCATATCTATTGACCGAGGACCGAATATCTTATATATCTCAAACTTCCCTCTCTTATCAATTTGACATTTAATATCCAAATTGAACATTCCTCGAAAAGAGTTGCGTAGTTTGTGAACTCAGATGACCTCGGAGCACGATCTTAGAAGTGATTTAGTATACGGCTCATAAATAAAACCTGCCAGCACTGCTCCGGCTAATTTTGTCATTTGACTGATAAAATCTTTTTAATTTTAATATTCTTCCCTCTTCTTTAACCCTCTAACAAGACGAAGATATTTCAATTTTTTTCTTCACGAGTGTTGCATTCGTTAAGAACTGACATATGTCCCGCTTTTCTTGAGTGAATTATGCAAAACACAGTCCTTTTTTCTAAAAGAAAAATGCCTGAACCATTATCCGAACGTGCCTGATTTCAGAACATCGCGACTGCAAGAGACGCTTCAAAACGGAATAAACATTTTTACATTTCCAGCGTTATATTTTTATTTAATTTTCCTTGGGACGTAGCAGCGCATTGAATCTGGTCATGCCGGCAAACTCTGAGGTTTACCTCCTGCTCCGGGTCGTTGCTTTCCTCCCTCTGGGGCCTTTCATTGATCCCGCATGCTGCTACGCGGGTCTGTGAGCGCGTCGCGACCAGCCCATCCCGTCACGGCCCTCGCTCCGAAGCTCTCATACGATACAACCTGGTAATCGATCCCTCCTTTCCTGCTTTGATATCGCCAGCGTCGTATTAGTACACAAAAGAAGAAGAAGAAAAGAGATCCGATCTCGTTGAGGTAGAAAGAGTTCGCAAGTGCGCCTTCGGATGGGAAAAAGATAGGACACGCGCTCGGAGCAGCGGTGGAGCGGGCGGCAACGAGCTAAAAGTGGATTCAGAGCTTACCCTGAAGCGGAGCAGGGGGAGCGAACTCAGTGAATTTGCCAAAGGTGATACTGTTTTATGGATGCTGTTTTAGGAACGTGCTTTTCTTTTAGATTCAACATAAAAGGTAAATTTACGGCTGAATGTCTTATTAACTATTCTTTCGGGTATAATATTTGTATAATTGAGTGCTGTAATAACACAAACCATTTGTTTCCTTATTATAATCAATCAACTACAATTACAGAACGCAACACTTCAAGTTTGATAACGAGTTGACTTTAGGGATTCACATCCGCGAGGAAGGTAAAAGCAAGAAATATCATTCGCGGAACACCAGCCCCACCTGACTAGGGGACCGTCATAGGAAACGCCAAGAGATTTCGCGTAGTGCGAATCGACATTCTTGCATAAAGGCGAACGGAATTCGCGTCGTGGTATGGAGGTTGCCGGGGCGTGCTTGAACATCGACCGCGCGCTCAGATCAACGAAAATGAAGTTCCGCGGGAACTATTCAAACTAGTTGCCAAGTTTGATGAGGCGGCTGCTTTGATGAGAGAAGCCGCCCCCGCGTTCTACAAGGCAGATATCGGGCACCTGCTACGCGCGCGTCACAGCGTGATGTTCCCGACAAAGCTCCGACGGTGGAGAGATTATGAAATCATTCGTGCCTCCACAATACTGAGAACATTTTCAAGGAGCGGGCCTCGTTATCTGATTCGGTGTTTTGAGTTTACACGGAGCTTCTAAGGGGTCATTCAAAAGAGGATCCATATTTTACAGAAAAATCTATGAACCTGTTGAAACTCTGGAATGACAAAAGTAAGATGAACGAGTATGTATGTAAATGAGCGTATTCTTTTACCACAGCGCGACCTTTTCGAGACACGAAGCGTAGCGCTGGGAAACGGAGAGACACACGAGTAGAAGGCGCAGTATTACAGTCATTAAAACCAGGACGACTACCATCAATCAAGTGTGCACAAAAATAGCTCGATAATTCAGCAGCAATTCGCACGAAATAACACCCTGAATGCAGACGCATGTGGAAGTACTTACGTCATTAATTGCGCGCAAGTTGAGGGGAGAAAAATTCAACATCTTATAATAAATTAACAACACAATTTCAAAGAAAAGAAACTTCCGGAAGTATTAATTAAGCGGATTCGCTAGGCCGACATTCAAGAGTCCAGCATTCGTTGTGAAACGTGTTTGAAATCTGTGCAGTAATTCGGAAGTTATTTACAGGGGGAGGCGGCCTGACTGGTGAACCCCCAGCGAAAATACGGGTTGCATAAGCCTACTTTTTTCGCTTTTCGCGCCGCCCATCCGGTTCCCATTGATTCTCCTCGGTCGAGCGCGCCCGGGCAGGGCGGGGCAAAGTCGGGGCGGGCGGGGCGGGGCGGGGCGGGGCGGGGCGGGGCGGGGCGGGGCGGGGCGGCGACCGAGGGCGCTGCGCTTGGGCTTCTGCTGCTGCTGGAGCTGATGCTGGGAACGCGCATCTACCGCGGGCGCCGCGCAGCCGCCGCCGCCCGGCCGGCCGACCGTCCGACCGGGCCGGAGCAGCCGGATCGCGGGCTCGTCGGACCAGTTCGGTGGTATCAATATTACAGGTGGCGGACGCCAGCGGCTGCAGCGGCAAAAAACCGGCCGGGCGTAGTAAGGGCGAGGACGGCGGGGATGGTGAGAACGCGCGCGGCCGTGGCCCCGCGCCGCCGCCGCCACAACCGGCCAGCCGGCCCGACCTCTTCCTCAATGGACCCCAAACGCCCGGGGCACGGCTCCCCTCCACCTCGGCCTCCCCACCTCCGCCTGCTCCACACAAATCCGGCCGCCGCGTCCAGCGCCCCGCCGCGTCCCGGCGTCTCCACCTGCACCTGTTCGGCCGCGCCGCGCCGCGGGGAAAGGCCGGCGACGCCACAAAAACACATCCGGCCGCGCGAAGAACCTCCGTGGCCCCGGCGCGGCGTCTCCGTCGCGCCAGGCGCTCTCCCTCGCTCGCAGAGGCGCGCGGCCACGGACCAGCCCAAGCGGGGGCTGGTGGCAATGGCAGTGACATTGTCTGCGACATTGCCAGTGGCAGTGGTGACTTTGTCGGCGGTGGCAGCATTGCTGGCAACGAAGGCATTGTTGACAGTGGCGGCATTGTTGGCGGCGGCATTGTTGACGGTGGTGGCTTTGGTGATGACGCTGGTTTGGGGGGGGGCCCGGGGGGCGGCCCCGACCGGGGGGGAGGGGGGGCGGTTGTTGGACGGGAGGGGGGGGGCGGACGCGGAGTGTACGCAGCCACGCGTCCGCGGCGAGCGGCGCGCGCCGGTCGAGGCAGAGGCAGCGAGCGGCAGAGGGCAGCAGCTTGCGGCGCCCGCTGCGGCCATGAGCACCGGACGGGCACAGCCACTGCGCGGCCCGTCTGCCTCTCGCCCGGCCTCCGTCACAATCACTGTGCTAATCGTTCTCAGAGGAAATTATTAATTCATTTAAAATGACGAGTGCAAAAAAGGAATTGAATGCACTGCACTGCAGGAAACAAAATGTCGAATATATAGCAAATAAGATGTAAATGAACTTAAGACGCAGATTTATTTTCAAAATTCTAAAATCTTTAAAGCCATGTAGAAGTAAACTCCATATATCCAGGTTATAAAAAGGGAGAAAATGTTTTAGTTTACATAAAGCCCTACCAAACCTCCTGGATACTAATTTTACCGACACCGCATTGGACTGTGAAGTGAATTTTAATAAATTCATGTAAAGCAAGAGTTTTCACTACGTTCTTTAGTAAGTGCGTTCATAAAAGTTTGCACTGAACCACTTGTGTGTCACAAGTGGGCCGACATCCGCTTCCGCTTACATGTATTCTCAGCCCTTTCAAGAACGTGGCTCCCACTTGTCAAAACAGTTGGATGGAATGAACGCGCAATTTCCTGTTTCCAAGCCAAGATAGTTGTCTGATGAAACGTGCATTCGCTCCATTGCTACATAACCGTCTCCGTGCAAATGTTCAGATCATTGCAGTTTCACCTGCAATAGAAATTACACTGGCAAGATGTTACAGTACACAAAAATCATCAGAAAGATGGTCAACTGTATGACAGCACTGATAAAAGCAGAGCAAATAGCAGTAGTGGAAACGTCACTATTTCTTATCAACCACCAGCAGCAGAAACAATGTGCCGAAGAAGTCAAAAAATGATAATGTGCAGAAGGTGATGAAGATACAAACAAGAAAACACGAGAGATGGAGAGCGGACTACGGGGAAGCAAGAAGCAATGTGTGTTGAAGCAGCTAAGAAAACGTTGCAGATGTTAACTAAAAAAAGGAGAGATAGTCAGGTCGAAGGGGCAAGGAAATTTTGCCATCGGCCACAGCAGCAGTGACATCATGTTGGCAGACGTGGTTGCACCGAGTACCACAGTATCATCCGCGCACGTTTTCTTGAGCTCTCGCGCCGCCCCTTGCGCGAGGAGTGGGGAGTTGGGTTATTTTGACAAGAAATTTTATATCACATTTGTAGTTCGTTTTTCGATGCAAAATAGTTTCTATTACATGGAAGCTAACGTTTCTGGTTATCACCATTTGTCCACAATGTTCGTTGCTATGATTTATTCTTAATAAACTAAAACTAGTGGAGTGGGGGGGGGGGGCTCAAGGCAACGTGTGCGTATTAGAGCAGTGCTTGACAAGCTGCGTCAACGCAAGCGCCCGCCCGACGGAGGGCGCCAGCGCGTGCAGACGCATTTCGCCCCACGCCGAGTGTGTCGCCGCAGCTGCCGGCAGGCGCTGGAGACGCCAAACTCAAAACAGCAGCGTCCCCGCGCGGCGCTCGGCGGAGCGGGGGAGGCGCACCGCGCGCCGCGGGAAGGGGGGGGGGAGCTCAATCTGTGCTGCGGGGCGGGGACGGGGCGGCGGATTCGCTCGTTCGGCGCGCCTCGCCTCGCCTCGCGGAGGAAAACACGCTGGGGCAAAAACAAGCGCCATTGCATCGCCTGCCGTGCGGCGCAGACAGCCAGCGGCAGGAGGACTCCCCGCCCGGCGACACTACAATCCGAATTTTGAAATCAATGCCCGCTTGTTATTTACATACCTAGCGAAGAAAGCAAGACTTTGGAGCGACACTGATACAACAATGGGGAATGAAGTGAGTTAACAAAATATGCAATACTTTCTTACGATTTGCATACATTAGTTTTTAATATGAATTCGTGTAAACCTACAAATACATTCTGTTGGGATCTTTCTCGTTTCTTTTTCTTTATTTAATATGGAATTATAACATATAAATAAAATAACTGGATCTATGAGTCTAGACAGACGGTCTTTAAGCTATTAAAATACATCCTACAGCATTTTACATTTTGAATTCTGGTATTCAACCCAAATTCATTCTCAATATGCGATACGGCTACCGCGTTGACGAATATTACGTCCGTTTGAAGTAAACCAAAATGCAACTTTCCAATCAATAAGAAATAAATGGAAGTAACGGTTTCCAGCAATACTGTTGAAAAATATACTTGATTAAAACGAAATTCTCAAACATCTTCGCTATACAAGTGATACGGGGACAAGATAGAAAGAGTTCTAGAATCGATCTACGACTGTTAAAGCATTTTGTTTGTTTGCATTGACATGCAAACTATAAATTACCGACAGGTTCTAAGAGCGAGTCGTGACGGAAGCAGATCTTCAACACCAGCGTAATTGTTGCATTCAGCTGTGATGAAAATGAATTTTTTATGTTGGCGTATTTGAACGGGTGTGAGGATTTTACACGTTATCTGACTGCACCACTGCCACCTCGGTCGCTTCGTCCCTGAGCCACCACCGGCCGCGGCACCTTGCATGTTATGCGATAGTATTTTAAACTAACAAGCAGCAGTCATCAACTTGTATGCTCGCAAATCTAGTTTCCAGACGCTAAGCACATCTTTGCAAGGTTAAAGAGAGAACAATATTCAAGAGGTGACATTCAAATAATTCTTAAACCATCTTCAGACAAATGAGTCGTGCTTTTTACACACCAATTTGAACACACTAATATAAATGTTGGATGAATGAAAATGGGATTGAGCAAAACAATTTTACAGACTATCTAAAGTGACACAAAAAAGAATAGTTCATTTCGTTAAAACCAATAACTTGAAAACAGAAACTTGCATCATAGATACTTTTATTCGAAAAATTACGTTTATAACCAACATTTTATTTTGTATTTTATTATTCTTCAGCTCTAAGTTTTTCTTCACAGCGTTTGTTAATACGACAGAATTCAATCTTTTTCCAACAGGTGTGCGTTTATTTTTCCTTGATACAGTTTTATACTACTTCAGTCTCATAAATGTTTTTGTGGAAGTGTCATTAATGATTCTTTATCCCGAAGAATACATATTTCGATCCATCTGCTTTTTTCCATCTTTTTTCTTTCTTTTTTTGCCTCTGGAATTCCCTGGCAAGTTAATCATACCCATTCGTCGACCGACCTAAAATAATTTATGATCCTCTCAACTTAAGACGGCCTTCCTAATATTTCGCACGTCCGCTGTAATGCGCCAAAACGTAACAGCTGTTCCACGCGGCCCGAGCGAGCGAGTCAGCGCAGGCCACGTAATCCTGTGTCGAAGATGCAGCCGGGCGCTACTGGAAGGAAATCCGGCTCCGGGGCGCGAGGTCCGGGGTCCGGGATCTGCAGGCTCCGGACCGCGCGGTCCGCCATTCGAATCACGGAGCAGTAAGCCTTCGCTGTAACTTAATCCCCAGACAGGATCTGCGCGATATTCTAAAATACTTTGCTTCTCGTCGACTCTTCAGGGGGGGGAGGGGCGGTAGCGGCGGCGGTGATAATGGAGAAAGCATTTACAACGGAGACGCGACGATAGTGGAGATGTGTTGGTGATGAAGGAAACTTATCCCGAGAACGATAATTAGTGTGATGGTGGACCATCAAGTGAGGTGCATAAAACCATGCCTGCAAAGCCTGGCCTTAAAGGATAGGCAAACGGTGGCTAAAGAGGGATATTTGAAAAGGTGATGGGTAATTGAATTTGAAGGAGCTGCTGGGGAAGCGGGGAGGGGTAAGAGACGGCACTAAGCGAGCGGAGGGATTGAGGCAGGTGCCGGGGGGGGGGGGGGGCTGCGGGCAACGCGTCGAGGCTTGGCAAGGAAGGGGGGGCGCGGGGGAGGGAAGGAGGAGGCGATGATCTAACAATCGGAGTACACGCAGCGAAAAAACCGGCGACGTGACTGGAAACCGAAACCGCAGAGAGCGGCGAAGCGGCGACGGCGACTGGGCGCCGAGGGGAGTGGCGCGGGGCGGGCAGGAGAGCAGCAAGGGGGAGTTAAGAGAGCAGCCAGCCACTGGACCGGAGACTGAGCGCGAATGCGTCGTCGTCGGCCGCGGCGGCGGCTGTGGCGATGAATCGCCAGTTGCTTCGAAGCTGCACACACAGGAGATGTGGATGACTGATGATTCGTTACTACTGGTTCCGGGCGCGTAAACGGCTAAGATAATTAGTCCCGTAAGTGAAGTGCTTGTTTGCTCGGAAGGTGGCAGTGCTTTTGCCCCGCTGGATGCCGATATCCGGCGCCGACCTACCGTCCCGTTCTCCAGATGTGTGTGGCAGTATAATGCATGTAAGTGGGTGTGTAAATGGGAGGACAGGACAAGGGATGAGAAAGATCGCGCGCGACCCGTGGCCCACTTGGTAGGGTTCTACGTTATTGGTCGGGAATTGATTGTAGAAATCACGGAAAACCACCGATCAGAGCAGCTAGCCGCTAGAATTCTCCTCCAGATAGCGACAGAATTCGACCCAGCTGTCCGGTTAGTGGGAGATGTAGATGAAAACCCACGGAGAGGCCGACGGCGATCTAAGTACAGCTAAGAAAGTGGTGGAACAGGTGTGGTTGTTAGGAACGTCGGCAGGCGGAATCTGATGAAGCCTAGAGTTGCGAGATGGAGTTAAATGGAGTCTTCGGCAGATACTGTCTTGGCAGAGGAAGCGAATGAAGTAGAGTAGATCGGCACGTTCGATTGCTGGGTGGGAACGCGGCCAGGCGAGACGTTAGTCGATGTCTTATTCGAGGTGTTTCCGTAGAGAAAAGGGTTTGCAATTCTCTTCATCGTCTTACTTCACCGTGGACTGCACACGGCTTACCTGCTACCGTGAGGACAAACGAGTGTGAACATTTACACTGAACATAATGAATAACACGTATTCGATTATGACTGCCACAACTAATGGGATATGTGACCATTTCAAATGGGGCATGCCAGAAGCAGACATCAATTACTTGAACTCTAGACGAGAAGACCTCACCCTCGTCTCTTTAGAGCGCTTCCAACACCATATAGCACACGATGAACGCGGTACCGTCAGGAAAAGAAAATGTGAACATCTCCTCTGAGCATTATGAATGATACGATTCGATTGTGACTACAAGTGAGATGTGGCCATTTCAAATGGGCACGTGACGAACAGAAATCAACTTCTTCGACCCATGGCGAACTCCCTTTGAGTGCTTCCGTCAACGTGTAGCGTACACAGTGAACGCGGTACCCTCAAGACAAACGAATTGAACATTTCCAATGATCATTACGAATTAGACGTATTAGATTATGACTGCCACAACTGCGATGTCGCATTTCAAATAGGATTGTGCTAAAACCGAACGTCAACCCCAACTTCTGCCGAATTCTCTTCGAGTGCTTTCGTCAACGTGTAGCTCACACGGTGCACGCTGTACTGACAGTACAAAGGGCAAGATGTTCCACTAAACATTACAAATTACACGTTTTCGGTTGTGGCCGTTTCAAACGGAAGCGCGCTGGCAGAAAAAGCAAATGCTCCATCTCCGGCAACCCTCGGGTGCTTCCGTCAACGTGTACCGCACGCGCTGCCGACAAAGAAATGCGAAAAGTTGCACAGACCATTATGATCGACATTTCAAATGGAGGCGTGCCAAACTCAATCGTCAACCCCTTCCACCCCCGCCCAGCCCCGCCCCTTCCGGGTGCTTCCGCCGCGTAGCGCCCAGGGCGAGCGCAGGGGCGATCGTGTCGGGGCGGGCACGGCGTTCCCGCGCGGGGGCGGCGCGCGCAAAAAGGCCCATTAGACAGCGGAAGCGCGGCGGGGCGGGGGGCGGCGGGGCGGGGAGTGTATCCGGCGCACGTGGGAAGAAGCGCGCGCGTGAGAAGAGGCCGGGTATCGCGTCATCTCGCAGGGCGCGCTGGCTAATGGCGGCGGCGGGCGCGCGGAGCAGACGAACAGGTGGGCTCTTCTCCCCAGCGCCGCCTCACGTGCTCCGCGAGTTTTGTTTACGAGCGGGCTGCGCATCCAGCTCCGAAGAAGAAGCCGAAGGTTTTCTCGCACTGAGGCCACGCTCTCCGCGGCGGACGGGTGATGCCAGGTTCGCTGCCCTCCGATTCTATCACCCGGACCTCGTTCGCTAGAGTACGAGTTGGAGTCAGTTGTAGATCTGCGAGGGCGGAGCCTTGCGGTGTTAGGCTGCAGGATCTCGAGGTCACGTTCGCTTCAGAGCGTCTGGGTCTGTTAGAGAAGTAATGCTCCCATTGATAAGTATAAATAAAAGTTGTGTTTGTCAACACTGCAGTGAGAATCGACTTGAAATCTTCAAACTTTTCCATAATGAAATTATTCAAATACTATGGTACACCTAAAGGAAGATAACGGTATTGTAATGTTGTTGGTAAGGTTATTAGATGAAGATTTAAGGCAATTGAAGTTGTTAGTAAACGAGAAACGTTCTTGGCTAGGGGAGAAAAACAATTACAACACAATTGCTTATCAAGAACGTGATATGACTAACAGTTTTGTAGAAGACACGATTAATTTAGTACAAAGACATTAAAAAATACTAAACGACTTGAAAATGACGTCCTGTAGAAAAGTTGATATTACCTTGTTAATGAATGATGAAAAAAGGGAATAATGTGTAAAGGAAAACGATCTTGTACGAACACAATTAAATAAAAAGTGGAAAAAAATTGATATTTCTCAGAAACGTACGGTGAAAAAGCACTATTATAAAAATTATCATGAAGAAATAATAACATTACAACAGACGGCACACAAAGAAATGAAACCCAACTAGTAGGAAAAGAGAGAGAAAAGTAAAATTCTAGATAAAATAGTGTGTGAAACGAAAAACAGGAAATCTCGAGAAGCGTTGCCAAGGGTGACAGACGTCCTGAAAGGCGCACTTTATAGGCACTGCAGCGCTTCCGGTAAGAGCAGAGTGCTTTGTGCTTGAGCAGGAAGCGTGTGCGTTTTTCTCGGCTTCGGATGAATTGCAGAACGGAGGCCGTGCGAGTGAGTGTGCAGCGCGGCCGGCGCCGGAAGCAGGATATTTTAAATCTTGCGCTTTTTTGTTTCCTTTTTTAACGCTCTTCCAAGAAATATAAGAAATAAGTATTTACTGTATCTGCTACATAGTTGATTCTCAAGGGTTTGCGAACTAACGATATCCTCATAGCAATTATTTCACTCTCTGAAGCATGTACATGTCACAAGTCCTACTTTATATTAATACAATGCAAATAAAACACTACAGGAATTTTGACGTCGTCTGAGAACAGTCCATAGAAATGTAGCCAAGTTTCTCAGAACATTTAAAAAAGGTTACTTGTATTACGCTTATTGCTATTTCAAATTATATATCTTCGAATTTAACATTATTAATTAGTGAGAAAGCTCGTCAAGACCTCTACGTTTCTGATGTGTATTAATAGAGACGCACACATAGAGCGCGCGTGCGAAAACGAGCGCAAACACACACACACACACACACACACACACACACACGGGCGCGCACATACGTGTGGTGAACCAATTTCGAAGAAGGGCATTGCACTCAAAACGACCTGATAGACCCCAGGTGAATACGATAAAGCAATAAAGTAACTTACGATGATTCCGAGCACACACATGACCGTTCACGACTAGCACGAGCAATAATTTTATTGCCGATCTTATTTTACAAAATCAATTCCCTTTCATTAATTTAGGGAGATGTTTTAAGGGAGAGGTGGCGTCATGTTTATCACGCAAACCGGTCGAAGGAGCAGCCAACACGACCGCCCGCCCGCTCCCGCGCCGGCGCCGACGGCGGCCCCGGGGCTCGAAACCGGACCTCCGCAGCCGGAACCAACGCGCGGAGCGTCGAGCAGCGGGAGCGGGCGGAGAGCGGGCGGAGCGCTGGCGGCGGCGGCGGCAGCAACCTTCGCCCTGGGGCGGCCCGCCAAGGCCAGCAGGCCGGTTCGCAACCCCCGCACCCCGCCGGCGCCTCTCCGCAAAGTGTATCGGCCGACGAGCGACGCCGCTCGCCAGGCCCGCAGACGGGGCGGCGCGGGGCACAGGACGGATAAGGCTGGAGAGAGGAGGGGGGCTTCAGTCTTGGAACATGGGTCGCACTGATTCGTCGCGTAGTAAGCGCTTTTAATTTTTATATTTTCTAATGTTTTTTAATAGCAGGCGACAAGTTTGCATTGCTTCGTCGGATATACGCTTTCTTTCGAAAAACGGTTCCGGCGTTTTTAGCTAAAACGCAAGGCTGTGTTTTCTGGAACTCCGTGGCCCTAGCTTAAATCTTGGAATAACCGTCTTGGTACGGCGGTAACGTCACGTACTAACAGGATTTATATAGATATTTTAATAATAGGCGATAAGTGTTTGGTGTCTGTAAGGCTCGATTTACATGCTTCTTTTACACGCCCCCGGAAGAAAGACCGCTATCGTTCCTCAAAAGAAAGCGTCTAATATACTATTGCTTGAAATTCTTTTATGATAAACAAAAACGCAGGGAACGGACTAGATGGAATATTGGCTAAGATCGTTTCTAGACGTTTCAAGTTGTTAGTAAAATTATTAGGAAAGATTTGGTTACGAAAAAAATGTCTGTTGAAATGTACTTGTTTGTACTTCAAGTAATATTTGTGGTTTGGGCACCTCCACTGCACAATTAGACGGAAGAAAGCTATTAGAAATATTATCGATTCCTGTCTGCGTTTGTTTGGCCGTTACATGCACGCTGACTCATGAGAGGCTGAAAAATGACTGATTTTTGTACGGAATATTACAAATAATAATCGCTCCAGCATGAAAAGTCTCAAGATAATTCTGCGAATGTAATTTCGATCATCATGCGTTTGCTAATCACTTGCAGATCTCGGAAGGTGAGTTCGGAAGTTAAAGAATTATTATTTTATTCCAATAGTGAGAATTGCACTTATTGGATTGATATTTTAATTTTTTTATATAAACGACCTTTCTAGTTATTCTGATAAATTATTCATTTAATTAAAAAAAAAACTATTTTTATTTTCATGATCGTGCTCACAATGAATAATTGTTCCAGTCTGTTTACGTCTTTATTTTATTTATTTCCTAATGCTGAATTCTTTATTTTCTTAACCAAATTCTTACATGTATAGTTTCTTTAAAGTCGTCTGATATCGCTATTTGCTCCTTAACTCATTATTCTCTCAGCTTTAATACTTTCTTCCTCTCTTTAACCCCTTCCTGTACTTGCAGTACTACAAACATACTGCTTAACTACGTCATCCATAATTTAAAACCGAGTGGCTTCTGGGCGCAGTCGACTATCAGTAACAGTAACTCTCTCTTCTCCCTTCATACTCGCTCACTAACATCAAGAAAAACAAAATATTCTCGGTCGTATCTGCGAAACTGCTGTAAGTTACAGAACTTTGTCTTAGGTCAAAACAATACTTCATGCTAAGTTTAATGGAACTGGGAACTATTTCCTCCGAGGTTCATGCAATATTCAGACTGGAAGATACAGGGCTACAGAAGGCGAGGGTGTAAGTATGTATGAGTGAATGAATGCAAGTGCATGCACGTATGTGATACAGGAATGGAAGCAAGGGGAAGGAAGTTGCAATGGAACTGGGTTCTCGACTTAACTTGGCGACTGCGGGGCTTTCACTTGGGCGCATCGCGAATACAAACGCAATCGCGGCGCGGTCGATACTCCACGCAAACTTCCTGGAGGATGCGCGGGGCTGTTCGCATTTCGATCTCCGGGCTCATCGAAGTGACGAGCAGCCCGGAGACGAAACAACGGCGCGGCGTGGAGATTGAAGGAGCCTCGGAATACAAATGAAAGCGGCGGGGGGGGGGGGCAAAGGGTGCTGGGCTAGCTCAGACATCCTCTCAGTATTTCGTGAAGCTCCGGCTAGACAGCGATGCGTCTGGAATTTCCGCGATGTTATTAGTTTCCCTCTAGCTCGTTGGGCATGCAGGTGGCATTAGAACGAGGATACATGGAAGGGCGCCGGAAAAGGGGACACGATCGATTACGTACAGAGTATGAGAAAACGACAGATACAGAGAAGTTCTTTCTACGATACAGCAACAGCACGAAAACAGCAAAAACTGCGGAATATCGTGATTTTATGAGGTTCCAAAGTTCAATTGTACACGATGTTATCAACACATGGGAGGGATGCTTAGATTCTTTTTAGGAACACCAAATTAAATGTACGAACATGAACAACCACCAAGAGAGCACAGAAGGCAATTATAAACTAAAAAACATTCTCTGGAGAATGAAAAGACAAAACAGTCTTCAGAATTAGGTGTTTGATTGCAACAAGAATTGACTATTGGACTATGAGTATCAATGGATTGTTGAAACAATTTTTGAATATTAATACCACTAAATCTCTTTAATTGATACCTTATCACATAGGACCCTTATCTGAATCCTCATTCAATTCTAAAACTCGCTTACGTTTTCCTTTTTGACAACCTGAAAAACATTTTACACAGACGAAATGATTAGAAGGACGGAAGTCATCAACTGTACATTACGGAAAGAGAACACATGAAACGCATTTATAAGGAACCAAGTCACCAACGTCGACGTGTACGACAGGGAAATGACGTCATCGGCAGCGGCGTAGGTAGAACAGCGTACGGCGAGAGGCGACGCGGCGGCGGCGGCAGCAGCAGCAGCAGCAACAGCGAGGGAGAATTTCGAAAACAGACTAATGAGTGCGCTGCGTCCAAGCCAGAGAACGCGACTACAATGGCAGACAGCGTCCTCGGCGGGTCTTCACTGAACTAATTAACGTCCTCCTCCCCCCTCCCCCCCGCGGGGTGGAAGGCGTCAATCGAGACCGGGAAACAACCGAGAGAGGGAAAACACACCGACCGAAATGAGTAACTTCTCACTCAAAAGGTAAGGTTATTAAATCGAAGAGAATATAATGACACGGAGACTCGGCCGCGCTTCACTAGACTAATAATCGTACAATCAAGTTTAATTTCGAGGAAGTTAATAATGTTTGAGGGAATACGTTTCATTTGTTTGATTATTTAGCAGCTAAAATAAGTTAATTTACTCGGAATTGTTCAGAACTGTTTCCAAGCAGGCATTTATTTCTCTAGCTTTCTGATCATAGAAGAGAAGTAGCGCCAAAGTGCAAACGCTCAGCAACATTTCAAATAAATCATTTACGTTTTCACTGCTAATTGATAATGGTCAAACGGCCATGAAACAACTCTACGTAGTCACACATTTACTGACGTCCAAATCGAATAAATACAAAATTGTGTGACGTTTGTATTGAATAATTCAAAACAAATTCAACTTTCACGCTTTTGTTTAAATGTATTATGAAACATTACAGTTTATAAAATACTCTTCAAACACGAATGTAATATGAGTGTGTGAACGTTATGTTCTGAAAAATACAACTATAAAATAATTCTCAATTCTTTTCTGGTAGTCATTCAGAAATAGGTTAATCACAAGAAAAACATATTAACACTTGAAATAGCGGAAAATTGAAGTACGCAGACAAAGAGTTAGAAGATAATCTACCGTAAAAAGGCTGCTCGCCCTCGCAATTGCGCGACATCCCGAAGCAACGTGCTGCGTATCCAGTTGCTCGCTGGGATCCCCCAGGGGGGCTTCCAGCCCTACTCCCACGCGGCGCCAGAGTTCGTCCCCAGCTACAACGACGCGTTGGCGCAGCCGCCGAGGCCTGCGCTCTTGACGACCGTCTCGGCATAAACACTCCGCGCACTCACATGTGCATCGGCTGTTCACGCTTGGCATTCATTGTGTTGTGCTGCCTAGTGAAGTAAGCTGTCAGACAGCAGTACATATATGCTGCGACTGCCGTGGTAATCATCAAGGCTATTATTTAAATGGGATTATTCCTGGATGTGATGTATTTAATTATTTCATTGAACGCAAATATATTTTCGTTTTGGGCGATTCCAATGATCACAATATATGAAGAGGTAGATTGTATTGCGTCAAGAACGCTTATTTGCAAAGCAAACAGAGCTCTTATTTGCTTTGTAATTTTCTAGCTTTTTTTACTTAATAAATGTTATTAACTCGTTCTGCTTTACCTACTATTCACAGGCAACATTTCGTTTCTAAGAAAAAAGGATAAGCAGAACCTCAAACAAACAATTCCCAAAAGAAGAGCTTAAAAAGTATTAAGGAAAACATTCTCAGTATCTAATATTTTTTTCAACTTTCCCCAAAACGTTATCTTTATTACATCGTTGAATCCAACGCAAACAATGACATACCTCCACACACGTCGCGTACTTCGCCGACCAGTCCGAAGCCACTCCGTGCCGCCCACGCACCGTCCTCGTGCCACCAGCCCTGCGCCGCACCATCCCCTCCCTGTCCCCCTTGCCCCCCACGACGCCGCCTCCCGCCGCCCCCAGCCTCCCGGCTCCCCCGCGGCCACGCGGCGGCGGCACGGGCGCACCGCGCTGTTTTCCATTAGGCAAATTGCGAGAAAGCGCGCCAATTAATTAAGGGACGCCGCCGATGCGCTTCGGGCGGTGGCGACGAGGCAGTTTCTCGCCCACCGCAAAAACGCCCCCGCCCCCCCGCCCCCCCCCCGCAATCACCGATGCCCACTCGCCTGCACCTCTCAACAGGGCAGCGCCGCGATACGAGGGAACGTGGAGCAACTCGGGTTGTCCGGACGTACCTTCTGCATCACGGCATTGCTAGCGGAGACACTGCATTTTAAAGGATGGACAAGTCGATTGCAATATATAGAGGATAATAAGGCGATATATTGTAGTCATTAATCGCTTCACCGACAGAAATTTCTTTCGGCCATTTTCAATGACTTTGGAAGCAGATACGACCAGACTGTGATATCTCGACTATATCATTTCATACGTCTAGTTTTTCAATTTACATAATTTCTTATTAAAACTATATTCTGTGATTGTGGAGTCCACTTGAATATACTTTAACTGTATTTTCATGTACTGAGCTGTTCGTTAAGTGTTTCAGCCGAGAAAAGACGGATGATGAATAATATAATGAATAACACAACAAAATTGCTATTTTATTTTCATGGCGAATATTGAGGTTTGTTTCTTTAGGTTCTCTCTTTACCACTTCGTTTGACAATTCTACAAAAACAGGGGAGGGCGCCCGTGAGGGGTGATTCTACAAATTTAGCTCTTCAGACACACTTACTTCAGTTTCAGTTCTCTAAATTTGCACTGTTTTTGTAGTACACGTGAAAAATACTTCTCGCTGATGCATTCTTATGCACACATGATCTTCTCATCAAAACTTCTTCCAGCTATATTCCTTTGTCGATTTTATTTTCTGTACAGCGTTTGCCGTACGCTACTCTTCATCCAACTCATTCACCTTCTACAGTTCCGCGCCGCCTCGGTCCTTGTCGTCGGCGCTTCTGTTGCTCAGCGGAATCCAATGAACATTCATAATTGACTCGGCGCCGCGGCACAGCTCCTCTCGCGTCGTTTAGCGACGCGTCGCCGTCACCAGCGCTCTCCCCCATGAAGTACTCGTAGAGAAGAGATACATATGAAATATTTCTCAGAAAGATGTTTATGACGATGCCTTGCCAAACCTAAGTAAAGAGAAGGACACGTGATTTCTCTTACCCTGTCAGCCGATGTCTGGAAAAGAATTCTAGCAACACGTTGCTCCTTGTAATTTCCCTGAGTTTCTTCTATTAATACCAGGTGAATGCTGGAGCAGAACCCTAACAAATGGACCATGGACCGCGCGCGATCGGTCCTCCTCTCCCTCGTCCTATCCCCTTACATTTACGTACACTACAGTACCATAGATGTTGGGAGACCAGCCGGGAGCTTCAAGATTCACCTGGGCAGGGCGCTGGTCCGTTGGGGGAGATACCTGAAGCGGGAAATCCCCCGCAATCTGACGAGTCGGTGGGCACCGGAACTCATCATCCAGCGGGCAAGGCATCACAGCCACCTCCCGGGATAAAACATTCACATACACTAACGAGACCAACGACCAGAGTAGTTGGCGTATCCAGAAACATCACTCAATCGATCAGTCGAATGCCTTATTTGGAATCCGTGTGCTTTGCGATGCGAGTGTGTGTTTGCAGCAGCGGGCGGCGAGCGAGTGCGTCACAGCTCGGCAGCCGCATGGGCTCAGCGCAGCGGTGCGATCGGCCGCGTGGACGGGCCCACGCCCACCAGGCGACGGTGACGAGCGGGAAAGAAATGAGTAGGACGAGGGAGGAGCCATGAGGGGCTGAGAAAGAGTGTGGAAATGAAGTAAGGGAAAAAGGATGCTGGATAAACGCGAAACGAGTGGAATTGAGAGCCCGAAACGAGAGAGGAGCAGAATAAGGGTGCCGCAAAGAAGAAACGCAAAGGAAGTTAGGACTACGGGAGACCGTGAGAGAGAAAAAAGCGTTTGGACTGTGGGTATACAGGCAGCGGGGCAGCGATGGCTGTCAAGTGGTAGCCACCGTGCCTGCAGAGGGTCGCCGGTCCCGCGTTTTCCACAGGTGGGAAGAGAGCCTGGATATGGCTGCGCTGAGCTGTGACGGGCGAACAGTGGGTGGGGTAGGGGAGGTGATGGGGAGTGAGAGGCGGGTGAAAGGAGGGTAATGGGGGTGATGGGAGGATGAGGACGAGCAGCGGGGGAGCAATGGCACAAGGGTGGGCGAGCGGTTGGCGAGCCGTGGGCAAGTCGTGGGCGAGCGGCGAAAGAGCGGTGGGAGAGCGGTGGGCGTGGGGGCGTGGGGAGCGGTGGGCGAGCGGTGGGCGAGCGGTGGGCGAGCGGTGGGCGAGCGGTGGGCGGGTGTTGGCCGAGTGTCGGGCGAGCGTCGGGTGAGCGGTGAGCTGGCAGCGGACAGGCGGAGGGCGGGGCCGCTCGACCGCGCGGCCATTTTTTAATTTAACGCGCTTGGGCGGCGGCGGCGGCGCCGCGGGCGACGCATGCATTTTTGGGGAAACCCCCTCCACGCGCGCCGCGGACGCCCTGTGCAGGCGGCGGCGATTGCGGCCATACACACAACCCGCTCCGCTCGGCTCCGCTCGGCTCCGCGCTGCGTCGCTTTTCGCTTTGACCTTTCCGCGCGCCGGCGATTTGCGGACGGAGATGCAGCGGGTTCGTTTGCGCTCGCGCCCTCTCCTCTGTTGTCGATTCATCATATCGAAACGCGAAAGTCGATTCCAACAGCTCCATCGCAATGCACGTTTGATGGACAATGGAGCGTGTCATTAAATTCCTCTTTCTAGCTGAACTCGTGTAACTATTGGCGATACGTGCGTAGATTGTTCATCGAGATCAACATTGTAGTATATAATTGCATTAGTTCTCAAAAATAAAAAAAAAGACTGATTTCGCATTAGTATACTGGAGATTGCGTAACTACGACGCAAAGCAAAGGTCGGTGTATCCTTCCGAAACACTCATTTGACTCACTTAAAACATAATATATACTATCTTTAGGAATTCCATTATAAAGTGTCAAAAAGCACGGAAACAGGGTTTAGAACTATAATATTATTAGGTACTCAATTGGAAATGTAAAACAAAAACAAAAAATAACAAATAAATATATAAAATAGAATAATTTTTAAACAAAACCATCTTGTTGCGTTCTCTAATCAGGATTTCATTAAAGCGAGTACTTGGGACGGGGTAGAAAATGATTACCGAAGCGAGATAATGCCCAGTATTTGAGAGCGGGTGCCTGTGGGCGGAGATCCCCCGGGACGGCCTTAATGTTTGGAGCAGATCGATTGCACTTTGCCGGGGCCTTTTAGAGGCTGCGATCGCCTCAAAGCCGCCGCAAGAGGCCTCGCCTTGCCCGGCCCCGGCCCGAGGCGAGCGGTGGGGCAGGTGCGGAAAGCGAGGGCGCCGCAAGGGATTAAGCGACAGGCCCAGCGCACGTTGCCCACTCTCAAGGTGAGCGAAGATGCAACATGCAGCGCGGCAGCCAAGGACACAGACGCACCCCCAACACAATGTTCCATTGGTTACTATTCATGCAGATATTATTCAAAATTATAGGAAAAAATATTTCTTTAAAACTTAAAGTTGCAACGAGTTTTTGTGAAAGTCACCACTATCCAAACACATGTTAGTTCCCGGCATTCGTTTATTTCATCATCGAATTCAGATTATTGGGTAGTAGCTGCTCTTGTACTTGGGAACAGCATGCGTAGCGGAGCGAACGTATTGTTTTGGGAAAATTTTAAATCGGCGCAGCCGTTCACAAGAATTGCGCAAACTCCACATAGCAATGCAAAAATTGGGAGGGACGTGCTAGAATGACAGTTAAAGCAGTATAACCAACTTATGCCATAAGTAATAAATATTACTTCTAAAAGGGTTCTAGCATTCCAGACACGTTTTAAATATCAAGAATTGCAGTTTTATTGATCGATATGCTGAGGAAAATTACGGAATATAATAATGATTTTGTTCATATAAATGGCGAAGGGGAGGTCAGTGATACAGAAAGTGTTATAGTGGCAATGATTGCAGTGTTTTATAACTGTGGAACTATCGAGAGATCGTGGATCAAAGAAGGATTGGATAAATACGACAGAGCCAGAGCGAGATCGGGGAGAGGAGCAAAGAGATAACAGCAAACTCTGCATGGGGGGGGGGGAAGGGGTCGGAACGGCACAGGGATCGAGCGAACACGGAGAGAGGACGCAACGCTGACAGCGAGAACAGAGAGCAACAACGGAGAGACGACGGAACGAGGACTGAGTGACAAAGAGCGAGGACGGATTGACGACGGAGAAACGATGGAAAGAGGACGGAGTTCAATGGACGGAATCGGAAAAAAAAGAAGAATCTATCTACTCCGATATAGGGGGAAGAAGAGAGGAAGAGAAAGAGAAGAGAGAGAGAGAGGAAGAGAGGGAGAGAGAGGGAGAGAGAGGGAAGATAGTGAGAGAGGGAGAGGGAGTAAGGGAGGGAGGGGACGAAGCGAGTTCGCAGCGGCTTGTGTAGGCCGTGAGCAGCGGGGGCGGCGCCGGGGCCTCATCTCTTATGGATGGAGCCTCTGGCCCGATTCCTCGTGCGCGCTGCCATCGCGCATTCCCTTTGCCGCCGCCGCCGCCACCGCCGTCCATCAATATTGGAGGCAGCGCGCGGGCGCCCAATCGGGCCCACGTTAGCTGTTGTGGCAGCGGCGGCGGCGGCACGGGGGGAGCGGCGCCGACAGCGACACACCATGTGGCAGCAGACTCGTCACGTGTGCAGAGTTATTCGCGAAGGGCTGAAGGCAGGTAGTGCAATGCTAGTGGTCGGGATGAAAGTATAACAGGGGAGGAGGTCGGCTTACTGAAGCACGCGTGCATGATAGCGGCCAAGTCATCGGCTAGGAAAGAAGAGTCAACGTGTGAGGAGGATGGTAACGCTGAGAAGAGTGCCGCGTCGAACGTGAAAGCACGTACGAGAGGTCAACGACGCGTCGGAAAACTTTTCACGAAACCGGAGGTTTTAGCAGGTGCTCAACAGGGTCTTTTTTCAGGACCTACCGAGAGATCTCCATATTTACAATACAACAGAGTAGTAGATGCAATCTTACCAGTGACAAACACAAAAAATGGTATGATGGTTACATTCATTTGCTCTAACTCCGAAATAATTCAGTTATAAATAACTTTACTGTTTATGACTCTAAACATTAGCTAGTTAAAAAGTTAATGCATAGACAGGTACACTGGATTATAAGTTATATAAATAAAGTACGAGTGTGTTATAAAATATTAATAAGTAAAACGTTATAATAAGATTAATAAAAAAAATTGGAAGCAGTAGGAAATGAAGAGGAATAACCGCATCTCTGTGTCTGTGCTGCTTCGTCTCTCGCGGAGCTGCCGTCCCCCTTCGACAGCCTTCTTCTGCGCGCCGCCCCCGCCCCGCCCCCGCCCCCTCCGGGCGCTCCATCTGCGCCCTCCGATCGCCCCTGCCTGCGCCCCTCGAGGCCCTCGGAGCGTTAACGTAAACTCTCAAGATTTATGGAGTTTTCTCCTCGCATAATCCACTGGGAATTACCGCAGCTAATGGAGGCCTCGGCGGCGCGCTCTGCATACCGATCGTGGGCGCGCGCGAGCGGGGGTGGGCGGGCGGTCTGCGGCGAGCGCGACCGATCGCCAGCCCGCCCGACTGTCAACCCCTCCGACCGCTGGCAGATCCGCCCGGCAAACCGTGATCCTCATCGGCCGCCTACCGACCGCCGGGACTGCCTAGCTCCGACCCGTTCGGGCCCGTTTCGTTTCGCTTCGCCTACCACTTCGGTGCACTTCGCCCCACTTCGCTATGTTTGGCTCCATTTCGCCCCACTTCACCCCATTTCACCCCCTCTTCCCCCCAGACGGCTCTATCCAGGTTCAAACCCCTTCACCCTGTCCTTGTCGCCTCCTTCCTCCGCACTTACATCGTCTTTGCTTTCTCCCGGAAACGCAGCAATCCTTCCTACTCCGTCTTCTCTCGCCCCGCCCTCCCCCACCGCCCCCCCCACTCTTTTGGTCCCCGCCCCTCCGCCTCACCTTCCTTCTACCCCTCTCCTCTCAGCTCCGCCGAAGTGCACGCCGTCTCGTCCCGTCTCGTCCCGTCTCGCCCCGTCTCACCCCGTCTCCCCCGTCTCGCCCCGTCTCGCCCCGTCTCGCCCGTCTCGCCCCCGTCCCCGCCGCTCACCGCGGGCCTGCAAAGTCGCTCTCCAGACGCAATTAAAAAGTTCCCGGCATTTTTGAACACCTGAATGGCGCGCGGGCAGCAGCGGCGCGCCGCTGGCCTCTGCGGCGGGCGTCGCCGCCGACCCCGACCGCCGCCGCGCGCCTCCTTTAGCGATTCCGCGCCGGGCGCAGCGCTGAAAGCATATAAAACGCATAAAAAGGACACTAACAAGGTTTCCCCGGGCCGCGACGCAAAGCCCGCGGGGGGGAGGCGGGGCCCCTGATGATAAAAACAGATTTTTGTAAGTATGCACATTTTTATGAGTCCTTTTACAACTAAGTAATTAAAAGGATGCCCTATGTGGGAGGCGAGTCCCTGCTTTTCGCTTTAATTGAAATTCCTTTGACGGAATTTGAAATCGAGTTAGGCACGTGACGCTATTATCGGGAGCGGCGCGTTGTGTGATGATTGTTAGGCGACGTAAAAGATGTTCACAGGAAATTCGCGCCACTGACGTTCGGCATCGTAAGTAAGGGCGATTCGGATTCCGAAAAGATAAAATGTCCGTGTCTGCTACATTTTGATAAGTTTTCGGATGAGACGATGTCGTAAAAGCTGAAAATCCTGAATACCAATAGATGTAATTGTGTATTCCTTCGTAGGTATTCAGGACGGATCACATTAGCAAAGTGAAACAAAGTCGTTCATATTACACTCCAAATACTAAAAAAATACCCTGCATTTTTTTCAGCCATCTCAAAATATTACACGATGTAATTCGGAGGATACAATTGTTTTAACGGTGCTAAACGCATACGAGTAACAGTAAAAATTGTACTGAAATAATATATTTGCAGAGAGAAATAAGCTAAAAATTACTCAATGTGCAGTACTCGCATTTTAAAGAAAACGACCAACAGTGATGTTGGGTGTGCATTCAACACATTGGCCACTCGGGCGTTTTTTCCTTTATCATTCCTAAAAGCAAAACACACCATTAAATTTCCATGCACAAACGTCCTGCAAATACAAATTTCATGGTTTACTTATTACTCCCTGGAAGCATAAACATTGAGGTTTATATACCCGCTGTGACAAGATTACTGAGGGAAAGAAAAAAGTCAAAAACTTCCAGCAGATGATGAAGATAGACATGGCTTCACGAAGAAGAGTTTGACGGGAATGGTAGTGACAATCACCAGCACGATTCCGATTACGATGCGGCGCCGAAGGTGGTTGCGGAGGGTCAGATGTCAAGAGACGAGGTGAGGGAAAGCATAAAGAGGAGAAAGGATGAATGTGCGAAGAGATGAGTCGAGAGGGTGAAATAGCAAAGATATAAATAGTAAAAGAAATGAATGGGGGGCAGGAGGGGGAAAGAAAGAAAGGGCGACAGGGCGAGGAGGGACGATCACTGAAGGGGAGCGCCCTCAAGCGATGGACAAGCGACAGAGGCCGATCAGCGGAACCAGTGCGCGTGGCTCCACTGAGAGATCGCCCTCCTCATCCACGGCCTCCTGGCCTTGCGACGCCAACGTAAAAAGGCTGCAAAAGCTCTCAACCGGGCATTTTTCCAATTGACTACCAAGAAACACGATGTCCCAGAAAATATTTTTCATATTTTTTTCTCTGATCCCACAATTTCAACCCCACAATCTATTGATATCGCCAAAATCCTTTCTAAAAAAACAAAATTTCACACGTTGAAAATTTACGAAAACGCCTCTTTAATATGAAAACTAAATGAAATTCATAAAAAGTTCTTAAATAATATTTTAAATTTAAAACTCGTGATCTAATATTAAAATTAGATACATTTTCATAAGGATTTTTCTACCTGAAGGTACTCTCACTCGTATGGGGTGAATATCTCACACACTTCCTACTCACACAATTCTCGACCCCTGGATTCTTCGGTCAGCAGAGTGCGAGTTCTTACGCGTCAGAAATTACACAAAAGGCTTGGAACACGTATCCATTACACAGGTCTCAAAAACGGATGTTACACGACGGGTATCCAAGATGTCTGAATATCAGTTATTAGACTACTCTATGCTGATGTCTGAAACACACAAACACTTGAACAAAAAACAACAAGTGCAACATCTGTTCATGTGAAGAGGTCCAGCTTTCAAGCTCACCGGCACCCGACTCGCGGTGGTCAAAAGAGAAGTCGGCGTCCCCTGCCCCGGACAAGAAGCGTCGCGCGGACCTTAAGTGGGAGGCCCCTCAACACCGCAGAGCCGCTTCCGACGCCGCCTCGCAGCCGCTTGGCGAGGAGGGCTTCCAAAGCCTATCAGTTGCAGCTCGCCTCGCCGCCGCCCGTCGTCTCCGCCTACGCCTACCGTCTCCACCTACCGTCGCCGCCCACCCTCGCCGCCCATCGGCTCCGCCCACGCCTACCGTCTCCTCGTACCGTCTTCACCTACCGTCGCCGCCCATCATCGCCGCCCATCGTCTCCACCTACGCCTACCGTCTCCACCTACCGTCGCCGCCCACCGTCGTCACCCATCATCGCCGCCCATCGTCTCCGCCTACGCCTACCGTCTCCCCTACCGTCGCCGCCCACCTCGCCGCCCACCGTCGCTCCTCCATCGCCACCTACCGTTTACACCAACCGTTACCGTCAACTGTCACCGCAAACGTCAATCGTAATTGCCTATCGTGCCACCACTTCCGTTCCGACGTTCTTCCGCAGAAACCCTCTGAACAAGTGATTACCAAAGCCTGCACAATTAATAACTTCCCTATCACTACTTTCGGCTAATGGGCATCATTGCCCAGATCATTTACGACAGCATTGGCTACATTATCATAGTAATGATAATAACCATACCGATAACGATGTAGCATTCAATAAAGGAGTACCGCTATCAATTAAAATTATCGACATATTTGTCGATATCAAACCGATTTGAGATGTGTCGTACATATTGCATTCGTAGATTTCAAATATACTCATTTTGTAATGGTATCAGCTCACTTCATTGAGTTCATGTAACAGACAAGAAAAAGATTGGAATGTGACGGAGCAGAAACCCACAGACATCAGAGTAGAATGTGCAAGGAACAACGGAAGGAAGAACAAAAGGAGGCCGAAGGCCGTCTAGAGGATGCCGCCTGAGTGTATGGGGCTTCGCTTTCCGCTCCTAACCTCCCCACCCCACCCCACCCCTCTCTGCCACGGCTTGTAATTTTCAATTTGTTTGCGCAAGGCTTCCAACGGTCGCAAGTGATCACGACGGCACGGACGGCGACGGTGGCGCCGCGGACCTCCTGCGGCTTCTCCCCGCAGCCCTCGCCCACCAACCGAAATGCAATCACAGCAAATGATTTCTTAATTCCCTGCCAGCTACCCTCGGCTCGTGTAAGGGCGGCGTTATCGCCGTCTCTGCTACGCTGACGACACCGCGCTAACAACTCGACTTCGTCCTCGTCATCGTTGCCACTCCCGCCCTCCCCGCTGTCACCTCTGCCACCGCCCACTTTGATACCATGGGATTGTGTCCTTTTTCCCTGCCACTACCAACAATGTATTCCCCCAACCCCCCTTGACTGCCAATGTGTCCTATTCCCCACTGACTCTCCGAATCCTCTCACACCTCCCCACTCCTCTCCAACACCGCCTCCCCCCTCTCCGACCACGCCTCCTCCCTCTCCGACCACGCCTCCTCCCTCCGACCCGCCTCCCCTCCGACCCGCCTCCTCCTCCGACCACGCCTCCTCCTCCGACCACGCCTCTCCTCCGACCACGCCTCCTCCTCCGACCACGCCTCCTCCTCCGACCACGCCTCCTCCTCCGACCACGCCTCCTCCTCCGACCACGCCTCCTCCCTCCGACCACGCCTCCTCCCTCTCCGACCACGCCTCCTCCCCTCCGACCACGCCTCCTCCCCTCCGACCACACCTCCTCCCCTCCGACTTCACCACCTCCTCGTTTGCAAACGCCTCCTCTCCTCCGCTTCTGCCTCGCCTCCTCCTCCGGCACCAACTGCACGCCTGCCTTGGCCGCCCGACCCGCTCCGTCTCCGCCCCACCCCCACGCCGCCCAGGCCGCGGGCGTCGTTTTCGAAGACGCTCCTTCCAGCGCGACCTCTAAGCGCCCATCTGCCCGCCCGCCGCGTTTCGCTATTTCGCGCAGTTTCGCTTCGCTCTCTCGGTACATCTGCGAAGCGATTTTCTCTCCTCGGGCATCGCCACCGGTAATACAAATTGCCTTGTTTTCCTCCGGCTCCACCACAGGATTCGAGATATCTCGCTTTTGCACATCGGTGGATGTCGGCAGATATTAAAAATTTGGGTTCCAACGACGTAACCTTGCAGAAATGTGTACCTGGTCACGTTCAAAATACAATTTTGCAGAAGCAAGTGAATGACGGAATAACGAGGTCCCGTCATTCGCAGTACTCCATACACTTGCCTTTTAAACAAACTTCCATTTTGTTGCCAAATATACATACTTGTGATCTTGAGCTCGAAATTTCGACTTTTTCTATAGACTATAAAAGTTCTAACTGGTGATACAATAATTATGTTTATGACAATCATCTTTCAAGATAAATTCCTCTAAAATCAAAATGCACAGTTACGTAACCGAAATGAAATCGTACTTATTGATGTATCACTTGGAGTGTTAAGAATGACAAAGGAGTGTATGCAAGATCTTTCTTCTCTCATTGAGCTTCTCATTTTTATTGCAGTTTATCTGCGCTCAAGTACGCAACAGTTCGGCACATGAAACATATACAACGCAGTGAATCTATTTTATTAACTTCTACTACAACCTTCAGGAAAAATAGACACGTATTCAGCTAAACAATGAATGCGACCTAGCGTGCGCGCGAGGATATAAGGAGATAAAGGAGGGCATTTGCACAAGAGCTCAGCACATCTTGCTCGTAAACCCGCATCTGCCGAAACGAGCATTTCCGTCACAAATCATCGCCGGGGCACCCCTGGCGGCGAGGCCGGCCTCTCACTCTTTCGGCAGCCACATTTTTTAGCATCAGCGCCGCGCCGGTGTCCGCTCTGACGCCCGGATGCAGCGTTTGTTCGCAAAACTGCGCGGCGGCGCGGTCGGAGGAGGACATCGGTGTTTCGGCAGGTCCCTGGATTAAGCGTAGCGGGGCAGTAAATCAGTGGAATAAATCATGGTAGGAGCCCCCCCTTCCTCTACATGCCGCCATGCCCGGCTCCCGGCGCCCGCCCCGCGCCGCCCCGCGCCGCCCCGCGCCGCCCCGCGCCGCCCCGCGCACAACCCCCACGCCACCCATATCATCTCGTGCCGTCCGCGCCCACCCCACTCGCCATCCTCCTGTGCCCTCCTTCCATGGTGATTCCCTCGCCTCGTTTTCGCCCCTTTCTGTCACCTCCTGCTGCTCCATCGCAAGCTTCGTCCAGAGCCATCCTCTCTCACCCACCCCCACCTGCACTTCGCCAACCGTTGCGCCCTGCTCGTGCCTTCCCCTTCCCCCACCTCCCCCTTAATTTGCTTTCTAACCACTCCTTTTATCACCTGTCTCATCACCCCCCTTATTCACGTCTCAACAGGTATTCGTTCCCTACCTTTTAGGCCCTTTCAATACATCTTGCCTTCGTCATTACCACTACATCACATCCTAAACCCTTATTCCTATACCAGAGTCCTCTCTCCGATCCCGATTTCGTTCTTTCGCTTCGTCCCACCCATTCCGCCTTACCCACTTTCCGATTTATTTCTCCTCCATACCCCAAATTCCGTTCCGGTCCTCATCATACCTTGTGCAACTCCGTACTTTACCACCAGTCCACCTCAACTACCGGGTCTCTTTCGTCGCTTCATTACCTCTTGCCTCCCCTCTCAGTTCCGCATCCTGTTCGGCACCTGCACGCCTCCCAGCCCAGCCAAGCCCCGGCCCGGCCGGGTCGGCCCGGCCCGGCCCGGCCCGCCCGGCCCGCTCGCCTCGCCCGCCCGCCCGCCCGCCCCCCTCCCTCCCCGCCCCGCCCTGCTCGCCCGTCCCGATCGACGCGTGATGGATGAGCGCCGCCCAATGCGCTGGGACACACGCTATGCGCCAACTCGGGCCACACTCGGGGAGACGCCTCGCTCGCATTTTTGGAACTATGTAAATGAGCATGGCACGTTTTAGCGATAGATGGCGACTCTATACCGGACAATCGCTGTCTACGGCTGCTTTGACATTTAATATCGCATGTGTTCCGCACATTGAATAACGTACAACGTATTTTAATATTTACTATGCTCGTTTGAATACTCTGAGTAAAAATAAACGAGTGCACAAAATGCATTTTAAAACAAAACGAAATTTCTCTGAGCGAATTGTTAATAAACTGTGCGAATTCAAAGAGTGAGGCACTAGAGATGTGTTAAAAAGTTATTTGATCACTTTCCACTGGAGACCAGTACCCAGACGTTTACAATGAAGAGGCGAGTTCAAAAGCTATACAATCCATTACTAACCCGAATATGAATGTTATTTCCTGAGAAAATGCATTTTAGTGGTTTTAACTTAATCTTTTCGGCAATAAATTTGTCAAAAAATATATTTTCATTCCATTGTCTTTCACACACTTTATTTGGTGCCGTATTCTCTTCTTTCTCTTTGTCTCTCTTTCTCTCTCTTTCTCTCTCTCTCTCTCTCTCTCTCTCTCTCTCTTCCTTATCCATTATGTAGCATTGCAATTCCCTGCCACAAGCGAGGTTTATTTCATCCCATCCCCTTGGTCCATGACGAGTACATTTGGTTCATCCCGACTTAACCCTATCGCCCACTCTCCGCGCTCCGTCGGCTTTGCCACAATCCCTTAAACCTAATACCGTTCACGAGATGATAGAGAGCGCAATTATTACACTTATATCATTATTATGCATTACAATGTGTGGGAAGCGCGGCGTATTGTAACGCGAGCCCTCTCACAAAAGAGACTGATGTGCTCTCTCGTGAGAACAATCTCGGCGAGATCTAATAAACGTTCCCAGGCCGCGCGCTGAGCCTCCTTCGCGTGCGGGGGTGGTGTGGGGCCGGTTGCAACGCTCGGCGAGGGCGGGGAGGAACGCAGCAGGAGGAACGGGGACGGCTGCCATTCTCTGCAGGGCGAATGCAGGACAGGAGGCGGGTGAGGGCGGGAACGGCTGCACCGCTTCTATGAACGCGAACAGGAAGGAGACGGGAGCGGTGGCGATGACGGAAGCGGAACGGTGGTGTTGATGCTGGTGAGGTGATGGGGAGGCACGGCAAGGTGAGTAGGCGAAGCTCGGGAATGGGAAGAAGATGGGAGCGGAGGCGACGACAACGGCGGGATAAAGGCTTGGTGAAAGGAAGCGACGGGGAGGTAAGGGCAAAGGTGGACGAAGATGGGACAGGGCGGGGCGGGTTGGGACCGGGCACAGGAAGGGGTGGGGAATAGGGCGGGGCGGAGAAAGCGACGCCGCCTCTCGGACGTGGGGACGAGGCGGGGCGGAGCGGGGCTGGAGGCCTGAGAGACGGATACCCGGTCGCGTCCGGCGCTCGGCGTGGTGAATTACAGTTTTACAGCAGCCATTAATCTCGGAAAAATGAAAAGGGCGGTTTGTCGGGACGCTGGTGGTGGTGGCGCTGCTCCGTGGAGGAAGGGCGGGAGCTCGACGGAGGCGCGATTCGGTGCATCGAGGAAAGACGGCGAGGATGGAGACAAGGAGAAGTCTGCGCTCGCAAAAACGGGCGGACGATACAAGAGATGACGAAGAGGAAATTGAAAAAAATTAAACGCTCTGAGCGAGAGAGAGTATACAGACCGAGACGAAATAGGCGACGCACATTTAGATACCGCACAAACCTCCCCAAAATGAAAAAAACACGTACAGTTCAACAGAGCCCACATAACATTTCACCCTCCAACAATCTATTGAAAACCTAGAGAGTGATGAGCAATGGCTAGAAACCGGATACAATCTTGTTGAACAATGCCCTCCCCTGCTACAAAAGCTGGAGAGAAAGCAATCATCAAGTGCAGGCACAAGCATGGCGACGTGGCGGAGGTGGGCCGGGAAGGCGAGAGCGCCCAACCGGCCCGCAGCTCGCAGCGCGGAGGCAAGCAGTGTTCAAACTAGCGGCCGGGCGCATTTATTGCGTATGCAAAGCAGCCGCGGGACGTCGGGGGACGCGACGCGCGCGAGGTATCGCCTCGCATCGCCCCCCCTCCCTCCCCCCGGGCGACGCGACGCCCGGCTGCGCTCGCACGGTGACGACGTACCACATCCGGCCAAGCGGACAGAAATAAAGAGAATGGGGACTCAGATGGAAAGGGAAAGCAAGCGTGAAAATCGAAAAGAAAAAAATCACATAAAAGCAGCAGAAAAAAGAAAATTGAAATGGAGGGCATTATAAGATAATTTAAGAAAACGAATGGCAGGAAACGGGAGTGGTGCACGGAATGAAACCAAGAGTAAGCGAGGAGAAAAGTTACCATAGTTAAGAATAGGTAAAAGGGGAAATGGTAAAACGAAGTTTCTCACATATGTTCTACATAAAATGCACTGCGAAGGCGACTTTAGAGGTGGCATCGGCACCGACGATGGCGTTGGTGACGGCAACTCCAGCTACCCCGACAGCATCACCTAGTACTCCACGGTCTTGGGCAACTTACCACCGCCTGGAGGAAACGGTGATGGTGTGTGCGACGTTGCCTCGTATACCGCCGCGGCCCCTCCGACATTACATGCCCTGGCTGTGCCTTCTCCTTGTGCCCTATCCCCCCGAGTCTTCGCCAACGTAGCCACCCACCGCGAGGCTGCTTCTTGTCTACCGCAGCCGCTGCCGTTACCCCGTCTCCGCAGTCCGCAACTCCAGCTTCCTCTAACAGTAAGTACACCACCATCCTCGCCAACGTAGCCAACCGGAACATGGCGGCGACGAAGGTGATGATATGGGCGTCGCCGCCATCTATAACTTCTTCAGTGGCTGGTCACCACGCCCCCATTCTGCCTTTTGCGTCCTCGTCACCATGAGCGCGGGTGGCAGCAAGGGCGACAGTGCAGGCTACATCACCGTCTACACCGCCGCCGCTACCGCTATCCTATCACCGCAATCCCAGATGCCACCTTCCCCCCCTCACCAGATACAGGAAAGACTTCGCCAGCGTATGTGGCGTGGCATGGTGTGGTGTGGTGTGACGTCGTACGACGTGGTTGGTGTGGTGTGGTGTGACGTGGAGTGGTGTGGTTTGGTGTGACGTGCGACGTGGTGTGGTGTGACGTGGCGTGGTGTGGTGTGACGTCGTGAGACGTGGTGTGGTGTGACGTTGTGTGACCTGGTGTGGTGTGACGTTGTGTGACCTGGTGTGGTGTGACGTGGTGTGACCTGGTGTGGTGGTACGTGGTCTGGTGTGGTGTGATGTGAGACGTGGTGTGGTGTGACGTGGTCTGACCTGGTGTGGTGTGGTGTGACCTGGCGTGTTGTGACGTCGTGCGACGTGGTGTAGTGTGATGTGACGGGGTGTGGTATGGTGTGACGTGGTGTGGTGAGACGTGACGTCGTGTGACCTGGTATAGTGTGGTGTGGAGTGGTTTGGTGTGGCGTGGCGTGACCTGGCGTGGGGTGGTGGGGCATGACGGGGAGGGGCGTGGCGAGGTGCGGAGGCGGGGTTTGGGGCGGGGCGAGGCGTGGAGGAGGAGGCGGCGGCGCGGGCGACAGCGCAGCGCGTTGTAGATTGGGTGGGCGGGTGGGCCGAATGCTAATTTTCTTGCGCGTGGTTTGCGACCGTCTCTTTTATTTTTTGCGGCGCGCAGAAACAATTTCGAGAGTGCATGATATGCGATGCGCGGCGGGGGCAACGCGCCGTTCGCTTTCCTTTGCGGGGGGCGAGGGGGGAGGGGCGCGAGAAAGGGCTGTGTGGCCGTGGGTCCGCCCCATCGGCATTCATACGTCAGGCCGCGGCCGCTGATGGATGTACTCGTACGTTGTATGTGGTGCAACCGTTGCTTCCACATTCATGCATCTTCATTTTAGGCTCAACAAGAAATAATAGGACTATAGGGTTGTAAATAGCGCGAATAAATCTTTGTTAGATGGACACATCACAACGAATTATTTAACAGTACACGCTTATTGTAGGCGTAAATATTTAATAAATATCGCTCTGACATTAAAAAATCCTATCTCAACAGCTGAACTTCATTCACTAGCGAACCAAAACAACTTTAATATGCACAAAGCCATGATACGAACCGACGCATTTCGAAAGAAGTTACCATTTTGTCTCTGAAGTCCTAGCACGTCAGTCAAAAGCAGCCAATTCATATTTCACAGGTAGTAACATACTGAGCATACGTCAGAAAAACGTAAGATGAAACAGAAGTATTATGCATATACTCAGATTAAAACGTAAGACAAATTTTATTTTGATCAGCTGGGACGCGTTTATATATTCGGGAGTTTGAATATGAAATAATAACTAAATTTTAAAAATGCATAAAAAATTGATATGTAACGAAGCTCTGAATTGGATAAACTTGTCTCAGCCGATGGCTGTCGATTCGTCGTACGTTTTAATCGGAGAAGAGGATCCTGAAACAAGCGTCTAACGAATGTTGTCCCATCTTGGCAGCTTGTGGAGGGAGCGAGGGGGGCGTGCCCCGAAGCAGAAGCGGCAGGTCAGCTCCGAAGCGGGACGCGCGCCCCGAAATAACGCCTCGCTCCACGCCTCGCTTCGCGTGGGCCTCCAGCTGCGCGCTCCGCCAGGGGGAGGGCGGCGGGCACGCGTCGCGTTCGTCAAGGCGCTTAAAATTAGCGGCCTCGCGCTCGCGCGCCTGGCAGCCTCCTCCCCACCAACGCTCCTGCCCCGCACGCGGTCCGCGACATCCGCACGGCGCTGCGGCGCCGTCTGCCGCTACAGCAAGCGTCATTTAATATTTTTAGGTTATTTCTTAACAACTTTGTCGTATAGCGACCATTGTGATTGTTTCAACCGTGAGAACAATAAGTATCCATGCCCGAGGGGGAGGAACCCGGGACCCTTCAAGCCGAGGCAGCTACGGCCCTTCAGCCTTAGCGATCACAGCTATCTACGCCGGTATAAGTTTCGTAATTTTCTGAGCGAATGAGTGTTTCGTAACTCCAGGAACATCAAATTCTTTGATCATTAGTCTTGGTGAGTGTGATGCGTGTTAAAGCCGGGAGGTGGCGGTATTCCTCTCCCGACGTAAAGTCAGATCCGGCGCCGCCTACAAGATGAAACCACGAAAAATTATTAATCAGAGAATCCGGCAATTAGAACGGTGGCAAATTCTCCGATACACCGCGTATACCCCCAGTATATGATAATGTGGTAATTCTCTAAAACGTTATTGAGATTTTCAAAGCTTTCAAACTGATGCGAAAAAATAATTGGTTTTGCTACCGAGAGCCAATCAGTCTTCCGCATTCGTAAGCGCTATGACGTGCGATAGAGTGAGCAGTTTGATACTTCTTAATACTGTCCAGAGAACTTACTAGCGCAGGCGAAGGAACCGCATGCCAACCGCGATAACCTAGGGCGCATCATATTTCAAGAGCGGGGGAAGGGGGAGCAAGCGCGTCTGGACGGTCGGTAGGCACCGCAAAATACTGCGGTGAACAGTCCCCTGATCGTGCGTAAGTTACGCTTCACTCAACTTTTTGTGAAAATGGTGTTAATGATCCACAAGTTAGTGGTTTGCATAATTGTCTTATAGAAACAATTAAAGACAAAGCTTAAAATAAAAGACAACGGTAGAGGTAGCTTCCATAAAGTGCGGTAAATAATGTTCAGGATTCGCCACTGATTTAGAAATCCCCAAATTAGTGGCTGAATTACATCTATAGCTGTTTAGTCAGAGTCGAATATTCTCCATCGTCGGGACTGGAACCCGCAGACCTCCTGGTCAGTGTCGCTGCAGCGGCAAAGGTTATTTACACTGAGCCATATCAGCAAGTTGTAATTTTATCTTTCAAATTATAGAACATCTTTAACCAGGAAAGTGAGCAGGCTAACAGAAATAAAAATAGTAATGTGTAGAACGTAGAAGTACCATTAGAAAAATCACAAAACTCGGCGATCTCTAATATTTAGGAAGGTGAAATTAAGGTGAAAAGGGTAGTGAAATGTCTAATATCTGCACGTCTCCCGCTACTAATGTATTACGAATATCAACGCAAAGCCCATACGAAACAAAGGCAACCTACCGTAACGGCAAATCTCAACCGCTCGTTCTTCGCAGAACTTGCAGGAGGTCTGCCACGAAGCACGCAATGTGTTGCCCCAGCCCCCTGCCTTACGCCCCCGCCAACTCCACGCCCCCCCCCCCCTCACGCCGGATTCCAGCGGCCCCACGCGGCTCCGACGATTTACAGCGGCTTCGGCCCGCTTTTAGACGCTGCCGCTGCTTACAAACAAAAGTTACGCTCCGCGCCGCGGGAGGCGCGGCGAACGGCGACGACGGCAGCGGCGGCGGCCTAGGGAAGGCCCAAACAGCATTAACCAGCTGCGCGAAAACCTGTAGTTGCCCTGTTTTTGTGCCAAGTTGTGCAAGCATTAATTCGTTGTACACGGTTCATTGGAAATCTGAAAATAGTTGCCGTACTTTGCAAGGAGTTCGTGAATTCGGAGCGGCTTAAAGAGCAACCGTCCACGTTAGTTGCAAACGTTGCACCCAGTTTGCGTGGTGTCGAAAACTAGCAAAAGTTGGGATGATATTTATATAAAAAGCAATGGCAAGACAGAATGATAAACCTCATTCTCCGGAAACATTAGAAAAAGTGGCAAAAATATTGGTTGAATACCATTAAAGAATGTACATATGCAACAGTAAATAAACAAAAAGACTTTCCTTTGGAAACCAACACTGCATTAAAAAAATAATTTCAAGTTCACAAAATTTGTAAATATCAAATTACACACGTTGTTTACATGTAGATTGTCTAACAGACTGTACGTCATAAATAAAGATTTCTATTGAATTACAAAACGAAACTCATAGCACGAGCAACTGTATCTAAAGTTTAAATATAGGTGTCGAGTCCTGGCAGGGATGTCAATTTCGTCACCGAAAATTCACAACCTTGCCCAGCTTGCCGCGACGCGAACTTCCGCACGGCTCCGCTTCCAATCTTTCCGCCCGCGCCGTTCCGTGCCGTACGTTGTCCCGGGGACACAATTAGGAGCAGGAGAGCGAGGGAGTGGGAGGGAGGAAGTGCGCGCCCGCGCCGCTCTTCCGTTGCCTGCGGGCGCCTCGCGCTCCGGAAACCTCTCGGCGCTTGACGTTCTCACCCGCCCCGCGCTTCAAGTTCAAGCTCCAACCTACTCTCCTCCCCGCCGCCCCCCGTCCCTCCTTCCTCCTCACCGTCCCTCTTTCCCTCCTCATCCGTCCCTCCTTTCCTCCTCATCCGTCCTCCTTATTCACACTTCCTCCCCCAATATTTGGCGTCTACTCTACCCCGTCCATTTTCTGAGGCTTCTCGCCCACTCTACCTTTCCCTTTCCGGTGCGGTAAAGCGCGGCGCGGCGTCCGTCGTAGCCTTGGGGCTCGCGGCGCTGCGAACGTGTCAGAGCCACATTGTGTCACGTCTCGAGCGTCGCCAGGGCGCCCTCGGAGCAGCGACACGCTGCGCACCAGGCCGGGCAACCCACTCGCGAACATTCAGGGGAAATAGAGGGGGAGGCGCTCCCAGCATTGGTTTCTTAAATTCTTAAAAAACTTTACGGCATACTGATGACCTTATTCCGTCTATAAGATCTCTGAAAATACTTTTACCCCTCAAAATGAAAAGTATTACTGACACGATAAAACATCAATGCATTTTATTGTCTCTACTTTGTTGAGATATGGCATGGGAAATTAAATGTAAAATAAGTAGCTGTACAAAAATGTGAATCATGAACTGAACATGATTGGAGGGGAAAAAATTGTTTCTAAAATGAGGATTATTCTCTGTTATTTCTCTCAGCCAATCCTTTGTTATGATATAACACGAGCAATATTTTAGTAACAATTTTAAATACAAGATATGAGTCTGAAATTTAGCAATGTGATGATCTCTAAATATAAGTAGACATAAACATTAATGAACGCATTATTTCAATACTGTCGATAATACGATGGGTGCATCATTAAACATTAAATTTTGTATAACAGAAAATCAGAGTAGTGAATACCACTTTAGAACCCATAGAAACTGCCAAAAACTGCACACAACAATAATGCAGATCTCCATTAGGTACTTCGTGCTGTTGGCTCAGTTGTGGAGAAAAGCGCAAAGTGCAGTCAGAAAATTTCGGATTCGTTTGTTTCTATACACATTCTGCATTGATTTGCTCCGTGCTTTGGCCCGGAAATTTATAGTCGAGTGTCCCGGTGAAGTAATTAAAACCGGCGAGAGCCCCTCGAGCCAAATGGAATCGGTCCACAGGGTTCTCTCTTCGGCTTGGACGAGGAAACAATGAGTGTTCTCATTAACAGTCCGCCCGAGATGCTTGTAGCCGGAATTCGGCAGCATTCTCCGGACCGAGTCTGGTTCAAATTGCACCCGTTGTTTGTGCGTTTCAAAATTATTCCGAAAGCCGCGACCAAATCAACAATATTTTCCTCGTGTCGGAAATCAAATGTTTTTACCTAATTTTCATTCATGAAAATATAGCTCGTCTCGAAACAGATTTTGTTTATCGTGCGTTCTTCATGTCAATAACATCAAGCTCATTTCACGAGAATTGAGTTTGCATTATTTGTTTGCTATTCCGGTATTTTGATTTTGCCCTGAGTAATTATGCACGAAAATAATGTTCTTGCCGCGCGATATTTGCTGACGGGAGCCTCTGTCGGTGACGGGCTACAAGTTGACCGTATCGAAACATCAGATTGATTGAAACGTGCAGCATCGTAATGAACGCCAAACTGCAATCTTTATAATCAACGCTGTATTTCATATGCATCCAATGAAACGACCCGTAAACCAAATGAGATCCGAGCTCCATCTTTTGATGTTCATAATAATGAGTCGCGCAAACGCCAACTGCGATGAATGAAGAGGAGGTGACGGCGACGCGACAACAAGCAAAAGGGAGACAGTTCGGAGCGGAACGCGACCAAGAGGGAGGAGGATGAGAGTCGAAAAGAATGGGTGGGAGGGAAGAGAGTCCGGCCCCAATTCCCAGCGGCCTCCTTGTGGACCGAAGGGGGAGGGAGGAGAAAGGAAAGGAGAGAGAGAGAGAGAGAGAGGAGAGAGAGAGAGAGAGAGAGAGAGAGCTCTGAAGTAGAGGGAGGGAAGGCGAGAAGGGGAGGCGTATAATTCACGCATCACGCTAGGTGGCCTCAGAAAGGGAAACGTATTTCCCTTTCAAATTAGAGATAATTATGAATAGGAGCGAAATTGCCCTATTTCTGGCGAATAACAGCGCGTCGGAGCCTGAAACGCCGACGAGTATTATCGCGGCGCAGAGGGGTGGGGAATGGAGGGGGAGGTTACGGGAAGGGGAGGGTGTCTCAGAGTTCTTTGCGGTGCCCGCTGTTTACAAGTACCGCGAGGCCTGAAAGAGCTCATCGAGTCGTAGCTTGGCTACATCTGAAGCGCAAGAAAACTACCGATATCCTTCACACTGTTACAGGATTAAGTATGAAATAAAATTACCGAGTAGTAAATAAAAGTTTGTAATGTGCAAAAACAATTACAAATAATTTAAGAATAATGAACAATGTGTAAAATGAAGGATATAAATGTATCAATAAAAGATAATAAAATGATGACATATTTTTAATAGTGATATGATAAAAGAAACATAATTTAGCAATAATATCATATTTCGTCAAAAAAAAAAAAAAAAATATTTATCAGAGAGAAGGAGGCAGCCCAAGACAGGTGTCTGCGATGAGGGCGTTTTGCACTGGCTGGAGAGAGGAAGGAGGAGAGATGAAGGTCGAGGCGCTAGCGATCGCATGCCGACGCCCATGTCGCAAGTTATGCTTCGGTCAGCAGCCGCATCACAAAGCATCGGCCAGGACAAAGGGGCAGAGGGGGTGGGGGCGAGGGCGGACTGGACGTGGACGAGGCAGAAGGCGAAGTGGCCAACACCAGCGCATCGGCAGAGGGGAGGCGGCGAAGGCGGTGAACGGGCGGAAGCGTCGAAGCCCCAGAGGTGGCAGAGGCGAGGCGAGGCGGCGCGGCGCCCGCTGGGGGCCCGAGGTGCTAATTGGGCCTGAAGCCGACTTTTCGATGCGGCGCAGAACCCCTTGGGGCGCCTGGTTATCGCTGGGCCGCAGGGGCCGCTCTGGGCGGAACACCGGAGGCACATGTGATGCTTCGACCCACGGGCAGGGAGGGGGGACCTGAGGGCCATATGCCGCTTCGGTCCACTCCCAGTGCGCGCTCTGACGGAGAAAAGAGTAACGGAGTGAGGGGGGCAGTGCGAGGCGGGGAAGGGAGGGGTGGGTGTGGGGACGAGCTGGCGATACGAAGGGGAACAAGTGATGCTTGGACCCATACCCCGAGCGGCCGGGAAGGCCGGGGAGGCGGGGGCTTCAGAGGCACATGTGAAGCGACGAGGTGTCGCTTCCAACCTCTCGCACCCCGGGGACTGAGCTCCTCTCGCCGAAGCCTTTCCGCTGTCACGGTAAGGTGAAATTTAATAAAGGTGATGGTTTAAGGGTATCCATTTGAGCTGATGAATAATGATCATTTTTTTGTAATCCTATTTGTGAAGTAAGTTACGAAAATAGAACCCGCAATTTCTTTGTTTCGTATTTGTTCTTTTTTCATATGAAGTTTCAAGAAAGAAGATAAATAAAATTGAATAGAAAAAATGACAAGGGATTTTGAAATTACTAAGAATTGATAGAAATAATATTATTGAGAAATTAGTCAGTAAAGACAAGTCATAATAGTTCATGCACATGATTCTGCGTTCTTCGAAGAGAAATAGTCGTTTCAGACACTCATTTCCACGATACCATTTCTGAGAAGTTTCCACTGCACTCGTGTGTTATTGAGAATTTTTATGCTTCCTTGAACAGAAGTTACCCTATAAGTTAAAAGCTTTATACCGTCTTGTACCTTCGAAAAAAATCAACTTCCTACTTTAATATGAATTTTGTGGGTAAGGTTATCATATATTAGTAGACGAGATTTAGTGAGAAAGAATTATATCATTTTTTCGTTGTACATATAGATACGACAAACGTCTAAACAGGACGTTGATGGACGATGCTTGTTAAGATAACAGAAACTTAATGAACGTATAATCGATGGATATATAACACAGCATCCGTAGTGAACTCGGCAGATTTCCACTGAAGTACCGCTTTTCCAATCTGCCACTGCTAAATCAACATGCCACATGATATAGATGTAATACCACGAAAAGGAAAATTGATGAATCAATTTAATTCTTTGACAAGAAAAAAAATCTTGTATGCATGCTTCAATATTTCTTTAATGAAAAACTGCGTTATAAAAACTGTGCTCAATATAACGTTCTAGGAAACTAATACATTACTCGCAAGCGCAATAAACGTATCTTTTCTAGTTCATAGATCATAGAAAAGCAAAGTTGAACAAATATCATGTGCACCACGCGTCTTTAAAAGGTCCCTCCGCGCGCATCGCATCGGCAATGTCCCGAGCGGTTTCAACGCAGCAACCTTGCTAATTCAAAGACCGCGATCCTGGGGCAAGTGGAGCGCGGGGCGGGGCGCGGCGGGGCGGCGGTGGGGACAGCAGGCAGACGGATCAAAAAGAGCGCCAACGCGACCCGCTCTCCACACAGAGAAAAGCTCGCAAACATCAGCGGTCGCTCTGCCGGCGGCGGGGCTTAGGGCGGAAGGGTGGATCGGGGCGGGGACAGGCGGGGAGGGCGAGGCGGGGAGAGCGTGGCGGGGAGAGGCGAGGCTGGGCTGGCAGCGAGCACGCACGCGACGGCGGGAAAGTACGGAACTTCGCAACCCGGGAAATAGTAGTGGTGGGCGTAGAATGCATTGGTGAAAAATCAACAAAAACGTTAGGTGTTTGTGGCGAGAGTCTTTAGTCCTAACTGTGACACAGAGGTGACTATCTGCTGGACGAGACTGCTCGTACTTGCAAAAATAGACGCAGTGCTGGTGTATCGGTTAAAGTAACAGAGCAACGAGAATAAGAAACAGAAGATCAATAATGTTAGAAGAATGCTTAGATCGTGGGACACTGTCATGTTTTGGTAAGATTGAAGCTTCGCCAAGAGTTGTAATTCGCCTCCACAGGTGACGGAGTCATTTGAAGGCGGCGTGTAAGGAAGGTAAGGGGGTATGTGATGTGGTGAGTCCCGTGAGGGCGGAAGGCGGCTGGCCGGGCGATGGCAGGTGCAGGGCCCGGGCTAGCGGGGCTGGGGTCGAAGAGCAGCCGTTAATAAACGCGCCGGGAAACAGTGCGATGCAGCGGTCAAAGGACGTGCGGGCGCAGGGGAACCCGTGGCTCTGCTCCGGATATTGGAAGAGCGGGTGGCGGAGGCCGAGAGGGGGAAATGGCGGGCGGTGCGCGTGGGGGGGCGAGGGGCCGAAATCGAGGGGCGCGGGCAGCGGGTAGCGGCGTAGGCACAGGTGGCGGAAGTGGGGTGTGCGGCGGGGACAGTCACGTCGTGAGGCAGTGTTGGCACTGAAGGAAAGCAGCGCCGTGCACGGCGGGTCTTGCAACGGTAGCGGAGGGGGGCTGCGCGGAATCAGTCTGTCGTAGCAAAGGAACCAGACTGCTTTTGACTCCCCAGCGCTACTCATGACCTTGTCCGGAGAAATGAGAATCATCATAGTTCGCCTTTTTTTTATGGTAACTAAGGCAGTTCATAAAGTTTTATTGTCACAATTGCATACATATTAGCATCCTAAATATCGTTAAATAATTTTAAAGGCACAGTAAAATAGAAAGAAAAATGGCCGTGTAAAGTATGTAATAAAGTACGTTTTTTCAGCGCTTGAGTGATTGAAAAGAATGATCTTGTGAATTCACTCAATCATTTGCATGTGGCCAATAGTTATCAGTAATAGTTATTCAGTCATTTGTGCTAGTTTCAAATCACTAAATCCACAAAACTATTTCAATCCCTCAAAATCGAAAAAAAGCGTATTGTCATGTTAGGATGAAATGAAACCTGTAGAAGCAGAACAAAGAGCTTGACAAGCATGGATGGTTGATTGACTGTTTATTCTGGGCGCATCAACTGCTAAGGTCATTAGTCCCGTAAGTGTAGCGCGTATTTTTACATGGTAAATAGCGGCGATCTTCCCCCGCTGCCGAGGACACGAGTATTGTCAGTGCAATCGTCCTCGTGCTCAAACGCGTCGCCAGAGGAACCGTCCCGGCGGAGCTGCGATCGGACGGGCGATGGCGGCAGCGGCGGCAGCAGCAGCAAGGACGACGTGCGGCGAGGACGTGGGAAACCTCCCATGCGCTGCCTGGCAGGCGGCGCTTTGATTAGGTAAAAATCTTCATTTTCGAAATGGGCTCGTGCGCCCGGCCGGCGCGCGCTCGCTGTTTGCTCTGCTCTGCGCGGGGCGGGGTGGCGCGGCCGGCGGCAGGGACACGCGAGGGAAAAGACTCACATCCGCCACCGATCGTTGGGAGCAGAACACGGGGAGGGCGGGGATGAAGGCAGCCGTTTGGTTTCATTGGCTCCTCCGCATTGACGGACGACTGTGTTGGGCCCGGACCGATCTCACTGAGGTGCCGTGTACACTGTCAGTGGATGTTTGCTGCGGAAACTAAATAGTATTCATGTGTGGATAGGGGATAGTTTTCGCCGTTTGATAAAGTGGTTTTGATTAGTTGGGTAATGTAGAGATGAAGATGGACTGTTTACACATTTATCTCACATTGTGACCATGTGTACTTTCCCAGACTTCACATCTGAAACAACTGCATGCAATAGAATCATTATACCAATATTTAACAAGTCATTCTCTTGAAGGTGATAACAAATGTTTAATATTTATTACAAATATATCTGATTACAATACTCACAACGAAGTATTAACTACATCATTGTGTTCATTGTTAAGATATTTATGGTAATTATTTTTTTTATAATGTAAAATCAATAGAAAGTAGGGATAACAGACAACTAAAATACAGGACAATACATTATCACTCTCACACTACATTTGCTCCATCGCGTATCACAAACAAGCTTCAAAAGCGGAAAGTAGGGATAACAGACTGCATTCGTATGAACGTAAATGAAACAACACCAGCAGGGTGGCGTATCTAAAACAAACGCACAATACAAACAATAATTTGACACATCATTCAATTCTGGCGTGAAGCATCGGTTTGTAATCACTCAGTAAGACAGAAGTGCGTGTCGTAACGGGTGATCCGATGTATTTTAAATATACAAATATCATGAATGTCATTTGTTGAGGATATCTCATTTCGGCTTTATATGGCTTTTTAGATCAACTGTAGAAGCATATTATAATTCATAACTGCTTCAATTACCGACAATACAGGATATGAAAAACACGTACTTTTTTCTCTCAATTACGTTCATGAAAGATCATAAACAAAAATTGAGTTCTCGCAAATATAACATGCAATACGACGTGTTGAAATGATGTGATATTACTAATTCATTCTACAAACATCTTGAGAAACGGATATGAGCACCTGCAATACATACCACTTTGTATATTCAATTTAACAAGCCCTTTGTTTTGTTTCCGTAATACGACGTTATCGCAAGCGCATCTCGAAAGACAAGCAAGCGTCGCGGCTGAGGAGCAATGCATCTCGTAGGCGAGGTGGATCGGAGTGCCCTAGGGCGGCCGGCGCAGCGGTGCAACCGAGGAGGGGGGGGGGGGGGGGGGCGCGGTGATTGCGGGGCGGCGTACCCCAGGGGCTCCGAAGCGGGACAGCGCTCCGCCCCGCACGCCACGCGCGCCCGCCGCCCGCTCCGCCGCCGGCTGCCAAGCGGCCGGCCGCCCGGCCGCAGCGGGGGCGGCAACGCAGGCGGTGGTGACGGTGCTGGTCGTGTTGTCGGTGGTACGCAGTGCTACGCGGCGATGTAGCGGCGGCGAGCAGAGACGGTGGTAACGTCGTCAGGGAGCTCATGATGGCGACGGTGACGGTGACATGCTTCACGGCGAGCGGTAGCGATACAGCCGTGGCGAACAGAGGACGGCGTTCGAGCGCATGCAGTGTTCGGTGGGTTGTGGGTGGAGTGTGGAGGATGAAGACCGAACGTGGGGCTGGCGGCGGGCAGCGGGGGCGGCGGTGGCACAGGCGGCCCGGCTTCGCCGCGGGACAATTATCCGGGAGGAGATTCATCATCGCTGCAATTAGAGCGACGCAACGCGACGCCCGCTGCCGCGCTTCCGGGAGCGCCGCGACGCCGCCGGACGCCGCAGGCGAGGGCGACGGCTATTGTGGGCGCCGGCCCGGAGAGCCGCTCCATCGGGCAGCCGCACGAGAGGGGAGCTCAGCGGCGTCGGGGACTATTACAGCGAGTGCAGTCGAGTCAAGTGCTGCGGAATTAGAAAGGGGAAAAGTTGAGCAGGTGCGAAGTAGGGATAAGAGAGATGTAATGAACGGTACATAGAAGAGAAAGTTCATTAAAGGTTTTTAATAGAGAAGATCAAACAGGATGGTAGTGGTTCTTAAACTGTGCCCGTCACTCAGAGTGATATTCTTTGAAGAAAGAACGATTTGAAGAAAAAATGTCAGTTTTATGAAAGTCATCATAGCTTAGGATACTTTGAACATAGGCCAAAATCGTTCGAAATTTTTTATATTTAAGTTGAAAAGAAGAAATATTTTCATTTCACAAACTGTTTTTCTTTTGTAAGAAAAGAGGATGTGCTGTGAGAAAGAGGGCGTCGAAAAGTTGTGAACTTTCGGTGGGTCAACACACACATTCGGCGGCCACCAAGTGGACTGTGGCCTGGCGCTGATAGCTGCGTCTCTTCGCTGCCGGTGCGGTGGCCGGCGCTGGGCCGCAGGGGGAGTCGGCGGCGGCGGCGGCGGGACCTGCTCTAACGCGATCAATCAATGGAGCGACAGGCGAAAACAATCGGCGATCGCGCGGCGGCGCCCGGGGTCCTCGCCGCCGGCGAAGGCGGACCGTCGCTCAACGGGGCCATTCATTCATGACTCTTTGGCGACGCGATTTCGCAACCGCCCCCGCCCGCCAGCCCGAAAAAGCTCTCCGCGCCTGCGAAGTAGAGAGCGGAAACAGTCGGTCGCGTCAGTCAAACTCCGCTCGCCCCGCAGACGCGGTTCGTCACGAAGTCTCTTGCGGCTTCCGCTACACATTCAGCGCGAATGACGTAAAACGACCTGCTGCCACTCACGCGTTTCGATGTTGCAACATACATAGTTTTCATTCATCTAGAAAATTTTAATTTAGTGAATGTTTTGAAATGGCATTCGATAGACATTGAGGACAATTTTAGTTTCAATTTTATGATTAAAATATGAATGCTTGCATTTAACGGTAATGAACTGCGTGTTGATTTCCAAAATCGTTGATCCGTCAAATCGAATGTAGGCGTGCTCACAGAAAAATATTCTATTGACCGCCTTCACCATTTACATTTAGTGTAATGTTTTCATGATTTTCTACCATTACATGCTAAGAAGAGTTAATGTCCACGTGGGCTTTAAGATATCTTTTGCAACAAACACTGTTCCTAACTAGAATACAATAATATCATAAAATTACGATAAGTAGAAAATTCAAATCAAGAAGTAAAATTTATATTAATCTGCGTTTCAAATAATGTTCACTCCCGTAATGTGTTTTCCTGGTTTAGTAACACCGATACGAACCAAAGCGTATGATTTGCACATAATTTTCTTAATGGACACGGTAAGTACTGAATTGGAGCGTAAATCCTCCAATCACGCAATTCACCATTACTGGGAGTAGAACGAGAAAAAACCGCACCCGGTCGCGCGGAGCTCCAGTCGACGTCCATTTTACGTCATTTCCGAGATAAATTGACCGAGTGCCTCTGAGGAGCGCCCCAAAAATAGGCGCGTGCGTGATTGGGCGTCGGGGCGTCGTCGCGGCGCGTAAAAACCGCTGTGTACCCGTCGCGGGAAATGGGTTGTATAACACCGGCGAGGAGCACGGCGGTGAGGGCGCGGGCGCCGGCGACGCTAACGCTTAATTTACGAGCGGCCGCCACTTGTGTTAACCTTAGACTGCGGCGCCGAGCGGCCGTTACGCGCAGACCTAAAAGCCCAGATCGACCGCTCGGGCCAGCCACCGGCGGCGCCACCGACGCGGCGGGCCCGCGGCTTCCCGGCTCCCGCGGGACGGCGCTGCAAGACCGAGCCAGCGAGCGGAGAAAGAGGGCGCGGAAACGAGGGGCGAAATCAAATGGAACGGGTGCGGTTCGGGGCGGGGGACGAGGACGGGGCGGGGCGGAAGGGAGACCGAGGGACGTCCACGACGGGGGTTTGCGGGGTCGTCAGCGCGCAGCGAAGGAGATTGCGAGGTGCGCGGGAGGCAAATAAGGAAACGGAGAAGAGTGCGGAAGGGGTGCAGAGGCGGCCTAACGGGACAGTGCGCAGGCCTGAAAGATGACGCAGAGGCGAAGGCGGGAAAAGGGGCGTGAAAAGCGCACGGCAGAATGTACAACGGCGCGCTCACCTATCAAAGTTATTTTCTGGCGCACCTCAATTTTCTCATGACATTTACGGTAATGAACAGGTAACATTCTTAATTGAAACGCGAACCTTAACGTTTAGACTGTTTCTTTGAAGCAGTAGCAATTGACCTGGATTCTTTCTTATTGACTCACGTAAATATACAAAACCGAGTGCTTTCGTTTTTTGTGTGTTTCTTTAAAGCAGTGCACTTCCTCGTACGAAGAAACGGGTGCAAATCCACGCAGTTATTGGTTCCAAAACCATCTTTCCAGCTCATAAATCGCTGTTGCGTCTTCGCTTCTAAGCAGTAAAGAAGTTACAGAGGAACAAGAAATTCTAGAAGGAGAGGTATATAAGAACTTACTAGTTTTAGAACAAAATAATATTACAATTAAAAGTCTATTCGTACATATTCAACACTACTGCTACTGGGCAACTCCACTGAATCTGGTGGCGAATCCCCAAGGCGGCACCGGCCCCGCCCAGCGGCGAGGTGGGCGCGGCCGCGCACGGGGCGATGAGGGCGGGCGGGGGCGATGGTGCACGGGCGGCGGCGCAACAGGTGCGAGGGGGCGGGGGCGGGGCGGCGGAGGGTGCCATTTCCGCTCACGAACGCCGGCCGTTACTCAGCAGCGTCGAGAAGTATTCAAACAAGAAGCGAGCGGGCGGGCGGGCGGGCGTCCGGCGCCGGCTCCTTGCTTCGTTACCGGCGCCCAACCCCACTCCGGCCTTCCCCGCCCCGCCAGGCCTCATCACGCGAGCGCCAGTTAGGGGAAGCGGCCCGCGCCCCACACTCCGTGCTTTGCGACAGGCACCGCGCGCCGGACTCGAACAAAGGCCCTTCAAAGTCATTCACGTCACAACACGCCTCCGCTTAGAGAATATAACAAACGTACACATCTACATCAAACTTCATGCAACAAAATGTAGTTTATCTACACGAGGTTACCATTATAACACATGAGAAACTCCTGTCATTAGGAATAAAGAAAATATACAATAGTACATATTGTATTTATTTATATTAATTATTTTACAAAAAAATATATGCAAAGGAAAGATGACGATTTTATATCGTAGTAATGTTATGCTTAAAATATGGATGGTCAGAAAAAATTAAACTGAAGTAATAGAGGCAAACTATCCCCTACGATAAAATAACAGCGACTACTTCATTTTCTGTGCAATGTTACCTACAGCAAGATTTGAATTAAATACAAATCGTCTATGCATTCATGCTCAAAAGCAATCACTACTATGAACCTGCTAATTAATCTAATTACCTACTATTTAAAAACTATAAACCTGCTAAGCACATCCTGATATTTCATTATCATGAGTTCGAGAGTTCTTAACTACAAATCGTTTGGTTTGGTATGTCACATTCACGCCGCATTTACAATACGCTTCGATTCGAATATTCACACCATCTGCCGAGCGACGTGACTACCATCCAAGCCATGCAAATAAATAATCATTTCGTGAAGTTGGCATACGGGCTGGCCATTCACTCTTGCCACGCGCCCAAATGTATTCCGCCTACGCCCCCTTCGCTCTGCCACCTCCGCCTCGCCCCACCCCTTTCTTTCCCGTCGCCCCCGCGGCCCATCCTCCGCCGCTCCTTGCGCGCGCGCGCGCAGTCATTCACGGCGCGCCCGTCGCGTCGCCCACCCCGGCCCGCGTCCACTTGAGTCGCTTCCAACGTCACGCCCTTCCGCCCGCCCGCCGCCCATTTGTTGCGGAGGCTGCGAGCGGGCGCGACGCCTGTCGCCAGCCACTTGTCAACACGGCCGGCCCGGGAGCGCCGGTCAAGGAGCCAGCCGGCCGGTACATCTGTGGTGTCTGCTAATTCCAGCGTGGGCGTACCCGAAAATATATAATGAAGTACATCTGTTTCGATGAAATGAAAAGGAAATATGGAAGTTTACCTTGAACGCGTTTTCATAACAACATAACATTTGAACAGACAGGCGTCACAGACAATTCAAATGTATCGGAGAATGAAAATCACGTTTTCCTCGACTACATAACAAACATACTATTAAGAAACTCATTTTTGTTTGTTTTTTTGTTATGGTTATATGAATAATTAATATTGATATCAGTCATATCAATACTTAATTTCGTTGTTATAATATTCATCTCACACATCCTACTTTATAGCCTATCAATAAAACACATGGATTTCCCGTACCGATACGTACTTCGATGAAAAACAACAACAAATATTTAAAAATGTTTGAAAATGAATCATTTTTACCATGCGACACAAGGTTTTGTCAAATTGGAAAGGCCGCATTCCCTTAATGAGAAAGCAGATACATCCGCTTTTAAATTTAACATATTTCTAGGAACGTAACAGAGCACGCTTTGCAAAATGTACCGCGCTGAAAATAACAAACATAACGCGATCCGGAAATCGCAATCATCCCACACGCAATCTAATAAAACTGCTGAAAGCTTCGGTTCACCCCCCCCCGGGCTGTCATTTGGCACCGCCACGCGCGGGGCCGCGCGGCGCGCGTCCAGGTCGCTTCTGCGGAAGGCGCCTCAGCCGGGAGCAGCCCGGCCACGCCACACGACGCCACGCGACGCCACGCGACGCACGCCACGCCACGCCACGCCACGCGACGCCACGCGACGCCACGCGACGCCACGCGACGCACCGCGCCGAAATAGACACGCGCCTGCAAACCACGGGACGGGTGTGGGCGCGTGCGGTCATATGTGTGCGGACGTGTGTGATGCAGACGAGTATATGTCTGTGAGTGAGTAGTCGAGTATGTGTGTGTGGAGGTATATGTGAGCCAGTGTGTGTGTGTGGAGGTGCGTCCCACGCTATCGTGGAAACGACCTGGAGTCGCGCCCGCTTCGTTACGAAATCGCACGGAAATTGGATTTGTGGAAAATCCCGCGAACAACATTCATGGGACACTGAGCGGATGTGGGTGTCACTCAAGTAATACACGCCCACAGCGTAGAATGCATGAGGGATTTGTAGAGATAATTCAGGCAACTATTTTTTCAAACTATTTTATCAAACCAAGTTAATCGTTTTGTTCGATCAGCGATACATCGTTGGTAACACATTAAAAAATAGCAACACAATGTTTTCATGTTCTCAAAAGAACTTTAACTACTTATTTAGTTTTCAGCGTAACTATCATTCAATGCGGAAATTTGATTTCCCACCTATAACACAATATACGATTCAGATGTGAAATCTCCACGCAAATTACAGAGCAAACAATAATTTGATGTAGCCAATTTCAGAAAAATGAAAAATTCATTGTATTCTTAGTACAACAAAAACAAGTAACACAATAATACATCTCTTAAAACTTTCATTGTGAAGCACACATTTTAATATGTATATTATAATAATGTTTATAGTAAACGTATAAAGGTGGCAATAGCCGAAAGGTACCGGGTGATGGTACCCTGAAGACGGGAACCGTCCCTCTGCCCGGGCTGTCGAAGCTTGGGAAGGTCTCCTGGAGTCACTTTTTGGGCATAGTCAGCCAGCTATTGATGTCACGCATTTGGCGCCCTTTACATTCTCCAATAGCATCAACTGTCCACGATACTGTACGCGTGACGACATCACGTTGACCGATAAGTGGCAGTTGTCAGATTGAGGTCTATTGATTTGAAGACAAGGGAAGTATGTGTTTTGATAAATAATATTTTAGCGCATTCGCAGGGTAAGGTTTTCTAATGAGTGGTTCGCCTTCTCTTCAAAGTGTGTGTGTGTGTGCGTGTGTGTGTGTGCGCGTGGGAGTGAGCGTCCCACGCACCCGTGGAACCGGCGCCATCGCCGCCGCGTTACGAAACCTGCGAGGCCGCTGCGTCGGTGCGTGTTGAGAGCTCCGCTGCGACGGCCCATTCAGAGAGCCTTCGAGGGCCCTCGCTTGCCTCCTGCTGCGGCTCGGAACAGACGCGTCGCATCCGCTTGCATTCTAACCTGTGCTATGAATACGCGCTCAATTTTGCGCTTAAGGGTTTAAGAATTGCACAGAAGGACATACGATACAAAAAACTATACTGAACATGAGTTTCATTCACTCCAACATCAGGATAATCATAATGTCCCTGACAACAAAAGAGTTTCTTACTTTTTACCTGCACAGTTATTATAGCTTAATTATTCCGCAAGCAGTGGCAATTTAGTGAATAATATCCACGTACGAATAATTCAGTAATTACTGTAATTCAACAAACTACAAGTGTTTTTAAGAAACGCCTTTAATTTTCTTAACATTTGAGCATAAAGAACTTACATAAGTTCACACAGGGCTAACAAAACTTTCAAATTTCCCTTTAATATCGATCAGAAACAGAAACAGAATAGTCTAACCACAAATCTCTTAACAAAACAACCATAATAATAAGTTGACGCTAATGATAAACTCGGTATTGAAGCAAAGTTTCGTGCGAAATGAGGGTGTGGCCCACGTCCTGCGCTAGAGGGGCCAGCCGCGGCCGCGCCTGCTTGCAGTGCGCTCCGGAGCCGCTCCCGGCCACTTCGTTCTCACGCACATGCTGCGCCTGTCCCCGGCCAGAGAGCGTGCGAGCTCGCTGCAAGACTCCCTGTTTGCGCACGCACTGTTACGCGCTTACGACCTGCGCAGATTCTGCAAACAAAATACAGCAGAGGACGGCGCCACACATTCGGCGTTCGGCGAGTTGCGAGTGACGGCTCGGCCATTCCCGGTAGCCCAGGTGTTCGACGAACGTTCGCTGCCTTCGATCTACCGGAACACAGAACCGACATGCTCCGAGTAGAGCGAGGACCGAATGTTTGGCGCATGAAAGCAACACATCCACACTATTCGGGATACGGCGAGCGCATTCGCAACTCGGCGATTGCTGAAAGTGTGGAGCCGCTACCAATCTTTCGATTCGTTTCACGACCCCTCCTTCCGTCCATGTAGTGCAGACGCCGTCTACATGCCCTCACTTTTCTACTCGGGACGTAGGCGGTAATCCTGCAACTTTCCAATGTGCCTCCTGTGCATTCGGATTGATTGATCGATTGATGTTTTCAGGCACGTCAACTGCTATGGTCATTATCCCGGCTGGAGTAGTGAATGCTTTGTCGTGAGAAGTAGTGATGTTTCTCATCAATGGATGGTGAGATGCTGCGAAGACCTAGATATTAGCTTACGAGGTATTTCAGCGCTTCAGTATCTCCCCCAACGAGGCACTGCCTCAGCCGGGGCGAACTCTGAGTTCCCAACAGGTCTCACACCATTAGTGATAGTGTCGTGCGTAAAGGTATGTGTAGGTGCCGTGCGTATAGGTATGTGTGGATGTGTGTAAGGGTAGAGGATAGGACAAGGAAGAAGGCAAGATAGCGCGCAGTTCCATGGCCCCATTTATTAGAGTATTACTCTTGCATTTGGCTGGTTTTGATTGGAGAAACCACGGAAAATTAGCAATCACAGCATCAAGCCGGTATGATTCTCTTTCACATCACTTGAATTCGACCTATGACGCTACTCGATAGTCCGCCGTCGCAAGGACTCCATCCTAGATCCTCCAGGTCAGAGTCACCGCGGAGACAGCGGTGCGTTTGGAAGAAAATCCTGCGTCATTTCCCCAAGCGCGCTCGCCCGGCGCGAGGCATCGCGGGCAGGAGTCGCGACTTGTGGGTCGGCGCATGCGGCAGGTAAGCGGCGTGGCGGCGGCCGCGGGGCGCGACTTGCGGGGCACCGTGTGGCTTGCGTGTGCCAGGCTCACGACCGGCAGCCTCCCGGCGGCCGCCGCGCCGCTCTCCGCCCCCTCCCCGCCGGCCCCGCGCCGCCCCACCGCCGGCCACCGCCGGCCGCCGCCGACCGCCGCCGACCGCTCGGGCCGCTGCCGGTCGCGCGCCGCGCGGCCCCCCGCTCCCGCCCCGCGCTCCCCACCGCCCCAAACCCGCTCCCGCGACCCGCGCGCGCGCGCAGGCCTGCCAACTAAACCAACGACTCCTAGCAGCTCCAGCCTCTGCCGCCGCCAACGCCGTCGTCGATCACTGCCCTCTTGCTCCGCACCTGCACCGCCCGCTCGGCCAGCCTGCTGGAGTACGCCCGGACAAAGGACGCCTCACGCGCGCTTTTCTTCGCTCCAAACAGAGTTTACTTCTCTTCACGCGAATGCGCAATAGAAAAAACAAGCAAATATTTAACAGTACGAGGATTTAGCGCAAAGAAAGAATGCTTTTATTAGAAGTTTGTAACAGTAGAATTGATTCGTTCATTAACGCATTTGTCACGTTTATTTGGATTAGTCGACCTCGATAATAAAATTGTTGCTACGTTTCGTGAAGAAAAAAAGACAAAAGGCGTACTTCATTTTCTTAAAGCGATAATCTATTGGTTTCAAAGTGTTTGCAAAATTTATACTTCTAATGAGGATATTCCGAAATGAAATTATCAGTGAAAAATAATACAAAAGAAACTATAAGGTTGAAAATATTAAGAACGAAAATATTGAGAGATAATGAGAATCTTATTAATAAACGAGGTAATTAAAACCCACCTGAGCTCACAAATGGTAGCATGCAAAGTGAAAGGAGATGCAAGGTGAACGCAGTGCCACTGGAAACAAAGTGGTACAAGAGTAGAGGTAAGGAGGTAGCGCTGCCCACCCAGTATCGCCTTTTCGGCCACTGTGGCCGGCGGCTGCTGCTCCCAGCCTCATTAGCTCCTCCAAGGCTGCCAAACCTCGGGCCCTCCCCTGCGCGCCTCCTTCGGCGGCGGGCGAGCCGGAGCGGGCGGGCGCCGGTGGCTTTTAAAAGCGCGCCAGGTAATGGGGCGCGTAACGAAGCCCTAGCCCTCCCCCTCCGCCCCCACCCCCGCCACTCGCGCAGGCCGCCCTGCGTGGGCGCAGGCAAGGGCGGTGGCGGGGACAGGGGCTCAAGAGTGAGCGCGGGCCAAGGAGGAGAACAAAGCGACGCCCGCAGCGGCGATTGGGTGACGATGGCCCCGCTGACAGAGGTCACGACGGCAGTCGCCACAAGTGGCCCACCGACGGTTTCACAGGAGCGGAACAGGGAAGAACGGAAGACAAGAGATTGCAACGACGTCAAGAAAGAGACAGAGATATAATGCTCGCAAGTCAAATAATTTATCTGAAACGGAGGAAGGTGTAAAAAATGGTAAATTACGAAATAATAACTAAAAATAATTAAAAAATATTGAAACAAACTTAAACAAAAAACGAGAAATTATGAGAAAGAACAACAAATGAATTAAAAATAAGAGAAAATTTAATACCAGAAAAAATAATAATGGAATACAAGTAAATCGAGAAATAGAATAAATGGGTGAACAATTGGTAGCGGAAATGGGAAAGAAAATAATACTAGAAAAATGAGGAGCAAAGAGGGCAAAGCCTGGAGAAAGATAAAGAGGAAAGTAAAACGGCAGAAAGCATAATGAAATAATAAAAATATCTATATGGAATGAGACCGCAAAACATGGACAACACATTATTATTGCAGATTAAGAAGTAAATAATTTTGGGGGCGGTCAAGGCAGCAGTGCCCGCACGAAACCGTGCTCAACTGACTGCGGTAGCGTAAAAAAGGCAGATGGCCAGCGGGCGAGCGATCAGGCCATCAGCCGAGCAAGTGAAGGACCGAGCTGGCGGGAAGGCCATGCTGCAAAGCAACGCACGGGCGGCAAGGGAGAAGAATCAGGAAGACAGAAGGGGGCGATACCAACGGGCGAATTGGCGATAGTCAATACGTGAACAGGCGACCGAGTAACAAAGCGGGGTGCTGACTTGGCATGCCCTAACCCAGCGCTTATCTGCGGGCAACCGATTCAGCCCGCAACTAGACAGACTCGTCGAACCGTCGCCGGAAGTGTGGATCCAGTTCGTGCGACTGATCAGCGGAGGGGCTGGGCGAGGGGCGAGGGGCGAAGTGGGCGAAGTGGGCGATGGCGCGTCGCGCCGTCTGCGTGAACGCCCCCGGCCGCTGCGGCCGCCGCTTCCAGGAACGCTCACCTCACCTCGCCTCGCTGCAGACGGCAGGCGCTCACCCGCCGCCGACGCCACGCCGCTTTTTGTCACGCCTATTACTGGCGGCCCGCCAAGGGGCGTGGCCCCGGGGACCATGGGAACCGGTGCCTCCCCCCACCCCACCCCCCGCACCGACGTCTCATCTTCATTACTCGGAAATTGTTACCCTTACTGTATGCGATACGCAGAAGGTAACGCTAGCTATATATGTAACAGATTCCAAAATTCTTTATTCGTTCGTTTCTATGGCGTTCGGTTTTCACGAAATACACATACCAACAATAGTTCGTTATTTTCAAACGTTCGTCACATACTGACGGAAAACTCAAGAGCAATCTATGGACAGCATTTGAGAATTTGATGTATACTATCGCGAATTTGAGACAGATGTTTAGCAATAGTATTCTACATTTCACGAAGAAAATTTACGTGTAGGGGAAATTCACACATTAAGTCGAGTATTTATTGTTCATCACTAAAAGTGGCGATGAGGTAGTGTCACTTACTAAAAATGGGATATAGCCTACAATGTAACCATTAATAAATCAATAAACTCGTCTTCATCATCATCATCATCATCATCATCATCATTATTATTATTATTATTATTATTTTATTATTATTATTATTATTATTTATTATTATTATTATTATTATTTATCAAGATCAGGAGAAAACCTCTTGAAACAAGCGGTCATCGCTTCCCGTTGATCCACCGGCACACGACGAATGACTAATGATGCTAATGCAAAACAAACAGTAAGCTGGGCCCGCCGCCTTTTAAACATCCCATCGCCTCGCAACAGCTCCCACGCAGCTCCCGCCTCAGCCGGCCGAGGAGGCCGAGAGTGGCCACGCCCACGCGGGGCCCGGCCTGCGGCTGTCAGCGGCGGCGACAGAAGCTGCTGGAGGAGCGAATGCGGGCGACCTGCAGGGGAGCGGTCCGCGCCATAGCTTTCGGTCATTGAGCACCGGACTGCAATTCTTGCCTCTCAATGTGGAACTTGTTTGAATGTTTGCCCTGCATCTCCTTCTACCTATATTCCTCGCAATGTGTATCATATAAACGTCACGGTTTCTCATCCGTTTTAATTAATTCTACATTGACAATTAAAAGGATCAGGAGGATTATAAGGCTGATGAAGGTGAGGAGAACGTAAGGCAAACAAAATGTATAAAATACAAAAAAAACTATATTAGTAATTACATGGCGTCTTTTCGGAAATATATTTGTACGTCCTGTATACATTGTAGAACGTTAATGGAAAGAATATCAAAGAACATGCAAGGAAACCGAAAAGCGCTTATATGCGAATAAAAGCGGCAATGTATATCGTAAGAAAATTCAATTGTTGATAAACGGTTTCCAAAAATATATATAACTTCTATTGTGGAGTAGAAAAAACGAAGAGGGAAAATGTGCAATTGAGGAGGGTATTTCCAAAGTGACGTATCTGCAAGAAATACAATTTTCCAGGAAGGGAAAGTACTCAAATGTTGGCTTTTAGTTCAACATATGGTTTCAGGATACCGTTAAGAAGAGGAGAAACACCAGTTTCGAAAATATTATTTGGTAGAATGAGGAAAGAGCGCCTTAAAAATAAAATTTACGCCAAACTAGAAAACAAACGGTTATGGAAATAAATCACTTCGGAAATAAGCCCTTCGATTAGGCCAAAGCAAGTAGAGCGGCAGCCTCGGCGGTGGTCGAAAGGTGCAATGCATCGAGCGCAGTGGGGTGGGGTGCGCGAATGAAGTCGGCAGCCGCGCCTTGGCGTTTACGGCGGCGGGCAGTGGTGCGCGCGGTTGCCGCAAATGCGCCGCTGCATTAGGAACAGCGAGGGCGGAGCGCGGCGGGGCGGGGCGGGCGGGCGGGCAGGGCGCGGCGGGTGGGGCGGGGAGGGGCGCGGCGGGGTGGGGCGGGGCGGGGCGAGGCGTGGGCGGGGTCGGGGCGATGATGGAGGCGGGCGGGGCGGGGCGAGGGCCGAGGCGACGAGTTGGGCGGGTGGAACACCAACAGTCAAAGGGAAGAACGTTCGCTCAAGCAAATAAATGCCCTTCAACATGGCTGCTTCAACGGATCCTTTTTTTAGGGGGGGGGAAGAGTTCAGTGCAACATTATCCCAAAACAATGTACCCGATATTTATTAAAGAGCGAAATTTTGGAAAGAGGACGAATTGAAAGTTGTCATAATGAAGGAAATGAAATTTAATGACTGTTTTTCATTTTTATTGGTAGAGTCATTATGTGAAATATTCCTACATTTTTATAAACACAAACTCAAGTCCTTTATAGTAAACATCTATTCTGAAAAGTTTGTTCAGTTATGAAAAATTCAATTCCAAGAATTCTTTATAGAGATTTTAAGAAAAGTTGTAATAACATTAAAAACCTTATTGCTTTTATCTGCCTGAGGCGAAACACTTTTGAGTCAACAACACTCTCCAAAATTGAAACACGCAAAAATTACGCTTTTGTAGTCTCAAGAAACATTGTAGGAGCTAATAGTGAAATGTGTCTGAGAATTCGCAGAATCACAATTTCTCCCTTCACAAAACTCGGGAGAAAATGAAAGCAATATGGACAAGTTTAAAATATTCAGCGTAACATAAAGCTGTTCTCGAATCGAGGCAGGTCAGCGGCTTTACGAGGAAAGCGCGGGTGAGGTGAGATAGGGAGGGCGAGAGGGGATGCGGGCAGTGAAGAGTTGTGCGCAGGGGGCGACTGGGAGGCAGGAGGGGGGAGACAGAGAGGAAAGGGCAAGGGTGGAGGGAGGGGCGACGAGGGAGGGGAGTGGTAGAGGGGAGAAGAGGGAGACAGAGAGGAAAGGGCGAAGGGTGGAGGTGGGAGGGGCGACGAGGGAGGGGAGCGGTTCAGGAGAGAAGAGGAGAGGTGCAGGTGACCCTACGTGGCATCGCAGACGCTGGCGCAGATGTGGAGGCGAGAGCAAGAGGGAGCACGAAACATCAGGAAGAAACGAGTCGACTTTTCATGAAGGACGTGGAGTTGCAAACGCTGTAGAAATAGGACGCGCCGGTTATAACGGAGAAGCTTCTGTAGGTGGTCTGGGAAGTGGGCAAGGTTTATAGAAAGAAGAGGGAAAATATACAAGTTAGACTCTGTTGGAAGGAAGTGATCATCAAAGGGGAACATGCTTGGCAGGCATAGAAGGTAAAGCGGGACGCAGTTAGGATTCGTGTAGGAAAGATAAAAATATAACTAATGGAAAGCGACGGTGAAGAACATAAGGGCTGATGATTGTAAGTGTAATGAGAAATGGAACAACAGAAGCTTGATAAGTGACAGTAGAATGTAACACGGAATGCACACTCGCGGTTTTTAATTACGCAAGCTATAAAGTCGCAGATGGCGTCTGAAATAACAGAGTCAAATACTTGGAAGCGGAGCCCTGTGAGAGAGCGTGGCAGTGGAGAGAAGGGCAACGGAGCGCGGGCGCCGAGGGCTCCGGGCGTGGGCGTGGGCGCGCGCCCTCGTGAAAGGCGCCCTGCAGGGGAGTTGGGATTCCGAGGAAGCGGAGCGTGGAGTGCCCTGCCGCCCGTGCGCTCAGCAGTCCAAGGCGCGCGCCCTAATCTCTCGGGGAGGAGCGGGGCGAGGCCAAGAGCATCGGAGGGAGGAGGGGCAAGGTGGTGACGGTCGCGAGGAGGGACGAGAAGCGGGTTGGCCGACCGCTGAGGGGCGGCGTGGGACGGGGCGGGGCGGAAAGGAGCGGGGAGGGGGAGGGTCGGAGGGAGGAGAGACAAGTAGGGGCGTAGGAAGCGAGGAGGGACGGATCTGAACGGGGAGCGTTGGAGCGGGTAGGGGGCGGAGAGAGGAGGTGGGGCGCGGGGCGGCGAGCGCGTGCTGTGGCCTCCGGACCAGCCGCCGAGGGCAGCAGGCGCTGCGCGGCGCAGCACCGTCATCTGCACCGCCCGGACTTCGCCGCTTGCTCCTGAGGGCGTCTGCGCCAGAGATCGATGGTGGAGGGGACGCAGAAATGGGAAGGGGAGGACCTGCAGAGGTCTACGGGAGATCTGCTCCGAGAACGAGAAGTGCAGAGAGAACACACGCAACATGTCACCAGTAAAGAGGGCTGGCGTCGAGCATATGAGGGGTAAAAATACAGTACAAAATGAAGAATTAGCGATGAGTCAGATGATTGTAGTCGATACTGACTAGACAGAAACACTGACAGATTGGAAGGATTGGAATAAAACGACGATAAATACAAATTGGCACAAACTACGATAGGAATGTTAATGGTTCTGACGCTCTTGTTTTAGATTGAGGTAATGATCACGTATTACTGAAAGGCTTTGTAAGTGTAAAAAAAAACTATTTAAATTGACGCTCAATAATTCTCCCCTCACAAGAGGCACACACATAAACAACCAATCGACAACACTTGGAATGGTAATATAATTTGATATATCAAGACGTTGAAGTGGCACTTTTTCGATGTGATTCAGCAATCAACGTGGGGTGAAGCGAAACGCTCTCGCGTTCTCGGCTTATGCTCCAGCTACGAAATATTTCACGCAATAAATTATACGTCAAAATTCCCCTACAGAGGCGAGCGTAACAAAAACAATTAAATTCATACAATTTCGAAGACGTGTATCGATTAAAAAAATAGTAAAATTTGCCCCAACGGCGCGCAGTGAGTGAGCATTAGTCGGGGGTCTTTAGCTAATACGGATAGCACTGCGGCGAGCGGCTGCGGCAGAGAGCGAGTGGGCGGCGGCGCTGCGTTCCCAGAAGCGATACACGCCCCACTCCGCCAGTGCTGGCGCTGCCTGTTCAATACGCACCGCCCCGCACACGTCAGCAGCGGCGACGGCGGGACAGGCGATCCAACAGCTTAACCGTTGATAAGGCACAAGACGGGCAGTTACAGCGTACAATGCTAACATCTCTAGGAAGCCCACAAGTATTTCGAGGAATTCTTTCTCTTACGGTATGTCATTACCGCGTTTAATTTTGTGAGAATTCATGCAATGAAGAGTCCCCCCGAAATTATACATAGCTTTCTCGTAAATATTTTATACCTTCAAAGAGTACGAAGAAGACACAAGCGGAATAGAAAAGGATTCGTATTGCGAGAATTTCAACAAACGCAGCGTTTGCAATTACCCCCTTTGAGAAACAATGAAAACTTTGAGTAGATGCAATTATTTTTCTCATTTAGATGAAGGTATCAGAGTTTTGGAATTGGATCTATGGTAGTCATCTTTGGCCAGTGAAAGACCCGCAAAGCGTCCATTTCTCTAAAAAAAACCTGTTGTAAAAAAGATACTTCTTCGAAATATCGACAAATGGTAGGTTCTCGGAAACTACAGAATGGACATATAAATCACTGAAGTATACGGTACTCAAAACGTAAGCTGAGATGTCTACAAAGCAGAAGAAACCAAAACAAACGTGACTCTGGGTGATTAGTGGCTACTCTTCCGCTTTTCTACAGTTACTCGCAAATGGCAGGTTTGAGATAAAAACATTTCTGCATTTTAACTTAGCAATTATCCTTTGCAGCGCTAGAGCGCGCGCGGCGGTGCCGTCGGCGTCAAAAACACACAACACGGAAGCTCCCGGGGAGGCGCCGAAGCCGTTCTTGTTTGTGTACCAGTTCAGGACCCTGTGGAACACCCACTCGTAAAACGCACCTCCACTCCGCCTCAGCTACACGAGCGATCTACTTTCCGGGAACTGGGTGTTAAACACTGAAGAACGGTACTGAAGACGTTCTTTAACATCCTCAGTAGACAATCTTTCGAAAATAACCAGGATTAAAATACATAGATTTTCTTAAAATATACATGGAAGCGAGTAAATCAGAAATATGATTTCTGATTTACATCAACTCCACAAAAACAATATAAATATGTCAGATAAACAACTAAATGTACAGAATGACGCACTTTTAAGCACTGAAGTTTCCCGCAAACCTAAAGTATATTCTAAAAACTCAATCGCTGTATTGTGAAACTAAATCTCCGATTAAATACTTTTCCGTCCACTACATTGGTCAACGCTAAAAAACAATTTTGTGATAGCGGCGCGTGGGAAAACATCACGGTTGGTGCGTGGGGTCGGCGCCTGGAAAAGAATAAAAGCAACGCGACGCGCCACGCGTCGAATCCGCGCGACTCGCTCGGTGACAGCGCGCGCCCGGGGTCGGGGTCCGCGCGCAGGCGCCGGCGGCGGCCGAGGCTTCGGAGCAAAACTCGCTCGATCGCGTCGTAAAGTGAGGCTCCTGCGGCGGGAGCGGAGGCGCGGGGTGGGGGCGGGGGAGGAGGAGCGCGGACGTGAGAACCAGCGTGGGACCGGTTGCGCGCCCCGAGGCGCCCCCGCGCCGCCGCCGCCGCCGCCATCGCCTCCGACGCCACTTGGGGACGACGCTTCGCTCAGCAGCCCGTTTCCACGCCGCCTTCGTTGTGGTTTTATGTCAGCATTTTCATAATAACGCCGGTAGAGGTGGCTCAGGACATCAACTGATGTCACTGCATTGCCTCTGACCGGGAGGCCGTAGGTTCGAGTCCGAACGGTGGCAGTATTTTCGACACTAGTTTGTTAGTTAGGTCTAATTCAATCGCTCTCCGGAGGAGAATTCTAGCGCCCGGCAGCTCTGATCGGTATTTTCCGTGTTTCTCCGATCAACATCAGGCGAATGCCAGACCAGTATCCTAACAAACGGGCCACGGACCGAGCGCGATCTTTCCTTCCTCTTTCTTGTCCTATCCTCACCCTTTACTTACACATATACTAACATACTACCGTACCATATGCCGGTCGGGAGCTTAGAACTTGTTTTGGCTGGGGTTGTGGGGCTGGTGGGAGATGCCTGTTTGGGGAAAATCTTGCTAGCCCACTGTAGGTCGGCGCAGAATCTCTCCATCCAGCGGGGAACGATCACCGCCACCTCCAGAGAACAAACATGCACTTCACTTATGGGACTAATGATCTTAGCCGTTGGCGCGCCCGGAATCATTATTAATAAAATCGTTGTGGTTGCTCTGGGTAGCGTTTTATGTAATGTGAGCATTTTCAAAATCGTCGCGGCGATTGTCACCATCCTCATTCCTGACGTCCCTATAGATTGTGAAATGTCACACACGAATCACGGAGATCCTAATAATTATGAGATCGTGACCAAGAATATGAAGCCAACGTTTTATAAATTTTGTAACATCTTTCGAAATGAATACTGACATTGGATGCCCAGCAATCAACTATTATAGTACTCTTGAAATCTTTACGGTTAGACAACATTGCCACAACATCAACGTAGTTTGCTGTGTATCGCCATGATAACCATCTTCAAATCGTCGATGTCGTTGCAGACACTCCCTCCATCTACCGGCGTTATAGGTATTTCATCGCGTGTTCTCTTCATCACAGCTTTCGCAGTTCCTCTTCTTGTAGAGTCTTAGTTGCATCATTAACACAAGCACTGTAGTTGTCATTGTCGCCACTGTTATTTGCATCATTACTTGTTGGCCGTTCCAGTACCCTTGCAGTTTTCTTGTCATATATCGCCACGGCGAATGTTAAGATTGTTGCTGTCTAACCTGCATTCCTGGTAGGTTGTGTCGTCGTGTAACTAGTAGTATTTATGGTAATTATAGCTGCCAACAATCTCGTTAGTCTAGCCTATGTCACTGATGGCATTGCAAGTTTTTCTATAAAATGCTAACTTCACGAAGGAAATTTGATCTCGATCATTTCAACTTGATCACTAAATTCCGTGGTGGTAGCCGATATCTCGTGGTATTTAATGTTGTAGGTATAAGGATAATCAAATCACAATAGTAAGAAATAAATAGTATTTATTAATTTTTTGCCCAGAAGTACCTTTCGATCATTAAAATAGACGGCCAATAATAGTTGGAACAACCAGATTCAAATCAATTCCGTAGTAACCATATATGCTTATTTGCTATTGCTCATTGGTATTTCCCGGAAATGAAGACAAGAGAGTTAGTGTTGAGCAAGTGTATGAGAATAGTAGGATATGACAAGAATAGTACGAAAATGGTAGGCAGTAAATTATGTGGTAGCCATCCATCATCAACTAAAACCATTCCATTCCCCACCTCATAAAACAGTACAAGGCGTTTAAGATTTGCTCGTGAACGGTGAAGTAGCCTCAACACCCGATAATTCTTCGTCTCCACCTTCCCTACACGTCATACATGATCGTACAAATCTTAAGTAAGGAAAAATAAAATGTTAACAATATTGAATTAAAAAAAAAAATTTAATAAACTACTGATTATTGAGGGCATTTCGATTCACACGATTATTTATGGTATTTCGATTCACAACATCGTTCGAAAGTAAGGTATTGTAGAAATGGTAAACTCTTGGTTTCCAGAATTTAAAAGGAAGTCTGGTGCCAAGGTCCAAGATGAAAAGAAGAAACGAGTACTCTTAATTGAAATTAAAGAATGTTTTCAGTTTTAATTGTTATTGTGTTCTCAACTAGGGATGGATTTCATCAAATAAATTATATTAATTAAAAACCGGTAATCTTTTTTAAAGTAATTAGTTTCAGCGAAATAAATATAGGGATGATTGAAACACAATGACCGGTTCTTAGAAAAGCCGAATGAACCGTTGCAATCACTACACACAGCAACAGCATTCGGAAAACGCGGAGTTCGTTGATTCAGATTAGCACAATAACACAATGTATAATCTTCTCACCCGACAGAACAGACTGGCCGCATTCAAGAACCAAAAAGAAATGATCAAAACTGAAGGCATAATGGAGATTATTAATATTCGTTTCAGATAGATTGAAAGTCCAACATACACATTACCGCACAGTTCCAATTCTTCTGATAAACGGAGTGGCATAATCGGAGGTGCCAAGGAACGCGCTACTCTCTGTATTTAGTTACTCTAGGAAGACAGTCATTACAGCGCCCTCTACCAGCACCGCAGTGAAGCTCCGCTCCGTTCCCTTCCCACGCACGGGAAGCAGACAGCGACGAACTGGACTCCGCCAGCGGTGACGCGGCGTTCGCCCCGCGCAAATGCAGGCGGCCGCTTCATGGCGGCGCGGAGCATGCCCAGCGCGCATTTTATGCTGCACCGTCTCAAGGTCAGGTCTGAACTGCGTTCGCCTGCATTCGTGATCGAATGTAAAACGCAGCAGATGTGGAGGGCAAGTCTGCAAATGAACTGGTTTCGCGCATATCTTTCTTTCCACAGAAGACCTGTTAACAAGCACATTCTCAAAACTCATGGATAACTGCAAACTTCCTGAGACAAAATTTCAAAAAATAGTATTCGAAAGTGCACTTTGAACTCCGATGATTAAATGCTGTACCTTAATGGGTTTGAAGACAGTTCATTCAAGGATCTTCGATGGTAGAAATTTGGGCAAGAGGACGATCACCTCAAGAAACCCTTTTCCCCTTCTGCCTCGTCTGTGGGAGTGTTCTCAACGCGTCTCCAGGGAGCAACCACACGCGTGAGTCACCAGTGCGACTCTCGCTCTCCTCCCCCGCACTTCCGCTGCACTCTTCGCGTCCCACCCGCTGCACGTAGCAAACGACACTCCCCTCGCCGTGCTCGCACTTCGGGGTCCTTGCCTCCGCCGTTCGCATCCTTCCAACCCGAGGTAACCACCCCCGCCGCCCCAGGGAAGAACGAGAGCAGTTGCCTGTAACCGTCCCCCGATGCAGCACATAGCCCAGCTCTGTGCCAAAGCCTCTGCAACCGGTACGCTCCATCCTCCCCTCACCCCACCCGCCACCTACCGCACGGAAGAACGACGCCGCAGGGACGGAGGCTGGGACAGGGAAAGGAGGCGAGGAAAGGAGGTGCGTGAATATGGGGAATAGCGGGCGCTCCACGCGAGGCGTGGTCGGGGACGTGATTGGGGACATGATCGGGACATGTTCGGAGACATGGTCGGGAGATGATCGGGAGATGGTCGGGGACATGGCCGGTGACATGGTCGGGAACATGGTCAGGAACATGGCCGGGGACATGGCCGTGGACATGGCCGGGGACATGGCTGGTGACATGGTCGGAAACACGGCCGTGGACACGGTCGAGGGCAAGGTCGCGGACATGGTCGGGGACATGGTCGGGGACATGGTCGGCGACATGGTCGGAGACATGGTCGGAGACATGGTCGGGACATGGTCGGGGACATGTCGGGAACATGGTCGGGAACATGGTCGGAGCCATGGCCGGGGACATGGCCGGGGACATGGCCAAGGACATGGCCAGGGACATAGCCGGGGACACGGCCGTCTGGCGGCGGGGACAGGCCGGGGACATGGTCGGGGACATGGTCGGGGACATGGTCGGAGCCACGGCCGTGGACATGGTCGAGGGCGTGGTCGGGAATGGTCGGGGGGGGGCGGGGGGGGGGGGGCCGGGGGGCGTGTCGGGTGGGGGGGAAGAGCGGAACACAAAAAGCGCGCGTCACGATCCGCGCCGCTTCACCTTGACGACAATTCGTTGCCCCCTGGAGGCGGCCAAGCGGCAGACGACGCGCACGAAAGAGGGCGGACGAAGCAGAGGAGCAGGAGGAAGCGGTGGACCGGAACGGAGGAAGCTACTCGGGAGGAGGCCCAGCGCTGCGCCGTGCAAATGGAGACTCCCCTTTCGCGGAACAGCCCAGCGGCGCCTCGCACTCGACTCCGCCGCGCTGGACGCCAGGGATCGGGGCCGATGACTCAATGGCTGCTTCACCAGCTGCTGTCGCAATATCTCACCTCACATAATGGCACTCCGTGGAGACGCTAATTTATCTTCTCATTTCTATCAATTGCATTCTGACACTTTGGAAATTACCCCCACTCTTCTTTTCACTAATTCTAATTTGCATCCGGTATTATAATTGGAATATCAATTATTTGACAATTTTCCATGTAAGGAAATGGTAAATTTTAGAAAGAATTTTTCTGACATTTACTATTCGACTCAGCACAATAATTTTATTTTTTCTTCCTTTAACGCCATAAAATAACTTCTCGATTGAGGAAAATTTTTCTCAAATATCCCATCGCTTATATTTAATTCAAAAGACATCTTTTCAAAATTGTAAAATTGAATAGGATGTAATATATAATGATTATGTTCAATTGCAACTTACAATTTAATTTTAAATGCCCACTTGTATTGTTCGTCACCTAATGACTTAACTAATAACACTCGCACTAGTGTTCGTGCTGCTCGTGCCAGAAGCGGCTCCTCGCCCTGGTATTCATAGCCGTCGCCGGTTCTCGCGACTCCTCAGACTTGCTCAGCATCCTCTCTGCCGCCGCCGCCGCCGCCGCCGCTGCCCGCTTCCGCCGCCGCGGGCGCGCTCGCGAAACCGAAAGTGGCCCGACGGGCGTCGAGCGGAGCGGAGAGGAGTCTGCTGGCCAGGGGCGGGGAGGAAGAGAAGCGCGAGGTGGACCGACGGGCGTCGGAGGAGGTGCAGAGGAACGGGCTGGCCCGACGCGCGTGGAGAGCAGAGAAGAGCGGAGGGGAGGAGAAGGGCGGGGAGGCAGAGGCAGGCAGGGCGAGTGGCGGTAGCGGCATCGCGCAGGACGGGGAGGGAGGGGCTGGGAGGCGGGAGCGGGGAGGGGGAGAGGGATGTGTGTGTGTCGTGGCGTGTTGCGCGCTCCGCTGATCCTGCAGCGCCGGCTAATGTGCGTCCGCTCGAGTGGCCATCGACAAATCCCTCGCCCACACTCCGATTACCCCACACTTTGACTCATCTACGCGTTCCCTCCCTCGCTTATACATTTTTGGTTCTTTTATTCATCTTTGTATTTTCTTATTATTCTTGCAGACTATTTTATCTTCAATTTAGCGAATATTGCTCTTATCTAAATTTTTTTTTATTAGGTTTTTTTTTATCACCTTCGGTCTATATTACCTCACCTTTCATGATTCTGGTACTCAGCAACTTCGTTTCTTCACCTATTGTAGTTTCTTCCCTTATTATACATTATTGTTATTGCTTTCATTTGCTCTTTCTGTTTATCTTCATCGCCATCACAGGTCTATTTAACTTCTCATTCAGCCTGGCACACAAACTCCTGCTTTTTCAGTTCATTCTCAATCTCGACTCATTAACACTCACTTTCTTCTGCAGAGAACGTCTTAGACCCCCAATTGACTTCCCGTCTTACACTCACTACGTCCGTTTTGCTGCCGATGTTTTCATCCACCCCTTTCCATCTTTCCCGAGTTAGCTCTCCAACGCCGCCATTTCCTTCTTGTTCGCCCCCGATCTTGCCATCGTCTTCGCCTGCATCATGCCCGCGGGGAGGGCCCTCAAGACAGGGCGTCAAATTTCAACAGCCAACGCTTTCTCGGAGGCGCCGAGTGAATCTCAGAGCGACGACCCTTGGCAGCGGCCAGCGCAGGCCCTGCTCGTATTGCCGAAATAGAAAAGGGCGGATGAAGCCGGCGTCAGTTTAAACTCAAAGCCGACACCGTGATAAAAATGTATTTTGAAGTACCAATGAAATAGAAAAATGACACATTTGTTAGTAGATGAACAACGCGTTGGACATTCATCCGAAGGAAAATCATCATGATTCATAAATTACCAAATGGTATGTGAATGTTTTAGGCAGTCAAAATACGTGTTATCAGTAAAACCGGGGAGTACACTAGCTGCAAATTAACTGCAAACTGGAATAATATAAAGAGGTATCTGTAAGAAAATAAATATCTGTGTCAACACATTATGACGTAATGGAACGTGCTAAAGATTTGATTTTTATATTAGATAATATCAAGCTCTGAATGAGAATACCAGTACTTGAAGACTTTCACAGTCGCAATTACCGCCCAGTTTTTTTCTATTGCGAATCGCTGACTGGACGGTTCGCATCCGGCGACTGTGCTTTTACCTTCGGAATTTTATCTCCGCATCTCTTTCAACGTCCACTAATTTACCCTCATTTCCTACCGTCGTCGTTTACATTCCAAAGCCCAACATCCAGAAGCGCGTTCTTCTACTCAGAAGCAGCTCCCCTCCAAATCTTGACCTCCTTTGCGCCGACCGTGCCGCGCCTTCTACCGTCCTCCTACTCCTCCCCTGCTTGCCGTCCCCGGCGCGTCCTCGCTCATCCCGGATGCGCGAATCTCGAGAGCGTCTGGTAGTGCAAAGCGCGACCGGATCCCTGCACCCGTTGCGGCGGCGGACGCTTGCAACAGAGCCCTCCAATCCGCCACCCACTACGAGATAGATGCTGCGATGAGATTGGTCGCACAAAAAGCAATCCCGAGCAAACGACGCCACTTCCATAACTTATATATAACGAAGGCTATATGCTTTACATCACGGAACTACATACCACTGAATATTTCGTTCTAAGCGAATGCCTGCGGGTAATGTTTAGAAATGAGCCTGCTAACATTGTCGATTAGCAATGACAGTCGGAGACCGTAAATCAACACTTGGACTGTTGCAGAGAATACATAGTACAAACGTCATTCCGATGATGAAGGGGAAATGTAATCGTTCAAGTTACAGATCATATGTAAAATTAAACCGAAGGAGAATGAAAAAACAGTCTGATATATCGACGAATTTAAGTTTATATGTTCCAGAAATCGACTCCCCACTGTAGTTTTGAGCCTACAAGTATGGATAATCATGCTCTTCCTATGGAACGATCACATAACCATCTACAAAGGCTGCTGATTTTGTTTTGCCTTAGAAGAAGGCAAGGGCGTGCTTTGGCTCCTCGCAGGGTGTTCGTGGCAGCGCCCTTCGCGCCGGCCGCCGCGATCTCCATGCAGCCGGAGCCGTGCATTTCGCGACCCAATCCCCAACATCCTGCTGGCCCCCTCTGGCGGCGCGGCGCGGCGCGGCCCGGCCGGTCTTATTATCGGAGCCCGCGCTTCGCCCGCCCTTCGCGATGAACTCAGCGCTGGGAAGGTGCTGACGTCACGTCCGGTGGAGCGTTTCCTGCGCGCGCCGCCGGCGGCGGGCCCGGTCCGGTTCGCGGCCCGGCGCGGTCCGCCGCCCCGCCCCTCCACCGCCGCCGCCGCTGCAGATGCTGCCGACCGAGAGGACGGCCTCTCCCGGCGCGAGCCCTGGCGAGGGCAGCATCAAAGGGAATTGCCAGCGCACGAGCCCTTTTCATGGCCCAAACACCGGGTGCCTTGAGCACGTCCACGCCAAGATCCGAGGGGCTCTGCCGGACGAAAGAGCATAAGCTACAACCCCCACAGGTGGTGTTCTATTACTTACCTAATAAGCCCCTTGAAAGGTAATTCACACGCTTGCTCAGTTCCCACCCTTAAAACTCTCCTCTCAAACACTGTTATTCTCTTCTTGCGTACTCACAATGTATTTTCATTCCTGGGAATTCAATGAATCACTCGCACAACGTGCCACAATGCAGCAGAAATAATTTCCTCTAAAAGGAGAACGTAATATACAAACTTCTAAAGAAGCGAAGAACAAACTTCTGCATGTGGAGCGAATGTAAACCCGGAAGATGAAAATTCCCGTAGAAAAATACAGGGTCTAGATGAAACAAAGCTGTTCCTGCACAAACGCTGAGTCGAACGCGGTAGTCTGATTCACTTCCGCCAATTTTACGCGTGCTTGTGTGCCACTTACAGCTGCAAGGGTCGTCTAGCGGAACAATGCGGAATAAGAGGAAATGCGCAATGAAGGCGACATCTGTTGCTCAACGGCCACAAACATCCAGTTCGGAGGGAGGGAAATGAATGTGAAGATGAAAGTAATGAAAAACTCTCACCAGATCTGCTACGGCAGCAACGCCACAGAGCGGAATCCGCTAGTTCTGGTTCATCTCTTACCTGAAACACATAAATAAACATGTGGAATTACTACATGATAAGTCATGCTTCAGGGAAAAGAAGAAAATTAACCATTTATTAATAAAACTAAATCTCTAGTTTATTGAAGTAAATTGGCTGTTTTATAACCTTATTCACAATATTACGCCCAGGTATACAATTTGTTATTTTATGTCATTTTAAACAATCAATAGTGTTGTAACTCTCCAATAGAGCAACGTGCCAATAGCAGTGAAACTTCAATAGTGTCTCCTGCAATAATAACCTAATAGGGAACTGCAATAAGAGCCAAGCCGTCTATTCCAAACCAGCTTCTGCTCCATCATAAAACACAAGACGTTCCCATCTGCTTTTCCAGTCACTTTCCCACATTCCCACCACTCTCTCCCGGATCTTCGTAAGCGCCTCCAATATATCCAGCAGCAACCGCTACCTCCCCTCCGCTCTTCCCATCTCGCTGCCAGCCATCCGGACGCGCGTGTTGCTTGCCGCCCGCCGCCCGCCGCCCGCCGCCCGCCGCCCGCCGCCCGCCGCCCGCCGCCGCCCGCCGCCCGCCGCCCGCCGCCGCCGCCCGCCGCCCGCCGCCCGCCGCCCGCCGCCCGCCGCCGCCGCCCGCCGCCCGCCGCCCGCCGCCCGCCGCCCGCCGCCCGCCGCCCTCCGCCGCCGCCCGCCGCCCGCCGCCCGCCGCCCGCCGCCCGCCGCCCGCCGCCCGCCGCCCGCCGCCCTCCGCCCGCCGCCCGCCCGCCGCCCGCCGCCCGCCGCCCGCCGCCCGCCGCCCGCCGCCCCTCGCCCGCTGTCCGTCTCCTTCGCCCCGCCGCCATCGCCATCGCCGCCCGAATCGTCTCTGCTCCCTGCGGCGCCGGGACGCGCGGCTGGGGCGGTGGCGGCAGCTCCAGCGTCGCGCAAGTGCCGTGCACGGGTAATAAAGCGGCCGCATACTTGCGCGCATGACGCGAATAGTTGCGTCGCGACTCGGCGTCGCCGGCGCCTCAAGCGACTGGCGCAAGGGGGAGCTGGGCGTTATACGACGCGCGCGAAGCAAAGCCCGCGAGCGCGCCCGGCGAAGCCGAGGCCAGGCCGGGGCAGGTGCGACGGACAGAGGCGGACTAGCGGGTCGCGAGTCTTAGCCAAGGCCGATTTACGACCCAGGTTGAAGAGCTTCATACTACCGAGCGTGATCAACAGACCGGTAGAAGCAGAAATTAATAGAGCTACAACCAGTATCACGTTATCAGTAACAACAAATAACCACACGGTAGTGTAAAATATGAGGAATATAATAGTGAAGCAAATGTTCTCCAACTAAATAACAGCGGCCACGGGCAATTAGGTTGATACAACTTTTGCGGTTGAAGTGCCTCGAAAACGAGAGGGACATCGTAAACAGGTAAGGTCACGGCAGGTGCTCCTATCCCATCTTCTCTGAAAGTGGTGGTTGAAATCTGAACCTCCCTGTATTTACAAAGATAACGATAAGATAAAGATCCAAAAGCTGGATCCGCTAAATTGGACAAAACTATGAACAGAGATTCAAAAAACGCACCAACAGAAACAACGGGAGAAAATGCGTCGGGGACGACGGAACGGGCGAAAGAGTAGCTGGGTAGTGGCGCCTAGCTTGCGCGGCTGTGGGGCTGGCGCACGAACCGAAAACGAAGGGCGACGGCCGCTCGGTCGCCGCGCGCGCAAACGAGGACGCCGGCGGCTGAGGCCCCAGGGAACGAGCCCGCGCTGACCGCCCCCCCTGCCCCCGCCCCCGATAGAAAGAGCGCGACGCGCGGCGCAACGCAGAGGGGCGGAGGGGAAGACGGGGGCGACTAAGTACTGCGTTTTACGACGGGCGGCCGAGGACGCCACCGGGAATGCTGTGATGAGCCGCAGGACGATGGCTCGCGCGATAGCACAGCCGCGGAGGGAGCCAAGACGCCGTTTCATTTAAACGCCGTAAAATGTGCGCTAATACAATCGTGGGAGGAAATGAAAGAAATTAAAATAGCACTACCACCGACTGCGGCTGGAACGACAATAAATAATAGTACGCTGGTTTTAATGAAAGATTTACTGCCTCAATATTACTTTATTACATTGCGGGAGGACCTTTCGAGAGAGATAATTACACGGCGAGGAATAAAAAAAAGAATATCGAGCTTTGGAAATTTCGTTCGCAGACGTAACCGCAGGGTAACATCGGCGACTTGAAGAGGCCGGCAGAGAGGACCTTGTGAAACGCCACTTCTTTCCCGCAAGCGGCCATCGGCGGTAGCGGCTTCCCGAGGCCGCGAATCTGTCGGCTCCGTCAGCTCCTTCGCCGCCCCCACCGCCCCGCTGCCCTCGACCGCCCTGTCGTCTGCCAACGTCCTCGGGGGCGGCGAGGGTGCGAGGATGACGGCGGCGGCGGCGGTTCGCCGAAAGTAGAGCGTGAGGACGACGCGTCGGCGGTGGCGCGGGGGAGGCGAGCGAAGGGCAGGACCGGGGTAATAACGATGTCGTCAACAGGTCATAGTAACGTGGCGGAGTGTGAGAGCTCTTGCATATGATCAAAAATGCTGCAACATGAGAAGTGATGATTTGTTCACGGGTGGCAGAAGGGGTGCATGATCAACGGGTGTGGTGATAAGGCGCAAAGCGGTGGAGATGTATGTATGATGATGGGTGATGTATGGTGAATGTGTTTGGTAATGGAGGTGTGGAGATGGATGTTTATGGCGTTTGATGGGGGGGGTGACAAGTGGGTGGGACCGGAAGTGGTAGGTAATGGATTTGGTTATGAAAAGGATAAGTGGTGATGAAGACAGCGATGTTTGTAATGGTATTGGAAATCGTAGAAACCCTTGAAATGATAGTGGTATAAATTGCAACGGTGACCATTTCCAGCAACTTGAGTAACGAACGCGGAAGGGAATTCCGAGTCGAAAACACCTGGAGGTAAGCAAGTTGTCCGTGGCGGTTGAAGACTGCGTTGGATGGCTGCAGCCGCAGCAGCCGCCTGCAGGGCGACGGCGATCGTGGCGGCAACAGAGACAGTGCCAACAGCGGCGAGAGGCGCGGGCGCGGCGGCGTGCGTCGGCCGAGGCGGTGGAATCAATAATTTGCTTAGCGCTCTTGGCTCCATTCCAATCGGCGCAATGGACGTGAGAAGCTTTCGTCTGCTTCTGACGTAAGGGATAACCCTCGGGCGTTCTCCGCCGCCCGCTTCTCCGCTCGCCCAGCGCCCCGCCCAGCGCGCCGGGCGCTCGCTCGCCCCGCTCCAGCGCTCCCACGCACCATTTTGTCCTGGCGCCCGTCCGTTCCTCTGCTCCTTTCCAGTTGCCTCCTATAACTTCAACACGTCCGCGGGTTTCGTTCCCAGTGTATGTTCCTCTATAATAATATTTTAAATACACGTCTATTTATCTGATTTATTTACATTACACTATTTCGTTTATACCATCGCCTTGGCGACCTTCTTCCGGTGTTTCTTTGATTACAGCAACGTTCCTATAAATTTACATTTTTATCTTCATCGCTTATAGACCAATTTATATCTTAATACTATTATTGAATGTACTTCTTTTATTTATATTTCCTAATTTTTATATTGTTATATTCAACAATACACTACTTTTTTTAGACAAAATTAGTAAAAGAACTGGAAAATTCTAAGTTTTATTTTATATTATCGTAATATCGTTTTCAGTACCTCCAATAAACGTCTTTCACTCGAACACCGCCATTTTTATTTCATTTGATAGCTTTGATTCAATTCGCAACAGAAGTATTTCAATCCAATTCATATCGCAGCCATACGTTTTCAAAACTCCCATCCTCTCCTCACGTTCGCCACTTCAGCGCTTGCACATTATTGCTCCATTCCGCGTGACTCACGGTGTTCCACAGGGTCCGTTCTTTAATGCCTTTCTCTCTCATCTCTCTCTCTCTCTCTCTCTCTCTCTCTCTCTCTCTCTTTCTTTCTCCTGCTCTCACCCTCACGCTCAGCATCACTTCCGCCCGGCTCGGCCCGCCCTGTCTCCGCTGCCCTTCCCAGTCTCTCACCACCACCATCACCACCACCCTCCTGCTCACAGCCATCGCCGCCGCTCGGCGCCAGTTCGACTCTGGAGCCTTCGCGGATATTGTGACGTCTCCGCCGGCGCCGTCGAACGTCGCTCGGCTCGGCGCAGCGCGGCGCGATGCTCTTTTTGCGTCCAAAGGAAAACACTTTCCGGCGGCTGGCGTCGCGTGCTGCTTTGATCCGACGCCGGAATAAAGCGACCACCCCCGCAACCACCTCAACCACCCCCTTCTCCTCCCACCCCCGCGTTGTATCGGTTTCCCGCGTTCGCACCCCGCCCCGCCCCGCCCCGCTGCGGCTCGTCCTTCCTCTGCGGGTCGCGGGGAAAAAATTTCCTCTTCCTCGTCCGTCGCTCGCCTTTTAACCCGAGAGAGTCTGTCCGCGCGGCACTAAGGACGCCGTCCCGGCGCCGTCTCAACGCCGATATTCCGACGAGAGACTTTCGATTGTTGCCCTCGGATCGAGTTCGCCTGCTTTCTTTCCTTCTTTTATTTCTGCGGTTCCTTTGCGGTCGGTGAGAAAACTAACGCATGTTCGGATGGCCAGACCTCAGACTGTTGTAGTGTTCTACCTGTAGTATGGGTTATGGTTCTTCAATTGCAGAAGGAAATTCGAAATTAAACAGGAAATTAATTCAAATAATTCCCAATCCGTTTTGTATGAATTAGTATTATACCATTTGTCTTCTGCGCACCTTGTTAACGTTTGAGAGAGTTCAGACATCTTTGACCATAAATCACTGCACTACCTTTAAATAATAATTCATACTATCCTTTCAGAGTACAGTTTTCAGTGCTTAATCTTGTTTGCGATCGTCCACCAATAATATACTCGTATATTTACAAACGCTTCCAAGAAAATTATTCGAAACGATAGGAGTGAACAAATTTGAAAGTTTACCACAGCCTGAGAAAGTTACCGCTCGACCAAGAAGAAACTGAATCTTGGCAAATAATTTCGCCGTTGCTCGTTTGAAAAGTCGAGTCAAAAGTTCCTTCCAAACTGCACCGCGACTTTCTATTCGTCGACGGATAGTGTAGCAACTTGGAGCTGACACGTCAGTCCCAGGAGCCCGGAAAAGACGCGATCGGTCCCCGGATGCCGGAAGGAGGTTTCCAATAAGGGAGGGCATTTGAGCGAGTCGTATTTCCAAAGGGAGGGGCCAGCCAGAGCTTCATCTGCGAGGAATATTCTCGAAGGCAGCTCCCTGCGCTGGCTGGCCTCTCTCGGACGCCGCGGGGCGGGGCGAGTCGCAAATGAGTGGCGGGGAGCTCAGGAGAAAGGGAGAGGCGAGGCGGAGAGCTGGGTCAACGCGGAGAGACGCGGTTCCGACTCAGCACTCCAGAGCGCGGCTCCGACGACACGACGTTGGGAAGAGACGACGAATGTCGGCGAAGATGGGGGGAGCTCTAGACAAATTTAACAAAATTCAGGGGAAAACGTTTAAATTTTAGTGAAAGTAAAAAAAAGAAATACTGAAATCTTAGAAGGTACGACAACGAAAACAGCAAGTATTCTAATTTGCTCTTGAAACTAAGTAGAGTTGAAAGGAATGGAAATAATTATATGCAAATATTTAATTGAGAAGCAAAAGGAAAATAACATTTTAATAGTCTTAAAGAAGTTTAGAAATATAATTATCAAAATAAAATCATAATTTAAAGAAAGTGATACCACGAATATTATAGAAACGAAAACTCAGGGAGGCTTAAACCAACAAGTTCATGTATCTGAAACTGTGGGAAAGAAGGATAAAATAGCATTTAGTCGAAAAAACTGTGTACGTAACTTGTGCTGAAGTACGCGTGTGTTTGTGTGTGTGTCCAACGTCACGATGCATCACGCCCGCGCTGAGGAGCAGTTGGTTCTCACACGAGCAAGGTGACAGCGCCCATCGCATCCAGGGCCGGGCGATGCGAGCGCACACGGCGGCGGCGGCGGAAGGACAAGCAGACGTATTTCAATCAGCGCGCGCGGCGTCACGGGGGCGGACGGGTCCCCGCGCCCCGCGACCCCATGAATACGAGATGGCGGCACGAGCGGCGCCCAAGGGCCGAAGGGATTCCAAGGGCACCGAAGAGTGGAAGAGACACGGAAAGCCGATAGACACAAGTGTTGTCGAGGTTCCAGTGAAAATGTCGAGAGCAGAAACATCACGAAATCAAAAGGAACGGACAAATGAAAATATGAGCAGAAATATCAACAAACGAATTGGAATTTCGATATCAATCACAGAAAAGTCGCGACGGCGAAGCACTGCGTATGCTGACTTGTGAGACTTAGAATACAAGGTATACAATTGCCCTAAATGCGGTAGTGAGAAAATAGAGTTCAATGTTGAGTGGCTACAGAAAACTCTATTGACTCCTCACTTGGTGTTCACAATTCGAAACGAAAACGGTGACGGATGGATGGTATGTGTGCTGCGGGCTGCATTTGCTCCTTGACACGTCTGTTAATGCCAACTGTAGATTGCGGACGTTCGGAAAGAATGCGTTAAAACAACTAAATCGTTCTTCAATTAATATGTTCAGGCCGTGTTATTCAAATTACAAAAACATTACAAAAAAGTATCATTTGTAAAGCTACACATGATTAAACATTCAATCCAATCGATTCCAGACACACAATAATACGCATACGTGACGCAATCCAAGTCTTTGGATTTGAACACGCATAAACGCAGACTGGCGCTTGCAACTCCTCGCTTTAAGACGGCCCGCGGTTTCAAGGCACCTCGACAGGGCGCGCTGCGGAGCCGGATGGCGCGGGCAGGCCGCGGCGTGCGCGGAGGCGCGCGGGGGCGGGGCAGGGGACGCTACGCAAGGGCGGCCATGGATTAAACCGGTCGCGCCTCCCCGCCCCCGCGAGTGATTAGCCGCCCCGTCAGCAGCAGTTGCAGCCCCCCTCCCCCCCCCGCGCGGAGCGTCTCGAGACGCGTGGAGGGCGACGGGGGGGGAGGGGGAGCGCGCCTCCGGGTGCATTAAGTTAATTCACTCGCTAACGGAGGGGCGTGTGAGCCCTCGTGGCGAGAAGATTGCACACGCGGGGCGACGGGGAAGACTCGTGTCCTACGCGCTCACACACACAAAATCCATCCAACGCGAGTACGATCCAAACAAACATTTGCACGGAAGACTAAACATCCGAGGAAAGGTCAAATATTCGACAACCCCCGTTTTTTTGTATTTGATAAAATCAATTTAAACAAATATTTGAATAAAACCTGATGGAAATGCCCCAAGTTCAGTCTCATAACATATTCTAGAGTAAAGCTCAAATTAAACAAGAGACATTGACAGACTTTTGAGTTCGAAACAAATGGAAGAACAAAAATATTGATCGGAGGAAAACAAAGCATTGGGATATATTTTGCAATAGGAGCAATTGATTGGGAAAAAATTAGATTTATCTTCTCATTTAAAGAAAACTTATCACTGGTTTCATTAGAATCCTTTCCAAACACATCGCATTAAAAAGTTTAAATCTGAAGTTTTAATGAATATTCTCACCAAATGCTAAAATTTCATTATCCTAAACTTGTCAAATTCTGATTTATTCATGTAATAACTGATTACCAGGCGTTGCCCAGGATAATTCATCACATTCATGCACTAAGCAGTTTTCCCACGATTCCTTCCCGGCTCCACCTTGCGTCGTTCGACAATGCCGGGAACAAGGCCTCCTGTAAGCATTGCGGGTACTAGTATTAAACTAAAAAACACATTTCAAGCTAACTTTTTGAATCGTAAGCTCTACATAATGTTTTCTCAACCATTGCAAGGCATTTGTGTAAAACGTGAGTGCAATTGATTTGGCAGCACTGTTAGTATCTTTAACATATATACTTCTTTACTTGCATCGTATATACATTAACGTTTTGTTATAAAACATAACTAATTAATATTCTATGAATCTCAGAATTAATATTCTACGAACTTCAAAAAGTAGTGTATTTTCTGGCATAAAGGATCATTTAATTTGATATCCATTGTTTTCAAAGCGCGGTATTTCAATCATGATATTTAGTTGAACGAGTGATATTCAAACAGTAATTTTGACTTGCGGATTATTTTGATAAGTGCATTTTGCTTAGATTTTATTTGCAGTGATTCTATTCTGTTAAAATCACATGGATATGCCTTCCAATACTTTCTCTACCCAAACTAAGCTCAATAAACTCACTGCTGCTTTTATCATGACAATAAGCTTTTGCCTCGATAATTCCTCTACTCACGGCGAAATTTTATTTTTCTACGTCAGCGACATTAGCAAAAGGAGCGGATTACAAAAGTGGCGCTATTTGCAGTACGATTTGTCTCTCTCGCGGGGTCGATACTACTAAGCACAGACAACGTCGCTTGCGCGGCCGAAAAAAGGAAGAAAAATGGGCCTGCCGCTAGCGCGCTGCAAAAAGTTCAACAGCTCGATAGCTAATGCACAGGGGAACTATCGGCGAGCGGCTGCCCGAAACGTTTGCACTGCGACGCGTCGTAACTACAGTTTCGGGCGCAAAGCGTTATCTCGCCGAATAATACCCATATGTGGACATTTATATTCGGAAATAAGATTTTTTTCATGATTTTTCAATAAACTTAAATTCGGTAATCCGCATAACGTGTGCTACAATTTAGAAAACTCACAATCGTTTCAAAATGGATAATAATGATGATGCAGTAGAACTTTGTGGAAGTAATATTAATAATTCAATATTCGAACAGCTGAAATATTTTGGTAAAATAATTTATCATTTTATAGTAAGTTACTCGTAGAAACATTTCGTTGTAATTGCGTGGTTTTTTATTTATAACTGTACCGTAGTCCAGCTAACATACAATTTTTTAGATGTTTTAACTTGTCTTCTCATTAAAACATACTAGGAATCAGAAACTATAAATTTTCAAAGAAAAACGCCATAAAAATCAGAATGAACAACGCTCTTTTATTTTTGAACAAACACCACCCTTATAGATTCCATCGATGGCTCCATTTATCATGGAAAGATTTTATTTGAGGATGAGCTCGTAACTTATTCGAAACAATGATTCACATCCAAATATTTTTACGCTGGTTTGCGTTTCACCTTATTACTTACAGTTTCTCAAATGTTTGCAATATACGAATGTCTACCAATCATACCAAAAGATAACTCAAGATAGAAGATACGAGTATGACTCGCTATGAAAGAGAACTTCCAACTTTAGATAAATAACAGAGAACGCGACATACGAAACATCATAATCTTTAACATTCGAGTGCAAATGCCTAAGCTCGACAAGAAGTCTCTTGAAGTCCGCTGGGCCGCGGGTCGCGACGCCGCGCGTTTGGCGGCGGGCTGACTCGTTATGAAGTAATTTGCTATAATGAAGGTCCGAAGTGGCGTTTGCTGTCTCGAATCCCACCCTTCCATCACCATTCCTATCACCGCTCCGTTCCCCACCCAACCAATCCCCGTCGAGCCGTCTGCATTGCGTTTCTCTTCTGTGCGGACGGAGCGGAAAGCGGGAGAGGCGAGGGGTAGGCGGAGGCGGCGGCGGCGGCAGCAGCAATTTAATAATTGAAGCGTGTAATTTACTTAAACGCGCATTACTTCCCCTTGACGAGGTATCTGGGACTTAAAAAGCGAGTTATCTCAAATAGACTGCGTTATAAGAAATAAAATCAGCATAAGCCTCCTTAGATATTCCGCCCCGTCGGCGTCGGTTCGACGCCAAGGGCAAAAACGACACTCCCCTCCCTTCTCGTCTGCTCCTCGTCGCGTTGGCGCCCGCCCTCGTTCCTTCCTCCGCTACCTTAGCCATGTCTGTATCTGGGGCATATTTTCTAGGACGAAGACCCGTCATTGAATCCACAATCTTCTTCACTAGCATTTGCATTGACAGTTAAATTGAGTTAGAAAATTGAATTGACGGATGCAGAGACATTACAATCCAGTCTTTTTAACAAAATACAAAAATGCATTTACGTACGTAAATAGACAAACAGATATATCCTTTTGCTAGAGCATATGTAAAAGAAATACAAACACACTCCATTAACTAGAATGGTGCAGCGTCCGGCTTGTAAATTCTAGAGTGGAATAAACTGAAGCAGGTCCAATGGCTGAGAGAAACACTGCACTAGAAGTAATAAAAACTGCTCACTATTTTTGTGTAATTTTTCATTATAATCCATAGACTTCGTTGTTTCCAAGAAACATCATGCGTACAGATTAGAGCAATAATTCATATTTCCATAAAAGCTTGTGTTTTAAAGTTTTTCGAGCATTTTAAAAATAGATTTATAGCTAGTTTGATATTGTTGTTGTAATTTTATTTTAAATTAAATAAACAATAATCTTGTTATAATTAAAAAGTAACGTTTGAGCATATTTTTTTAATTCACTCATGCCCTTTTGTTTACCGCAAATTTGTTTTGAAAAAGACATTTTTATGCGCGCAATACAAAGTAAAGTGAAACGCAGACGTAAAATTTGAATGGAATAAGCGTTTTCTTAAAGAACGTACGACGATTAAGCGTACCACATAAAAGAGTTTAATGCTCCCTAAATATTCAGATGAAACGAATGAGAAAATTTGAAATATTTTCTATGCGTTTCACGTGGCAAGAATTGCATCCAGATAAACTGTTAAGTACCCAGCATTACGAGTAAGCGAGTGGTACTTCGAGTTTCCGGGAGCGTCAATACTTTAACCATTGGTTCCGTGAGTGTAGTGCACGGTGTGTCCGAGGGGCCAGATGTAACTTGATATCCGGCTCTGATCTGATTTCCGGGGCCTTTCCCTTCAGATACCTCCACCAGAGGAGCACCGCCCCCAGTCGTAATAAGTTCTCGACTAGTCAGTCTGCCGGCATTTGTGGTATGTGAGTAACTGATTGTAAGTAAAGGGTGAAGATAGAACAACGAAGAGGAAGGAAAGATCACGTGCGGTCTGTGGCCCGTTTGTTAGGGTACTGCTCCTGGATTCACCTGGTGTTGACCGTAGAGACGACGGAAAAGCGCAAATCAGAAAGCACACGGCCGCAAGCATTCTCCTTGAGGCAGCGACTGAACTCGCCCCCCCCCCCGCGAGGTCTGCGCGAGACGACGCGCGGCCCGCGCCGCTCGACAAATGAGCGCCCAGAGAAATATGCGCGCCGCCCGCCCCAGTTAGCACGCCGCTCCTTCTTCGCCTCTCGCGCCGTCGCCGTCCCGCATGCGCCCCGCCGCCGGTTTTTGCGCCACACGGGCGCGTTGATGCTAAAGGGTGCTGGTTGGGCTGAGGGAGCTCCCGCACTGGCAGAGGCAGGCGGGAGCGACGGGGCAGCTCTCAACACCCTGATCAAACCGGCAAGAAACAAGTAGTTTCCATATACATCGTCGTTATATGCAGCTTCGAGTTCACGATAGATAGTTCTCATGAATTCTAGAGTTCTGTGGGCATTAGAGTGTGACAATTATATTTGCAGTAATTTCCAGTTGTGGGTAACGAAATGCAATAAATTACGTCTTAAAATGGTTATTGTGGCGTAAAAAAATTCATGAGTATCTCAGAAAGTATTTTGTGTTCCTGAAAACACCTTTTAACAACTTGAAGCGCTTGATATGGTTGGTAAACTGACGGTACTACGCATTACAACAGAGCAACAAAAACCACGAAACATCACGTGTGGTGAATGCAGAACCACTTATCTTCCGAAAGACAAAAACGACGTGGTCGCAATGAGCTGGAAAACGTCAGTGGCCATACAAAATGACGCTAGGGGTCCCCCGAGGAAAAATAGAGTGGAAGGGCCGATGCTGTGTATATGAGGCGCAAGGCAAAGAGCGGGTAGTATATGACAGCGCCACGAGCAAAAAAGCGAGCGAGACGGCAGCAGACAACAGTAAAATGCACCAGGCCGGCGGCGCACAGGGCGCGGGGCGGCGGGAGGTGATCGGTTGCAGTTGGAAGTCGGACACGCGGCGCCAGACACTCATCACCCGCGGCGCGGGCAAGCTTCGGGCTGGGCTGAATATGGAAGGGCCGAGCGGGAGCGACGCTGAGCGTGGGAGGCCAGACGTGGACTGGGTTGTGGACAACGTATGGAGGAGGTGTGGCGCGGGCAGTGGAGCGAGGCGGGGATCATGGCGGGGATTGGAATTGGGCAGGGATCGGGGTGGAGGGAGGAATCGGGGCTGGGGGAGGGGATCGGAGTAGGACACGGATCGGGGCTGGGGGTGGCAATCGGGGTGAGGGGCCGGAAGGGGAACGGAGTGGAGAGCGGGCGGGGGGGTGGGAAGCGTGGCGGGGTGAGTGGTGAGGAGCAGGCGGAATGCGCGCTAGGGCGAACCAAATGCGCCGAGAAAAAGCGGCCTTGCGCGCAGCCCCGACGCCGCCGTCCATCACGAGCGCGCTCTTCAGCGCAGAGGCAGAATCAAACCTCGTCGACCCCCCTCCCCTTGCAAAACCATTCCCAACCCGTGGGGTGGAGGAGAAAGGGGTGGCTCCCAGACCGGGCTTCGGGGTGAAGGTCGAACGAGGCAGTGGGTGGAGGCATGAGGTCAAAGAGGGCGGAGAGGGTTGTAAGGACAGCAAAGACAGCAAAAAAGTACTAGATGGTGCAAACCTCAACGAACCGACGAGTAAAATACGTCAAGGGAGGAAGGTCAGAGAAAATGCTGGAGACATATTGGGCAATGACGGCCTAGAGGACAAGGAAATATACACGAAAAATGGGAACGTCTACGAAGACAATTCAAACGAAAAAAACTGGAGAGTTACAAAGTGATACAGTGAAAAGAGTAACTGGGAAGAAAAGGGATTATATGAACCCAGGCAACCCAGCAGCTCTCAGCAGGCGAGTCGATTGCGTGACAGAAGTGATAATGACGTTTACGAAAATTGTGAGGTGTCGTAGGTTAATACGGATTTGTCCTTAACAGTTAATAGTTGTCAGATTGATGGCGGTATAGCGACGCCTTCACTATGACTTGAAAACTACTTGTGAGTGGGATTTTGAAGATTAACGGAGGTTTGGCGACGACAACGGTGGCCTGGTACGCTTGACGGCGCTTGACGGTGCGCCTTCACTAAGACTTGAAAACTACTTGTGAGTGGGATTTTGAAGATTAACGGAGGTTTGGCGACGACAACGGTGGCCTGGTGCGACTTGACGGCACTTGACGGCGACTTGGCGGCGGCTTGACGGCGGCTTGACGGCAACTTGACGGCGACTTGACGGCGGCTTGACGGCGGCTTGACGGCGGCTTGCCATCCGGTGCCGCCCGCTGGACGGCCGGCCAGGGCGGTGGTCTGCCCACGTGGGCGCCGCCGTCCCACGCGCACGCTGGGCGGCGGCGCGGGCCCGCGTTTAGTTGCGTCTGGCGCGCGGCCGGCGGCGCATGCGTATTTGATGGCGCGTGCGGATAGCGCGCCGGCGGCGCCGCGCTCCCACTCACGACTTATTCACGCTGCTTCGCCATGAGCTAATGAGTTTAGAGGGGCACCGGCGGAGGTGCTCGAAGGACATGGCCAAACGAGGGTGGAGTTCAGAGGCAAATTGTACGTAGGAAAGATATAACAAATTGACGAAAGTATTCGGAATGAGGTGGATATTTTATTGTTTTTCTGTCTCCCCAAAAAGGAAAACATTAGGATGGACAATTTATTAAAGAAAAAAGAAAACAAATTGTATTAAAGAAAACATTTAAGAAAAATAAGTAATAAAATTATTTTTAAGTATATATAAATGTATCAAGGAAAAGAGAAAACTTCATGGGTCTAAGAAAGATAACGTAATCACAAAGAAAAATTGAGAAATATCGAACAGTGTTGTAATTGACGTATCTCAATGCTTTACATCAAATTCTTTTACGTTTCCGGGGCAAAACTTTTTATTTATAATTAACTCGGCGTCGCCATCAACTCAATTTACATCCCACGCATAATTCGACACGGAATACCTCCCCCATGGAAGCCACCCGGGACAGGAGTACTTCCGTCCGCTCTCTCCCACGTCCAAAATCGGCTTCCCCCCAGACGCCTCGCGTAATGACTGAACATTCCGCGCATTATTTTAAAAGTTGGCGCGTGAGCTCCCAGCAAAGGCGGACGCGAGGGTGGGGGGCGGGAACGGCACGGGCCGTTTTTTCCCCCTTCCGCCGCCGCCGCCCGCGCCACCAAGTTCTAACAAAGTTTGACGTTTACAGTCCGCCGAAACAACGGCGTGGAGTGTGTAATGGCATTACGTTTATTATTTTCGCGAAATGCAATAAACCGTTTATGAAAATCGTTACCGTTTCAAAGTTGTCAAATTAAATTAGTCCATCATCGGACGGCGCGGCGGCGCGGGCGGGAGGCTCAGAGGTGCTTGGGCTGCGAAACCGCCGCCGCCCCCGTCGCCCACGCCCACGCCTACACCGCCCACTGCCCCTGCTTCGCTCTTTGCTGCCTCGCGCTCCCAACTATTTCTGAAGCTACACGCAGCGCTTCGTCTGTTTTTCATTATTTCTACGGAATCCCTTCTTAAACCAATAGCTTTCAAGAGGAGACACGTCACGTCTATTGTTGCTTTACCAACATCTTGGTAACGGCAATCACTTTACATTTTCCTCAAAATATGTAATGAAAATATAAACAATTATTTTAGGACAGAACACTTGTTATTCATAAAGAAAGGCTTAAGAGGAAAAGCTTTCAAAACTTACATTTTGACTAATAAATTAGTATAATGTAGATATTTCCCATTCATTATCATCGGGTTCAGAATTATTTGAAAATGGGAGAAATAAACAACATTGCGATTAAAACGCAGGGCGAAACGACAGCGATCAGATGGAATGCGGTTATCCAATTGAAAGCTTCGTTACAACATAATTTTTTGATACTGGAGCTTTGGATTGGATAACCACGTCCCAGCTAATCTGGCCAATTCGCCCTACGTTTTAATTGGAATATATCAGCGGAGTCGCCGTGGGCGGAGAGCAGGAAGGCGAGACGCCGGTGCGGGTTTACGCAAAGCGCCTGGGCTCGGGCGCGGTGGCTGGGCGAAGTTGGCAACTCGGCTAGAAGCCTCGCGCTGGGCAAGCTGCCACGCCACTCGACCTTTCTAGCTGGTTTCCCTTCCGCTGTTCTTGCTCTATGATGGTGCGTACAAGACTCCACACTTTACCCCTCATTCCATTCCCTATTTAGCGATAATAATCCAGACACCTCCGCACAATCCTACAATTGACTCGACCTCTAAAATTCATTACCACATATTCCTACTTCAAATGAAATTGTTGAGGACCTTTTAATAATCCAGACACCTCCGCACAATCCTTCATATTGAATTGTATTCCTTAAAGGTTCCAGAAATTATATATATATATATATATATATATATATATATATATATATATATATATATATATATATATATATATATATATATTGTATACCTTAAAGAGTCCTAAAAATTAAAAAACTTTTAAGGTATCATTTAGGATTTTCAATAAAATAATGAGAAATGAAACATTCTTAATAAAAGTATCTCAATTGACTGAGACAAAGCATCCAGTGACAATAATGTGAAGGAAAATGTAAATTGCCAAAACGCAGTGAGTTAATTATGAACCTACGTGTTTCAGGCTCCCTCCCTCCTCCCACCGTCAAGATCGAACACGGTATCGATGAGATCGATTCCTTCCCTTGGGACTCAGGACAACCCTCAGCCCCCTCCCCTGCTTTCGCCTGCGCATAATCTGATTGCAGTGCGACCCTCCGGCCCCTGCGCGCCCCCTGCGACCCGGCCTGTCCTCGTGAAGGGCGTCCTCCGCTACATGAGGCCAAGCTGCCCTTCCCCACCCTCTCAAGCGGCACCATACCATGCCCTGCCCTTCCATTCCATTGTGACAGACCTCTCGTATCACCGTCGCGTTTGGTGTCGTCACGTTTGGTCTCGTCACGTTTGGTCTCGTCACGTTTGGTCTCGTCACGTTTGGTCTCGTCACGTTTGGTCTCGTCACGTTTGGTCTCGTCACGTTTGGTCTCGTCACGTTTGGTCTCGTCACGTTTGGTCTCGTCACGTTTGGTCTCGTCACGTTTGGTCTCGTCACGTTTGGTCTCGTCGCGTTTGGTCTCGTCGCGTTTGGTCTCGTCGCGTTTGGTCCCGTCGCGTTTGGTCTCGTCGCGTTTGGTCTCGTCACGTTTGGTCTCGTCACGTTTGGTCTCGTCACGTTTGATCTCGTCACGTTTGATCTCGTAACGTTTGATCTCGTCAGGTTTGATCTCGTCAGGTTTGATCTCGACATATCACATAGTGTCAAGTAACGCTATGTCACGTCTTGAGCGACCCCTCTCGCGCCGACTGCTATCCGCTCTGCCCCGCAACGGACCCCGTTCGCCGTCGCGCAGGCGCCTTCGGGCCGTGGGCCACGTCCGCCGTCTCGTGACACCCGCACAGAGCCGAGCGGCGCGGCGCCGCGTAATAGGTGTGAAACGCGGTTGCGGGCTAATGAACTCTCCGCCGCGCCTCAGTTGGCGCTCAACCACCCGCCGCCACTCAAGACTGCGCGCCGCGATGGAGCCAGTCACCGGCGGACGCTGCAAGGAACGGCCACGCCTCCACGGCCCGGCATTAGGACAGCGCACGGATCGCTCCATTAGGGAATTGTAACAGCGTATTCTTCGCAGGAATATCATTCATGAAAATAGAATTTTAAAACTATTCGAGTAGATAAAATATCAAAAGATCCGGAATGATACAGAGGGAATTATTTTACACTTAAAACCCAAGATCATTAAAAGTGTTAAATCAATTCCAAAATTGTACTCTGAATAATGAATCAGAGACGGACAAAAAAAATTTCATGAGAACGAAACTTCCGCGAAACAGAATACTGAGACATAAATTCAGTACCTCAGCGTCCGACGAAAACACTCAACTCTTTAAATGGCGAGAGTTCGTACGCACGAGAAGTACAGTGCAAGAATGATGGACGGAATCGACCATCCGAAGCAGATAGGCGTGCAGGGGGCGGAGGAGGCCCAGGCGAAGAGGCTGCGAGAGGCGCGTGCGGGCCTCGATAAGCGAAGGCGCTCCCGAATGTTCTTTACGACGCCGCCGCTTTGCACAGCGGCGCCTTCCATTCCGCTCGCCGACCCGCCCATCGCCCACCACACACAAACCGCTCTCCGTCTCACCATTTCCCCTGGACTGGATGCATTATTTTTTTTTTGTTTACGGCAGCTCCTACTGCTATGGCCACTACACACGCAAGTGTAGTGCATGTTATGTCCCTGGAGGTGGTAGAGTTCATCTCACGCTGTAACGTGAGATCCGACACCGACCTACACACCGACTTGCAGGGTTTACCCAAAAATCTCTCCCAGCGGGACAGCCCCACTTCGGAACCACTTCTAACCTCCCGACTTGTCTCACAACATATGTGAACGTAGAGGATGTACACGTGTGTGAAAGGGGAAAGGGGGAAAAGAATAGGGGGAGAACGATAGCGAGAGATTCTTTGCCTGTTTTTAAAATACTTCTCCATCGTTCATCAAGTACTACGTGGAAAAAACATTGAAAACTACCGATCAGCCGATTCTTAGAACTCTCCAATGGTACAGAGCTCACGTCTCACCCCTTATTATATACTACCACTGCTCAGTGTATTCATTTGCGTTCAACCTCGCACCCTGATTCCTCAACATGGATCCTTCCTTCAGAATGTGCCGTAATAACTCCCCACCTCTCAAGCCTACCAGTCCAGGCTGCCAATATCATTCATCTCATAGCTCACCATAGCCCGTCGCCATGAACTTCCAACTTCCGCCCACCAACCCCGTAGCCCATCGCCCGGCCCGCGCCCTCCCCCTCTCCCAACGGGCGCTGGCGCTCGCAGCCTCTTTACGATACGAGCCGCATCGGCACGGCCGCTATCCACGCAACGCCGCCCCGTCGGCGCCGCCGGGCCTGCCAACTTTCGCAAGTACTCTCCCGAAAGATCCGACGCGTGATTCGCGGAAGGAATGGGCCCAACCCGCGCGATCCACCGGCGGAATCATGTGCGTGCGCCGGAGCACTCCCTTTCGGGGAGGAAGAAGTTTATACGAATTTTTTCCAAACTTCTAGGGAACTTCACTTTCCACTCCTTCAGCAAGTTTCAAAATGGCGCTGTCGAATGTTGTGGAATCGCTCTGCGACCTTGACAACCCTGGAATGGATGTAATGTTTTTTATCTACAATAAAAACTGTAATATCTACTGAATACAGCATGAAAATTATAAGATATTTTGCTTTCTGGGAAATAGCCGCAGTTCGTTTGTTTGCATCACCATCGTAGTTCCACTAGCGTATTTCTCATCGTAATTTCGCAACGTCTCTTTCTTCTGGCGACATAAAACAGTTCATTAAAATATGGACCATTAAGTCCCAGTAAAAGCAAAAGCCATTATAAAATTCCTGGTCAACAAAAGGAACGCCCTGAAACCGCTCGACGACCTTCCGCCGTTCCAGACGATTCCCAACGCATCGGCTAGAGGGTTGGAGGGTTGGCAAGCCTGTCACGACCCCGCCGCGGGCACCGCCCCCCCCAGCCGTCTCTCGAAGGGGGGGGCGTCGGCGCCTGAAGGTCCCAGTCAAAAATTATGTACCCCGCTTAAATAAACATCGTAAAAAGGCGAACTAGTTGGCTGCTGCGACACGCGCCGCGCCGCCCGCCCCCCACCCCTTCGCCGCCGGCCCGCGCGGCGGAGCGGGGAAACCGGAGAAAAATCACCGTCTGCGTGTTTTTCTGTGCGCGCGCACATTCGCGTCAGGAGGCGTGAGACGAATATAAGATGAAGCCTCCGCCGCCGCATCCCCGCCCTCGCTGCTGGCGCCGCGCAAAGATTCTCGGCAGAAGCGAGGGGAAATCGGAGCGCGGAGGCGAGGGCGATGTGGACGAAGATGACGCACAAGGGAGGAAAAAAGTGAAAAGGACAAGAAGCCGTTTCGACACCGCTGGAGAGCAGGGGGAGGAATAGTGGAGTGAACATCGGGCGGTGGAATTGATGAAGAAGAAATATGGAAAGGAAAACTGTAGGGAAAAATCACGAAAGGCGAATAATGTTAGGAATACGGTGGAATGCTAGAGAAAACGGTGGATAGAGAAATTGTAGAATAGAAATAAATGGAACACGGTACGAGGAAAGTGCGGTGGGAACATGGTGGAGAGAACATAGCAAAGGGAAATAGAGAAGAATGAGTGCAAGAATAATGCAGAAAAGTTGGGAAGGAAACGGCGACCACGCCGATGCAAGGTATCTTGGTTTCGCGCAAGCCCCGCACGGGATCAACGGCAGATACCGCGGAGTGGTTTTGGCGTTTTACTGTCGCCTGGATTCGCTCGGGGCCTTTTGATAGCGAAAGGCCCCGAAGCTGGCGCGGCAGGCGAACGGGAGTAGAAAGCAGTGGGAGCTGTAATGGAAAGGAAGGGAGATGACGATATCCAAGATCAATTTACGTCGGGTCATAAAACACCGAAGAAGTGAAATTTGTTATCTGCGACGTAAAAATTAAGTGAGACGAAAGAATATCCTTGATTAAAGAAATAACAAGGAATTTACTAACCGAAAATATCACACTACGACGTAAAGAAATGCAAAATTTTACGAAAGTGACAAGAAAACAAATTCTAGAAAGAAGGTTACGCTGATAGAAGTGACATGGCGAATATAAAAGGAAAACGATTAACTCCAACATTGATAGGCGTGGCATAAAATGTCAACAAATACCGAGATTTGAATGTTGCCGAAATGGCATAGAAGATACAACCATACAATTCATAAGTAAAAGGCTCGAAGGCATTGTGAATGGCACTTCCAAGTGTGATGATGGATAAGGCAGTGAAAGCAAGTATTTTATATTTTGCAGGATAGACAACATAATTACCACAATATCGAATCAAAAGTACGAAAGAAAGATGAAACAAGAATATAGTCGAGTTAGGAAAGGGGCAAATCCCAGCGCAACGCACCGACAGGGCATGGAATAGACGTACCGGTGAATCACAGGCCATCGAGTGCCAGAAGCCTGCAACGGGCGACTCCAGCAAAGCGAACACTAGGTCCTATGGACGGAGGGCCCTGCATAGGCAGCGTTTCACCGGCAGCGCAAGGAACAAGGGCCCCTGCAAAAGGGAAGCTGGCCGTCGAGGTCGGTGGCTCCGTCAAAGAGAGAGAGAGAGGTCGTCACGGCACGGCGCGGCGCGCCGGGCGCGCGAGACACTGCACGTCCGTACGAGGAAGGTTGATGGCGGGCGGCAGGCCAACGCTGGGACGATGGCGGGGCCGCCGGTCGCAGATGAGTGATGGGGCTCGATAGCAGTGGCTGCGCAGCCGCAACTACCGTCCGCCCGCCTCGCTCCCCCCCCCCCGCTTCCAACCAATGTCTCCGCCGCCCGAAACAAGGTCGTGTCACTCGGGTGCCCGACCGTTGGAGAGGGGTGGAGGGAGGAGGGAAGTGATGGGGCGGGGAGGGGCGGGGCAGGGCGGGAGGGGAGGGAAGGGGCGGGGCGGAGCGGGACGGGGCGGGACGGGGCGACACTCGACTCACAGCATAATTTCAGAGGGGCAACTTCACACTTTAGCCACCGGGTGCAGCGTTCTACCGAGCGCCTGCCATCCTCCGATTAATGGGGACGCGACCGCGTTCTAATTAGAAATAACAGGTTAAACAGCAATTGGAGGCTGACTGGACGCCGCTTGGGGATGGGCGTTGCGTTTCCAAGCGCCAACTTACTGACAACAGAGTCATGATTGAGAGAGATGTCGAGAAGAGTGAGAAAACTATCGAACAAGCAGTATGCAATCAGAGAGAAATGTAACAGAGTTTTCGAGTGAATGATCGTTATGACACTTTGTTATAAAAACAAACGAACAAACGAGATCACTTTCTCTACGTTATTCTCATTTGGTAAGATATATTTCTCCTCACATCTCCCTTCCCTGATTCGGTTTCATAAACTTTTATCATTTTGGCAGAATGAATTTTTAATTTTCCACAGAAAATGATATTTGAGAGAGAAAATCATGTCATTGCCTGTAGTTCACTAATAAACATAGGAGAACTCGTGTTGTTTGTCCTGTTGCTAGACGATTTCAGTGAACTGAGATACTAAATAAATTATAGAATTTCCTCAGTATGGAGAGTAAATTTCGATATTAAAACAAATGTATCAAAAAATTAAACTCAGGCTAGAGAAGTAAAAGACTGATATAATATGCACACAATACATAACCAACATACAACATATATTCGTACAAAAGTTGAGAAGATGATACTGATATTACTGGTAACGAAGTTGAAACGGAAGAGGATTTCGGCTTACGATTAGGCAATAGTGAGCGAAATTAGGGAACGATCATCAATAGTTACGACCAACAAGACGGGAATATAATTTTCCGTTAACGAAACACAGAAACTGTTGAGTTAAGAGTTCATAACATCCATATTCAAGAAGGTTAAATTTTAGACGTTCACGCAAATAGATTTGGAAGAAACGAAATAGCCATGTTACAAGTACGCGTATTGGTGAGCAACACATAAAAGAAACCGAGCAACGCAAGGGCTAAGGACGTTGCTAACGAGGCGAATGGGCGGGCGTGTGAATGGGCGGACGGGTGGACGGGAGGACGGGTGGACGGGAGGACGGGTAGATTGAATTGAATTGAATGGAATTGAATGTGCCTTATTTTAAGTGGCGAGACTCAGGCCATGAGACCTGCTCTTCCGTCTGATCACGCAAATTTCGCTACGCTTCTTTCACCAACCATTGAAGAAAGAAGGTATTACTGGGGCGACGAAAAAGGCGATTTGAATTTAGCTCAGAGGCTTCATTTAGGCTTGAGAATCTTTATCATGCAGTAAATCTACTAACACGGGACAGCCGGCTTTACTTCCCCTCCGAAGGAAGGCCTACGAAGGATTTTTAAAAATCCACCGCTTAAAAATCCACCGCTTCGATCGGGTTCGAATCCGCAAACTCGGGTATAACAGTCCGATACGCTAACCGTTAGAGCATCGCCGCCGCAGATGGGGGACGAGCGGTCGGAGGGATGGGTGGACGGGGAGCGGGACGGAGGCGGGCGCAACGAGCCGAGGCTGCGTCAGAGGCTGCAGCAGCGCGGCGGAGGGCTCCGACGTAAACGCAAGACTGCGCGAGGGAGCGAGTGTTGGCGAAATACCTCGGCAACCGCAAGCGAACGCACGCGGTGCCGCAACGGCATTCCGCCTTGTGGGACGCCCACATTTCACGACTTTCATTACCTGCGTTTAGCAGCGTTAAATTTCGCCCCGCCCGCCCGCCCGCCCGCCCCGCCTCGAACACGCGAACAGGCGGCGGTCGCCAGCAGGAAGCGGGGGCGGGAACTAGGGGTGAGATAAGCATGGGACTGGGGGCGGGAACGCACGGCGGAGCGCGAACGGGGTGGGATGGGACTGGGAGCGGGACGAAGTGGGATGTAATGCGAGAGCGGATCGAAGTTAGGGGGAGGGTTCGGTGCAGGATGGGGACGAGGAAGGAAGAGGACGACGCAAGATGAGGATGAGGATGGCACGATATGAGGATGAGAACGGAGCAATATGAGGATGATGATAGGGCAGGATGAGAATGAGGACAGTGCAGAATGAGGACGAGGAGGCGGCACTAAAAGAAGAGGACGACGCAAGATGAGGATGAGGATGGCACGATATGAGGATGAGAACGGAGGAATTATGAGGATGAAGGATGGACGAGGACGGGCAGATGAGAGTGCAGGAAGGAATGAAGACATCTGGGGGGGGGGATGGGGCCGATGAGGGAGGGCGGGCTCCCACCCGTAGTCGACGCGCGGGCGAGAGTGAAAGGGGGGCGTTAAGGCGCCGGTAAAAGGGGGCGTGTTCGGCGCCCGAAGCGCCGTGGGCTCCTTTGTGGGAGGCAGGCGAGCTGGAAAGGAGGCGCCACTGCAGCTACTTTACGCACCTTACTTCCCCCTCGGCTGTTACACGGATGGGAATGACGGCTCCTCGTGTTTTCTCCTTGACTTCCGCGACCTGACTCCGGCGCAAGATTCCTGCGCGCGCCCTCGCTGCAAAGACGAGACGGCATGCCGAAACAGAGCAGCAACGCCCAATGGAAAGGAGACGCACTTTCTCGTTGACGAGGTGATGCCACAGTCTCTACTCCATTGCTCTTCAAAACATTACCTCTTCCATGTGATCGCCTCAACGTTTGGGAATTTGATAGGTTCGCTCAATTCCTTGATAAAACAAGATAACCAACAAGCTGAGTTTCAAAATAAGTAAAATAAAATAAAAATACGTGTTTCACCATAAGTATTGAAAATTATATAAAGAACCTTCACATGGAAGTAACTTACAAATGTCTTATATTTGGTCTTATGAAAAGCGGGGAAAGAAAAGATGAAAATTAAATACAAATGAAGAAGTGTTTAATCGGAATTGCGATTTGGTTGAATTGTAAAAAAATGAATACCGATAACAAAGCAATAATAACATACGATATAGCAGTGAAAAAACCAAAGACCACAAACTACGCGATGACCTGTTTAAAAAGACAAACAAAAATGTTGGGAAATGGCCAATCTGGAGCGTCTACGCATACCCAATTAGTCATACTTACACCTGAAACCCGAAACGACCAACACCATCTGGACGATCATTACAACGCGCAAAGTTTGTTACAGCCACGCTATACCCAAAGTGCACAAAGCACTAAAAACGTCAATGAAACGACGTCGCACGGAATGTATGGGGCGCAGCGGGCGGGGGGGGGCAGCGGAAAGCAAGGGGCACTGCCCGGAGGAGGCGCGCGGCGGGGCGGGGCTGGGCCCGGGAGCGCGGGCACGCATCTACAAATCAAGATTATGGCGCTCGCAGCCTCTAAAGCCCCGAAGCGGCGGCGGCGGCAGCGGCGGTTCTTGCTGTGGCCGCGTGGTCTAATTGTGAACCTGCCATTAACAGGAGCCACTACCACCGCCGAGGCCGCCAACGTGGCGCCGCTAAAAACACGCGTCCGAGCGCCGCGGCCGGGAGATGAACGGCCGGGCGGCCCCGCCCCGCCCCGCCCCTCCCCCGCGATAACAAGGGCGCCCGCCCGCGCCCTGCCCGCCGCGCCTCCTGCCTCGTCACAAATGAGCGGGGGACGTTCAACGCGACGACACCCGCGCCCGCCGACGATTAATTGGAATTCCTGTTGCGTGCGGCCAGAGCGGGGGCGGCAGCGGGCGGGAGCGGGGCGTGGGCCGGGTCGCAAGTAGCGGCCGTCACTGACCTGTGGTGGCAACCTGAATGGGGGAGGGGAGGGCAGGGCAGAGCAGGGCGGCGGCCCAATACATGCGAACCCCGATGTTATGAGGATCGCGTAATTAAGAGGACATGAATTTGGAGCCGAGTTTTCTGAAGGGGACGCAATGTTGGTGCCGGTGGGCGTTTGATGGACGGACGAGTGTTTTGTCGAGGGTCTCATGAATCTGGGAAATGCTGAATTAATAATCGCAATATACTCCCAAGGTAATGTTTCATGTACTAATAATAAAATCTTGCGCGCGACTATTGAAGAGGAGTGGCTAAATTACTCCAACGTGACAAAAGTTAATGTCTGGACTATCTTACTACGAATTTGCAGAAAAATATATCTTCTCTGTATGTTCCCCTCATTTTTCCTTAAAAAAAAAAAATATTGTAAGAAAGATAGATGATACTGCACATTCATCACTTCCAAAACCGATTAAAAATGTATTTTTACAACTGACCGCTTAACGCCTTCTTTTGAAAACAGAGCAAGATCTAACATTCTGGAATAAGTACGATTACAATGTATAATTGAGATGATATGCTACTTACCAAGCAGTACACTTCTACCAACATCACCACTGTGAGAAACGAAAGACAGATTTTCAATTCAAATCTATACCAACTCACAATGGCCCTTCACAAACCCCCATTCGTCTTCAAGAAAGGACTTTTTTTCTCTAGACTCATCTATGAGTTACGGGAGCCGCGAGCATAAAGCAAGAACTTGGAAGTGGGCGGGAAAGTCGTAAGCGGGCGTCGTTGCAATGAGCCGGTCGGGCGCCGGGGCACGAAGCGAGTGAAGGGAAAAGTTACGACGAGGCCGCGACGAGCTCGGCATCGACAGTTCCGATCGCTCTTTGGAACGACGGCGCGCAATTAAAAATTTGTAAGTCCACCGCCGCCTCCGCCCTGCTGCATCCTCTCGCTTCGGCATTTGCCCGCGGGGCACATTGCACTTTCCTTTGAAAGTCGTCACCGCTCGAGGGACAAAGAAGAAGGAACAGGAAATAGCGTGGGTGGAGGTGACGGCGACAGTAGTAGAAACGGCAGAAGGAGCAGTGGGGAGGCGCGCGGAGGCTGCAAAGACAGATGCTCGAGTGCTGGCATACCGGCAGATATTGAGGCACAGCTAACGGAGGCGTTGGCGTCAGCGGTGGCGGAGGGTGAAGATGAAGGCAACGGTAGGGATGCCGATGGCAATGGTAATAAGAGCGCAGTCATAACAACTGCCTTCTTGGCAACGAAGGTGGCGGTGGTGGCGTTGGCTGTGTGGGCGGTGGCGTTGCCGGTGAGGGCGGTGGTGGTAGCGATTTGGGGGCGTTGGTGGTGAGGAGTAAGTCACAACGACGTAAACAGCAGGGAAGGCGGCGGTGGCAGTGGTAGCGGTGGGGAGGCAGATGGTGACAGTGACGGCGCCGCTGCGGCAACAGCAACAAGAATTGTGCCGAAGGGGAGTGGTCGTTGTGGCAGCGGCGGTAGCGAAGGCGGCGGAGGGAGTGGAAACGGCGCTGGAGGCGGCGACGGCGGCCGGGGGCCTCTAATCAGATATGAAGTTCGATCCCTTTGTCGCTGCCTTCGTCATTACGCCGCCGCCAGGGCGCGGAAGGGCTGAGAAGGGCTCCGAAGGGCTCACAAGTTGGGTGTCTGGCGGCGCCCGTGAAATGCAAATGGCGCGCGAGGTCTGGGGTCTCAGGCGGGGTGTCAGCGCGTTATGCGCGAGGCTGCCAGAGCTCACGTGCGGGACGCGTTTACGCGCCCGAGCGGATATTGGACGCACGAGGATGAAATTAGGCATTGCTTGGCCTATATTTGACTTCTCCTCTCCGACGATCAGGGGGCTATTATATTTACATTAAACTCACAATTACTCTCAAAATTACATTGAGTAGATTCGATAAAATTAGAAAAAAAGTAAATACGCAAGCAAAGATCGATGGGATTATTGCCCCACAGTCACACTCAGATGTTCAACATCGCATTTCGTGGTATTCATACAGGATGTTAACGCAAACGGCGAATGTCAATGTCAAACCATATTTAACAAGTTTTCCCACAGCTAGTGAAAGGAATACATGTGTAAATAGTATACATAATATAAAAGCTTATATTTATAAATATGATTACAACTCATTTCACAACTTTGTGTCACATTTTACTATTTGCGACTAATATTAAACAGTTCAGAAAGTGATTGAACTACTAATGTGAAGCTGACGTTTCACAGAATCACTGAATGTTGCGCCCTACCAGAGATGCGAAATTACACATAGTTAACATCGATGCTAATTGTCAACACTCAGACTCTGCATATGTATCTGGCGCACCTGAATATTGTATCCAGTATGAAATAGGGCCTAAATAAACGATAAAAGTAACAAATTAATAATGTGGTTCTGCTCTTATAATATTTTCATACATGCAAATTTATATTTTATTTTGAAAGAAAACAGAAAATAACCACCTTCTCATATAATAAAAAACCTAAACAGTGACTGATGATCAGACAATTAACAAACAGCTTTGAGTTTCTTGAAATTTTAACGGGTTATCTCGGAATCAAGAAACATTAAAATTCAGCGACATCTTCAGAAAACCGATCAAAAATGTTAAGATACACTAAACGAGCACAGTGAAAATACAAAAAAATCCCGAAACTGATCGTTAAGCAACTACAATTCAATCGTTTACAAGCAATCTCTGCTCACACGAAGTTGTATGAATCAAAACGCGTGTATCTTCCATGATTCTCCTGCCGCTTGTCAGATGTCGCGCGGGAGATTGAGATTCAATCGGCGCCCGCGAATCCGTGTCTCCGCCCTTGTAACGTGCTCCATGATCGACGCGCCGTGCAGCGGCGTGGTAATCTCTGCGGAAGGCGGCGAGGGGGGGGGGGGCTGCTGCAGCCGTCGCTCCGGCCTCGGCGGGCGGAAGCCCGGTTCGGAAAGCCGAATTCAGGTCGCGGGCGGCGAGCACCCCGACCTCGGCGCAGGCTGACGGCGGAGCAGAGGAACAAGACGGGCGAACACGGTGAGGGAGAGGTGCCAGCAACGAACACGAGCACGCAGTTGGAGGCGGGGAGGCACATTCTTACAAGGAGGCGAAGAAATAACAGTTAAAAAAGGAAAGTGTGGACGGGGGTGGAAGCAAGGATGGTGGTGGGCGTGGCCGCTCTCCAAAAGGTTGAGGGGTCCAGAGTGGGAACGACGGGCGATACATCACAGCGATGGAGTTGTGATTTTCGGCGGTGAAGAGCAGCGACGAAGGAAGGCGACGCGCCTGGGGCGGCGGTCGAGGCGAAATCCCGGACACGACGGCGGCGGCGACGCCCGCGCTATCTGGCGCTCTGTCATCATACCACGCCATACATCATCGCGCGGCTTACGCCCGGCTTTCAGGCGACGGCGGCGGCTCCTGCCCCGACGCCACCGCGATACGCCACCCACCCTTCTCGCCCCGCCCCGCCCCGCCCCCATGCGCGGGAGCTAGCACTAGCCGGGCGGCAACCCCAGCACTCGCCCACGCGCCTCGCACTGCCCCCGGCACTCGCCCCGGCACTCGCCCCGGCACTCGCCCCGGCACTCGCCCGGCACTCGCCCGGCACTCGCCCGGCCTCGCCCGGCACTGCCCGCACTCGCCCGGCACTCGCCCGCACTCGCCCGGCACTGCCCGCCTCGCACTCGCCCCGCACTCGCCCCACTCGCACTCCCCGCACTCCTGCACTCGCCCCGCACTCGCCCCCACTCGCCCCGCACTCGCCCCCACCTCGCCCCCCCGCCCGCCCTCGCCCCCGCCTCGCCCGCACTCGCCCCGCACTCGCCCCCGCACTCGCCCCCGCACTCGCCCGCCTATACCTCCGGTCTGACCCCGCTCCTGCGCCGTAGAGCCTTCCCGCAAGGTGGTGACCAGGCCGCCCGCCCACGGACACCTATCGCATGCGCAAGCCTGAGAAGTTACTCTAGGAATTGCCAGATCGACTTTCATCGCCCTGCCCCTCCAAAGTACTCCCAATCTACATTCTAAGCCGGCAGCCTGTAGATACTGATAACGACCTTAGTGTGCAATGAGAAGCGACTATATTGTATGTGCTACCTTCATGTGCTAATGACTGAATGAACAACAAAGTCTGTTTTTGCTGACATTTCTTTGTGAGGAAACCGGAAGACATTGTTGAACGACCGTTTGATCGCCAGTATCATGTTGCCGACTTATGATCTAAATACTCGTAGTTTATCCAACTGATTACGGTTAATACGCTGGCACACAATACATTGAAAATTTTATTAAAGGCGGTAAAGTAATATGTATCCATATTTAATAGGAGACAACTGATAAACGGTCATTCGTTCAAATGTCGCTAGTTCCAAGTCTTCTTCCTGTAAGCCAGTGTCCGCCGTCGCATCGCCCGTTGTCGCCGGCTAAATCAATCTTCGCGCGCCGCTTCGTTAGAAGTCCGAGGGCGCGCTGGGGCGCGTCTGTCTGTGGCCGCCTCCTCGTGGGGCGAGGGTGGGCTTCCTTTAATCCGATGCGGCTCGTTACCGGGGATCGAACCCGCGTCCCTCGGCGCCACCGCCGGCCTCTCTTTCCTTTCGCTGCGCCTCTCTTCGTCGCTGACCACAGACGCGTGTGCTAGAGGTTTTGTTCAAAGGCCACCCCTTCACCGGAAGAAGCTTTGCCTCAACGGCAACGAGGGACTCGATGAACACCCTAAAATGTCATACCCGAGAATGACATTCTAATCTCCCTGGCAGATCGACGTAATTAGTTTCGACGCAGAAATCTGTTCTAGTCTACATCTCAGGTCTGTTTTGAAGTTATTATTTCAAACTTCTCAGCAGCATACGGATGCAAGTTTTATGATTTTAATTTCAACTTCTTGAAATGTGACAAGAAAACCGGGTGTGCGCTATCATTTCTTCAATTCACATGCCATGTGTGTCCAGTCGCACGCAGGCATCCTCTGAATGTTTAATTATTTCTCCACGATACTCGTTTCGCCAGCAATTTCTTTCAGTTTGTGTGATGTGCACTTCCCTTCCACCGTTAAGACCTTCGATGGTGTTGTTCCGCCTTCCTACCCGCCACCGGCACGCGCCGTTCGGCAAAGCGGGAAGGAAATAATTCCTCGCAACGAGAAGGCAGAGGATTCCAAGCGTTCCTCCTGGAGCGGCGGCCGCCAAGGCAGAAGGGGCGCCGTGGCAGGCGACAAAGGCAGAGGAGGAAACGAACGCAGCGGGAGCGGAGTTGACGGAGTGGCGTGGAAGGGGGGGCTTTAAGAGGCCCGGTGGCGGAGCGGGGACGGAGCGGGATGGGGCGGAGGGAAGAGGAGCGGAGGAACGAAGGGACGCCCTGCAGGCTGGGGCACAGAGTTGTGACGAGATAGGGGCACGGCGACGCGGACGTGACTTGACGTGACTGACGTGACCTGACGTGACTTGACGTGACTTGACGTGACTTGACGTGACGAGACGTGACGAGACAGGACGAGAGGGGAGAAGGACGAGACGAGACAGGACGAGACAGGACGAGACAGGACGAGACAGGACGAGACAGGACGAGACGAGACAGGACGAGACGAGACAGGACGAGACGAGACAGGACGAGACAGGACGAGACGAGACGAGACGAGGACGAGACAGGACGAGACAGGACGAGACAGGACGAGACAGGACGAGACGGACGAGACAGGACGAGACGGACGTGACGTGACGTGACTTGACGTGACTTGACGTGACTTGACGAGACGTGACGAGACAGGACGAGAGGAGAGACAGGACGAGACAGGACGAGACAGGACGAGACAGGATGAGACAGGACGAGACGACACGGACGAGACGAGACAGGACGAGACGAGACGGACGAGACGGGACGAGACGAGACGGGACGGGACGAGCCGGGACGAGACGGGACGGAGCGGGGAAGAGCGGGGCGTAGTGGGGCACGCCGGGGAGAGTAGCTTACGCGAGTCAGGACATTGGACTTGCACGTGAGGTGAGAACACGGGAACGGCAGTCGAGATTGAGAAAGATCTGACGAAGGATCGCGCGAGCGCTATCGATTACGAAGTAACTTCCATCTGCTGTTATCACATTATATTTGATTCCGACAGCTTTGCTCGGGCGAGTTTGGTAGAGATCCAGCAACGATCCCAAGGAGGCACGGCCGGATCCCTTGACATCAATCTGTTTTGGAATGTCTGTTTCTTTTTCGCTTCTCACATTGCCATAGAAATAGCGCAAATGCGAAACGCTGAGCAATCAAGAGTGGAATTAAGATCTTTTGCGGTCCCTGTGAATCAGCTGCCGTTCATTTCACAATTGAAACAGATGGCTGATCAATTCTACATGTTTGAGGATGAAAGAGAACAGTTATTGTGGCATATTTATTAGAATATCGGATATCAAGTCCATTACAAGTTTTTCATGATTATAAGTTACCACGTGATTTGAATTTCTTTGTCAAAGATGATATTCCGAAAGTAAAGTTCAAACACAGAAACTAAAACTCCAGAGATGACACCGGATGGCGAAATTCTATTGAACACGTGATTTTTTTAATCGAATATCCAATTACTTTTACCCCTACTCCGAAAAATGAACAGTTCGAACTTCCCACTATTTCAATGAGAAGCAATGGAGAAAAATTTCACAAAAGAGCCTATTAGTTTTTCTCCTTTATGGGCCATCATATTTAAATCCTGCAGTGCTTACATAATGTTTATACAATTTTACTCTAGAACCTACTACAATGCCGAAACACGGAATGTATAGCTTTTATTATGCAGTCGCCCCAGGCAACAAACACAAAAAAGACTAAACTTGGGCCATTCCATCTAAGCCTCGTTTGTTGTGGCAGCAGGCTTCGGTCGGCTACACCATACGCAGACTGACGAATCTGGCAAACTTTCTGGGAAAGTTTCCATACCTATAGTAATTGCAGCAGATAAATATATCTTACTCTAAGTTTTGAATTTATTAGTAAATCAGTTCAGTTTCGATTTTTGGAATGTAAATGTACAGGAAATACAACGGGGGACAGCATAAAATACATGCGGATATTATCGCCCCAAATATCCACAACAAGAGATCGATAGCACTAGTGCACCAAAATGGAAACAATCTCATCACTTTTCAATTCATTTCTAACAAAATGACCTGACAAAATGTGGATTCCCAGCAGCAAAGGCACTAACTCAAATGGAGTTTGAGATTACGGTGTAACTGGGATCGATCCCAATTGAATGATTTGACGAAGACGGCAGAGCTTTGTCACCTGTTGTACTCGCTAATAGCGTGTGTCGGTAGCCGACAACCCGCCAGGGATACAATAGAAGAAGAGATAGAGGAACCAGGGAATATGAAGTATAATGAGAAAATAAGTAAAATGAGAAAAGAAGCAAGAGAACAAGGTCATGAAGGACAATAGGAGAAAAGAGGGCAAAAGAGAAGTGGAAGAAGAATCAGGAGAGCAAAGCTTACGAGGGCGAAGAGAAAAAACAAAACGAGAATAAACAAAACACGGGCAAAAAAAAGAAATAAAATGAAATGAAACAGTGAAAACGTGAAGAAGACAACAAAACGCGAGAAGTTGTAATAACTACTGATTTTATTCACGTATTTATTAATTATTTGTTTCACACGGAATGAATTTTCGAGGAGATTGCTTAATAGCTGTTGTTCAAACGTCAGGAATTTCAATGTGTCCGTCGCCGGATCTCGTCGATAAGGAAATTATGTTTAGATACAATGATAATGATGATGATGACAACGACAATACAAGTAATAAGCTCGACGAAAATGATGTAACGAGCGTCAAGGGACACAGGGAAAACCCGGACGAAACCTGCCCCAAACCCGCTTTGTTCTTCACAAATTCCAATTCGGAGGCAAATCCAATCCGGAACTCAGTGATGGAAAGCGGGCTGTTTGAGCGACACACCGCGGGTCGTCACCAACAATTATTCTTTGATTTAAATAGAGTATCTTCTGAGTTTTGATCAGCTGAACGCGGTTATCCAATTAGGAGCTTCGTTACAACTTAATGTTTTAGTATTATAGTTTAACAACCGCGTCCGAGCAAATCGTCCGTCAGAAATCACTATTTAAATTGCGTAAAAACCAACGTCTCAAACCTTGAGCGATTCCCCTCCAGTCGCTGGGGCTGGGGCAGGCGCGTGTCCGGAGCAGTCGCCGGTCGCGGCCGCAAGGGGCGCAGCGGGCAGGCGGGAGCGGCTGGCGGCCGGGGCCGCGCCCGCGGCGCCCTCCTCAAAAGATGAAGCGGCGGCAGGGCCGGCGCGCCGCGCACCTGCCGGGGGAGGGGCCGCTTCTGCCCCCCTGGCCTCCTCCGGCCGCTCTCACCGGGCAAAAGGACCACGAGGCCACAAGGCCTTTAGACTGTTCACCAACCAACAAGAAGAGCTCACATGGACCGAGTTTCGTTCACAGACAGAATTGTCGCTGTCTGTGCAACGGTAAGTCTTAGGGTTCGCGTTCCAACGGTGACGTACTGACGACACCAGGCAGTTTGGCTACGTGAATTCAGCCACTGTATGCAGGAGAACTCTACTGGCCGGCTGCTCTCATCGGTAGTAATATACGGTTTACCCCATTTACACCAGACTATTGTCGGAGACCTGGCAAACGGGCCACGGACCGCGCGCGATCTTTCCTCCACGTCTTATTTTCTCTCCGTACACACATTCACTTGCATGCCCTACACTACCACATATATCGGGAGACCAGTCGAGAGATTGCAGCTTGACCCAACTGGGACAGCGTCCCCTGGGGGGGGGGGCACCCGGAGGAGGAAATCCCACCAAAGGCGATCTGTAGGTTGGTGCCGGATCGCACTATCCGCCAAGCAAAGAATAACCTCGTTCAGAAACAAAAATTAACACCGTCTTAAGAAACGGCGCCTATTAACAGATGTTTAGATCATCTTACCAACTGCCATTTCAAATATGACCTACCCGTCCATTCATTATGATCTTTTACGCTTTCCATACCTTCCTACCCCGCTCACTACCACTACCCATCCCGCCACCATTTCCCCAGGCGTGCCCACAACCCTGTCCATTCTGCCACTATGCCCCCTCCGGCGCGGCCTAGAGAAGGCGACGGGTCGAGACAGGACGGTCTGGGCGCCTCCGCGACTCAAGGGGTCAGCGGCGCGTGCTGTGCCAACACGCGCGCGCGCGCGCACGCGTCGGCTGTCGCCAAAGCACGCCAGCGCACGCCGCGGGCCCTGCAATTCATCGCAGCCGAGGCTGCAAGCAACCGTTCCCTACTACTCTGCTCCTCTGCAACTTCTCTTGGCATATTGGATCGTAAACTTTTCTACGCTAGTAATCTATGTATTCGCGGAAAGAAAATAATAACGATATTAAAAAAACGTTGTGGAAGACAAAGAGATTCTGAATAGCATTTCGCGAATTTCTGTGGAATTTTAAATAGTACAATCTAATTTTAACATTTTTTCAAGTAAAGGAGGTTTGAAATTACATCTATGTTAGTTTTTCTAAAGACTGAAAGGCAGAATTGGAAAGCAGAAGGCTACATGTATTGGAGGAAAACTAAGAAAGAAACCTGCCAAAACGTTGAATAGCTCCTTCTGTGACTATTAATATAGGCCCACTGGGTTAATCATTACTATATGTTGAATGAAACAACGTATAATTAAATGGTACGAAAGGAAGCAAAACCTGGTTTACAAAGTCACTGATTACGGAACCGGTCACTATTTACAAAATTTTGAAAACTAAAGAAAAGAATATCACAGACTTATGAAGCCACAAAATCCAATCATAATACTCATGAGTAAGCAAACGCTAAAAAGTAAAACATAAAATGTAATAGTACAAAATCTAATTTTAAATGAATTCAAATGTGTAATTATAGACAAAGTTAGATAATTTATAAAAAGGATAGTGAGAATATATAAAGAGTATAAAACTGAAATAGAAAATTCAGAGAAACGAATATAGAACTATTAATCAAGAAATATTCCAAACCCCTAGTGATATAGTTTTAAAAAATCAAAACTCCAGTCTTTATTTTATTACAATATGCTTAATTTTAACCTTCATTAATTGAAATTAAAACACATCGAGAATGGTTGTGCAAATTACTCACTAAGCAACATTTCTGTGACTAATGAGTTATCCCAACATTGAAACATAAAAGTTACGTTCATATGCTCGTAAGGACGACCTACAAACTCATTAACACGACAGAAACGCACTACGAAATTACAAAACTCTATCAAGATAATCGAAAAATCGGAAGCTGGGGCCATTGCGTGGTTCCACGGCGATTTAGAACAGTTACGCAAAAATAGTCGCCACTCGATGGTGCCATTTACAGGGCCAATTCTCGCCCCATGGCTGCACCCGGAAGTCGGAATGGGATATCGCAGCTGCATGAGCGGCTGGGGGGGGGCCCCGGCGGGTGGGGTCATCACACGTGCTCCGATATCCCAATATCCCGCAACGCGGAACAGCACACCACGCCCCCTCCGCGGCCAGCCTCCGCAATTTGTGATTGTACATCTTGTTCCAGCAGTTGTGCGTTTCGTTTTACGAGTCGCAATGGGGCGGGCGGAGCCGCACCGTTTGACAAATTGTCGACCCGACGTCACGCGCGTATGTGGATGCGCTCGGGGAGGGAAAAAAGGGTTCGGCAGAGGGGTGGGAAAGGTACGCGGGCTATTGGGGACGGTCTGCGCTGGCAGAGGAATATAAAAGTGCTGATTACGTAGTGGCGAAGCAACGAAGGGAGGGGCTCGAGGGTTGAAGGAATCAGAAGCTGTGGACGTTACTGAAACTGTAGATAGAGTCTACACCGTTCAGAAACGACAGGACAAGATAACTTAAATGAACTGAATCTGGTTCCTAGCGATACACACGGTGCATTCTTGGGTTAAGAAATATACTAATCGTTCTGTAAATATTCTGAATTAGTGTAAACTTATATTTGTATAGATTGTAAATTTTGCACATCATTCAAAACACGAGAAGAAAGTAGAAGTTACCTCTCAATGTTTTTACAAGATATTCAAACAATATCTTATTATACATCTCCTATAGCATATTACCCAGGGAATAAAAACGAAAGGAATTTTGAAAAGTGAAAATCAACCGCTATTTGCAATAGCCAAAGAGAGTTGACACATTCTTTCTCTTTTGTGGATCACTAAATGCAGCCTTAATCAAAGAGTACTCTTATCTGCTAGTTCTCGCCACAACTTACGATCACATCAGCGGTGATGTTTCATCGCAATGAATTCTTAAGAAAGAAGAGTGAATCAATGACAAATAAAAGTTAATATTGCATCCTCGACTGGCAAACGAAATTGTACAGGAGAAAGAAGATTCTACAAACAAGTTGTTGCACATCCGGCAGCAATGACAGCCAATCCGGCAGCACATCCGGCCAATTTCAAACAGAAAGAGGAAATTACGAAAAACAATATTTACAGGCGAAAATTAGAGTACGGTACCAGAGAAAGTTTGAAGAGCGAAAAGGTTTGCAATCCTCTCAGAATAAAAGTTGAAAAGAGGAAAAAAGTAACTTGCGGGTCAAATGCGAACCGAAAACGAAATCCTAATCCCAGGAGCCAAACGAAAAAGAGTCGAATTTCAAGAGTGATAACGACCTCTCAGTGAAAAGATCCTGGAGTGAATCTCGATCTCACTCCTCACGTGTTCTCTAGAGACGCCAAAACCCCCCAGCACAATGCCGAATATAACAACTTGTTTTCGTAAATTACGCAGAATTGAATCGCCTATCGAATTTCACTTGTTTATCAGATCCACTCTGGCAACCGATAACAATGGCAAGAAGGCGAGGAGCATAATCCCAAACTGTGTGCGTCGAAAAAGAAAGAAAAAAAATTCTCATGTTTCATAAAGAAACACACAATAACAAACAAGAGAGGACAGTGGAACTTAATAAATGCATTTCATTTTCCAATGCGTCTAGCGCAAATCGCACCACTTATGCACTGACTTTAAGTAAAATCTCAAACATTGCCGACTCCATTTATTCCATTGAAAATGTAAAATATACAATTTGTCGAATAATGACATTAACAATTTAAAATAGTTCCTGACACGTGAAAAATATGCTTTAAAAACCTTTCAACTTCGAGTTCAATTGAAAAAACTCTTGTTTTTTGAATCTCAGTAACTTTGAAACGAGAAAATACCTTTGTGGACCAGGAATTTCTTTACGTGAGGTGAAGAGTAGTCAGGAATAATCCCCGAAAAATGTATAATTTCAATTCAAATCTGACATCTTCGAAAAGTATATTTCAGAGTTCGGATCTTGAAAATGACTGCTCAATAATGGAACCAATAGAAATTTTCAAATGGGGATTTGTATCTTTGATACATGCACAAAAGTAGAATTAACTCCATCAAAAAGAAGCTCAGCTGCAAAATCACGTGACTTCAAGTGTCCTTCTATACGACGACCTTCAATAGAGAAAAAAATTCAACATGTCTGACGATTGTCAAAAACCCAATTCATTTCGAAAGTTCGCTCATACACGGACGACAATCCAGCACTGTATGTTTCAGCACAGGCTTTGCCGCCTAGTATGCTCTGTTCGGCGTCGCAGCTAACTCGACACAAAACACGGAAGACGGCGGCGGCGGCAGCCTGGCTCTGCCGGAGTCTGCCTCCGCTCCCGCCTCCGCCCCCACCCCGCCCCCCGACCAGCGCTTCATATTCCCTCTCAACTCAGTTGATCAGTTCCGCTCGATCTGCGCGGGGCGTCGTTCGCTTGTTCACTGCTCGCCGGAACGGAGCGTTTCCCTCCTCCCTCCTCCCGCCCCCCGCCCCCACCCCGCCAGGCGCCGCCGCGCCGCTTTGCTCCATTTAAAGGAAATACATTTCGCTGCTTCGATTCTTAACCGTTGTGAATGTTTTGCGAAGGAGTGTTGCTTCGAGAGAGATACAAAGAGAATGAGCCCTCCTTCCCAAACCCCGCACGCCGGAAAATTCGTAAAATTTCGGGGCGCCACTTGGCCGCTTCCCTGCTCCGCCGCTTTACGGTCGAATGACGTCACTTCATTGAGCGGAATTGAAATCACAAACAAAAGGATGAGTATTAACTTGTTTCGTTACAGACACGAATTAATTAAGGCACTTCGCACAAAAGGAAGATAATTATTTCTGGTGGATTTTGTAACGAATTTTTATTTCCCTCCGCGTCAATAATTATTACATCAAATCACACAACCGACTATTTCAGCTTTGTTTTGGCAATACACTCATAGGAAGGCAAAACATTTTCGCTCTTGGAGGAACAATCTCACTACACTAACATGTTTAAATTATTATTACTGAACTAAAAAGAAAGTTAACGGAACGTCTCAATGACGTTTCTGTACAATTTATCACAACACACACCTAAAATAAATAACAATTCAATATGAAAGTTAAGTACGTTTGAAACAGATTTCACGTCTCAAGCAAAGATGGAAGATGAGTGGATATACCAATTTATTGAGGAAAGTAATAAAACGTAGCAACTATGTACTTCACGCAGCGAGTTGAGCAAACCTGTTCGAACTACATGAAAAACTAATACCCACGCCCCTGCAACTCGCACACCTCCACCGGAAGGGCGGAATATCCGAGCAACTTGGACGGCACCGCGCAAAGCCAACGGAAACCGATCATTATCAAGCGGGTTTCGCGCGGGCGTTTAACGACAGCCGTAATCCGTATCTGGAAACGCATCCGCCAGCATCACGCGTGCACCTCCCACTCCCCCACGCGTCTCGCGCCCCGCCCCCTTTTCGCGGACGGCGCATCGTCACGAGCTGCTAACGACACACGCACGCGCCCCAAACGGCAACACTTTTTAACTGCGGCACAGTGTGCGAGTGCGAATGCGGGGGACTGCTGATCGAGCAAACAGTCGGCGCGGCGGTCGAAATTTCAAAATTTGGCGTTAAAAGTTTAACGGCACGCCGTGAAGCGAATCGGCGCATGGGCCCCCAGCGGCACAGCCGGGCGGACAGGCGTCCATTTGAACCGTCATGGGCTTTGTGGGCGTCGCTTCGGCACCTGCAAAGCGATCCAACGACGCCAGCGAAACGCGCTCTAAAAATAAATTTTGAATCGGTAGCGGGATGATTGCGTTGAATGTATGTTGAATGGGGCTTCGTCAATGCGTCAGTACAATATTTTTCTAGATGTAAGATATATCCTGTGAATAAATAAGAGGAATTTTGGGATGCCCCAGTCGGTTGGTGGATATTTCATGATTTCATCAGTTTATTAATCCAAATATATTGGATCTACAGATGAAACATATTATTCTGTATAATACCCATTCAATTTATGTACTGGTAAACCAAAAACCTATTTTTCAAAAAATAAACCTTAACAAAGTGCATGTCAATGCAACAAATTATTTTGCTTTCTTATGGGAAGACTTTTGAAGTAAAACCTTCAAAAGTGGGCAATATTAACCAAATACAATTATCAAAACAAAGAGCAAACATTTTAGATAGTTTGAAAAATAAATTCATGCGGATAATTTCAAAGTAAACAGTCCTAAAATCTGAACCTATTGGAAGGACCAATTGACAAAAAATTGTTTTTAGTGGGTTTCGAATGAACATTTTAATTTCAATATTAGTTTATTGTTAATATCTATACCCTTCATAGAGACCAAACTCTCAATTCCCCTTTCGCATTCCTTCATGTTTTACTTCGCTTCCTCTTCTCCGCCGTTGTCGCTCGGCCACATTAGCCGGCGGCGTCAGAGGTGGGGCCGGCACCTGACTCAACACGTGCAGCCGCGGCCAATCGGCCGAGCGGTCCGGAGCGCCGCTTTAAAAATAAATGCAAACCAGGGCGCGTGGGGGATAGCGGCTGACGAATTGACAGATGACATCCGCTGGAGGGGCCGACCAACTACGATGCCTTGGACGCGAACGCTCTTACAGCACGGTTGCCAACATAGCCACGGCTTCCAGGGCAGCACATTTTGTGTCAGTTCAACCACTCACTAAATTTTCTTTCTGTCGATGATAATCTGTGAGAACGCGGTATTTGCTGTTTTTCAGGAATCTTTTTGCGATGCTTGATTAATTACTTGCATGTACACGCTCTTTTGAACAGCGAGTGTAGTTATTGTGCGAAGCATCGTAATACTGTGCGGAGTAGGGATAGCTGACTAGGGATAGCCATCAAGAAGCTGAAGATAATCCGAACGCAGCCTCGCACGTTACCCTGACCCGGTGAAGCAGGCAGTTTCTGCGGAATAAATTTCTTTACCTTCTTCACAGAAATTTCTTTCTTTTTCTTCCAATGTTGATTATCAATATTCATACCACCCTCACCGTAGATAACAATGGCACATAAAGAAACTCTAAAAGATATGTTTCAGTAAAAATATACCACTTAACTGCCACAGATTCACTTTAAAACTAAGCGTTTTTGTGAGTTTCTTTTTGTCAAATATTGAAATGCAAGAATGAGCCTTAACAGGAAACAGTACTTAGTCATAGTTTCTGACCGACGTTATCTTCCGATGTGTCACACCGTTATGCATTTTTTGTGGTATAGTTGAAGAACAATGTACACAAAATCAATCCAAACAAGGGAACATACTATCGAGATAAATCTCCAACATGGACAATAAGGCTTTTTTAAGTGCGAGTGACATGTTTTGTGTGTGAAAGGCGCTACAAGTGCTTGGAAGGAGGTAGAGTAGGGACCGCCGTGCGGCAGAGTGCGCGAATCGGTCCATCGCCCACGAGCTCAAAGAGCTGCTGTCACTCAACTCTTTCAAGGAGTAATGAGTCATCGTGAAAATCGTTCCCGAATGATCATTAAGTTAACGTCGCGCTTAAAATGACAGAAGGGATTATCTTATTCCAGTGTAGAATAAGCGGATTATATAAATATGTTTAAAAAGTACCGAAAGGTTGACTTATAAGTTCCATTTGTTCCTCACTCGAAATTTGTTATTAAGGTTTCACAAGCAGGTGATAGCATAGAATCAAGACTATTTTTCCCTAGACATTTCATTGTGAAAAAAACATTCTTCAAAATGGTTTGGATAATTAGTTTATAGGAAAACAAGAATTACCTTGAGATAATGGAATATACGAGGGTATCTTTGCAAGGTTGTAAAAAACATTACTAACTAGTAATAGAAATTCCTTAATGGGCAAACGCTTTAATTACCGATAAAACCATTCCCTCCTGCATTACGACAGAAAGGAAGCCTAATACGTCGGGCAGTCGCGTTCCCAAAGTAGGAAACCTCGTAATGGGGGAGAGGAGCATCGGGGGGAAAAAACGGAGCAACAAAAGAAGGCGGGCAGGGCAGGTTGCCCGGAACTCGCCATCCGTGTCGGCCTCCACCTTGCGGCAGGCAGGCGGCGCGCGGGGGCTCGGTGCCCGGCAGATGCTCGCGCCCCCGGACCTCTACCTGTTGGGAGAGGGGCGGGGCGGCGGCTGACACAAAGGCCGGGGGCGGGGCCACTTCTTCACGTTTTAATGGCAAACCGCTCTAATAAAGGTCAGGGGAAAGTATATAGAGTAGCGGAATAAGAAACACGTAATTGCAACAAAGTATATTGTGAAGAATGTACTACTCCTTCAAACAATTATCATGGGGGCTGTATTGCGGTCGTTATTATTCTCATGAATGATTGTAGGCAAAGTGAAAAGAGGAACTTGAAGGATGTACGCATGCTGAAGGAATACACGGTGTAGAGGTTGCGGGACTAATTTAACAAGTAGTGGCCAGCCAATTTTATCAAGCTACAATGGTTTCGTTAAACAAATTGCGGCGTGAATGGAAACAATAAGCTGCTGCCATGCTAAACTTGGTTGTGACAGCGATGCCGGTGTCGAAAGCAATGCTATGCAGGTCGAGGCAGCGGTAGGAGTTATCCCTGATGGCGCGATGTTCGATGGAATGTAACTCTGGTAACGCCGAAGACAGGCGCATGATGCAGGAAGGGAACGGCAGTGATATAAATACGGAGAAAGAAGGAAATTCGGGGAAACGCTAACGTTCAGTGGGAGGAAAGACAAGGCGATAGTGAGAGTGAACAGAGAAAGACTTACAAAGCAACTATGGCGTGCGGGTTGCCTTAGACAAAGAAACAGTAGTGACTTAGACGACACACTAAAAGAATCACATTTTCGGGTTATGAATAGTAGGATCCCACGGTAAGACACGGGATTGGTAGATTTTATTAAGTGAAGTGAAACCCGAAGGAGACCAACAACTTTCTTGATATTATCAAGAAGCAATGAATAAGCGATTGTCACTTCAAATAATTGGTCCCATACGTTTTGACGGATTGTACGAAGAAACAAAGGAAAGTGAAAATGAAGGTTTGAAAGAGTAAACTGAAAATGAAGAACAGAGTATCTGCGATAAATAAAACGTTAACGTGGAAGAGAATAGGGAAAGAGAAGGTAACGAACACAACTGGGAAGGCAAAAAGAAGACGTTCAGGAGTGACTAAAACAAAAATTTGGTATGACGATCGAAACAACCAAGAAGTCAACGACTCAGAGGACGACGCCCAAGAGGACAATCTCGATGACAAGCAAGAAGACACCAGGGACAACAGAAGAACCAGAGGACAAAGAGAGCGACAACCAGAGAGGACAACAAGAGAGCGACAACCAAGAGAGCGACAACCAAGAGAGCGACAACCAAGAGAGCGACAACCAAGAGAGCGACAACCAAGAGGTCCATAACGACGAAGACAACTAAGAGAACGACAATGATAAGTAAAAAGTGATGGTATGAACCAGGAAGCGACAGTCGATGCGGGGAGGCGAGCCAGAGCAGTGGCGTTGAGGGGGCCTGGTCGGAGGAAGCGGCGGCCGGTGCGTAGCAGGCGGGCCTTCGAGGCCACGCGCCTGCCTCCCGCCTCACGGGGGCGACAGCTGCGCGGCGCTCTCCAAGGTCCAAGGCCACCTGCCCCGACGCCGCCGCCGCCTCGGCCGCCTGCAGCCGCCCGAAATACGGGTTGGCCTCCCCCACGCAGTGCTGCCGGCTGCGTCGCCTGAGAAAGGCAGCTACGCGGCCCCATGGGCGGCAGCCGGAGCGGAGCGCAGCGCGGCGGCGCTTTCCCACAACGCCCCGTTCAAAACCAGGGCGACTTCATTGCGATTAATTCTACAAAAATACTATTTGTTTTACAGGATTAATCGAAAAATTAAAATCGATTATTTTTACACCGATTAATCTACGGATATGTCTATTATTTTGTCAAATTATTTAGCTCGATTATTTTAAATTAAATATTAATAGTTAAGACAAAATATAGAAATACCCCTCCAGACACAAACTCGATAAGAATTCAACGTCCATCTCTTTGGGAATTCTGAAAGATAAGATAAAAATAAATGATTCATTTGAAGTTAGCAAAACTAATAACAGATCATTACCTATGTTCTGAAATTTTAGTTTTTGCATGTTTAATAACTTTTATTTTCGTCTGTTGTGATATTATATGTCAAATCTAAAATGTAGTAGTGATTTTCAACGTTCCACGCATTACATATTCATGTGAAAAACAAATTGATATTTGATTCATCTATATTAATCAATTAATTCAATACGATTAATCTATGTATATTGTTAAAACAGAAATCAATCGAATAGTTATCAATTATTTTTTTATAATTGCCTATTCCTCTTCTAAACTTGTCTCGCGCCTGTTGTGTATCTGTCGCCTTACGTTGAGGCCTAAACGCAACAATGCAGCTAGAACCAATAACTGGAGAGAATAATGTGTGTAAACTGTAATTGAAGGTGTATGGGTGACTTTAAGGATACAATTACATAAATTCGCTCTCGCGAGTCTGGGTTGGGCTGCTTGCATATCACGTTTGTTCGTGGATGCTTAGCTTTAAAACGACAATGATCAAAACGAAGGGCGAGCGCTAGCTCCAAAGGGGGCATCACACACACACACACACACACACACACACACACACACACACGCGCGCGCGCGCGCGCACACACACCACACAAAAGCTATTGGGAGGAGGTAATTTGCCCATTTGATATAAAATTTTAACATAGGGACATAATTAATTGAAAAGAGCACGTAAATACAAAAACAAGTGTCTCATTGAAGAAATGTAGATAGAATATGCATAATGTCGTATTTTCACAGGGAAAGCACCGAACTTAGGAGTACCCGCAGTTTATTGTCCGTTTAACTCAGGACACGATTTAACAAAGCATTTTCGACCCACTTTGAAAACTTTTAAATTTACTTCACACTGTGGAATAAAATTTTCGCTGCGAAACGACAAGAGATCAGCTGCTCATTGTGCAGTCAAATTGAAGCTATCTTGCCCAAAGTATGCCCAAGTCGTTTGCAGCGCTACTATGCGAGAAGTGCGAGAACTAGCTTCAAAAAGTTTCAGTTTTAGACTGGGAGAAAACGCGCCTATATTTCTTACACCGGGATTTAAAATAATATGTACTAGGTCATTTAGTAATTTTTTATACAAGGTATTCACAACTTTGTGAAGTAGTAGAAATGTTCGTATATCCCCGAAGTGGAGGTAAGAAAAGGAAATATAGAGATTTAAAACTATAGGATTCAAAAGAAATGAATGGCGAAATAGCCAGCAATAATAAGCTTGGATTTCGGAAAACTCAAAGCTTTTCAACATACGTGTAGAACTGGATCATGAATGTATAACATGTTGTTACAACAAAAGTAATGCTCAAGTTCTGGGCTGTATTCTCAATACACCGGTATATTATGCAGCAGTGTTATTTTCATGCTATTTACTTTCCGAAATGTTGATTTTTCCCCAGTGCGTATAAAAAATTCCGTTTAAAAGTAACTTACAAAATTAAATTTCAAATTAGAATGAATTAAAATTATATTAATATCGGTACCAAATAACACTTTGCTTCATTTTCAGTGGCATTCGATTTTGTTTCATATATTTTTGCTTTAAGCCAAACACATGCTTTTGAGGTTAAGGGTCATTTCCTCACGACGAAAAAAAGTAGTCAAGCTTGTAATATGTTCATGGAAGCGTACGAAAGAAGTAAAATGGTAAATTGATCTTCCAAAGCAGGTAGTTTTCTGGGACCGGATCGGTATCTGCTTTTTTCTGTGGACTATGTTCAGTAGCTATGGCTACTTAATGAATGCGAAATAATTTGGTTTATTTTGTATGTCAGTTGAGCAACAGTAACGTGACTGGCAGTAAGATTTTTGATTCTTCAATGCCGGCGGCTACAAAGTTCTAGCATTCTTTCAGTTTACGACCTTTTCGACCGGAACGATTGCTAGAGAACCCAGGTAATCCGACAAACTCAATCCTTCCACAAACTTCCAATAAAGTAGAACCGAATGTGCTTTACAGTCTCTACCACCATCCATTAGAAATACCACACAACGTTCGAAGTAAGTCTAGAGTACAACTTGATTACCCATTAAAGCACCCCTCGCAACTGTTAAAATTTCGAGTGGTGTTTTCAAGCCTGCAACGACCCCATTCCTTTTCATTGTTGTTTTCCTCTACACTGACCCTTTTGCGTATTCCCTGTAGCTTCAGTTCACAGCGTGCACACTGAGGATATCGGGCTTCGAATATGTTTGAAACGGGGTTGAAATATGAACTCCAAAACACCAGAACCGAGATACAGAACTCGCAAGGGAGAATGATTTGATGGTACACATAACGCTTCGTAACTGAACACCCAACCCTATCAAAACACAAGAGATATCCGTACCAGTAGTTGTGCTCGGATGTGTTTGAAACAGCACAGTACTCGCACAACAGGAGGAAACACTACTAGATACTGTTATCGCAAACCCGCACCCGCACATTGAGTAAGAGGTTCACACCTGTCCACTCTGTGTTTTTAAGTACTAAACTAATAGTTCAATCAAATTCAGGACTTCATTCGGTTAAATAAAAAAATGACAGACAAGATTACACTGCGGGAAATCAAAAAGTAAGTGCTATCTTTTAATAATAATTATGTAAGTATTACAACACTTTTGCAAAAAAAAATTAAATCTAATTCCTCTTGAATTTTTTAAACTATAATTAAAGGAATGATTACATTTCATTTTACTTCTACTTATTAGTTTTAATTTTATTCGTATAAGAATGTCCAACTTTTTCACAGTAAACAGTAATCGAATAAGAGATCGTTACAAATTCATAAAGTTACAAAGTTACGTTAAATGACAATACGCACCGTTTTAATTACTCGCACCCAACTTGACAGTTTGGAGAGGACACGAACATGAATCGTATCTCAACTGATATTTCAGACATACATGACGTTCCACCGACGGCAACCAACTGGTAAACGAGAAAACTGCGAACTAGTGTCGCTATGCCATGGACCAGACCAAGAGCTGCGCGCCTAGAAAGCGAACACGAGTGCGAGCGTTGTATCCATTCATTTTGGACGAACATCGCTTCGGGGGCACCGGTCAATACGAACGCCACACAAAAGCACGCCGCATTGTGTTGTTCGCGGGCCTAAGTGCCACGAATTTACGCGTCTATCCATTCACATTGCCCCGATTACCGAATATATAGTGGAAATCTAATAAAGTACGGTTTGAGAGCGACACAAACGAAGATTTGCACCCGCGTCCGGACCACTCCACTCACACGATGACGTCGGAACGAAGCACAATGTTTGAACTCGCGCCCGCCGTGCAGAGTGCTTCCCTCATGCACACGCGCGCAGGCACAATGCACACAGAATGTATGAAGTGCGCGTAATTATACACGCTACAACACGAGTTCGCTCTAACGCGCTGATATTCTGCAGAATTAACTTATTTTAAAAGCTTTGGCCGTGGAACATGGTTCCGGTTGTTTCCGGCCCCAGAAATCGGTATAATGGGTTGATACACACGTTCCAATGGCAAGAACATACAAAATAGTTGTTTTCATGTTGTTGCCAGGCATGGTGGTAACGTTTACTGCGAATTCTCAAGAAACACAAACATTTGAACGGCTGTGTTTTGATGTCACTCATTTCACATTCTCGAAAACAACTAAAATTACTAATTAAAAAAAGACAGTTCTCTGTAAAGCAATTAGTGATAAAGAAATAAAGTCATTTTTTACAAATAGTTATTTTTTATGAAGGCGTTTTCGAAGATTATCACCTGGAAATGGAAGTTCTGCACACATGACAGAAAACAAAACAATGCTTATTCACCACCACAAAACAGTTCGATCTGTGTAATACGAAGCTCCCCTTAACTCCAAACCGAGAAACACTTCCCCACACGTCTCCAACAAGTGATAGGTCGCGTCCGCACCCCGAGTTAACGGGAGCGCGTCGCCTACCTGTAGATTCTCCGTACGACCTCCTCCCTCGGAGAGCATCACCGTCAGCCGACGGGCTTGAGGTATCCAAAGGATCCACGGCGTCACCGTCACCCATCACATGTTCATCGCATTGCACAGTCACCATCAACACACACGCGAACCACCCCGCCGCCGCCAGGAGCCGCCGCCGCCGCAGCGGCATCGCCGCACATGCGCGCTGCACGCCCGCCATGACACTACTGAAGCCCGGGCGCGCGCCGCGGCGGCCTTTTTCTGCGCCCCGGGGCGTCATTATGCCGTTTCCGCTGCCGCGCAGCCCGGCGCGGAGCGGAGCCGCGGCGATGCCCAAGATGCTTATAGAGCTCGCTTCGCGGAAGGGTGCGCTTGACATTGAAACCCTTTTTTAATCGTACGCCCTGCAGGTAGACGCGCAGGTTTCTTTTTATCGATCGAAGAGCGATTCCTTTCACTCAAGTGTCAATATGATTGAGAGGCGATTTTGCGGTGAAGAATGTTGCGGGCGCTTTTCATATAAAATATTTAATGAGAGTAATTTGGATCTATGTTTTGTATCATTTCGCCTCTTCAATTTTTGTTATAAGCGTTAGGAACTTTAGCTAGACAAAAAAAGGGGTTGTTTATGTGGAATTTGTGAAAGATATACAGAACATTCAATGCTGGGAGTTGTTTGGTAGCAGAGAGAGTTGATTTCATACATGGAACACAATGTACACAGTTTCACGTTGTCTTCTCTCGATGTAGTGCGCTTGCAGGACTCTTGAAGCCCAATGATAGAAATAATTCTGAACACGCCGAACAAAGTTTACTCAGATAATTTGAAACAATAAAAATCTTCCACGTTTTATGTGCACCCATTAATTTTTAATATGTAAGAAAATAACACAAGAACATCTAATGGAAAGTTAATAGTAATCTATATATTAAAAAAATAAGGTAATCTGCCATGGCTTCGTTTAGAGCTTCTACTGAACCGATTGTAGTATATTTCCTTTAAGTGAAAGAATGTAATCTCTAGATGTATTATCTGATATAGTTTGTGTTGATTCACCAACATTACGGTGTAAATTAATTAATAAAATTATTCTTTAATAGTACGCTAATCAATAGTCAATTGTTTTCTTCCAAAGCTTCTTCATGGTGGCGCTGCTTGATGTTTTGTTTTGATTGTTGAGATTTGTTTACAATTCGTCAAGGTTTTGTTTCAGTGTAATAATTGCATTGTGGTGTTGACAGTTTACATGTATTTGCTTTTGTGGTGTATTTTGTAGAGAACATTCGGACAGTGGGTTTTGCTCGGTTGTACTGAAGTAGTGAAGTTGTTCACAGGTTATGTCGAATTCCGAATCGTTGCCCACGCCCCCCAAAAGACGCAAACGTACATTAACTGGACGCAGGGAAAGAGAAAGTTAGCGTAGGTGTCGTGATAGTGAGGTCATTTCGTTTTCTGTTGGGTCATTGTCTATGTGTAAATGTCAGTTTTGTTCTGCTTTGTACTATCCATGCGAGAGAAATTCTGCAAACGAGTTTACTCGGTGTTGCTTAAATGGAAAAATAAATTTACCTTCGAACAATATGCCAGAAGAAATCAAACATTTGTTTATAGGAAATAATGACACATCAAAAAAATATAGAAATAATATCCGTCTCTGTATAATAGTACCCTTTCTTTTGTTTCATTTGGTGTCGATATTGCATTGCCACCTGTGGACATGCGCCATACGTGTTCAAAACTTTGGGAACTCCACATCACAGAATATCTTTGTTATACCCTGAAGATCCAAACTATGCAACATATTGTGAACATTAGTCTGGGCACAGTATTTTACATTTATGTCAGATCTCACCGTCAAATTTGACGGGTTCTCACTAGTTTAATATTAACATCCCCCCATTCACGCGCGCTATGAATAATACTCTTCGCTTCTAATTGCAACTGCAGTTTTTAATTTCCGCAAAACTGAAGTTCTTTTATACGTTTGATCTCAAGTTTTGTATTTCAAACTTTGAATTCACTCAAAAATAAATTGACACGTCATCTTGAATCTTCTTCTTCTTTCTAGGGTTTCTATCCAGCCGACAGCCGGTTACCCTTTGCGTCCCGATGGGACGCATATTCGACCATACACTAGACACCAACACACTTTGGGCTCCTCTGATCTGGGTCAGCAGAACGCGAGGCCCTCCGCGACAACACATACATACAAAGACAAGGGACAAACAACCATGCCCTAGGCGGGACTCGAACCCGCGACCCTTCGGACCGAAGCGCTGAGTCGGTACTCGCTCTTAGCCACCTCGGCCATCCAGGTCGGATCTTGAATCTTTATAATAATAATCACTCCTGTATGACATACAGTTCATTACAATCACAAAATAAATGAATCACTTCTATATCAAAACGCTCACGGATAACCTGAAAATCGGTGGCATATATTTAATAATTATTTATATAACGAAGTATTTAAGTTAAGTTGTATTCAAGAGGGGAAAATACTAAGTCTAGATCGCACTAGCGCGAGAGAAAATTCTTCCGGGTGAATTAAAGTCACTTAATCCCGAGTTATATACTTATTTTTTTTATCATTTTATTTTATTCATATGGTTAAAGACTGTTCTTAATGGCCAGTAATATTCTGCTACAGTACCTTTTTTATCACCTTCTGGTAATAAAAAAATTAAATGTACTCTCCTGAACGTTCCGGACGGTGACACATGCGATCCTAGCGGCGGCGCAGCAAATTTTCGTTCTTTACATAACCTAACATTATTTATTTTGTGGTTGACTAGTAATTGAACTCAAATATTACCCACGACGATCTAGACTTTTCTCGTATTGTATAATAAAATGCTATTTCTTTATATACTTTGTTTAGTTTCAAACTGCCTAAATGCTTATTCTTCATTTTCTAGAGGCTGGCTATTACATTAGAAGGCGGCCTATTACATATAAAAGGCGGGTAGAAGACTGCGATAATTCCAATCAGCCCTTCTGGCTTCAGTGAGAGTACGAGTGTAAGAATTGAAGCACAGTTCTTTTACTCTGTGCGGTAATCTAAAACCTTTCGACATGACAGTACCGATTTAATTCTGTCGGCAATAAAGACATACTTTAACAGAGGGGCAGTGTCGTTAACCATTATCTACCTGAATTATTTTTAAAAAAATCATCATATCATTGTATAATTTCAAAAAAAATATCTATTTTTTTTCTCAAAATTTTGAGATGCACATCTTGACACCTTTTAGGATGTTAAGAAAAACAACATCAAGTTCTAATTGTATTACTGCAACATTTGAAAGTGAAAGTTGGAACTATCTACAGATTCGTCCAGCTTGCCCATACAGGCCCGCCAGACTATTAAGGGTTACGTCTTAATTTGTTTAAAACCTGTACAGTTTATTTAAAAAGTATATTGAAAGTCATGCGCATGTAAAAGGTTTAGGTTGAAAACGGCATTAAATAAAATAAAAAGTAAACTGAGCTCTCTTTGAGCGAGAGTCGATATACCTTGGTTTGCCTCGTGTTTGTATTAATGGGACATTCTGTTGGTGAGTAGTAGAATGGAAGCAGGTCCGCAGTTTATCCGTCGTTTGCTTTCTGGCGGAGAACTACGTAAGTACCGCTCGCCATTGTTCATCGACGCCCAGCGCTCTCAGCCTTCTTTTCTTTTACTTTTCGCGAAGCAGTTCCCACGGTAGCCCGTTTCTACCGCGAGAAAGACAGAAGGAAAAAACATGGCGAACTCCATGCAGCTAGCGCCAGCGGAATTGAAGGCCATATTTTATAGCGCCGAACTTTCTATAGAAGCTCTTGCAAGTAAATGTGAAACAGTGACCTTCACCTCTCCGTGTTATAATTTAATGTAGCCTTCAAAGTGCTGTTCAGTGCAGACTCATTACATTACTGAAATAAAATCCTTAGAACGGATGTAAAGAATATTCCAAAACCAAGTTAGATCTCAGCACTCTACATTGAAAGACGGAGGAAAGGCTAGAATTATCGCGAGGACATCAGGTTTTCTTATGGTGAATATCTGTCGCTGCAGTAAGATTCTTCTGAATATAGGACTGCATGGCTCCCAAAGTTCATTTTCAGTTTCAAGTGAATACTACTAATAAAATGTAATAATACTTTTTTCCAGCTAAAATGTATACACAGTGATGTCAATCAGCACTTTTTGAAACTTTTCACATTTATTCCTATTAGTAAGTGTGCGCACAAGGAGTGCTAACATTTAAAAATTCGAATAGGCTCTATCGATTAAATTCGAGTGGGGATATTTTTTAAAAACGTTTATTGTTCCTGTTCAACAACAGGTTTTTACAGAGATTTTCAAATGTCATTTTTATATTTTGGGACGTACCTATAGTAGTGAGGTTAGTAATCTTCATCCATGTGATGTTAATAATAAAATATATTATTTAAAATTGATTGATTGATTCCTGTCGTGTCAACTGCTAGGGTCATTAGTCCCGTGAGTGTAGTGCATGTTTTTATCACGGGAGGTGACGGTGATCTTCCCCTGCTGGATGACGAGATCTCGCACAGTCCTACACGTCGGAATTGGTTGGTTGGTGATTCCGGGCGCGTCAACAGCTTAGGTCATTATTCCCGTAAGCGAAGTGCATTTTTTCCTTGCGAGATGGCGGTGATCTTCCCGCTCTGGATGGCGAGATCCGGCGCCGACCTACCGTCGGCTAGCGGGGTTTCTCCCTAACCAGGACTTCCCACCAGCGGGGCACCGCCCCAGCCAGGACAAGCTCCAAGCTCCCGACTGGTCTCCCGGAATATGTGGTAGTGTAGTCGGAATTAGTCGGTATTACTCGCCCCGTGTCATGTGGCTAGTAATACGCCTTAGCGATGTTGTTTGAAATATTTTTAGTTTTCGAGAAATTTAATCATCTTTGATATTTTAAATGTAGATACTATATATTTTTCTCACTAGCAGTTGGTAGATCTTAAAAAAAGAAATACAAGTATTATCAAAAGTTAGTACATTGATAGTAATTTGAGTATAAAATTAGATATCCTGACATATTGGTGTCCCCCCCGCCACCTACGGGCCTTCCACATTACTTCTAAATGGTTAATGATATCGAAATGCAATTTTCGCTCAACAATGCAGAATCAGGGGGAAAGAAATATGCTGTAGAGTTATTCTTTTAAATATTTTTGGATTTCGAGAAATTTATTCTTTATGTTTTAAATGGAATTATATATTTGTATATATTTTTTTAATTATTATTTTTTATGTTTGATGATCATAAAAATAAAATGCAATGTGTAACAGATGTTAATGTTAAATTATATTTTGAATATATAAAATTATTCTTTCTGACTTGTGATTTGAAATTAAACGTAGAATATTTCCTCCATCAGCCCTCGCAACTCTCGCCTTTGGGGAAGATGGCCTCCGCGGCGCCGGCACTTTTGCGAGGAGAGGCGAGAGGCAGCGAAGGCCCTAAAGCGATTCCCTAAAGGCAACAGTTGCGAAGGCTGCTAAAGGAAATATTGCACGTTTAATTTCAAATCACACATCAGAAAGTATAATTTAGACTGAAATTTCTATCAAGATACTGACATATGTGACATTGCATTCTTCTTTTATGATCTATCAATTGCTGACGAAGAAAATATACAGTGCGAACATTTTATAAATGTGCCGGTCGCGCGGGGATTTGGTCTCGGCGAACGAGGCCGCGGATGCCGGGGTATCGGCTATCTGTTGAAAGAATCGCCGAAGTGTGAAAATGGCCTTCCGCTACCGGGAAGTTTAATTTGTACTCACGTTATAGTAGATGCTGGAACTGCTCACCTCTGATATATTCTTGAAATCTAAATAAGTTCTGATTCACTCAGTAAAGGATGTCCTGTGGTATTGCCGAGAACGGTTCCTCTATATTGGCAGTAATTATTTCGTGTGTGTATTTGTCGCATGTACGCGAACTTGTAGAAATCCCCAAAGAATGAAATCACAAGGTGTTAGATCAGGAGAGCGTACCTACCACAAACCACGTGTGATAATTCTGTCTTCATAAACCCTAAAGGAAACCGAAGCAGCGTGTGCGGTTGCGAACTGAAAATGACCGTAATACGCTCTTCATTTATCAACATTTGGAAGAAAGGCCCCAGGATTCGATGCACATAACGGTTTGACACATTTTACGTACATGTCAAACACAAAAACGTATGTTTGAAAGTGAACTTCCACGGGCCATCTCGAACCGACTATTCAACAAGTCTGGAAAACATGCCTTTTGCAGAGGAAGACCTTGAAACACCGCGTTACCAGGAGAGTTGAATGCAGCGATCCCCGGCGAGTGATGGCCCGTCCGCCAAGCAGAATTTTTCACGATCGCCGCGCACTAATAAAATTGTGGCACTGTATAATTTCATTAAAAAATCAAAGATGATTAAATATTTTGCAGTCTAAAAATATTTCGAACATCGCTACAGCATAATACTTGTCCCATGATTCCGCATTGTTAAGCGAAATAGTACATTATGAAACGATGATAATGATGGATATTAATACACGAGTGTGGTATTATGATTCGAGCGTGGTTCGAGAGAGTATTGTAAACTCACACGAGTGTATTAATACCCATTACATCGAGTTTCATACGGTACTTTTTATATGACTTTTATAATTAAACTTTTACGTTGAATCGTTTCGTGGCAGTTGACATGCAGGATTCAACCAAGGCCATCTAGCGGACCGCTTCCCGATCCGCTGCAGGTGGCTTTGGTTTACCAGTCCTCCTGCGAGAAAATACAAAAGTTGCGACGATAATTCCGAGGTCTCCATTTTCGATTTTTTCTTATTTCTGGAGGTGCCAACTCCTCTGATTCACTAGACATTTCCACCCAAAGAATCTTAACGTCAGTCCAATGTTCCCTCTACCACTACCACTGCGCTAGTCAAATATGATCAAAATTGAAATTACGATCCAATTTATTTTAAATAATATTCCACATCAAAATGACTAATAAGAAAAGAAATTAAAACTGATAAACATAATATAACATTAAATGCAATTTTAATGTACACAATCGAACAAACGTTTACTATAGCTGAACCGCTCGCAAAAAAATCATCATGGCGGACGTACCTTTGTTAAAGTCTCGGAAGCTGCCCCCACCCTGCGGCATCTGAGATTTCCCCTCTCGGCGATAAGGGAAGCGCGTAGGCGAGAAGGAGAGGCGACTGCGAGACGCAGCGATCGCGCTGACCGCCACTCGTCATCACTACCCTCTTCGTCAAAAGAGGAACTCGCACTCCCAGGAGTGTCCAAAGAAATGAATACATCGTATTGTGCAAACGCTTCTCTGCAAAACATTTCCTTTTCTTTTAAGGATGCACCAATAGTTTCTGCTGCCTCGCGCCCTTTTATAAATCTCCAATCAAGTTCTATTGGATTTAGATCTGGATGGTACGGTGGAAAACGGAGAGGAATGTGGTCATGTTCAATGATTATTTGATCAATGACCTATCGTTTTTCAGTGGATATACTTTGAATTATTTGTAATAATTGGGCTTTTGTGAATAACAGCAGCTACTGTGTAAAGGACCCTGTCACTGCTCACTAGCCACGGTAAAACACGGACTGGAGACCGAAACTCTCCAAGACATGGCTAATTTTCTGTTGATCGTTTGGACAACCCCTACTGTAGAAACACGAAAGCTGCCTTCTATTTTTTTAATTTATTTATTTTTATTTATTTTACGTCAAAAAACAGTTAAAAACTGCGTATGACGTGCTATGGGGAAAAGTGAATTGTGTGCACATTTTCAAAATTATGCGATCCCTACACCAAGTCATATACTACTTAAATTTTGAATTTTTGAAAGGGAGAAAAAAAACAAAAACTCCCATGTAATAAAACCTATTTTCAAGGATAAACAAGCAAAAATTTTGCCTTCCGTCTGATCCTTCTCACTCATCAGTTTGTTATCACCAAACTCACAGTGTTGAATTACCGCGCGACGCACGAGAAAACGACAGAGGGAGAACTATGTTGTGACAACGAGCGCAGGCGGGAAATATTAGGAACTTTGGAGGGAGAGGCCACGTTCGGGCATGCGCAGTGGAAGGTTTTTCTGAGAGTGGTAGAGCAATAGAACGATTCTCAATGATTAATTAAGTGTCAGTACTTGGTTTGTAAACTTCTCTGTGATTGGTCAGGAACCTGTATCATAATGAAATCTGCATCGTAATGAATATCATTATGCAACTGGTTGCAGCCATCAAATGACAGAATTATACAATGGTAGTAGAAAAACTATATTTCGATATTATGATCCGTTCAGAAGTTATAGGGGTGGCCCATAGTTGGTGGGGCACCTTTACAAAGTCATTCCTTACAAACAATTTGGATTTAGAAGAAATCATTCTACCACACATCATCTCCTACGCATTACTCAAATTACCGCACGTAGTTTCCACGATAATCTAATTATGTACTTTTCACGAGAATTTATTTACATAATGTAAATGGAGTAATGCTTAGTAGTTGATGTGTGGGGAATGATTACTTCAAATGCAAATTGTTAGTAGTAAATGGCTTTCATTCTCTGAATGGATTTTCAGATACGTTTACTGACAAACGTATAGATCTTAAGGTTTTTGGATTGTGTTTTTTCTGGTTCACACAAAGGTAACAATTTGGCCATTTTTCAAACTTGAGGAAAGTATTTAAGTCTATAAGCTCCATTATAGATAGTTACAAAGTTTGCAATGGTTTGAATATCTATTTCTTTTAATATTATGTTATTTATCTGGTCAAAACCTGTTGCTTTTATGACCCAATATGATGATGATTTTTTATCCCAATAAGATTGTTCTAGTTTAGGGTTGTCCAATTGGTGACTCGCGGTCCGCGATGCCATTTATTGTGGCCCGTAAAAGCGTAATGACAGGGGAAGTTTAGATTTAAGGATTTTTTTCCAGTAATTAAGAAATTCAAAATCATTCCTGTGTGATTCACTGCTCTATCACGCATTGCCCCCACCCCCCCCGTTTCAGAGCAGCTGGGGAAAGTGCTGAGATCAACAATACGGGAGATATCAGGTTTGGATCGCTCCAGCAAAGAAAATATGGCCCGCAACCTTATTGTTTTAGTTGTGCCCCTTGAGTCCTTGGAAGTTGGACACCCCTGTTCTAGATGAAACATACAAGCGGAGATAAGCATGGGGATAAGGTGGAGAGTATAAAATTTGTTTAAATATGCATGAGGTAATGAGGTCATTAATGTTAGGATTTGCCAACTACTACATTATCGATTGTGTTGTCAGATTTATCAGATTATTTCAACATCATTGGTTTGATTTTGTGTTATCAAAATAGGATCACTTATTAATTGTTAGCATACTGTATCAACTATAAAATAACCATCCCAATGATAGTATCCATACTTCTTAAGGTAAGATAATATTTTCAAATATAATTTAGAGTTATTTGGCTCACGCTCAACGGATGTTTTGAAGGTCTTTTCCTCCTCGTTAACAGGGCAAACCAGAGGAAGTAGCTCTGCGCTTAAGAATGTGCTTGGCGCTTTGGTCTAAGCAGAGAATCGAGGTCATATAAAAACGGAAAGCGCGATATTCAAGAGCTCTGGAAACAGGAATTTCAAGTCTGCTAAATGCGTTCCTGGCATTAAAGAGAAAATATATTCTCTTCACTCTAAAATAACAAACGTTCGAAATTTATCAACAACCTGACAACAAGCATTAAATAGTCCAATAAATTATTATTATTATTATTATTATTATTATTATTATTATTATTATTATTATTATTATTATTATTGGTTCTTTCCTCTTACCGTGACGACCGTAAAGAAATCGGCTCATTTCCGGGGGAACATGACGTACGATAATGAATGACGGAATGGCGTCGTATTTACAACCTCGAACATTTAAGGCGAGTTGATGCTTCGCTAAGCCTGTCAACTTCGATGGCAAGGCTCCGGCATTTGATCTACGCGATGATCATAATTGCGATTATTATTGAGCCAATCCAACGAGTAATTTTCAATGGTTTTTAGGAAAAAATAATTTCAAGCAATTAAAAGGCGTCGTTCTCATTTGTATTACGAAACAGAATTCTCTTGTTCCCTTTTCCTGAACTTCACTGATCTCGACGAAGTCGATAATCCTTTTTTATTACAAAAATCTGATTCACAAATTAATCTATTTTTTAGACTGAAGATGAGCAAAAATCATTACCCTAAACGTGGCATCATGCAAATCTTGTAACTGATTTTATAATTTAATGATTTAAATGTGCTTATAAGCCTGTCAAGTATTGAAGGTCAAGAAGAAATAAAGTGTTTTAACAGAATTGCATGACAGCCATCAATAAATTGTGCTAGTACTTAATCGTTTGCACTGGAATTGGAGCACGCGGATTGGCCCCCGCACTGCCGTTTCGCTTTCGCTGGCGCCGCCCGCGCGCCGCCTGTCGCGTCGGCGCAGCGCAGATGAGCGCTGTTTGCCCGCGCTGCAAAGCGCCTCCGCTAGGCAGCCAAGCTCGACGATCGTTATCGTCAAACATAGCTCTGAAATTAGTAAAACATGCTTACAGGAAAGCTGTGAAGTTCTGCGCAGGAAGTGAGATGGCGGTGATCTTTCGGATGAGAACGACTACAGATGAGGGTAATTTCCATAAACCTTTCTCACAGCTCAAATAAAGAACACGGTGACTTTTAGTGCAAATAATGCGAATAGGTTTTTGTTGTGTAAAATTACACAGTAATAAAAGATGCTAAAAGTTAAATGAAACTTCAATGTAACAAAACCATTTGAGTGACACGAATAAATCCTTTGATAATAGATAATGTATTGTTTACTTAAAAAGGATCCAGGCATTTACAAATATGAATTTATTATTATACAGGTGGTGGTTTATCAAATTATTATTACGATGAAATTTTCTTTAAAGTTATCCAAACGTGAAAGTGAATTTTAATATTGTATTCAATTGTTTGACAATATTTATGGCAGAGTAAGAAGATACTAAAGAATGCCTCTGCCTCTGCTTACTTCAGAATACGCCTCTGCTATAAAATTGTTTGTAACACTGAGGAATTTATTCAAGGCCCTTAGGTTCCTCCTAGGTCACATATCATTTGAAAATAAATTATTCATTCCAGTTCACAATGTTATTAGAAATTGAAAAGAAATAATTTTCTCTCTTCCATTAAAAATTGAAAAAAGTAAAAAATAAACCACTAAACACTTCAAAACATGCTCACGAAATTCAAATTTAAAAATGTCAGATTTTTTCGCTTAAGTTGATTTTTGTTGCTCATATTTGCAGTAAATTATTTTCTCATGTAGTGTAGTCAAATCCACATCTTGAGGCTCCTTGATACTGAAAATGTGGTTTTCGAAAATTCGTGTGTTCATCCACCTGTTTATCTGTGCCACAAGCGCCTAAAAATCATGCAGAATGTTCACTAAAATTGATATTTTCCAATTGATCAGGCTGATATCGCATCCCCTAGAATTTGACACGGATATTTTAATTGTTGAGAGTACTTTACATGAAGCCCCTACTCCCTTATTTGAAATTTTCTCAAAATGACTCCTAGTTTTTTTTTTAATTTTTGCTAGAATAGATGAATATTCATTGGTATATGTTCTATTGTTAAAATTTCTGAAATTTAGATAATTTTAAAAATTGAACTTTCTTTTTGTGCATCTGGAGCGTTGTTTCCACGCAAATCGCGAGTGATTAGCAGATGACTTGATGTAGGCTTACGCGTCTGGAGGTAGTAGATCCATGGCTGTCCTGGAGACGCCGGGGTCGAACGTATTTTCTCCCTCTGATACAAGAATCTAGTGGATAAGTCATTTGCTCGCTGAACCTATTTCCTGCATTTAAACTCAACCCTAGCAAATATTTTTTGCCGGTTGGAAATACTTTTGCGGGTTCAATTAGTTTTATAGAAGTTACTCGTAAAAATAATCTGAGAAAATATATTCTGTTGATGTAACACTATTTTCTATTTATATTTTTAAAAAAAATTGTAATTTATGGAATCCACTTGCTCTCTAATATATTTTTCGGTTTCTCAGTATGTATCGCTTCCTTTGAAAGTGTAGATTGTTGTTCATTTCGTTTTTATCAAACTCAGTTTATCAAACAGCACTGTTACACTTTGATCCCTTATCGCATCCAGTGGGACTCCCGCTTCGTGAGGAGCTTAGATCCTCCTCCTGCTTTCCTCAATCTGGGAGCAAGGCGTCGTGCGCGCTCTCCCTATCATGGCACGTGCCCTTTTTTCTCTGCACCCTTGGGCGCCGCGCAGCTGCAGGGGCTGGCGCCGCGCGGGTGATGGGCGCGGGGGTGGGGGTGGGGGTGGGGGCGCCGCAGCACCTGCGTCGCCGCTCGCGCCACCAGCACCTGCCGCCGCCCGCCCGCCCGTCACCCTCCCAGCAGCTCCACAGCCGCTCTTCACTCTCTCTCCACTTCAGCGCCTCTGACCAGGAGGTCCTAGGTTCCAGTCCTGACGGCGGCAGGCTTTTCGACACTAGGTTTTCAGCTAGGTCGAATTCAGTCGCTGTCTGGAGGAGAATTCTAGCGGCCGGCTGCTCTGATCGGTAGTTTTCCGTGGTTTCTCCGATCAACACCAGGCGAATACCGGAGCAGTATCCTAACAAACGGGCCACGGACCGCGCGCGATCTGTCCTTTCTCTTCCTTGTCCTATCCTCTCCCTTTACACACACACTTACACTAACATGCACTACACTACCACATAATCCGGGAGACCGGTTGGGAGTTTAGAGCTTGTCCCGACTGGGGTGGTGCCCCACTGGTGGGAGAGTCCTGGTTAGGGGGAACCCCCATTAGCCGACCGTAGGTCGGCGCCGGATCTCGCTATCCAGTGGGAAAAATCACCATCTCCCGAGGAAACATGTACTACACTTACGGGACGGATGACCTAAGCTGTTGGCGCTCCCGGAATCACTAACCGACCAACTCAGCGCCCCGCTTCCCCGGGCTACATCACTGTCTCCCCGCCGGCCTCCCGTCTGCCGCGCAGGGTTTGTCGTCACCTTCGTTGTTCTGTTAATTTCCTACTCGCTGCCCCTGACAAACACCTTCATAGCGCCTTCACAGCCCAACCTGGATCTGTACTTCTCCGTGTGCATTATTTCACCCGATATCTCGTTGCTCTCATTGCTCTACATAGATGCTTTACGTCTTAGTCTCCACACACTTTCCACCTGAACATTTTCCCATTCAACTAGTCTATAGTGTATTGCTACCTCCCCTTAGATCCTCATCGATTTTTCATCTGCCTAACAGTTTCGCCTTCACCCTCTCCTATTCTGCTATTTGTCGCCATGACTGTGCTCCGATGTGCTTGTAGTGTCTCTTCATCGTCACGAAGGAAAAGGGGACGCGGTCATCAAATGAGAGCTTCAATACTAAAACATTAACTAGTATAATGAAGCTCCAAAACGGATGAACTGCCCCCTCTCCTTCCAGCTCATGACTTTGATTACTTATAAATCGGAGTATATCGGCTTCCGAGTCTCAACAAAACTTCTCCCGCGCATGTCCGTCCACATTTTCTCGCACTCTCCTTGCTCTCTTTCCTTTCCTGGCGGTCTTATCAAATCCGATTCTAACCTGCTGTCTACTCGCTTTCCTCTTCAGATCTCCCATTCACTAGCCTACAATGTGTTGTCAGGTCCTCTTCTCTTCCAGTTGTCCTTGCTTATGTCTTGGATTTTGTCTTCGCCTTCTCCTGATATCCACGTTTTCGTAGCTTCCTTGCAACTTTCAACCTGCCTCAGCGCATGACATTCTACTATCTTTCTCTATCTCTATCATTCTACTATCTCAGATTTATTTCCCACACTCATTGATCTCCAAATATAGCAATCTTAAGATGCCTTGTGACAGGCTGAGGCTCATCTAGGGTCTTTCGAGTCCCTACGGTGGCAGGACACTAGTCGGTTAGCTAGGTGAAATTCAGCCGCCGTTTGGAGAATTGTTGCGGCCAGATGCTCTAATCGGCAGTTTCCCGTAGTTTCTTTAAAAGGTTCCAGGAGAATATTGTAGCAGTACCCTAATAAACGGGTCACAGAATGTGTACGATCTTTCATTTCTCTTCATATCCCTGTCCCCCCTTTACTTTCACATTCACACACACACACACACACACACACTTACATGCACTACGCTACCATACATATCAGGAGACAGTCAGAAACTTACAGCTTGTCCCGGCTAGGGTGGTAGCTTGCTGATAGGAGATATCTAGTTGAGAAAAACCCTGCAAGACTAGTTTTAGATCGGCGCCGGATCTCGCCATATAGCGGGGAAAAATCTTTCACCTCCCGTTATAAAACATGGACTGCATTTACGAAATTAATGGCCTTAGCAGATGACACATCCGGAAACTCGAATTAATCAATCTGATGCCTTTGGTCGGGTCCACAGTTTTATCTACTAGGATTCTCTCCTCTATCGACGGTTCAAGTCGTCCTTTATTCAGTATCTTCAATGCATTATGCCCTTGCTTTTGACGCGTTCCTGTGTGTAGCACCTTGAGCTCTAAGCGACCTTCTCAATCCCCAAGTATTAAGAGCTCTGTTCACCCCAATACGGTCGCAAATATTTCCTGCATCTCCATCTCGGTGTCTTCCTTCTTTCAGCCATCTGCATCACGTTGTTAGATTTTTCCTTCCCATGTGGTCTTGCATTTGAGTCACATGCTCTCATTTAACTCTCATTACACTTTCACTCTCGAAGCCGTCATCAACTTTTGGTTCGATCCCAACAATCTTTTTTCCACCGCCAACTTCTCCATTCTGCTACTTTGAAGAAGGTTCCATTGAATTACCTGCACTTACCTCGCCTCCTTATCACGATCTTCATTCTGATCTTCCTTCAAATCCCCATAGTTCTCGAATTCTCGCATCCTACCACCTGACACCTAGAGATGTCTCGCTTCACACTACTGCTTCAACACATCATCGTTGGTTTTTTTCCCCCTCCTACCAATCTTCCTTACATCTCCGACTTCCTAAGCTCCTTCCTGTGAGCTACCTCCACCTCATCGTAGAGGCAGCGTTTCCTTGTTTGAGCATATCCCCTACCTGCGCACCTCGCATCATCTTCCTCCATTTTCTCCCCCTTCCAACCAGCCTCCTTCATGCCGTGTCCATTTTCCACTTCTCACCCTTCTCCTTTCCTTTACCCACCTTCATCCCATTCTAGTTGCAGCCTCCTTGAGAAGCCCTCACCTCTTCTGCATCCCACGCGACCCGCCCCACCCCTGGCGCCGGCGGCGGCGCTTGGGTTAACTAAATGGGCGCGCGTGGGGCGGCCCGCGTTGCGACGCGGTGCGGTGGGCGCGTCGCGCGCGCGGCAGGGCACTTGCTGAGATGAGGGGCACCTGCGCCCGGGGCGGCGGCGGGGCACGCCTACAGCGTGGCTCCTGATGAGACAAATCCCGCCGGGTATCTCGGGAATGCTAATATGCAAATTACGCAGAGCAGGGCGGTGCGGGGGGGGGGGGGGGGCGGTGCCCCGCCCGGGCGGGGCGAGTCGCTCCGACAACGTGATCTCGCCGCCGCCCCCGCCACCTCCGCCGCCCCCGCCCCTCCCCCGGCGCGCCGCGTTGCCCCCGTGCAGGACACGTGTCGTGCCGCTCCAACATCATCAATTACCACGCGCGGGAGGGGCGCACCCCATCGGGCCCGACCCACCCCGCCCCGCCCACAGCCTCGCAGTTTTTAGCTGTGGAGATGCGCGAATGAATATCATTCAAAACACTTGCTTTTCAGTCAGAAGTCCTCGACGTGAAAAGAGAAACATCAAAAGTTCACGTCAATAATCGTGATTATATTTTGAATAATAAAAAATTGCATCTCAACAGAGTTAAGGGGGTGATTAATTTTTAATGAAGTGTTTTGGAGATATCGTGGATAAGAAGCAGCATCATCATCACAATCCTCCAAGTATCTGTCGTAGAAATTGCTGCTTGTGGAAAGGCAATAAATATATAAGACAGTTATTCTTTCATAATAAACATAAAACATCTTAGTGCTTAGAATTAAAAATTCCAGGTTTGAAGTTGTTAAGCGGTAAATTATTCTTTATTAGTCAGTATTGTGTATTATTAAAATGCAGGTTCAGAAGAGAATTTACGTTAGGCCTACCTGTTATTGCGCCATTAGTGCATTTCAGATCATATTTAATTAGGTCCTTTTCTCTATCACTAATGCTGTTCTGAAAATCACATAGGATCTATGTTTTTCTGGCTGAGGTCAAATGATGCAGTTGTAAGACTCTGACAGGGAGGTCTTAAGGGTCGAGTTCCTACAGGCCGGATGTTCGATACTGGCTACTTACCTAGGTGGAATTCAGCCTCTGTAGTAGGAGAATGGAACCTCTGTGTCCAGGAGAATACTAGCGTGCGGTCGCTCTGATCGGCAGTTTTCCTTGGTTTCTCCAATCAACACAATTAAATACCGGAGCAGTGTCATATTAAACGGACCGCGTGCAATCTTTCCTTCCTCTTCCCAGTCCTATCTTTACCCCTTACTTTCACCCACACGCACTACACTAATACACATACAAGACCAGTCGACAGCGTAGAGTGTGTCCCGTCCGGGCCGGTGGCCTGCTGGTGGAAGGGACCTGGAGGAGAAATTCTCCGCAAGGCGGCGCATAGGTCGAGGCTGGATCTCGCCATCCAGCGGGGGAAGGAAACCGCCGCCATCTTCCCCCACCCGTGATAAATCAAGCACTATACTTACGGGACTAATTCTCAGTGTTTGCTGCGTCCGGAAACACGAATTAATCAATGCTGCGTCAGGTCAGACGAACGTGGTCAGAAATGCGTGCGCCACCGTCCCTGCGCTGCAGAGTAGGCAATGTTTTATCACCGTAGTTGATGAAGTACGTTGCAGTACAGAGTTGGCCATTAAAAGCATTTCGTACCTTAGGAATGAAATGAAATGATTTGAAACTTTGTTGGGAAGAACTAAAGCAGCAGTTTTGAAATAGTTATTTGTTTGATATGAGATAATGTTTTCCCCACCCATTAACGCCAATGATCTCCATTTTAGGATTGCACTGTTTTGCAATGATATTGTGACGATTATCGATTGAATTGCGTCATAGATACCATATTGTATACTTGGATTTTTCTTACCTGGCAATTGACGTAAATCAGCTGTTGACAGTTTCGTCCAATCGAAACTTAAACGTCACCACAGTGACGTCACGTGATGACGTTCTAGCTCTCGATTGGATGACGCCGTAACAGCTGATTTACGTCAACAGGCAGGTTAGAAAAACCCAAGTATAGATCAATATTCCTCCATGTTGTATGAGTTGCCTTGCGCGCGGTGAAGCCTGGTCTGTGTGTGTTAGAGAAATAATTCACAAATTTTGAGCAACTGCTGTGGATTCTAATAAATAATATTTATTCTTAAATTCTATTTACATAGATAACGTATGGCCTAGCTTACAAACTAGATACTTACAAACTAATCTAAGCAGCCAAACTAATCTAGGCAACCAAAGATATATTCGTCATTAATTATTATATTGCCGTAAGTAACCCTATATAATTTATGTGCGTAATTTACGTGTAAATTGAACTCATATAATTGCCTAGAGATGCTGATATGTGAGTTTAAGTTGTTTGTTGTGTGTGATATCCGCTTTAAAACCGAATCCCCGTTTGGGGATCATGGGAAATGGTGTGATATATGTATTATTTGAGTCAACTTCAACTGACAATTTCTCCTTCTGATATTCTAGGCTCTAATGGAATCGAACAGATTCCTTACATTGTCGGAAGTGGTAGACATCGTCAGTAATCTCAATTCCTTTTCTGAAGAGAATGACGAGAGAGAGACTATTGATATTGTTGAGTTACCTCCTGAGAAAGTAGATTGTGAATCTGATTTGGAGAACTTGGATGATGATGATTTGGAAGACAGTTCTCCGAACAACGTTTTTGGCTCCTTAGAACTTCCAAGTTCTGCGTGTAATAATGCGGGTAATGAAAACTCTGTGGAAACTCCGTGTATCAGATCAAAAAGAAAAGAAGGGTGAATTATGATTCATTCTGTACAACAAATGAACTCTTATTTCTGAATTTAAAAAATTACAAAATGAGGCAAGAGATAAGAGATCGTAAAAAATTAAAGAATAAAAAAATCTTGCTTTCCACGTATTTGAGATATTTTTGGGTGGAGAAATGCTTCAAAATATCGTTGAAGAAAGTGTCACATGTGCTACACAAATGAACAATCACAATTTTGTTTGCAGTATTGATTGTTTTAGAAAATTCTTAGGTATTCTTATTTTTTCTGGATACCATTTCTTACCTTAAGACCGTTTGTGTTGGCTAGAAGATCAAAATCTCAGTGTCCAGTTAGTACGGAAATTGTTGACAAGAAACCGTTATATAGAAATCAAGAAACACCTGCACTTTAATTACAATAGCTTGCTGCAAAACCAGCCTGTAGAATCTACAGACAACTATTTAAAATTCGTCGGCTTCTGGATAAATTTAATGAAAACTGCATGAAATTTGCAATATTTTCAGAGAACGTGAACATTGATGAGAAAATGGTGAGGTATTATGAGCATCATTATTTAAAGCAGTTTATCAAAGGAAAAACAGTGCAATTTGGTTTTAAACAATGGAAGGTGTGCTGGAGTTACATATGGATCAGAGGGCGATGAAGTAATGAGAATGATTTCAGTTCTTGAAAATCCAGGTGGTCATGAACTTTACTTTGATAATTTCTTTACTACCTTTCCTTTGTTGAAAGACTTGACAAAGAGTCGTGGGTGCAACCGGAACCTGTTGAATGAACAAATTTCCAATAAAAGTGACAGGAAAATGTCTAAAGAAGAACGCGGATTCTATGGTTGTCGCTTTGATGCCGAAAACAAGATTATCGACGTAACGTAGAAGGATAACAATACAGTTGAAAATGTTATTTAATCATGAGCACATTGAACCTCTGGTAAAAGCAGGTAGGTGGTCAAGAGGGGAAAGAGTAGAACTGTGATAAATCAGTCTCATTTGATTTGGCAATATAACAATAGTAAGAGCGGGGTTGGTAAATGTATTGGATAATACCAAAATACAGAATATGAATTGAAGGAAAATGGTATTTCCTCTTTTTACTAATTATTTTAATGTGGCAATTATAAAGGCTCATGTTTTATATTGTTTGGTCAATTAAAAACTTTCTAATCTGCAATTCAGAAGACAAATTGTATTGTTGTATGTGTATGTTTCATCACTATCTGATCCCTAAATGTTGGAAAGACTGGATCTTACCAAATCCCCAGAAAAAGGAATTCCTATGATCTCTCGTACAACGACAAACCACTTTTTGCTGAGTACAGTCATAGGCAGACGGAGGAAGTGTGCTATATGTAAAAATTCACGGTAGCAAAGAATGAAAATTATGCGACATAGAACTCCATGTGAATTGTTTTCCTAAATGGCATGAAGAAGAATAATCTAAATGAGAAAGGTTATGATTGAAAAAATATTTTATACAAAGTATACAAAAGTCTTTACTAACCATCAACAGTGTACCTGACATCGCCCCATGTACCATGATCCCCAAATTGGGATTGAAAGAAAATATCTCACAAATCGTAAGTACCCTACCATACCAGAAAACATTTCAAACATGTGTTTCTAAGCAGGAATGTGATAGTATAAAACGAAAAAAACACAATTAAAAAGTTTGGTGTTAATGGGTTAATTTTAGTACTTTAAAAGCGCATTTAAAACGTTTCTGTAATATTTATTTTCTATTATTTAATTAAGTATAGCGATCGAAGTGTTTCCCATTTCCTTTTTCTACATTATCATGGTTGTTGAACCATTTGGAATAACTTTTGGGTTATTTTGAAAAGAAATCATACCTTTCTGCCTTTGCCTCTAGAACCAATGTGGGTATCCCACCTTTCCATACATCGACTTGGAAACAAAATGTAATGATAAATAACAAAATTGATTCTCGTAATTTTACGATTTATGGTGTTGGGATATTCTACGCCATTTTAAAAGCTTAACAATTCTCGCTAAATACTAGCTTGTAAACGTTAATTGTTAAGCATACCAAAAAGTAGGAAAGACCGGTTTCATCACAAGAGTAGAAAAATGCAATCGCGAGAATATATTGCGGTTGATCAACAACGACGAGCAAACTTTTGCAATGGCTCTGCAGTTCACTGCGACGTGCGAATGCCTCCCGACGTCCATAGGACGCGGAACTCCCGATTCCAATTACAGCGCAAATTAAAAAAATATTATTCATACGAGTCGATTCCTGTCATGACGCCTCTCTTCCCAGAGACGCGAGCAATCATTTTGCTTTTGACGGAGCCCCAATTCAGCCTTTGGCCTCGCCGCGGCGGACGCGACCACGCTCCACCTCCAGGCCCCACCCCTCTCCATGCCTCTTCACCCCGCCGTTCACCCTGCCCTTTCGCCCCGCCCCAACGCCCCTTCACCAGGCCCATTCACCCCACCCCTTCGTCCCGCCCCTTCGTCCCGCCCTTCGCCCCACCCCTTCGTCCCACCCTTCGTCCGCCCCTTCGTCCCGCCCTTCGTCCCGCCCCTTCGTCCCGCCCCTTCGTCCCGCCCCTTCGTCCCGCCCCTTCGTCCTGCCCCTTCGTCCCACCCCTTCGCCCCACCCCTTCGTCCCGCCCCTTTGTCCCGCCCCTTCGGCCCGCCCCAACGACACCCCCTTCGCGTCGTCCCCCTTTACCAGGCCCCCTACGCCCCTTCGCCCCGCCTCTCGTTCCGCCACTTCACCATGCCCTTCACTCCGCCCCTTCGACCAGCGCCTTCGCCCGCCCCTTCGCCCTTCGCCCCGCCCCTTCGCCCCACCCCTCGCCCCGCCCCTCGCCCGCCCCTTCGACCCGCCCCCTTCACTCCGCCCCTTCGACCAGCGCCTTCGCCCCGCCCCTTCGCCCCACCCCCTTCACCAGGCCCATTCACCCCGCCCCTTCTTCCCACCCTTCGCCCGCCCTTGCCCCGCCCTTCGCCCCTTCCTTGCCCGTCCCTTCGCCCGCCCCTTCGTCCCGCCCCTTCGCCCCGCCTCTTCGCCCCGCCCCTTCGCCACGCCCCTTCACCTCGCCCCCCGACCCGCCCCTTCGCCCGCCCCTTTACCCCACTCTTCGTCCCGCCCTTCACTCCGCCCCTTCGCCCTCCCCCTTCACCCCGCCCCTTTGCTCCGCCCTTCGCGCTGGGCTTTTGCCTCGCCCCTTCGTCCCACCCCAACGCCCTGCCCGTTCGCCTCGCACCCCCCCTTCCCCCGCCACAGCGTGTGCTTATTAACCAAAACAAGCAGGGGATCAGCCAGCACGGGCTAGCGATGCCAATCCCGAAAATTTCGAGTGGCTGCTTGCTTGCAGAGGAGCATCACTTGACCGTCCGGTCGAGGCAGAAGTGCTTTAATTACGGTTCATGAATGTTTGCTTGCTCCATAGGAACGGAATATTGAACAATATATTGCAGGATACATAAGACGGGGGAAACTTGCAAATATAATGCGCCACATCTCTTGTTCAAGTGACGTTTTTACCGCTTTAGAAGTTTGTTTTTTTCTTTTCGAAATTCACCTACCAACTCAATGTAGGCAAGAACTGAAATAGTAAGCTTCATCATAACAATAAAAAATGAATTTAATTAAAGGTATCCATCTTATGTAATAACGTGACAGAACTTTTAGGCCACACATTTTTTGATCACTATATATTATATTTTTGATATATTATATGTACTAAGTATATATTTTTGAATATTACAGTAAGTATTACTCATTATCAGCATAGCTTTTTCACGTTTCTTAGCACTTCTTTCCTAAGAAAATACACTTCAAAACTTGATTTAATTTCAAAAATCTTAACATGCTCTCAAATACCTTTTTACACTATCAACGTAAGTTCATTATTACTGTCACATATTTTGTCGAGTGGTTTAATTTTGGCACGTTGCAACCTAAACAAGGTCAATAAAAAGTATTTTGATTGATATAATTCTTTTCCCCCATTATCTTGTGTGTTTCTATAGCCAGATTTTTGTTAAAAATACTCATTAAAATAACAATCGTTTCATTCTAACCACAAAAAAACTGTAGGATTAAAAAGTAATGCAACACATTAACTCAATATGTTCCGTTAGTAACTCTTAGTCATTCAGTGTAATTGCTTTGCAACAAAAACAGGAAGAAGAGAGTACTGAAAACACAGGCTGAACAATTTGTTTATTGCTCATACAAATATAACCTTTATTCTCTACTGTAAATAGAAGGACAGGATGGTATGCAATACATTTAAAATATAAATTTTCTCTCGAAACAACCGTATATATGGCATTAATTTGCAGTGTTCAAGTAAGAGCGAAAAAAACTGATTCGCATTGGGTTGTCATATTTGCATTGTATGTATTTTAATATCCGAAACTATACCGACGTAGGTAGCGGCACAATTAAAGGCAAATCTGACAGATAGCCCATCCTTGCGGTACGTCGTCTGTGATTGGGATGACGCGAGTTCGATCCCGGCAAGGCGCTTGATGCCTCATTAGTGAGTTTGTGACAGCTGTCGGAACCGCATTCGTAGAGCGACTGCTCCTTGAAGAGGCTTCCATAGTTCCCCTAAGCACTTCCTGCCCAATGGCGGAGCAGCACCCTATACAGCAGAACCAAGGATTATCTATTGTCCCCATCACCATTGATTAGTTGACTGATTAGTGATTCCGGGCACGTCAATTGCTATTTTGCTATTTTTTCTGCGCGCCAGCGGCTAAAATCATAATTCCCATAAGTGTAGTGTATGTTTTTTATCCCGAGAAGTGCAAAATTTTCGCACGCTGATCCGGCGCCGATCTACATCAACGTGTGGGGATTTTCCCCAACCAGGTATCTCCCACTAGCGTGGCACCAACCCCAGTCAGGACAACTCCTAAGTTTCCGACTGCTCTCCCGGCAAGTGCACGTTAGTGTAAATGTGTGTAAGTAATGAGTGATCAAAGTACAAGGAAGAGGAAGGAAAGATCGTGCGTGATCCGTGGTCCGTTTGTGAGGCTAGTTCTCCGATATTTGCCTCGTGTTGATCGGAGAAACCACAGAAAACAGTCAATCAGGGCAGCTGGACGCTAGAATTATCTTCCAAACAGCGGCTGAACCTGACCTAGCTGTCTAGCTAGTGTCAAAAATCCTGCCACAGATGGAATTGGAACCCTAGAAACTCCCAGACAAGCAGTGCAGTGATCTAATCCTGACTAAAAGGCCATGGAAGGGTAAGGCTTGTCCTAACGTATCCCATTTTCATTAGGGGGGGGGACTTACGGTCTGCAATTGCGCGAGGTTTACTCTAGAAAAAAAAAGCCCATTCAAAACTACAAATGAATGAACGCGTTCACTGTCCTGTGACTCATATGTGGTTCACGAATCGTTACATTTGCACGCCCCACTACTGTTCTGAGTCACATGGGACCCCTCAGACATAGGAAGCTGCAATGATAGTAATGTAAGTTGCGATGTATTGATTGATTGATTGATTTTTTCGTGTTTCCGGGCGCGTCAACTGCTTTGGTCATTAGTCCCATTGTGTAGTGCATGTTTTTTCTCGGGAAATGGCGGTGACCTTCCCCCGCTGGATGGCGAGATCCGGCGCCGACCTTCCGTTGGCTAGCGGGGTTTCCCCCTAACCAGGACTCTCCCACCAGCGGGCACCGCCCAGCCGGAACAAGTTCTACGCTTCCGACCAGTCTCCCGGAATATGTGGTAGTGTAGTGCATGTTAGTGTAAGTGTGTGTGTGTAAGGGGAGAGGATAGGACAAGGAAGAGAAAGGACAGATCGAGAGCGGTCCGTGGCCCGTTTGGTAGGGTACTGCTCCGGAATTCGCCTGGAGTTGATCGAAGGAACCACGGAAAACTACCGATCAGAGTAGGCGGCCGCTAGAATTCTCCTCCAGACAGCTACTTAATTCAGCCTAGCTGAAAAGCTAGTGTCGAAAATCCTGCCACCGTCAGGTCTGAAACCTAGGACCTGCCGGTCAGAGGCGCTGCAGTGACATCAGTTGATGCACTGAGCTACCGCTCCCGGTCGTTGCGATGTAAATAGAAGAACTTTGAATAAACAAAATAAGTGCGATAACGCAAATACTGGATTCAGCTGGTTACGCAACTGCTATCGCCTCTGTTTACAAACTAGAAGCGCGTCTGTTATTTGCTGTGTATTGGCCTAATGAGGTTAATAAGTATTTCATGTGCTTTATAAGCTGTAATGCACACTACTTACAGAAGTGATATTATTTTGAAATATCTACGTCATATCTACATCATCGTGGATGGAAAAGGTATGTAGCACGTTACTTTCTAATACATGTTCAAAACATATAATTCTATAATACATTATCAAGAATTCTACATTTTTTAATGTTTATTATTTTGGTCTACACAAAGTTTTGAAACATTCACTTCCGTGAATCAAAGTTAAATAAATAATTTTCATGCAATAGTCATGTATGTCTCTAAAATAAGTCTACATTTTTGTAAAAAAATTAAACGATGTAATTAACTTTTTTTTAAATATTATTTTTCAATGAATCCTCACTAGAATGATATAAATAATTAACAAATTAATTTGATTCTGAAGCGTTCTCTAATGAAGTACATTATTTCCAACTTTTCGACATTCACATGGCACCGCAGTTTCAACTCTCATTATACGCTCCGTTTTCATATCGTGTACATCTCCCCTAGCATCCACACACACACTGGCCCGACGCATGACAAGCAAAGAGCTCACAACAAAGCAACCCCCTGGGGGCGGTGAGACGCGGCAGCGGTGCCCGCGCCGCCCCGCCCCCTCAGTCTATCCGGCGACGCAGTCGTCACCTACACGTTAATTAGTGACGGGCGTCTTCATTACGAGGTGCGCTGTAATCAAGGAGGGAGAGAGCGCAGCCGGTGGCGGTGCCCGCCCCCACCCCCTGCATCTCATCAGAGGCCGCGAGGGACGTGGCGGGAGGGGGTGCGGTGAGGCTGCGTGCGGTGGGTGGTGCATGGCAGGGCGTGGAGGGGCGGGGCAGCGGCGAGGGAAGGGGCGTGGTCAGAACGAACGAGACGGGACGGAAAGGACGAGCGGTGACGATGGGGACGAGCGAGACGAGCGGTCACGAGTGGTACGAGGGGACGAGGGGACGAGTGGTGAGGAGGACGAGGGGACAAGGGGACAAGGGGACGAGGGGACGAGGGGACGAGGGGACGAGGGACGAGGGGACGGGGGACGAGGTGGACGAGGGGCGAGGGGCGAGGGGCGAGGGGACGAGGGGGACGAGGAGGACGAGGGGAACGAGGGGGACGAGGGAGACGAGGGGCCCAGAGGGACGAGGGAGAAAGAGGCGGGACGATGCAGAGGCGTGATGAAGTGGGGCGATGCAGGATGAGGCGGGAAGGCATGAAACGATGCTGATCAAGGCGACGAGGTGAGACGAGGCGGGACAGGCGGTGCGAGGCAGGAGGGTCATGGGCTGGGCGGGGCGGGTGGCGTCGGTGTCGGGGGTGATGGGGTGACTCAAGGCCGGGCTGGGGAGGGCCGTGGGGCGGTGTGGGAAGGAGGCGCCCATGTGGGGAGCGCTGCGGTCGGGTGGTGGCGTGGGGCGCTGGTGGGGATGGGCCGTCGCCGCACGAGGGTGTGTGGCGGCGACGCCAAGGGGCGCAGGTGTTTGCTCTAATGGGGAACTCGCTCTCTGCGCGGCACACACAGTCTTCGCTTCACCGCATAACTAAAGCTTACTCCAATACTATTTTCAGAGAATTATTCTTTATTAAAACTTCAGATAAGCATGAATAGCACTAACTATTACATTATTTTCAGTTTCTCGCCTGCGACGAGAAGTGGCGATTTTTCGGTACAAAAACTAGTTACAGCAACAAGGTGCAATTAACAAGTTATAATTATCACAATGTGTAATATTTCTCTTATTACTCTTAAAAACAAATATGTATTCATAAAAAAGTGATATATGTTAGTTGATATTCCATTATTAAATCTTAAATTGTTTGCATTTGAAACCCCGGAGGGATAACACTAAACTGGTCAGAAAAGAAATAGAACGTAAGATTTCTGCGATGTATCACATACGTCGTTAAGCTAAAATTTCGCATTCTGATTTGGAATAAGATCGATTATGCTTGTTGATTTGTCGTGTGAAAATCACGATCGAATACACGAAAATGCAATAACTCCAGAAGTGATCACATGATGAAGTTACGGAAGGTACTCTTATGAACTTTGTGGTATTTTAGAATTAAAGGTAAAAATTATACTTGTATGACGTGCTCAGTTCTAGATAATCTTCGACCAAATTTACACAACATTGCGATAATTCTAATAACACTCGCCAAACCGATTATTACATTTTATATACTGGTTTGGGATGTTGGTGTAACATTACGATGTACTATAAAACATTTCTTCCTTATTTTGCGGCGAGGAATGTCGTATTGAAACTATTATCTTATAATTACGTCAGAGCGAACTCGATGTTGCTTAGGACTATCTAGATTCAAGCTCTTTTGTATATTTTATTACAAACAGCATTGTTGTACGATTTCAAGTATAAAATAGTATCAAATAGAAGTGGTATCGAATAGAGGTACCAAAAATGGTAAAATGTTCCTTACTCATGCGAGATATAAAGCATATGATAATCCGACCGCTTCTTCTCCGTCATCCGTATTAAGAGAAAAATATGTTAGAGGAGCATGTTTTATTGGAATTCGAATATCGCGCCGATTGAATTGGAGATACTCGACACCTCCCTCTTACCACAAAATGGTGGTTTTCAGGCGAACCCTCTCCTTCCAAAGTAATAGGAGATCCTAAGAGACTTCATTTCGTAGATTATGGCGTGATCAATATAACTCGAGGTCTCCGGCAGAAAATATCAGGTTTTAAGATTCTAGAATGCAGCTTTTTCGACTTACGCACGATCGACGCAGAAAAACAGAGCGTTGAGCGTGTCGTGTGTCGAAGATGGCATTTGCGCCAGCCTAATGGAGGCGCGTTTCATCTGCAAAAGTTAACTTGATTCAACTGAACCCCGGCGATTACGATTCACAAAAGTAGAAGAAGAACGATTACATATGCACTTTACGGAAAATCGAAAACCACATAAAATACTGAAATTAAAGAAATTTACAAATTCTTGAATAATACAATCATTATTCTTTTTAAACATATTTCTGAAAATGTAGGTGAACTGTATAGCACAGTTACCTAGATCTGCACTTGTATAGTGAACTATTATAGAGTATTGTGCTATTATCTTTAGTTTAAAAACGAAACGAATCACTTATAATTTTAATCGCTGAAAAAGTTCTGTAACTGGGCACGTATGCCTTATACTGTGTTACATATGTCAACTGAACACATATGTACACATACTGGTGCTGGACATTGCTTTTATTTATACACACTTACTAACCTTTGCATTTAAAAACAGTCAATAGTTGACCCTAAAGCACTCTACCAGGACCTACAACGATAATTGTACTATAGTAAGCCTTGAAAACTACGGCAGAAAAGTGTTCATTCTATTAAGGCTATACATTTAGTACGTACTAACTTTCATTTAAAGAAAAAAACACGAATTTTGGTTAAGTAGAAAGCTAAAATTTGTTTCTGAACGAAAACCCTTAGTGTTTAAATAAATATGTAAGTAGATTGAAAAGGCAATTTTTCACCTTCCCGTAAGCGGCATTTGTTATTGACAACACATATTAATAAGTTTGGGAAATGTGGACTACCTGTATTATATGAGTCAGTTTTAAAATTGGAGATAATAAGTTTCAGAATGGATATCAATACTAATATAGCTAGCAAGGGCGCGGGTGGCGCGAACATCTGGGTCGGGCGGTTGCGTGGCGTGGCGTGGCGTGGCGTGGCGTGGCGTGGTGTGGCGTGGCGTGGCGTGGTGTGGCGTGGCGTGGCGTGGCGTGGCGTGCCGTGGCGTGGCGTGGCGTGGCGTGGCGTGGTGGCGTGGCGTGGTGGCGTGGCGTGGTGGCGTGGCGTGGCGTGGCGTGGCGTGGTGTGCCGTGGCGTGGCGTGGCGTGGCGTGGCGTTCCGTGGCGTGGCGTGGCGTGGCGTGGCGTGCCGTGCCGTGGCGTGGCGTGGCGTGGCGTGGCGTGGCGTGACGTGGGGCGGGGACTTCTCTTTCTAATCACATTTCTCGTAAAATGATACCTGGTAGGCTCAAATTTCTCATTACTTTTGTAAGAAGTTATTTCGAGATTTACTGTTCTGACGTCAACAGAAGAAACAGAACTGCGAGACTAATCTTTTGTTGTGGAAAGAATTTCTGACTACGTCACACGACCATTTGTGCTGCAACTGCCGCGGTGTGTATTTCGACTCTACACAATGCAGATATCCAGCCTCACTTCATTACAAACCTAACGTAGCACATTCCTTTGTTTTCTGTGTTAGACTGATAAGACCTGCTACTAGGGAAAGAGCATAAACGATCACGTCGTCGTATCACTACTATACTCCCTGATTATCTGGATTTTCTTTAAAGCCTTTAACATCCTGACAGTAAGAATTATACTAATTTACTTTCTAAGTCTTAAAAAGTATTGTAGATAGGGAAAATTCATTCAATATTTTTTTTTCGCTGAGTGTGACTGTTCTGGAATGTAGCAATGGCCCCACAGCACTGACGTGTTGTAACATTGGCACGCTTGATTAACTGATTATTTTGTCTTCATTAATTCCTTAAGTGTAGTGCATGTTCTATCCCGGGAGTCCCAATGTTGCTTTCCTACTGGAAAGTAAAACCCGCCGCCGACATGTACATCGATTTGCAGGGAGCTTCTCCTTTCAGTTACCATCGCAAACAGGGCATTTCCACAGTCGAGAAAAAGCTCTTAAGCTCCCGATATTGTGGTAGTATTGTGGATGCAAGTGTAAGTGTCTTTGTAAAGGAAGAAAATAGGACGCGGAAGAGGAAGGAAAGATCGCGCGCGGTCCGTACCAGTTTGTTAGGGTACTGCTCCGGCATTCTCCTGATGTTGATCGGAGAAGCCATTATAGATCACATACACTGCTCGTAAGAGCAGCCTGCCGCTAAAATTCTCCTCGAGACAGCAGCTGATAGAGGCACGGAACCACCGAAGAGTTAACGACTCCCTGGCCACACCGAGGCGTGGATCGCAAGAGCCTTCTTCAACTTCTAAGGTTATTACTCCCGTAAATGTAGTGTATGTTTTCTCTCTCAGGAGGTAGCGGCGATCTTTCCCCGCTAGATGTGAGATCCCACGACGACCTGCCGACAGCTAGCGGGGTTTTCCTCAACTAGGTATTCCGCACCAGCGGGACACCGCCCCAACCAGGACAGCTCTAAGATCAAAACTGGGCTCCAGGCATTTATGGTAGTGTAGTTCTTGTTAGTGTAAATGTGTGTAAGAGTTGAAGATAGGGCAAGGAAGAGGAATGAAAGATCGCGCGCGGTCCGTGGCCCGGTTGTTAGGGTACTGCCCCGGCATTCGACTAGTGTTGATCGGAGAAGCCATTATAGATCACATATAAGAGCAGCCTGTCGCTAGAATTCTCCTCCAGACAGCGGCTGATACAGGCACGCAACCGCCGAAGGGTTAAGAAGGACTCCGTGGCCACTCCAGGGCGCGGAGGGCGAGCGCCTAGGCCGGCCGTGCGAGGGATAGGTCGGTCTGCGCGGCAGAAGCCGGCATTAATCCCGCGCCCCACGCTGCCAGGGCGCCCCTCGCGGCACTGCTTGCCTCTGGCGGCGCACTCCTCCCTGGAAGTCGGTACCCATCCGCCGTGCATCGCCTCTAATCAGTTCTTAAAAGATACACCACATTTCTTCAGGTGTCTCAGAAGAATATTAAATCACAAACGTTCAAGTAAGGTAGAGGTAAAGATAATTATGATTGATTGGTTTGTTGATTATTTCGTGATTCCGGGCGGGTCAACTGCTATGGAGATTGATTCCGTAACATACTTCTGAAAGTTTCAGTGTTTTTCACGAGAGGTGACGGTGATATTTCCTCTTGGATGATGAGATCTGCCGCAGACTTACACGTCCTGTCGGCTTACTGTTTTTTCACATCTAGATATCTCCAGTCGGAACAAGCTTAGCTCCCGACTGGTCTCCGAACAAGAGTGGTATTGCATTGCATGTAAATGTAAATGTGCGGAAGTAACGGATGAGGATAGGAAAAGAACGAGGAAGGAATGTTATTGCGCTATTCGTGGTCCGTTTTTTAGGGTACTTCTCTGGCATTCGCCTGGTGTTGATCGAAGAAACAACGTAAAACTACTGATCAGAGCAGGCGCCCGCTAGAATTTTCCTCCAGTCAGTGGCTGAACTCCACGCAGCTATCTTTCAAGATTGTGTCGAAAAATCTGCCACCGTCGGGACTCAAACCCTAGTATTCCTCGGTCAGAGGCACTGAAGTGACATCTGATAATGCCCTGAGCCACCTCAGGCTGTAGAAAATGATAACATTTTGCCAAGGATAATCGGTTGAAAATTTCATATTGTAACGAATATTGCGTCATCTGCCGGCACCACCAAGAAGTACCTGTATGTGAGAATTGCGACATCTGCCAGCGGCTCTCGAACTAGATGGTCCCAGAGTGTTCGCGGCGCTTATCGCAAAGTCCAGAAAATTCTTGACGGCGCCGCCGAGTATAATACGCGGCGGTCGGCGACCGTGATTCAGTCCGAAGTCTCAGGGAAGCTGAGCTGTGAAGTGTGTGCATCGCGGTGATTAGCAGTGCAGTGATTGTGCCGTGAACCGTGACCAGCGCCGTGAACTGTGGTCAGTGCAATGGACTGTGGCCAGTACATCGAACAGTGGTCAGTGGTTAGGGCTGTGCGACAGTGCAAGAGACGGAACAGTGAATTGATTCAGTGGTGAGTTGTATTTGACATTTACATAATTGAAATGATTGAAGACGTTGAACAGTGCAAATAAATACTCAAGAGAAGTGTAGTGCAAATAAATAATCAAGAGAAGTGTGCTATATAAAGAATAATCAAGTGAATACTATCTGTATATGATTCAAGTGTTTTCAGTGATTGTGTTAAGAAACAAAATAAACGTTTTTATTAAAGTAATACCAGACTTTTAATTCACACGAAACATAGAAAGTAACAATATGTTACAAGAATTTTCACTTTTGTTACATGCTCCTGATTGGTAAATGAATCATCATACACATGTGTTCGTCATGTAACGAAATCTCTGTGACTACGTTAGAACATGATCTGAACATTATCAAAATTGTTTGATATCCCCTTGGTGGGATATCTATTGTTTCCTTATCGCAGATGTGGAAAGTTTCTGGATATAAAATATTGTTAACTTTCATCAATGCACCGCCATCACACTTAATTTTTTTACTTTCAACTCTTATTTCTTCTATTTTTTCCAGAATTTTCATGATATTTTTCCACAGTGCTAAGACCTATCGTCCGCAGTTTTTCTTAATGTTGTTACAGGATAGCTCTCTATGCTTATACCATCTCAAACTTCTTTAGTAGTTGTAAAATATTGCATCATCTCAGCTTTTTCAACTGGATTAAATCGCTTGAAAAAGATTGGGAAAGGTATTTACGATAAGCTTCTCTATTTTGTACAATCTGTGTCGCTTCGCTTGAGGCTATTACTTAATCTACTGGGTTTTGCACACTTTCTCTCGCGTTAGTAACATCTACACTAAGATGGCGTTGCCTGGAACTTACACCGTCTAACAAAATGTTGGCCTTTAAATAATTTCCGAACTTTTAAAAATCCTTCTTGTGAAGACAAATAGGGATCAACTGTTATATCAAGCTTTTCCATATCTGTTTCAAACAATAATTAACACGCGCCATGAAAGATCCCTATGTTTTAAGAAAAAGCAGTGTCCAGAAAATAAAGTATCTAAACGAGTAAAAACCACTAATTTGATAATAAACTACATGAATAATCTATATTTTAAATTAAATTTTCCGAAGGGCCACTAGAAAGGAAAATGTCAAACAGAGCTCTACATCAGCAGCACGAGACCTCTCCATCTTTGAACTCAACATAATAAAGCCAAACACGTACAAATTACGCCCTATTCGTGCCCCGCATTCACTCTTTCGCATTAATTTACAACGCATTACGGCCAAACGAAGTTCTCTCGGGTCCATTCGGAGCTGCGCGAGGTAGCGCTGTGCGGGGTGAGCGGGTGGGGTGGAGCGGGTTGGGGTGAGTGGGGGGGTGGGCGGGTTGCCGAGGTAAGCGGGGGGCGTAGTTGGCAGAGTTGGGAGAGTTAACAGAGCTAGCGGGGTTCGCGGATTGGGCGGTAGGGGGTACGGAGGCAAGCGGGGTAGAGTGGAATGAGGAGATGCGAAAAGGGGGAGGTAGGGGAATTCAGAAGTATTCACACAGCGCTGCCCGGCAGCTCCTCGCGCAACTTAAAACGCATTAATAAAAACAATTTTGAGTTGGTGCCCTCGCCCTTTCGTGCGCGTTAGAAGGCGCGAGGTGGTTGGCAAAGGGTGCGCTTGGCCCTCACTCCACAGACCACCCGCTCTGCTGCATCGATTCGCTTGTGGCCTCACACGCCGCCTAACGACAAGTTAACGTATTATAACGTAGAAATCTGTTCATATGTAAAGTTTGCGTAGCAACGAGGCGAAATGGGCAGTTACAGAGAAATGGTAGCAAGAACTCTTGAATCACCGACACGGATAGGATGAAAGTTTCTGAGATTACACGAAATGAATTGTTTAATAGTTGTGAAATGGATTTCTTGAGAAGTAAATTTCTTATGACAATACAAATGAATTAAATTGTATAGGATGAAACAATTGTGAGATTATGTCACTATCAATAAATTAAATTAATAATTTTTCTATTTAAAAAAATAATATGTATATATTTCCGACACACAGTTTGCGGGAGGTCGAGAGAATAGATGATTATATCGCTATACCATCTTTCAATTCCCATGCAACCTCCCCCCTCTCTCTTTGTCTCTCTCTAACTCCCTCCCTCACAGCAATGCTAGCAGAAACTTTCAGAAATCGTGAGGAATAGCCCATACAAAAAATGGGGGATCTGTCGCTCATGGGGCCATGTCCACAATGGGAACGGAAGAGGGGGAAGAAGGACTGCGAGCGTTCTTTAATGCAGGCCTGCTCAAATGCAAGAATGGGGTCCAGACTGCTCGCGGTGGCCCGTGCAATTGACGTGCAAGCAACTCGCATTTCACTAGACTAGAGCCGATTTTGTTAACGCCAATCATCCGCCACTACACCCCCAGCCACGCGGTCTCAACAAACGGCGGTCTAAGCCGGCGACTGGCAGCTACGCGCTGGGCAATGGGCCGGCCTCTTGGGCAGGCCTGGCTTAACCCTGCAGGAGTCGCATGCAGATTGTCAATCCGCAGGCAATCATTTTTGTTTTTCTTTTCAATATCTTTAATCTTAGAACTAACTAATTTCAGTACCTTCCAACAAGCATTAGTTTAAAATATTTTTTTTTTTCAGTTTCATCAGTGCAGTGATACCGGGGTTGTCAACAATTGTGGACATCCAAAACAATGTGACTGCAGTTGTTACATCTTTTGCACAACATTTTAATAGTATAAGGAAAATAATGAATAGGCTGGTATAGTAAATGAAATATGTGAACTGATAATTTTGATGTGGTTTTTTTATTTTGAGTCTCGTTCGACTTTTTATAAAATGTTTTTAAAAGTTACGAAATTGTAAACAATTTTGAATCACTTCTCTTGACATAAAAATGACCAAATTAGTCTTCTATTGTTAATAATTTTTCATTAAAATATTGAAAGAACAAGAGCCTTTTCTAAGCATGATTCTTTCATATCTAGAATTTTTTCACTTAGAACTTTTGACTACGTGCTGCCTCGCAGTCACCACTACAACTGACATTTTAAAACACTTTGGCGCGAATACTGTGAAGTTAATGCACTGCTCTGGCATAATGATGGGAGGTATCTATGGAAGCGAGCGATTTCATCACCCGGTCTTTAGTATTCCCTTTTAGGCAGTGACGTCGTCCGAACTACTACGCTGTCCGAAATTTCTACATTACTTTAATGTAAAATACACTAAACTATTTATCATGATCGCGCATTAAATTTAATGTACCATGTACATTTGGATGCAGGAGTCAAAGCTTTATGGTCACATCTGGAGGAAATCAATGAACGGTCTTTAATGGACTGATGGATATGAATATATGATATGAGTGTTGCGAGGCAGGTGCAACGAGAGAACCTTTACATTGAATCTACACCGATTGTAATTAAAGCATTAAAATTAATGCACAGATATATTAAGCTTTTTTAACGTAAACGTTCAGTAAGTTTTATTTACATTAATACATTAATTACATTAAATTTAATGATATTTCTGACAGTATAGCTACTTCGCTGTGTGGGCTGTGTACCGCAGTGTTCAGGCCTTTGGAGCTGAAATATCTATCACGAACTTGAAGGAAGGTCCCTGTGTGCAAAGCTTGACTTGAAGCTTCACACTACAGACCTAATTCTCGTATAAACGTGCTTCCATTTACTCACATGAAGTCTCATCACACCTTCATTTGCTTTTTCGGTATTTGTTTTCTCACCTACTTCACTATACACCAGTAATTCTTCTTCTGCGGGTGAAATCTGTAGCGGTCAACCCACTTGCTTCTCACCTCGGAGTAACACCAGTGGAATTTTTAGTGTAGTACAAAGCAGGTTTTTGACAATTCCCTCAGACCTTTCCCGTTAGCTCTGCCTTTCATTCCACCGGTCCATCATCTTTCATTTCATCCTCCTCATTCTCATCACCATCGAGGCCGTTTAACAATTAATCGATTGTCAATTTCAAGTAGGACAATGAGGCTTACAATCTGACATCATAATAATATTTCTTTTTTTCTGTGAATTTCACCTCATCAACATTTCCTTCATTTTTTAAATTTATAGATTGTTTTTCCTTATTTACTATATTTTCGTGAAGTCTTCTCCTAGTCTGTAAATCCTATCAAATTTGTGCTAAAACACACGTCTACTCTCTTGTATTTTGTTGTATCATTGGGAATATTTTCGTTTTTTCATCTTTGCTAGTTATGCAATCATCAGTTATGCTCGTTCTTGTACAATCAATTAAAAGTATGTTATTTTTTAGAAATACTGTAAAATCAAATATGTTTTTTGTTTTTCGATGCGAATGCGTTTTCTATTAATTGGGGCGAATGTTTCTAGTTTTCAAATGTCAACAATGTTTGCGGATAATTTATTTGTAATATAAAAGTTGAGCTAGTAAAAGCGTAGTTAGGAGTCTGCAGCTCAAGCAAACTTTCGCGTATTATACTTGTCCCCCACCCGTCAGGTACAATTCTTAGTGTTTTTGAGGAAAAGTAAATTACTAAGCTCTGGCTGCCCCAATCTGTCTACGCGTAGATGTCCGCTAACGTCGTGCCTTGTTTGCTTTTTGCTTTTCTCTGGTGCCATCCCCCATTCACCCTGAAGCTTCATATTTCATTCGCATCTTTGAGCCATATTCAGTCTCATCAGCGGCCCCGTGCACGACTCAACCTCCCATTACTTTGGAAGGCGACTGCGGTCACCCCGCCCTTCCGGCCGCCCCTCCCTTCCCTTCCCCCGCGGCGACCCCTCGCCTCCGCCTTTGCTGCGGTGTCGGCGACAACGAGCGTAACGCGGGTAATGTACGGAGATTGCGGCGGGGGCGGGGCGGGGCAGGGCGGGGTTGGGCGGGGCGGGGTCGTGCGAGGCCAGGGGAGCTGAGGAGCAGATTTGTGGCAGCTAGGGCGGGGGCGGGGCCGGCGGGAAGTCCGGACGCGGGAAAAGGGCGGAGGCGCCGCGCCCGCAAAACAATGCAAATCATGGCGCCACGTCCGGCAGCGACTGCGAGCGCTAGAGACGGGGGGGCCGGCTGGCGGAGAGGCGGTGGCGGGGGGACGGCAAAGTGTGCGGGGGGGGGGGGGGGGGCCAGAGGGAGCGAGCGGATGTAATAAGAGCGGCGAGGGTGGCTGGTTGACCCTCCTCGTGTATTCCGGTCACTGCTCCCGCAGGGAATAAGGAGTAGCAGAGGTGAAGAAACGAAGGAATAAAGAAGATTATTGGAGGAACAACTGAAACTACCAAAAGATGTCAGTTCAAACAAATGGTATGCTTATTAGATATTTCTAAAAAAATAATATAAAAATAAGTAAAATAAAATTTTAAAAGTGCAAGATATCCTCAAAAATAAACCCGAGAAAATAAGACAAAGGGAAACTTAAAATAAAATTCAACCAGAATAATACGAGAAATTGTGAGGGGTTTGCATAATGGAAACTAGGAGTGAAAAGAAAAGATTGGAGAGTACTAAAAGTGAAGGGGTTGCGGATAAGAGCAGCGAGTTGCACGGGGAGAAGTGACTTCAAAGAAGCCCAGCAGCGAATCGAGCGGTGCAGAGCCTGACCACAAGGTGGGCGGCGTGGAGGAAGCGGCGCTGTCTCCGTTGCGCTGCGAGGGGCGGGAGCGAATGCGGAACAACGCAGCGCAGAGTGGGAGGTCTCAAGAGCACAGGATGGAGGCTTGGGGAAGGGGATGGGGAAGGAACCTAGGCAGGGCATGGCCCAGAGCGGCAGTGGGGACTTTTGTACACCGAGATGATTATGAAGAAGCAGGCGGGCAAGGTTAGAGGATGTGGGAGGCGTGACAAGGATTAGAATGAGTGAGCGGGAGCGGGGCAAGGTGACGGCAGCGGTTGCCGGCCAGAGGCGGCGCGGGGGCGGATGTGGGCGGTGGCCACGACGCTTAATTTCGCCCCGGGCGCCGGCGGCGGTTTCCAAATCCGCATGGAAATGCAGCGCCGCGCGGGGCGAGCGCCCTTCACAGCCCGCGGTGACAAAGAAATGCAAATCGAGGGAGTGACGCGCGGTCGAGCGGCGGTCAACGCCGCCCTCCCCCTCGCCGCCGCTTCGCCCTCCCAAATTGTTTCCCTTCTACCCTCGGCCATGGCCCCCCTCCGCCGCCGTGCGCGGCAGCTCCATGCTTCCCAGGTTGCTGCTTTATTTCCCTCGCATTTTGTCACCGCCTGTGGCTGCTGCTTCTGCCACTGTTGCCCGTCTCCGGGAGTGTTCTCCATCTAGTGATTCACTGCAGTGCCTCTGAGTGGAGATTCTTGTTTCGTGTCCCGACGGTGGCAAGATTTTCAACCCTAGATTGACACGGTGGCCGAATTCACACCTGGTGGAATTCAGTCGCTTGTGGAGGGGAATTCTAGCGGCCGGCTGATTTGGTAGGTAATTTTCCGTGGTTTCTCGAATCACGGAACATATCTCCTTTTGATGTAACGTTTAACGTCCGTATCGTCAGAGTTACAGATACGTCATTGACTTCCCATCGACCGCTTCTCCTTATAGCGTTTTCGATTCGTCGCACTAGTGCGTACCCAGTGCGCACTCAGGGCAACTTTCGTGTACCATTCGACCGCTAGGGCGCACTAGCGCAAAGAACTGCGTGTTCCTTTCCATCGACACGGACCCGGGGCGCCCTAAACTGCACTGACGATCGCGTCAGTGCAGTCCAGTGCACCGGGCCCTTGTGAGGTTAAGTGCGGAATTTATCCATGCTGATTTAGATTCGTGGTGAAATTATGAAGGCAATTTAGGATCTTCTGCCATTATGTTTTGCAAGAAATGTCTTCTGTATATTATGTTTTGCAAGAAATGTCTTAAAATAATGTTTGTGATTTACACGAAGTTCGGAAAATTTGATTGTGTTCTCCGAAAATTTAACCTTGAATAACTTCATATCAACAAATCCAGTGCTATTTAGAAACTAAAATGTTTTAGGTACGACTCAATTTCGAAACGCTAATAAAGTCATTCAAATATATATGCCAAGAAATGTTTCTCGCACGCCCATGCATATACCAGCGGAAATGTTCATGTTAATATTTTTATTTTTTTAGTAATTAAACAATTCTACAGAAGCCTTTCGGTTCAAAATCTTGTATACTATATCGATCACTGGCAAATCTCGAAAAATGAAATTATTACTCATACGCATTTGAAGTTTTCGTAGTTTTTAAATAAAGAAATCACACGTTAATAATTTATGAATTAAGAAGTAAGAATTACCAAAAGACTGCATAAAAATTATAACGACGATCGTAATTCAAAATTATTATTTTTCGAGTTCCATCACTATGACTGGCCAAGAACAGCTGTATATAATTTCACTGCGTAGCGCACAAGCACTGACTCAGTTCCGGAATCCGTTTCATTCGTAGCTGCCCTTTACGCGTGTGGGGCAGCACTGTTGCGGAGCGATGACGTTTCTACCCTGCACTAAGGTGGGTTTCAGTGCAACGAATGGAAAACGCTATTAGAAGAAATTAGTCTTTCTCAACAACAAAAATAACAATTTAATAAGAAGACTTCCCTCTTACATGTTCATACTTATATCAAATTAAATCAATCCTCCAAACACTAAGACGTTATCACAGCTAATATCTTAAAAAAATCATCCATACTGATGTATAAAATTCCCAATTCGTGGTAAAGAGAAACCCTCGACAAAGAGAACCCGCTACGTTACACTGCCCTCTGTGTTGCTACCAATGCTGTCCCTCGACCCTTGCTGCTTCTCCATTGCTCGAACTGTCAGGTCGCCACACATACCGTCATTTCATTGCACTGCTAAGCAACTCTACATTTCCCTCTCCCCCATTATCCATGCTGCTGCTGCCGTTGCTAGATGCTCCGCCTCTCGAATTGTCACGTTCGTCGTTGCCTCTTTGCCTCGTCCTCGCTGTACTGACCTTGTGTTATGGCAACTCCTGCTGGCGCAGTAGCCGTTGAGGCCGTCTCGCTGCCCTGCTGCTGTGCATGATTCGTTTCAGGACTGTCGCATGTGCAGATGCTCGTGTTGTCTCTCAATGCTGTGTCTCTGCCACCCTCTCCATCTGTTACATCCGCTCTCCCTCACCACGAACACCCCTTTCCCTGCCGCGATCAACCTCCCAGGTTGGTCCTTTATCTATTTATTTAGTCAAAAACAGTCAAACACTGTATGTGACGTATGGGGGAGAAAAACATCTGCGCACGCTTTCTTGAGTTTCAAAATCCCTTCCCAACAATTTAACTATTAACAGTTGAAAGATAAAAAATAATAGTAACACTATAATAATAATAATAATAATAATAATAATAATAATAATAATAATAAATTTAAAAAAGCGAGAGATTAACATTTCAAAAATTAGACATTTTCGTTGCCGAATTATAGAAAACTTATTTTTAACGGTAAACGAACTAACAGATTTGATTTTTCTGTGTTGTTAACAAAATAGAAACTCACCTTTAGCTCTACTACCACTACAAGCAAAAGGAAAGTTCAACAAAACGTGCGCATAGTGAAGATACATTTACGGCACAACACTGATGTCCCCGCAGCTGCCGTCACCAGTGATGAGCTGCCGTTGCTCTCGCTTCAACGGGCAATATCCTTTCGACCACCTCCACAACCGGAAACGATGTGTACACTCCGCCCTTGTTATCACTGACGCCGCACTCAATGCCAATCTTCCTGCCGGGTTGATTGACACCTGTTCACCAACACATTCACCGAGTCTCGCGCTTCTAACCCCTTCCCTGTCCGAACTCCCCTTCGTCTTTCAGTTCCCAGCCAGAGTCCTTTGACAGTTCTTGTACGTGTCTATGCTGACAGAGATAAGTTCATCCCTAAAATAACCAGTAAATGCCATATATAACAAAAAACATGCAGAAAAGATAAGATTAGAAAATAATTCAATATCATTGAACATTTCAAAACAAGATTCGAACTGTGAGCATTAAACAGAAACAAGAAGCGGAATATAAGAAGAACACTGAAAAAGGTTTAAGCACATTACGTTAATACGCTCTATATAATAAACTAAGCAAAAGTAACTTTTTTATCGTTTACACGAAACCATGGTTACAAAACTCTGTACGTTTTCCCTTTCAGGAGAGAGAATTACTCTCAGGTTTCTCACTAAACAGATTTAAGATGGGCAAATAGAAGTTTGCATATCATGGCACAGTGTTTACGAAGGCGCTCACAATCGTGCATAATGGAAATCATGCATCGGAAACGATGCGCTTTTTGATTTTAAGTTACTTGTATTCATAAGGGCACAAGCGAAACTTTTTGTCGTTATCTACAAACTGAGACATTCTTGGAAATCTTTTACATGTTCGGAGGATATTCACATTTCCTATCGTTGGTTAACCGAAACTTTTAAAATTTATTTTCACCGAAAAAAAATTATATATATACAATCGAGAAACATACAATCGATACTATACAATCGAGAAACAAATAGAGAGTTTCATTTTCTCTAGCATGGTATCTTATTTACAATTTTATAAGAGTGGCAACGAATGAGATAATGGTTTTATTATTTGAAAAAAGAGAATCACCAAATACATTCATGTTATGTGTAAATTTTCGAGCATGCATTAGGTAGTAGGCATTAAATAATCAAACAACACGTCCTTTTATGTAAAATCATCACATTGGCTGATTTAATGATCAACTCTTCATTCAGAATTTGATTACTGAATTCAAAATATATTGCCTGGGAAATAAAAAATAAAATTCTTCCAATGAAAAAAAAATCAAATTAAAAATTGGCAGGAAATGTTCGTCAAATCAAGGTCCTTGAGAAGACCTAACTCATATTTTAAAGCTAATGTATTGTTTATAATCAATATAACAAAATCTATTTGCATTATTCAATTAATTAACTGGATAACACGTTACCGTCATTCGCATATCCAGTGATTACAAACGCACATATTAAACGAATACTATAGTATGGAGGGAACGACTTTTTATAGAATTCCCGATTTTTATATTTTCAACATTCCTGTAAATTGTTTTTAACGCTCTTAAAATGAAACGATGAGTGACATGAAATAATGTTTCAATAGTTTTAATTAGAAAATATTCAATAATAATTATTCTTTCGAATAATTCCGCGAAAAATGTAATTGCCAAAAAAAGCACAATTTATTTTCTCAGCGAGGTATTTTCCCTGAATGCTGCACCGCAATGTAAATAACATTGTCCTTGAAACCTTCCGCAAGAAGTCACGAAACCTGTAATTGAGTCCGCGTAAACAGGAGACAGCTGTCCACTCAAGTAGAGCAAAATATCCTACTCCGCTTCGCCTCGAATACGCTTTCATCCACATAAAACGCGAGCTTTCCTGTTCGTATTAACTGGACGTCAAGAAGTCTATTAGCATATTCATGAAAGCGGAAAATTAATTACTTGTGTCATTACGTAATTCTATATTGTTCATTATGTAATTACAATTTAACAAATTTCATTCATTTTTCTGTACTTTGAATCGCGTTCATGTAAATATGGAATCCAACGAACCAAATATTTATATTAATGGAAACAATTTCATCGTGCATAAAATGTGTAAAATAGAATGACATGATTGTATTGAAACAAATTATATAACGTTTCGCCTAAATTACATGCTCGTCACTGACAAAATGTCAGTTTAATGCATTCAGAATTTGGTAGGTAAGATCAATAATTTAAGAAAAAATGCTGTAAAATATTTGTCATATTGACAAAATTATGAAAACGAACAATAATTGTAGTAATTAGTGTGTAATAGTGAAGACACGCCTCTGCTTTGATGAATGCGAACCGAAATCCCACCTGCACGAAGGCGATGGTGCGCAGGTGCCTTGGAAGGGTGGAAAAGTGGAAGCAGTGGGAGAAGGGACAGCGGCCGGCGGCGGGATCTAGCTCGGGATTCTCGGGGCGTTCGGAAAAGCTCGCAAAAACACGCCGGACCGGACCGGACCGGACTGGCGAGCGGACCGGTCCCGAGGCTGGGAATAAAACCTCCGAGCGCCTCCCCGCACGCCGCCCCGCGCCGCGAGGGTTCATTAACTCGTTACGAGGCTCCGGGCGAAAAAAACGACGCAAGAAACGAGAACCTGCAATTCCACCTATTCTGGGGACGCACTCTCCCCACGCTGTCCTCATGCATGTTAACTTGGCCCAGTATGTGCCCGGAACATGGAACTGCCTCGAAAGAATTGCACTTGTCGATTTTCTTTGGGAGAGCTCCTTGTTTAAATACACTTAAGTGAAGGTAAGCTAGGAGGCCATTAAATATAAAAACAAATAATTAGGGTTTATTTTCCTCTTTTTGGCAGCCAATAATTGAAATCTGGACCTCTCGGATGCTTTAAGCGTAAATGTAGTGCTAGCTAGTTTTTGAGGTAATATAATTTAATTAAATGTTTTCAGGGTCATTTGAAAACGTAGCCCCACTGTCGCATATTTAAAACCTCAAAATACAAGTATATGATAATTAATTGAAAATGTATTAAAATTTACTAATTTTGTAATAATTACTCATTTTATAATTAAAAATACGTACGAATCTACTTGAATACGTACAAATCTACGGAATAATATAAGTAATGTAGAGAAAGTTATGTAATGCTGTGGAAAATTGATTTCAAGATTTTAACGGATATTCTTGTTACGGAGTTCTGACCGTCTGTCTGCAGTGTGTCTATGTGTCTGTCTGTCGGTCTATCTGTCTTGTTGTATGTATGTAATTTTGATACGTCTGTAGAAAAACACTAGCGCCGAAACTATTTCTAAGATTTTTTCTAAAATGAACATTCGCACTGCCCGGCTCAAAGCTCTACGATTTTGAAAAATATTGATGATACTTTACATGAAGCCCCTCGGGTATTTTCGAAATATTCTCAAAACTGGCTCCAATTTTTTCTTTAAATTTCTTATGTTAATAAAGTGTAAGACACTTATAAAGATGGCGTAGGTCAAATTTTTACCATTAACTGTGAATTTTTTAAAATTACATATGACAATTATTTCGGCATCTTTCTACAACTAATGATGAGCTCTATTGAAGATAGAGATTTTTTCTTCAATTGAAATTTATTCTTGACAATTACTATATTGTTTCAAAAATTATAATAGAAATATCTGCATTATTAAAAATATTAAAAACAAGATTTACTCAAAAACGTCCCTAATTTTTTTCTTGCATTTATTGTACAGAAAATACTAAATGCACTGATTCGATTGACATAAATTCTATTTTGATGTACGAGAATTAGAACAAAAGTAACGACAACTATTCGTTTCTTAACGAAATTTTATCGGGCGGCATATCTTTATTTGTCGTGTGAAAGAAATGCAGTACTAGTATGTGTTCACAACAACAGTTCTTTGAGTGCCTCTGTTGAGCACAGTTGACAATGTGAAATCAGATGTCTGTCTACCGCCAATGTGAAATCAGATGTCTGACGATCTCCATGGAAGAAATGCGCTATAGTTTCACGTGAAATTGGTGATAGCTGTTGGGAATAATGCCCTTCCATATCGGAGAGTCGCGAGATAGCCAAGAAAGGTTTAGCAACGAAGCTTAGCAATCTATGATCAGCAACGCACGGAACGACCTGCCGGTGGATGAACATGGGACTGGCGAGTTTGTTGTCAACATCTTTCATTTATTACGCTCGAAGTCGATATCAGGATAATTAATTATAATAGCGATGTCAATTACCTAGGTGACAAAACAATCCAAGGAAAAAAATAATGTTTAGTTCAATCTTTAGATCAAAAAATTCCAAGTCGCGGTCACTGGAAAATATATAATCTTCTGCAATATAAAAACTAAAAAATAATTAGTTTTAGTACTCACGCGTTGATGGGCCAGTTCTCCATGATATTTAAATTGTACTTCGCTTACCTGAAACAAAGATAAATTGTAAATTAATTCGACACATACGTTCTTGAATTTGGAACATTGCAACGATCATAAGTACCTTTTAAAATCGCTTGCACTTTCTGAATCGTTATTACAAAAACTGCTGTATTTCTGAATTCCAATGCAGTCAGAAAATCAAAGAAAGCAATGGACCCTTCAGCTAAGTGAGAGGGTGTTTATGGCCTTGCGAGATACTCAGGAACTCGAGAAAATCCATAAGCAACGAAACGGTTCCGATTTTGGCGTTAAAATGAAAATATTTGATTGTGTTATTCTGTCCATTTACATACTGTGCGTACCGAATGAATTTACATACTCAGTGTCTCAAACTGCTTATGTCATTGTTGAGCCATGCGACAGGAAGACGCAAGGAAGAGACTGCCTACCATTAAATATTTGCTATAAAGTGATGCGTTATGAAACAGCAACTTTGTTAATATTCTTGTTATGTAAAGAACTTTTGTTGTGTGCACTATTTTGTTATTGCACTATACGTGAAGACTAATGGGTTGAAATACTTAATTTATTGTAGTGTTGTGTGAAAATATTTTATTTGTTGTTCTTGAGTTGTATACAATTTAGTTTTTGGAAAGCCATTTTGGGTGATTTTGTTCAGCAGCGTTTTTGCTGCTTTAGTGTATTTCGTGTAATGCCGACTCACGATGTCAAGTGAGACTGAACACGAGCGCAATGAAAACTGAAACATCTGTTAAAAGCCATATTATTTTAATACTTGTATAAAGACAAATATTTGCCTCCTCATAAACGTCACAACGTTTCAGTTTTAAACTGTAAATCATAAAATTGTGTTACATTTTCCTAACAATTACTTGTAACAATTACTTTCATAAAAAGTAAATTGCAATAATGTAAAAAGTATATTTTGTGTATGACTTGAAACATTTATATCGTTCTTTTAGCAGAGTGTACACACTGAAAACCAACGAGGAAGTGCAGGTGTTGCTAACCAAGTCACGCAAGACCAACTGCTTTGGCATTTCTCGTTCACTTCCACAGCACACCCATGAAAATTGAAATGTCATCCAAGACATGGCATCAAGACGTAAAATAAAATGGAATCCAACCCATGGAGGTCTCTCGCCCATAGAGCACAGTGCAGAGTGTCTGGGCGACCGGAGGGCCGTGAACGAACGCGAACCGAGGACCGCAGCGCGAGGGCGGCGGCGACGCACGCGACTGCAGAGCAACGTCCTCCTCTCCCCGTCCTCCCGCCCCCCTCGCTCCATGTTTATGGCGCGGCCGCTATAAGCTCTTTCTTTCTCCACCCTTCTTTTTCTTTTTTTCACTTTTCATGTACAGTCGTAATTTAAGCGTGTTGCCAACTGAAATATTTATACATGGCGCCGGTTTACTTCTTCCCGTGACAGTTAAGATGCCGAGCATAAAATGAAGGCAGCAAGGAGCTTTGCATTCCGAGTTGGCAGTATTTTCCAGCGCAGAACCAATATGGGGGAGTAGGCTCCGGCTCCGCGCAATCAGAGAGACGGTGGCGGGCGGCCGGGAGGGTCGGGGACGGAAAGGGCGGGGAGTATGTCCGTCGGGAAGGCATCGCCCGACTTCGGCGTGCTCCCCCCAACCCCCCCCCCCGCCCCCTCCTCCCCGCCTCGCCCCCTGGGAGAGCCGCCGCGTCGACCCGTCAGCTCGGAATATACAACAAGCGGGATCCAAATGGAAAACAGGCTCCGGGGAGGCGCCGACGGAAGACGGAAGGCGCTTCCAGGGGCTGGCGGGGCGCCTCGCGCTGCCCGGGGACGCGCTCCGCACCGGCTGGCCTCGACGCTGCCCGCCAGATTTCCCCATTCGCACTTCGCTGCAGCGCTCCCTCAATCTGCCCTTGCGCGGCCCGCTTCTCTGCTCCCAGCAACATCTCCTCTGAGCCTCTCGGCGCCATTTGACCCATCGATCTCTTTATTCCCAGCTAATTTACACGTCGTATTTTTTACGTCTTCACGTTTGGCCACAATTTCCCATTATTTTAACATCCTTTATGAAATCTACAGCACTCTTCATTTTGTCCTCACAGATATAATAACAAAATAACATATCTAGCCTGTTAGGGACGAAACCACTGAGAAGAAGACCAGAGAGTACGAATCAAGTATGATGGAGACTATCGAAATGAGACGAGTTGGTAAGAGGTGGAGTGGCGGAAGAGGTCATTAAAAATGTAAAGAACTTTGATGAAATAAAAGGACTCAAAAAATGAAAACGGAAATCGACAGAGCTCATAACAAGCCATTTACCCCCCATGACTACCCTACCATCACACCCCCTGGCTTCCTCCTCTGGCTCTCTTAACTCACTCCCAAGCCTGCTCTCACCCCCTCCATCTGTGCTTCTGCCCCGTTCCCCCCTCTCCTCCACGCCCCCACACGGCTTCTGGGTCACGCCTCACCCACCCCCGCTCATGCCCCTCTTTCAGTGAGCTCCTACCCCGCCTATGCCCTCCACTGGCCCGCTCCCACCCGTCCCTTCCCGCCTTCCCCAGCGCCGCTCAGCCCCTGCCCTGTACCCTCGTCGTCCCGGAACCTGCTTCCGAAAAGTTTGCGCCGGCTCTGCCCCACGGCGCCCCTGCTGATGCAAATCGCTGCCACTCAGGGCCCCTGTTGCTTTTTCCACGAGTCAACCACCCACTCACCGTCTCTTCGGGGGCGCATCGCCGCTCTGTGCCCTGTTTTGCACGTTGCGGTCGCTTGCGCAGAAAATAGTTTGCTTCAAGACTACTTTGGGGCTGGGTGGGTTTTGGACCTTCTTTCCGGGCCGGTCACCATCTCGCAAGTAGGCTGCGCTTCTACGATGTTACAAACAATACGCAAGGGGCTATTGTAGCGTTGTGCCAGTATGCTATTAGACTTCCCTCTTCCCCTTAGAGAAATTTCGTTCGCAAGTGGAATATCTGTTCCATATCGATTATCCTCCTGATTATTACACGAGTGATGCTACATCACATACTCTCTAACTTTTACAATTTTAGAAAATTCAGAGTTTTCGATGAGAATGAGATCTGTGTCAGTTTCTAAGCGTATTGTGGTTTCATTTGTAGAGCACTGAGATCAAAGTGTAATAAAATTATTTTTTGCAATAGGATTCAATGTATCATTGCATTATTAACACATTTGATACATGAACGATACATTACGTTTTAAATAATATAAAACATTATTTTTAAATATACTTGTTACCAAAACACGCAAGGTAACTTGACATGGTGAGCTACAATATATGTAAGAAGCGAATAAATCAGGAGTTCTGTAAGGTAAAAGTCATCAACTCGCCGTTAGTACTTGTAACAAAAGTTCAAATGCGTACTTAAAACTTGAATGAATCTCCGTATTTCGACGTATCAAATTCAAAAATAATTTACGTTCTATCAAAAGTCAGGCAGTAACCTCACGCGACGAACGAACCCTGTTCCCAGGAAACTCGTTCAGTGAAAGAGGACCTGACATCTACTTTAAGTCTCTGCGCGTTAGTTTTCGCCCGTCAGAGCAAAAAGCACGCCTGATGCGCGAAGCCGCGATCAGAGAAAAAGATTATGCAGGGTGGGCCCGATGGCGTCGGAAAATACGAGGGGACTTCATCATGTAGAACAGGTTGTAGATCAAATCAAGAGGACGAGCTGGAAAGAGCAGAAACGGAAACGGGCAAAGAGAAGGGGCTTCTAAATCAGGAGATGAAGTTAAGAGCTCAAGAGCCTCGCAAAGAGTTCACAACAAGGCTAATATTTTAGGAAAGATAAGAAGATTAAATTAAAGAGAGCCGAGCTAATTTGACTGTGGTTTCAGATATCCGATAAAAGGAACTCAATTTATACCCTTATTATTGATCTTAGACGTATTTATTTCCCACAGTTTTTTTACAAGCTAAAAACAAAACGATATGAAGTAGAAACTTGTATAAAAAGCTCGCCTGAATATATTTTCATGGTGCAACATACGAACACATCATGAGTGTTTGTTTTGTGGTTGGCATATTGTTTAATATTTCTTATAATTATTGTGGCTAGTGGCACATTCAAGGGTGTATGTTTATGTGAGTGGTGTGTGTGTGTGTGTGTGTGTGTGTGTGTGTGTGTGTTGGGGGTAGAGGACTACAATCCTCAGCAGAAGCCAATGATACATATTACAACAGATAGCTTTTAATAATTTTCGTTTATATCAAATTATTCAATAATTGTTTACTTTATAAATATAAACAGTAAGTAACAAATAAGAACACCATTTATATTCAGCATAAATGAAATTTCCTTTATATGAAAACATCAAATTACCTGAACCTATACCTGTTGCACTTCCCAGAGAAAAACTCTGGATGAGCCCCAGATTATGGCATACAGGACAATTGTGAAGACATGTTTTGATTTTACGAAGAACGAAAACTTTTCCCCGGTAACTAAATAGAGGAAGTTATAATAGCTGTGAAGGAATAGGAGTAGGGCAAATAAGCGCATGACAATTTTAGTTTGGAACGGAAATAGAACGTTCGGCGTACTACTTATCGCTAGGTTAAGTTTCTACGACAAACCGGTTGCAGAGCATTAGACTGATAAAATGTTGCCAAGTTATCGAGTGACGCTTTTTTTTGGAAGTGCACTGCATTTTACACATATATCTGGTAACATACTGATCAGGTACTTAATGCTTAGAACCCTGAAATCAAACGGACTTTCGTTTCAATGGAATAAAAGTAAAATACACACTGAGACGGCTGTGATGCTCACGCCTCAACATCGTATTTCTCAAACAATTTGCAAAATATGTCGAAAAACATAGGCAACAAAAAGTAGAGTAAACACCCTCTCGCAGTAGCAGAGCAAAATTCAACTCAAAGTCACCGGAAATGAAGCTTGCTTTCCTGCTGGCTGGAACATGGCAAAGAGTATCTTACCGGTTAAACTAGAGCAGCCGGAATGCAGTGGCGCCCAGCAGGAAATTACTCAAGGCCCACGCGACTTGGGCTGCACGAGACACGGGAATGGTTTCCGCCATGTGTAAGGAAGCGGTTAATGTAAGAGTAGTAGTACAGCCCAACAATCCACTGCCACGAAAACCGTAAAGAGGAAGCCGAAACCCCAAAACAATGTACAACTCGTATAAGTATTTTTACTTGTAAGTTAGCACACACAATTGCAAATAGCTTATGATGAGTACGATAATGATTAGAGACGAAACTAGAAAGGATTTCTGGGAGTAGCCACTTTCAATTCTAAACCCCATAACTGTATGTCTGTGTTTGAAAGAATATTGTTTAATGTTAACTTGAAATAATATGAGTGCGTGCGTAGGTAAATATTCATTACGGGAAATATATATATATATATATATATATATATATATATATATATATATATATGTGTGTGTGTGTGTGTGTGTGTGTGTGTGTGTGTGTGTATGTGTGTGTTGTGTGTGTATGTATACACGCCCTGGAAAAGTGTAAATTGATTATTATTTACAAAAGAAATGAATATATTTGTTCAGAAAGAAAAATTAAGCGAGAAAAAAGCAGTCGAATTGTGTGAAATGGGAACCTTTTTATTTCTGGATTATTTTTTCTTTCTGAACAAATATATTAACTTCTTTGTAAATAATAACCAATTTACATGTTTCTTGGAATGTTTCTACGCTTCTGCAATGTAAATGTTTGCCTAGAAAGCAATTTTTCAAACTAACTTTTGAGTGCTTATTGCGACTACGCCATTTAGAATTTCTAAGAAGTTTATTAGACAAAATTTGCTTAAAATTGTCTTAAGAGCGTATTCTCAAATTTTGGACGTTTCCTCCCCGGACACCCTGTATGAATGTATTAGAAATAGATAGTAAAATTACAAAACCAAAATGTTGACTTCGAGAAGGGGGAGGGGCCCGTAGAACCCCTTGTATCCGCCTATGATGAGGACCTGTTCCTGAGAGTAGGCGAGGAAGGTCGCTTTTACCTTCATATCTTCCTCTCTCTGCGCAGTTGATTACAGTCATCATTTTATTTTGTACTACGTGTGGATTACAGTAAAAATTATCATAAGCGGGGATTTAGGTTTAGCATTGAGTTTTTATGAAGGTAACAATGGTACAAGGCGATGCGGGTAATTTAAAATGACAACTATGCGTAACTGCGTGGAGAAAATGTCCTACCCTCTGGCAGAGTCAAAACGGAATGCAGATCATGCTGCAAGCCTTCGCTAAGTGGTTCTGTAAGAAAATTCCAATACATATTCTCCGTAAATTTGAATAAAAAAGTCTCAAGCAGTCAGTGCACTCTTTGAATGAAGCAGTAAATGTTCACGGGTACTCGTACAACAACACTACACAGCACGATCGACAAATTTCCTCCTTATACGAAGAATCATGCAACACAGCATCATCTTCCAAGCGCACCTAATCAACGCGCACCTAAACATCTTGGCTAGTTGACTAGAGTTGCCTTTCCGGTTGCATTAAATTTGTATGAGATACTCTATATCTCAGATTATGTAATGTACACAAAATGTGTCACTAAGAAACATTTACTGGAAGTACAACTAAAAGCATTTAGAATATTAACAGAAAAAAACCTTTGAGCTCGCAAGGCCGAAGTAATGAGAATTTATAGTCACAGAGAAATGTTACCTCAAATAATTTACAAACACAATTTAAAAGACTGAAATAAATTTATTGATATTGATGACAGTGCAAGTTTCAATAAGTAACACCCCAAAACGATTGACTTTCTCGGGCCAAACCTTTAGGATATTTCCTAACTAAAAGCACTGAACCAGTTGTCTCTCTCACACCGGTTGACTGATGATTTTCTAAAAGAGTTAGGTGAGTTTTGTTGGCGACCTTCCGGAAACTTACACGTTCTCGTAGGCAAATCTTTCCGAACATTCGCATAAAGTAAGCGTTAGTCGCAAAGTGACTTTCGCCGCTTAGTGCGTCTAAGTGCACCTCGCGCTTAATGCACGTCATGTGCTAGTGGCGACGCTACTACGTTCGTCCGAGGGCCCAGGGCGGTGGGAGGCGGAGGGAAAAGCGCGACGCCGTCGCCGTCGTCGCGCCGTCGCCGCCGTCGCCGCCGTCGCCGCCGTCGCCACCACCGCCGCCCCCCCCGCCCCGCCCCGCCCCGCCCGCCCCGCCCCGCCCCGCCCGCCCCGCCCCGCCCCGCCCCGCCGCACCGCCGCCGCCACCGCCACCGCCACCGCCACCGCCACCGCCACCGCCCCACCACCGTCGCTGGGGCTTCGAACCCGAGATGCGCCTCTGGCGGTGGCGGGCGCCGCCTGCAGTGGGCCCGCGCGCAGAACACAGTGCGCAAATTAGTTAAAGGGCGGGCTCCTAATTCAGTTTTACTATTTTGTTTCTGGGGGCGTCAAATTCTTTGGTAGATAGTAGGGTTAGTAGTGCAATGCATATTATATCGTGGGAATGGCGATGTTCCTCTTCTGCTGGAATGTGAGATTCCTCGTTGACCTATTAGTCGGTTTAGGGGGAGAGGGGCTTACTTCCTCCCCAAACAGGACACCGCCCCGCCGCCACCAAAGCTCCCAATCGGTCTCCCGAAGTGTGGTAGTCCAGTGAAAGTAATAAAATGAAAGTGAATGTTGGGGTGAAGAGGGGACGATGAGGAAGGAAATATCACCCAGAATCCGTGATCCTTTTGTTAAGTTTCTGCTTTGGTATTTCTCATGGATCGAAAGAAAACAACACAGAAAAACACCAGAGCTGCCGGCAACTAGCTCGTGTCGAAAATCCGCCACCGTTGGGAATCGAATCTTACAACCTTCCGGTCAGAGACATTGCGGTGGTAACGGCTATTTCTCTGAGAAGTCGCTGTCGTTCAGTCCCAGAAGTTAAAAGGAGAGCTCCAGATTTGAATTGTGCTCCCCCTAGATGGCGCGATATCGTCCACTTTTAACGCAGTAGTATATACGTCCAGGCTTCAAGACCGCTGCTCAACTACGGCTCATGACGATGTATTTTGAAAAATAAAATTTAAAATAAATAATTGTATAACGAAAGGAATGCGATTGTCAGACATTTTAATGCCTAAATCCGAAATGCTTCCGTTCAAACGGGAGATGGGGTGGAGGACTGTCAGTCTTAGGTACATGACGGTGACTAGTAGAGGATTGCTGAGAGGTTTAGGAGGGTTTACAGGGCAACTTTTGAAATTTTCAAAAGACAACTGACGCAAATATTTAATTCTTATTAAAAATATCACAATTTTAAAAGCTTATCCTCTGATGCCATATCTTTAAAATGTTTATGTTGTAATATCACAAAAAAAGTTTATCTGGCATTACAGCACCTGTAATCTGAACGCTTCATATATTAAACCAGATTTCGGATCGTGATGAACGGGAACAGTACATTGCACTGACAACATTTGTCTACAACTTCAAATCGGGCCAAAAATGTCCATGCGCGTTTCCGGGTTCCGCCTGGGCTTCCTTCCGAGCGAGTGCCGGGGCTACTGTGCAGAGGCTGCGGCCGGCGACGGTCGCGCGCGGCAAAAAGGAGCCCACGACGGCGGCGGCGGAAAGGAACCGGCCGGGCGGGCGGCGCGGGGCGGGTGGCTGAACCGGTCGCCGTGGGAACCGCGCGCGAACGAATGAATGAAGGGGGGGGGGCGCGGGCGGGATAGGGGGGGGGGGCAAGACCGCGGGGGGAGAAGACGGTGGCGTGGAGGAGGCTGTCGCGTGATGGCAGGTGGGGCGGGTGGTGACGGTGTGGTGGCAGGTGGTGGTGGGTGGAGGCAGGGGGGCGGTGGGTGATGGAGGTGGCGGTGGTGGCGGTTGCTGTGGCGGAGGCGGAAGAGGAAGCAGCGTGGAGCGAGTGGTGGCGGTGGTGACGGGGTGGTGGCGGATGGTGGTGGCGGGTGGTGGCGGGTGGGGTGGGTGGTGTCAGGTGGTGGCGGGTGTTGGCGGGTGGTGTCGGTGGTGTCGGGTGGTGGCGAGTGGGGTGGTGGTCGGTGGTGGCGGGTGTTGGCGGGTGGTGGCGGTGGTGGCGGGTGGTGGCGGTGGCGGGTGGTGGCGGGTGGTGGCGGTGGTGGCGGTGTTGGCGGTGGTGGCGGGTGGTGGCGGGTGGTGGCGGTGGTGGCGGTGGTGGCGGTGGTGCGTGGTGGCGGTGGTGGCGGTGTTGGCGGTGTTGGCGGTGGTGGCGGTGGTGTCGGTGGTCGAGTGGGGTGGTGTGTCGGTGGGGTGTGGGGTGGTGGCGGTGCTGGCGGTGGTGGTGGTGGTGGTGGTGGTGGTGGTGGCGGTGGTGGCGGGTGGTGGCGGTGGTGGTGGTGCGGTGGTGTCGGGTGGTGGCGGGTGGGGGTGGTGGCGGTGGTGGCGGTGGTGGCGGTGGGCGGGTGGTATGGTGGCGGTGTGGTGGTGTCGGTGGTGGCGGTGTTGGCGGTGGTGGCGGGTGGTGGCGGTGGTGGCGGGTGGTGGCGGTGGTGGCGGTGGTGGCGGTGTGGTGGCGGTGGTGGTGTTGGCGGGTGTTGGCGGTGGTGGCGGGTGTTGGCGGGTGGTGGCGGTGGTGGCGGGTGGTGGCGTGGTGGCGGTGGTGGCGGTGGTGGCGGGTGGTGGCGGGTGGTGTCGGTGGTGTCGGTGGTCGGTGGTGTCGGTGGTCGGGTGCGTGGTGCGGTGGTGTCGGTGGTGTCGGTGGTGGGGGGTGGGGGGTGTCGTGGTGTCGGTGGTGTCGGGTGGTGGGTGGTGGCGGGTGGTGGCGGGTGGTGGCGGGTGGCGGGTGGTGGCGGGTGGTGGCGGTGGTGGCGGTGGTGGCGGTGGTGGCGGTGGTGGCGGTGGTGGCGGTGGTCGGTGGTGGTGGGTGGTGGCGGTGGTGGGTGGTGGCGGGTGGTGGCGGGTGGTGGCGGTGTGGGGTGGGGGGTGGTGGCGGTGGCGGTGGGTGGTGTCGGTGGTGTCGGTGGTGTCGGGTGGTGGCGGTGGTGTCGGTGGTGGCGGGTGGTGGCGGGTGGTGGCGGTGGTGGCGGGTGTTGCGGGTGGTGGCGGGTGGTGGCGGTGGTGTCGGTGGTGGCGGGTGTTGGGGGTGGTGGCGGTGGTGGCGGGTGGTGCGGTGGTGGCGGGTGGTGGCGGGTGGTGAGTGGGGTGGGTGGTGTCGGTGGTGGCGGTGTGGCGGTGGTGGCGGGTGGTGGCGGTGGTGGCGGGTGGTGGCGGGTGTTGGCGGGTGGTGGCGGTGGTGGCGGTGGTGGCGGGTGGTGGCGGTGTTTGGCGGGTGGTGGCGGTGGTGGCGGGTGGTGGCGGTGGTGGCGGTGGTGGCGGTGGTGCGGTGGTGGCGGGTGGTGCGGTGGTGGCGGTGGGGTGGGTGGTGTCGGTGGTGGCGGTGTTGGCGGGTGGTGGCGGGTGGTGGCGGGTGGTGGCGGTGTTGGCGGTGGTGTCGGTGGTGGCGGGTGTTGGCGGGTGGTGTCGGTGTGGTGTCGGTGGTGGCGAGTGGGGTGGGTGGTGTCGGTGGTGGCGGGTGTTGGCGGGTGGTGGCGGGTGGTGGCGGGTGGTGGCGGGTGGTGGCGGGTGGTGCGGGTGGTGGCGGTGGTGGCGGGTGGTGGCGGGTGTTGGCGGGTGGTGGCGGGTGTTGGCGGGTGGTGGCGGTGGTGGCGGGTGGTGGCGGTGGTGGCGGTGGTGGCGGGTGGTGGCGGGTGGTGGCGGGTGGTGGCGGGTGGTGGCGGGTGGTGGCGGAGTGGTGGCGGGTGGTGGCGGGTGGTGGCAGGTGGTGGCGGGTGGTGGCGGGTGGTGGCGGTGGTGTCGGTGGCGGGTGGTGACGGGTGGTGGCGGGTGGTGGCGGGTGGTGGCGGGTGGTGGCGGGTGGTGGCGGGTGGTGGCGGGTGGTGGCGGGTGGTGGCGGTGGTGGCGGTGGTGGCGGTGGTGGCGGTGGTGGCGGGTGGTGGTGGGTGGTGGCGGTGGGTGATGGGAGGTGGCAGTGGCGGAGGCGGAAGAGGCAGCGGTGGAGCGGGTGGTGGCGGTGGTGACGGTGTGGTGGGTTGGTGGTGGCGGGTGGTGACGGTGGTGGCGGGTGGTGGCGGGTGGGGTGGGTGGTGGTGGTGGTGGCGGTAGTGCGGGTGGTGGAGGGTGGTGTCGGTGGTGTCGGTGGTGTCGGGTGGTGTCGGTGGTGTCGGGTGGTCGGGTGGTTTCGGGTGGTGTCAGGTGGTGTCGGTGGTGTCGGGTGGTGGCGGTGGTGGCGGGTGGTGTCGGGTGGTGGCGGTGGTGGCGGTGGTGTCGGTGGTGGCGGGTGGTGGCGGGTGGTGGGTGGTGTCGGTGGTGTCGGGTGGTGTCGGGTGGTGTCGGGTGGTGGCGGTGGTGGCGGGTGGTGGCGGGTGGTGGGTGGTGGCGGGTGGTGGCGGTGGTGGCGGGTGGTGGCGAGTGGGTGGTGGTGTCGGTGGTGGCGGGTGTTGGCGGGTGGTGGCGGTGGTGGCGTGGTGGCGTGGTGGCGGTGGTGGCGGTGGTGGCGGGTGGTGGCGGTGGTGGCGGGTGGTGGCGGGTTGGCGGGTGTGGCGGTGGTGGCGGGTGTGGCGGTGTGGCGGTGGCGGTGGTGGCGGGTGGTGGCGGGTGGTGGCGGTGGTGGGTGGTGGCGGGTGGTGGCGGTGTGCGGTGGTGTCGGTGGTGTCGGTGGTGTCGGTGGTGTCGGGTGGTGTCGGTGGTGTCGGGTGGTGTCGGTGGTGCGGGTGGGGCGGGTGGTGTCGGTGGTGTCGGTGGTGTCAGGTGGGGGCGGGTGGTGGCGGGTGGTGGCGGGTGGTGGCGGGTGGTGCGGGTGGTGGCGGGTGGTGGCGGTGGTGGCGGGTGGTGGCGGGTGGTGGCGGGTGGTGGCGGTGGTGGCGGGTGGTGGCGGGTGGTGGCGGTGGTGGCGGGTGGTGGCGGTGGTGGCGGGTGGTGGCGGTGGTGGCGGGTGGGGTGGGTGGTGTCGGGTGGTGTCGGTGGTGTCGGGTGGTGGCGGGTGGTGTCGGTGGTGGCGGTGGTGGCGGGTGGTGGCGGTGGTGGCGGTGTTGGCGGGTGGTGGTGGGTGGTGGCGGTGGTGGGTGGTGGCGGTGTTGGGTGGTGGGTGGTGGCGGTGGTGGCGGTGTTGGGTGGTGGGGGGTGGTGGCGAGTGGGGGTGGGTGGTGTCGGGTGGTGGCGGTGTTGGCGGGTGGTGGCGGGTGGTGGCGGGTGGTGGCAGGTGGTGGCGGTGTTGGCGTGGTGGCGGTGGTGCGGTGGTGGGTGGTGGCGGGTGTTGGCGGGTGGTGGCGGTGGTGGCGGTGGTGGCGGTGGTGGCGGTGGTGGCGGTGGTGTCGTGGTGGCGGGTGGTGCGGGTGGTGCGAGTGGTGGGTGGTGTCGGGTGGTGGCGGTGTTGGCGGGTGGTGGCGGTGGTGGCGGGTGGTGGCGTGTTGGCGGTGGTGTCGGTGGTCGGGTGTTGGCGGTGGTGTCGGTGGTGTCGGTGGTGGCGAGTGGGGTGGGTGGTGTCGGTGGTGGCGGGTGTTGGCGGTGGTGGCGTGGTGGCGGTGGTGGCGGGTGGTGGCGGTGGTGGCGGTGGTGGCGGGTGGTGGCGGTGTTGACGGTGGTGGCGGTGTTGGCGGTGGTGGCGGTGGTGGCGGTGGTGGCGGTGGTGGCGGTGGTGGCGGTGTTGGCGGTGGTGGCGGGTGGTGGCAGGTGGTGGCGGTGGTGGCGGGTGGTGGCGGGTGGTGGCGGTGGTGGCGGTGGTGCGGTGGTGGCGGTGGTCGGTGGTGCGGTGGTGGCGGGTGGTGGCGGTGGGCGGTGGTGGCGGTGGTGGCGGGTGGTGGCGGTGGTGTCGGTGGTGGCGGTGTTGGCGGTGGTGCGGTGGTGGCGGTGGGTGGCGGTGGTCAGTGGTGCGGTGGTCGGGTGGTGGCGGTGGTGGCGGGTGGTGGCGGTGGTGGCGGGTGGTGGCGGGTGGTCGGTGGGGGGGTGGCGGTGGTGGCGGGTGGGTGGGTGGTGGCGGTGGGTGATGGAGGTGGCAGTGCGGAGGCGGAAGAGGAAGCAGCGGTGGAGCGGGTGGTGGCGGTGGTGACGGTGTGGTGGCGGTTGGTGGTGGCGGTGGTGACGGGTGGTGGCGGTGGTGGCGGTGGGGTGGTGGTGGTGTGGGGGGCAGTGGCGGTGGTGGAGGGTGGTGTCGGTGGTGTCGGTGGTGTCAGGTGGTGTCGGTGGTGTCGGTGGTGTCGGTGGTGTCAGGTGGTGTCGGTGGTGTCGGTGGTGTCGGTGGTGGCGGGTGGTGGCGGGTGGTGTCGGGTGGTGGCGGGTGGTGGCGGTGGGGTGGTGGTGTCGGGTGGTGGCGGGTGGTGGCGGTGGTGGCGGTGGTGGCGGTGGTGGCGGGTGGTGGCGGGTGGTGGCGGGTGGTGGCGGGTGGTGGCGGGTGGCGGGTGGTGGCGGTGGGGTGGTGGTCGGGTGTCGTGGTGGCGGTGGTGTCGGTGGTGGCGGGTGGTGGCGGTGGTGGCGTGGTGGCGGTGGTGGCGGGTGGTGGCGGTGGTGCGGTGGTGGCGGTGGTGGCGGTGGTGGCGGTGGTGGCGGTGGGGTGGGTGGTGTCGGGTGGTGTCGGGTGGTGTCGGTGGTGCGGGTGGTGTCGTGGAAGGTGGTGGCGGGTGGTGGCGGGTGGTGGCGGGTGGTGGCGGGTGGTGGCGGGTGGTGGCGGGTGGTGGCGGGTGGTGGCGGGTGGTGGTGGGTGGTGGCGGTGGGTGATGGGAGGTGGCAGTGGCGGAGGCGGAAGAGGCAGCAGCGGTGGGAGCGGGTGCTGGCGGTGGTGGAGGGTACTGGCGGTGTCGGTGGCGTAGGCGGAGGAGGCGGTCTCTGTATTGGCGGGTGGTGGCGGTAACGGTGGCGGGTGCGGGAATGGTGGCGGTGGCGCTGGCGTTGGCGGTGGGGGCGACTACGCTGTGCGGGTGGCGGCAGGCGGTGGCGATGGTAGGGGTAGTCGCAGCGGAAGTCGGGGCGAGGGCTACAGCTTCAGCGAAAGTGGTAGCGAACCCTGCAGCCTCGGCATTGACCGCAGCAGGAGACCAAAGGATAGCAAAGAAACTGGAGGAACCTTTGCAAGTAATTTCGGCGTAATTGAAGTGCTTTCGATGTTTGAAGAACCTTGATGTTGTTGTCAGGAATCCAAGATGGACGAGAGTTGGATCGCAGGAAACATGATAATAACCATAACGTTTGGATTTCAGTTGTTTCCATTTTCCATTACGTTGAAAAACATGTAAACAGCATACGCATACCATTGTAATATCAGTTTGCTTTCCATTTTCAACCTTACAATACGGGTCTATAATATCCAAACTGAATAATTAAGCAGCTTTAAAGATCACAGCATTTGGAATAATTTTCCAAAAAGTTCTACAATGAACTAATTTAAAACATAATTAATTTGTAACTTGACAAATGACATTTTCATGAAAGCAAACAAATTTGCCAATTTGTTCGTATCCAATAATTATAATTTAAAAAATCGAAAATGCATATATGAAAGTAACAAACATGGATAATCTCATTAAATTTTTTACGAGTATTAATGGTGCCAGAAATTTTCATAATTAGCCCATACAACTTAAATTTCATCGCTAAATAAGGGTAAATTGGTGCAGGTTTATTTTCCCAACAATTTAACTTTGAGACGAAACACATGTACCAGTCGACCTGCATAGCCACGGTCTCTAAGGTTAAGGTTGCCCCCACTGCCTCCTGCCTGGAGGGTCGCGGGTTCGCATCCCTCCCAGAACATCGATGTTTGGGAAAGTACGCACACGACTATGCGAGTTCCGTTGCCGTTACTGTCGCCCCGAATGTTACAAAAGCAATGTTAATTGCAGTGGTCGCTGTATGGCCTCAGTAGTTGATAAGCGACTTCGAGCAAGTAAAAAGAAAGAGTATCTTTCAAAATATCTCAAATTCGTTCTTGCTTTGTGTATAAATGCTTCATTCTACTCTTACCTCTCACTCTTGCTTCCTATGAAAAAATAAATGTTTGTGTCCCTAACAATTTGCATTCCGTATTCACTCCTTCATTTTTTCATTCCGACTTTGCGGCAAAGAAGCTATATTATGTCATCGAGAAATCAGGTGTTTTTGCTCGCCTCTACAAAATCACTGGCAACGTCACCACATGAATCTCAAACGTCAGTATTTCACTCAAAGCTATTGGAATGATCTCCTAAGTACTACATTGTATACAATGCCATATCGCAAACAGAAAATTCAACGGTTTTCGGTAACACAGACGATATTTTTGGTGGAGAATTCCAAAGCGAGTAAATGAACGTAATAGAATGATCGTTAGGCTGATGAATCTGCGTAATATTGAATACTGGGAAAATTCATGGTGGTTTCTGTAGTACAAGAGTTAATGTGAATGTTTGCATTCGCAAAAGCAAATACCAGATTTGTTTGAATCAACGGCATCACAACAGAAAGCAGAGATAACGTGTTCTGAGTTTCAGAAGAAACGTTCTAGATTCCTTTGTAGAACAGATGGTTAACTCACGATGCGAAGGTTTCATCAAGTAGAAATGCTATAGTTAGTGCAATGATACTTAATTTTAGTACCACAACTGACTTATGTAATGGCAATAAAAAGACTACATGTTCTTTTTGTAATATAGTCTATTTAGAAGGTAAGCTGAAGAGAATATAAAATTAGGTCATAAGGAAGTAAATGTTTGGAGCCACGTCTTCAAATTTTTTGCGGACTGCGAGCAAGGACAGTGACAAGGACAAATAACGTTCAGCAATAAACGATACCCAAACTATTACTGCAACGGAATGATAAAGATTTCCTCCCAATAGTTACTTTCCTAATCTCTTTAGTCTGAACTAGCTTACTAGTTTTGCTCTACCCTCTTCTTTACTGATATCCATGGGCGTCTAAAAGGAATTTTTTCACTTGAAAAACTTTCACTCCCCTGGTAGCAGAAGTGAAATATGATTTTAAGTGCATTATAGAAATGTGGAAGCTGATCTTAAGTGCAAAATTTTCTTTAAAGATCTGCAGTTGTTCTTAGGACAATGTCGTTTGAGAGTTTTACAATTTTGAGCTCGTTTTCACAGAAGTCATTTGAGTTTTCGAAAACCTTCCTAAAAAATAATTTGACACATTTCTACATCCAATTCAAGAATGTATAAGAACGCCGGAACAAAATCCAGTGGGGCATATTTAATTGTAATATTTTACCGGAATTATATTAATAATTATTTATAATATTAAATTTAATTAAAAATTTAAGTTTAAAAAAATCAAGGGAATAACGAAAATTGTGTTATGCCATTTATTTATTTATTTTTTTCATTTATCACTATTCATACAAAATAGTTGTAAAAATTGAAGTCATTTGTGTAAAATTTTTTTATATGGCTTATTTTTAGTACAATTATCTAAAATACTAATACTTTCACAAAACGTTTAATTGACATTTGTTACGGTCCAATGTTAAAAATTTTAAAATAGTTGTATTTTAAAAATTATCTATTAAAATTTTGAAAATGTTCCAGGGACTTCCCGTAAAGTCCCCAAAATTTAAAGTTTTCTTTCCAAAATCCCAACTTTGAAACGGGCTGAACCAATCGGGGAATATCCTTTTTGGAAAGAATTCTACGAACAGTTTAGGTGCTAGTGTTTTTTATAGACGAACAGTCACACGTTAAAAAACATTTTCCGACTTCAGGGGACCCCGAAACAAGTATTTCCATTAAATCTCGAAATTGATTTTCTGCAGCATTACATAACTTTCTCAACACTACGCGTATTACTTGTATATAAGTATTTATACGGCAAAGTAAAAGCTCTAAACGTTACAACTGTGGCAATTTCACAATTTCATTGTTGTGAAGAACTCGTTCTTGGTTATGTTATAATCATATCAGCAGATAAAATGTAGAAATTTGGCCAATAAAAATAATCATTACTCAATACACGATAAAGATATTGTTACAACGATACAAGGCAATAAACATTCGGGAAGGGTAATGGGAGACGCCAGCCTCTGGCATTGCGTGGGGAGTCGCAGGTGACACCGTTTCTCGCAGCTGCGAGGAGATGACAGTGAAAGTCGAAAGAGCACGACAGGTACAGGCCACGGACGCTCCGAAGAAGAGGCGGGAGTCTCGACAAGACTAGTAGCTCTGGTTGCAACATGAGCGGCAGTGGGAGCGGCGGAGAACCTGGTCCAAGCAGTGACGCAGACGCATGTGAGAAAGTGTTGGCTACGAAACAGAAGCCGCTGCAAAGGCGTTGACCGCGAGGAGGAAGACGCAGCGATGGAAAACCGGCAATGGTGTGATGCGGTTTCGATGGAGAGGGCAGGGACAGTGGTGGAAGCGGCAAAGAAATAGATGGTCTGGAATGACCGGTTGATGAGGAGGAGGGGGCTGATAGTGAGAGTAAATATAGAAATCCAAGGAGTAAAGTTGGATTTGAAGAGGTTTCGATGGGAGAGACGTCCCTATAAAGAATAATCACGAGAAGAGTTGTGATAATTTTTAAACAAATGTAGGGAAGACAATTTAGAATAGCAACGTATACTTTGATCTGTGACCAATCTGCAGTTGATTGAGAGGCCAAAGCTGGTAAAGGCTTTGGGCAGCTGGGCTGTCCGCGGAGTAATTGGATGCCGCGGCCTGCAGCCAAAGACCTTGCTGTGCCTGCAGCGCGCGCTCTCCGATTGATAAGCGCAGGGGAGGGTAGCGGCCAGATGATTCAATGTGTGCGAATACAATTGGCAGAGTGGAGTGACGGCTCATCTTCGTAATTGGACCTTTAGAAACGGCATTGCTTACTTTGCGTTAAGTGAAAAATGAAGTGTAGCCATTTTGTCGACGCATATTGGCTGTAGCCAACAATCTACCTTTCATCGAAGCAATACGATTAAAAGGATGACCTATTTTTGGCAAAATGATGAATTATTATCCATTTACCGCATATGATAAAAATAGAGTTTTTTTTTTGGTTTTGTAAGTGAAAAGTGGTCGTTTCGAAATACTACAAAGTAACGTCCCAAAGGTATTCTTTATTAATATAGAATGAGAATGAAGCAAGAAGTTAGGTGAATGTAACAGAAATTATTAACTGTTTCAGATTTCAGAATTTTATCTCTTGCCACCCTCCCAAACACAATATTCCTTCAAAATAATCGTTTAAATACTATATTAGTTTCTGAAGAGGTTTGAATAGAATTGGAACTAAAACATTTTATATAATCATTTTCATCTATTCCAGAAAAAAGGTAGTTGGAAGACAAAATTTCCAGGCATGTTTTACCAAATTTTGAAAATGTCACAGGGTTATAATGCAAAGTACCTCTAATATTAAAATATCTTAATGATCTCCAAATTGGCACAAGTAGATCTTACTGCTGACGTCTTTAACAAAATTTTTCTCAAAAGTTTCTAATCTGACAGATATGCGGAACACATATTTGCATCCATCCAAACACTCCAAATTTTGGGGGGGAAATTGAGAGTTTCTCTTCGTACCCTGCTCAAATCTTAATAATCTTTATAACAACCTTGATAAATCTTAACCCAGACGTGTGTACAAAGTTACAGTTCAAAAGAATATTAAAGACGATTTTACGACCAAAAATTCGAAATTGTATTGTTGAGGTGATTCTAATACTGCTATAAAGTAAAAATCTAAAAAACAAAAATGAATATTTGAGGAAATGAAAACGACAATGAAAGAAGGTCAAAATACCTAAACATACTCCAAATCGTTGTATTTTGTTAATATTACATCAAGAAAAAAACTAAACAAAGCTGCTAAACACTAAGAGTTCTTTCGTAAGACCCTGATTTGATAAGCGTAAGTCGGGGACTCGGGACCAGCAACATGTGCACCTTTGCGACTGTTTGCGCGGAGCCAGCCACTGATCTCCAAAAACACGGGCGTTCGGATTGTTTTGCTTCCGCCGCCAGAGGGAGGGGGCGCCCCGGAATTGCGGCGCCTCACGACGTAAGCGGATCATACGAGGGCTGCCCCGGCGACGGCAGCCGCGGGGCGGCGGAGGCAGACAGGCACGACCCCGGCGACGGCAGCCGAGACATAGATGCAGGCTGTGGCCCGATGGGGTGAGATTGGAGGCGGGGTCGGGGGGTGGGTGGAGGCGGTGTTGGAGGGATTCGGAGAAGTTGAAAGTGGGGTTGGAGTGGGCTTGGAGATGAGGTCGAAGCTGGGGTCTGTGGAAATAGAGTGGAATTTATGCGTGGATGCGGCAAGTGCCCGGGTGAAATCGAAAATGAATGTTGAGGCAAGGCAGAGGGAAAGGTTTGCGGACGGAGGGAGAGTGGGAGGTGGCGGGGGTAAAGGAGAGGGTAAAGGGACGGGGCTAAAGGAGAGGTGACGGTGCTCCTCGCAAGGGTTAGAACTCTTCGCTGCAACTGTCTGTCCGCCCGCTCTCTTGTCTCCCGCTCAGCAGCCGGCCCATAAACACCCTCTCGTCCCACCATCCTGGTGGCCACCTGCCACCTCTCTCACTAGCCCACACGTCTGCCCCCTTTCTGGTCTGGGCTATCAAGTTCTACGCCACTCGACTGCTCGCTCGTGCGCTCACTCTTTCACTCGTCTCCTCGCTCCCACTTGCCTCTTTCCTCGTTTATCTGTGTTCCGTGCCCTTCCCGGTTCACTCGATCAATTAGTGGAGAGTTGGATCACTCGTCATTTCCCTACCGTTTCTTCCTTCCTTTCCTTATATTTTGTACATTAGGTTTAAAGTTTGCTTGTCAGACCTTTACGTTCGCAATAACGACGCGAGTACTACTGTTGTCATTGGAACAGATATGATCGTCCACCAACATAGCGCTCTTTGTTCTTCTCCTTCTTCTTCTTCTTCTTCGGAAAAGGGGTCACTCACCTCTCGCTAGTAGCCTCAAATGTTCCTTCCTCTTCTACGAATTCTCATCATCAACGCCACATTGTAGTTAGTAGTCGTTACCATCATATCCACCGCCGTCGTTTCCACCGTGTGCTCTATTCCTTCGTTGCTTACGTATACGTCACCGTCACTGCCGTGAGCACCACTTCCGGCGCCGCGGCCGATCCCACTTCCTCCTCCGCAGTCGCCCCTCCCTTCCCGCGTCCCACGTCCCAGGGCTTCGTTCCCCCCGCCTTCGTCTCGGAGCTTCGGTTCGCGTGCTGCGGGCGCTCGCTGCCGGTGGGGTTGGCGCTCGGCAAAACGAACGCGATGGGACTTAGATCTTACGAGGGGATTGCGGCTGAGGAGGGGGATAACATGTGTTTCTGTTTCGGAGAATTTGATGGTCAAATACATGTCGAGAGCTAATTAAATCAAGATGTGTGTTTGAAGAGTTGAGGAATGCAGGTGATTAGTGCTCAAGAGTAGAAGTTTGTAATGTATTATCAACCTCATGAGCACGCCATTTATCATTAAAAACAAACATTATTCACAACTAAACACACACCAATTATTTCATTGTGTTATGAAATTGGCCTCAACACAGTAGTATGACAGTTTGCTTACACGCCAATTTATGCGTTTAATGATGTTTGGTCTAGTCGACGAAATCTACCACGTTTCAGAACAATTTAGCTTTCTACGTCATAGTTCTCTATGTTCATGTTTTTCCTCACATTTGCATCACGATTTCAGATAATATCATTTTGGCAATCTGCTCTCGGAGAAATTTCGGCAGTCCGTTCCGTTCTGCCATTGACAAATTGTCAAATGAATACACCAAAGTTATTACTTTTCAGTAAATGACACGAAAAACCTATATGTCTGGTAATCGAATGTTTCCTACGTCTAGTTGCTCGTAACTCCACTGATAGTAAATTTGAATTCACTCCTGATATTGCACATTATGACATCTCGTCAGCACGCCAATTGCTCATCAGTCGATGACGTATATCAGTCTAAACGCTATTGCACACTACCCTGATGATATACTGTCAATATCAGTCTCCATTTTTGTGAATAACATATGTAACGTATCTTCGAAACTGAGAAGATTCATTAATTCAGTCTATATTATCTGTCATGCGATAATTATTGCAAAATATACCCACAGAAGTCTGCATTATTTTTAAGTTTGTTAATGCACTAGGAACGAATAATAATTACATTTTAATAAAATATGAAAAGAAGTTGACGAGAGTACCAATTCAATTTCATAACTAGACTGTTATTATACTTCTATAATATACGAAGGTAAGCAATACAATCTTGTGTAGGATGGGAGATGTAAAAACAGTCTGAGACAGTCCCTACCTCCCGCTAAGGCTTACGTTGAGTTGAGGTAAAAATTAAGGAAATCATCTTTGAATGAAAAGAAATTAAATTTTGAAAAAAAAAAAAAAACATAAAACGTAGCCTTTTGTCTTCTACAAATTTTCTACAAACCAAAGTTTATTATTATTATTATTATTATTATTATTATTATTATTATTATTATTGTTGTTGTTGTTGTTAAAAGTATTGACTGCGATTAAACAAAACTCAGAAGTAGTAAAATATATTCATGAAATTGAAGGATATGTTTCTGACAGTGATTTCAAATGACTGAAATTTGATAATCCTCTCTTGTGTACGCATTGTGGAAGGCAATCTAGGGTGTAATCTTACATATGTATCAAATATTCTTTATTTCTCAGGTTTCGATCACTTTTCTGGAACGCGGTCGGGAAGGAATTTATCATGGAGCACCACAAAATATCTGCTGCCACCACAGAATTTTAATAAAACTCGAATATCTACACATTAATAGTTAATTTAAAGCGGTGGAAATTACCCGGGATGTGATTCACCAAAAAGAGCGGTTCTTCGGCAAGACGGTACTCTATTGTGAAGCGTGCCGGCGAGAACAAACCTTTACCTAGAAAGAAAGCTTATGCAAGAAGGAATGCAAAACACGATGTGTGCAGATTCTGCCAGAGTTAGATATAACACAAGTTACGAATATACTTATGAAGTAGAAAGTGTGGATTTTAGATAATCTTCTTTTGCAGACGCCAAAACGTGAACCCCTTGAACTTATGTACTTGCATGTTACAGAAATGACGATGTAAATCTATATGTTATTATAATGTAATTAATTCCTAATATTAATTTATTCCTAATATAATTAATTTAATATGTAATTAATTCCTAATATGTAAGTTCATTCTGAAAAACTCAATTGTCAATTAGCATACCTCTTTCTGCGTGGAACCCTTGTCTGAAAAGGGACATATTTCAATTTGTTGTATTTTTTATTATTTATTTCCACACCCCTACTTTGATCTATTGTAGTCATTTGAAAATTGGAGAAGTTTTATAATCTTCAAATACATGATTCAGTAATGGCCACTCGATAATTTACCCTTTGGAAGTGTTTGAGTCTCGTAAGTTGAGTTAACTCATTTACTTTGATTTAATGTATTTCGTAAAAGAACAATAAAGGTAACGTTCTGGGGAACTGTGTAATCTACGCACGCCTTCATGAGCTTCAAAATCTCTACCCTTTTACTACACATAGTTTATGATGAATAGATTTCTAGAAATCTTTGCCCGTAGTATCTAGAAATCATTGTCCGTAGTAATACTACTTATTTGAACCGGTAGACAGACTACATTATATTGTATTGCTAAAAATCACCCCTCGGAATTGCTACCATCACATTTAGCAAAAGGAGAACTCAACAAAACTTGCGCAGTAGTTCATGTTTCTGCAATGCAATTACTGCGAAGCCAATATTAAAAATAATTAAAAAATTAATCTTGGTACTACAGAAAATAAGGGGAAATATAATATCCTTCTACCCCTCATTACTTGAAGGCATAAACTATGTTCTACAAGTTGATGCAAGGGGGAAGGGGTCCAATTTTTATTATTCAAATTTTATGCTTCTAGTGACCACTACCGGCGTTATTTTTCCATTTGTCAGGAGACTAGTGCGGTGCTGCGGATGGCAAGAGAGCAGGTGAACGTCGGGCAGTCAGAATACGCTTCTTTTTCCTGTTTCGCCAGTGACCCAAGAGAGGCGGTCACTTATTGGCCAAGGGAAATGCACGAGCCGAAGCTCTTTAGCCTCTGCGGCAAAAAGGGGGCAGTTCTTGAATAAACTAACTGAATCTACACATAGAAACAATGGGTGCTGTGGATCGCAACCAAATATTCACCTGTAGATGATTAATTTGTTTTGCCGATGATTTTTAGATCTCCAGGTATCTCCAAGTATTTGGTATCTCCAGGCATCTCCCCTAGCGGGATACCACCCCAGGCGGGCCAAGCTCTAAGTTCCCGACTGGTCTCTCCACGTGTGTGATAGTTTACTGCATGGAAGTGCAAGTGCAAGTGTGTGTAAGGAAGGGGTGAGCACAGGTCAATTAAGATGAAGGAAAGATCGCGCGTGATCCGCGACCCGTTCGTTAGGGTACTGCTCTGGCATTCGCCTGGTGGGCATCATCCCCTGTTGAAGGGACCGGATTGCGCCTTCTGCAATACCATACCGGCGGCGGCGGTGATGGCGGCGGTGGCGGTGGCGGCGGAGCCATTTTCACGCGACATGAGAACGCGTGGGGGCGGTGGGGGCGGAGCTGTACAGCGCCGCTTTTTGTTTCGGCGCGAGCGCGCGTCGCCACGCGTCTAATTGGCATGGGAAGCGGCGGCCACTGCTCCCAAAGCCCCCTTCTCCGCCAGCCACCGCCTTATTCACCTCCATTGCAGCGGGGACCACATTGCGAAACGACGCTCACGAGTCTTCATTCATCTCAGCAACGAAGCAAGCTTTTTGCCTTTACTGATGCTCATTGGAATGATGCTTACTTTTAATCGATACAAACCTGGCTAGAAACTATAGATTACAAACTATAAAGATAATGTAGTACATTTTTAACTCACATCTCGATACTTTCTTTATAATCGTTGACAAGAAGACATATCACTGATATGCCTTTGCTGAATAGTCATAATGTGAATAAAAACTCTACTGACAGAATGAACAAATTCAGAGGTGATTGAGACATGGTTATATATTGAGCAATTGTAAGAAACGATATTGACGTGTGGAACAACTAAAAAGCATTACGTCAATTATTACTTTCACAGCTGATTTAATTTCTGAACATATTTTGTACAAACAAATCTATAAAATGAACCGAATTGTGTAAAAAGTATTGAAAAAAATATTATTGAACTTCTAAAAACCACTATAGTATGAAACTTAATTTTATGCATTAATTTTGATTTTGATCAGAAAAAATCTAAAATTCTTGTATATTTATCACATACGACTATGTATGAGTATCACATTTGGGACTAAGATCATGAACATATTCCTACTCTTATGTTATTATTGTTCAAAAGTTGTTTTCAGATATAGTCGGGAGTCAGCGCGCGAATTTAGAACCAGAAAAATGTTTTATACCACATTCCGATATGGCTGACAGCACTCCATAATATGTATCAATAATAATTAATTCGACTTTCCTGTCATGCAGCTATAAATCTCTTCTGTTCTATTTCTAATTACAATTAATTTGAAACGCTGTCAGCGACGTAAAAGTACAGTAATAATCGAAAGCCACGTTACGTATTTCGGTTCATTGCATATTAATTCTGCACACGGATCCTGTGTGTCAATGAGCAAGGGTTAGTAAGGTATGTTTTCTTATTTCAAAATAAACTGAAAATCATATGATTGATATTCTACGGGAGAAAGGAAAATCGTTTTGAAACACTCACTGTTGTTTTGGAGGTAGGCAATGATATCATTGTCACGCATGTAAACGAAATAATTTGCGTTCTTATGAAATAACTTACAAGACGTAATTTTGAAGTACAGAAACACTGTTACTCATGACTGTTTGAAGGGACTGCCAAAGTATTAACCTCAGGGCTTCGTTTATAAAAACTGCCGTGTAATATTTGCAATACATTTCTAGCATTTTTTAAATTTTATTTTCCTTCACATCAATCTTTTCAGATTTTTCATTCAGTATGCGCACTTGTATCGATACTTGATTTGAAATCTTACACGCCATCTGGCTGTACTTTATTGAGTAAATGAAGCCAGAGAAGATTTATTAATATTAAAGCAAAATGACATAAAATAAATGTTCATAAATATAGCATTACCCAACGATTTTATTCATTTATGGACGTATATTATAATTATAAAGCTTTATTACACAAGAATATTGTTTCTTTTTAATATATTTTTAATATGTTAGATATCAAGATATTTTTATTTACGTGCATTGGTGTGAAAAGGTGGAATAATAGGTTAATTACACAGAATATGGAATAAAGGAGAAAGTAGAAACTCCTATTTTCCAAATTAAATGAGTTCTTGTTATGTAGATTCATAAAAAATTCTTTCATTAGTTTTGTGTATAGTGGGTGTAATAGGGATTTGTGCCCTAGCACAATCTTTAATAGATGAAGTACATCATCTTTAAGAATACAAAGTTAATAGAATTGCAACGACTAAAAATGTAAAATGATATGGGTAAAAATGAAACAACTGAGTAACTATAACATGTTTCTTCCGGGCTTGGGCGTGGTCAATTGGCGTTGAACTGCCAAGTTTCGCACGACTGCGCGGACATCTTCAGTGGCAGGTCTCGGCGAATGTCGGGACGCGGCTGACTGGCGACTGTCGCACGTCGCCAGTCAGCCGCGTCCGCACTCGCCGAGACTGCACTGAATGCCCGCCGCATCGTGGAAACTGGCAGTTCAACGCATACCACGGCCAAAGCCGAAGAAAGCATGTATATGACTCCGGCCGTGAAAGCCTTCAATGCTTTATAAACTGAGTAACTGTTTAAAGATTCACTATTATACAACTGGAAAACGAAGCGCAACTTCATATTTGGAAAACAATGCCAACCAAAATATTGAGTAGTTAAATAATAAAAATATCCGACTGAAATATAAATCCATGAACCAATGAAATCTTTATGTGGCGAAGTATTTGCCAAATTGGATTTCTTAGTGAAGTGTAGTGTATGCAGCGTAATTTGTGAGATCAAGTTCAGTCGGAAACACCCTCACACAAGAATATCTGTCGAACAATTCACGCTGTCAAATGGAATTTAAAGTTTTCTAAAATCGAAGTGAAGTGTATTGTAGAGAATCGTAGAGTACTAATTTAAAGTGAGAAAATGAGTGCGATTTTTGCAGTACTTGAAAGCACTGTGGATCCGTTAGTTTTAATTTATCATGTTTTGGAACTACACATTTTTAGTGATAATGAAAAGAAAACTTTTTAAGTAAAAAAAAAGTTTGTAAGAGATTATCTTTTCTAGAAGAACTTAAGAGTATTGCGATTGAGTTCAAAATAGATTTTAAGACCCGAGCGATACACGCCAAAATTAGCATTATCACAAAAGATTGGAAATAAAAAGACAACTATATGATCATAAATATTTGAGTAGAAGTAATCTAATTGAAAAATTGAGTACCTATAATAATTGTTCTTGATTACTTGGAATATAAATCAATGTGCCGCCACTCATATACTACACTAAGCTAAAATGATGCACGAATGTCGGTCTGGTTCACTTAGAACCGAGTGCGGTACATATCCAGCTAAGTGGGAAATAATACAAACGTAAATGTTTCTTCGAATCAATTATTCGGCGAATTAAACAATTTGTTAATGGTGTACTGTCTGTAAATGAATACTCACGAAAATAATAAAAAATACTAATAGATAACTTACTGATAGAACATTATGGCCAATATATGAAACAATGAATTCATAAAGAAATCAAATTTAAACAAATGTTCCAATATTTGTTCTTCAATGTTACAATTCACAGTGAATTCGAATTTCGTCTCTTCTCCAAAATCCCCACTCACTAAAGACCCAGAGTGCATTCCTACAGGCCCTTAGTGCTTATGCGCTGCACTGCTGCGTGATTATACACCTTTCTATTTGTTTCACGCGGTTATACCGGAATTACATCAGAATACAATAGCGTGCGGGAACAGAGGAAGCTAGTTTTATCTTTTTCCATTTTAACAGGTTTTTTCGCACTTCCCTTTTTAAAGGAAGGTACAAACGTTACGAATGCATTTAAAGTTGATATAATTAATTTGTAGGAATGAAAGCAACTAGCAATATGAGTTTTGTTTAAATTCTTAATAAAACAAATAAAAGTGTGGATCCGAAATTAATATACTTTAGGTCAAACGATGTGCAATAAATGAACTATTTATGTGGTAAAATGCGGGCCATTGATAATAAATATCATACCTTCAAAAATCATAAAATGTTTCGTATAGTTCACCACAATTTATTATTTTAAAATTTAAATTACGCTTTTACGAGCAAGGTTGATGTAAAAATGTTGAGTAAAATTAAATTGTTTGGAGGTCACGAAATTCAAAGGATTTTCTTTTCTTATGAAAAATATTTTGCCATGCTAAATGACGCATTATTAAATTGTCGGCTTAGAATTTTAAATATATGTATGCTTTCAAGACTTATTCACTACAGAAAAAATGTACACATTATCCTTAAAACAATCATAAGGGCAATTTTCCTACCCATGAATTGCCCTTCATGCAAAGTACAGCATTTTCTATCACAAATCATAAATGCATTTGGTTAGAAAGAATGGTTGTTTTGGGCAAACCGTTAGCTCGGCCGTGGAATCTCGCAAGCATGTGCCCAAAGAATCACTCATTACGACTAACACAACCCTCGCTGCGGAAGGCTGGTCCTCGGGCAGACATGCAATACGCCTACAAAACATTTGCCTCCAAATCCATCTCCAGCCTATCAACTCGCGACCGGAACCAAACATTGCACACAAAGCCACCTCCGAAATCTCGTGCGAATGTCTAAACTGCTGAGCTCCCTGCGCAGCTCTATTGTAATTTAGCATACCCAGGCTTGGTGGCCTGAGCTTCGCCCAGGTATGTGGTGTCCACGGCGGGGATGGGACTGACAGGGTGGGCGGGTAGTGGGCCCGGCGTGACCGAAGAAGGGGAGGGAAGAAGCGCGCTTGGGTGAGGCGGGGTGGGAAGGGATGGGATGGCGCGTGGGAGGTACAGGAGAGAGATGAGACGGGAGCGAGTCGTGCCCGGGGGGGGACCGGGAGGGGTAAGTCGGGTTAGGCGAGGCGTGGGCGGGGTGGGTTGGGATGGAGGGGGGGTGGGCGCAGCGGCGCGGCGCGGAGGACGCACGAGGGGGGAAGGGGCGGGGCAAAGCGGGGTGGAAGGACGTGGGGGCGAATGTTTTCACAACAAAGCGAGTAGTTAATTTCGTTTTAACGAACTCGCCCTCCAGATTGCAGCGGAGCTGGCGTTCAGATTAAATCCGCTGGCCGCCGCCGGTTAACGTTGTAGCCCGGGCCGGTACATGCGCTGCCGCCTGCGCTGGGACCCCGCTCCGCGGCAGGGCTACCACCACACCGCCCCCTACACGCTGCCCGCGATGCCACTTGGGGCTTCAATCGCTCACCGCGCCCTCCCCTCCCCCTCGCTGTGCATTGCTATTACCTTGGCGCTTCCAACACACCATCGCGCCCACACTACCGCCGCCCCTTTGCCACGTCCAGCCCCACACCACTTCACTCCCTCCCCGTGACCGCACTGCGACGGACCCAAAGCCCCATTCCCCACGTCCACTATACGCCTGCGCGGTTCTAGTACACCTACACATACCAGTTGTAATCTTTAAACACAAAGGTATAAAGTCGCTGGCATTATGCTTTTGTTGGTGTTTCACTTGAACTCTGAGAGAACTTACGTTTCCACAATATATTTTCTTTGCTCTTTGGATTATTCGTTTTTATCGCGTTTACGCTCATTTTTTTTCTTTTTCGTTTTCAAAGCTTTGTTTTCAAGGGATTTTTCTTCGAATACACGATTTAAAACATGTTCTAAAATGAACATCGGTAATCTGCAACACAGTATACATTGGAATACTGCAAATAGCTTCTCCTTCTCATTTTATTTGTTTTCCGTTCTCTTGAAAATTATTTCCATTTGTGTGCCAGACAGCTATTAAAAATTTTACTAGCTGTTGAAACTGCCATTTGCAATTAAATTTACCTAAATCTCATTTCAGATTGAAATAGGGTCAGCTTCAAAATAAGAATTCCTTCAAAGGATTGAAAACCCAATTCAGTGAGAAATATACTGTATGCATTTTGTAGTAGTTTCGGGCGTCATGTCAGAAGCAGAGAGATAAATGCAGGTTTCTCTTGCGAAGGATACTTAGATAACTCCCTGAGCCGCTTGAAAATTGCTACAACTTTTTCGTGGAAAACCATTTACAAGAAGGATGGCGAAATTTTGTTTTCATCTTCTGCGAAGTGATGTAATACAACGTGAAACCCACTGTAGCTTTTCTGAGCTTTAATTAGCTGGAGAGCAAGGTTACACCCTATCATAACATTTCACAAAATTTGGCCGTTCATTGTTTGCCTTCCTTAGTGGGTACGACAGAATTATTTTATTCCCGTGAGTTCTAAAACATAACAATTACTCTGGATAAGTGAGACGTAATTAATTGACAGGGTTCGTGGAAGGTGCTCGTGTGAGTACGTCAGGAAATATCGGCCACCGAGGGAAGTGGAAATGAGGCAATGTGTCGCATGTGGATAATTTCTGCAATGGAATATTTTCCCGCGTTCCCCAGCGGGTCGTTCCACTCGTGTCCTTGGTGCTACTTGTCACGCAGAGGAATTCCCATCAATTACTAAAATTATGGGTTATGGTAAAGGGTCAGGAAACTAAAGTTTTTTTTAGAGTTTCGTACCATAACATACGTTAACAGGTCAATCACTTAGGAAAAACATACATCAGGAATGACGTATCGTTAAACATGAATTTATTCCCCTTTGTTAATTTGAACATATTTTGGTTCTTATTGATATTATTATTACATCTTATTTTTCTATTACTTCTAAACTCTGATAGGATGTAAATGTAATACATAGTACATAACATTAATAAGATGTAACTTAGGTCATGATTATATTTGAGGATACGCTAATTATATTTTTTAAGCTACTTACACAACGATCAACGCCGTAATTACCATTGTACTTTGTTTTATTTTCATATGATCCTCGTAAAAGCAGTAGTGTATGTCTAGGACATGTATCTTTGCGACTGTGCTAAGTCACTGTAATATAAAAATAAATGGTTTGTCTTTATAAACAGTCATCCTTCAAAGCAGCGGCGTCTACAAAAGCTGCGTAACACACTGCATGCGTCTTCTGTAAGTGCGAGGCGTCTGGAGAAACTCGGTCTGGAGATGTCGCCTTTCCCTTATCTCACCTGACGACAAATATATGATCTGGCTCACGCCCTTCAGAAGGAGCCAGACGCTCTTCAGGGGGAAATTTGGGCGCAGAGGGCGAGTCTCTGGACGACCTCTCGCGTCTCGACCCTGGGAGAGGCGGCGGTGGCGACAGTGATGTAGTGAGGTCTGTGTGGAGGGTGAGGAGAAGTGATGGGGTGATGTGGATATGGTGCTTTGTGGTGATGACGACGGTGTAGGGGAGTAAAACGGGAATGGTGGAGGTAAAGGAACGGGAAGGGGGGCGGTGGGGGCGGCGGAGGGCCACGGGGGGCGGGTGTGGTTAGAGAGGCAGCTGGCCTGCTCCGTTGCCTTTCTCTCAGCGTCTGTGGCGCCCAACAAAGCGGCAGCAGCCACGCGAGAATAAACAGAATGTGTGAGGCTGTCTTCTGCGGCTCAGTTTTGTTCACCTTAGTTTACCCCTCGTACCCTTGTTCTGGAAAGGTAGCTTCAGCAATCGCCTCTCAGGCTGCGCAGGAAAGAGAGTGTTTTAATTTACCTTGAAAATCTTAGATAGCATTCTGCGTTTCTCAAATCTAGAGAGACAAGGTTTGGAATCGCGGGTAATCTATCTCAGATTACTAGCTGAAGTCGAGCTGAAACATTCGGTAATTCTAGTTTTAATTCCAGTTTTAAATGTACAGAAATTAAAATAGATGTACATGTTGGAAAACAAAACGTGAAAAATATTATTACAAGCAAAGTTTTGAAAATTAACTTCTGAATTATCTCAGTCTAAAAGTAAAGTTTATGACATACCTAACATGCATTTTTGCTGAAGCATAACTCAGAAGAAGGAAGGGCAGACGAAGGAAGATAATATGTTCTTTGTATTTCTTCTTCTCTTTCATAGTTGCTTCTTTCCTTCTCATTTTTTCATTTTGTCTTTCTGCTTTTTTCTTCCCCCTCCTAATCCTCTTCTCTTCTTTTCTCCTTCTTCACTCTTATATTTATTGTCTTCTCCTCTTTCCCCAGTTTCTTTTCTACTTTGTTTACTAGGATTCACACCTTGGTTAAATAAATAGGAAGAACACAATTTTTTTTGTATTTGTAGAGAAGTATATTTTAAATAAACCGCGTTAATGAACCAAAGTGAAAGAGTTCCTCATCCCGAACATATTAGAACGCAACAAACACTTTAATATTTCACAAATGTTTTAGTGTTAATTTCGTTAAAAACTTACACAATTCAATTGTTACACGCGCACTGTCTCTTCTCGACGCTGGCATTGTCTCTACCGGAATTTATAAGCAACTAAACATTCGTGCCCTCCGTGATGGGGTGACGCCATTTACCGTATATGTTGGCTGCTTTCAAACATACGCATCATTGGGTATACTACTCCTATGTGACACATTTTTTTGTACACCAGGCCTAATTTTGTGTACTCTAGTAGGAACTTTTAAAATCACGATGCACTGAATAATTTCATATAATGACTGCGATTCACAAGTAGTTGATGTGTTCATAAACGTCTAGATTTCACGTGGTTGAAATCATCCCAAACTGATTGCCTCATGCACACACGACACGGCGTGGCCCATCTAGCAGGGGGAGTTGGGCCGCACGGAGCGGGCGGTTCGCCCCGGGCCCCCTCCCACGTGCCTTCCGCCCCCGCCGGCCCAGCTGGCGCCGCGAGCGCCTCTCGCTGGAAATTGTCCTCTGGAGGCGGCGGGCCTCTGTTTAGACAGAGCGCGGGGGCGGGGCGGGTACGAGGCCGCGCCAGGAATTCCGGAGGGGAGGGGGGAAGGTGTCGTACTGGGCCGAGCGGGCGCGTGCACGCAGGCATGCCGGGGCGCGGGGGCTGACGGAGGGGTGCCCCGCAGCTGGAGTCGCGCCTTCTGTTTAACCTCTGCGGTGGGAATGAGGCGCGGGTCGGGGCGCGTGTGCCCGGGGCCGGGGCGTGTCAGGATATGAGCGGCTGGCAAGACGTCCAGGGCGGAGGGTTGAAAGCGGCCGGCGCGGGGGGAGCGTTCGTTTGCCCAGCCGCTTAGCCGCTGGAGGCCCCGCTGCGCCGCCTCATCTGGCGCCGTCGCCGCCCGGGGCCCGGAGCGGGGGAGGGGCCCAGGGTGTGGGTGGACAGAGGTGGAGAAGGGGCGCCCGCGAGGCACCGGTCGTGCGCGTGTGCAAGGAGAGCACGCATGAGAAGGAACAGCGGTTCTCGGTCGACTCAGAGGATGATGGAACTCGGTGCAAGGAATCGCATTGCATGTGAATGAAACGAAAGTTTAAATTTAAGCACTCAAAGAAGTATGGTATGTCGAATAATACCTCATACAATACCTCTAATACCTAACTACGATACCTAAGGTAACTCATATAAAATAATTTTTAATCAGAGTTATAATAGTTTTAGAAAAAATTCAGTCAGCTTTTGATCTGACGAATGCCTCATAGACCTTGATTAAACAGCTACTCTTTTGACGGCTGTTTAATCGTGACAACTAATGCAGGTTCGCTGTGCCGGGTAACAACAGAATATACTGCAACCTTTCGAAACTTGAAGCATCTCGGGTAAACAGCTGCTAAAGTCAAATTCTGCTTCCAATCTGCCCAAAAATCGGATGGACGTTTTCCCACTCCATCCTCAAGTACCCGAGTGGAATTCTGATCATGACGCCTGCAACCAAAAAATTTGCCAATGTCAAAGGCAGTCACTGAAAAAAATAATAATAATTATTATTATTATTGTGGATTCACGATGAATTAAACGCGTCATAACCCGGCATTTAAATCTTGTTGGACTGCCTTGAGCCCACAGGTTTACAAAATACTTTGTTATCGTTGTACTTGGAACATGAAATGCGCAAGCGTCTCATAGTTGCGGGCAAGGCCGCTGGCAGGGGGCGTGGCGAGGCCATGCGCGGGTAGCTCACACACTGCGCGCCCCCTCCGCCAAGGACCACTCGCGCGGCGCGGCGCCGGCAGACGGCAGCCAGCGAAGGCGTGGCCTCTCGCGGCCGGACGCATGTGCTAGCGGTCGGCGGAGTGAGGGAGGTAGTCAAGCATCCTGCGTGGCCTTCTTCAGGGATGAAATGATCGGCCATGTTAAGAATCTTTCTCGTAGATGTGTATGAAGGAAAGGCATAGACTTCTGTGACAGAGACTATGTTTTTATTTGCCTACGCCTACGGTAGCTGTCAAAGCAAAACGCGCTTCGCGGTCATATATATAGGTCAGAGACATGACGGTCATTGTTTAATAACTACATGCATTTAATTTTAATGACAGAAATACAGTTATTAGTTACACAATGAGCCATTTGAACGCCACATCAAAATTTGCCCAGTGTAACAAGTTTCATGCAGACATGAAAAACTTTCCAATAACCGAAAATATTTCCCTTAATTACAGTTCTAGTAATATATTTAATGAAAAATACGAATTTTGGTTTTACTATTGCTACCGTTTTCAACGGCCATGGATTCGGATTCAGTTTGAAACCTTGTTTTCTACACGGTCCAACTGTTGTGATGGCAACGTGGTTGAGGTGAATTTCTGCACCTGATGTCACTGCAGTGCATCACTGGGAGGGCTTAGGGTTCGAGTCCAGCCGGTGGCAAAAGCTTTTTGACATTAGCGTTAGAGTTAAGCCAGACCACTGCGTCAGGGAGAATTATAGTGGTACTGCTGTGCAGATCGATAGTTTTCCGTGGTTTCTCCAATCAATACCGGGCGAATGGCGGAGCAGTATCCAAACACACAGGCCACGGTTCGCGCGCAATTTTTCCTTCGTCTTGCTTGTCCTGTTCTCGTCCCTTACTTCAACACGCTTGCACTTACATGCACTGCTCTAGTACATATGTTCTCCAGTGAGGACACCTCGTCCCAGTGAGGACACCTCGTCCCGGCTGGGACGGTGCTCCGCTGCTGGGAGATAGATGGATGGGGAACATCTAGCAAGCCGGCGGTTGGTCAGTGCCATATCTGATCATCCAGCAAGAAAGATCACCGCCACATCTCAGGATAAAAACAGGCAATACACTTACGGGACTAATGGTCTTAGCACTTGATATGCTCGGAAAACGAAATAATCAATCAATTAATCAATACAACAGTGGTTAGTTGTGCCCAGCAAGAGCTGCGGCTGACTGGCACCGCCCAAAGCGACCGCTGCTATGTGGGTTGGCGCCGTCTCCGGTTCGGTTTGGCCCCGAGGGGTTGGCGGCCTGCACCCACACGATGAGCAGCTGCCGCGGCGCCGCCGCTCCCACAAGAGCTAGCTTTATTGTGCGTATTGTTTACGGAGGGAAACACATTAGCACATTCTGGGTTGTTCCTGCAAAGTATAAAATTGTGGATGTTTATTTGGCGAGTAAACCCTGATAGCCGAATGGCAGAAATAACCGTACGCGAACCATAACAAAACGATGGAGTTGTTAGGCGCTTGATAAATACTCGTTATTCATCGTAAAGAAAACAGTTTTGAGAATGGGGTAGCTTGCAGTTTGTCTTATATCCACTTTCTTCGTGAGTTTACTTTCCAATATTTGCCTTAACTATTCTACCAACTCATTTATATTTCCAAGGATGATTGCTATTCCTCCAAAATTAGGCTTCAACGGTTACTGTAACGCCACGTTAAGAGAACAATTTTTTGAAATAGAGCTACATAACTGAATGGAGGTTTCGAACACATCCTGTTAAAATAAGTAAGATTAAATACTATAATACTTGTAATTTTGAAAAAGATTAATACTGACGCATTTCAACTGATCTTTAACTATTAATTTGAGTGCTTATTCTAATATTATATGTTACATTTCTGAACTTATCAAAACAGGAATAAATGTGCTTGGTAGAGGATTTGAAGAAATTTTAATGTCAAAAGCACTAAATGAAAGAGGACGTTTAAAAATGGATTTCTAAACAATCTAAACCAGTTTGGACAGCACTAATATGTCTTAACCCTAACGTGTGTGCGACGTAACAGCTGAAAACCAACTTAAAACTTGGATTTTTTGACTGTAAATTAGAACTCGTAATGTTGATGTATCACTACTATAGTAATAAGAGGAAAAGTAAAAAATACATTAAAGGAAAAAAATGACATTTAAAATTGCCCATGTAATTTAATAAAATTATATTATTTTTGATTTATTTAAAATTATTTTGAAAATGTAGAATTCAAAATTTTTATTTCAAAAATAAAGCGGTAATTCATTCGTTATGTGGGTATTCCTCTGTTGAGATTGTTTTGAACTTTCCTGATTATTCTACTCAGATAACATGAATAATTTCACCCAAACTTTTAAAATATAGAAGTAACAACTACTCATGTTTGTATGTAGAACAGAAATGTTAACAAGGCTAGTCGTCGTATACACCGCAAAGTTTCTGAATGCATTATGGAGTTAACTTCCGTGTCCGCAGCGGTAAATTTAAATAAGTGTGTATCTTTTGGAGACAGTCGTAGCAACGAAATTGTAAAATGCATAGTAAGTACTTCACTGTATGACATATTTTTACATTCTAAATTATGAAGACTTCAAAAGTATTTTTTTGTTTGCTCATAGAAAGTAATGTTATACCGGAAAGAGGATGTAAATGACATCTCATAACGGGTATTAGTTTCAGATAAAAAAGCCAAACAATCAAAACCAATGTCCTTTACATTGCAGTAGGGTATCTCAGTAGGGATTCCCAACTTTTGTTTTCATCGACTCCTTTTAAGAGAATGGGTAGTGTCATCAACCCCTCTTCAATTTTTCTACGTGTATAATAATATCCAGCATACAACATTCTCAAAACACAGATAATTTTAACTGACTTGAAAAAATAAATATAAGACATTGTGAACTGAAGTCTTGAAAAAATGGTTTATTGTTTAATTAAATTTAATTTTTACAAATATTAACAACTTTTTAACAAAATTTAAGTTTGTAAGTTGCACAAAAGTTCGATTTTTGTATGTAAATGGAAATGAGATATTTTATAATAAGAAGCGAATTTATAATTGTGAGACACTTTGGACATTTATATGAAAACAATTATCAGTTTTATTCATATTTTTTGTAATCACTAGGCTCTTAATCTTTGCATGTGCATATTCGTCTCTCTGTGATAATTATTGATCACCTTTGAAATTCCATCGACCCCTAAATATCGACCCCGTAGGGAACCCCTGCTTTAAAGGGACCCGAAAACTAAGTTCGGCATTGCAGTCGTTTTAAAAAGTGAGAACTAATACGCATAGACGCAAAACGAGCGATGTAATTGACACGGCTCTGCAGCCAAAAATCTATTAGCATAAATTATAAAGTATCTATCTAGATCTCTGGCGCAACCAGTATTTTTAAGGAAGGGGGGATAGTGGTGTAGGGTTCAACCGTCTTCATGTTTTATTATCAAAATTCTAATTTTTGTCCTCTACCCATGCTTGGATGCGACATCAACCTACGTCAGTAGGGCTTAGGTGGCTCAGGGCATTATCTGACGTCACTGCAGTGCCTCTGGCTGGGAGATTCCAGGGGTTGAGCCCCGACGCTGACAGGATTTTCGACACTCACTAAATAGCTAGGGCAAGTTCAACCGCTGTCTAGAGGAGAATTTTAGCGGTCGGCTGCTTTGTTCGGTAGTTGTCTGTGGTTTCTCCGATCAATACAAGGTAAATGCTGGAGCAGTTCCCTAACAAACCGGCCACGGACTACGCGCTCACTTTCCTTCCTCTTCCTTGTCCTCCTCCATTCTTACTCACACTTACACTCACATGTACTACACTACCACACACGTCGGGAGACCCGTCGGGGAGCTTAGAGCTTGGACGGTGCCAAGTTGGTGGGAGGTATCTGGTTGGAGAAAATCCCCGCCAGCCGACGTAGAACAGTGCCGGATCTTGCCACCAACCGTAAATCACCGCCGCCTCCCGCTATAATAACATTTACTACACTTATGGGTCTAATGATCTTGGCCGTTGACACGCCCGGAATCACTAATCAATCACAATACATCAGTGATGTCCAGGTTCCCTCCTGGTAGTAGTAGCTCGCTTCACGTGATCGTGCCATGCTACACCCTCATCTGCACAGCTGATGACGCGAAAGGAAATGATCAGTAGAAGTGTCAGTAGATCAATAGCTCTCCATTGTCCTCGGCGGATAGCATTGTCGAAACCTGCTGCTGCAATGTTTGTCAAATGATATGAAATATTTTAATTCTGTGAGAACTGGCTATTTACTGAAAAATAAAAGTGTAAATGCATATTAAGTCAACAACAATAATTGTAATTTAATTTATTTATATCACGCGCGTATTCCTATCTACTGCTCTCTTGTGGCGAGGTAGTAAACTGCATGGAGGGGGGATTTCATTTAGTTACCCGTAGCGCGGAGTCTCAGTGGTGGCAACTGCATTGATGTCACTGATGTACCACTCAGTACACTGATTGACACGCAGCCGAGTAATAAAAGAGGTACCGACTTACGTTCACCACAATGGGAAGCAGAATGTGGATCAATGCAAATGCTTGTGGGAAAAAGGAAAGAGTTAAAATGAATGTCTTATTCGAATAGGAGAAGGGCACGATCTGAGATTTTGAAACTATTACTACCATTTAAATTTACTAACACTTAAGTGTTATTTTATAGGCGTATGCTTTCGAATTTCTCCTAACGTTTCATGGAACATACAGTCCCTGGCCACATTTTTAGATCACACTGAGATTATTTAGAAAAACTTTAATATATTGTTTTATATTGCAATTTTCTAACACTTCTCCCTGCATTTTCGGGATATTTCACTTATATTATAGTTCTCTTTTATTAAAAGATGAGTTGTTGCAGAAGTTTTTTCGTTTGCAAGGTCTTTGAGCTCGCCCATGTTAATATTAACAAATTTTATTGAAAATTTGTTCTGAGGGAACAGCGAAAACTTACACTTGAAAGAAACTGCACGATTAACTAAATCACAATCTATTTCACCAAAACAAGCTTACATACCGCACTGACACGCTGACACTAAGGTAAATGTTAACAATCAATAAAACTTTTTCATGGAATACTTATCTATGCTCCTTTGTTACTTTGATGCATTATTGGCGGTCTTAGAATCGTTAACAATCAGGATTTAATATTATTGGCTGACAACAGATGAGTGTTGCTTTCCAAGTGTTAAATAACCATGAGCTTGACTAGAAATATGGAAACTAAAAGCACACTGAATATTTTACATTATTTTGGTGATGGCCTAATAATCTGGCCAGCTACTGTATATAATATTTAAGTAACAGTAAGTTTTATTCTAAATCTGCCTCGGTGTTTGGGCAGACGTACGGTTTACAGCAGAAGGATCTTTTGTTTCGTATGCGACCACTATCTGGCGTCGGTAGTGAAGTTCGTTTACTACGATCCGTGAAGTCACAGAGGCTTAGGGAATTCGAGACTTTGCGCCTAGGATCCCGACATCTAACAGCGCCAACCTCTGGCTGAAGGGATAAAAGGCATTGGCTGATTGCAACGTGATGAGACTTGATAAATATAATGGCGGCGGATTATTACATGCCAGCGCTCAACGCCTGCCCCAGACTCCTGATCGAAATGTGGAGGAATGTTATCAACATCTCACATTATCCTAGAACGTTCAAGTCTCCAAAACCTAAGAAACTCTGTTGGCATTATAAACAATATAAATGAAACATTTAATTGAGCTGAAGGTCGCAAATCAATGTTAAACTATCTTAATATTGCTAGTCCTGATAAAACGATCTAAATTATTGTGTAATTAATAATTATTATGTAAACATTCAATGTGTAAAAAAAATTTTTAAAAAAATTAAAAAAAAAAAATTAAAAAAATCAATTCCGGAAGGGATCAGGGCGTAGGCGAAGAGCAATAATCTCGCCGCTGCCCACCCTCGCGTGGCGTGGAGCGCGGCCGGGGCTCTGGCCAGCCCTGGCGGCCGACGCGGCCAGCGGGGTGTTCTTATCGACGCTGCGGCGGCGGCGGCGAGCGGGTTTCTGGCTGGGCTCTGTTTTGCGTCCCGAGCCGGCCTTCCCCCTCCCGCTCGCCCGCGGGGAGCCTGGACGCATTAACCGCCGCGCGGCCGCGGCTGCGGTGAGGCATGCAGTGTCTAGAGGGAGGGGCGGCAGGGCAATGGTGAGGTCTCGATGGGGTTTTACTCGAAAAGGAGAGGGAGATGGACGGGTTGATCATGTGCTTTTTGGTGGGTTTCTTGACGCCGTGGTCGCGTACTTGCTGAAGTCGATGAGGTGATGGTGGGAAGATGGATGTGATACTGGTGAGCTGTAGACCAAGTGGACTATAATGATGATTTGTTCAAGTAATAATTGGCTTTAAGTTTTTCGACATGATAACTTTAAGCGCGATGAAATGCAAAAATGTGATTATGGCGATCAAATTGACTTGTAGACGTGAGGAGGGTGGACGCCAGAATAATGAATTATCTACGATTAGTTGTAGCTGACAAGGATATTTAGTCCATAATGATAATTTTGACATGAATGGTGATGCTGATGATATTGTTGTGATGAAGAAAAAGATGTTTCTGATGATATTGCCATTTCCGGTAATGTGGAACGTGACAAAGCTGAAGGAGGTTTTTTTTTTTGAAAAGCGAATAAGATGTGAGTTGGAGGAGAGACTGGGGGCAAGCTCATCTGTACGTGATTAGACCGTTCGCGGAAGCACTGGAGGTGATGGTGAAAGTTACAGGAATGGTAGTAGAGGAGGTGGTAATGGCAGTGGTTAGACATGGTGTGGGGAAATTGGTGGTGGCGCTGGTGGAATAGGCCCACTACAGAATGGATTTTTGGGGTGGAACTTGTAGTAAGGAGTGTAGATGAAGATGGAGAGTTGGTGGTGAAGGAGGTGATAAACTGGAAGTGGATTGTTTCTTTTTTGTGTTTCCGGGCGTAGCAACTGCTACTCCGGTATGCAGTTCATTCTCCTATCCGCACTGCGTATCTATCGCAACCGGGGCACCACCCCGGCCAGGACAAGTCACACTGTGCTACCACTATCACTTCCAGAACCACGAAAAACTATCGACCACAGCCGACTAACGAAAGCAGTTGACCGCAGGAAATCTTTTCCAGTCAGAGGCTGAATTTGACCTAGATCTACAGCTATTGTATAAAATCCGCCACCGTCAGGACTCAAATTCAAGAACCTTCTGTCAACGACTCTGCAGCGTCTGCTGATTCAGTTCTCTCACGGAGCGAGTTAGTGACGGGTGTGTTGGTGGAGTCAGAAGAATAGGCGGTGGTCACGGCAGAGGGACGGTGACAGAGGCGTTGATGGAGGCAGAACTGTAAGCGGCGTTCGAGGCAGCGGTGGGAGTTAGACGCGATGCCAGCGCCCCCCGCGCCTTTTCACTTATTCACCGCGACCAGCGCAGCGGTGTTAGGACACTTCTTCGCCTTTGCATACTGCATCGGCGCTAAAGCCCCTCGCGGCCCCGACACGCCACCATCGACCGCCGACAGGACTCCAGGACACTCCTCGGGGACGCGCTGGCGGCGAAATTCTTTCCGCGCTGCTTCTGCTTCTAGAAGAAGCCGTTTTATTGTACATCTAACGATTAGAATGCGAACGTTGGGCAAAATGACTTATTTTTTGTAAGGATTTAAAACTTTTAAAAATAAAATACATAATTACTATGTTCCTGAAATTGTTTTAGAATATTTTATTTCGCCTTTCTTGCGTATTTGTGTTTTTGTACCCATTTTAAGTATTTTGCTTTATTTTGAAATTTTACTGTTTTAAGACATAATTTTCCTTTTCTTCTTAACTGTCCTTGATCCCGCAGGAAATCTACCTGCATGATTGGAAAGGAGGTGGATATTGTCGTAATGTCGTGTTTCTCTGCAGGTGGTGTAACACGTAAAACGTGTTAAACTAGACATCCCGATTTAGGTAATCTTAAAAAACTTCTTGGCGAAAGCCGGATCATACGATTCAAGTATCGAGTAACCCAATCGCTCATATAAATATCACCTTTGACACTATTGGATATTATTTGAAGTATATAATCATTGTTACTGGTCTTTTGTCTTATTTTTTCTGCATTTTTGCACTTATATATCAGTCAGAAAATGAAAGAATAAATATTTTTCGCCTACCTATTTTGGGAAAAATAATTGTTTTCATAGAAAGTACATTGATTAAAAATAACAAAATGTCAAGATAAAAAATTCGACGGTTTTCAAATACAAAATGGGAATATTTCCAAACCCGGCAACATCGCATTTACACGAGTGCATTTTTCATTCGTGGATTTTCTTTCGCTAGTACATAGATAGAGATTTATGTTAATGTAGGTTCGTTGTGGGTGCGTAAGGATTTAATTAGGAGCTGTGTAGTCACATTGTAGTTTAAATGTGAAAACGAAATACAAATTCTGAACTTGAATGGTTCACGGAAAATACCAACACATGGCACAAAACGGCATGTGCCCCATGCAAAATGCCATGTGCCCAATGCGTTCATGAAGTTCGTGAGTGGAAAAAGTGCCCTACTAAATAAAGTATAATGTGTTCTGATTTCAATACGTTTAAGAAATGAAGCCCAATGGAAATGTTCTTATTGTACCATGTAAGTGTGGGAGTTGGTGTCCACTACGACGGAATTTTCGCTTTTCAGACACTGATTAAGAGACTGAGACGTGGGGGCCGGCCAGTATCACTATCAAGGTCCATTAACATGTAATTTTTTCGGGTTTACTCCCAATATTAAAAAAAATTGCTCTACACATTCTAAAGTCAGTCTGTAAACAAGGTAGTTCCTTTGTTAACAATATATCTATACGGTTAGAAAACGAAATAAAGATAATTATAGACGTTCAATCAAATGAAAAGTATAGTATTTTGTTGTGAGGATTTTAATTTCTTTAAAATGGGAAATAAAAAATTCCATAGCAAGTATATTTTCATAAAAGTTCGTTTTTAATTTACATTTTTACGATGGTAAAAAGTTGTAAATGTTTCAAATTTCCATTATTATTATTATTATTATTATTATTATTATTATTATATGGATAAACACTGGAAAACATTTAGATAAAATGCTATTGTGACTACTGTGAAAAAATTAAAGATAAATCTTTAAAATTGATTTATCTCAATACAAGAAAATAACATTCTCCCTGTTTTCCCCGTGTGTATCTTTTATTGTCGTGGCACTTGTTTACAGAGGAAAAAATACATCACATAGTCCTTAAAGATATCTTTCCATTACTCTTACCAATAGGGCAGCTATGTAGTAATTTGGAGAAAATTATAAAAATAATTTCTCTCACATGTGCGTTCAACAGACAACTGCGAATCCTCTACGCCGGAAGTCGTAATTTCATACCTGAAACAAAGGAAACATTATATTTTACTTTTTCGAAAGGAAATTTTACTTACAGTATTATTTGAGCTTAAGGTTATAATATCAAAAGCAAAATGTTTATCTTAGATTTTTTCCAGAAAATTAATCACACACATATTAATCACACACATACACACACACACTCACACGAGGGTGGGGCATAAGTCATGGCGATAATTTGTTGTTGTTGTTGTGAGAATTCGAGCACGGGTGGAAAATGTGTAATATACTCATGAAAGACGAAGGTAAGAACTAAGTGCATGGACATTTAACGACACCCAAAATTGTTTCTCATAATTATTAAATATTTGAAATGACTGTACTGGTTTCATGTTCCAAAGCATTTGAACATGTAAGAGCTCACAACATTCCAAAAGCATTACACACCCGTTCCAAAGGCTCGATTAGGCAGATACACAATTAGAGCACGTGCTCTTCGCTCCGCACGCTCACAAGTCGTCACGAGCGTTGCTGATCAGTGGTTGCTATGCGTCATCGCAGAAATTCTCCTGCCCATCTCGCGACTGTCCGGTATCAAGGGCCATACTACAGCTTTCACCAATTCCCTGTGACATTCTCGGGAATTTCTTTCATGAAGAACGGCGGTCTTGGAACATGAGCTGCTCGAAACGGGTTACATACACCTGGCACCGTGGAAGTCGGACAACTCATTTCACGTTACTCTCTGTGCTAATAGAGCCACTCACGAAGACATCTGTTGATGTGAATACTCCCTACTGCAGCATTTCTTTCACGATACTAATGAAATTTGGTGATCCGGTAACATTTATTTTAGAAAAGAGAAATGGCCATTACTTCTGCCCAAACTCTCGTATAATTTTTAAAATATGTTTTATTTTCATAGCACATCTAGAATATTAAAATTTCGCAAATTCCATTAATGATTATTTGTTCAACAGTTATGGATGTAATATTTGTTATCGTTTCTCCTGAGAGTTAGAAAACAATGAGCAAATGAATCTGTGTGTCTACATTTTACTCTTATAGGTCTAATGATAAATTTCCATAAATAAATATTAACACATTAATAAGATTCATTGAAATAAAATTGAAATATTGTAATTTCTGAAAAGCCAATACTTTACATTAAAAAATAATCAATTCACAGATGTCTCACAGTAATAACTATAAACGTCTAGGGCATTTTGAAGTTTTGAAAATAATACCTTTTGTCAATGAACATATAGTAGGAAATTTTATACACCGGAGTTACACTCGTGGTATTTCCCCTGAATTTAGGCCATCTTTATAACTCCGTTATTCGCAATTTTCCACTATATATTCACTAGCAAAAAAGTGATCATTTTGAACCCCTCTATAAGCACTAGAAGATAATAACATTTATTCTCAGATATGCTGTAAGTATTGGAAAGAAGGCCTGGCCATGGAATGGGCATACTAACAATACACTAAAAAATGAATCTGTAACTTTGCATCTGAAAATAAATATTTGAAAAAATAACGATTAATTTTTGAAAAGGTATTAGACAGTATATTCGTGAGAATTGAACTTGATGTATGTAGCAATTCTCAAGAAAATAAATGTGTGATAATCAGTTTTGTCATGATGAAATAGCACTTTATATTAATAATTTATATTTTACTCCATTACTGTCAATACATTTTTATTAACAAATCTGTGGTAAAAATATTGTTTAAATGATATTAATAATTTTCTCATAATTATTATTATTATAATTTCTCAATTTCAGCACAATGCAAGCATTATGTACCAGTCAAGAGATAATATATATTAAATACAATACATTTTTGGTTTCAGTACAAAGCTTTTCAATTTTTTTGATTCAAAATCCCAATTTTCTTTAAGAAGCAAAATTATTAAATAGCCTTGCAATCGAAGGGACAGATGTGGTTGTGTTTCGTATAAAGATTTTCCCTTTCAGCGCAGGTAGGAAGAACAAAAATAGCATCAACAATGCGACCTCAGAGTGCAGATATTTACCTTTGCTAATGAGCTAATGTTTGTATTGTTTTGTTTTACGATGCAAAAGAAGAAAATCGGGGAACTAGGAGAGCCGCAGCCTGCAGCTGTTTGAATTTTTAATTAGAAAATATGTCCAGCGAACGCGCTACATCTGCAGTGATTATAGTTGAACGAGGTCGTGCTGGTTACAGTACTCCCTTTCTAAAAGCGTTAAAATTAGTTAGCCAAAAAGTTTTCCTTAACAAGAATCCAATCTATTTTTAATTAAATGAGTCAACACAAACATAAAATTACCTACAATCTCTTAGAAGAATTTGAGGACAGGAGATGAAAATATTCTTCTGAACGGACTCAGAATATTAAAATTTAAGAAGTATGTAGTACTAAGATTAATAATTCTGAATACATTTTCTCATTTTCGTCTAATGCAGTGTTTAAATATTGGTTTACACAAAATAGCAACAAAAGGTTAAATAGTATACGTAGCGCAAATAACGAGATAGAACGCCTTACAAAAGAAAATAGAGATGTTGAATGTCCGACATGCATAAAATAAACGTCTGGTTCTTTCTATTAGTAGTTATTGGTTCAGTCATTCAATTTTTTTACAATGTTACCCCTGCGATTTACATTTCGGAAAATATCTAAACTAAACTCTATTTTCCCTTTCAGAAGCCAGCGTCAATGAAGTTGTACCCCTCGCCCCTCCTGGCACTCCATGCACTCCTTAACATCCCTAACAAAGATCTGGGTAGGACCGGGAGTGGTAGCTCAGTGATGCCGCTGCAGGGTCTCTGACCGGCAGGTCCTAGGTTCGAGTCCTGACGGCGGCAGGATTTTTGACTCTAGCTTTTCAGCTAGGTCGAATTCCGTCACTGTCTGGAGGAGAATTCTAGCGGCCGGCAGCTCTGATCAGTAGTTTTTCGTGGTTTCTCCGATCAACACCAGGCGAATGCCGGAGCAGTACCCTACCAAACGAACTGCGCGCGATCTGTCCGTCCCCTTCCTTGTCGTATCCTCTCCCCTTACCCACTCACTTACACTAACATGTACTACAATACCACATTTCCGCGAGACCGGTCGGGAGTTTAGAGCTTGTTCCGGCTGGGGCGGTGCCCCGCTGATGGGAGAGCCCTGGTTAGGGGAAACCCCACTAGACGACGGTAGGTCGGTGCTGGATCTCGCCATCCAGCGAGGGGAAAATCATCGCCATCTCCCGAGAAAACACATGCACTACACTAACGGGACTAATGACCGAAGCCGTTGACGCGCTCGGAAACACGAAAAAATCAAACAATGAATCAGTCTTGGTTGGGATATCCCCCACTCCCTCACCGTTGCACCTCTCCCTCTAGTCTGCCAGGCCGGAACCTACGTATCAATACCTAAGGTAGCCACGGTCCTTTTCAGCTTGTTCCTCACTTATCACCTAGATACCGCAGTGATCTTCAGGTCCTTAGCGGAATGATGATTAATGATACAACAGGTTAAGGAATGATTATTGCAGCATGACGATATATTGCGTATTCGCAGGGAAAAGTGTGTACCGCGAGAAAACGTGCCGCGGACCCTCTTTGTTCACCGCAAATTCTATTTGGAAGCGCCTGGGATAGAAAACAAGCACACGCGGTGAAGGCTTCCAGTCTGACCACTACGCCGCAGGTCGCACCAAATTTATATTAATAAAGTGCTAAGGTTATTATATCCACCCCGCTGGGTGGCAAGACCCGGTGGCGACCAACACGTTGGCTTGCCAATCAGATATCTTCCACGAGGCGGGGCATTTCCTGGACAAGATGTGAACACTGGTCTCTCGATGTGTGTGGTAGTATGCTGCACAAGTGTAGGGGCGTTTAAATTGGGGGTGACGATTGAACAAGGAAGAGGAAGAAGAGATCGCGCAAGATAGGGTACAGCTCCGGCATTCGCCTGGTGAAACCACGAACAACTACCGATCAGAGCAGCCGGCCACTAGAATTCTCCTCCAGACAGCGATGAATTCGACGTAGTGTCGAAAAACCTGCCACGGTCGGAACACGAACCTTAGGATAGCAGTCAGGGGCACTGCAGTGACACCTGAGCCACCCCAGCCGGACCCAATAAAATAAAATGTCTATATTATTCCTGAAATACGGGGATGAAAGCGAAACAAAAAATCATTGTGTGCCTGAATCCTTTGAAGCCTCCTTGTCTTGCGCCGCTAAAGTCACCGCCGCATGTAGGGTTGGCTGCGCTCGTCTGCGCCCCCCTCCTCCCGCGCCAACTGTCGCGGCGTCCCTTTGTCTCGTGGCAGCGTGGTGCGGTCTTTCCGCCGGCGACGGCGTTCCGATTCATTAGGCGCCGGAGGAGCGCATGCGCACCGCGCACAAAGCGCCGCCTGCGCCAGTCGCTCACCTGCTCCGCAGCGCGCACAGCTGCCCCGCCGCCCGCCACCAGCGCACCCCACCCGCCACCGCCATCCCTCGCATCCCGCACTGTCTCCGCCGTCGCACGCCACTCACGACCACAGATGCATATCCGACAAGACCAATTGGATACGCTAATTTCATGCTTACAATCAATTATCCATCCAGCCAATCTCAGTCTTCAACGCAATTTATCGACACTTTACATGAATGCATCACCATTCTTCAGAGGGTGCAGACAGTCTCTCCCGCATCGCTGCTTCATCTCCTCTCCAATTGATACTTTCTGACCACAATGAATCACAAAGTAACACCATCTCATTACCACCAACTCGCCTTCTATCTATTTGCTCCACTTCAACTACAACAATTACACTATCTCATTAACAAGCGAAACTCATTTGTCTAGCACCGTTCATTACTCCACCTTTGAGATATCACATTTTCTGCTTCAACCACATTCCCCACATCTTAGACTTCATCAACCCTTTCATACCCACTACACCCTCACCTTAGGACCCTACAAGCCATCATCATCTAAGCCCTAGCTTACCCTACCTGCATCTCATACACGCCTGCCCTATCTATGTGCTACCTCCCTTTCTTTATAGGAACCTTATGGCTGTAGGTGACCTACCCCATAAATACAACCAACGCCAATATCTCATGCATTACTAGAGCGTCCGCCACCACCTACTCCACTCACCCCCACACCCAAACCCCCTTCCTCCCATACTGTCACCGCCACCCCACCCTACGCTCCTGCGACCCACCCCAACTTCTCTACCCTGTTCCAACCATACCCTGCCGGCTGGGTGGCTCAGGCATCACTGAGCTACAATCCGTCTGACCAGCAGGTCCTGGGGTTCGAGACCTGACGGTGGCAAGATTTTTCGACTAGCTAGAGAGCAAGATTGAATTCAGCCGCTCTCTGGAGAGTTCTATCGGCCGATTGCACTGTTCGGTAATTTTCCGTAGGTTCTCCGCTGAACAGCAGGTGAATGAAGAAGCAGTGCTTTAACTAAGGGGCCACAGTCCGCGCGTGATCTTTCCTTACCGTTCCTTATCTATCCTCAGCCCATGCACATTTACCACAGACGTCGCGAGACCAGTCGTGATTTTAGAGCTTGTCCTGACTGAGGCAGTGTCCCTCTTGTTCCCTGTATGGGGAAAAACCCCTTAATCGATATGTAGGTCGAAGCCGGATCTCACCATCTAGCGGGGTAAGAAGACCACCACCTCCCGTGACAAAACATGTGCTACACTAACGAGACTAATGACCATAAAAGTTGAAGCTCCGGGAAACAAGAAAAAATTAATCAATCGATCCTACTGCACTCCACCTCTTCCCACCCTCACTTCCATCCTGTAGCCACTCGTCAGTGTCTCCACCGTCACCTCCCGTGATAAAAACGAGCACTTACTCTACCGGGACTAATGACCTTAGCAGTTGACGCGCCCGGAAACACGAAATAACCAATCAATTAATCAATCAATCCCATCCCACACCACCTTCAGTCACCCTCATTCCCTTCCTACAGCCTCCCGTGTCTCCACCGCCGCCTGCTTTTTGCGTCGTTGTTCTTTTCCTGAGGCGGAGGGCACGCGCGCGGAAGCCGCCGTGTGGAGCAGCTCGAGCAGAAGGTAAAGTGGCGGGGGGGGGGGCGGAGAGGAGTTTTTCCCCCTCGTGAACTCTGCTTAGTGATGTGGTGGTACATTCGAGGCAGAGGCAGAGCACAGCTCTCATCTGCAGTTTCTAGGTCGTGGTTTGATCAAGCAAAGTACAAATTGATTGATTGATTCATTTTTTCGTGTTTCCGGGCGCGTCAACTGCTTCGATCATTAGTCCCGTTAGTGTAGTGCATGTTTTTTTCTCGGGAGATGGCAGTGATCTTCCCCGCTGGATGGGAGATCCGGCACCGACCTACCGTCGGCTAGTGGAGTTTTCCCTAACCAGGACTCTCCCACCAGCGGGCACCGCCCAGTCGTGACAAGCTCTAAGCTCCCGACCGGTCTCCCGGAATATGTGGTAGTGTAGTGCATGTTAGTGTAAGTGTGTGTGTAAGAGGAGAGGACAGGACAAGGAAGAGGAAGGACAGATCGCGCGCGGTCCGTGGCCAGTTTGGTAGGGTACTGCTCCGGTATTCGCCTGGTGTTGATCGGAGAAACCACGGAAAACTACCGATCAGAGCAGCCGGCCGCTAGAATTCTCCTCCAGACAGCGGCTGGAGGAGAATTCTACCTAGCTGAAAAGCTAGTGTCGAAAATCCTGCCGCCGTCAGAACTCGAACCTAGGACCCCCCGGTCAGCGGCGCTGCAGTGACATCAGTTGATGCACTGAGCTACCGCTACCGGTCAAAGTAGAAAGCGAAGGTTCTAACGAGACTAACATGCAAAAGGTAAGTTTATGAAGGAACTTTTATATTCGTTTCTGAGAACTTATCCTTGTTGATGACTTCATTTTTTAAAAATAAATCTGACAGGCTTTGCAGTGGTTGAAAAATATGGGTGTGGTTACTAATGCAGTTATGATCTTCAACGTTCGATTGATTTGGAAAGAGAGATATAGACGTATAAATACATAGATAGGTGTGCGTGTGTATGTATTATTATTAATATATATATATATATATATATATATATATATATATATTAATAATAATGCATACAGAGAGAGAGATCAATGTTTTAATTGATTTAGAATAATAACTGCATTATTTTGCCCGAATTGAACATTTTGTGATTTACAGTTTAGTTTTTCAACACCTGAAAAAATTGTAATTTCCCTGCAGTTATACACTGCGAGTAAAACAAAGCCCCCCGCGCGGTTGAGCTGGCGGCAGGGCGTTCGGGGGCTGGTATTGACAGCCTTTTGCGCGCATTACGATTCATTGGTCGCGAACAACGCACCACCTGCCCACGTGCCCGTCTGCGTCACGGAGGCATCTGCACTCCGCCGGCCGTGCGTGTGTGCTGCTTGTTCCACAGCGTAGCAGCTTGCACGCGAAGTGCTCGCCATGAGGGCTACCACGTTGCCGATAGCGTGACCTTAAACGATTCCACGAACGGTGGATGTATGTCCACAAACTGCGTCACCCCTCAGGCTTACAAGCTCGCCACCGACATATTGATGGCCAGTCTCTGTGTAAGTGGAATTCAATGCGTTCACGTTTAATCTTAACAATCTTTGTAGCACCAGAATAAAATAATTGTGATTTCAACCCAGGTACAAAGTTTCTATTATGAATCATGGTTTCGAACGTTGAACGAGACTGAAGAATTTGAATTTTATGGGCTCTGTAAACAGGTTCTGATATTTTCAAAAGCAGCTCTTGTAACAATAGCTTTACACTTCCTGCATAATGCACGTTATATATTCTCTTTTTACTACACACATAAGAGTTTTCTACCAAGAGATTAAACTATGTCCTGGAATACCTTTAATTTAATTAGAACTTCCCCAAACTTTGATCCCCCACCGAATCACTCTAGAAAAAATTATGCAATATTTTTAACATTCATCAAAAGAGAAACTTAATTCATAGAAAAGTGTAAATGACATTAATATAACATTTGCGATAATCAAAAAAAATATTTTTACTTCATTATTGAAACTACCTTACAGCTGTCTGAATAACGTCTCTGTTAATTCATCAATATTAAATAAGAACAAATAACATGTTAGTGGTAACTGAACTATGTTAAAGTAAAAGTATGCGATGGTTATGTGAAACGAAATGGAGAATGTATGCACGAGACCCATCATGACCAAACAACTTGAAATCTTTTGCGAGAGAGAATAAAATGATAGTGTAATGGAGTAGTCTAAGAGCATTATACTGGTCTTCCTGCAAGTGAGGGAACTTTGAGTCAATTTCAAATGTTTTTATTTAAATATTCTACGCAACGGAATAGTTTTCGGCAATGTAATATATTGAAGGTCTTTTCATTCACCATGGAAATTAACAAGATTTTCACAGACATTAAAGAAGCTTGCTTTCAATCAACAAGCGCAGACCCTTACATAACATGCTATTTATGCGGCATATTCTATATAAATATTCAATTTATTGTAGTAAGTGAATACAATGAATACCTTGGAGAACAGAAGAAGCTGCATTCAAACACAATTCTGTGAAAGGTTTTTATATCACGCTAAGAAACGTAAAATAGGAAGAAAACAAATACGAATTTTAAGATGCTACCCCTCGTAGCCAAAGGAACAAAGAAAGAAACGTAAAACTGAATGTTTCCTGCCAAATGAATTCTTCACTTTCTTTATAAATTTTGTTGAAAGTTGCTTCCTCTCAAGGAAGTTCTCTGGAAGATATGACTTAAATGGCGTTTCGATCTTCATAAAAGCAACTGTCATTTTTGTTCGAGTTCGTTCAAAGGGCATGCACCTCCGCCGCCGCTGTCCTCGTCGCCACAGCCGACCCCTTCCCCGCCCCACTTCCGCCCCCGCCGTCAGATGCGGCTCGAACGGCGCTCGCTCATTCAACCCTCTCGCCCTTCATTCTTCCCCTTCGACGCGCCTCCCTCGCGACCCAATTCTCTCGTTTTCTCGCCCCGTGCCTCCCCCGCGACTGTGTTCGACCGCTGTGGCGCCGCCCGCGCCCGGCTCTGTCCGTCTCCTTAACAGCCCTCGGCGCGGGAGGGACGAAAGGGCTTCTGCCCACTCCGTCCCTTCCGAACCGCTTCCCTTTCACGCTTGCCCCGCCTCGTTGCCGATCGCCGACCCCGTCCCCCCCTCCATTCCGCCCGCTCGCCCGCCCTCCCCGTTTCCACCCCGTTCCCCCCCGTCCTCTTTATTCGTTTTCGCTAGCCGCACCGCAAGTGCCGGAAGGGCGCTTTGGCCAACGGCCCCTGCCTACGCTGGCGCACGCGGGCGAAAGGGCCCCGCCCCTTCCTCCCGCTCCACCTCCTCCCGAAACGCTTCCCTTTCACGTTCTTACCTGGAGGGGAAATCGTTTCGCTTTCGTTTCGTGCCGTCCTCGATTGTCACGCTCTTCCTCGTTCTTCTCCTCTCACCTCCTCAACCACATTCGTTCTATCCGTCCTCGATCGCCTCCATTCCAACCACGCTCGTCTACGTCCCATGTCCTTTAAAATATGTCCCGTCCAGATCGCTCCTAACTCGTTCCCTCCCCCTCCTTGCTCGTCACGTCCTGTCCCCCCGTATCCCCTCGTCCCCCCCCGTCCTTCCCCCCAACCCCCCTTCTTCCCGCTTTTCCTTTTCCGCCACGCCCGCCCCGTCTACTCGCCCACAGTAAATTCGCTGCTGAGAGATTGTTACCTCCAGGGTGCATTAGGCAGAATGACACGAAAAGTGTTTATTTTGTGGAGCAACATAAGAAGAAATCAAAAGGCGCACATTCTTCCCGCAACACACAATTCATTGCAACGGCAGTTGCCATCTTGCCTGACTTGAAAACCGTGCCCTCTCTGCCCATAAAGCCCGATCTTGAAGCTCGAATTAGGTTTTTTAGGCCATGATTTACAAAACGAGACAATTCGGACGTGTTATTGCTTTTTGAAGATTTAGTTCTTCTGTATATTTGGAATGATTGAAGGCGTTGTCATTGTCAACAATATTATGTTGTTATATTATTAACAATTCCAATTATGTAGATGTCAACTACACCTCACCACTGAATCAACTTCAGTATATTTCTATATTGTAGCACGGGTAGTCAGAAACGAGACGAATCTCAAAATTATATAAAATTAAATTGAATATTTTGTATTCTATGCAATTTATTTGCACCATTATATTTATGTCCAAATCTTTCTACGTGCTAGTAAACGGTCACCAATATACAAAAATTTGCCCCACGCACACTTGTAGATATATGACACCACTTATCGCACAGCTCGCAAGGGATAAAAAAATTAACCAATATAATTTAACTATTGGAAGCATCATTACCCCGAATAAAATAGAACCACATAAGTAATTTATATGTACTTTAATAATAAGTACTTGGCGCCTACAATGCCAAAACTGAGTTTACATTAAAATGTTTGGAAAGAAAAATGAAGTTAATCGAAGACGTTTACATTACACTTAATTGATTGAATAAAAACAGTAAATGGGGAAATTTCTGGAGCCATCAGTTGCATTTGCATGGGATACTTTATTCACTGGTTACAGATTGACCACTTCTTCCCCGACCCACCCAGTGTCAGTCACGAAGAGAGGAACTGAGCTGCTTACCTACCAGATTTCGCCCAGTGAAGAAAACGGCGTTTAGTGGTATTGATATTGTAATGAATATTATTGCAATGACAATAAATAAATTAAAATGATACAAATCTATAGAACCGTATGATTTCAATTGTACGAACAAAACCGAGACCGAGCCCGCACGAATATGTGAAATTTGGATGATTAGGTAAAGTCCAGAAATTAAGTAAAATAGACGTCAGGGAGCTACTAACTTATTTTCTTGCATAATTTGTAACGACTACGCAATATTATACTAAAATATGAACTTCCAAAATTGATTCCAATTAGCAATTTCTTTTCACGGACCGAGCTTCGAGTGAACACGCCAGGAACGTTACCCCTACGTCAGCAGCTGGGCTGCTGAAACCAACCGTCCCAACCCTTAAACACTAGCGGTTTCTTGAATTAATTGAAACATTTGAAATTTTCAGAAATTAAGTGATTTCAACAAAAATCAAACCTCCACCTTTTTAAGCGTTATCTGAGGATAAAGTTTAAAACAAAATTTCAAAACATTTTGGGAAAATTTCCGAATGTCGCTAATGCTTCATGCAAAGTACCGTCAAAAATCAAAATATCCCTTTCCAACTCCCAGGGCCTCGAGTTCGTAAAGATCGATTGGGGAATATCAATTTTGGAGAAAATCATTTGAATGATTTAGGCCTTTGACAACAGGCGGGCGGACGGACGGACGAACAGACAGACGTTTTACCGTTAATAGAATTTTGGGTATCACGGACCCACAAAACATGAATTTTGATTACGCGTGTTAGAGAAAGTATTTGACTACATATAGAAACACAATTTATCGACTTTTACGTTACCAGGGCCCGACAACATGAATATTTTCTGTTGAGAAATGGACGCCACAGTTTTACAATAATTTATATTTAATACGTAAATGTAGTAAGGGGAGAAAAAAAAATTCATGATATTAGGTTGAACAAATATAAGACATAGTTAAGTATAATAATACTGTAATATTTACACGAAGAAGAAACAACAAATTTAATTCTGTGTGGAAGTTCATAACGGATATTATTAAATCTCGAAATGTATTCGAATAATTGAAGTGCTATTGCTAAAAAATTACATTAATAATTAAAATCATCGGGATAATTTTTCTGTTCGCGAATTTGCTACAACGTACACAAAAGTTGAGATATTCCATTTTATAACCCCTCCGTTAAGTTGTGTAACAATCATTACACCTCATCGACAGCATGCATTGAGCGTATACAACGCCCCACCGCCGCTGCAATCGCCCTCGGCGCCCGCAAGCGCCCAGCGAATCTGGCTCGCGGTGCGCGCTGTTTTGTTTTTCCGCCGCGCCGGGGGCGGCCTTATCGCCGCGCGGCGTCCCCGCGGGCCCCCGTCTCGCAGATAGGCGCCATTAGGGGCGGGGCATCGCGTCGCGACGCCAGCAAACTTTTAATAGCGGCGCGATTGAGATCGCCTGCCGCCGCCGCCGATGCGCGGGAGGGCGTAAGGGCGCGCCGTCCGCAGACCCGCCCCCGCCCCCGCCCCGCCCCCCGCCCCGCCCCGCCCCGCTCCGCCCCGCCCCGCCCCGCGCCGCAACGAGGTTAGAGCCTCCGGCGCTAGCAAACGTCGTTAGGTTATGGGTCTGCCGCTGCCTCGTGGCGCCTGCGGCCCCGGCCGACCCCAGCTGACCCCGTTGCCGCCGCCCGCATCGCTGAACAAGCCATCTTCTCCGCGCCGCGCCGCTACGCTCGATGGATTGTTTCGTGTATCCGGAGACGGCAACTGCTGTCATTATGAGTTCCATAAGTGCAGTGCAGGTCATGTCGTGGCACGTTGTGGTGTTCCTTCCAGTTCGAATGTGGTTTAGCGGCGATCTACACGGCAGCTTGTGCGGGGGTCCTCTTCCAGGTATATTCCCAGCAAGGTACCACCCCTGCCAAGAAAAGCCGTAAATTCAAAACTTGTCACTCGGCATTTATGGTAGTGTAGTGCATGAAAATGCTTGCATTGCACGTACGGGTAGAGAAAGAGCTAAGGATGAGGAACGATATATCGCGCGTGCTCCATCGCCCGTTTTTGAGGGTCTATTAATAATTTTAATATTGCAGCAACATAATTTCATGACGCTGCTCCTGTAATTTTTCATCTCACTGGATTATGTAGAATACGAATAACAGATCTTTTACTTTACTTGACGTGTTAAATTGCATTATCTCTACCTTTCTCCAATGACTGTTTTTTTTTCTTCTAGATGCCTTCAGCTCTTCTTTCTATAATTCCCCTAAAGTGTTTGAAACGCGTTGCTCCATCTTAGCTAACTTTTTAACTTGTCCGCACCATACTAGAAACCCTTAACTGAGCTCAGAGGTTTAGTTCCATTCTCATTACTCATCCCGTCCCTATTGACACTTCCAAGGATTTTTTCACGCTTATATTTTTCATTTCGTGTATTTTCTGCGTTTTTTCTATCGTTGCGACATCTTTTTTACATTCGGGGATGCTATTCAGTCTTTGCCGGAAAGGCCCATCTGGCATTGACAATAGTACTAGATAATAATTGAATGATGGTGATAGATTGAAAATGTCTTCTTCTTCTTCTTCTTTTCTTCTTCACTATCAGGGATTAGGTTAAGAGACTGTTCCGTCTTCACCCTAACCATCTTTCCCTTGGACGTCCTACATTGAAAATGAGCGATGAAATTATGAGAAAATAAGGATAAAGTAAGCAAATTAAACACATACAACTTAGCGAGAAGCATTGCTGTTAAAGTTTGTGGTCAGTATTTGTACACACCAGCTGAGGTAATATGTTCGAATATTTACAGATTATTGTAAATCATGAGAATCTCAACTTCACTGTCAATCATTCGCTTTTAGTATTGTTATTACATCTTCATTCTGTAGTAAATGAAATGGAACATTTAAATTTCATATAATTCTTCATTTGTTAATATTTTATTTAGTGAAATTTAGGGCGGGAGTATTTTATCTACATTTATTTAATATAAATTCATTCTATTTATTAATTGCAGTATGAATTCACTCTTCTATGCTCTATACTTAATCCAATAGTAATTTTTATTATTTAAAGCTTTGAACAACGCACGCTCGAAACTTCAAACGAATGTTCAATTTGTAGTTGGCAGCGTGCAATTGTCAAGGTAATTCCAACGTGTTTTAAAACAAGGTGGATGTTTCTCATTTATTCGCCTTCACACATAATTGTGGTATCACTTCCTACTTTTTAACACAAATTGAACGGTTACGAACGTGATTGCAAATCCAGGTAACACAGCAGGCTGTTGTAAATGAACAAACATGCTCACATGCTTTGCAATGCAACAACTTGGAGCAGTAATGAAAACGTAAATAGAAATAATAGTAGTACACTTTCAGGTAAACTACAACAATAAGACCCACTACATATTTATAATAATTAAAAAATAATCATAATAAATAATTAATATGAATTTGAAAGCAAATTTACTTCATCTGCTTTAAAAAATTAAAGAGACTGTGTTCTGGTTAAATGTGAAAATAGCATTTTTCTTCCCCACGAAGCGTCATTAGCATCTTTGGAAAGTTTGCCTGTTGACGCTTTGTGAGGCCTTGTATGGCTTCTTAAGCTGTACAATTTAAAACATGCTTGTAAAAACTTTCATGAATATGACGCGTATTAAAGGGAAGAGCTCTAACTGAAGTGGCGGTAAAAGACACAGAGAATGAGGCCTTCAGGCAGTGACCAACTCAAGAAAGACACACTTTTTACCGATATGGTTGTTGTAAATTACTCTGTGTGCTTTACAACTGTGCAAATAATTTTTCTTCTCTTCCTCTATTCTTCATCTTCTTCTTTGGGAGAACATAATGTTCGAAAACACAAAACTTCATTTAGGTCGCTATTGACATTAATTTCATAAATAAAATACTCATTGTCATCAGTGTAATTGTGGGTCGAATACTTTTTGGTACAGTTCGCCTCGGTTCACAGACCAAATGCTGCGATGATACCTTGTTTCGCTTCTGGAATTAAATGCAAATTCCAAAACAAAACGCTGCAAACAAGTTATTTTCTATAAAATAAATAAATAAATAAATAAATAAATAAATAAATAAATAAATAAATAAATAAATAAATAAATAAATAAATAAATAAATAAATAAATAAATATGTATTGTGATTTTTTTCATAATCATCTCTTCACCACGTCTTCCAACCCAGCCCGTAGTAAGAGGCCTTGAGTGCGTTGATGCCGGCGTGAGGCCAGCCACGACGGGCTTTGAGGGTGGCTCAAGTCAACTTCGTGCCTGCGCCCGGTCCAGCCTCTCCCCCCCCCCCAGCCCTTCCCCCGCTCCTCGACGTCGCCCCGCGCCAAAAGTGGGCGCGCTCTTCCTATTAATAGCCGCTCGTAATACAGAACGGCGCGCCGTAACCGTTCCCGAGCCTGTTGTTCCAGCGCGGGGGGTGGGGTGGGGTGGGGGTGGCGAGGGTGCTAGTGGTGGCGGCGGCGGCGGCGTTTCCGCGATGCGTCTCAACACAGGCCCTCTGTCTCCCCCTCCATTCGCCGACGCCTCCCCCTCCCGCCCGCCTTTCGGAGCGTTGTACTACGGAAGTAGTCTCCGCCTGCAAACTTAAAGGCGTCGTTTTCTTGCTCAAACGTTGCGCCCGAAGTGCACTGTTCCCGGATCTAAGTTTGCGCCAAGTCCTTTCAAACATTGCTGAAAACGCTTCGGTACGTTACGTGCGGTGATGAACGAAAATTATTCTTACATCAACTGCAAGAGAATGTTTGAGATGTACACATTCGAACTTCGGTCCATAGTTATCGTTTTAATGTTTGTCAATATCGCTTCGTGTTGAAAGATTCTATGTTGCATTTTTAATACGCACAAATGGAAAGAAATAGCCAGAATCATGAGAACTGTTAAGATAATATGGTTACAAACATAATAAGGTGTAGCTCCAAATTTATCACGTTAAGTACTTAGTGAATCCCAGTCATTGTTTTGTATTAACCAAACGATAGTGGGAGTAAAACGTTTACATTAGACTAGCTTAATAACGTTACCCAAAACATTATCAGGCGACGTGCTAAGTCAGAGAGAAATCACTGCAAAAATCAATGCGTACATATCTACAGCTCGCAAGAATGACGACCACATTACTATCGACTCCAAGTGTACTAACGTGTGTCAATACAAAATGGCATTTTGAGGAGGTAAGGAGATCGCGAGTAAGGAAGGTTACGAAAACAGGAAATCAGAAATGTTGAGACATTTTCCAAAACGGATCTGTTTTGTCAAACAGGGGAGTAAAAATAAGTCGTTTTTTGCCTCTCCACGTCTCGTGTCACGCCTAATTTTACTGTTTCTCTAGGAAAAATTCCATAGAATAAATTCCAGGGTTAGAAGTATAAAACACTAAATAAGTGTTTTCCGGGCCTAACTAAACAATTTTATATGCGCCAAATTTCCCATTCAATTTCGACTGTATCAGGACGAATAATGTCTAAATACGACTAAAGGTTAGGCAAAAACGTACACAAACCGTCCCAATGAGTACAATTCAACAAGCATCTTCTACTCTCTAGTGTAGCTCTCGTCTAGAAAAGGGTGTTACCAAGTATCTCCCGATATTTTCGAAGACAATTGGTGTTTTTACTCGGTAAAACGTGTTTCTTCAAAGATTTTCGTAGTATATTCCTACAAAATCTCTTCAAACGAGACATTTCGTTTTGAAGTGTACGAAGCCGCTTTAATAAATACAACCTCCCATCGCCAAATTTCACAAAGAGACCACCAATAGCGAGTACGCGACTTGAATGAACCTTAAAGTGTACGAGGCTCATATCGGGCGGCGTCTACCGGCGCACTGCTTGCTCCTGTGCGTGGGAGAGCGCGGCGCTTGTGGGCGGCCGGGCGTCGGCCCAGCAGGGGCGGCGAGTAAACAGAGCAATCATATTGAGATAGGCAATAACGGCTGCCTTGGCGGGCGGGGTGGGCGGGGCGGGCGGGCCGAGGCGTTGGGGGCGCGCGGAGATTGCCATCGGCAGGCGGGGAAGGGCGGAGGGGGGTGGAAGTCGCGGGGAAATTACACGACGCCGACGGCGGCGGCGGCGACTCGCGCGCTCCCAGCGGCGCCCGGCATTAACAGGTAGCGATGGTGGCGGTGGCTGTGACAGTGAAAGCGGTTGTCGATATCTGCGTTGTGGTGAGAGTGACGACGGTAGACATTGGATCATCGGCGGAGGTATTCATAAAGTGACGGTGGTAGATGGAAATGTCGGTAACAGTAGTGAGAGTGTGGATTTCTTGGGGTTGGCAGCCAGTGGCGGCGGGGAAGTGTTGGCAGTGATGGAGTGGGCGCCGTTGCAGTGACAGCAACAGTGGTATGACGGTGACTCCGGTAAGAGTAGTGGCAAGGGTGGCGGCGGTGACAACATCAGTAGTGACAGAGAGAGCGACCCTGATTGCACTGGAAGTAGTGGTGGTGGTCGTAATAGGCAGGCGGCCGAATGATGTTAGTGGCAAGTGACTGTAATCACAGCGGCACCGGCGACGTGGGCGTTCACGGTGACGGTGGTTGTGGTGATTGGATGGCGATGGTACTGGCTGGTTTCGTTGGATGGGGTGGCGATGTCGGTGATGGCACCGCGGTGTCTTGCCAATGTGCCAACATCGTGCAGATCCCGGACTAGTTCCCATCACTCCAAGGCGCATGTGACACATCCTTAACGCCGTAGCTGCTGGTAGCCACACCACAGTCAAGTCTCCGGCTGCATATCCTTTCGCACGAAACTCACATTAGGCCATTCGCACTATTTCTTGTAAGTGTTCCTGTTTCTTTTAGTTCTCCTGGACGAATTGGAAACTCAAATATAAGCACCATAAACAAAATGAAATGTTGAGTTACGTCTACGTCTACCAAATCATCAGTTATTTACTATTGGTCTTGTAAGCTGTTTGGAAATAATGAATCGCTTAGGCATGTTGAGGCGTGTAGGGGTGTGTTCATATTTGAGTTCGTATTTGCTCTGTGACTACTTAGTTAAGGGAGAGGAAATGGCGTATTTATTGAGTAAATGTAACTTATTTTCTGTGCACGTCTTCTAGAATTCAGTGGGAAATACAATTATTCAAATTATCGTTTCCATGTTGTCGCGGCAGGAAGTATTATTCCGAAGCACAACATGATAAGACCAAACTTTATTGCTTATTTATCCTTGAAAATAGATTTTATTACATGGGAGTGGTTTTTTTTTCCAAAATTTAAGTAGTATATGACTTAGTGTAGGGATCACAGAATTTTGAAAATGTGCACACAATTCACTTTTCCCCATAGCACGTCATACGCAGTTTCAACTGTTTTTTTACGTAAAATAAATAAATAAATAAGTAATATGATTTTGCTTAACAGATTTTCACTAGTGGATAATCAATCTCAAACACTATATGGATCCACTTTAAAAAGAAAAGCTCACAAGTGTCCTAGAATAGTAGTCTTTGATAGAGCTGTGAGAATTTATTGTCGTCTGATTTAGAGAGTTTTGCATATTGCGAAATAGATTGCTATAAAATCTATATTATGACACACAAGAGATATAATTCTATATTATGTACGATGACGAAATAGGTCTCGCAATTCACGAGTATGAAATAGTGTTACGCTACTAGCGAGGAACGAGCAAGTATTGTAATCACACGAGCATTCAATAGAACGAAGACCGATAATTGTTTACGTTTCAACTGTAAAATTCTCGGTGATTGGCCAAACACCTGAACTATAATGAAGCCATATCGTAATGACTAGGGCCCGGATTTTAATGACCTAAAAATCAGCGAAATATGCAAGCACTTATGACCTAAAACCTATATAAGTATGACCTAAAAAAAAATGACGTTATACAAGTTTATTTTTTAAAAATTCCTGTTAATTTCTTTAGGTATAACAAATACAAAATTCACTCAAGAATAGATTGTGAGTTCGGTACATACGGCTTGCAGTCTTTCGAGCTAACTAGCATTTAAAAAAAAATTGCTTGTGTCTGAAAAACCAATCAATGACAGTGCAATAAAACCCATCAAACCAAACGACATGCTTTACTCGAGTTTATTTGTGACAATATCACCTCATACATTGACATGCGAGTTATACATTTTCAAGCTTTTAATTCTTGTGTCCTTAAAAATACGACCTATGTATGAATTTGGGGCAAAATCTGGCCAAAATATGACCATTTACTAAAAACGTCCTTAAAAATATGATAAATATACACATTATGGAAGAATTTGGCCCACATATGACCTTTCACTAAAAACTCTGTAAATATGACTTTATATGCACAATAAAAATCGTTTTCCTGATCGACAATTCCTGGATTAGTAAAGGGCCCAAATAATTATCAGTAAATTTAATTAAAATAGGAGCAGAATATGTTATGGGATTAAACTGCCTATATTATTCTTAGTTCATGTAATGTTAATTTGTAAGCCTTGCTGCAGAAACAACGATGTATTTTTCATTGTCACCATGATTTTCATCAAGTGCCGATCATTTCAATTTTTCATGGTTAAAATCCATTGACTCCGAATATAAATGTCGGAAATTATGTAATGAAATTAAGCCTTTGTTTCTGAATAAGCAAATTTGAAAGCATGAGCTGGATTTGGATTTGCGAGAAGTGACCATTTGAAAGTACCCAGACTACATTTGGAGTTTATCTGCGATTGAGCCTTTCGTCTTACTTCCGTAGCAGAGCATGAAAGAGAACAGATGCGGAAATAAAGTTTGCTTTTCTTAAGCACATTCATTCCTTTTGTTTCCTCTTGAATTCAAACATGTTTATAATAGTTTTGCCATTATTACAAAATCCATTATATCCACAATTTTTACATTTACTCGTTCATTAGTTGCTTCAGTCATAATTTCTGAGAATTTATCTTGGGAGAAAAAATATCTAAAAATCTAGCGTGGAATATATTTTCACAAATATATTGACATAAAGAGCACGTATTTCAAACCATAATTCAAAACCTAAAAGAAATTTACGTAGGTAGTCTTTGAAACCGATGATTAATTCATGAAACGCCTTGATATATGATCTGTTAAACTTTTTCATTATTTGCGGGCCATTAGTTTTCTTTATAATTGAAAATTTATGCTTGAATACGATAAAAGAGGAGCTAACAACACACGAAGACTGCTTTCGTATCAGGTTGACATCAACCTATTAATTCCGAGAAAGTAAAACACAGCACTATACTTCTACATATTACATCCATCAAAACTAGTTGTGCTACGAGCGTTCATTTGTTACATCGCTTCACTGCTTCATGGCAGAGGTCATAAAACTTTCCTCGAATGAGTTCATACGAAGGGGCACGAAAAAAGAAGACAAGAACTCGTTGACATTACACTTGCACAAAACTGCAAGCACGTACTCCGTGGTTTAAGGGGACATCGCGCTCCCCTCGCATCTTTCGGCGCCCTATCACCCCACTTCCGACGTAAATCTTTTACGAGAGCGCAAAAGTCCAAAAGTAGCGCGGGGGTGAGGGGAGGGGCGACGCAGCCCCAACGCGTCCTCGAGTCTTCTTGGGGAGCCTCGGAGCAGCGCCCGCCGCGTCCCCCGCATCTCCTTGCCTTCAGCACCCGCTAAGAACCTTCCGCCTCGCATCACCCACCCCGAACCCCGCGCCACACGTCCACGGCCCGGATCCCTGTTTCTAACTTCGCTCCCGCATCCTGCGCCCCGCCTCGCATCTCCTCCCGGCCCTCTGATGCTTCTCCAACCTTGCGCCCGGTGCTGCACCTCTACCACGCGTCACCGTCTTTACCTTCCGTACACACAACGCTGCCCGCTTTCCGCTCTTTCCCCCCGCCCTCCCCCCGCTCCCCGCCCCCCACTCCGCTCCGCACGGAGCGTCCCGCGCGCGCCAATCGCGAGCGGCGCTCAACCGGCGCCGCGCCAGGCCCTGGGCCCTCGCTCGGGTAAGCGGCCACTCGACGAATTTCGCAAGTTGCGCGGGCGCGCGGGGGGCTCTTTATCATAATCAAAATGCCTTCGTCTGCAAGGGGCGCGGCCCACCCTCCCGAATTACGTACGGGTGGTGGTAGCGGGGGCGGAGGCGGCGTCGCCGAGGTCTAATATAGGGGCGGAATTAAGAAAAGTTCCGCGAAAGATTCTCTATTACAGTATATTGCCGGGCGAGGCTGCGCTTATACAGGACGCTGAGCTGGGAGTGTCGTGGAAAGGGAGGGCTGGCGCAGAGGGATGGAGGGGAGTGGCGGGGGCGCGAGTCTAGGGCGCTACAAAGTGGTTCTCGGAGAAAGGAGGGGGGAGTGCCGCGAGGCGGATGCGAGAAAAAGCGGCGGAGGCGAGCACAAAGTCAAGAAACTAGGACAGAACTCGACAGAAAAGGTAAGACGTTATAGAGTGAAGAAAAAATATCGAAAACGTAATAAAAATGATGGGAAAACTCTGTTGTCACAAGACATAAGTGAAATAGATGAAGGAAATGGGAGCTGAAAATAACGCAATTGCCGTTTATTAGAGAAAATAGTGGTTCAAACAACATTGCGAAGGAAAGATGTACACGATTTACAGATCAGCATTTACTTCAGGAGCAGGGAAAGAGAGAGAACTAACGTCCATGTACGCACACTGGTTGACAGTACCTCGAAGCTTTTCTGAGTAATGTGTCGTTCACCGGAGAGAAGAGGTATTTAGTTACAAGGAAGTAAATATTCACAAATATAGACACATTACTGAGATTACTTTTCATATTCCAGTACACCCAATTAATAGAGGTTCCTGGAATCTGCTGAAGAACATGATACACTAGCAGTACGTACATACATGTTGCTTGAGTGCAAGATCACGAGAATGTCGACGAAGAGAACATCACTCTTCCCAGAAGAATCAGTTTCGAGTAGAACGGAAAATATACTTTAAAATAAAAAATGCCTAAGTAAGACGTAGATAAAACAGTAAAGTGAAAAGACTAAAAGAGAAACATTAATTTATTTTGAGTTTAAGGATGCAGAGTGATTGATGATGCTTCTATGAAACTTTTCTAAATTTTAAATGCAGAGTGTTAGGGAGTAAAAAAAATTGGTGAGAAAAACGTAACCAACAATACCCTTGTCCTGCATGTGAAACAAGTTAGAAAACGCACACATCATTGAAGAAACAATGTTTAAGACGGAGTGAATAAAACAGAGAAACGGAAGAAACAGGCTATAACTAAATGCACTTGCAACCATGCCTAACAGAAGCAAAACAAAGAAAATATAAAGAAAGGGATATAAAACATGTAAATGACGCAAAAGGTCCACAAAAGCTACAATAAACAAAAAAAGAAGCAAGAAGAGCAGGATCGTGGCGGCTCGCAGGACACGGAAGGAACAGCGCAAAGCGAGCGGGACGAGGGCCAGGTGATGGGGGCGGGGAGGGCCATAGACGGGAATTGGCCCCGGGTCGCCGGGTGCCCGGCCGTTCTCCGCGGAGGCGCGGGCCGGGGCGGCGGGGGGCGGGTACCTCCAGGACGGGCGGCGGTCCGATGTGCGCCGCGGGGAATTGCCTTCTTTCCGCTTTCTTCCTCCATTTATAAGAAGTATTTAGGATGAATTTACAAATTAGGAGGAAAATCTTCAAATTCCATGCATTCAAAATCGGGGCGTTTTCTAAGTGGACGAATATTCAATTGTTTGCTACATTCTTTCTCCTTAAAAACAAGGTAATTAAATACATTTTAAAACCAAAGTAATGAACGAGTAGGGAAATACAATTTCATGAATTTGAAGAAGAGCGTACAAGAACGACGTATAAGAATGACCCAGCGAATAGGAAAACGTTACTGTACAACAGAAAGAATTGTTCACCACGTGAAATGTTTTGACTTCAAGTATATTATTTTCATTACACGAGACGAAACGATTCTAAAAATAATTGCGTTGATTTTATTAGTATTTTAATTCAAAGAGATTTTTATTACAAAAACGATTGTTATTTCAAACAACCAAACTTTGGTATTTTTTGTTTCTTTAAAAGACAGTGCCCTTACATAAGTTTTCATTGGTTTCATTAACAGATTATATAATATAAATACTAAAAAATAACAGACAGACAGGTTTACCAACATATGCGGTAGTGTAAGTGTAATTGCAAGTATATGTAATAAATGTATTAAATGAGGATAGGACAAGGAAGAAAGAAAGATTCCGAGCACTCTGTCGCCCGTTCGTTAGGGTTCTGAGGCTGCGGCATTCGCCTGGTACAAATCAGAAAAAACACAAAAACAAACTACAAATTCAGAAAGCCGGCTGCTGAATTCTCCTTCTCACAACGGCTAAATTCGATCCAGCTATCTAGACAGTGTCAGAAATCCTGCCACCATCGGGACTCAAACAGTCTGACACCACCTGGACAGAGGCACTGTAGCGACATCAGTTGATACCCTGAGCCACCTCAGCCGGTTAAGTTGTCCCTGAATGCACTACGTCTTGTTTGAAGCTCCATCGCGATCACTCCCCCAACAATCACACATTCATCATTTCTGTAAGGAGAGTTTGGATGGAAGCAATACGAATTTCCACGGCGACGTCCCCCTTTGGGAAATCAACAGCTCCGCCCTTCGCCAGCGCCGTCGCCCGAAGCCGCGCGGAGAGGGGTGCTTCGATCGCCCCGCGCCGCCAGCGCAGCTCAAAGAACCGCCGCCTCTCACCCACCCCCACCCCACCCCCACCCCCGCGAGCTGGCGCACGGCAGATCAGCCGTCGGGGCGCTCTCTGCGGCGAGGCCAATTGCAGAAATAGCTCGCTCTCCCCGACCCGCCCCCCTCCAATTGCTTGTTACACGCTCATTATGCGCGTGAACTTTCAATTGCCCAATTATAACTTCCGACCGCTCCCGCCGCCACGCCCCTCCCCGCTCCGCTGGCGCCGCCGCACGGCGGAGGCGGCGAGTCTCACCGTCGCGACGGCGGGGGCGCCATTGACGGATGCGCACAGATGACAGATGCTGCGACGCAGAAAGCAGCGTTGCGCGAGGGCGGCACCATGCAGTGCGAACACGGCTGCCAGCAGCCTACTTTACTGCTTTGGTTGTCGTTGCGTGTGTAGTTCGTGCTTCCGCGCGTCAATTATTTGCTAAGCCCGAGAATGTTGTATCCGGGAAGTGTAAAAAAAAACAGCCACAGAATTCTCCTCCTGACAGCGGACGAATTCGACATAGCTACGTAGCGAGTGACGAAAACGCACCGCCGTCGGCACAGGAGCCCAAAGGCCTCTCAATCAGAGACTTTCCAATGGCTGTCACAGAGCCATTTCCTTTGGTAACGTGAGACTGTAAAGTTAGTCACAGTTACACTTTTCCCCCGTACACACACACACACACACACAAACACACAAGCGCACGTGCACTCACTAACATGATGAATGCCCGTTGGGGCACGCGCACGGCCCCTTCTCTGTCTGTCTGTCTGTCTGTCTGTCTGTCTGTCTGTCTGTCTGTCTCTCTCTCTCCCGTCCCGTGCCTTCCGCTTCCCCTGTCCACGATCTCCTCCCACTTCACACGGAAACGTCAAACAACGATGAAGCCTAGTTGGGTTGGCAATTGTTTATCAATCTTCAATAAAGCAAACATCCATTCGTATATATGTTGATTACTGGAATATGAATTCCATAAAAATATTCACGATTAAGACAATATTTGTTTTCAATTTTTTCATTAAAATCACCTCAAAATTATCGCAGCAACATTAGTATTACAACAATAAATATAATATAGAGGTAACAGGATATTCTAAGAGTAATGAAATTACACAAAACAGTTTATTTTGAATGCATACAGGAAACCAAGTGTGATACATTCACAGGAAGATTATACGAATTAAAATAGTTGTTTCGTACTACGCAGCAGTACGTACTACCGACGACTGGTCGCACAGTGCATCCCTTCGCGTAAAAACCCATATCGATTTGCGTCGCGTTGCTTTTTGACCCACTTGTTGGGACAAAAGTCCCATTTTGTTTGAAGTGCGCGACGCGTTATATTTTTTTAGGGAAGCGAATTCCCGCAGGTGGAAATCACCTTACTTCTTTCGGTCAGTGCTCGTTGACCCTTCTCTACCTCGCAATTGTTTAGTAGATTTAAGATGAAAATATAATAAGTTATTTCGTACAAGCATTTACGTTCGTTCTGCTAATGAAACTGACCTTGAGAACAGTAAATCTTTGAACAAATTCCTCATGTATTAATTACTTTGACTTTTGTTGTGAACACATTTGCTGCTCCTCATTCCAATGTATCCAAATGTCAGGTCGCTGGCGACTAGCATACTTCAACTCAGAAGCAATCGCCGTTTATTTGGATAATGCTGCTTTTCTATCTGAAACTTGACATTACGTGCTGATCAATGCGATGGTGTAGACTCACTATCAACTGAAGAACTTCCTTAGTTTTACTTTCTTTCTTACTTGGCAAGATGAGAAAGTATTGAGTCGTGCGCCGGAATACGGCGAGTTTTCGGCAGAAAAACCTTATTGCCGCACACTAGTAATAAAAAGTGCATAAGGTCTGTTCCTATATACCGTGTGGCTCACCTAAGTTGTCCTACAAGTTTCTCCTGAACCGTTGCAGATACTGAGATGCGGTTTTCACTAAAACTACTATATGCAAGGGCACATATGGTCATGCATAATGTTATTCTATTGCATTTTTTATTGCAGAGATATTGACCCAGCTTCGATTTTTTAAATGGAACCCTATAGATTTTTTAGCTCATCATAACAAGCGTGAGCATCATAACAGCGTCAGCCTGAGTTCGAACATCACGGTGTTTCTATAGCGTGATAGTATGCCTGACGGCGAGTTAACTCGGAGGACGTGAATTTGAGTCTCGGTGCCGAAAATAATTTTTGCTGTTGGAAAACACTTTTGCATGATTATTTATTAATATAATATAACGGAGCAGTTAAAAACAATGCGAGAAAGAATGTCATGTGGCACCACTAGTTTTTCTATTCTACAAAAAATGTTTGTCTCCCTTCTACCCTTTTCAGTTCATGTTCTTGCTCTCTCTTGCCATTCTTGGCTGAATCTACGTTTACATATCTATGAAAGTATGTGAAAGTTGTCGACAGTAGCGAAACACGTTTCTTTCGAATAAACTTTGGAACGTAGCACTGCGTCGCCAAAAGTAATGTACTACGTTGTGACGGAATAATACATACGATTCGGTCACATATTTAATATATACATATCCAAACTATTGGTGCCATAATAGAACATAATTTTTGTAACTTTGTTGTGTAACTTCGGACCTATACCATTATTATTAGTGATGGTATTCATCATCATCATCATCATCATTATTATTATTATTATTATTATTATTATTATTATTATTATTATTATTATTATTGGCCTATTCATCTCATGCGGGTAAAGGCCTCTAGAAGATATACGAGAGCTGCAGAGAATGAATCAGATCAGCCATTCAGTTCACAGTACTTTTCTAATTTCAGTCTGTTACAGTTACAGATATCCTACCGTGTTTCATTATCCTATCACAGACTACAATCTACTATCTGAAACATGGCCCTAATTAACTATTATCACAGATTGTTATTTCTAAGTACCTGTATTGGAAATTACATATTTTTAAAAATATTGTATTTTAATATAGCACCTTGTATCCTACAAACACGTGAGCCGTGTCTTAAAAACTTAAGTTTTGTAACTAAAATTACTCGGAAACTACTAATATTTCTAATAAAATATACCATAAATAATTTTAACATATAATTTTGAAGAATAGATGTCATTAAGAAAAAAATCTCTATCTTCAATATTGTAAGTGTAGGAGAGGTTCGAGAAGAATCTGAATTTTTGCAATTTTCCAAATTTCAAAGGTTTGAATGGAAATCAAAACCCTGACATTTTTATATGTGTATTCAAGCAAAACATCTCTATAAAAGATGATAAATATACAAGAAAATGTAAAAAAGTCAAATTTTATATTGGCAGTTTCTTTGTACCTATTTATTTATCATGGAAAAACATAGAAAAATTACCGTAGAAACCGAGTTCTCTCCCGGGTTTCGTGTATTCCTACATTTTAAATTTTCTGGCTCTGTCATTTCATTGCCTTCCTATTTGTCATCCATATATTCAGGCCGATGTGTAACATCATACGAGTTAAATTCTTCATTGAACATTTCCAGCGAGGTACTGAAATTACTACAATACTCAATGTTATATTCGTAACCTTTGCCTAATCATGAGGGAAAGTAAGAGGAAAATATTCTGTGACGAATGGAATACATCGTTAAAAGTTCTAATGCAATTTATTGGTGTCAAATTCACATTTTAAAACGTCTATCATATAATAAAGTGCAAGAGAAACGTATAGTTTGTAGTTTTAATTCTTCTGTGTATTTAAAGTTACAAAAGATGTATAGCATAATTCTAAATGGCATTTATAGGTCACTGGTGAACATAGAAAGTAACGTTCGACCTGTCATATAAGTTCCAAAATTTAGGTTTCTTAATTTCCTCGAAAATTTGTAGAACTTAAATACCATATGTTTATTCGTCAATAAAAATCAATGGAACATTTTCAATTTGTTATATTCGGGCTTCGTTTTTCAGATTTACGAGCGAGTTCATTTCTCCCATTTAGTGTTTTTGTTGTTCATTACAAATCCTTTCAATTTGAATTTCATTTTTTTAAATACAGATTTATAATAAGTACGTTGCATTATTGCACATTTTAATTGACTTGATCGTTTATGCAATTTTTAATGCCGAAATCCAAAATACGTTCTAACATGTGTTCTAACGAGGTAGCTCATTAGCATGTGGATATTTCCATATCACACGCAAATGCATGGGCTCTACGCGTTCCCTCGCTTCAGAAGCGACATGAACATGCCACATGTTTTACTGTGCATATTCCATGTTTTTCTATTGAGACATGTTAAAAAATTTTTTTTTCAATATGTATATTTTTTATGACAGTTATGGCATTCATACAAACTATGAAAACGTTTCTTTTCTCTCATCCGATAAAAGAGTATTGAATGGATAGCAATTGAGAGAAAAGCTGATGGTATTTATACACCTTCTGACATCACTAACATAATAAATCACATGTGATATTTCCCATTATGTTTTCTAAAATTCAAAACAATTTCATGCTATTTCCAGAAAGTAAAATGAGATTAAAAATTAATAATCTTCTATCTAAATTATCACAAAAATATAGCAAGCAAGTTACTTCATTCTGTAACGATTGCAGTGACGTGCTGCTATTAGAGTTTTCTAGAGTGTGTTAATAGAGTCGTTTTTCTGTTTTGATTGCACTAAAACTATATTTATGCTAAGAAACAAAAGAAATAAACAAAAAAGACGTTTATTGAGAACTGTCGCTACTGTATTTAATTAGATCACTCATTCGGATATTTTTAATAACTTTCTTATGTGTTTTAATGATTGTTTTATGTTATTCCATCTTCTAGACAAGTGTTTCAACATTAAACATTTGTTTTTATCAAGAATAATACGTACGATGCATTAGAAATACTTATCATTTACCGACGTGAGTATCTGACGTAATGCTTTTCGAGTACATCGTTTCCTCGGTCTTCAAAATCGATTTACTACATTGAAAGCTGTGTAAACGAGATGAAAATCACAAAATCTACTGTGAAACATACTCCAAAGTTATTTAACCAGCTGCAAAAGCTCAACGCAACGTCAACAGCATTGATTTTGCAGCGATGTTTGACTAAGAAGTCCAAGTATCCCAACGGTGGACAATTTTCGACACTCGCTGAAGAGTAGAGTTGAATTCAAACCTGCCGGGAAAAGAATCCTAGCTGTCAAATGCTCTGATCCTAGGTTTTCAATGATTCTCATATTCCTTCCAGACGAATGTCGGAGCAGCACGGTAACAAACCGACCTTGGACCGCACGTGATCTCTCCTTCCTCGCCTTTCCCTTTCTATGCACCCAGAAACACACATTCACACTTCCATTTAAATGCACTACCCTGTCGTTAATATCGAGAGACAAGAAGCATAGAGCAAGTCCAGGTTTGAGCGGTGTCCTACTGGGAAAGGTTGGGGGCTATGAGCTCACGCGTTGGTCGACGGTAGATCTCACATCACGCAGGGAAGGAACAGCACAGCCTCCGGGATATAACATGCCCTACACTTACTCGGCTAATGACCCGAGTGGTTTACGACTAATGACCTGAGTGATTTACTCTTTCCGGAATCAATATTCACCCACTCTCCACCCGAATATTTAGGTCTCTGCATTAATACTTTATTGTAAAACTGTACTGTTATATCTACATAATGACACCAAATTTACGGATGTAAAGTAGCTCTTAATGTTCGGCATCCGTTAAAGATTTTAACGGCCACCGTGTACTAAGAACAATGAAAACATATTAATTGAAGTTAAAGTTGCTGTATATGAATTCTATAAGTGTCCAAGAAGTTCTTATTTATATATTTTTCTCATTAGAATGGTTGTATTACGAAAAACATTGAACGATACACAGCCTGTATCACGAAAAATAGACTTGATTAGTTCGGGTTGCTATAGCCTCGGCTTAACTTCAACCGTGTCCGTTAATTGCTGTGTGACGGCCTAACATCTTTAATAACTATTGGTAGTTAATATTGCTATCATATCATTCTGGAAGCCGGTTCACCACTACGTTCCTCAGCCACGTAACGCCAGCCCCTGCTAGTGAGTTGACTGTGAACACACCGCCCCCCCCCCCGAGCGCCGTCTGAGCCACGGGGCTGTGCAACGCGAGCCGCCCTTTGATGTGCGCGGGGTTCGGTTGCCACTGCCGCCTTGGGAAAACGGAACATCGGGGGGTGACAGCTCAAATTAATGGAGCATTTCAAGGGGCTCCCGCCCGCCCCTGCCCCGCCTTTGGCGCCATTCTTTCCAGCCCCATTGTTTCGTAGGTGGCGGCACTGATAAGGCATGAACAATTATCCCAACCGATGGCCACGAACAGGGACCTGTTGAAGGAGACCAGACTGCCCCCGGGCACGGTCGCGTAATTTGGCTTGATCGATGCGCAATTAAAATTATTTCTGCTATCGGAAGAGAGTTGTTGCCATCCCAGAAATAAGCAAACAAACCCATTACGTTGTGGTTTTCTTAAAATAACAGCGTCTTAATTTCCGTTAAAATTGTGAGTTTTCAATTGTGCAGATTCTGGAAACGTTGGGAGCTCTTTTGTGAGCGGAAACTGAAAATATAAAACGGAGAAGTGTGAAATGGTGCAGAGGAAAAATAATTATGCTATTCTTTGAAGATTTGAAATACAGAATTCAATATTTCTTGACATCAAAATGGCTTCCTTAGTTTTTTCTAATATTTGCTAATGAAGTGACATATGAATCAATGTTACGCAAGTACACATTGATTGATAGAACGTCTTGTTTACATAATATAACAATTCGAATTTAAGAATTTTTAAGTATTGTATGGGAATAAACCGCATTAATAGCAATATTGCATTAATAGTGTGTATCTCTTATGTAATTCGTTTAATTACAATTATATTCATTGCTAGAATTAATATAATGTATTGATTTTATAGAGACAGTTACTTTAATGAGCTATGAGTTAGCAGTGAAAGAATGGTTAATTCAACTACGTAAACTGTGTTGACGATACAACGAAAATCTTCAACGATGGTTAATAGAGTTAATGCATTTAAGATCTGACAGAAACTAAGGTCATTTTTATTATCAAGTTGTCGACAGCTATTCATTTGTGTGACACTGACAAATGAATGTGACTCCAGGAGATAAAGAGAAGCAAATGCAGCACTAGTATGCAGTTAATGTTGACAAAAAAGTAGTTTTAGGAAAGGATTTTTATCTAATAGAGGTGGAGAAAGAATATAATTTAAAGATTTTCTAAATAAACTAGCAGATGTATGCCGTTGGGAGAATACTGAAAAATATAAAACGTATATCAGAGCATAGAAAAAGACAACAAAATCCATAATGCGATAATGACAAAGAGGAATAATGCGACCATTATAAGAAGATGAAATAAATTTTAGAAGCGTAATTCATATAAAAATAACTTCCTTTTAAGTAATGATTTACAATGTTTTGCACCCATTGATCAACCATTCGTGTAATAGTTATTATAAAAAAAGGAAAATAAATCTCTAAGAGTGCAGATCTTGAAGTACAAGTTATAACTTTCAATTTCACAAAATTACGGATGTAATATGTAAGCAAATAATGTGAAACAAATGAAGAGGTGAAAGAAGAGGGAAGAGAATATAAACACAAGCCAGAAGTGGGAAGTATTAAGAAGAGGAGAAGTGGTAGGAGGAGGAAAGACAAGTAGAGGGGCAAGAACGTAGAGCTGGATGAAGGGAGGCCGAGGGCTAAGGACCAGGGCGCAGGGAGGAGGGCGTGGTGCCGGTGTCGGGCGGGGTCGTTTGTCGTGGCCAAGAGCGTAGGTGAGCGTGTGGAGTGCGCGGGCGTTGAGAGGGGCCGTGGGCTGAGGGAGAGCGTCCGCGAGGATGTGGGCGTAGACGGGCGTACGGAAGAAGGCGGTTGGGATGCCACGTCCACAACAAACATCCATGTTCAAAATTGAAGCATCGGCGTTAGTGAAACATCGCCCAGAGCAGATCGTTTTTTAAACATCGATGTTTTTAAAACTGCATTACGGAACATTATTGTAAACATAGGGATGGGGGTAATTTGATGGTGTATTTTTAATACAGATTTAACTAACAAAACAGTAAAAAATATCAGGACATTTAACAAAAGTTGTTTTATCTTATTGGATAATTTAAAAATATGGACTTCATTTGTTGACCAAACTTCGATTTTAATTATGTTTTATTTTTGGCCACTTAGATCTGAAGAATGTTCAGTTTATGGATAGTGTCTTAAAATGAATACAGGTTTTTGTTACTCAAAAACCTCTTTCTTAATCAAAAATAAAATATCAGTCACACAAAAACAAAACATGGATGTTGAAAAAATATCGGTTTCACAATATCGATGTTATATCCATCGATGATTTTATATAAGTCCTTGTTTTGAAAATATGGCATTGATGTCGCCTGACTAAAACACGCACATAGGGCGGTCGGGTGAGCCATTGGAAGGACTGGCACGGTTGCGCGTGTGGGTACGCAGACGGGCCGTGAACGGGCCGCGAGAGGAGTGGACGTAGTCGCGGTGGAGGTGTGATCAGCTCTAGAAGCTGGAGCAAGATTTGCTGGTGTGATCGTGGGCATGGGAGGGTGGGGTGGGCAGGTGAAGGGGCAGCGTGAGTGATGAATGGGCGAAGGCGACGGAGTGAATGTGGGTGGGGCCAGGGCCCGGGTCGAAAAGCGACTGTGGGTGTGGGATTGTGGTAGGATGCGGAGGAGAGTCGCGAGTGGGCGGGGTTGGGTCACCGGCGAAGGCGGAGATGTGGTCAGGGTCGGTGTTCAGGCGGATAGTGGGTGCGGGTGAAGACGATAGTAGGTGAGTAGGTGTGGGTGGAGACGGAGAGGCAAGTGGGATAGGGGATATGGACGAAGGCAAAGGCGGGAGGTGGGTGGGTCTGGAACTCGGGTGGGGTACGGGAGTGGGCGTGGCCGAGGGTGTGGGCAAAAAGGCAGAGAGGCGGGGACCAGGGAAGAGGAGTGTGGGCGTAAGTGGGTTGTGAGCGAGGCAAGGGGAGGTTGAGCGCTAGGTGGCGGATGTGGAGAAAGGAAAGGCGGGTATAGCTCTACGTTCTTGCCCCTCTACTTGTCTTTCCTCCTCCTACCACTTCTCCTCTTCTTAATACTTCCCACTTCTGGCTTGTGTTTATATTCTCTTCCCTCTTCTTTCACCTCTTCATTTGTTTCACATTATGTGGGGTTGTGAGGAGGGTGGACGCGGCTAGGGCTCGGCCAGGGATGTGGGCAAAGGAAAAGGCGGGTGGGGAGCGGTTGTGCGGGTGGGCGAGGCTGTGGCGGGGGGGGGAGCGGCGTGGGGTGTGCGGCGGGGGCGCTTGGCGGCGGGCGCGTGCGTGGGCGCCGCCCTAATGGGCGTCCGTGTCCGTCGGACGCTCGCGCAAACACTGGCGGCGGCAGGACGCGGCCAGCAGCCGGCGAAGCGGCCCGCGGCCCGCGCAGCTGCCGGCCCTTCCTCCTCTGCTGCCTGTGGACACAGCGGCGAGGGCAGGCAACGCACGCGTCGCATATGACAAGAGTGCCAGCGACTGCGCCCTCGGCCGTTCTCTATCTACTCTGGAAAATACCAATTACTTCTCCGGGTGTCCAGATAGACTAGTTCTGGAGTTGTCAATTTCGACAGGTGGGATATGTCCAGTCAAGAGAATGCTTTTAGAAAATGACTCTATACAATAAAAGGAAAGATCTTCTGTTAACAGATCTTTCTTGCTGTAAACAAGTGTTTGTTTATTTACATCAAAATGCACTATACCGAATACATTAATTGTTTGATAATTAATAACGACTTAAGTTGAAATAGAGAGTCATATTTTCCTGTTGAGTTCTAGATATTATTTGTTTCGTTTTTCTCACTAGAAATAATACAGTGTCGGAACCGGTCACAAGACCTAAACCTTATAGGGAAGAAGGAAAAGAAGAAATGATACAGGATGTAGATATAGCAATGAGAACATTGGTCGTTTGGAAAGTAACGTCCTCTCACAAGAAATCTGCTTAAAAAAGTATGAAAAATCATGTAATACCTAAAAAGTTTTAAATTTAATGTAATGATACAATTTTGTGATACTCGGTCCAACAAACGTAATAGTAAACTAAATAAAATAGGGTGAATGTCAGGCCGTGTCCGTAAGAGTGAAACTTCCATAAACACACAAACAAACATCATTCAAAACAACAGGGAAAAGTCGTGGATTGTGAAAATGTACTCTTCAGAGATATGTTCTTTAGAAAGAAGAGTCGGTTTGGAGAAATTGCACAGTGTAAAGAAATACCTTTTACTAAAATTACTTTCGTTTCTTATACAATTTCGTTTAATTATTTAATACGAAATGATTTATGTTCCTTCATTTCATTCTTTACAACATGCTAAATATTTTTAGTTCGAATTATGCCATGAGATGCAACGTTTGCCTCTGAGGCTTGTAAACCTCGTAACAGCCTCCTTCTGCCCTTTGTAGGTCCGCAGCTGGCCCTTGGGGAGCGCCTGCGCTGATGGAGCCGCAGGCGAACGAGCGGCGGCCACCCAGGAGCCACCCTTTGCTCTCGCCCGCGCCCCCGACGTCGCCCCGCCCACGACTTGCCCACCTCCGCTTTACAATGGCACATCTTCCAGGATTTATTTATTTATGTTTTATTTATGTATGTATTTATTATTTATTTAACGTAAGGAAAAGTTAAAAACTGTGTGTGAAGTGCTATAGGGAGAAGTGAATTCTGAGCACGTTTTAAAAATTCTGTGATCCCTACGCTAAGCCATACTCCCAGAATTTTAAATACACAAAAAATGAGCGTTTTCTGCAAGGATGGTTAACAAAAGTATTCACTCCAATGTAATAAAATCTATATTCAAGTGTAATTCAGCTGTAAATTTGGTCACTTGTCCTTCGTCAAGGAATAATACTTCCTGCCGCGACACCATAAAGAACGATAATTTGAATAACTATATTTCCTTCTGGATTCTAGAAGACATGCACTGATAATGAAGTTAGATTTATGTCCGGAAGCAAAGCAAGAGGCCAGCTCAGCATTTACACAAAGTATATGGAAAACTGGACGAAAAACTGTCTTAGAGCGCCAGAGGTTTAGTTGAGTGCCTCTGATCGGGAGGTCCCAGGTTCGAATCCCGACGGTGGCAGGATTTTCGACACTAGCTACACGGCTGGGGCGAGTTCTGTTGCTGTCTAGAGAAGTAGAGGAGAAATATTCTAGCGGCCGGCTGCTCTGATCAGTAGTTTTCTGTGATTTCTCCGATCAATAACAGGCGAATGTCGAAGTAGTAACCTAGCAAACGGGCCACGGGCCGCGCACAATCTTTCCTTCCCATTCCTTCTCCTATCCAAAATACACGTTTTTTGTCGAAAATATTGCTTATTTATGCAGTTGTATTACAATTCTTTCTTTCTTACTACGTAAGTATGTAGTTAGGCGAGAAAATAAAATTGGAACATTGTTTTAGAAAGCTTTGAAAGTGTATGAACTTCACGTGGAGTACCTCAAAAATTTAAAATTCTTTTTTCAAATTTTATGAGCTTTCTCTTTTGGCAAATTAATTAGGGAATATCAATTTTGAAGAAAAAATCTGTTTCTCGGTGTGGTATTAATGTTGTTTCCTGACGGCCAGACGTTTTTGAATTAAACTCTTTTTCCGTTATATTGACAAAATAACATATGTGTCTCCTTTTGATGGACATGAAGCAGCAAATTTCTCTTGAAAGGTTTTAGTAACAGTTGGCAATGTTTCAAAAATACTTCTAAAAATCAAGATAATTTATGTACAAGTCTAATCAATATAATCAATTTTGGTTGAGAATCTTTCAATCTCTTCAAAAGTTCCTCAATACAAAAGACTGAGAGCTACTGAGAGACATCTTTATGTGTCGTGTGCGTGCCTCAGTGTGACAGAAAATCGACAAGATTATGTTTAAAATTGTTGCACTCTATGTGCTCGTAATGTAGTAGAAATGAGCAGTAAAAATAGTTATTCGTACACATTAGAATCGTGATACCAAAAATCAGAATGTACGAGTCCGTAATCAAACTTGCATAAATGACCAAATGTACAATCTTTAGAATGATGTAAACATGGTAATGTAATATAAATACTGCAAACAACAAATTTGTAATTTGTTTTGTTTTCAGCATTCTGATGCATACGTTTACAGATTGAATAATTAATTTGTCAATTGAAGATACATTAGTGAATTATTAACCTAAAATGTTTGCAATATAATTACAAGGGATAAATCAGGTGGATCAACGCTGCATCAGCCGGATCAAGAGGATAGGTATTCACATTACTATCATTTATGTGTGCATTTTCGAACCCTGTCCGTGTAAAAAATAGATGAATATAGTTCTTTTTGCCGTTCATTATTACGTAATTTAAGAAAAGATTCTATGTGATGAGCCTTTTTTGAGAAATGATTTTAAATAAACAAATATGCACTATGTAAAGTAGTATATTAAGAGTTGTCATTTCATGCGACGTAATTCGTCATCCCAGACTTTTGTAAATATCTTCAGATGTTTCCAAAGAAAGCATATTGTAAATTTGAAGACATGTGCGCCAAGTAAGGATCATTTCATAATAAAGACATAAATCATATTTTTAAATGAAAATAAATACTTAAAAAGCCTCTCTAAAAATTTAAAAATAATTGTGAGAATATATCAGTTTTCAGAATACTTTCAAAAGCTAGCACAAAAAAATTTGTGCTTTAAAAAGTCTATTTTGTCAACATATCGCAATCACTGTACATCACAAAACACAAAAAAGTTACTACAAAACAGTGATTTCCCAAAACCACACACACGATTTTAATTAAGATACATGCGCACTTGTGTTGCAAAGTAAGAAATATCTAAATAAAGCATCGCATTCGACCAGCACGTGAAACGAAAGCAAACTCGCCTCGCGGGAGATGAGGGGTGGGTGGAGGGAGAGGGAGGGGAGAAACCTGAGCCAGGGGCTGGGCGCTGCTGCGCATGGTCTGCGCGCGTGACCTGCGCTCGGGGACCCGGACGCGAAACACAGCCACACACCGAGCACAGAGGGAGAGGGACAGACAAAAAGACAGAGACAGAAAGAGGGTAAAGGTAACAAGTAGACAGGGTGTGAAACAGACAGGGCGAGAAAGAGACAGAGAACTGGAAGAGAGACTTGGAACTTCATTATCTGCGCACGTCTTCTAGAATTCATGGGGAAATATAGTTATTCAAATTGGTGTTTCCATGTTGTTGCGGCAGGAAGTATAATTCCTTGTCGAAGGACATCATAGATAAGAGCCCAAAATTTATTGCTTATTTATCTCTGAAAATAGATTTATGAGAGCTTTTCTTATTTTCAAAATTTATATAGTATATGACTTAGTGTAGGGATCACAGAATTTTGAAAATGTGCACAGAATTCACTTCCACTCCCCATAGCACGTCATATCCAGTTTCAACTGTTTTTTTGACGTAAAATAAATAAATAAAAATAAAGAGAGAAAGAGACAGAAAAACACAAAGAAAAAGATACTAAAGAAAAAGAGAGAGATCGAGACAGTGACAAAGGACCGAGAGAGAGAGTGAGAGAGAGAGTGTTTAATGAGTAAGGAAGAAAGCTAGAAGAAGAGAGAGAGAGAGAGAGAGAGTTTAATGAGTAAGGAAGAAAGCTAGGAGAGAAATACGAGGAAACTAGATAAAGGCAATGAAAGAAGGCTCAGAGGGCGTTGAGCGAGATGCAAGGGTCGTATGTGTATGTATGTGTGAGTGTTGGGGGGGATGAGAGTGACAGAGTTTCCCGCGTGAGGGAGCATGACTCAAAAGCGAAAAGAGATACAATTTGCAGTGTTCTGATTTTGATGATTGCTTAAATATTTGTCAATTACACGACTCAGATAACAAATGTTTGTCGAAAAAATTGGCATTTGTCTTTATTAATTTTAAGTTACGTTAGATATTACATTGAATATGTTTTTAAACTGTCGAGAAAATTTCGTAACCTGAACCTTGTGTAATAATTTATAAATTAATATTCAATAGAAACATTAGGACATATTTAGATCTAGTATTTCATGAATTTCTAGATTCCAATCAAAGAGAAAAAGCAATACACGTGAAAAGGAAATTCAATGTAGGAAATCCAAGTGAGTAGTTGTGGGAAATAAATAAATGGAAATTTGGAAAAATTATACAAAAAATAGGAAATGTACTTTATGATGTAGAAATATACGCGGCGGTACATGGAGAAGACTGAAAATCATTAGATTTTCAGAACAGAATCACAGGGCATTTATATGTTTACTTCAATGTGTTTAAATGATGAGATGGATAGAGGATGCTATATTGTTTAGCAGTTACTGTGATACCATGTTATAATGTATTTTATTCAAATACGTAAATAATCAGTTCATTTAGTGAAGTCAATTCATTTGTTGTAAATTATATAAAGTTACAAAGAGCAGGCATTGCATGAAAAATTAGGCGGGAAGTGATGGACATGGAACTTTACAGAGAAAAAAGGTAAAGCTGGAGAGGTTGATTTGATTTGATTTGATTTTTCGTGTTTTCGGCGCGCCAACTGCTTTGGTCATTAGTCCGTTAGTGTAGTGCATGTTTTTTCGCGGGAGATAGCGTTGATCTCCCCGCTGGATGGCGAGATCCGGTGTCGACCTACTGTCGCCTGGTGGGGTTTCCTCCTAACCCGGACTCTCCACCAGCGGGCACCGCCTCAGCCGGGCCAAGCTCTAAGCTCCCGACCGATCTCCCGGAATATGTGTTAGTGTACTGCATGTTAGTGTAAGTGTGTGTGTAAGGGGGGAAGATGATAGGTCAAGGAAGAGGAAGGACAGATCGCGCGCGGTCCGTGGCCCGTTTGGTAGGGTACTGCTCCGGCATTCGCCTGGTGTTGATCGGAGAAACGTCGGAAAACTACCGATCAGAGCAGCCGGCCGCTAGTATTCTCCTCCAGGCAGCGACTGAATTCGACCTAGCTGAAAAGCTAGTGTCGAAAATCCTGCCACTCAGGACTCGAACCTAGGACCTCCCGGTCAGTGGAGAGAGGGTTGTGAGGAAATGCGAGAATGCGAGGATGATGAGAAACTGAGTTTTTATTTTGGTTTAAAATATTTTTTATTTTTAATACTTGGATTGCATTAATGCATGTACGTATAAGGGGAGAGGAGATTACAAGAATAAGGGAGGAAATTCACGCGTAGTCCGCCTGCTTGATAGGGTACTGCTCCGGCATTTGCCTGGCGTTGGTCGAAGACACCACGAAAACTAACGATCACAGCAGTCAGCCGGTAGAATTCTCCTCCAGACGGCGTCTGAATTCGATCTAGCAATCTAACTAATATCGAAAATCAGCTATCTTTGTGACTCGCACTCTAGGACCTCTCGACCAGAGACACTGCTCTAACAACTTTTGTTGCTCGAGGTATCTCAGACGGTATCTCGTATGGATTGTTGGGTTGGAGGTGCAGTTGGTTGAAAGGATGAGTGATAGCTGGCTCTTAAAGGAGTGGAGGCGTGGAGGTGACTGCGTGTACGACGCGAAGGGACAGGCGCCGTTTGTTGCTCTGAGGATCTACGACGACGAAGACACGTGTGCGGGGAGCGGGGTGCGGGGAGCGGCGCGGGGAGGACGATGTGCAGGAAGGGTCGGATTGGATGGGGAGAGTCAAACTGGCTGAGGGGTCGGAGCGCTGATCTCACAATCGCTGACAACTTGTCCGTCTGCTCACCAACCAATTTGTCTGTCAGGCCGTCTCTTTTTCTGCATCCTAATTAAGTGTTTAGGTTTTCATGCGTTAAAGACACCCGTTTTTTCATTCATGCGAGGCCATCATTCAGTTGACTGGGCTCTGCAGATTCCAGACATGTAGATTCCATTGAAGAGCTCTGAGTATTTGCTGGTCACGTAGTTAAAATGTATTTTATACAATTTATATATATGAACATTACACTTTTAAAGGTAAATTAACGCCTGCCTCCTCTGCTTGATTTATAAAACTTTAGGTCCCGGAACGCATTTCAAATTATTTATTAATGTAACAGAAATAATTTTATATTTAAAGTATAATGTAATAATTATTCCTGAGGCACTCGTGACAAAAAGCTAAGTTCGTAAAATGTTTTTATTCACCGATGTAGTACACAAAGAGTAAACCTCGGACAAGCTCAGTCAATAGAATAGCTAGGAGATGTACCAGGAATGCGCCAGATCACCAGTGTCCAGAAGGAGGGCCGTTGTACCGTGTCGTCGTCGTCACTTAAAATCCCAAACCATTTTCGCACTAATTGCTCGCTCTTCACCGGGACAGCTCGAACTGCCCGTCGCTCCCGTCACGGTTTTATACCCCTCCGAGCTAAAGGTCCGGCGACTAGCCCGGCCGTAGGCGCGGTGGCGCGCCAGGGCGCGCCGACTGTAGCGTGACGGCTGTCCGGCTCCGACTGTGTCGACCTCTCGGGCACCGTCCGCTTTTTCCGGGGCGCCGCCGTCTCGCCGCTGCGCCCTTCTCGTAGGCCTTTTAAGGGCACGCGGGCGACCGCAACCGAACATCAAAACCATGTGAGTGCTCATTACGCGTAGCGATTAAACTCTCCTTTCACGGCGAATAGAAAAGACATATGTTTCAACAAATAAGAAACTTTCATTTACTTTCTTGCGTTCAATCTTAGAAAATGTTTTGATGTTTAATTTGTTGCTTTGATTAATATCATTGTGTATTATGTATCATAACATATATATCATAACATTATAAATCACAACATATATTATATCTAATATTATTAAAAAGAGTATTTTACAATGCTTTTAAAAATATTTTAAATTTAATTAATTCATATTATATTTACTAAAATACTGAATCTTCATATTACTGTTATAAAAAATAGTTTATAATTAAATAGTTGGGAAGGGATTCTGAAACTCAACAAAGTGTGCGCAGATCATTTTCTCCCCCCCATACGTCACATACAGTTCTGGACTAAATAAATAAATAAAATGCAAATTACTTCTTATTCTGTTTCTTTTAAAATTTTCTGACCATACAATTTCATAGGTTGAGCAGTTTATATCAAAATATGTTTCATTTATTATATGGCATAACGTTTTAAAAGAATATTTGTGATCATTTGTGCTCCAAAGTACTGCCTATTATATTATTTACGTAACTAATACAGGAAGTGGCTTTGGCGCACCAGTAAAATGTTGATGCACAAGGCGGCGATAAGAGCCGAGACCACAATTTGAAATGAGAATACCAAAAACACTTTCGTACGAGGTGCGTAAATTATTTTTAATTGTTATTTCTAGAGTGCTGTAAAGCGAAGAAAGGAATTGGTAACACCTCAACCAAACTATATCAAAAAATTGGTCAAAAAATCCTTATCTAAGGTACTTGTGAACTATACCTGGGCAAAAGAGTCAGAATTAAGGTCTAACTAGTGAGAACCCACCAACATTTGATGGTGAGATCTGAGATAAATGTAAAATACTGTGCCCAGACTAATGTTCACAATATGTTGCGTTGTTTGGATGTTCAGGGTATAACAAAGATATTCTGTGATGTGGAGTTTCCAAAATTTTTAACATGTTTCCCCCTTGACCAGGTGGCAATGCAATATCGGCATCAAATGACACAAAAGAAAGAGTACTATTATACTGAAGAATATTATTTCTAAAGTTTTTTGATGTGTCATCATCTATAAACAACTTTGATTTCTTCTGGCATATTGTTCGAAGGTAAACTTATTTTCCCATTTAAGCAACACAGAGTAAATCCGTTTGCAGAATTTCTCTCACATGGGAAGTACAAAGCAGAACAAAACTAACATTTCATAGACAACGACCCAACAGAGAACGAAATGACCTCACTAACATGACTTCTACGCTGACTTTCTCTTTCCCTGCGTCCAGTTAATGTACGTTTGCGTTTTTTGGGGCGCGTGGGCAACGATTCGGAATTCGACATAACCTGTGAACAACTTCACTACTTCAGTACAATCGAGCAAAACCCACTGTCCGAATGTTCTCTACAAAATACAGCACAAAAGCATATACACGCAAACTGTCAACACCACAATGCAATTATTACACTGAAACAAAACCTTGACAATTGTAAACAAATCTCAACAATCAAAACAAACCATCAAGCAGCGCCACCATGAAACAGCTTTGGAAGAAAACAATTGACTATTGATTAGCGTACTATTAAAGAATGATTTAATTAATTAATTTACACCGTAAATGTTGGTGAATCAACACTAACAGTATCTGATAACACATCTAGAGATCACATTCTTTCATTTAAAGGAAAAAATACTACAATCTGTTCAGTAGAAGCTCTAAACGAAGCCATGGCAGAATACCTTATTTTTTTAAATATAGTATCGACGATAGAGCTGTTCCGAAGGTGGTGAAAATTAGTGCAATTGACGAGGATATACTGTAATTTTATTACCCCCAAAACGGAATGGATGGCTGCTTGGCTGATTGGAAGGATGAATCCCGAATAACTCTGTCAGAATAGAAGCTTTTATGCTGGAAGTTGGTAATTTGTCAGAGATAACATTTAGTTGTGCAAATCCGGAGATCATAGCGATTTTTGTAGGTCCTTTCGTGAAGCTCCTGTGTCACATGAAACTTTTCTGGAAAATGACTGATTTTTTCTTTAATTTTTTCTCAAACAGAAGAAAGTGATGTTTGAAGAATGACATTCTTCCGATTATCATTAAAACCTGTGAAATTTTGAAAATGCCAGAAATTTTTATATTCAAAACATTTAAGTGTTTAGAAATTTAAGCATTGTACTCTGTAAAATTTCGTGTTTTTTTTTTGTTCAAGTGAAAGATAGTGTGCCCCAGATGTGTTGTCGCTTGCTAACATTAATGTGTTTTGTAGTAAAAACACTAGATTTTAATAAAATGCTGAAATTTAAACGCTTATCTGCCGTCATTTGTTCATTCGTACTTTGGTCAAAACCTTTAAAAAGTCTTGATCTAGCGCGATCAAGCACATGTGAGTGAGAGAATATAGTCAATCGAAAATAGTTTTAAGCTCGTAGAATGAATTTTCGTAAGAGTAAAGATTTGTGATTCTGAAATAAAAACAGACTGCCGTCGCGAACCGCAAAGCAACACATTCTAATCAGTAAACAGTAAAGACAAAACAGTTTCGTACATGACTGTTGAAAAAAATTTTTTTTTCATCTCAATTTTTACTTTCTAGTCTTACTCGTAATAAGAGAAAGTAAATATTTACATGAAAAATAATCATTTTCTTTCAACAGAAAACCGCCTAATGCTGGTCCTTGGTAAAAAAAGTGGATAATTTTTTTCTTATACGTAGTAAATTACTTCCTTTAACACGCTATGTAGACATAATTCATTCTCAGGTTTTGTGGGTTCCTGATACTTAAAAAGCGATTGACGGCAAAAATCTGTCAATCCGTCTGTCTCTGGTAAACGCTAACGCGAAAACCGTTCAGCCGATTTGATTTCAAAATTGACATTCCGTGATAGATTTAAAGGAAGTCTAGACCTCCTAAGTTTCGAAGGGATATTTTGGTTTTGGAGGGAACTTTACATGAAGCCTCCACAATATTTTTGAAAATTTCTCAAAATGAGTCCCAATTTCTTATTTGTTATTAAACTGTCGTGACGTAGCTAGAAGGACGCTTAAAAGAATGGCACAGTTCTGATTTTCGTAGAATTCTTTTTTTTCAAAAATTGCAAAAGAACAAAAATTTTTCGGCGTCTGCCTACAACTACAATATTGAAGATCGAGATTTTTCCTACAAGGAATCTATTCTTAAAATTCAGGTTATAAAATAAGATCATGTACAATGTTTTGAAAATATGAGCAGATTTGCGAAAATTTACGTGAAAAAAAACAATTTTTAAATAATTATTTTCATAAAAACTGCTTTAATATTTTATTTAATTTTCTCTTAATATGTATCAAAGGAATAAAAACGTGGTGCCCATCACATTTCCGGCGAACTCTCTCAGTTTTAGAACTTTGCAAAAGTTAGAAATAATGCGAGGAAGTGTGTGCTCTTGTACCACCACTAGATTACTCGCTTCAAATGTCAACATTTTCCAGCTTTCCTCATTTACAGGACGCTCGTCAAACTGAATGGTTCTGAGAACACGTGAAGCAACGCAGTGAAGTTGTGTGCCTCGCCTTAGTGTGGTTGGCCTGCGCCGTGCGGAGGTGGCGCGACCTGCGGCGTCGAATCATTAAGCGAAGTGTCAGCCGCACGCCGGCCGGCCGCTGCCCCCCCCCCCTCCCCCGCCTCCGCCTCCGCCTCCGCCCCGCCCCGCCTCCGCCCCGCTGTTCGTGCACCGCGGCTTCTGCTTCGTCCAGGCCTGTCTCCAGCCAAACACCGCTCAGAGATCACACTGGCGATGGGCCTTCCAGGAATTCTCTGCCGGCTGAATCGCTGAGCGCGCGGGTCCAAAAGCTCTGATAAGATGTGCCGGCTGAGTGGCTCAGCGCGTCATCGGATGTCCTGCAATACCTCTGCCGGAAGGACTAGGTTCCAGTCACGACGATGGCAGGGATCTTGAAACTAGTGAAATAAGATTTGACGGAAGAGAATAGTAGCGGCCGTCTACTTTGATGGATAGTTCTCCGCGCTTTCTCCGATCAATATCAGACGAATATCGGGGCAGTGCCCTAACAAAGGTGTCACGGAATGCGCGATCTTTTCTTCCTCTTCCTTGTCCTATCCTCATCCCCTTACTTACACACGCACACACAAGCATATACATACGTTACATACTACACATGTCAGGAGGTCAGTCGGAGCTTAGAGGTTGTCCCTTGTGGTCGAGTCGACATGTAGATCGGCGTCAGATCTCATCGTCCAGCGGGGGAAGAATATCGCCTTATCCCTTGACAAAACATGCACTACACTTATGGTACTAATGACCAAGTCAGCTGACGCTCTCTAAGAAACGAAAAAAACAATCTGCCTGATGGGTCGTGAAATCTCCTTCGTGAGACACAGTTCCCCCTTTGTTTGTGGACCTTCTTTGTTTGGTGGATTGATTGCTTTTCCCGGACGACTCAACTACTATGGCCTTTAGTCCTGTTAATGTTCTTCATGTTAGATGTAGGGAGATGGCGGTATTCGCTTCCTTCGTCGTTTTGCCTTTTTCTTTCTTGCAAATCTAACAGTTGCTTCTTAAGAAAATTGCTGAAAATCTTGACGTTAAAACATTTTACATTCATAAGATTGGAGGAATCGTACAGATACAATGAAGGAAGTGTATATGACTATAAATTTAAGTTAATTTTCAAATAGCCAAATCAAAGTCTTTCAATATTAAATTGAATTCGTCATTAACCGCGTTCCGCTTATAATTGTCGTTGATGACCTGAAAATTTACTATTTCAATGTACTATTTTCAAAATGATTTTTTCAAACTCGTTGCGGGCATAGACTATTTCACATTCCACAGAACCATCCCGATCTGTTTGCGTCGCCATTCTAGTATTTCCCCTGCCCCACGCTCTCTCAACTGCCATCGCCGTCCTCCCTGCCGTCGCCGCGGACTCCCCACGGCGTGGTGAGCGCCGGAAAGCGCGAATTCAGCCACTCGCAAGCAATTTCCGGAGGACGCCGCCAGTGACCCGCCAGTGACAGGCCGGGGGCGAGGCGGGGGCGAGGCGGGGCAGGGGGCAGGCGGGCAGGCGGGGGCGAGGCGGGGCGAGGCGGGGGCGAGGCGGGGCGAGGCGGGCGAGGCGGGGCGAGGCGGGGCGAGGCGGGGCGAGGGGGCGAGGCGGGGCGAGGCGGGGCGAGGCGGGCGAGGGGGGCGAGGCGGGGCGAGGCGGGCGAGGCGGGGCGAGGCGGGGGCGAGGCGGGGGCGAGGCGGGGGCGACTGAGAAGAGGAGCGGGGATCGAAGTAGAAGGGGGCGGAGCGGGTGAGAGGACGGGGACAGGGGCGGGAGATTTCGGGCGTGAGGACGTTGTGGGGTGAGACGCCGTCGGGAAGGGGGGGACATGGCTGAGCGGGGAGGAGAGGAGCAGGTCGGACGGAGAGGAGAACGAGGGGGAGGGAGAGGGGAGGGATAGTGGACGAGGGGTGGTGTGGTTGGAATTAGAGGAGGGGGGAGAAGAATCGCTGGGAGGGAACGCATTGCTTCTTTCTGGATCGCCTCTGCCCCAAGCCCTGGGCGAAGCACGAGCACCGTCGTCAATACTACTGTCAACCCTGTCGACCTTGTTGCCGGCGATCTCGCAGCCGTCAACCTCTCCGTCAGCGTCGCTGACGCCATCGGTCCCATTCTTAACCCTCATTGATGGTCTCAAGGTATTACAAAGACCCGAACCCACATTTATAGTGTCTCATTGACTATGCTTACATGCAAAATTATCATCTTATTTATGGCAGTGTTAGGACCTCTTTTTGGAATATGGCTTTCAATATTTCCTTACTAATTATAATCATGAGCGCAGTTGTATTTTTTGGTACACCCGTATTTGTTAGTGTGGCAGGGCCTGAGGGACGACCTATCGGTTATTAGACAGACCGTGCACTTTCCACCTCTGAAAGCCGGCGCTCAAATCCGCGGCGATTCATGTGGAATGTGTTGGGTAAAATGGGTAAATGGGGTTTTCTCGATTCTATTTCCCCTTATATTAATTCTGGGAAGACTTAATTCCACCCGGTTCCTGACTTTCTCGGAGTCACCCACGTAGTTAGTGGAAATTTGTAGCAGTGAGTAGGCGGTGCTAACCCCTGGTTGAGGAGTCGGTTGTGGGCTCTTCGCTTCGTCGTTGCAGTGCTCGATACGCATGGGCTCTTAAGTAAGGCTTTTTCTCAGAGCACTGTAACTGGCGCGTAATTCTTCTCCGATGCTAGTTTGGGAAACTAGTAGCCCTGTGATGGCATGATGGACCCATCCAGGCTTAATTGAGAAGACTTCACTGAAGAGGTCTGCATGCTGGCTTACAGCCTGCCGGAGCATTGCGGGTATGGATTAGAGCCTAAATGGCCAAGGAATCGCTCCTGGTATGAAACTAAAGCGTTCTTGGTAGGCTCTGCCGACCATGAGCGCATTAATACCATTTTAATCATCATTAATATCATATCCTAATCACCCGATGTCCATCCATTAAAGCGTTACATCGTAGGTATGGCGAAGAGCTCTAGGCAATGAAGATCTACCAAAGGTTTTTATTAAGAGTTGGAAGCCATATAGTCGAGCGTCATCTATACACAGCATCGCTTTGTCCGAGCTCCACGTTAGCGAATAGTTTTAGAATGAGCCTGGACGCCCCTCCAGTATATTACAACGGCCAAGGCAAGGGCATCTACTTGATCAGAGACTGGACTCCGATGTAACCACATTTGTTGGGAGATCAATTCGAGCTTACTTTGGCTGAGGTGGTACTCGGGCGGGGAAATATCTGGACGGGGAAACCCTGCGAGCCTTCTTTAGGGTCGACACCGGAACTCATGTTCCAGTGTGTGGGGGGAAGGAATTCTTACCTTCCGACTACAAGATGCACTACTACTGCACTGCATGAAACTGTAACACACTCACTTTCTAGCAGTGAGCCTGAAGAGTAGATTTCACAGACCGGAACTCGAAGTAAGCATTAGATCCAATGCAACTAATGTGAACACACTTTGCTGTGCCCTTCCTGTCTAGAATAACATTCCAATGAATGTCGTTGACACCGGAAACGAAAGCGTTTAGCTTATTTCTTTGTGGTCCCAGTCTGAAGAGCATCAACCGCCTCGTGATGGAGATAAGTCCTTTCGCGGCCAGTGGAGCGACCCATGACTCAGCGCAGCCCGCTTGCCACCTGTGGGACCCTCCGTGATGCAGCGCATCTACGTGGAATTCGTACATGCGCAATGGGACCGCGGCGGTTCTTCTTAAGGAGATTTACCCTTCATTTTCTTTCAAATGATTTCAAAGTCTCCATTCCAACCATTCTTTACTTCATCTGACACTGGCATTCAGTCGTTTTGGTCACATATCTGTAAAGTTCCTCTACAGTCGGAATTCCTGAACTGAGATGCAAGTGGAACGGAGGAAAATTGCATAAAATGTTTTGTTGATGTTATTGCATAGAACACCCTGTTTTAACATTCGAAATTACCACATTCGTAAAATATGTTATCTTTTATTTCAGTTTTTGCTATTGTCTAAATTCAATCTCTCACTAATTAATATATTATTTCGAACAAATATTGAATATGAAATAATGAAAATGTATTCTTTTTTGGTTTTATTTTTCTTCTTTGGTCATTAATCAGTCGAATTTATGATAATTGTATATGCAATTTAATGCTTAAATGCTCCAGAGAAACACGTCATTATACAAAACACGCTGGAGTGCGTTGACACTAAACGTCATTTGCTAGCTGATTGCTTACCAAAACAGCATTTAACGTAAACCTACGACACTAATATCTTCAATCTTTGCAACCGTACACCCAATGCATCCTAAATTAGTATCGTGAAAAGGAAAGAAGCTATTACTAGATCACGTATGTATTGCGGATTGGGGTGCTATTGTTGCTCCACGCATGTTGCAATCGGAACTAAATTTAGCCTAGCTCGCGACGTGACCACAATAAGCATAACGAAGTTGCGAAACAAACGAGCTCACTACGAATAGGCAACGGGCATGATTGCTCTATTACATGGTAATTCCCTACTGACCGTTACGTAAGTTCGGCATGCAAGGATTGTATTGCGCGAATAAATAAAGGTTGTACACTTGGTTTCCAGATTTCTATATCCCAGTGCTCATGCACTCTCTACAGCGCGCTCATGGTGTTTCATCTTCCCCAGTGAGTGTGTTCGCAATTATGTCAATACCCAAGAGAAAAGCGAGTCTATACCGCAGGTCAAGACACCGCAGGTCCCTGGATGGGTGATCGACTGGGAACCCCGGATACTAATTTAATACTATAATTAATAATACCATATCACTCCATCGTGCCACCTGCACTTCCTCCCATCACGCCACCCCGTCACCCTTCCATCACCCCATCGCTAATTATTTCATCGTGCCCCGCCACCATACCTTCGCACCGCCTCTGCCACACCAATCCATCGCGCCAGTCCCACACCATTCCATCGTGCCACCCCCACCTCCTCCCCTCGCGCCACCCCGTCACCGTTCCATCGCCCCAATCGCTATATTATTCCATCGCGCCTCTGCCACCATACCTTCGCACCGCCCTTGCCACACCAATCCATCGCGCCAGCCCCACACCATTCCATCGCGCCACTCCTACCTCCTCCCATCGCGCCACCCCGTCACCGTTCCATCACCCCAATCGCTATATTATTCCATCGTGCCTCCGCCACCATACCTTCGCACCGCCCTTGCCACACCAATCCATCGCGCCAGCCCACCCATTCCATCGTGCCACCCCACCTCCTCCCATCGCGCCACCCCGTCACCGTTCCATCACCCCAATCGCTATATTATTCCATCGTGCCTCCGCCACCATACCTTCGCACCGCCCCTGCCACACCATCCATCGCGCTACAGCCCACACCATTCCATCGCGCCACTCCTACCTCCTCCCATCGCGCCACCCCGTCACCGTTCCATCACCCCAATCGCTTATATTCTTCCATCGTGCCTCCGCCACCATACCTTCGCACCGCCCTGCCACACCATTCCATCGCGCCACAACCACACCATTCCATCGTGCCACCCCACTCCTCCCATCGCGCCACCCCGTCACCGTTCCATCACCCCAATCGCTATATTATTCCATCGTGCCTCCGCCACCATACCTTCGCACCGCCCTGCCACCACCATCCATCGCGCCAGCCCCACACCATTCCATCGTGCCACCCCACCTCCTCCCATCGCGCCGCCCCGTCACCGTTCCATCACCCCAATCGCTATATTATTCCATCGTGCCTCCGCCACCATACCTTCGCACCGCCCTGCACACCATTCCATCGCGCCACAGCCACGCCATTCCATCGTGCCACCCCCACCTCCTCCCATCGCGCCACCCCGTCACCGCTCCATCACCCCAATCGCTATATTTCCATCGCGCCTCCGCCACCATACCTTCGCACCGCCCCTGCCACACCATTCCATCGCGCCACAGCCACGCCATTCCATCGTGCCACCCCCACCTCCTCCCATCGCGCCACCCCGTCACCGCTCCATCACCCCAATCGCTATATTCCATCGCTATTCCATCGCGCCTCCGCCACCATACCTTCGCACCGCCCCTGCCAACCATTCCATCCGCCCACCACGATTGTCCCCCCCTTGCCACCATATTCCACCGCCCCGCCACACCATTCCATCGCGATTGCCGCCGGCGGCGGCGGCGTCAGCGTCTGCTGGGCTGCGCCGGCGTCCGCGCGATGATTTCCTCTGAGATTCGCAGCCGGCGGCGCCGCAGCGGCTCAGCGCGGCGCGGCTCGGCGTTCGGCGCCACCGCGCGCCCGACCCTTCGATTCGTCAGCGGCCTCTCAAAGGCCCGCCCGGCTGCTCGGAGACACGCTGCTCCTCCCGTCTTTTAACATTTCCGCTTTGTCGGCCGACGTCGCTTTCACGGCGACGAAATCTTTAATACACTAACGCTGATGGGAACTGTGATGGGCGTCATACTTGTTATTGAGTGTAGTCGCGAAAGGAGGTTTTCGCCTTTGTGACCTCTGTTGCCTTGACTAGCAACCAATGATGGATCGCTATCCACAGCACGAAGCTTGGCAGGAAGGGATATAGCGTCAACAAACTATAGATATGAAAAATTATATTAATTTATTAAAGTTTAGGACCCGGGCGGAGAAATCAGACTACACGCCTTCCGCAGTCGCTGCCCGGAGTCGACCCCAGGCAGTTGCATGAGGATTTTGTGGTGGACAAAGTGGGTTCGCGACGGGAATACTCGCGGTTCACCTGCCAATGTGCGTACATGTAGATAGCTCCGACAATCACTGCGTAACCTAACCTATCGTTAACCGCCATTTCACTAGAATCCAGCGAATCCAGAGGATAATCGAGGAACCAGCGGCGGGCTGCCTCAGCGGGTGATCTATAGGTAGAGTGCCGGCCTGGCGAACTAGAAAGAAGGGAAATTATGAAGGAGTGGGGGAAGCCCCATCGTAAGGCCCTAGATACAGATGGTAGAAAATGGATTTAATGCCAGGCGGGGCGAAGGGTACAGTATGAAGGCGGCTCTTGAGGGGAAAAACGTTTTTTAGTGTAAGTAATATTCCCGTCAGCATTAAACAACTTGAGGGCTCTCCTTTAAAAAGTCGTGGTTCTTTTAGTAACTCACGGTAAAAGTTCTGTGAATATCGCAAGTCTTGTCATTGTAGGTCGGAGAAGAACCAGATCGAATGTATCTAAGAAAAGAAAAATCATTACAGTGTTTGAAAAACGGTAAATGACGTCGAAAGGTGAATGATTATCAATGATATGATGATTCGAGCTCATAAACGAGTGATATGATTCGAGTATTACAAGCCAACCTCGTCAGAGATTCATGGTGAAAGCACCTCTGCCTTATGCAGGAGTCGAATCCGCAGCTTTTGTCTCTTCCCTCTTGAATGATGAACCACAGCCCCGCGCAACCGTTGCCAGCAGTACGCAAATTAGGACGCTGAAAATTAAACCGAAGTGAATGACTACATGCATTACGCTTTAACCCCGTATTATCTCAGTATTCGTCAGGAGAACCAGAAATAATCACTATCAGGCTAACAGACCTCCAAACGAGACTTTTGTTGAGAATCAATTCGTTCTAATTAGTAGGAGCTGTATTGCAGCTCATTGCGCTGCTGGTTGACCGACATATTCAAGCATCAAATAAAACCCACTTTAAATCATCCCGTAGCAGGCATTTCATTAATTTTTCTAGTTCCGTGAGTATGTATGTGACCTTCCCACTCGCACCACGCGCCCAACGAATCAAAAACGGATCGCATGGCTGATTTTTGAACTCATCTGCGCGTATCGTGACAACAATTATCCCACCTGACCGGACACAATGTCGGAGTTCCGTGAAGCCGTGTACGATGAGGCTCGTATAACATCCAACTCCACGTGCCTCTTTGTGCACGTGAGTGGCTTTGGAGCCCGGGTGTAACGCGGCATCCACACTGTCGGAGAGCGTTAGGTGCGATCTCGCATAATACGGAATTGTTTAATCGCTGGAGCCCCTTCCGTCCCCCTCCGGCATGTAGCCACCCGCCGCACCACATGACGGAAAGTGGTCGAGGGAAGATGAAAATAAAACCATATTAAATCGTGCACCACGCGTCGCTAACTGCGCCCGTAAAACCCTGCGTAAAATCTTCCGGCGGCGTAAAATCCGATGTGTGCTTAAGAGCACCGCGAGAGCGGGAGAGGCTGTGCGGGGCGAGAGGGACATGCCAGGCAGGCAGCAAGTGACGGCTGGGCTGCCCCGGCGGCTTTGTGATTCTGAGCAGGTTTGGCCATCCCCGCAACTGTGCTTTTACAGGCTGGGCTTAATAGTTTAATGTTCTCTGTTGATGTTTTAAGCACGCAATGTATTTTCAGCTTCAGTGAAATATTATGTTCATTCTGTTTAAGGGTGGAGTCAGGGCATTTTTGGTGTTTGAGACATTAATAGATTTTTTTATCTTGTAAATATTCAGGAAAAAGTTCTTCTGATGAATTGAATCCTCAACCTATGCTTATAAAATAACTGCTGGAAAGGAACAATTTTTGTAACTAACTAGCGACCTTAGGCAGCAAAAACGCTGATGAACAAAAGCACACAAGTTATTTTTCCAACAAGTAGAACGCATAATGCTCAACAACAACAAGAAATAAGATACTCTCGTATAACAGTGAATTAAAAAGTTACCAGAAACAGTCTTCACACATGCAATAGCATCGTGTATACACAGTATCAGTGATTCATTACATACCAATTATGTAAAATACATTGTTCCATAACGGAAATAATGGATAATAAATATTTAATAACTAGCGGACTCTTTCATAGAGCCTTGCTGTCGCATCGTCTGCAGAATTCAGTCGGTACGCGCCTCATGAAAATAGGCGAAATAACAAAATAAAATATTTTCATTTTGAGTCATAATCGGATCTGTTTCGCTGTATTTTTCTGAATTCCTGAGTGTATAACTAAACCATACATATATCTCAAAAAGCCGGGGACCTCATAGTTTTCTTTCAATTTCTGCGCGCATTCTAAATTAGTAATAAAAATTATATTAATTCAATATAAGTGTCATGATTTCTAGAATATTTCCTCTTCTATAGGTACTTCATTGCAATATAAACTTGCAAGATCTGGGATAAAAATCGAAATAAAGGATTTTATAGTGCAGATTCTCAGTTTGTTTTAACTCCAATTCCACAGTTTTCCTTATGTGTCAATTTTTAAAAATATCTTTTAACTTTCCAGGTAAAATATTAATAACAGTAATAAAATGTTTACAAAGCTAAATTAGATCATAAACATAAAGGTGATTGAATCATTAATTTCTGGTTACATTGTTTTTCAATTACGTCAGATTTGCATTCCTCGTTTTTATTAACGAAATGTTGCAGAAAAATACGGGAAATGAATATACGAAAGTAATAGTAATTTGAAACACCTGGAAGGCCAGAGTAGATGGGAAAGAGTAAGATTCAAAAATAAGTTCAAATATACGAGATTTCGAAGCGATTCAATCGATTCCAAAGATTTTTAGTCTAATCATGTTATTTTCGAGGATTCGAAAGTCCAATTTCTAATTATAAGAAAACGCCAACCAGAACTTAAATCCAACAAACATTTAATTGCTCATGAGGAAAGTTAACCATTTCCGCCCAAACTCATTTTCGCCAGCAAACCCAGCGGCGCATTACAGTAATGAGATCGTGAACAAAGCCCACCCCATCACGCAAGAGAAAACACCGAAGCCCGCTCCCCGCTCCTCAGCATCTCGCAGGCAGCGCTGCATATCCACAAAGGCGGCGGCGGCGGCGGCGGCGACTGCCACCCGGTGTGTCGCAGCGCTCGGCGCCAGGGGCGGCCACGGGTCGCCCTTGCGGAAAACGCGAAACCGCGAGTGTCATCGCAGACTGGGCCCTGAACAGCACAGCAAAGTCTGGGCTGAAGGCTAAATAAAGGGACGCTGCGCAAATAGGCTTCGGCTAACATTTACTATACACAGCCGCTCGTAGGGCCCGCGGCCCGCATGCACCGCGAGAGCGCGCGCGCACGCCCTGCCCGGCGCCGCCCCCTCCCCGCCACGCCCCCCCGCCACGCCCCCCGCCACGCCCCCGCCACGCCGCCTCCACTCCAGAATCAATACGCGGAGGGCGTGGTGGGGTAGGGCGGGGCGGGGTGGGGTGGGGTGGGGCAGGTTACGGCACATGAGAGGAGAGACGAGTAGACGGAGGGGTGGGGCGTAAATTGGATCCAAATAAACTCTGATCAAAGGTCTGATAGACGGTAAGAAGAGAACGTAGAACGATAAACTGTTCAGATCGTCGGAGTAAATAGCAACAATCTGAATGGCAATAAGAGGATAGGGAGGATTTATTTTCTCGGCCTAGAGTGGGTGGCGCTGATTCAGGAGACGAACTAATTCTCTATATTCACAAGACATTTCTTCACACATAGTACGGTACCACTTAGTATTTCACATTTTATTTAGAAAGATTTTATTTTAGAAACGTCTGAACTTTCGTATTTTTCGATAATTTTAGTTATATATCATATATTAGACAGCATAAAATAAAAATATGCTCTGCAAATAAGTGAAATGAAATAGGTGTTTACTCACATGCAGAAAAATTCCCCAGTGCGTCAAACAATTTCCGGGAACGTACCTGAAACAAAACAAATACATATGTATTTTGGATGTGTTATTTAGTATCTCAACACAAATATATGTTTGAGTCTGTATCAAATGACAGTTTATAAAGTACCTGTAAGTTGCAATGTCTGAACACGCCGATCTATTACTTCAAAAGAGCTCATACCAAACTTACATTATTCAGTTACTTATATAAATTCAAAGTTTTATGTTACAGAATGTAAATGTTTCCATACCTCTCTGTCACCGAGCATACTCGGGCCTCATACATAAGGCAAACACCGCCTATCATACACACATTCATTACGTTATTATTTATCAGTAGGTCCGAAATATTCATGACAAAAATATTAGAAATATGTAAGCATTTATGACCTAAAAATATGAAAATATGACCATAAATATGACTTAAAATATTTTTGGTTGCATTTTCCAAAACTTCAAAACCTTTCCGTTGTTTAAATAACCATTATATTGAAAATATACTTTTAAATTCTAGCACATTCATAATGAACCTCTTCTCCTTTGGCTCCCCATGAAGATAATTGTACCTGCTAAATTTACATATAGAAGCTGTTGACCTTGGCATAAAACCTCACAAAACTAATTATTTCCTTTGCATCTAGTGATTTCTATGCTTTCTTTTTCTCCTTCTATAAAGTTTAACTTTCCAATTCACATACATATATCTTTGTAAGAAAGACATAAAACAATTAGATACAGCAATTGTAAGAAATCAGTTAAATGCGAAAGTTGAATTAAAGATAAAATATGACAAAAGGTACAAACTTCATTGACAAATATGACAATAAGTATAAATTAACGAAAATAACCAAAGGGTTAAAAAAGCTAAAATCTTACTGTACATGGCACGTGAAAATTGCATTTTTTAAGTCATTCAGTCATAAAATGGTATTTAACGTACATTTTCCGTGGAAATAACACAAAGAAAAAATTCATAAACATCGGGCCCTATTCATCAGTATTCTTTCTGTTCACACAACACAGCTGTGACTAACGTCTCGTTAATGATAAAACACTAAAAGATGAGTTTAATATCTTTTTGACGATTTGTTAGTCAAAGGCGCTTTTCACGGGAAGAGTAAAAGTTGGACCCCAAAGGCAAAGGCCACGTGCCGCGGGAGGGGGCGAACGAGCCCTTTCTGCGCTGCAACGAACGGAAGGAAGCCCGCTGTGTACCCGGAGCAGGCGGCCGGTCGCTCGCAAAGCACTCGTCATTCGAGAAGTGCAGGCAAATTCAGCGCCAACGGAGAATGAGTCACTTCGCCTCACCGGAAGCGAGGGCCCTCGCGCATGCGCTCTGCAAAACTCCAGCACTTCGGCAAACAACCACAACTTAAAGAACAACAGTGAAAGTTAATTATATAAACTACACACTGTTTACTGTAATCTTTAATATTACAGGTGAAAATGAAAAATCAATCCATCGACAAAATTCTTTCGATAAAAGATCAGTTTAAAAATTATAAGACATGGTAAATAATTTTTATGTTGAATTCTTTACTTATATTTATATACTGATTTCTTTCATTAATGCCATTTCATCCAAAGTCCCATAAGCAATTTAAATTGAACATTTTATAACATAAATTATAATAAATATTCAACGCATAAGAAATCTTTTGTATCAGTATTTCTGAACAAAGAATGTTTTGCTGATAGCTTCTAAATTATAATCTGGAGATTTCAGAAAAGTGGTCAGAAATTAAATAAGAAAAAGGCGCTTACGTTTAGAAGCTAGGAAACAACATGTGTATATACATGAGAAAAAGCATAGTATAGTGTACATACTATACTATGTGTTTTTTACATCCAACATGAAGAATAATTGAACAATAAAATTCTTGACAGGGTTTTGGACACTAAAATTCTTAACAGGATTTATTAAAAACAACAATTTCATCGTCTCACAGCGAAACATTCCAAATTCAAATTATTTCGTGAAGTCAGGCACTGATGTGTATAATTAAGAAGGTCAAAAGAGCACAATACTTTTGCAAGGATCCAGGAGGTGGCGGAAGAAAGGATGGAAAGCAATTCAGGAGAAGAAAAGGGAGAGCAAGAGACTGGGAATGTAGGTAAAGGGCGAGTAGGACAAGAAGTAGGAAGTTAGAGACAGAGTTGAAAGAATGCAGAGAAGAAGAGACAGAGGAAGGAAGGAGGAAGAGGGGGGGGAGGCGCGGAGGCGGAAGCGGGGCACCCCCCTCGGCGGCGCCAGATGAAAGCTCTTCCTGGGCGCCGGAGGCTGGATATTTACTGACACGGAACAAAGGCTGCGCGCAGGATATGAAATCGGATCGCCCGCCCGCACAGGGGCGAGGGAGTGCCATGGGGAAGGTGCAGAGAGGCGAGGAAGAGCAGCAGGCCGAGAAGCCAGACCCGCTTACGTGTCTCAGGGCGGCAACTGATGTCACTGCAGCGCCTCTAACCGGGAGCCCCAGGGTTCCAGTCCCGACGGTGACAATATTTTTGATCCCCTTTCGATAGATAGGTCGAACTTTGCCGCTGTCTACAGGAGAATTCTAGTAGCTGTCTGCTCTGATCGGTAGTTTTCCGTGATTTCTCTGATCAACATCAGGCACACGCTGGAGTAGTACTCTAACAATCGGAACACGGACCGCGGGCGATCTTTCCTCCTCTTTCTTTGTTCTGTCTTGACCACACTTACACACACACTTGCATGCATTACCACACAGAATGGGAGCTTAAAGCTTCTTCCGACTGGGGCGGTGCTCCGCTAATGAGTGATGCGTGGTTGAGGCGAAGTCAGCAAGCCGACGCATAGATCAACACCAGTTCTCGCCATCTACCGGGAGAAAATCATCTCCACCTACCCGTGCTAAAACATGCACTACACTTACGAAAATTAATGACTTCAGCCGTTTACAATACCAAAATAATCAATCAATCAAACGAAAGAAAATTGTGAGATTACGCAGAGAGAAATATCGAAAATTGGAAGAAAAGATACTAAGAAAAAAATGAAGAGAAAGAAAGTGAAAAGAGAAGGATGAAACGAAAGAAGGGAGAAGAAATATATGAGGAAGAGAATAAATGTTTCATTTATTTTAGAAATAAGGAAGCCATGTGAATTAAAAATAACAATAAATGTTTGATTGTTTGACCTCAAAGTTTTAACTTTAATTTTTGGGTAAAGAGTAAACAATATGGTCGTTATAAGAAAATATGGTCGTTATAATGTTGAAATAAATAAATATTTCTCAAAAGATTATTTGAAGTGGTAGTAAATATTGTAATTATCTTCTGAACATTTGCAGGGGATTTTCAAATATTTTTACGTACTCCTTAGTATCATCCAAAGCTTCATGTTAATAAAAATAGTTTCCGGAAAAAATTAGGTAATTTTTAAAACAAAAGAAAATGTCAGATTAGAGAATAACTCACTCAACACACTTTTTTCTCTCTCTCTCTCTCTCTCTCTCTCTCTCTCTTGCTCTCTCTCCATCTCTTTCTTTCTTTCTCTCCCTCTAATTTTATTTTTAAGAATATTATAAAATCAATTCAGATGTTCGCTTGCCGATGATAATACATTTTCTATAACTCGGCAGCAACATTTTATTATTTTCAAATGTCAATAACGTTTGTTTATAACTTTATTAGTATTTCAGCTAAAAATAGTTAAAGATTGGGAGTCTAGAGCTCAGGAAAACGTGCGCATCGCATACTTAAACATTCGCGTATTACTATTATTGACCATGAGAAACACCAATGAACAGTAACCTGACTAGAGCAAACCACGCTATGCCTGCCTTGGACTTTGAGGGAAGAGTAGGTTGTGGATAGGTGTAGTTGTGATGTACTGCTTGCGGAACATCCTCGTACAGGAGAACCTTCCGCAGCCCAGCAGTCAGGCTTGTCAAGCGTGTTGCGTCGCAGCTATCAGGCGCTTCCAACCTGTTCACTAGGACAGGTGGACCAACAAACAGTACCATGTTGCGGTTGCTTAAAATATTTAAGTACTCATATATTTGATTTGGATTTTAAAATCATGGATATTCTTACTAGTGTGACAATAACATATTGTTATTATTATCAAATTCGTTGTGGTTAATCATGTTATTTTATAGGTGTTCATTCATTCGACTTGAGGATTTAATACAGGCTTTTGCTCACATTGTTTTACAGGAATAATTTCACTTTGTTCTCTACACTTTCAATATTTAATATCGGTTTCGATTATCACATAGAATTAAATACTGCAATACGGCGAAACAACATTCCTACATCCGCATCTGGATTTACCATCGAGAATAATCTGGATGGTAAATCCAGATGCGGATGTTGGAATGGTCTCCAATAATGGAGAGCGATTGGCAATATCTTGTGCTCAAAGGTAAAAGTTACTTTTCGTTTATTTAGATTTCTAATTTCAAAAAGTTAATATTTTGAAATATAATACACGAAAAAAGCCACTCGGAAATTATTCGAATTTTTTTCTAACGTTGAAAAAACAGTTTTGAAAAATTGAATTGTTTTTACTCGATGACCACATTTAGTACTGTTAAGTATTCAAAATGTAAGTAGGTCACTGAGAAAATAGCACATCTTTAAAATTACTATTGACTGATTTTTGCATCTGGAGCGTACATTTTTATACAAACATTGTTATGTATGTTTTCCCATGATGACCACATTTAGTCCATTTTAGGCATTCAAAACGGAAGAATGCCATTTACTAAATGGCGTAACTATAAAATTACTTTACGATTGGCTTTTACAATTGGACTATATATCCACTCTCATTTTTTAATACTTTCCCAAGAATGGAGTAGATTAACTTAGTCGGACCATGGCAAATTGCATGAAACGCGATTTACTCATGGAATGGAAAACACGATAATGCCTATAGGGCGAAATGCAGTGCGTCAATACTACGTACTTCGAGTCTATGCAGACTCAGTGCAACATTCGCATTTGTCCACAAACAGCGACACACAACCAGCTATTAATAGTAAGGCTCTGTTGCGAATGTTTAGCCATTGCCGATTGCCACAGGGCAATGTAACTATGCCATTTGTTACGATATTCTCTGTATAATACAACAGTTATTTAAACTGTAATTATGTAATGCAATTATGTCCAACAAGTGATGTAATATCAACTGGACAAAAGGTGAAATTTTAAAATTTAAAAGAAATTAAAAAAATTCCCTTTGGTTACATTAAAATTTTAACAGTAATTCTTTTTGGATAAAAATTCTTATTAGATAAAAAATAAAGAACGAATACGGAACGGTATCACTACATCATGTGAAAGAAATTTTCAAGAGAATTCTAATGTTTAATCTATGTACAATAAAGGCATTCTTATGATCTTATCAGAACTTACTTTGATGTAATACAAGTTAAACATTTATTTTTTGAGACTAAATTTAAATAAAGAATTAAATTGAATGTGTTCTTGATTAAAAATACTAAAAAGTGATAGAAGTATGAGAAAGGTAATACTTGAAATATAGAATAAAATATTAAATGTATTATTATAAAATACATTAGTTAATCAACTTAAGACCATTCTGAAAACTTAAAATGAAGATTCAATATGTTCTTAAAAATTCTGTAGAAGTAAAAAAAAATGTTTTAAACGTCAACCACTCTTGTTCGTAACTTTATTCATAATTCAACCATGAATAGTAGAAGAAAGGGAGTCTGGAGAACACGAAAACGTGCGCGTATTATATACTTCAACTACTTTAGGAAAAGTAGAGAATATATTCATTTAAGTACGATTTACTCTGCCTGTATGTGGATCTAATATTGTTCATTTAGAGAATAATCTGAAACAATGTTTCATAATTATAGTTTATTAAAATATCAAATTTTATACACACGGACCACACAAAAATTCAATTGGTGTAATATTATGTCACTTTCTCCAAAGCTAAAAAGGGTAACAATGCTTGGTTTGTGATTATTTATTTAAAACACTTTAGACAACTGACAAATGCATTGAATTTATTATGTGAGTGTATAGAATTGACTTGGCTGAAATGGCTGAAAAAACTGGCTTGCAAACACGGACTGAAATGATATCGAGTTGAACTCAGGTTTCACAGGATCTTGGAGACAAGACAACTGCATTCTACAAATCGACCCATCTCTACACAAGTATTTTTAGCCATTAATAATTAATATGGTATCATGGAGGTATTAGTTTTCCTTTTAACATTTTCGCATCAGATAGTATATTTTAAAACACGACATTTAAAAATGTTGATTGTACGAGTGGCAATAAATGGTAGGACGTATTAACGAAATTTACGATCACCGGAACCGAACTAACCACATTTAAATTATTCAAACACGTTTCATCATTAAAACTAATATTTATCTTGTGAGGTCAATTTAAAGAATAAATAAAATTAACAATTTCTTGGTACTTTTGCATTATAACCAATTAATTCTCTTGCAGATAGTAATTGAATTAAAAATGTATCAATTATTCTACATTTCCCCCCCAAAAATATTATTTTCTCACACGTAGAAAACTATTTATTAACAGAAATGTTAAAAATGGTGCTCCGCACACAAGCTACAAATTGATAAATGTTACATAAATGTTATTGTCGAATAAACCATCGCGCTCTAACGTTCTATTGTCGTAATATTCCAGAATCGATTGTCACTCATTCATCAGAAATGAACTTTTGTGTTACTATACCTTCATAATAGAGTTGCATCTTCAAATTCAAAGCAAACGGATACATTTTTAAATTTTAAATTATTATAATTAAATTTTATTATTAGTATTGTCACCTTCCATACTCCCCCCTTTCATGCGAGGTTTTTGGACGAATTACTCGAGCAGAAGATTAGATTTGCTCGATGAGTGGCATCCGTATAAATAATGGATGTCACTAGTTTTATTACTGCTGAAATTCTGTCTTCACTGTAGTGCAGGATATGGGGTCGTCTTTCGATACCAATGAAAAGAAATATCAGATACTTTTGAAAAATTAACTAGGAGAGTATATTGTTTCTTAGAATTACAAAAATTTGACAAGAATGGCAGCAATCGTTGAATTGGATTATATCACACAATAGCATTGAGAAGGAAACACAAATGATTGTACTCTAAGTAGAGTTACAAAGAAAAGACACTATCTGAAAAGAATGAACCTATACTGTAATGGCTCGGAACCCTCCCTTTCTAGCTACTTATACATCTATAAATAGGCCCTATTAATCACAGCCCCACCGTTGGGCCGCCACTATAATAGGTTCTCTCCTCCTTACTTCCTTTATCTATTCTATTTGCCCTGCTCTAGCCCTTCTTACAAACAAACCAATAAACATTAGCCTCGCGTTGGGTTGCCACATATGATAACTTTCCCCCTTTTTCTACTCACAATTGCCCCTCTGCTAGCTTACCTGGTCCTTTCACTCACCTGGGCGTGAGTCTGCGGTGCGTCTGTACAGACGCGAGCAAGGTACTCGCTCACGCGCGTGGATCAGTCTAATACTACGTAAATGATGGTGAAAAACACATTGATTTTCCGAATCATGACCCCCCCAAAATGGCCATGAAGTTTATTCAATTGCCTTCGTTATCAAGTTCTTTTCAATTTCCACTATTTAGTGCCGCAACGGCAATGGTACCTCTGACGGCACACATCAATACAACCCAGCATCAAAACAACAACAAAATAAACACTTCTCCTCCTCAATAAACAATACATAGATATATAAATACTCTTCGTTCACACAAACTATTTACAAACAAAAAAAAAAAACAAACAAATACCATTCACGCATATACATAAACCCCAGAATGCATTCTGTCGAGATTTTCCGTCTTAAAATCTACCAATTACACGGCTTGGTCTTCGACAGAGCTTTCTTCCATCAAAACTAAACAAACAAATGTCAAAATGCTTTGGCTCACGTATACTGTTGCCTCGCGATGAATCTGCGTGTCTGGAGGTGATTACTCCGCCCAACAGCGCCTTCCGTTGTCGCCATCATATCCGGGACACTAAACACGCACCACAGTTGACTCATGCTGTCGGAGTTCACGCTGCCATCTTATTTTTAAAAACCCCTCCAAATTGTTAAATTTCACCGAGTTCCGAATTAAATTTCGCGCTCTTATTATTCATGCAACGTCGCGCTCCCCACCGTTGCAAAACTTCTCGTACCGCCGCTCGCTCGCAAGTCCAGCGGGCGTTGCCGAATTTCGGAATAGTTCAAAAAAATTCCTTTCTTTTACGAAATTCTCCTTCCACGACTGTTACACACCGTACTTAAAATATTTCCGGTTACTATATCGGATGATGCTCGTAACTTCCGCACTTTACAAAAATTTTAAGAATCGCCTACGCGAACATACATCCTACTCACCGAGTCCAGACACATTCTGACGAATCTTGTTCAACCTAGCATTGTTATCCTTGCTTCAGCACTTTTCCCGATCGCTCGATAACTGACGATCGCGTCACCTTGGTTCTCTTAAAATATTTAATTTCTAACGTTTTCCGAAACACATTATTCTCGTTTTGGTTTTGATAAAATTCTCCGGCAATTTCCTAAAATTTGATGTTCTCCTCTTGTTTTCTTTTGTCAAAATCCTTTATTTTCCCTGTTTTCCGTTTTTGACTGTAAATGGAACGCACTGCATTTGTTCGCTAATCGCTTCGTCTTGCTTGAATTAATTTACCTGTGTTATTAAAATTTCGATACTTCCCGTCAAGATATTTAAATGGGTAAATTTTATCTGATGCAGCTAATTTTCTTGTTTTACCTCCCGAAAGTCTGAATTGATATGTTATCGCGTTTTCTGCAGTATACGAAAACCTCTTTTTATATGCGTTTCATCGCTCCAACAATGGACTCCATTAATATTTTTCCTTAATACAAACATGCAAAATATGAAAATTTCAATAACTTTTTATTGCCTGACGCGATTTCACTGGGATAACTTTCAAAATGTTTCTAAATCATAGCCGGATCTAATGTTTATAGTCCAAACTCGCACAAGCATCGGGTTCGCTTTGTTCTCTTCTTTACTCGGTTTTATTTTTTTTACTATGGCGTCTTTGCTGTAAATGTTTTGAACCGTTTATCATGCAAATGCATACCATTGGGGATCGTGTAAATCATTACAATACATATACCCTTATGTACAAAAATGCACAACATACAGTACAAAAGAAAGAAAAGAAACGGGAAAGAATCCTCTCAAATAATTCCTATACAGTACGCAACAACACTTGTGTAAAATAGAATGAATTTCCTCATCTTATTTACAATTGCATTAAATTTTGTAATCCAATTTATAAGAACGTTTCAGTTGTAACATAAATTTAATACAGTTTTTTAAAAAAAATCATAAAGAGTACGTCAGTGAATAAGTAACTACAACGCATTCTTTGATAAAATAAAAATGTAGCATCAAGTTAACACTTTCTTTGACCTCGAAAGAATTCGTGAATTCCTAACAATTCTGTAGCGTGATATTTACAATAACGTTAAAATGTTAAATCATTTTTCAGTTACGACAGTTTTCAATGAATTACACTTACTAAAGTAATGACTTCAATCATGTACTTACCTAAAGTAACTAAAATTCTGTTCACTTTGCTTGCAAATGTAGTTTCTAGATAATGACGCCAGATCCGCTAACAAGGGAAAACGGCCATGCAGTTCACAGCAAAACGTTACAACTCACGATAACACTTTTAAATTCTGGTCATCTAAAATATAGACGTACCTCGCAGCCAAGGTCAGGCAGCCGAGTCTCCTGGCGAGGCATCGTTGCTGCAGCGAAGAATTCTATCTTGCGCTCCGTCACCTTGCGTAGTAGTGGTGTGGTAGGAATGTGTCTGTTTAATAAACTAATGCGACAATAGCGGAGGCAGAGTACACTGAGTGAGCTATTGGAATAGCGATCACGGCGGGGGGCATGCCTCGACGGGTGATACTAGCAACACGTGAACGTTCCCGCGCGGATAGACGGCTGTATGAAAAATACAAGATATTTCTCTGATGAGGTAAACGGTAGGAAACTGAGTATAATGAAATTAGTTAACCGATGAAGGATTACTTTGGTTTTAAGCGGATACAGATATTATGGTAATTATTTTGAATTTGAAAACGCGTAGAATAGCTACAAATAACATAAGTCGTCAAATTTTCTTACAATAAATTTTGGAATTAAATATTTTCTATGTTTTTTAAAGAAACTCTTACATTTTTGTTTAATGTCAAATTTAACATATTTGTATGGAATAGCCAAGCATGAAAAGCGTGGGCGAACACATCAATAAATTACAATTGGTCAGCAATGATGAGTTCAATGTGGCTGGCATATTATAGTAGCACATACTGCAATTGAGTATCGCGTCAATGTATGAATTCGATATTTGGGTCATAATATCATATCTCCATATTAATACCTTCTAGGTTAGGGAATTGACATGTTTACAAGATCGTATCAAAGTGAAAGGTGACGTTCCGGAGCCTCACAACACCCACACATTCTAATGGTAATATTTTGTTTTCTTCTCTCGAGTTCTCTTATTATGAGCAAAATATATTCCTGGAAATTGTAGGATATCATATGCGTCAATATTAATTCTATAAAATCAACCAAATTACGAACGATAAATAAAACAATCCTAATAGTATACATAATAATAATAGACAAGAATTTGTCCTCACATTCTTAAGCATTTATATTCGAGATTTTTCGCTTGAACTCTCTCATGCTTTCCCGAAACAAATTGGATTGCACAGCGCAAAAATTGTATAGCAAATGCATTGAATTTCTCATAAATATATAGAATTAACTTTCTATTCTGAATGTGCCGTAGCACACACCCCCATCACCAAACAATGAATCTTTGGTAAATGAAACACAAAATATTTACAATCATGTGGTAATGAATTTTTGGAGAAATGAAATTTTTTCCATTGATATTCAAGAGTGACAAAATAACAGGTCTTCGTGATTGAAGAGCAAAAAATCACTTCATGATTGAGTAATTGATTATTTAATGTTTTCGGATCCGCTATTAGACTTCTTAATATTACGTTAGGTAGAAATAGAGTTTTTTTTGACATAGACTATCTTTCAAAGAACAATGCCGTACATTTTAAATTTATTGGTTGACTTTGCAGTGGACTGTTAAAGTAGCTGAGATACACTAATCCGGGGTGTAAATAGATTCAGGCAATGCCCGAACCGAAGTCCCTGAAACTCTAGGTATCTTTTGTTAGTGACCCAGGAATTAGCTAACAGAGTTCGTAAAATCCAAATTTAGAACTCAAAGGCATGGTGATTGATTGTTAGTGATTCTGGGCGCGTCAACTACTGATGCCATTATTCCCGTAAGTGTCGTGCATGTTTTCCATCGTGAGGTGGCGGTGATATTTTCCCGCTGGATAGCGAGATCTGGTGCCGACCTACCGTCTACTAGCGGTGTTTTCCCCAACCAGGTATCTCCGATCAGCAAGGCACAGCCCCAGCCGAGACAAGCTCTAAGCCCCCAACCGGTCCCCCGGCATGTGTAGTACGGTATAGTGAATATAGTGTATGTATGTGTGTGTGTGTGTGTGTGTGTAAGTGGTGAGGATAGGAGAAGCAAGAGGATAGAAAGATCGCGCGTGGTCCGTGGCCCGTTTGGTAGGGTACTGCTCCGGCATTCGCCTGATGTTGATTGGAGAAACCACGGAAGACTACCGATCAGAACAGCTGACCGTTAGAATTCTCCTCCAGGCCGCGACTACATTCGCCCTAGACACCATTCGCGAGTCGAAAAACCGTGATCGAAATAATGAAGCTCATTGTGATTTCATCATCAAAATCAACAGAATCAAACTCAATGTTCCACTTGTGCAGAATTCCTACGGCACTCCGACTGACGACATGAACCATAAACTCAGCAATAGGATGTGTAACCCATTTCCCAACTGGCTGTCCCGTGATGGCCCACCTACTCGTGCACGCCGCTCCTTCTTCCGTCTCCTCCCCTCCTCCTCTCCGTGATGCGGCGGGGCGTGGGCGGGGTGGGGGGTGTCCATTCCACTCCCCCGCCCCGGCGCGGAAGTGTCAAACGCGCCGTTACACGCTCGGCGCGCACCATTCGCGCGGCGACCGCACGGTGGCGATGGGGCCGGGGGAGGGGCAGGGGGGAGGGAGAGGGGGGCGCGGTGCCTGGGCTCCAAGCGCAGGGGTCACGATGCGCCAGCGGCATCTGCCACGGCCACGGCAGGCGCCGGAGGCGCGGCGCGGGGGAAGGGACGAGCGAGGGGTCGAGCACAGATCAAGCAACGAGAGAGACGCAACTGATCTAATTCGCAAGGTTAAACATATTTCTAATGGCTAATAATACGTTGCTGAAGTAATTCTATGTCCCTACCAGCGATAAATCATTGTCTCTTATTGTGTCAGTACGTATCGATACATCTGTATTCGAATGGAGACGTTGTGCGATATAACATACAGTTTGTATATCACCAATATTAAGAAATATTTTCAGAATGTTTGTAATATAAGTGTAATTTTTGTCGTACTGAAATCTGTATTGTTGTTTCAAATCGCAATCAATATCGCTTCTATTCGTTAATTCAAATTACTTATTTAGCAATCTAGTCTATTTTAATCGTATGGAACAAAAATGTAAAAATTATTGTAACAGAAACCAACCAAGCTGCACACGCAGCCCCTCTTTGGGGAGCCATCAGGCCCTTGCCTTGAATTGGGATTGTAATGGGCTAATAATAATAATAATAATAATAATAATAATAATAATAATAATAATAATAATAATAATAATAATAATATAGTAATATAATAATAATAATAATAATAATATAATAGAATAATAATAATAATGAATAATAATTTTAAATTCTGAATATTCAATTATGTCATTAATAAGATAATCTGTTTGCAATAATAAATATATTTCGTCGCATAATTTTTTTCAGTAGCAATACAGCAGTTCGTTATCGGTAATAATGATTTCAATTATCAGTTACCCATTTCATTAGCATCGAATCTTGGAAGCTCTTGATTCTTCGATCGGAAATAAGTGAAAATCAATAGCCACAATAATCTTGTGATAAAAAGTATTCCTCAAACTTGCTTCTAGAGTAGACTCTTAAAAGTAGTAATTCATCTAAAAGCATATTTCAACGTGGTAAAAAGCGACAGTTCATTAGTTCCGTGAATACAGTGCATTTGTAGCTAAGTGGTGGCGGTTATCCTCCCCTGCTGGAATGTGAAATCTCGCTCCGACCTACATGTCAGTTTGACTGGTTTCCCCCTCTCCAGGTGTATTTCCAGCAAGACATCAGCTTAGCCGAGATAAACTTTAAGCTGCCGATATGTCTCCTAAGGTGTGGGGGTAGTACAGAGCAGGGATGTGAGTGTGTTTGTTAAGGGAAACGAGAGGCAAGGAAGGGAAAGGGATAAACGCTAGCGGTCCGTGATCTGTTTCTTAGGGCACTACTCCGGCATTTGCCTGACATTGTTCGGAGCATTTACCACTGGCTGAATTCGTCCCAACTATCTAGCTAGTGCCTAAAATAAACCACCGTCGAGACTCGAACTCTAGGTTCTTGCAGTCAGAGACGTGGAGTTGTTGTAACTGAACCACGTCAGCCAGTACTGAGTTAAGGAAGAAAGTTTATGAAAATACTATGTGGCATTGATTTGTTCAATATGCATTTGCAAAAAGGATCCACGTGAGTAAAGAATTGATATCAGAATATATGTTTCAACAAAAGCACCCCAGAATGTCATCATAAAGAAAACTACCACGTAGAGATAGCAAAATATTCGAAGAATAGTGCATTATGAAATAGTTTTTATTTTGATTGCACGAAATAAATGGTCAGGATATATCCACGGAAGGATTATACGAATCAAAATACGGTTATTGCAAGTGTAGCCAACGGTGCTGCCTGATAAATATATATGCAGCGCTGGCAACACGAATGAAAAGCAACTAGTAATAACAATTCGGCATAAATATGCACAAAAAGCTTGAAATATAGAATGGGCGAAATTCCCTTGCGAGTTCGAGGAGAATTAATTAAAAACTATTAAAATCCACCAGGAATGTCTGTCTCTCTAGACTTACATTGAAACCTTACTTACACACGCACACATTACACGCCCTTCACTACCAAACACGTTGGGAGGCCATAGGGGAGCTTAGAGCTTGGTTGTGCTCCGATGGTGAGAGATTCTGATTTGGAAATCATTCGCAAACCGACGTGCAAACCATCGGATCACACCATATAGCGGGGGAAGAACACCGATACCGCCGGTGACAAAAGCATACTTACGGGACTAATGACAATAGCCGTTGGCGCGATCAGAAACACAAAACTAACAATCATTTATTAGAAAGATTTTTGTGTGAAAGATCTATCGATATATACATATTAAGAGAGAGAGAGAGAGAGAGAGAGAGAGAGAGAGAGAGAGAGAGAGAGAGAGAGAGAGAGGATAGACATGGAGAGAGAAAGAGAGAGAGAGAGAGAAGAGAGAGACAGAGAGAGACAGAGAGAGACAGAGAGACAGAGAGAACAGAGAGAGACAGAGAGACAGAGGAGACGAAGACGAGAGAGAGACAGGAGAGACAGAGAGAACAGAGACGAGAGAGAGACAAAGAGAGAGACGGGAGAGAGACAGAGAGAGACAGAGAGAGACAGCAGAGAGAGAGAGAGAGAGAGAGAGAGAGAGAGAGAGAGAGAGAGAGAGAGGAGAGAGGACGAAAAGAGAGCACATGGCGTCGTCGAGGTGCGTGTTGCAGGAACAGTGCCCGAGCGGTGCGGCGCGCGAAGCCCGCCTGCGGACCCCAGCGCTGCGCGGGCAAGAGAAGAGGACCGCGGTCGGCCGACGTGACGTGCGGCGGTCCCTCCGACACCCGCGGCGCGGCGTCCGGCCCGCCCGCGCGCGCGCGGCGATGGAGGGACGTCGCCCGCGCCAGCTGCCGGTCCGCCCGCGCCACTGGCACCACTACCCCCCTGCCAGTAACATTCATGGCATGCCCACAGCTCTCCCATATGCTCTGTCCAAACCTTCCTAAGCCCATTCCAATCCAGATTGCTTCCCGGCCAACGTCCGCCGTACACATCTCCCCTACCACGCACGACCATTTCAGTTTTCCTTGCTTTCCGCCCTGGCCCGCTTCAAGCCTACCCGCTGCACGCCCAGCCCCATCCTACCTGCTGCACGCCCCCTTCCTGCATCGCCCGCTGCATTCCCATATCCGATCTCATCACTGCATGCCTTCCCCGCCGTACCCCGTCTTCCCTGCCTCCTGCCCCTCGCATGCAGCAAAGCCGTCCCGATCTTCCCGCCCATGTCCATCTCCGAAAACCCGCCGCCCACTGATCTTCGATCACCGCCTGCCCACGCCATTCCATCCACAGCACACACCGCCCGCCCGTGCCCGCCCTGCTGCCGCCCGCTGCCGCCCGCTGCCCGCCGCTGCCCGCCCTGCGCCCGCCCGCTGCCCGCCCTGCCCGCCCGTCCCGCCTGCTGCTGCCACCGCCATGCCTCACCCGCCGCCGCCCGCGGGGCGATCGCGGCTCTTCCGGGTCGCAACACAGCACTCGACAGCGCTGCGATTGTGCTTTTGTGCGCTGCCGCTGCGCTCACTGCGCTCCGAGTGGCCGCTAATCACAACTCCAGCAGTCCTCGTCGGCGAGCCAGCGTTCGCGTTCGTTGCAGCTGCCTCGAGAACTCTGGGCTGCCAACTTCGACGTAAACTGGTGGTGAGGTTATCATAGTGCTGTGCTACATCCGCTGAGAAATTATCAACAACAGCGTCTGCTGGAAGCACCTTCATTGCATTTGAACATCGGTAGTGTAATTACTGAGAGATGCATGTGAACGCCTACAAAATGGTATAGTTTTCATTGAAAGTATGGACAGAAAAGTTTAAACATTAAACGACTTGACATTAATACCAACTACGTTAACAGATAAATGAACAGAATAATTGAGAAAGAACTGATTGAAAACTTAATAATTGACAAAATAAAACCGAAAGAATTTTTTTATTACAAATCATGTCTACTTTGTGCTAGAAAATTTTGACTATTTTTAGTCCAACATTTATTGAAATAATATGTAGTTCCTCAAAAATAAATAACTACTAAGTATCAGTATGGAATGCTTGTCATGCAATGAGTTTTGATGTGAACTCAATAAAATTTGTACCGGAAGATGTGGCTCAGTGCATCAACTAATGTCACTGTAGTGCCTCTGATCGGGAGTCCAAGGTTCAAGTCCTGCAGGAAGTTTTCGACACTAGCTGGTCATCTAGGTCGAATTCAGTCGCTGTCTTGAGGAGAATTCTAGAAGCCGGCTTATCTGTACGATAGTTTTCCGTGGTTTCACCGATCAACACCAGGTGCATGCCGGAGCATTACCCTAACAAACGGGTCACGGACCGCGCACGATCATTCCTTCTTTGTCCTATCCTCTCCCCTTACATACACTTACACTAGCACGCACTACACTACCACACATGCTGGGAGACCGGTCGGGAGCTTAGAGCTAGTCCCGACTGGGCCGGTGCCCCGCGGGTGGGAGATGCCTAGTTGTGGAAAACCCCGCTAGCCGACGGTAGGTCGGCACCGGAAAGTCCACGCTATCTTCCGATAAAAAACATGCACTACACTTACGGGATTAATGACATCAGTAGTTGACGCGGCCGGAATCACTAACAACCAACCAACCAATAAAATGTTTTTTTCGGTAAATCCAAAATATATTGTCAGAAATGTGCATGTGAAAACATTTCATTGCATATTAATGAAAGTGTATGTTTATCGCGTCACAAATTTGATAAGTGACAAGCATCTGCGATAAGATCTCTTCAACAGTCGAGTGTGGGGCTCATACGATATGGAAATAATATTTACAACAATGATTTATACGCACATTTCGCCCCGTTGAAATCATCGGCACGAAGCGTTCAGCGATGACACGTTATCATGCTTTACAGTATGAACTGTTCAACACAATGATAAATATCAAGATCTTTAAGCTTAGTATAAGTGGCGTGGGTCAAGAGAGATTAACTAATTAAAAACATAATGTATTGAGATACAAATACATATTATTTATTGAATTCTACTTTCATAATTCTGTCCACACTCGGACTTTATTTAATATCCCTTCTGCAAATACCATTGAAATGTTTCGAAATATTTCAATCAAACAAATCTCGATATTAAAATATCGAAATTACGTAACACATATCCAAATTTTTAAAAAAATCTCGATGTTTCGCCTCTGTATTGTCATCTGAACGCTCACGTGAATACATTCAAAGACCGGACCACGCACATTTCAGCAGACGTCCAAACGCCGCCGCCTCGCCATCTGCTCCAAAGCGGCTCCTGCCGAATCGCGGCCCGCGCCGCCGGATGATGCGTCCTCGCCCGCACGCTCGCCGCCGCGCACGCTGCTCGCCCGCACCGCCTCGCCCGCACGCTCGCCCGCACGCTCGCCCGCACGCTCGCCCGCACGCTCGCCCGCACGCTCGCCCGCACGCTCGCCCGCACGCTCGCCCGCACGCTCGCCCGCACGCTCGCCTCCCGCACGCTCGCCCGCACGCTCGCCCGCACGCACGCTCGCCCGCACCCGCACGCTCGCCCGCACGCTCGCCCGCACACGCTCGCCCGCACGCACGCTCGCCCGCACGCACGCTCGCCCGCACGCACGCTCGCCGGCGCTGTCGCCGGCGCTGTCGCCGAGCACCGCGAGATTGAAAGAACGTGCGGCGCGGCGCGGCAGCAAAACATAATGCATAATTAATTCATTTCGCCATAGATGGAACACAAACACTGCGCCGAGTCCAATAACAACGTTTGCCGCCGCCGCCGCCGCCCTCGCAAACCGTTCAGTGAGCAAGACCTTTCAGCTCCAAGGCGAATGGAACGCGGCAGCAAATGGAAACTAGTAATTCGAATTTAATTGATACAAACAGTCTCGCTCCTCCGTTAAGAAAAACAACTTACTCTACTACAAAGAGGACGCTGTCTTATTTTGCGACTTGAAACGAGTTGGTTTTGTAAATGAAATAAGGAAGTTCTCACAGCAAATGAGTGGTTTAATTATTTTCTTATTATTTGTTGTTATTGTAATTAAAACATTCGAGGAAATAGGGCAAAATGTTTGAAAAGAATTTAGGCGGTGTAAATGATGACATTGTGTCCAGTAAAAACTGACATTAATCATAAGATTTGCGGAAAATACTTCACTTTCAACTGTAGAGCTGTATGCTTCATCTTTAACAGCTGATATCCATTATATAAATCCGATGATTTCATGTTTTTCACGATTGTCCAGTAAATATCCTCTTATAGAGAATGTAGCGTATTTTATTTTTTCAATGATTTGGCAATATGATAATATTAATAAATTGATAAAAACGAAAAATAAAATATGAAAACATTTTTCAATACCGATTGTATATGATTTGACCGCCTATAATGTAAAGCAATATCCATACAAAATTTAATGTTCAAAGCAATATCTAGGGGATAATGACATTATTTGATTGCACCAATTACATTCTTTGTTTTAACAAAACAGTAAAATAGTCTACATCCACGTCATTTCCGACATTGTCATAGTTTCGATGCCTGTTTTCTGTATTCATTAAGAGAATGCTTCAACAGCAAAAATAGCCTGGTTGTTCTCAGGAAATATTGTTCCATTTTTTCTTAATTAAGTCTCATTGAGTTTTTATTTATCAGAGACATTTCCTGTCAAAAAAAATCTTGAAAACTTCCTTAAAAGAATAATTTAATTATGACAACGCTTTAAGCTGACGAGAATAATCCGTAGAAAGAAATGCGCCGACATCAGAAATGTCTCTAATTGCCTTAAAACTCTTCGCAACATCCACATTATATACGACTCAAAATATCTCGAACAAGCGTTTTGGAATGATCTCCGCTTAACACTCACCGTCGCTTTTTCAATGCCCGATATCGTAAACTATTGGTTTAAACAAGTTTCGCAGAACATTTTCCTATGTAGTCAGAGAAGTTATCTTGAGGGTTCGGAAGCCGTACGGAACCAGTGTCGAGAGAGAGAGAAAAGAGAGAGAGAGAGAGAGAGAGGGTAGGGATGAAGGGAGCAGGTCACTGCTGCCGCGAATAAGAGGGCCAAACGGAGCAAGTATCAGAATTACCGCTTTCGCTACATTAAAACGTTCCTGTAGTATCATCGAGTACACATTAGATAGTGCTATTTCCACATGTTTTAGTAATTCGAGACACGACATTGATGATCAAACCGGCTTAGGTGGCTCAGGGCATCAATTGATGTCACTGCAGTACCTCTACCCGGGAGGCCCTAGGGTTCGAGAGCCGACCGTGTCTGGATTTTCGACACTAGCTACTCGTACGTAGTTAAGGCAAATTCAGCTGCTGCCTGCAGGAGAATTCCAGCGGCGTTTCCAACGTAGTTTGAAGTGATTTCTCCGATGAACACTGCACTATGCCGGGGCATTACCCTAAGAAACGGCCCATGGACTGCAGGCGATGTTTCCTTTCTCATCCTGGACCTATTCTCTTCCATTACTACACTTAGACGCACTTACTATCACACATGTAGTATTCCAGTCGGGAGCTTAGAGTTTGTCCCGGATCGGGTTGGTATCCCGCTGATAGGAAATACCTGGTTGGGGAAACCCCGCTAGCCGACGGTAGATTGGAGCCGAATTTCACCACAACCGCCACCTAGCGATGGAAAACATGCACTATACTTACGGAACTAAATACCTAACCAGTTGACGTGTCCGGAATCACTAATAAATCAATTAATCAAAAAGATAAGAGCTTGTTCTGGCTGAGTAATGCTGGTAGAGACACCGAGAAGGGCACATTACAGTCACGGGTCTAATGACCTTAGCAATTGACTTTCCCGGAATAATTAATCAATCATTGATGATGATGCCACATGAAATACTCTGCTCGATGCCGCCTCCTCCTCGCGTGTTCCGGTAATGAGGAAGAAGGCGCGGGAACTCTTCCACTAAGTTCAATCCATATATGGGGAAATGGATGGGAAAAGCGCACGCGGTCCTTGGTCCATTGAATAGAGTGCTGTTCCGGAATTCGCCAGAGGGTGATCATGGAAGCTACGAAAACAACCGATCAGAGCAGTCGGCCTGAACTCGATTCCGGCAGGCTCAACAAACTCTCTGTTATTCAACACACCAAGAAAATTACTGATATGGGTATTAAACTCACGATGTACAGTACACGGCCAATTAGTCAAGAAACATTGACTTAATGCTGGAGTGAAAGGGAGACCAAATACACAATCTTAAATATCGCTTAACATAAAATATTTTGAAATCAATTAAAGGCACATCTGTAGTAGATGGAATTATTTTAACACCAAAATTTTAGTCTTGAAAAAATTAATCAAATCAATTACACTACAAATAAAATTAGAAAGAGGTTGAGAGTTCGTCGTTGCGTGACAAAAGTCAGTGGAAGGTTTTTTTTAACAGATGAGCAATTTAAAAAATAATTTGGATAAAATCTGTTGGAGGAGCAGAAATTGTGAGTAGTATGTGTTGTCAGTTTTGTGGATAACGTTAATAGCATATTGTGTCGCGGTGGTAATATCGTAAAGCGATAAGAGTTCGTAGTACACGGCAATGCGTTCCCCTCCACACTATATCGTCAAATCGGCTAGCGTGGCTCAGGGGGAAGGCCTTGGGGTTTTCGACTGTTGCTACGCAGGTAATGTCTTAGGTCGAATTCAGCCGCTGTCTGGAGGAGAATTCTAGCGGCCGGCTGCTCTGATCGGTAGTTTTACGTGGTTTCTCCAATCAACATCAAGCGAATGCCAGAGCAGTACCCTAACAAATGGGCCACGGATCGCACGCGATCTTTCCTTCCTCTTCCTTGTCCTATCATCCCCCTTACTTACGCACACTTAAATTTATACGCAGCACCAACACACTTGTAAAGAAACCATTAGGGAGCTCAGAGCTTGTCCCAGCTGGGACGGTGTCTCGCTGGTGAGAGATACCCTGATGAGGAACACCCGCAAAAATACGTGTAGTTCGGTGCCGGATGTCACCAACTAGCGAAGGGCAAACACCTACATCTCCCGTGATAAAATATGCGCTACACTTACGGGAGTAATAACTATCGCAACTGACGCAGCCGAAACCACGAAAGAAATCACTGCATCAATCCCAATCGTCAGCCTCATTCTTATCTTATTTTGACCTTGAGAATTAACACTACTTGGCTGATCATGCCCCACTTCTTGAAGTTTTCTTCATCTACACGATTCCACGGTGAAGAAATCTGGCTTTCCGAACGCCGGCGAGGGGAGCGTCCCCTTGGAGCGGTATTTAAAGTTGGAGCCGGGGCGCGCGGGGCGGGGCGGGGGCGGGGCAGGCGTCGGCGCTCGTCGCTTGTTAAGGGGCGTCGCGACGCGACGTGTACCTGTTGCTTATGACGCGCCCCGCGGGGCGCAACGGCTTCGTGGAGCGTCAAACGGCTTCGCGACACGCGGGCGCCCCGCCCCCTCCGCTGCCGCTCCGCCCCGGGCGGGATTCACACTCGCCTCCCTCATGCATTATGGATTACTGGCATGTGGACTTGCGCCACCTATCATTTGACCTCGCATCTTAATGCTTTTAATATAAATTTAATAATGATTCTTAGTACGTTTACACGAGATGTGTCAATTTATCATAAAGAAGAATTGATAAGAAAACGAAACTACTAAATACTATTAAATAAGACAACGACACTATTAAATAAGGAAACGGAACGTTTTTTAGTAAAGAAGACATCAAAAGATTTCATTTTTCAGTACACAGTTCGTTCTCAAAATGATAAAAACTGAGAACTTCATAGAGATATTTAAGAGTCCAGAAAGGAAGGGTTCTCTAAAGCGTAGGGAATATATTCTCCCCCTCTCGCCACAAATTCCAATTGTAAGCACTAATCCGATTTCGAACTATAAGGCCAATATTATAAATGTTATGAAACAAGAATATTCCTCAACAAACAGTTGTACTTATCGAGGCATTTGTCTTCAAAAAACCCCAGAAAGATTTGTTCATTTTATTGAACAGAACCTTATGGAATTGTGTTTATAAAATTTCAAATGACACATCCATGCATTCACTGAATTATAAAATTCGAAATGACCCAACCACACGCGTTCACTGAATTCTATTTAGAGCGGCACCTCTCCCAACAATGGTGATTGCACTCTGGGTGGCCGTGGTCTAAAATTAGAGTCCGCGGGGTGGGGGTGGGGGAGAAAGCCCTCTGCGCGTTGAATGCGCTGGGAAGCCCTGCGCGTGCCGTGCACGGCCTCGAGCGCGCATCGCAGCGTCGCCCACGCGGGGGGGGCGACGAAGGCCAACACGCCGCTGCAAATGGGGTTGCTGTTGGTTGTTGTTGTTCATGGTAGTGATGGATTTGTGTTGGCGGGCGCGGAAACTGCTATGGTTATTAGTCATGTTAATGTAATGAAATTTTATACCTGGAGGTGACGGTGTTTCTTTCCCTGGATGATAATATCCAGCACCGACCTAAAAGTCGTTTTCGGGCTTGCCCATCCAGATATCTCCTCTAGTGAGTCAACGATCCAGTCGGGCAGCTCTAAGCTACCGACCGCTCTCCCGAAAAGTATGTGTAATAAAGGGGAGAAGATTGGATAAGGAAGAGGAAAGAAAGATCACTTGTGGTCTGTGGCCGTTAGTTAATGTCCGACATTTGCCTAATAGTGCATGGAGGAGAGTCTTTGGAAAATTACCGATCAGGACAGCCGGCCCCTAGCTTTCTGCTCCCGAGAGGGGCTGAATTCGATCTCCCAATACTCCCATAACTAGTGGGGAAAATCCGCTTTAGTGGAGACTCGCACCCTGGGTAAAGACGCTGAAGGGACAGAGTCTGAGCTAAACCCAGCCGTTGGGTGCTGGAGAAAAAACACTTATTATCAGGGTAGTAGTGACGGCAATGACAGCGGGGGTAATGATAATATTTTTACTGTGTCCTCTACGATCCTCAAACCAGCAACTCTACCTTCAGCATCATCACCACGTCGACCACTTCACACACAAAGTAACTTATTGTAACTAGTTGTTAGATGGATATTAAAATGGTTATTAAAATACTGGCTGTTTCAATTGAACAAGAAGCGAATCGTGCTTCTGACTATTTTCGTGCCCTAATCAAAATGGATATTGTTGGTAGTTGAGCTGAATGTTGCGATTGTAAATTTTGGTGCAATGGTTGGAATGATTGCAATGTTGAACATTCGTAATGTGGTGACGGTGGTCATTCTGGAGGAGGTTATGAGCGCGGTTCCGATAGTTGGTTTTCCTGGCTTTACTGATGCGGAGTGAAACTGAGAGGTGGGCTGGAGACGGGGTGGCGGAATGTGTGTGTGAGTGAGTGAGTGAGTGAGTGAGTGAGTGAGTGGAGTGAGTGAGGAGTGAGTGAGTGAGTGAGTGAGAGTGAGGAGTGAGTGAGTGAGTGGTGAGTGAGTGAGTGAGTGAGTGAGTGAGGGAGTGAGTGAGTGAGTGAGTGAGTGAGTGAGTGAGTGAGTGAGTGAGTGAGTGAGGAGTGAGTGAGTGAGTGAGTGAGTGAGTGAGAGAGTGAGTGAGGAGTGAGTGAGTGAGTGAGTGAGTGAGTGAGTGAGGGAGAGAGAGAGAGAGAGAGAGAGAAAATGGGATTTGGATTTTGGATCGGAGATTGCGTCAGGGTCGAAAAAAGGGATGGTGGCGATGGCGGCAACGGGCATGAGGGCGAGGGAAAAAGCGCGAGGGGGGGTGAGAGGACACGGGGCGGGGCGCAGCGGCCTCTGGGCGAGTGGCGGTCGAGAGCGCGTTGTTAACGTGTGTCGGCGCACGCCCTAGCGCGGGTACTCGTTCGCACTTGCACGCACATTTGCGCGCGGCCCGCCCCGCTCCCCGCTCCCCACGCCTCGCCCCGCCCCCGCGGCCCGCCCCCGCGCCCGCCGCCACCGCCGCAATCGGGCGCCGGTCGAGGGCCCTCACGCGCCGCTAGCGGCTGGGAGCGGGAAGGGTGGCGACGAGGCAGGAGAGCATGGGGCACAGATGCAACAGCAGAGGGGTAGAGGCGGGCGCAATGCATTTCCATTCAGTTTCATCTCCCTTGGAATGCCACTTCTATCGACATCAATACTGCACTTTCACAACAAATTATGAATTCCTCAACGCTGTATCATATTTGTTCGTATGGGTGTCCTCCTCTTTCCATTAATTTCAGTTTTGATTTCTTTCTTCAAAATGTTCGTTCTTATGATACGCAGTGGCCTCATATGAGAGATTTTAGCTGCGTCCAAGTACGCTATGTATGAAGGCAGTGGTTGAAGCTCCGGTGAAGATACGGCTGTTACCCAGTGACTGTGGTGTGGTTAGGATCCCATGCTACCACGTTCCCACATCTACATCTCTATCCACGTCTACAATATCTTTCCATAGGTATTCATGAGCCGTGATTACATACACTAATCCACCATGTCAAAACACAACTTTGATTATCTGCCTAAAAAATGATACTTGAGAGACATTAGCATCATTTCTTGCCTTCTTTTAGTGTTCTCCTAACGCGAAGGTTTAAATCATCATCATCTTCCAAAATTTGTTCATTTGCGTTCGTTTTTTTTTATTTTGTAATATTCTTTCATCTTTTATTTACCTTTTTGACATAATTTCTCGGTTTTTGATTTATTGATATTCGTATTATTATTTCTTCCCGCTGTTACTTCGTTATTCCCTTACTTGGTTTTTATTTTTTTCTTTAATAATATATCTGCTCTCTCTCTCTCTCTCTCTCTCTCTCTGCACACACACACACACACACAATATATATATACATACATATATATATATTGTGACGTACTCGTAGGCGGCTTGTTCTCAGTAAATTTATTTGTAAGGGACAGGTGTTCTTTCTCTTGAATGGGCTCGGGGTTATTAATCAAACATCACTGTTCCGTGAACAAAATCAACTGAACTATTTATTAATTCTATACAAATCACTAATGATACAATATCTAAGGTGGTCTCTACCCTTTTCTTTCATATAACCCAGAATCACTGTTAGTCTCTCGATCTGATATCGATCGAAGAAATATTTACCGTTTACTTCTTCCCATGCGAGCGTCGGCGGCTTCGGGGACCCTCGGGTTGCCTCGCGCTCCTTCGCTGCTTGCCGGGTCGTTTCAATTGGGACCAGCCGAGGTGAGGCGCTGCGCTTCGAAGTACGTCTCCTTTCCAATTCTCCGATCCACTCGACGTCTTTTGATCTGTGTTACTCCAAATAGCAGCTATCACTTTGGCAATATGTCCGATCGACTATTGATTGTTATCACGCACAAATTGTCCGTCAATTAATCTTTCTGCACTCGTTCGTTCGCGATACTAGTTTGCTTTTCGATCGCGGAGCAGCCCCAGATACGTCTTTCCTCGCCGGCGGCCAGCCAGACACTGACTCCTCGCGGCCTCGTTCCCACGGTCGGCCAACCGACGACACCTCGCCGCCCGTAACCGTTTTTCGTGGCTAGCGAGCGCCCTCTTGCAACCGTTCTGCCGTGTTCGTGCTTGATGTCTCGCCGTTTCTTTGGGTGGAAACGCGGTGCGTTTCAATATATATATATATATATATATATATATATATATATATATATATATATATATATATATATATATATATATATATATCTGTTAACCGTCTTTTCTTTCCTCCTATATTTATTTTTGTCGACACACTCTTTTTCCTTATTTGATCTCTGTTGCAGTCGCTCAGACTTGCGATCGCAATTCCCCAAATCTTTGAAATAGCAACAGAACCTCTCTCTCCCTCCCCAGCCCCCACCCCAAGGCAGCTGCGGACGCGCAACCCCGAGAGCTACGTGCTTTCACATAAACGCTGGTTACTCGTATTATCTTCACACTTTGCTTTCCATGCGCCTGCGCTGTGAAGAACAATGTCAATGCATATCTCTTTCCTAGATTTTATCACGCACATGAATATTAGAGACTCGCAAATAAAATGTTGTCTCCATTCATTCGGAGGTATGTGTTTCTATCTTTTGTCACGTCCGAATAAATAACAGTGTTTGTATAACCTTATTTGAGTAATTTCTTTTTGCTTTCCTATGAATAAACGTCGGAAACAACAGCAGTAACGTTCGCGACCAAATCATGACAGCGATGCTCATATGCATGACCTTCTAATGTTGTTTCCAGTTTTGTCGTAAACATACTATGACCGCTCTACCTTTTCACTATATTCACTAAAAAGCCTACAGAGGGTCACTCAAGTAAGCTAGTAGTATTACGTGACCTGTGACTTGTTATGACAATGTCACACCAAAAATTAGGAATGGTTTTATAAGTCCTAACTGCCCTACAGGAGTGGGTTCGTCTTTTAACCTGCTTTTTGTAATAAAAGAAACATAGGCAAGTTAATCTTTTAACTATGAACAGCGTTCTGGATATATACTTGAATACAATTTTATCTAGCATTTACACATTGCATTGAAAAATTCTATCACTTGCTCTACCTTTAGCAATTACGTGATTACCTAACAACTGCAGTTGCGTTTTAACACTTGCATAAACACTTTAAAAAAAAAAGGAAAAAAAAAAAAATCACATACCAAAATACCCTTTACACACGTTCAAAGAAATTGTCAATTGAATAGAGAATGAAATGTACAAGACGTTGTTTCAATTTCACGTAGATTATTACTTTACACAATTCAGCCAGCAAAGAAAGAAAATGTCGTTATGCAATGAACGTACGATTAATAATAACTCTTTTTAATTGTGGTTTTGAACAATTTGAAAACAATTAAACAATAAATTGAAAACACACACTAAAATAACAAATATTATTGTTAATAGAAAAATGAAAAAAATAGGTTTTTACAGTTCTTTGCAGGAATTAACTACCTAGCTTCCTTTTACGACTGAAATATTGTAAAACATTACGTTTAAATGATTTTAATATAATTACTTGACTATCTACGTTTGTAAGTGAGGTGAATTTTATCTCTGTAGAATAATTCTCGCTTCTTTAAACAGTTAGTTTTTTAGAATTTCTAGTGAAGTTTTCTGACTCACGACACGTCGTCTCGAAGAAATATTTTCACAGCACCCCTTGCTTCGGGGAACACGTGCTCTGGTGAATCGCTACCACAGTCCTTCGAATTTTATACAATCTGACTGCAATATCTCCGCGTAATGAATTCCTTACGTGGTAAGCCAAGACGAAAGACAAAATAAAGCTGGAAATAGAAATAAACATTTCCTATAGCACATGCTTTCTACTTCAGTATACGTTCTTGAACGTTGAAATATATTATTTCCTCGTTGATAGAAAAATAGTATATTTCTACGTAATGTGTTCACGTGAATTTATCAGAATATTCATGATTTAAAATTCTCAATTCTCTCATACATGGATTGTTATTTTAACATGAGACGAATTACCTTTTTCAAGCTTCTTATCGTCGAAATACGGCGAATTCTCCTCTCCGTCCAACACGAACATTTGCGGTGTGTCCAGATCGGCGGTCGGCAGCAAAAGAGAGAGCTTTTGGTAGCGGTGCTTTGCGCTTGTGCTGATATTTTCAAGGGTGATTTTTGATTGGTCGTCGTTCCATTCTACGCGAGTGCGTTCAGAAACTTTAATAAATTCTCGCATGGGATACCATTTACTGCTGGCGCGATCTCTTGCAATTCGGTAACACTATAATTGCATCTTGTCGTGTCTTGACGTTCTCGGGTGCTTCTCAGAAATCAATGTAACCGACATATGGGCGGTTACAATACATATGCACAATATTCCGGTTTCAGTGACCAGTGGGACGCAGACAGTAGACATTTCAATGAAGAATCGTATTACAATAAACTTTATTACGTTATACAAATAATTAGTTTCATCACACAACATAATTTGACAAATTAATTCCTTTCGTATTTGTGAAGAGTTCACGGACAATCGTTCAAAAAATTAATATCGACATGTAACAATTATTTTCTTTCCTCTACAGTAATTGGACCTTCGTTTTTATTCAGAGCTCTATCCCTCTACGAGAAATGAAATTTGACACCGCTCAAAACTTCGTAATTAGATTCATTTTTACAAACATTGGTTATCTGTTCTCATGTCATACCGGAATCAACCATATCGACACCAGAATATTCCTTATTATCGTCTTCATTGAACACATTCATCTACACGTCCACAGTCGACGTCAGTCCTCATAAGTGTTAATGAATTGTAAGTTGGAACGACAGTGAGGAATAAAGCGAAAATAAAAGTATGATTTTGAACAAGATTCTGCAAATCAAATGAATTATTCAAACAATATGAGTGTAACTAATTTTTCGTTCTCCGAAACATGCCTTCATTTTTAATTCAATATTTTTATTGACAATTATTACGCATTGTAATATTTATACACATAGAATTATGTAGTTTATGTTTTTATTTACTCTCCGATTAATTTTACATTCTGCACATAAAACTGTTAATATTATTACATTTGAAGTTTATTTTTATGCATTTGTTTATGTGTTATGTTTTCTTATTTTAGTAATTTCTTAATATGATTGCACAGTTCAAGTACTTTGAAAAAAATTTTGGCTTTATCATGACTTCAGTTTTGTAGTACATTTTCTCGTCTTTTCCATATGTTTTCCATGGAAATCATATTCAAACTCATAATTCATTAATTTTACAGAATGGCGTACATGCGTTTAAATCTCATTTTTTCACTCACACTTTTAATTAACAATTATCAATAAATGACAGAGTGAAGGCATGGTTCATTAGCGGAATATATTTGTATTAAAACAATTTTTTATTAAATATTTTATGTTTTAAATATTATTTAACATTTTTGTAGAATAAAATTGTCTACCTGAAGAGGTATTGTTACCTATAAATTGATTATATATAAATTAGTCATTATATATAATTATCTGTCAATACTGGCCATCGAAAAGAATTTTTTACATTATCATTCGACACGTTTTCAACAGTTCATCATGATCACTTACCCAAGCCTTCTATTATATCTTTAGCAGATCATTGTGTAAATGAGTTACCGTGACTAGGTACTGACGGCGTTCTTAATCCCCATTTCCTCTCCACTTTTTTCTCGTTCCAGTTACGAATCAGTTAACTATTTTCAATAGTCACCTTTCCTTCCTCTCGTTGAAAGTAACTGTACAGAATTAATCATTCCTCATCGATTTTGTCTATAATGTCATGTACTTCATTCAGTTCATCAGTTTTTAATAAGTTCTGAAGTTTCGAAATTGTGAAGTTATTCTGAGAGTAACAATTTCCGGAACTTATTTGCTGTTGTATTCTATCACATCGCCTCGCATAGCCACCTTTGTCACTTAAGTTGCGGGATTATGAAACTCATAATCGTTTATTTTTTTACTAATTTGTATAAAAAAGGGGAGAACTGCTATTATCATAGGCAGTATATAGACATTAACGAAACATGAAATCACATGTATTTATACGATAAAATGAAGGAAAGTAACTACAGTATTATTTCAGAGGAAGTTTATATGTAAAGGACCTAGAATATTGTCGCCCTTTTTTTTAGAAATTACTTAATCTTTCTCTCAACTAATTTCCGGCACTAACGTTTGCCTAAACAAGAGTCCATTTTTAACTTGAAATATTCTTTCAAGTATGACTTAATCATAGGCAAAAGTATTGTAATATATCGTGATCGGTTTCGCATACTGCTGATAACATTTAATCACTTACGTTAGCATTACCACTAGAGGTTTAACTTCCTTAATTTATCCAACAATTTAAGCCAAATATTTTCTTTATTCAGTTTTAGGTCATACATTTCTGGCAGAGGAATTGGATTCATTATCAACATAAAATCAACATCACGATCACGATCACGAGATGACGCACGCCGCGATTTCTGAAGCGCTTTATTGATTGATACATAATTTAGTGTTTCCGGGCGCGTCGAATCCTATGGTCATGAGTCCTCTAAGAGTAGTAAATGAGTTTATCACAGGAGTGGGTAGTGTGGTTCTCCCTCTGGATATTGAGATCCGGAACTGTCTTGCTCGTCGTCTTCTTTTTTCCCAACCAGGTATCACCCGAGAGCGGGGCATCGCCACAGACAGGACAAGTATTCAGCTGCCGATCGGTCTCCTGTCACGTGCTATTGAGTAATGCGTGTAAGTAAGCAGTGAGAATAGTACAGGGGAGGGAAGGAAAGATCGCGCACGGTCCATGGCCAGGTTTCTTTTAGTTTATTTATTGTCGCATCAACAGCGATGGTCATTAGCGACAATTAAATAATACATTTGGTTGTTTTAGTTACAGTAATAACAAATATGTTAACAAAATTGACATGGTTTCTTAAATTGTTGACAATAGTTAATAACTATTATATATCAGTAAGTATTTGACTTTTTTTGCAACAAATAAGGATTTTTTATTGGTATTTAGGGGATTCCAAATTAAGGTAAATGAGTCATCCTGCAGAATTTGTTGTTTAAGAGTGTTGTAATGAGGGCAGTGGTTTAATGTATTAAATGGTTTAAATTTTAACATGGTTTAAATGAAGAAGAGTGGAGTTGTCTCAGTGATTGCAGGTGGGAGGAGGGTTTTGTTAAATAAGTGGATATGACTCAATTTGCCGTGTCCAGTTCGGATTCTAATATTGCTACTTGTTCTTTTCTATTTAATTCAGCATTGTTTTTAAATTGAAGAAATTTCCTATTTGTTTATGGAGTTACTGGCTTTGAGCATGGACCACTTGCTGTTCCATCTGTCTTTCATTAAAATTTCAACATGTTTCCAGATATCATTGAATGTACAGGAGGTTTTAATAATTCCGTTGCTGTTTTCTTCGGTCGCCGATTCAGTCACAAGATTTGCAGTTTCACTTCCTAGGACTTCATTGCCTTCAGGAACGAATTTTATCACAACAGACATTCCTGCTTTGACAATATGGTGATACAATTCATGTATGATGATTACCATTTCGAGGTTATGAATATTATTGTTGATGTTCTGGATGGCTGGGATAGAGCTACAGAAAATGATAATTTTTTTATAGTTCCACTGTTTAATCAATTTGAAGGCTGTCATGAGAGAACAGATTTCTGTACTAGTAAGGCTGGCGTAGGGAAGTAGCTGTTTAATTGTAGTATCTTGGGTAACAACGGAGGCCTGTACTTCACTGCTGTTTTTAAAACCACTGGTTAATATGTGGTAATCTTCATTATCGGAATTGTTGATATCAAATTGTATACCCGAGAGCGTCCAGGGTGGGATGTTGTAGTTCCTTTTCTTTTCAATGGGAGGTTGGTGTTCTTGCAACTCCTCAAAAATGTTCCTTACTTTCGCATGCAAAGGTATGTAGCGAGGATGGTATTCACATTGAGAAAATTTAGGGTTGTAGTATTTGTAGATAATAGGGTTCGTCGACGAAGAAGCTTTGAGAGCATATTTTAATGTTAAATGTTCTCTGCGATGTGAAAGGTTAGGTTCTCTGGCTTTAATGAGTACACTTCCGATGGGACTGCTATGGTAACATCCGGTACATATTCTAAGACATTTGATGTGTATAACTTCCAGTTTCATGTTGTCCTTTTTGCTTGCTGAAGCATATATAATAGATCCATAGTCGATTTTCGATCGGATTAATGCTTTATATGTTAACATCAGAAGGCTCTCCATGGCCAGTTTGTTAATGCACTGCTCCGGAGATCGACTGGTTTGATCGGAAAACCATGGAAAACTGCCGATCAGAGCAGCCGGCCGGTAAAATTCTCTTCCAGACAGCGACTGAATTCGACATAGCTCTGTGCTTGTTTCGGCTGGGGTGGTGCCCAACTGGTGCAAGAGTACTGGTTAGGGGGGAAACCCCACTAGCCGACGGTAGGTCGGCGCCGAATCTCGCCATCCAGCGTGGGAAGATCACCGCCATCTCCCGAGACAAACATGTACTACACTAACGAGACTAATGACCAAAGCAGTTGACGCGCCCGGAAGCAGGAAAAAACAATGAATCAATCGACATAGCTCTGTAGCTTGTGTAGAAAATCCTGCCACCGGCGGGACTCGAACCCTCGGAACTCCTGGTGAGAGGCCCTGCAAGGACATCAGTTGATGCTTGAGCCACCTCGCGGTCCCTTGGCTACTCTTCGTGCGCGACCGTGTGGATGGGTAGGGAGGGGCAGGCGATGAAAAGCGCGCGGTGACGTTCCAAAATCAATCTGCAACGTAAATAATCCAATTTACATGTTAACGACTTTTTTTTAAAAAGCAACTTCACGCGTGATTGGCTTCTGGTGAAGTGATTAATTACTCGGGGTCCGTTCGTCGTCTCTTAAACACGGCGAACCGCAACTTCCACGGAGTTCGGGGATCGTAATGATTGGAGACAGAAGTGAGGGATCCTGTTCTTGGAAAATTAGGAAGTTCGAAGCCAAGTCTAGTGTGGCTGCAATTTGTTATGGAGTAGCAAAGAGAGCGGCGTTCCTGAGAAACGGTCACATTCTATGTTGCGGATATTACACATGAATCTGCGTTTTGTTTTCGCGAATATGTTAAGTATTTAAATGGGAACTAAATGTAAAATAAATATTTTAGAGTATTAAATCGACACTTTATTTTTCAGGCATCATTCCGGATTTGTAGTACATGATTTATTTGGTTGGAAAAGCATCTCATCCAATTTTACACTTATTAATGTGTTCGCAACAAACATTTTATTTAGTTCTTTTATCATCAGGGCTCGGAAACAATTTAATCTATCCTTAGGTATCAGTAGCTTTCCACCAACCAGCACAATGTTATATAAGTACAACCATCTGAAGTGTGTGCATCATACAGACTTTATTAAAATATATATTAGTTTGCTTCCTTTTATCTATATACATTTATCGTAATTAGAAACAAGGTGACATGTTGCCCTTCTCGTTTTGCTGCCTCCTTACGGCACAATTTAAATGTTCATATCTTTTTTCGTGAACATCACGAAAGTGGTGAAGGAATCGATGAAGTTGGGCCTAAATTTTCTGAAAGTCCTTACAAAATCACGGGGTACGAAGCATGGTGGGGCGATCCACGCTGGGGGGAGGCGGATGGGGGGCAGCAGGACGTCGTCGCTAGGATGTATTACATATCTAGGGCGTTAAGTAGATTTTTTTGCAGCGTGGGGGTTTCTTCCAAACCCGATATCCTCTTCCAAACATGCTTGAAGGACAAAAAATCAAGTGAAGCCCAAATACAAAACTTATTGGTAAATACAAAACTTATTGGTTTATGACTTCTTTGCTGAATCAAACGAGAATTCGAAACATCTTTAAATCTATCTTGCATCAAAAGTAAAAAGACACATTGTAATCGTCAGTTGTCGATAAACAAAACAGAATGCTTCTATAATAATTACTGCAAACTACTAATTGGACAGGTTTGTCCGAATAATTGGGAGAAGATTTTGAAGTTTCTGGGGAAACTCTGGGAAAAAGTTAAAAAACTACGGAGAGTTTGATTCCTCGAAAATTTCAAGAAAAATATAAAAATTAGTATATTTTATTTCAGTTGGATAGAAAATAACAGTATTGATTTCGAAAATGAAACATTACTATTAGGTTATATGTGTCTATTGTGGAAAGCTATTTAGAAGGACCCATTACATCAAAACAATTGCGAGGTTGTCAGAGGTGCGCCTTATAGCACTGTGCCTATTACTAATAATACTTGTACTCAAGAACAAAATGTGTCTATGAAAGAAAATGTAATACCTAACAGCTAAATATAAAAGACTGATTGTATTTTTATATTCATGGGAAAATTCTAAAATTGCAATTTTCCTATTAAATCAACGAAATTATGTTTATATCAAGTTATTTTTTTAGCTTCCTGCACTTGTTACTTTCAGTTTCTTAAGTTTAATAAATTTAAATCATAAAAACTGAGTGTTATTTTCTGGCAGCAGGTACTGGTATTATTAGGCAGCAGGCATACATTACTCAAAAGTCTCGCGCAGGGATAAAGAATCTGAAAAGCCTGCAGAGGTATTAAGTGCACCGTTACGTGTTTCAAGTCCATAAACATTAGCCAATACTGAACTAGTAATAACCATAAATAAAACTACTTATATTTTACTCGAAATATGTCATTATTCTTTCTGTGTAAATTTCAAAGCAAAAAAATTAATTTAAATGAAGGGCTTCGGAATATAACAAGATGTCTCCCCAAACATTGCTTAATTCAGACTATTAATTACTTTGAAATATCTCCATTTTTGTTCGAAGTGTGCCTCATCTTGTTACCCTTCCAAGACATTCATAAATATGAACAGTACATATACACACTTTCATCAAAATCGAGGTATCGACATTCACAAATAACAAGAGCCTTGCCGTAGCTAGGGGAACATATTGTTACTGCCTCACACCCTTCAATTATAATATTAATGTTGTACAATATTAGCCCAACACACATTGTTTATTCTTAATTTTATCATCATCATCATGAATTTGATGACAACCTGTACTTTCGGTAACCCGCTGATGCTCACTGTCCTCAGCTAATATTACAGACTTTTACACCCTGGAATTGCTTCACTGTGGCCTCCATAACTCCGCTCTGTTAAGGATTAGCCCTGCCATGTCACATTATTAACGCGAACATCCATGCTCGAGGCGGGATCTGAATCTGCAGATTCCGCGGCTCGGGGCTACTGCCTTAACCACTTACTACTAAAGATCCCGGCTTGTTTACTCCCATGTTATTTAGATTGTGTAGCCCCTTAGGAGGCTCACTTCGCTCTCAGCGTGGTTTCTGTCAGGTGGTTCCTAGCCCGACTCCTGTTCAGGGCAAAAACTAAATTGTTGTCTCCAAATACAATTCGTCTATCTTTCTATAACTTTATGTCGAAAAAAGCTTAGACAGTCCAAGTAAACTGTTTACGATGATAATAATAATAATAATAATAATAATAATAATAAAATAGTAATAATATTTATTCCTAGCTTGATGGGAATAGGTCATGTTCGCCATGTGTCTCCGTTACCCCCAGGCGTGGATAATAAATAAAAAGGGCACAGGCCGCGCAATAACGTTAGCTGACAAAAGTTGCTATAATCCGACCGTAAAATGCAAAATACATACGTACATAAATACATACATTTAGAAGTCGGATAGGGCTTACAACAAAGTAATTAATATAAAAACGTAAGACCTTCAATTTACCAGTAGTAAATTCGTTCCTTCATGCAAACTGTCTTTCTACACAAGCAACAACGCCTTGTTTACCGTTGCAAAGCGAGCGCTTCTGCTCGGAGTCTTCGTGGCTTCCCGCCCGTCAGTTAAAAAGTGCGGTGGTCAGTGCCGGCCGGCGAGGCGAGGTGCTTCGCTCCCAGAAACCCCAGCGCCCCCCGCCCCCGCGGCAGTAAATAAAACCCTGCGCCACGCCTTCGTGGAAGCAGCGAATCACTCAACTTTAACAAGCCACCCGCCTAACAGCGAGCGCTCGCACGTCAGTGGCCAGCCGGGGAGGCCGCAGGGAAGGAGAGAAGGCGGCGGCGGTTGGGCTCCCGACGAAGATGCACTGCAATACTTCTTGGTTGGACACGGATGCCGTGAGGCGCTTTCAAGGGTTACGTGTAGAAAGAAGACTCATAGTCCTTTGCAGTTCAAATTACAATTTGTAATATCATCGATTTTGATTGATTAATTCCTTATTTCATCTTTTAGGATGCGTAAACTGCTACAGTCATTAATGACGTGAGTGTTGTGCATGCTTTTTATCGCGGGAAGTGGTGGTCATCTTCCTCCGCTGAGTGGCGAGATCTGGCGAAGACCTACGCATTTGCTAGCGCGGATTTTCCCTTCCAGATATCTCTCACCAGCAGGGGCAGCGCCCCCACCCGGACAAGATATACGCAATCTGTGGCCCTTTTGTTTGGGTACTGCACCGGCATTCGCCTGGTGTTGATCGGAGAAACCACGGAAAACTAGAGATCAGAGCAGTCGACCGCTAGGATTTTCCTCCAAAGGCTGAATTCGACTTCGCTAATTAGCTGGTGTCAAAAATCCTGTCACGGGGCTTGAAGGACCTCTCGGTCACAGGCACTGCAGTGAAATTAATTGATGCTGTAAGCCCTCTGAGATATTAACTCCAGTATTTATTTATCTTTAAGTAATGTAGTTCAAATATTAACACAAAACGTGGATCAAGGAATGTTCATTCTGCCTAATCATCACTTATTCACACGGTTCATGAGTATTGGGTGCCATTGCAATCTTTTGCAATCGACATTACAGTAGGCTTGAAGTATTGAATAAGCTGTCTGTTACACCTACTGGGAAAATAATCTGTAATAAAGGTATTAAATAATTTGTAAATAAAAACTTTTGGATAACACTTAAGAATTGGTAAAAAAATTAAATTCATATTCTCCTGGTCATGTCATTTTAATACCATTATTTATAACTGTGTTAAATTATTATAATTCACACATTTCTGAGTAAACTGAATACTATTTGTTAGAGTTCAACAAAAGAGTGAATCAAGCTGCAACAATGAGATCAACTTTGTATATGCAGAAATTGACCGAATGTGGAAAATTAATCACATCATCACATCGAACATCACAACTGATTGTTCAAATAGAATAAAAAAGTTATTTGCTAGACAAAATATCATGGAACAGGTATCCAAAATATAATAGTCCCAGAGTTACAGAAAGGTCCAAGCGAAGGCGCGAATAGAAGATATTCGTACAATATTAAAAACTTTGGAATGGTCGATTACGATGAATGTTATGTATTTCATTATCTAAAATTTGTTCATGTAATTCGCGGCGGAGTGGTCTTAAAAGTTGCCTCTAGACATCATAATAGTAATAATACTAATAATAACCGCACCTATTATATTCAGCCACATCGCCACCCTAGACGACTCAAGGAGAGTGAGAACGAGCTCAAGTTGGCGAAGGAAGATGCAACCGTTGGGAGGAAGGGTTGGAGGAGCCAGTAGTAACGACTGCAGTATTGGCAAACGAGGCGTGGGGCACGCACGACCAGCGGGGAAATCACCCAAGGGGCGGCAAGCGGGACTTTATGGGGGCGTAAAGGGTGCTAGGGCCCGTGCAATCTGGACGCTCGCCGCCTCCATCCACCTGTTTGACGTCCCTCAAGGCTAGGCGACAGCAATGGCGGCAGCGGAGAAAGGGACGAGGTTGGGAGCGTGGGCAAGGGTGCAGGCGAAGGCGAAGAAATGGCGATGGGGCAGGGCTTGGCGCGGGGGCGGCGCGGGGGCGGCGCGGGGGCGGCGCGGGGGCGGCGCGGGGGCACACGCGACTTGGGACAGACGCTGGAGCGGGGCGGGGGTGAGGGCGGACACGGATGGATGAGCGGTGGCGGAAGTAGGTCGCAAGCGACGCGCAAAACGTTTGCGGAAGAGGATGCATGGGCGCTGTTTTGGAGCGAATAAGAAGCGACAGCTTTGGCCCTGTGGAATTTATCACGCATGCAAAAATATGGAGGGGATATACCTGGCTGCCTGCAGCAGTTTCTCAACTGGAGTGTCGGTGCACGCTTCTGAGGCACGGATGCTTTCATGGGGAGTCGGGAAAAATAAAGGGTACGACACATTTTTAGTCCTCGTGAGAGAAGAACGTTGTCAGATGAAATGAAACGGAGAGGATACTTTGTAATTGTAATCCTAGATAGTTTTGCACGAGTGACAGTAGTAACTTGTCGACGAAGTGGCTCATTTAATTCATTATTAACTCTAAATCTTGGAAAAGTATGATACTTTCATGGTTGAAATCTAATGAACCGTTGCATGCGATAGTTTTTGCCAACCTTTCACTTACCTGCTGCTTGAAAACGCTATTTCTTTTCTTCATTATTCACTGAATCAAAGCAGCGTTTCTCTCAGAGTAATATGACTTGTTTCGTAGAAAATTATTAAATCAAAATAGCTAAATATTTAATTATAAAAGATAAAAAGTATAAAACCGTATCGCTACTTGTGACATTCATCCCAATTGTGTAATTCAATGTTAAGTCTCAATATAACTAATATTGTAGATAGGAGAAATAATCTATGTCATTGGATCTGGTAGCAATTACAGTAAAACATTCACGATATTTCACAATCTGTTAGAATTCTGAATTTTATGATATATGTGTACGAAAATAACACTCTAGTATTTTCCGTGATAGTAATTGCACACTGCAATCTAATAAGAATTACAGAGTTAAGTGCCCTAATGTGGAATAATATTTACATTTTCGTTCACAGCCTCATAAAGAAGCGCAAATTTGAAGACTGGTGTTGATAATGACTTAAACTAGTCATTTATAAACACGTGTGGTTACTATTATTCACTTAAATCTATTAGAAATTCGCAATATTTCAGATCACTTGCACATGGGATATAAGCCTGGTTCTTACACTTCTCACACTGAGCCTAATCTTTTGAGCTCTAGGACTATACACCTCCACAGTACAGCATATAATGTCAACATTAATGTTAGTAAATGCTACTTAATGTACACAGCCAAAAGAACCATGTACATTTCACATACAACAGCAATTCAGAATATTCTTCTTGAGGACAATGCTCGTATTCCACATTAGGGAATAGCAACCGTATTGCTTTCAAGCTGTTTTGAGTCAAAATCTGCATCAATGTTCTTATATATCTGTGATATTTCCTTAGATATTCCACTACCAAATACTCTGTAGATAATTATTCAATTTTATGGACACGAGAACAACAATTATTTTGTTTTCTGCTCTAATATTTTTTGACTTTTAAAAAACCAAAAATTAACTAAAACATCATACGCTTGATCAGGGGCCTCTTCAAAGTAATTCTTTTTTTGAGACGTCAGATCAATACGAGTCGGATATTTTGGTATTTCACATTAGGAACGTATTCCACATTATGGCACTTTACCCTACTTACTTTAATTTACTATGTGATGGCCAAGTTAGAGCTGCGCGATATTTGATTTTCAAATCCTCGTACAGCTGCAAGAGGAGTATCAAATCCGTACAGTACTAATTTTGACGGCACTTAAAATTAAAATATATCTTTATGTGTGGAAAAGTTCCCAGCTGCAGTTAGAAATAAACCTTACTGACACATGTTTACATAGTTTCTTACAGTACTCTTGTTTGTATTAAAAATAAGAATTTAATAGGTAGGTGAAGCACTCGACGTATTGGGTGGCACGTTTTATTGTTGAAACTCTCTGAAAATTTGTATGTATAGTTTTTTTTCATTTTAATTGTAAAGGAGGAATGAGATGGAAATTTGGCAACCTTGTCAATATAACTGCTAAACTTACCTTCAGCAGAAACCAGAATATGTAAGTATATATCAAAAAGACAGTGAGTAACTGCAGAAAACAATGAACGAGTGTATTACTGGGAGACAAGATAATTTATGTTCAGCTTAAAGGAGATAGTACTTCAACGACGTGTTTTGTGGCTTTATTTTCAGCCAAAACGCAATATAAATGCTGGAATGTTTGTTATGATTGGGTTTTGTAAACACTTTCATACTGTTTACACTTTCAACTTTAAAATAATCCTTTAAAAGGATATGGGAGCCACTGATAAGTTGCAGATTCTCTTTGAAAATATGAATCTGGACATAGTATCACAATGTACTAATCAAAGGATATAGCCGAATAAGGCGGTGTAAAGTGCCCCCAAACCAAATCGATAATCGCGATGTATGTATGAAAGAGAATACAAAATGACGTAGATTCGCAAAAATATTAGCCTCCTAGGGTAATCCGTTGCAGAGATACAACGAGAATCGTGTTTTGCATGTTTAATTTTATCTATTGCGTGTATCAGTCTGAAAAAATTGCAGAGACGGGGAAAGCATAGTTCAATTTAAAGTTATTTTTGTCAACGAATGTTGATGCCAAAATGATATATATAAAAAAATTTAAATTCATTTTGGACGTGATAACGTTTGAGTACTGTCTCAATTTTCCCCCTAAACTGGGTCTTATAACATGTTACAACGTTTATATCTTTTCGGATTTTTAAACAATGTAGACGGTAGTGTAGTGAAAACAAATCCAATATTTTCAGTTTAAAAAATTTGAAATTCACGCCTAAATGTGATTGGAAAAAACGCTTTAACACAGATGACATGACATACAAAAACTGAAAATTCCCAATTCGGTATAATGCATCTGAAGTTCACTAACAAAGGGCTAGACAGAGGATTTTCACTCTGAGAAACAACATTTTCAAAAACTAAGAAACGTTCCAAGAAACAGTTTGAAGCATTTAAAAGAGAATAAAACATACGACCCAATAAATATTGAAAACTCGAAATTCACATTTTTCATCATTCTCAAGTAGGCAGCTACCTTAAGAAGTATGATACCGAGTTTTTGCATGACGAAAAATAAATAATGTGAAGAGGGAATGTGTTCAGGCCGAAGGGAAATATGATCGGAACACGCGGCACACTATCTTACTTTAAGCTCCGGATGAACCTGAGGAGGGCGCGGTGGCTGAGACGTCGCGAGCCAAGGCACGGGTCACCATTCGCTTCCCTCCCTTCCTCCCGCGCCAGCCCCACCCCACCCCACCCCACGGGGCACAGCGAAGGAACAGCGCGCGCACAGGGGCGACCGCTAAATTGGTCTCTGTGTGGGCGCCTTTGAGGGGCGCGGGGGAGGGCCCGCACGTGACCCCGCCCCCGCCTTAGCATCTCCCCCGCGCGCCACGTGTCCTCGCGCCCCCTCCCCACCCCACCCCCTTCCTCCGCACAGTGCGACTCTTTCGACGCTCACGCGCACGAAGCCCTGCTCAGAGACAGAGGTGCCGCAGGGTTCGATTTTCGACACCAGCTACATATCTAGGTCAAATTCAGCCGCGGACTTGAGGGGAAATCTAGAGGCCGTGCGCTCTGATCAGGAAGTTTCTGATTTCTCCGAACAAAACCAGGGGATTGCGAGCAGTACCCTAACAAACGGACCACGGACCGCGCGCGATATTTCTTTTTGTTTCTTGAACTATCCTCTCCACTTATTAACACATGTAGTCTTACATCTAGCCGCTAAGAGCTTGTGCCGGCTGAGGGGGTTTCCGCTGGGTGGAGATTACTTGAGGAGGAAATCAAGCCGCAAGCCGACTGTATGTCGGCGTCGGATCTTATCATCCAGTCAGGTAGGAACGCTGCCACCTCCCAGAACAAAATATTCACTACAGAACCGAGCTTATTGACCGTACCAGTTTACATACCCAGAAACATCAATAAGTCAATAAAAATAAACAAAAAAACTAATCAGCAAATCAATTAATCAGAGGAAACTGTATTCCGCGGAAGACGCTTCCTCATTCAAGCGGAATGGGTAATTTCAGATCGATCGCCCTCATTATTTTATAACAAAATATTAGCTTGAAACGAAAAAATACGGATTCATATCAAAAATACACTTTTGGATAGACCCGATCAATATATGGCAAGTAATTGTAAACTTTTCAAGAACTCGTTTTGAAATATTTAGAGAAGTTTTATTTTTAAAAATATTGAAAGAGGGAGGCACAGCTTCCATCGTACTCTCTCCTGCTGATCCACCATTGTGCTGGAATTTTGTGGCGAGATCAGTTTATTCAATAACTATCCTACGTTGAAAATTATCGTCTCTGACTAGCAATTATAATTTATCTGAGATTATTCCCCATTTTATGTCTAAAGTTATTTAATTCGTGATTGAATATTGGGTGTGTGCATTTGGTATGAAGTGAACCACGATACGTACATCATTCATGATCGCTTACGTGCTGTCGTGCAATATTTCTAAATTCAGCACTCATGCAATTTTAAAGTCAAAAGAGAGACTGTTCAATTGTTTATTTGAAGCAGATTACTGACGAAAATTCTAAAGAGCTATTAAAAATAAGGCTACAAAGTAAATACCAGCATTTTATGAAATTTAAACAATTATAACTAACAAAGGAACGATTTAAAGTTATGTAACACTGAAAAAATAATATTTTCAAATATCATCAAATATAATTTAAAGAAAGAAATAAAATGGGATAAATTAATTCAACATTTCGTTACTTTGAACTTTTTTAAAAGCGAATAAATTGCACATTACGCACATTCGTGTTCGAAACGAGGAGAGTCGTCATGCTTTGCGTCCGTGCAAATGAAGAATTCGCACTTTGTAACCCGGGCAAGCGTATCAAAGGGAGCACGGAGAGGGAAGGGGAGGGGGCCACGGCGAGGGCGACCCTCAAGCGCTCCCTCCCCCGCTCTTAATCCCCACGCGCCCGGGGAGCTCGTGTCCTTCAGACGGCGCGCCGCGCCGCGACAGGCACTCTGCTTGTCGCCCTCGTCCCGCCCCTGCCACCGCGCTCCCTGCAGCCCCGGCGCCCCGCCGCCCACCTCCAGCAACCCTCATCAGACATCCCCCCAACCCGCCCATTGCACCGCCGTTCTCGAAATCATCAACGTTCCAGCTACACCAAACCTAACCATTCCCACTTCGCTGACCTCAGTCATGCCAAGGCTTTCGTCGTGCCTGAAGACATCATTACCGCCGTCGTCTCCCACCAATCCTGCCTGTCCTCAGACATACCATCACCATCGTCCCCACCCCACCAACCCTGCCCATTGACACCGCCGTTCTCAGAAATCATCAACGTTCCAGCCACACCAAACCTAACCATGCCCACTTTGCTGACCTCAGTCATACCAAGGCCTTGTCGTGCTGAACATCATTACCGCCCTCGCCTCCCACCAATCCTGCCGTCCTCAGACATACCATCACCATCGTCCCCACCCACCACCCCGCCCCTTGACACCGCCGTTCTCAGAAATCATCAACGTTCCAGCTACACCAAACCAAACCATTCCCACTTCGCTGACCTCAGTCATGCCAAGGCCTTGTCGTGCATGAAGACATCATTACCGCCCTCGCCTCCACCAATCCTGCCCGTCCTCAGACATACCATCACCATCGTCCCCACCCAACCCGCCATTGACACCGCCGTTCTCAGAAATCATCAACGTTCCAGCTACACCAACCAAACCATTCCACTTCGCTGACCTCAGTCATGCCAAGGCCTTGTCGTGCATGAAGACATCATTACCGCCCTCGCCTCCCACCAATCCTGCCCGTCCTCAGACATACCATCACCATCGTCCCCACCCACCAACCCCGCCCATTGCACGCCGTTCTCAGAAATCATCAACGTTCCAGCTACACGAACCAAACCATTCCCACTTCGCTGACCTCAGTCATGCAAGGCCTTAGTCGTGCATGAAGACATCATTACCGCCCTGCCTCCCACCAATCCTGCCGTCCTCAGACATACCATCACCATCGTCCCCACCACCAACGCCATTGACACGCGTTCTCAGAAATCATCAACGTTCCAGCTACACCAAACCAAACCATTCCACTTCGCTGACCTCAGTCATCCAAGGCCTTGTCGTGCATGAAGACATCATTACCGCCCTCGCCTCCACCAATCCTGCCGTCCTCAGACATACCATCACCATCGTCCCACCCCACCAACCCGCCCATTGACACCGCCGTTCTCAGAAATCATCAACGTTCAGCTACACCAAACCAAACCATTCCCACTTCGCTGACCTCAGTCATGCCAAGGCCTTGTCGTGCATGAAGACATCATTACCGCCCTCGCCTCCCACCAATCCTGCCGTCCTCAGACATACCATCACCATCGTCCCCACCCACCAACCCGCCCTTGACACCGCCGTTCTCAGAAATCATCAACGTTCCAGCTACACCAAACCAAACCATTCCACTTCGCTGACCTCAGTCATGCCAAGGCCTTGTCGTGCATGAAGACATCATTACCGCCCTCGCCTCCCACCAATCCTGCCCGTCCTCAGACTACCATCACCATCGTCCCCACCCCACCAACCCCGCCCATTGACACCGCCGTTCTCAGAAATCATCAACGTTCCAGCTACACCAAACCAAACCATTCCCACTTCGCTGACCTCAGTCATGCCAAGGCCTTGTCGTGCATGAAGACATCATTACCGCCCTCGCCTCCCACCAATCCTGCCCGTCCTCAGACATACCATCACCATCGTCCCCACCCACCAACCCGCCCATTGACACCGCCGTTCTCAGAAATCATCAACGTTCCAGCTACACCAAACCAAACCATTCCACTTCGCTGACCTCAGTCATGCCAAGGCCTTGTCGTGCATGAAGACATCATTACCGCCCTCGCCTCCCACCAATCCTGCCCGTCCTCAGACATACCATCACATCGTCCCCACCCCACCAACCCCGCCCATTGACACGCCGTTCTCAGAAATCATCAACGTTCCAGCTACACCAAACCAAACCATTCCCACTTCGCTGACCTCAGTCATGCCAAGGCCTTGTCGTGCATGAAGACATCATTACCGCCCTCGCCTCCCACCAATCCTGCCGTCCTCAGACTACCATCACCATCGTCCCACCCCACCAACCCTGCCCATTGACACCGCCGTTCTCAGAAATCATCAACGTTCCAGCCACACCAAACCTAACCATGCCCACTTTGCTGACCTCAGTCATACCAAGGCTTTCGTCGTCCCTAAAGACATCATCACCGCCGTCGTTCCCACCAATCCTGCCTGTCATCAGACATACCATCACCATCGTCCCGCCCCACCAACCCTGCCCATACCCACTTCATTGTCCTCAGACATACCATCGACGCCGACGTCCCTGTTTATCACCGACCTCGCTCTCATCACTTCTTTCCCACTGTCACTGCCCCTGCACTGCAAACCTCCGCCTCCTCTTTCGACAACCCCACCACCCAAGTTCACCACGTCCGCTGTCCAGAAACCATAATCTCCTTTACCCCTAAGTCCTCACGCCCGCACATTCTCTACCTTCTCCCCCCGCCCCTTCACCCTGCCCTCCAATTCGTCCTCGGACAATCGACCCTCCTCCGCCCCGCGTCCATTTATCTCCGCCCAGAGCCTTCGCCGCTGATCCGCAGCGGGGGCGCGAGATTAGAAGCGGCGGCGCCTTCCACGCGACGCGCTCCAGGGCGGCCCTCCGCGAGGCGCTGCGACGGGAAGAATGGCCGGCGTGGCGGCAATTTATACGCTAATATTTTTATACTGTCAGTTCAGACTTGCCTGCGCTAAATTGAAAACACGTGTTGCGATGGGTTTTTAGTATTAGAGAGTATTTTTTTGTTCTTGAGTTCAGTACGTGTTTCTTTTAAGAAAACCATTTTGTGAGGTTTTGTGCGGCAGCGTGGTTGCTATTTTAGGTTACTAGTATATTCTGATTCGACATCAGATGGTGTATGACTTTCGGTGCCGGTAACTCTTTGCACTCTGTATTACCTTCATAACTTGAACGAATGTGCGTTATTTTAGGAGGTAGCAATCGTTGACGGCCAGGAATTAAAGTAATATCTTATCAGAATGGTAATCATTCATTGAAGGTAATTTAAATAAATTTAATTTCCCTTACATGACATCATTTTCATAAAACTTCACAGAACTGAAATAAGTAAATACATTTAATTACAATTCAAGTCATACAATAATTGCTCTATAATAGTAAAATAATTAAAAAGGAAATTATCTAAACATGTGAATAAAGAATTATACTATGTTAAAAGGCACTGGCAGAAAATTACCTATTTTTTATTAAATATTGTAAACAGGTTTTCTTTAGTTCTATATGTTACTTCTCTATCAAGGATTCAAATCATTTTGGCGTTGAACGTCGAGTATTTCTCCTGGCTTTGCGGAGCTTGGCTAAGAATTTCGGCTACTGACACAAGTTGGCTAATGATTTATGGTTCATATTCCAATATTCGATGTGTTTCAGGCAGTACAAATACGGTAAAATAAGTAAGATGGATGTAAACGAATGAAGTTATGGAATAGAGTTGGAATAACATATGTTTTGTATTAATTTCAAGTTCAATAAATTATTCTGAACTTTAAAGCATTTTTCTAATATTGTGGTAACTAATAAAGTAGAGCGACCAATTTCCAACACACTCTTTAGAAATGAGAAGAGAGCCGAAACGTTTTCCATAACCATTTTTTGAGATATTGTATTACATGAAATTAGTGAGCAAACTCGTTCATGAATTTATGTGATGATTCAAAATATTATCATTATCTTCTATTAAAGGAAAAAATTGTGAGAACATTTAGTATACTCATTGCATCAACACGATATAAAATTAATCTGGAGTATAGTACGTACGTATAACTATTTCTATGAAGTTATTTGGGGAATTATTGAACATTGTAATGATTTCGCCCCAACTACCGAAGTATATTTCAGCTCGATGTACTGTAATACCTTCACGACCGATGTGGTCTCCGCCCCAATGCACTTAAAAATTAAAATTTGATTCTCAATACTATCTCATATAATAGTGTGACCGCGTATGCTCTGAAATATACTTAACTTAACATTGTCAAGGATTGCATCATAAAATAATCAAGGGCTAGGATACAGTAGTTCATACGACTTTTCCAAACATAAATCAACAAACGACATCCTTCTCACTAGAGTACATTTTACAAAAATTCAGAAATTTCCACGCTCTGGAAACTTCGTCCCAAGCAAAACCCGAAAATCAGGATCTCACAGACGAACAACCCCCGCGCGCGACTTGCTCTCACATAAGAATCGCCCGAAATTCGTACATCTCAACTTGTTTATCTTGCCGGTGCTCCTGGGGGCCTCCGCTTATCCTCGAGCGCGTCCTCGCCGAGGGGCGGCGCCCCCTGGTGGCACTTCCGCAAGTCCCCCGGCCTTCCCCGGGCCCTCCCCCTCCTTTCCCGCCTCCGCCCCGCTGCCTCGTGTCACCGGCGCCGCCCGCTTCCGCCTTGTTTCTGCTCTGCCTCGCCCCCCGCCCAACGCCGCAACATTCCTTTTTCCCCGAGCCTCGTTTCAACTTCTTCCCGCCCCGCCTCGCAGACCCGCCACATTCTCGCCCAGCCCGAATTCCAGTTCCATGCTCAGGTCCTTGTCCAGACCCAGGATCGGGTCTCGATCCAGGCCCAGGCCCAGGCCCAGTCCTAAGCCCACTCCCAGCCGTCGTCCCTGCCTGTCTTAGCCCCAGCCACCCAAGCCCAGGCCCGGCATCCCCCCCCAAGGCGCAGCCGGGCGGCGCCCCTCGACGGGCCGGGAAATTTTTTTTCCCGCCCACCGGGGCGCGCGGGGTCGGGTCGGGGTCAGGCGCGCGCGGGGGCCGGCGGCGGGGGAGGGTGACGAGTCGTCGGGGAGGAAGACACCAGCAGCGGTTGGGGAGGGCTCGCGATGGTTCACGATGATTCCGAGGCAGGAGGGTGAAGGAGACTCGAGAGGGACGGGAATCAACAGAGTCTGGAAGGGACGAGTCTACAGAAAAGGATCAGGATGAGGACTGTTCGGGGTAGATGTAGTCGAGAGAGATAGAGAAGAGCTTCTGGTAAGGGGTGTGGAAAAGCTGAAATGAAAATTTGGAGACGCATATTGTCCTAAGGATCATGATTTGTTTCGCTTCATACAACGCAGAGACTGATCACACGATGGTATATGGATGTCAATGTGGTGTGTTTATTTATTAAGATCAGAAGGACACAGACGAATATTTAACTAAGTGTTAACTCCTCTAGGCATATTCTCCAAGCGAGAGGATCGAGCGGCACGGATGGTAATATTTCGTAACACCTCAACACTCTGAGGGCGTTAAAAGAGAGAGAAATGTCAAGCACGGCGGCAGCAGAAATGTTATCAACCTAACTTGAAGTGAATATGGTGAAAACGAGGAATGGGAAAAAAGCACCAGCACCAAGTAGATGAGTCCACGCAAATGGTTTAATGGAGAATAAACCAATAACGATAGCTTTGCGAGAATGGAATGATTTTATAACATATGTAGCGTTTTCTACGAAGTCAAGCTACTCGATTGAATAAAAGAAGAGATTCAATAATGTAGAAACAGAAGAATAATATAAAGAGCTGACGAAGAAGCAAGGGCTTCAGAACAAAAGACATTAGCTCGGCGAGAATACCGTAAGCCGTTGCGAGTCCGCAGTTGGATATTAAAAGATCGGAAAGTCCTAAAGCCATGTCCTGAGTATGGTGGATTTTCCCCAATAGCTAACTAGCTCACATGAGAACGGCAACTTTCAAGTTGACAATTCTGGTAATAGGTGTTTGGGTGATATTCTTGGATCATTTTGGCGCCTATGCTCAAGCACATCCTTAAATAACGGGCCACAGAATGCCCAAATTCGTCCTTCATTACCCTGTTCCAAATCATTTCCGCAGGGATAGGGCTGATAACCTCTCTCCAATGTGCCTTCTCTTATTGTCCTCGCCAATTGTACAAATGACAGTTGGCAAGAGAGAGAGAGGGGGAGGGAGAGAGGGAGGGAGAGAGTTCACTGATGTGCAGCTGAGGAGAAGCCCCAGAGCAGAGGGCAGCAGGGGCCACCGAGTGGCAACAACAGCGGAGGGGTGAGGAGGCCCACTCGATCGCCACTGGGGCAGATTCATGAGCCGATTCATGAGGTGCGCCGGCCCGGCGGCGGCAGGGAGGCGGCGGCCGTTGGCTGGCGCAATGTCCCGCGGAGGCCCTGCAGTCTCCACTCGGCGCCCCGCCGCGCCGCGCCGCTCTCAAAGCGCTTGCGGAGGCTCTTTCATCTCGGAGTTTAGTGGAAACGCGTCGTGTTTAATGGATACACCCGATCGATTGGTCTATCTTTAGAGCTACGAACTCATTTCGTGGAAACGGTTCCGGAGTTCCAGGGTCTCTGTTGTGTGTTCTTTGGGCGCCTGAAATGGCGTTTGTGAACTGATGGCATAGACTTCTGCCGCAACCCATCCACAGAGAAAATGATAGCTTGATTACCAGATATAAAAACATGGAGAATTACAATATTTATTTTTTATGTAAGTGTTATATCATGAGGTTGACAGTTGTGACAAAATATCCGAAATAATCAAACGCAATAACAGAGCCTTTGTCTGTGTCCAATTAATGTTTCGAACATCAGATATTTATAGTAAATTCTCAAAACACATTTGAGCTGATAAACGGGTTGGGTGTCTTACTCTAATTGTAGAGGATTTTGGCATTGTAAAATTAAAATAAAATACTCAATGGTTCACGCTGGGGTATTCATTTTCTCCACTAATGCTTAATGTTTTAAATAACAAATATAAACCATAAAATTACATCATAAACATCAACGGTAATAATAATATAAAGTTCGGCACTAAAGTATGACAGCAAAACATAATTCTAAAGCATAAACCTAAACTCTATCAGCATGAATGAAAATATAACCATAATGTATTCTTGTTGTAAATTGCTTAATAACTCGAAAACTATACATTGTCGAACTTCGTGGATCTTAAAACTTTTTACCATTAGTTGCATTATATCAATGTTTGAAGATATTTAACTTGGAACGACTTCACATTAAAAATGTACGAGTTCTTTTCTGATGGTAGAAAATTAGTATTTTCACTATGTTATGTAACACTCCGTGAAAGCGATTCATGCTCACACCAACAATGCAATGAATGCCCTTTCGCAGTCGTGCAATGCACTATTTTACATGGTTACAAAAGCTTGATAAGTAGGCCGGTTCCAAATGCTCTCCCTCTCATCGCGCACCAGCGGGCGAGCGCGATGTTGCCGGCAGTCGCCGCCAGAATGCGCGCGTGGCGAGCGGGCGCAAAGCCGGCCGCGTTTCTCTTAGTTACCTCGCGCTCCAGGTTCATTACCGCGATGCATACATTTGCAGGTGGCTTAAAAATGCATAGCGCCCCGGCGGGCGGCGGCGGGGGCGGGGCGGGCACAATGCGGGCGAATGTCGGGCCGTTGGCGCGGTGGACGGCGGGAGATGGGAAGGTTAAGGGAAGGTAATTTCGGGGTGGGAAGAGCAGGAGGCTAGTGAAAAGTATGGGGGAAGCAATACAAAGCGAGAGCGAAGAAGTATGTGCAGGTGAGCAACTCAGAGAACCGGTGATAGAAAGAACACAATTCCAATCCAATTCAATAATGGAACAATACTGGAGATAAAAATGGGAGAGGAAAGAGAAAGTAAAATATGCGAATTATTGGTTTCAAAGAAGAGAAAGCGGGATATATATGAAGATGGAGACAATTTGTAGATGATTCACACAGAATGATCAACATTGATACGATAGACTTCGAAACACTATGAGGCAAAGTGAAATTCAAACCCCATGAAGAGAAGCAAGGAGGGACACAAGTCATGAATTTGGAGAAAAGAAAGTTTGTCTACGAGGCGCAGAGGTCTGAGCAAGCAAAATGCCACAGAGTCTGGGAAGGCGGGAGGCAAAGATGGGGCATATTACGTACATTCCAGCGCGCGGAATTCACATGCAAAAGAAAAAACAAATATGGCAGATGACTAGAGGACACCACTGCATCGAGAGGAAAGAAAACGAGAAGAACGTGCAATAGAGAACATAGCGCTCGCGGTAATAAATGAGGACAGGAAAAGCGAGTTAGGGAGATAAGAGACCTTGACTAAAGAGAATCGAAAAGAAAGCAAGCAAAAATAGTAATAGGCCCGAACGGAGCGAGACATTTAGGGCAAAAGAAGAGAGAAGCAAACTCATGACAATCGCGAATGGCACCGTGTGTGTTGCAAGCATGTACGATCGTGTTTATGAGTTCCTGTGCTGGCGTGTGTTCCTGCGTGTGCCGGCGCGTGCATAGACAGCGTGTCTATTTTTTCAAAGTTAAAGCGTTAGCCTGTGTGTATGTGCAGTCCCTTGTGAATACGTACGGTATGTGTCTGCGTGCGCACGCGCGCGCTTGAGCGTTTGTCTCCCTCTGCACGCATGTGTGTCTCCGCGAACGTGTGTGTGTGTTGTAAGCATGTGAAAGCTTATCTCTGGAGTTATGCGTCGGTGTGTGTGTGAGCATGCGGGGGCGCGTATGTATGTGACCTGTGAGTGCGTGCGCGCAGGCGCGTGTGCTGTACGCAAGAGAACATGTCTCTGGTCTTCTGTGTTGGCCAAGTACTGGCTCGTGTGGCTCGTTTGGTGCCCGTCTGTACGCGTATGTCCCTGCGAGAAAGTGTGTGTGTGTGTCTGTTGTAAGCGTGTGAGAGCGTGATTCTGCGTTTCTGTGTTGGCATTTGTGTGTGTGTGTGCAGGTGCTGACGCGTGTGAATACGTATGTGTCTGCGTGCGCGTGCTTGTGCCAGAGGTAGCGTGAGTGCGTGTGTGTGAATGTGTGTGTGTGGGGAGGGGGGCTGCTCTCAGTGCGGAGGGGCGTGGCGCCGCGGAGGGGGCTGACGACAACTAGGGGCGGGGGGGGGGGGGGCGAAGGCGACCGCTGTAAACCGCCGCGGATTAGCCGCCCCCGCGATTACGCCCCGATGACGGACGGCGCGCTAGGGTCGCGGGGGTTGGCAGGCCTGCTTCCGCGTGCACGGTTAATAAGAACAAATGAGCATCGCGCAGAGCCGTATCGCTTCCGGGATTGGCTCAGTCGCCAAAGCGGGGCGACACCAACACAACGAAGAAGAAAGATGAGGGTGAGAGGGACGCAGCTGTAAGAGTTACGTTTCTTTGCTTTTTCTTTGGAGTAATCGCACTTTAATTTTACAATCATTTGGTGATTTCTTTCCTGATTTGAACTGTTAAACAAACGCATCGTTTAGCAGGAGAATAAACACACACACACACACATATGTGTATATATATATAGATGTGTGTGTATGTATATATATATATATATATATATATATATATTATATATATATATATAGAAAAGTGGGTAATAATTGAAGGTTTATTGTTAAGTTCCACCACCTTATTATACAATTATTTAACTTACTATTTAAATCCCACTACACGGAGTAATCTTTCGCTACGGCTACCACACCTCAACACTCGAATCTCAGTGCATCATTGGCTCAATCTCATTGGCTGCCCTTCGCCCCAGCTCGCGGCCGTGCCCACCCAGACCTTCGCCGACTGGCCCATCTGCCGATCCGCGCTCCGCTGCGTCTAGGAACCAAGAGCGAGTTTTCGCGTCGCGCAGGGCCGAAGCTTGCCCTTCCCCCACCACGCTGCCTCTTCGGACTTTCCACCGACGTCACATCCGCTTCTAAACAACGGCTTCGCGTAGCGCCTTAGCATCGCCTATGCCAGGGCCGTTCGTTGCAAATAGTTTGTGCACGACGCTACAATATATATATATATATATATATATATATATATATATATATATATATATATATATATATATATATGTGTGTGTGTGTGTGTGTGTGTGTGTGTGTGTGTGTGTGTTTGTGTTCTCAGAAGAAATTTTCAATGATCCGTGCATATTTAGAAGCCGTATAATTCAGTTTTCAATTAAGGAAAGCAAGCAAGAATAATCAGGTTCCAAATTTCCAGCAAAGCTGTTTCTTTGGTTAAAATGATTTTTTCTAATGCCGATTTTCTAAACTTCGTGTGTATTTTTAAACGTATAATAGTATATTTTTACTTAATGTTTCAACGTATTTTTCTATCAGATTTATTGATCGTGAGGCATTTGTTATTCCAAGAATATAGACTCTGATCCTTCTTTCTCTGATCCCTTCAAGAGTTTATATTGCTTCCAAGCAATTTACTGCAAGACGGACGAGCATGCGTCAGCGGGAAAACCTGTTAGTTCTTTGAGGTCACTTCTATCATCGAGCCCTCAGAGCATCCGACCCGGAATCAATGCAACACAATGCAGCCTTCCCCACTCCTTCCTCTTGCACACGCCGCTCTACATATGATGCTGGCACCTGAAGCGCTTTAGAACGGGCGTTTCATCACACTCAAGTCTCCAGCGTTGATTTCCATGATTACTATCGCCATGATTAATATCTATATTCAGTATCCAATTTTTCGAGTTATTTCGAGTCAAATCATCGAAGAATGATGTTGAATAGTTATGTGTACCCAAAATGCGAGTAAACAACAAGATAAATTCAATCGGAATAAGAAATTTATAACATAACATTTTATGAGAAATGTTTTAAACACAATTTACAAGAAATTAGGTGCTTCAGTATAGTTGTAAATTTAAATAATAGTGTAACATTATGTTAATAAATTTAATGACCTTTTTACGAGATGGAGATGGCTATGCGGAAGTCAGTGAGTGCGGATTTGATAAGATGGAGGTGGCTACGCGGAAGTGCACTGGGGTATGCGGCTGGTCGACGGGGGAAGACAGGGTAAGGGGCAAGGCAGGGTAAGGGCGGGCGATGCAGTTTGCAATCCGACGGGCTGCCGCGAGGGTTGTCCTGAAACGGTGGCATATTTCGTCGCGTGAAGTGCGCGCGGGCCGCGAAGCACGGGTGAGGGGTGAGAGGGGTCGTGAGGCAAAGGAGAGGGAGCTGGAAAGGGAAGGAAGGGGAGGGAGATGTTGAGTGAGAGGATGGGCTCATGAGAGGAGGTAGGGGGGCGGGGAGGGGGGAGGGGGGGGGGGGAGGGGGGGGGGGGGGGGCTATGAGACGGGGGGGGTTGATGTGGCGGGGGAGGAGGGGGCCAGAGCCAGAAGGGAGGGGCGCCGAGCGGGGCCGTGATCGCTGGCTGCGGCCGGCTGCAGGGCCCTCGCCGTGAGGCATCGCTGGGGCGGAGGATTCCGACCCACACTCGCGTTCATGCAAGCGGACGCATAGGAGCCGAGGTGTCTAGATCTGCAGATTTAGGTGGCAATGCATCCTTGCATCGATTGGGAGATTCAACCGTAAACGAGACTGTAATCATTCCGCGCATAAAACTTCAACGTACCGAATTAACGGCCCGAGTTGGCGGCTGCGAGGGATTCCGCTGAGAGAGTTATCGGCGACTCGGCTCATCCATCGGTAAAATTTAAGGAGAACTATTAGATCAAGGCCAGATCAATACGAAAACTCCGCACAGAGTCACACAAGACAAATGCTTATTTGTAATAACAAATTTAAAGTTCTTAGTTAGGAATCTCTAGAATCAATTTTTCTCATGATCATTTTGTGTTTCATGATCTTTCAACGGATTATATTATATTAGTACATTTATACTATTTCTCAAATAAAGAGGAATATTAGTATTATTGATGTTGTTAGTGTAATTATAATTGATTACGTAGGCGTGATTATAGGTCGTAGATTGTAATTTTCTTTGACACTACTTTGAGGTTAGTTTATTTACCAGTAAATGAAATATGAGGTGCATGATAGTAGGGGTCGATTGATTCCACAGCCTTAAAAGCCATATTCATGAAGTGACAAAGCTCATTTTATGAGAGGTTTGTTCACACCATTTTGTTCCTCAGTCTGCGTTCTTCCGTTAGCATAGTCACGTATGTATACATAATAAGCACTTCTCCCATCTAGTACGCACACAGTTCACTCACAATTTTTAATACATTTTATGTTAAATATGTAAATGAGTAAATAAACAATGAAATAATATTTCCAAATGTTTTTATTTTTCACATGTCATTTTTTCTCGAATTTACCTCCACACATCATTACAAATGGATTCTTTTAAAGAAGAATGAAATTAATTGTTTAGAATATTTCCGTATGAAGGAATTTATTATCTAGCGTATACAATGCTACACGAGTCACAATGAATACAATTGTACATATTTATAAAAATTAGATTTTTTATAAATTAGTAGGCTAGAATATACAGAACATTTAACGAATTTAAAGTTACAAATTAATTTTTTTTAGCAATTTAGCAATTACAATTTAATACTCTCACCAATTCTACGGGCTTGGATATTTCTGGAAGGATTTTACTCTATTCACCATTATTTTCTCGAGAAACTCAGTTCTTTACAATATGGGACAGCAATAGTTTGAGGAAGCCATAGTCGTTCTCTGAGGTAGACGCATTGAAACGACGAGGCGGCGCACCTTCCATGTTCAGTTCGGATTCGAGTCTGGACTCATCACACACATCCCATCATGCTGAGTGATTCGTTCTCTGAACAGAGAGAGGTGAACTGTAGAAGCTCCGGTCGCCGCCTTTGACCGGGAAGACCTAGAGTTCGAGCCTCGACGGTGAAAGGATTTTCGACCCTAGTTGAATAGCTTGGTCGAATTCAACCTCTGGCTGCAGGAGAATTCTAGTGGCCGGCGGCTCTGATCGATAGCTTTCCATGGATTCTACTATCAACAGCAGACCAATACTGGAGCAGAAGGGCTTACAAACGGGCCGCGGACCGCGCGCGATCTTCCCATCTTCCTTGTCCTTTCCTCACCCCTTACTTACTTACACACACTTACGTGCGTTGCACAACCACACATAGCAGGAGTCCAGTCGGGAGCTTAGAGCGTGTCCCGCTGGTGGGAGATACCTGGGTGGGAAAACCGAACAAACCGATTCAGCCGACTCCGGGTCTCACTATCGAGTAGGAGGGAAATCACCACAACCTCCTATGCTAAAACCTGAACTAATCTTACAGGACTAACGATCATACCAGTTGATGCCCCCGGAAACACGAAATAATCAATCCGGTTGCCCTTCGCGTCCCCCCGCAGGGATGGGTCGTAGAGCGCCCGCGCCATCCGCCGCCCTAAACGAGCCCTTAAGTTCGCTCGCGCACAGCGCCATCCTCGCTGCTTGTCGCAGGGCGGAAAGGATGAAGGGCTGATCAATCCCTCGATCGCGTTGCAGCTTCTCTTGTTCCTTTCATCTGCTGCGTCTGATGACAGAGTTTGCTACGGCGCTTTGCGCTTGCCCCTTTTGCGCCGCCACGGGATTAGACAGGCATGAAACAAGAGATGAGATTGGGATTTGGTTTTTGGGTTGTGTAATTTTGAAGCGGCAGTTTGAAAAGAAAAAAACGCACAATAAAAATCTAGTCGTAATATGCGAATGCATTTCAATGTTGTAAATACAATAATTTTAATTTTTTGCCTTGAAAATGCATGCATTTTGTAAGCCCTTTCGCGGTTTATTTTTTATCTTAAACGGTTATTTTTATAATTTCTTACAATACTTATCTTGAAGACTGTGAATAATTTGTGTACTTCTTCAGCAGAGTATAATAACTTCCATTACGGTGCATAGATCATGTAGCCCTACTAAAACATGTTACCAGAGAATCAAACCAATTTAATGAGGCGATTATATTATATATCTTTAAGAAATCTTATGCAACTGATGACGATGGTGAAGATGTTGATGGTTAAAAGGAGAAGAGAACTTTGCTATAAAAACATACATTAACGTACATTCACATAAAACAACGGTGCCTAGAAAATATGCGGAACATGTGCACTAGAAGTTCTTGTTTTGTACTGTGTAATGTTTACTAATATACGAGAAGTACATTAACACAAATGTATTATTCATGGCAAATAATCCGTACATTTACGGTACAATAAATATTCTTAGAAGCAAGCATCCAAGATGCACGCTTCTCGGCGGGGTGCAGCGCATCGTTGCCAAATGGTCCTCATCTGTTTCCACGATTTACAGTAAATGAATGTTTCATTCCGTGACCTCTATAACGAATCGCGCTGCCAATAAATATCAGCCATTTTAAAGGGGTGCTCCCCGATGAAGATCTACGCACTGCGATTGCGGTCAAATGCACAATTTCCTCACAACAATATACAATTCGATAAGTGCTATTTTATCACTGAGCGAAGGTCGTTAAATGAATTTCTCTGCATAATATGAGTTATTTTTTTTACCAAACGTGGATTTTTTTACATTTGTTTTCATTCTGACCTGTTATTATTGTTTGTTACTTTTTATCTTATATTGAATTCATTTCCACGTTTCCATTTATTACAATAATCTGGAAATCATTCACTGTCAATTAAGTATTTCAATGCATTCTTTTTCATTATTCACAATTTTATTGAGTTATAAAACTACGAAGTATAATTATTAATTTCTATATAAGAGATCAGAAATCTTATCTAATACATTCGTATTATATCTCTTCTAATAACAAAAGCACAAAATTTGTTGTCATAGTGCTGAAGAATCAATGATTTAAGTATTTATATTTGCTTTCTTCACATGAATCCATAGTATTGTTTATATATTTTACAGACCGGTAATTCAAATATCCGCATAATAATTTACGTCAATTCAATGTGAGAACAAATAAATACCATATTTTGATAAAAAATGTAATGATACAAAAACTTTCTTAATGAGAGTTTCCGCTGCTCATTAATAGGATTTACAAATCAACATATAATACAATTTAAATAAAAAATATAATATAATTTCAACTCACATATTACAGAGATTTCTCTAGATTCACAATTGTGAAATAAAAATAACGTAAATGATGAACACAGAAATGCACGTAGGAAGGTCAAGAAAAATTGCGGTCATTAATCACTGTATATTACCGAAACATATAACACAACGAATTCAAACATATACGTACAATTTAGAAGTTTATTGATGCACATCTGTGACCTGTCTAAATGCGTTATCTATCACAACCTCTATGTCATTCAGCAACGATGACGCACATTGCTTACACAGCAAGCAGGAAGTACGAAGAGCGATTTTGATGCAGTCCGTATAACGTTTCAACGATTTATCTTCCATATTGATCCGAAATGCCTCTGGTAATAAAATTCAGTTGTCTGGACCCTGAATGGAAATATAGTACAATCCTGAGATTTGTTGATTTTATGTGTACTCTCATTTGGTCCTCATATATTCTGAATTGTGTCTCAAAGTAGTCAACAACACATTCCCTGCTCCTGTGGTTCTTTTCTTAAAGAGTGTGTTTCAAAAGATGCCTGAACACTTCCCAAGATTCAATTTATTCGTACAATATGATAATAATACGTGGCAAATAATACAAGAAAAAACTGCTTTTGGAGTACCCTAGTATCATTATCTAATTACTCATACTAAATACTTAAATAATATTGTGATGAGAGGTATTACAAATAAACTTTACTTTTAGTTTCTAGGCGTCAGATATTACGCAAAGGTCAAGACAGAATGTCATTTGCCACAAATTTTCACGTGATAGATTAACACAACAAATTTTGAAAATACCACTTATTTTCGGAGATAATGGAAGAAGAGTGGGTCAAAAGATTCTTATTAAACCATTGGTAAAACAGTGAAAGGTCACAGAATCGAAGAAGCTACTCTTCATATTTAAAGCAAGTGGAAAGTCCATCCAAAGTACAAAGGTACTTTTCGTGGAAGGAGACGTAAAGACAGACTACAAAAGTGGTAAAGTCAGAGAAGAGACTCATAAAGATAACACAAGAGAAGGGTGAACAGAGGAAGAGAAATTGTCAATAAACATCGTGTAGATGGTTAATACGGTCGCATTTTCTTAAAGACATTGTGGACTAGACATTACAAGAATTTCAAAAAGATAATGGAACATTATGCAGGGCGAGGGTAGATCTAAGGAAACGAGTCGAAGACAATCGCGACGAATATGAAAGCACAAGGAACACAAATGGGCGGGGGCAGAGGAAGCCGATACGCAAGGCGGACGGCTGGTGACGGAGTCGAGGGCGTCCGGGGGCCTTGGAAGTGGGCGTGGCGCGGAAGCCGCGCCGCAGGATGGCAGGATCAACAGCCAGGATGAGGTCGCCTCGCAAGGCGGTGCGGGAGCCCGGGCTGACGGGATGGCTCGGCGGGGCGCGGACGCCCATAACGCAGGCGACGGCGGCGTACCCGACGTTTGGCTCTGGTTATCGAGGCATGAAACGGCCATGGCGCCCACACCGCCTCTCCGCCCCGCCCCGCCCCCGCCGCGCAGCCCGCATTAGAAAAAGGCCCGTTTACGGTCCGCCTGTAAATTCCGTGTTTTGACGTTTATGGCGCGCTGTTCGCTCCCTTAACGATATCGACTTTTAGAGTTGTTCATTTGGACAGAGACATCCCGCCGCCCTGCGTCCTCCGTCCTCCGTCCTCGTCCCTGTGCGAGGACGGCCCGCGCCGCCCGCGGAGGCCCGGTGCCTGCGACTCGGGACATTTAGTGCATTCAAAGTTCCTTCGTCGGCGCAACCGTTAAGGGCCGCGCCTCATTGAACAGGTGCCGGAATTAACGGGATTTATAATGGTGATACACCAGAGATAATAACATTCTATGGTTTTGTGCGTTTACAGAGAGGACGGTCGCGTGTAATGGGCCGGCGAGCGGGTTCATTAGTCGTTGACCAGCTTAATCACTAGGCGCCCGACGCGGGAAGAATTCCATTAAACTAATGCTCTAAATAGTAAGCACACTGAATTCGCTTCGCGGCAACGCGACGAGCTATTTCAATTTATTACGAGGCATTAACACCGACGCGCTTTGTTAATTATGTAGGCTCATGGAAGGGCTTGCAAAGTTATGGCGTAAGATGCTTTTGTATTTTGGAAAACCTGCCGCAGAGACAGTTATCTCCTCTAGTGCGGCGATGGAAAGGACGGCGCACAGTGTGTGATTTCGGGATGCTAGCCGCTCAAAATTATTTTTCTCGCAAACTACTCATTTAATTTTGATAAAATTTGGCATACACAATACCTAAAGGTACTTGATCATCTCTGATGACGGTGAAGCCGTATGTTGAGGGCCGTAGGTTCGATTCCGGTTGATTCACAGAAAGCAATGAAAACCTCTTGTCGACGGAGATAGATAGTTAGAAAATTTACTCAAAAATGTCTGTACACGAAAAATATGAAACAGGGATTACTTACACAATATAAAGTAACAACATTTGTGTTCAATGTTGATGTTGGCAACTCTTGAAAATCATCGAAACACAATAGCTGTTTCGCTTCATCAGAAATTTCCGATGATTTTGTTTTTGGCTACTTTCTAATACTGCTGATGAAAGGATCAGATGATAGTAAGGACCGCCGCGGCGGTGTCACGATTCTTGAAACTCTTTCATAGTCAGCTTGTTTAAGTTAAAAATGTTCTTCATCAAGGAAATATTTCAGCTTGTGAATAATAAAATATGGGTATCGTTTTTTCATCAAAATAACAATATGGGTTTTTCTATTGTTCTAGTAATTAGATAAATACTTCTTCACAAGAAATTTGAAAATGTAAGAAATTACACATTTTCACGTTTAAAAGTAACTCAAAAGTTAGGGAACAACCTCATCACATTTCACATGTTGACTGTCGACGCCATTTTCACCTTCAGAATTAAAAAAATGTAAGTAAAAGTGCTTTTAAGAAAACGAAATGGATTTGAAAATATCCATATTCTTAAAATGTGGTGCAGTAAAGATTTAATAATTTACCGCATGAAGAGGAAAAGCAAGAAACATAGAGAAGAACAAATTATAGAGCGCTTCAAAGAAATGACCTGCCATTAAGTGCTAAAACTGAAGAAACAAAGGGAGAAATATAACAAAGAAAGCGAGGAAAGAAGCTGCGGTTTGCCGCGTCCTCTCCCTATTCGGCGAATGCTGCTTACGTGGGTCACTGGATTTTTGCCTCTCGCGAGCAGAGAGTTTCCAGGCAGTTAGAACTTGATCTGTCTGTGGCCTAGTGCCAGGGCGCCGCAGGCCACGTCCCTCCGCCTGGACGTGATGCTCCTTTGTAGTTTCCAAAGTGGTGAGTCGCGGCGCCTTCTTGGCCTTCCAAAGCACTATTTCCGGAATCACTCGCTCGTGCTTTCTCCACCACATAATTTCCCGCCCCCGCAGGGCGACCAAACCCTACGTGCAGAGCGACCTCCCTTTATTCTCTGCGACTGCTTCGTGCTTCGCAACTTCAAATTCGGAGCATGACTTAATTGTCTCTCAAAACGCACTTCTTTATCGCGGTTCATCGTCACCAACATCATGATTGATTGATTGTTAATGAATCCGGGCGCGTCAACTAATAGGGTATTATTCCCGTAAGTGTAGTTCATGTTTTTTTCTCGGGAGGTGGTGCTGGTGGTGGTGGTCTTCCCCCGCTGGATGGCGACATACATCCCACCAGCGGGGCACCGCCCCAGCTCTACCGGTCTCCTGGAATATGTGGTAGTGTAGTGCATTTTAGTGTGACTGTAAGGGGAGAGGATAGGAAAAGGATAAGGTAGGAACGATTACGCGCAGTCCGTGGCCCTTTTGTTTGGGTACTGCACCGGCATTCGCTTGGTGTTGATCGGAGAAATCACAGAAAACTACTGATCAGAGCAGTCGGCGGCTAGAATTCTCTTCCAGACAGCGACTGAATGCGACCCAGCTGACTAGTGTCAAAATCCTGCCACCGTCAGGACTCTAACCTAGAACCTCCCGCGCACAGGGACTTCAGTGACATCAGTGGATGCCCTGAGTATCTCTCCCGGTCCCCAACAATCTGCATTTCAGTTTGCGTTCTGGCAGATTCCCAATGAAGGATTACTGAAACGCAGCAGAAAGTACTTGCAACTTTTGCGTTGGTCTCTACTTTTTCATACAATTGACTCTTAACATTTGGCACGCTCCCATCCTATTAATTCCCAGAACTGTTAAACGATTTTCAGTTCTCCATTTATTTTTATCTTATGTTTTTCTTCGATTACTAAAAATTATATTTCTTTGACATCTGTTCCATTAATACCTGCATGTTGTTCAGCCTTTGACACAGTGCTTAAACGAAAATTTCTGAATTATGTAGGGCAACAGCATAACGAATTATGAAAATGTAGCATATTGAATCATATGTTCAATTTTATTCGAAAAGTTTATTTGTCACAAGTTTTTGGCCTCTTGGAAACATAGTTTGTGCATTTTCAATTTAGTGATTTTTTATCTTTACGCGTGAATTACTTTCTTGACATCATTTGGACATCCATTCTCCAACATGTTTCGCAATTTTTTGCAATTCAGAAGACTGTCTCGCCATTCGCTGCTTCTGCCGCCTATTTGCTACTGTCACCCTTGCTGTTTTGTCAGTTGTCCCTGTTTTTCTGTTTTCTTTTTTAGAGTTTCCTGTTTAATTCAAATGCCTGGTTTCTTAAGGTCATGCCCTACCATTGCCGTAGAGTTCATCGGAATTCACGGACACAGTCTAATCAGAGGAGCCGGCTTCGCATTTTCATCCAGGCAGTCACATCGTCCGACACAGCAACTAGTTTGCTGCCGAAATATTACATCTCATCTCTGAACTTGGTCGCCAATATCCGTTATGAATAAAGCTTACAGAGATGAAGAAGAAGTAGACGAAGAAGAAGAAGAAGAAGAAGAGTAGTAGTAAGAAGAAGAAGAAGTAGTAGTACAGAAGAAGAAGAAGAAGAAGAAGAAGAAGAGGGGAGGGAAAAGAAGATCTACGTTTTCCGGTCGCACCCGGGAATTCCCCTTGTGGAGCATTGCGTCTACGTCGCGACCACTTGCTCCGCGCCCTCTGCGGCGACCTCGGCTTATCGTTAACTTCCCCTCGCACTCACCCCGCCCGGTCCCTCAGAGGGCTTCTCCCCGTGCATAGATTACACCCTCCCACCCGGCTTCCCTCTGCTCGCTCAACACCCCACCCGCTCCCTCGACCGCCCTCTTGCTCGCCTGCCCGCTCGCAGACGCCCCATCTAGCGTCGCTCGCCCGCCTGTGTGCCACCCGCTCCCCCCTCGCCATGCGACTGCCCGGCAGCCCCCCCCCCTATCCTCTCGCCCCTTCTCGCACTCAACTAGCTGCCCACTTGACCGTCCACTTGAGCCTGCCTGCATTCCCACCAGTCTCTCCTAATCGCTCATCACGTCTCTCTTACCCATCTACCCTCTACCCACCAACACAACCGCCCTCCCGACCCACGCCGGCGCTTTACTCCACCTGGGTATCCTGCCCGCCCACCACCCACCGACCAGCCGTCCGACCATTCGCATGCATCCTGCCTGCCGCCCGCCCCTCCCCCCCCTCCGCGCTGCGACTGCCACCTCGGGGGCCGGATTAAGGATGCATAAGGAAGTTGAGGCGGGGCGGGGCGGGGGCGCGCTCGCAATGATGGAACTGTAACTGCAGGCGCCGCGGAGCGACTCTCCAGAGAGATCTGCTGCGACGTGGGAGATAAGGAGATGACGCCCCGCCTTGCGTCGAGCATAAAGCAGGTGCCACCCTACCGCGCTCGCGAATAACAGGCGGCAGTCTCAAACAAAAATAGTCGTCCTATTCAAACTGTCTCTCGTAAAATGTGTGGAATAATGTTTCGGGTAAGGTACTTGGAAACTTCAATGTCTTTCTATGTATTCATAATGAGTTTCATCATCCTCGGAGTGTTTCTGTACCATGATTGAAATTGTTAAGCTTTCCAGAGGAAAGTATCATCAATTATTGTGAGATTTCTCTAGGATTAATATTTTCAAAGAATCCCCAAAAGTAAATTCTCAGAAAACTTTCAAATATTTTTATTATGCTTGAAACGTTTTTCATATGGTTTTCAAAGTTTGTGAGTTTCAGGAAAAATCTATTTTCTTCAGTTCATATTTAGGTGAAATTTCTCGAAAGAAAAACGATTGGTGTGGATATAACAATCTTGTGATGAAAAGCAAAAACAATTATGTATGATGCTCGTGGTAGAATTTGTATTTTATTTTGTGAGTAGGAAAAGTTGCGTCTCGAGGCTGCGAGGCCGAATGGCACAATCCTATAAGCGAAATAAAACACACATTTACCACGTGTGTCATGCACTTTTTCATACAGACTTACTGATTTTGGATTTGTTTAAGTGAAGTATTCAAGCCATTAACGTTAATAGTAGCTGATGCGGTTTGACGAAAGTATTTTGTTTTCTTTATTGCATTCACTAAATTTTCTTATCAGTAGCATCGTCTAACTTTTATCACTAGTGTAAATATTGGACTTTTAGCTCGCTATCACACACTGAAAGAAATCCTTTTATTAGTGGCTGTATAAAAAAATTTTATTTTGGAAAATTTCTGAAAGAAGCGTATTAGGTTAGGACATTTTTGATCTAAAGCATTATGTAAATCACTCTGGGAGTGTTTTTATCAACAACACCAGCGCAGCTCAAAACTTCGTTCCTGGGCTGACCCTTGAGATGGCAGTCATATCCGGGCATTTTCTGTCTTCCTGAGCTCCAAGTCAGTGTTAGCTCTCTGAGACTCGCGACGTTTCCGCGTCATGTCTCAGCTGCCTCTGTCCCTCTCCTTCAGTTCCCCTTGTTAGCGACTACACAAGCCACCCCTTCTAGTGTTTCCACTGCATTCATCACATAGAATGTCTTGCTTTGTCTCGTAATGTCACATCCCTCCATATACCACACTACTCTTAATTGAACACATCACGTCATCTAATGGTTCTAAATAACCTCTCTGATGATTATTTACATCTTCTCTCATTGCTAGATATATCCTGTTCTCTGCTAGGTATCTCATTTCTAATCGTTGCACGTGACGACTTGAAGTATCACCGGAAACTAGTAAGAAAAATGTGAACAATTGGTTCGTTTTAACTCGTCTCTCACAGTATCTTTTTTCTATCATCTCCTCCCCTCATTTCATTGCCTCTGATCTGTCTTCGGTTCTCTCCGAATTACGACTAGCTTTAATCACAAAGAAGCTTTCGACTGCTGCTCTCTACCACAATCTGTCGAGTTCCACCACATACAGAAAGTTAATCCAGACTTTTAAGATTAATACTATCGAATTTGCAGTACTGGAAGCAGTGATGCTTTCAAATTTGCCGAAGTCAAATTTAAGTGCCTTAATGGTAATATAAAGAGAGAAACTCACTTTAATGGAAAAAAAATTAAAAAAGAATCAAAAGTGGAGATTAAACGGAAATTCTGCCGAGAAAATACCAGATAATACACCATTAAGCCTTCTCAGCACCCAAACCACAAAAGGAAAAGTTTTGAATGAAAGCTTATCCGCAATTATAAGGTAATATTGCACAGAGAAAATACAATTCTGCGGTCTTTTAACGCGGCATCGCAGCATCGCATTTGTGGTTGGCGTCAGACGCACGTCCCCGCTCCCCCGAACCACAAGTCGCGACCGCCGCCTTCTTCCTCCCCGCCGGGTCTCCTGGCGACGCTATCTGTCCCGCGCTGCGCATTAACGTCGCGCGCAGCCAGCGCGAACAAACGAAGCACGAGACGGTGAGAGGGAGACTTCGACGCACAACGCGGGCGAGGGGGGCCGGCGTGGTCGCCGCCGTGCGGCGACGGTAATCAGCAGGGGGGAGGGTGGTGGAGCAGAGTGGGAGCGCGCGGAGGGCAGGGTGGGCACGCGGGGGGTGAGCGGGGGGTGAGCGGAGGGTGACGGGTGGGGGGTGGTGAGCGGGTGGTGAGGTGTGACGGTGAGGGGTGAGCGGGTTGAGCGGGAGTAGGGGTGGTGAGCGGGTGGTGAGCGGGTGGTGAGCGGGGGTGGAGCGGGGTGGTGAGCGGGGGTGAGCGGGTGGTGAGCGGGAGTGGTGAGCGGGTGGTGAAGCGGAGGTAGAGCGGGGCGGGCGGGTGGTAGCGGGGGTGAGCGGGGTGGGGGGGGGGCGGTGGGGGAGGGGGGGTGGGAGGGGTGGGCGGTGGTGGCGGGGGGTAGGTGAACGGGGGTGGTGGACGGGTAGAGGTAGCGGGTTGACGTGGTCGTAGATGGGGTGTTCGATAATGGGAGGGCCGTTGGGTAACGAGGGATCGGCGGTGTGGAACCGGTGCGGCATGGGTAGGGTAGAACAGAGCAGAACAGGGCGGGCGGGAGGTGGTGCGCCGCGCCGGACGGAGAGAAACGGCGCCCGTTGCGTCAGCGGCGGTCGCGTGCCACTCGCCTCCACGCTCGCCCTCCTACGGCGCCCGCGGGGCCGCGGCCGCGGGGGACCCGGACGCGGAGATGGCGTTGAGAGATGGAGCGCAAGATGAGGCCGCGGGGAAAGGGGGGGGGCCGGCGAGTGGGGGCCGGGGGGAGCGTCGCGCAGCCGGGACGGGATTGCGGTGGTTCGGGACGGAGTCGGCCATGTGGACGGGACAGGCAGAGGTGGGGTGGGGTGGGTGGTAGAGGGTGGTGGGGCAGGTGGGTGGGGCAGGATGGGATGGGGCAGGATGGCAGGCGCAGGATGGGGTTGACAGGACAGGGTGGAGCATGAAGGGGCGTGTGGTGGGCTTGGGGTAGAGCAAGAGAGGCAGGAGCAGACAAGAAAGGAGAGGGCTGAGGGGGGGAGGGGGGGGGGAGGATGGAGGGGGGGGAGGAGGGAACACAGAAAGGACGAGGGAGGATGAGGTGCAACGACCTTCAACCATAGCAATCCATTCTGTAGTGACCTCGACAATGTGCTGCTGTTCCACGCCATTAATACACACACACATACACACACATATGTGTGTATATATATGTGTGTATATATATATATATATATATATATATATATATATATATATATACACACAGACACACATATATGAGGAACTTAAAATATGCATTCTAAGAAAATTTACGAAAATAAATCCGCTAATAAAGTTACAAAGAAAGTGAATTAAGCAAAAGAAAAGTATTTTACTGTGGTAAATAAGTTTATTTTATAAAGTGATTATTTATTTTCACTTTCTACAAAGGACATTTTCAAAACCTCAAAATATAATATCTAAAATCTTACGTACGTAAATCATGTAATACATGAAGTGATATACACTCTATTCTGCGTCCGGAACTGGGTTTTGCAAATACATTTGTAACCAGCAGCTGAATGTAGAAGAATGTGAAAACATTACAAGACAAAATTACATATCAGTTTTCAGACGACTCTGTTTAGTTTTTGTGTGAGACAAGAAGCAAATTCAGGATTTTAGCGCCGATTATTGTGATTCGTCGCCGAAGAAATATCATTTGGGAAACGTCGGATTTCGAGATTTGACGTTTTTCGACTGACGTCTATCCCCACATTCATACGCGCATTCATTCGCTCCCACAGTCCTGAGTCATCGTCTTCACCTGCCTGAATGGGTGCCGTTCTTGCTGAGATTAATTGATTGATGTTTTCTGGTCAGTGAACTGCTGCGGTCACCAGTCCCGTAAGAGCAGTGAAAGATTTTATCCGGAGAATGACAATGTTCCTTCCCTGCTAGATGATGAGAAACGACATAGCAAGGACTAAAGCGAGGGCGATGACACGAGAGAGGCGGTGGTGATGGCAATGACAGGCGTGAAGGCGAACGCGGAGCTGAATGGGGGCAATGACGTGGACGGAGGCAGTGGTGGTGACGTCGGCTTGCTGGGAATTGCCCCTTCATGTGCCTCCACCAGTGTCGCACTTCCCACTCAGGACAAGCTCTTAAGCGTCCGACAAGCTCCGGACATGTGATAGTGTAGAACAAGTATGTGTGTGCTTCCGGAAGGGGAGAGGATAGAACAAGGAAAAGAGCGAACGATCGCGCGCTGTTCATTGCCCATCTTTTAGGGCACTGCTTCGGTATTGGCCTGGTACTGATCAGAGAGACTACCGATCAGAGCAGCCGACCGCTAGAATGCTGCTCTAGTCAGTGGTTGTACTCGACCGGGATGTCTGGGTGGTATCCGTCCTCAACGGGAATTGTCACCTAGGATTTTCGTGTCAGAGAATCTGCAGAGAGAGCGGTAATGCTGGCTCAGTCAGTTGTTCTTTTTCAGGGAGGTGGAGGAGGGCGGTCTCAAAGGCAAGGGTGGGATAGGTGTAGGGGTGGTGGCGATAGCGTTGGGAAGGGGGGGACGAAGGCGCAGAAGGGGCAGTAGCAGGGACGGGGGAGGGGCGGATGCTGAGACTGGAGCAAGGGCAGGGGATAAGCCCCAGAGGTGAACGAGGGGCAGCAGGATGGGGAAGTAGGGACGTAACGGGTTTCATCGTAAAATGGAGCCGGGAGAGGTGCTGCTAGGATACCTCGAGCGAGGAGCTCTGATTTGGAATTATTGTTATAATAAATTTTACGTGTCAGTGAATGACTTCCTTGGCTTTTTACAACCCGAACAAAAAGTTTTAAATGGTCTATAAAAACCAATATTAAAATGCAATATAAGACTAGTGCGTATTTTTGTTGGACAATGCGCTAGTTGAAGTGGTTAAAATGAAGCAATCTCACACAAAAATCGTGTGTCTACTGTCAAATTTTAGATGAATTTATTATTTTTCTAGAGAAAAATTGAGGTATTGAGGGAGCTGAAAATGCAAGAAATATATTTTTGGAATGCCTTTTCAGTAAAACATACCGACAAATACTCGATACGAATCTCAACTTCCACTCGTAAATCAATTATTCATACTCTTTTCATTCAGTTCGAAATTTCCTTTTGTAATTGTGTATCAAAATAATAGTTTTAGCATATGTGTCAATTAGCCATATCACCGACTAGGAACTGTAATAAATGTTCTATTTTGCTTGTTCTGGAGACAAATGTAGCCGAGTATCATTTATTTGGAAGTTCTATTATCGTGGCGAGTAATAATAATTTATACAAATAAAATGTAATTAAGTTGTAATTTATAATACGTGAGTTATAATACATATTATTCAACACATTATTTACAACTGGGCATTCCCTTTTATAGACAGTTCAATGTTAAAATACAGAAAAATGAAGTAACGAGACATTTTGAGAAGTTAACTGCTTCTAAGTCCAATCTGTCTTATGGAATTTTAAACGATTCTCCAAACTAAGCTATCACGCTACTTTTCGAAGGGCTTCGAGAAAGAGTTTCAAATTACAAGCATGTCTACAGTTTGCTGCCTGCTATTCGCCGGTTTGTTCCTCTTTCCTTTTCTCATCGCCGAGGCCCGCGGGAGTCTTCTCTGCAAATTTCGCAACCGACCGGTCAAACGGATCCGTTCATTACGATTAATTACGCAGAAAGTTAATCACAAAGGTAACTCGACGCAGCAACAAAGACCAATCAAAGGGCCCGTCATCGGCGGCGCGAGCGGCGTGGGCGGTGCAGGGTGGGTGCAGGGCTGCGCGCGCACAGTGGGCGATACGAGCGCTGCAGACGGGCGAAACGGGCACGCTTTTTTAATTTGTTGAAATTTTAAATGTACTACCAAATATTTTTTCGGCACACATTTTTGAATCTTACTTTTCCTTTTTTATATCTTCCTCCTTTCCTGAATTCTATTAAATTCCACTTCATCTTTCTTTTCTACATCCTCCTCAAGTTCTACATCCTCCTCCAGTTTCACATCTCCTTACTCAGCTACATCCTCTTCATCTGCTACATCTTCTTCATCTAAATCATCCGCCTCCAGTTACATAGCCTCTTCCACTCCTACATCTCTTCCTCTTTCACATCCTCCTTACACTTCTGCAAATGGTGTCAATTTTCTGCTCTATATTTCAAAGCGGCAGGTAGTTCCTTAAAAACCTGAGAATGTAACATTTACTATTGTTCACTTTTAACATGCAATCATGTTTGGAAGGATTTTTTGTTTTTTATTGGATCCCACAGTTAACTTAGCTGAGTAATTATATTTTTGACAGACAGTAGTTGAATATGCTACATTTAAAATTCAAGGACAATATAAAATATTCTCGGACGGTTGGAATACAGTTTTTAAAGTATATACAATTACAGAAACTTCACAGAAATTACAAACTTATTTTAAAAAGGGTATAAAGATTCTATCATTAGAACACTTTCACTGATGGGGAGAAAGAAATTTTCAGTCTTGTAACGTTATAGCAAATCCTTTAAATGTACAAATATGAAATATAATTTTATATTTAGATTCTATTTTTAGAGAATTGTTATTTATAAAATATATGATTGTTTTCCAGTTTGTTAATACAAGACATTATTTGGAAACTGAGTTACAACTATTTTCTTTTGTTTTGTACTTTTATAGACACTTTTCCATCGACGAAAAGACTGACTGTCAATAATTTTTTTTTTTGAAAATCTCTGGTTCAAGGAGATGGATCACTTTGAAACTAAGCTCTTCAATTTTTTACTTGCCCAAAATCGGACAGTATGTTATTCATACAAAGCCTCTCACCTTGAAAGCAGAACGATTTTAATCATCGTAATGTTAATCAATGTAAAATATAATTTTATATTTATTTTCTATTAATTACATTTTTTCTTATTATTCGGAATTTTGGGTCGATTTTTCGACGTTGGCAGGTAGCTGATGGCGTCCGCCATGCCTGGGTCTAGTTTCATTCCCCCATTTGGAATGTACGAGAAACATGTGGCAAACATGACGAATTCCCATCACCGGAACTAACAAACTTCGTCTATATGAGCTTTTTTTTCTTCATCACAGAGCTACAGAAACTGAGACTATTTGAAAAGAAAGCTACAACTCTATTTTTGTCACGATCGGGAATCGAATCCGGGATCGTACCGCGGGGAGTGGGTACGCTACTTATGAGCCACCTTAGGGCTAAGTACATTTTTTAGAATAGATATTTATAAAATATATTGTAGTTTTCTGCTTCGTTAATTTTTCGTTTGCACCTACTCGAACGCGGACAAAATGTTATTCGTACAAAACCTCTCACATTGAAGATAGTATTTGAAGTGTATCAATGTAAAATATAATTTTTTAAATTTCTATTAATTACATTTTCTAAAATTGATATTTATAAAACAGATTGCAGTTTTCCACTTCGTTAATTTTTTGCCCCTTGCCGCGTTCCGGAGGGTGCGACCCATTGTGTGTCGCGGCCTTCTACCGCGCATGCGCGTGGGCGCCAGCCGCAGCCGCTCGCGGGGGAAAGATTGCCTGCGGCGCAAACGCCCGCGAGGAGCCGGCGGGCCAGCGAAACTACGTTTCCAAAGTAATTAAAATGTATTATTGAATTGGGAAGTAATCATGAACGTCGCATGTGTAGCACGCGGCTCCGTTGCTCCCCGATGTAGCGAAGGGAGAGGTTCAATGTGAGCGTACGATGCTCTGGGGGAACCAAGTACAGCGAGGAAGTAAATGCGCACGGCAACAGTGGAGGTCGTTTTGAGGAAATTATGGTTCATTGTTCTCGTCAATGTTGGAGTCGTTGGTGTATTCCCTGCGCTAGCTATTGTAGCTACGAAGTTCCAAGAGAACAATAAATGAAAAACGTATATAAAAATGAATAATAATGTGTTATTAACTTCCTGAATATTAATATAATTTGTTGTACGGATTAATTATAATCTAGAAATATGAACAAAGGGGGTAAGTTATTTTCTTTCATATATTGGATTCAGGACGTGATATCCCAATTTTAAACTGTGGTAAGCGACAAAGTGGAGTTACTCAATCTTAGAGTCATTTTCCACGCCAAAGGGTAATTTAGTGCACTTCTTCAGCATAAAAAAATTATATTTTCCCTTACAATAACTTATACAATCATTGGTTTATCGGTACAGGTTACGAACGGACCAAGAGGTTACCGGTATGCTTGTTAGCGATGGCTCTCATTTTACTATGACTATACCATGATACCATGACTATACTATACCATACTATGAGCTGGCTGTGTTGGTTTTAGGTGGTGAGAGAATAAATGAATGAAGACTTCCTACAATTTCGCCAAAAACGCACATCAACTGTACCACTTAACCTGACAACTTCGACCCCATCAGAAACAAGGAGGAGTTGCGCGGCAACATAGACAAAAAAATCAGTCAAAAATCGACTGATTAATTGATGAGCAATTACTCAGAAAGAGAAAGTAAATTATGCAAGTTACGCGAAACTTTTTATTCAGTTGAAAAGAATCAATTGTTTATGAGAAGTAGTAGTTCCTACGTGTACTCATGCTGATAACTATTGGAGCCTTCTCCCTCCGTAGCTTCTATGGGAATCTCTTCGCGTTGTAGTAACAGCTGTGGCCTTATTGGCCCTGTTCATTAGTTCTGGCAATGTAGCCCTCCTGCTTCCCGCCGGAGGAGCTGCCGTGTCCGGTGCTTTTGCAGCTGCCCCACGATGACGCACTGAAGGATGATGGGAGATTTGGCAGCGGCTCCGGCAGCCGCGCCCGTCGCTGAAACTGCGGAGTGGCCGCGCCGTGCATAATTGATGGCGCAATGAAAGTTGGTGGCCGTGCCGCCACGGAGTTCGGAAGGACGAGCTCCCGAGGACGCAGTGGCCACCCGACCCATCTCGTCCCTCTCGCCCCCCTCCCCCCTCATGGGTCGTCTCGCTGCGCCAGTCACATCCAAACGTCCTCAATCCTCCAACCTGCTGAGTTGCCTAACAGACTGCAGCACTTAAGCACAATTGCCTGCAGGAACAGGGACCAGGTTCAAGTCACGATGGTGGTGCATTTTCGCTCGTCGCTCAAAATAGCTAGATCGAACTCATCCCTTCCGGGGAAGAATTCTAGTGGCCGATCGCTCTGATCTGTAGCTTTCCGTGGTATCATTGTTCAATTCCAGACAAATACCAGAGCAGGATCTTAACAAACAGTCCGTGTATCGCGCGCAATCTTTCCTTCCTCGTCCTTGTCTCTACACTCTTCCACTTATGACGTGTGTGTCGGAGATGGACCTCACGTTATAGAGACACAGCATCTCTTCCATAACACGGGATGTAACAACGACAACTCTCAGGAGACTAATAGTCATGGCATTGATGTATCCATTAACATCCATCAATCAACCCCATTCCTCTTCATCATGACTCGCCTGACCCCACCACGCCAATCCCTCTACACGGTGCCCAAATTCCTCCGCCCAGACCCGTACCGTGCTTCCTTGGTGCTTGAATACAAACACCGATCGATCCCAACTTATCTGTTTGTAAAGAAACACATTTTGTTGCTGTTGGGATCAAAATCCAATAGCATGCATATTGTTTTCTCTGAATCTCTTTCTATCACGATGTACAATAAGAATGTTGTTTTTCTTTTCCAACGTATTCAAACACATGCTGCGTCAATGGCAGTCAAGTGCGCAGCTTACATCGGCGAGATAAATGTCTGGCAGAACGAGAATGACACTAAGCGTTACAAAAAGGACAAAAGAGAAGATAGACAGTACGCTCTAATTCTTTTGGTAACAGTTGCAAAGGAAAACAGCTCATATCTTTGAAACGCCATCAACGCAGATTTTTCAATGCAGAGAAATGTTATTGAAGTCGGCAAAAACCTTAAAAGTTGTTTTCTTTGCACGTCAATCCAAATTCAAATTCTGTTGCTATGTATGTTCATGCATAAATTTATCTTATTACATAAATGTGTGTAGACCTGTATATCCTCAGATTTAAAATGGAAATCACTTATGAAAATTTGATCCAAAACCAAAGGCGGTATTTGAAATAAGGAAGGTTAACGTATACAAAATGCCAGATTTATTAATATTTTAGATAAACAATGGGATATAAAGAACAAGAAACAATATGTGATATGCATGAAATCATCATATAAAAGAACGAAAAAAATAAAATTCACTGTTTATTAAGTAAGTATTGAATATGAATTATTGATAAGGTAATTTAATGCAGATTATATATCGAAGGAAACCAAACCATTAGTCTATTAGTTATGATTATAACCGACCAAATAAAATAATTTTCTCTTTATTACGAGATTTCTCTTTCGCCCACCTCCCATCGGCAGCGTGCATTGGGCGTCCGGCGCCGCGGACCCAGCACCGCCCTGCTTCTAGAGGTCGTCGATGCCATCTTCCGATATGGTAAAACGAGACGCCCTCCATCGGATTTGCATCGGAAACAGCCGCGCGGCGAGTAAGAGCACGCGAAGGGGGCGGGGCTTCGTCAGAAACGGATCCCAAGGAAAACCTCCCTATCCATCCCCCGCGCTGAGGGCAGGCCACGCAAAGGACAGGCCGAAGGGACAAGCAATCCCTCCCAGGCCGTCAACCTCCAGTGGAATCAGCCGATGTATTCATTACAGATTCCGGGCGCGTCAACTTCTAAGGTCATTGGTCCCGTAGGTAGTAGTGTATTATGCACTACATGTTTTTATCGCAGAGGTGGCGGTGATTTTCCCCGATGGATGGCGAGATCCGACGCCGACCTACGCGTCAGTTTGCGGGGTTTCCCACAACCAGGTATCTCCCACCAGAGGGGCACCACTCTAGTCGGAGCAAGTTCAAAACTCCCGACATATGTGGTAATAAAGTCAGTGTATTTGTAAGGAAGGGGTGAGGTTAGGACAAAGAAAAGGAAGGAAAGATTGCGTGCAATATATGGCCCGTTTATTAGGGCACTGCTCCCGCATTCTCTGGCGTTGATCGGTGAAATACGGAAAACTACTGAACAGAGTAGCTAGTCGCTAGAATTCTTCTTCAGACTGCTGCTGAAATTAACCTTTCTTCCACAGAGGTAGATTGGCAGGTCGCGGATATTGTCACTAAACGAGTGATTCTCTGTAAGTCTAAAATCCATGTTTTGAGGGAACTCAAATTGACGTTGAATTTATTAAATTTCTCTTAAATATATTTTGATAAAAGGAGATGAAACCTATAATCTTTCATATTCACTTTAATTTGTAATATTACTTTAAAAAATTAGGTCCCAATTTTGATTTTTCCTGAACATTTTCACTGTTTTGAAACAGTTCAAAAATGAAAGAATAATTTAGTACATGTAACCACGAGGGCTTCAGAGAGTTCACTAATAAAATGATTTAACGAATAAATAACTCACAAACATCAGAAATTTATTTTCCCTATATATAAACGGCGATACTCGTTGTCTGTACGCAAAACATAATAGAATAGAAAGAAATAATTTTTTTAAATGTGTTGTTTCGGACTTTTTCACTTTTTATGGCATTTTCCACGAATGATTTTGATTAGAATGAAAATAATGATCAATGTATTTTTAATAGCTATACCTACACAGAGAGTTAAGAATAACAATGCCAGTTATAAAAGCATAACAAGACCATTCGTTTCATCCAATATCAATCAAAGAAATTTTAATATTATTTGTAGTTCAACAAGAGTAAATTCCGTAATCAAAATTTATCGTATAAATCGGTATGTTTTATATACGATAGTTTGTAGTATAATTTATAACTGATTAAATACTATTACCAACAAATAAAGCATACATGAGGCAAATACGTGAGAAAAATACCCGTGATAATTTACAGTTGTCAGAAACAGTTGGAAGATGTAATGGCATCCTCACGTTTACTCGAACGGCGGTTCAGATAAGTGGTCATAAACACACCTTTTTATGGCGGTAACTTAGGAATATTCGAGAAGTTCCAGCATATAAGATTTTTAGGTGCGCCTAGCATCTCATAAACAGGCTGAATGGTGGCGCCAAGTGTCACGGGGAAGAATAAATGGGAGAGCGGTATCGGGGCTCAAAGCGCAGGCGGGAGTGGAGGGAGATGCAAAGATGAAAGAAATATCGGCGGAGGGGTGGATGAGGAGTCTAAAGTAAAATCAGCATCTTGAGGGGAGGGAATGTTCGGCCTTCTGTGCAGCGAGGAAGAGGGTTGTAAGAGTCCCAATCGGCATCGGTGCGAGTTGAAGAGCGTCTGATATTCGGAGATACGAGCTGAGAAAAGACTCTCGTGAGCGAGGATGAAAGGAAGAGGCAGAAAATATGCAGATGCTGAGAGCGAAGAGAAGTAGACCGGTGCTCAAAACACACCACAGCTGTAATAAAAATGCCAACGGAATTTCCATTGGGAGTGGCTGCACCTGAGAGGAACAAGAGGCCTCTTCTCCAAGTGTCATTCAAGCAACTGGGGCTAACTGTAGTTCTGTTGACAGCCGATGTATAGGCAATATAAAGGACAGGCCAAAAGCTGATATGAAGGGAGAAAGAAAGTTGAAGAGAAATGTCAGTGATGTAGCCTGTTGATGCTTGGGAAGGTGAATTTAGCAGTAAGTAGGAAAAAACAAGAACATAGGGATGAAATACGGGTGACACTTATTTGTGAATACGTAGTTATTTGACACAAGGTTGTAGAGTTTCAACATTCAAGGAAAAATTAAATTATTTGGGAGTTAAAATCTTGAGACTTCAACATAACAATTGATATAAAATGAAAAAAAGGATCAAGAACATAACTGAGCTAATTCCTCGAAGTTAAAATATAAGAAGATGACTTTCTTTCACACGGTCAAGCACCGAATTAAAGTTCGTGCGAATGTCAATGTAATGAATGAAGAAGATGAAGGATCGTTGAGAAAATTAAAATTTATGAGAGAGAACGTAAATAACTTAATGAACCAATCACAAGCTCAACTTTCATATTAACGAATAACGTCTGTGGTAACGTTTGTGAATTATACGACAGACAAAAACTCCCACATCAGGTGATCACATTGAAGTGTTGAAGCTTTGAAAGCAATATCTATAGCACTGAAAATGAATATACAAACCATCATTCCTAACAAGTTCTTGAAGCCTCTAGTTAGACCAATAAACAGTAAAGCAGCAATCGAGACTAATGTTTGCGTTTTTGGACGAGTTCACTTCTCTTTATAACACCATTGTCTTTAGAAGAATCATACAAGCAAAGTATGCTTTTGAAGGATTAACTGTTCATAAATTTCAGGTTGAAAATATCAGCATAATCACAATTAACGGTTTTAGAGTGCTAAAACTAAATTGTTTTGAGTGTTAGAAGTGTGAAATAGTCAGAGCGGCTTTCTGTTCCGCTGTTTGGTTGCATGAAGTCCATATAACATTTTAGCCTACGAAAAATCAATATTACCCTACATTATTACAAAAAGATGTTTACATATCCATGATTATACATACTTTTTGAATTTGAATGTTCTTCAAATAATAGTTTAAGGCAACCCGCTTGTGGATAAGGTCTACCCTCTAAAGGTAGCAGGGAGAGGCGAGGGCTGGCGGCTAAGAGGGCGGTTGCGGCGAGCTGCCCTTCGCACTGGCCGGTCGCGCACCGTGGCGCGTAGGGGAGCTACTCGTAGATTCTTCCCCGGGGACGCTCCCTAACAAAGCGGGCGCCGCCCTCGATCCGGCCGACGCGCCGCCCCCGCGCCCACTCCCGCCCGCGTTCCCCGCCCGCACCTCTCGCCCCCGGCCCTCTTACCCTCGCCCCCGCGCCCGCGACCCTCGCCCGCACCCCTCGCCCCCCGCCAGTGCTGCCCGCTCCCGGTCCCGCTCACGCCCTCGCCCCGCGCCCGCCCCGGTGCTGGCGCCCCGCGGAGCCAAATCGAATCACGCGGGTGCTCGGCGGGCGTCGGCTGTGGTCGCCCCCGCTGGGTTGGTGCGGTGGAGGAAGCGGGGGAAGTTGGAGGCGCAGGAGGGGTTGAATAGCCAGCGGTGAAGGAGGTGAAGTTGGTGTGGAAGGTGGACGGAGGCGAAGGGGAACGGAGGGTGGATGGAGGCGGAGCGAAGGGGACGGCCGACGAAGGCGGAGGTGGAGTGGAAGCGTAACGGAAATGGAGACGCAACCAAAGCAGAGATAAAGGGGGCCCGGAAAGCAGAGTGGATGAGCTGGCGGTACAGAGTGAACTAGGAGGCAAAGATGGAGGTGGAGTGACGGAAGGCGGAAGGGGGGGGAACGAAGGAAGTGGATCGAGGATGCGGAGGAAGAAGGCGAAGGCGGAAGCGGAGGTGCAGGCCGAGTGGTGGCGGAGGTGGGCAAATGGAGGTGGAGTGGAGGCAATGGTCGCGATCGGGGAGAAGAGACGACACGAAGGGGCCCGGCAACATGAGCGTGAAGAGTAGGCAAAGACGCGGCGGCGGCGCCTATCTCAGAGGTGGCTGAGAAGGTTGTGAGTGCGGTGGTGGCGGAGGCGGCGGAGGAGGCGAAGGACCCTCAGAATGCGTAGGAAGAACAGAGAAATACAAGTCACAAATTCAAGCGGTTGCGGTGGGGTGGGACCGCTTGCGCTGAGTGGGGAAGATTGATTGTTAATGATTACAAGCGCGTCAACTACTGAGGGCATTAGTCCCGTAAGTGTAGTGCATGCTTTTGCATAGGATGTTTTTTCCTCACTGGATGGCGAGATCTGGTGCCGTCGAGCTACCGTCGTCTAGCAGGTATCTGGCACCAGGGGGGCACCGCTCCAGCTCTTAATCCCCCGACCGGTCTCCCGGTATGTGTTGTAGTGTAGTGCATGTTAATGTGTGTGCGTGTGTGAGGTGGTGAGGAGAAGGAAAGGAAAAATTGCGCGCTGTCAGAGGCAGTTTGTTAAGGTACTGCCGCGACATTCGCCTGGTGTTGATCGGAAAACTACCGATCAGAGCAGCCGGCCGCTAGAATTCTCCTCCAGACAGCGACTGTATTCGACCTAGCTGACGAGCTAATGTCGAAAACCCTGCCGCAAAATGAGCATGTGAAGAGTTATATCTGTATAACAAACGGAAATTGCAAAGTATTCATGCAACGATTTTTGGGAATTGATTTAAGAGACAAGGATCATAAAAATGGTGATGATGGTGCTGTCAAAATATTGGTTACTGATTTATCTTGAGATGTGAAGTGAATAAGTGCCAACGGACCATTCAATCTAGACATTTTTGTAAATAATAATCTTTAAATATTTGAACGCTTTGTTCTTGAGAATTTTCCAATTTATTTTTACCCTTGTTGGGCGTTTTTGCTTTTCAGGGTTTTATATTCTATATTTATACATACTGTTTACCGCAATATGAAAAGTGTCTGAGGTTATCGCAGGAAGGGACCTCTTAATATTATTTCATACACGTTGAGAAAGCCTAATTTTTTTGAATATTTTCAATAAAAAACTAATATTAAAGACCAATTAATTTTTAATTTTTTAAGTAAAAGTGCTTAAGGGAAGTGCAATAAGTTATTAAAATGACGTGAGTGAATTCGTGGGGAAAGATAATCTGAAGTTTCGAAATTGAAATGACTTGTGTCTGGGCAGAATTCAAAACTGATTGGATTAATAATACTTTTTTCAGTGGTTCTCTTTGTATATGATTGTTTTATATATACCGGAAGCATTTACTTCACGACAGAGAATTTTATTTTTTATTCTTTCAAGTTTGTAGAAATTTGTTTTATCTATACCTCCACGTACAGATTAAGCATACATTAAAGTGTTGTTTAAGATGATGGTAGTTGGTTAATTGGGTTGTTTATGGTCAATGTTTGAATGCAATTTAATCATCTTAACGTAAAAACGTTGATCTGCAATATTTTTTTTACTTTCTATGATTTTAGCCAGCATCTTACTATTCTTTGTAAAACAGATATTCATATGTAATATAAAATTATAAAGTGGAATAAACGATTTCGGATCCACTTGGACTGTTATGAAATGTTACAGGCAAATTAATCAGAGCAAAAGAAATATTTTTAAGATTATAAAATTTAAATACTGACAGAGCAGCAGAAATACAGCGAGTACAATAAAAATGAATTCTAAATGCTTCCTCGTGATAATCCACTGATTTTATTCCTTTGTTCTCGCATCTCCGATAAGAGGTCCTGTCATGGTAAATTAACGGGTGTATGCACTGCAAAACCATTGATATAAATAAAAAGATTGCATTAGTAAGAGAATTTCTGGATAACATACAGTCAACCCTTGACATTTCGCGGTTATCTACGATGCCGAACCCACCATTACACAATTGGACCCGGAATATCTCGTGGGTTATCAATACGCCATCGAAATAAGTTACAAAATTACGAGCACGAATCGCAAATTTACCACGATGACATTCACCCTCGCGACCGGCACCAAAGGGGTTAACGTCCGACCGCTCAGCCGCCCTCCTCGCCCTCCTCGCCCTCCTCGCCCTCGCCCCCTCGTCTCGCCTCTCGCCCCTCGCTCCTGCCCTTTTCCGCCCTCCTGCCTCCTCTGCCTCAGCCCTCCGTCGCTGCGCCCTCGTCGCTCTCGCCTCTGCCTCTCGCTTCTCGTCGCCTCTCCCCTCGCCTCTCGCCCTCTCGCCCTCCTCGCCCTCCTCGCCCTCTCGCCCTCGTCGCCCTCGTCGCCCTCGTCGCCCTCGTCGCCTCGTCGCCCTCGTCGCCTCGTCGCCCTCGTCGCCTCGTCGCCCTCGTCGCCCTCGTCGCCCTCGTCGCCCTCGTCGCCCTCGTCGCCTCGTCGCCCTCGTCGCCCTCGTCGCCCTCGTCGCCCTCGTCGCCCTCGTCGCCCCTCCTCGTCGCCTCCTCGCCCCCTCGCCCCTTCGCCCTCGTCGCCCTCCTCGCCCTCCTCGCCCTCCTCCTCGCCCTCCCTCGCCCTCCGCCCCTCGCCCTCCTCGCCCTCCTCGCCCTCTGCCCTCGCCCTCTCGCCCTCATCGCCCTCATCGCCCTCCTCGCCCTCCTCGCCCTCCTCGCCCTCCTCGCCCTCCTCGCCCTCCTCGCCCTCCTCGCCCTCCTCGCCCTCCTCGCCTCCGCCTCGCCCTCCTCGCCCTCCTCGCCCTCCTCGCCCTCCTCGCCCTCTCGCCCTCTCGCCCTCCTCGCCCTCATCGCCCCCCTCGCCCTCCTTCGCCCTCCTCGCCCTCTCCGCCCTCCTCGCCCTCCTCGCCCCTCCTCGCCCTCCCTCGCCCTCCTCGCCCTCCTCGCCCTCCTCGCCCTCGTCGCCCTCGTCGCCCTCGTCGCCCTCGTCGCCCTCGTCGCCCTCCTCGCCCTCCTCGCCCTCGTCGCCCTCGTCGCCCTCCTCGCCCTCATCGCCCTCGTCGCCCTCCTCGCCCTCCTCGCCCTCCTCGCCCTCCTCGCCCTCCTCGCCCTCGTCGCCCTCCTCGCCCTCCTCGCCCTCGTCGCCCTCGTCGCCCTCGTCGCCCTCGTCGCCCTCGTCGCCCTCGTCGCCCTCGTCGCCCTCGTCGCCCTCCTCGCCCTCCTCGCCCTCCTCGCCCTCGTCGCCCTCCTCGCCCTCCTCGCCCTCGTCGCCCTCGTCGCCCTCGTCGCCCTCGTCGCCCTCGTCGCCCTCGTCGCCCTCGTCGCCCTCGTCGCCCTCGTCGCCCTCGTCGCCCTCGTCGCCCTCGTCGCCCTCGTCGCCCTCGTCGCCCTCGTCGCCCTCGTCGCCCTCGTCGCCCTCGTCGCCCTCGTCGCCCTCGTCGCCCTCGTCGCCCTCGTCGCCCTCGTCGCCCTCGTCGCCCTCGTCGCCCTCGTCGCCCTCGTCGCCCTCGTCGCCCTCGTCGCCCTCGTCGCCCTCGTCGCCCTCGTCGCCCTCGTCGCCCTCGTCGCCCTCCTCGCCCTCCTCGCCCTCCTCGCCCTTCCCTCACCCGCCGTCGTTTGCAGCGGATCTGCGCACCACTCGCTTCGCTTGGCGGATTATTCCCCGCGCACTGCGCTCCCTTGGCCGCCAAGGAGCTCTTTTCCATTGGCTGCAAGAACCTGTGTTCTCTGTTTCTACGTCGTTGTCTGGCAGTGTTCGGATGCTTTCTTACTGTTTTTGTTTTTTCGATCTATTGTGTTCATGTAGTATCCAATCAAAAGGTAAGAATTCATAAAACAATTTTTATTCAAGACCAGGTACAATTGCCGTTACACCAGAAGAATGTACCAAAAGCGAAGCCGTGTTATCGTTGTCCAGAAGAAGTTCCAAAATCAGCCGAGTCGTCAAATATCCACAAGAGAGTTCCACTTTCGTTGCACAGGTCGTCGTCGTAGCTGATCTCCACTCTTCACTCTCCCAGTCGCTCACCAGGATCCAGTCACTAACACCGTCGCTCGCTATCTGCCCTGGCGTCGGGTCGGAGCCCTCTTATAGCCCGCTAGGGCTGGCGGCTCGCCGACCATCTGCAGGGTAGGGGCGGTGGCGAGTCCCTACCCGCTTGCTCGGGCGTGATGGCCGCGCGCGGAGAGACCAGGCCGGCTCGCACCGGTCGCCTTCCTCTCCTGCCAGGGGCAGTTACGCCCCGCTGACGTCACTCGGCGGCGGCTGCTTCAAATGCGTGCGGGCGGTCACGACAGTTCACAAATTTAGAAGCTTCCTTTTGCATTTTAGGATTTTCATATCCTTCATTGCGGATGAGTTTAGCTTAGTCAGCACTTCCGTCGCCTCTGCCGCGATTCTGACCGGGAGGTCCTCGACTTCGAGTTTTGACGGTGACACATTTTTGACACTAGCTGTATAGTTAGGTCGGATTCAGCCGCTGTCTGGAGGAGAATTCTAGCGGTCAGCTACTCTGATTCATAGTTTTCCGTGATTTCTGCAGTCAATACCAGGCGCATTCCGGAGAAGTAACTTAACAAATGGGCCACGTACCGGGCTCATCTTTCCTTGTACTCCCTCGTCATATCCGGTCTCTTGACACACATACACTTACATCCACTACACTACTACAAATGTCGGGAAACCCATTGGGAACTTCGAGCATGACCTGGCTGGATCGGTGCCCCAATGGAGGAGATACCTTCAAAGGGATATCCCCACGGGCCAACGAGTAGTTCGGGGCCGCATTTCACATCACGGAACCATTGCACCTTCCGGGATAAAATTTTCACAATACAAACGGGACTAATGACCATAGCACTTGACGTGGCCGAAAACATCAGTGCATCAATGTATCAATCAACGAATCTTTCGTAGTTGTGAATGGCGAGTGGAAATGTATTTGTATGTTGTTAGTCTAAAAAAAAGGACAAAGTAATGGTCTGTTGAGTCATGATATATCCTCCATTTCTTTTGAGTTTGAGTTCACATTCATATACAAGGCGGTAGCTTCCAAAACAAACTGGAATTTACAAACAATTAAGTGAAATATACTATTGGGAAAGTATTTTCTTAACGTATGTTTGAGTCTGTCCTGCCCTCAGATCAGATTGCCGTCGCTCGGTCGCAAGTGCAAATGTGGAATGGAGGGAACTCTCTCTAAGGGCTGTTCAATTCCTCACTGTACGCGCCGCCGGAAAATATCCCGATACTTGCGATTTTGTTAGAATAACGTGTAGGTTTCCTTATATTTTTTCTACAATTTTACTTGTGAACCATTGGCATTTAACCCCCAAAAATCAAATCAGGTTACCAAATGACAACAAACACTTCTTTTAAAAATATTGTGCTTGACGTAGTGCCTATTTATTGAATAACTGAGCAAATTTGATATTATAGTATTTTTAATGTATTTGCGTCATGTTCCCCGGACAATTTTAAATGAAGCATATGCAGTTTGGTATTTTTTATTACGACTTTGTTTTTAAACATTTATGATAGTGAAAGGAAGGAAATAAGTATAATTACACACCACTTTGCTATGACGTTTCTAAACAGTTAAATGATTCTCTAATAGATGCAAGAAAATGTGGACATACCTATATAATCAAACTTGAGGGTTTTTAATGTACGTAATTTTTGTCACAATATATGAACAACTAGCCACTACCCTGAATAGTATTACGTTTTCTCAGGACATCTTAAGTAGACGTGAGAAAAAAGCCCCAAAAATAGAAGACCCCACGAACAAAAGCAATAAAGAAATAAAACATCAACTACAATAGAAACCCAATTCCCATCATCATTCAACATTTCCATAATAAAATTTTCCCATCCCTCTCTGTACCATCCCTTCGCACTCCCTATTCCTAGTTCTATTTAAGAGGTCTCCATTTTGTCATAAGCTCACCCCAAGCGGAAAATGCATATGTATATACCGCATAAACAATAAAACCGAGACGGCGAGACCAGCTCAACCGGTCTCCTTATTCGCTCTCCAACTCCACTACACGGCAGTGTTCTATTTCCTCTGACCTGGATGCAGGCCTCGGTGCTTCGTGCCCCAGCCACCCCCGCTGTGCCTCCGCGGCTCCAACGCGTTCAGGTCCGCCCGGCCGGCGCGCCTCCGCCGCAGAAAAATTGTATTCATATTTTAAGATAAAGGGCACGGGCGGGCGGCGGGGTCTCCTAAATTTATAGCGAAGTGCGCGTTTTAATACAGTTCGGTGGGGGCGGAGCGATGCGCGCCCAATTAAAAAGGGCGGATGGAGGCTAATAAGTTTAACAACTCGCAACGTGAATCGATCATCCAGAGCGTGCGTTACCGGGAAGCCTCGGCGCCGTGCCGCGCGGGATCTCGCGTTAATCTTGTGCGGAAAGTAATGGCTCCTCGTTTTTATCCTCCCCGCCACTGCACCCGCTGCGTCTTGCGATGCGAAAAAATACCGCTTATGATCGACAGTTTTTTTGGTTGATTTCGTTCTTCAGAGTTTTCGCGTTATTTTTTTTTACCACGGTTGAAACAGTTTTTGGAAATAAAAACACAGACGAATTTGCCTTTCAAAAAGAGATTAATTTAAGATTAGTATTCAGTGTGAAGCCTTTTTTCAATGTAGTTCATATGGTATTATATTGTTTACTGAATCATCAGGTCTTTTAGTATTTAGTTTTTTAATGTTACTATTTGGTCAGAACAAATGATAATCAAAATACGTTGCAAACAATTTGCGAAATAGTGTTTGTTCTGTATTATTTGCTAGGTAATACTGCTCTTGTAATACTAAAAATAATAATCGTGGTTGTAGAGAACTTTTTTTTCGAAAAACAACAACAACAACAAAGTGTTTATTTCAATGACTAGTTATTTTAACGTTTAGGCGTTTAACGTAAACCGCCAAGGAGAAATGAAAATCGGAATAACATGAAACTAACCTTTTGTAATGACCTGGCCACGCCCCCTCGCACGAAGCCCCATGGACCGGCCTCCCACGCTCCCGGCGGGCGCTCCCCGCCCCCATTCCCCCGGGCGCGCCAACCCACCCCCGAGCTCGGGGGGCTGTCGGGGTCCGGGTTGCCCCTGCTTCCGCCCCACTTAGTGCTGGCAAATGTTTGGATTAGGGGGCGATTGTCGGCGGATTGTTGGTGCGCCCATTTGTTTCACGTCGGGGGAATTATGGATGCGGAGGTGTGCGGTGTTAGTTACTGCAAACAAAAAACCCTCCGCTGAGTGATCGGGGTCGTGGAGAATTCCACGGACCTTTTACGAGAGGGGAAGATCTTTGATAATTCTGAAGGAAATAATGATTATACACATTTTATAAACGTTCTATCACGTGAAGGAGTTACAGAATTAAAATTAAGTAAAGATACATATATATTTTTTACGTTTATTGGGAATTAAAATATTGATCCGAAATTGTAATTTGAAACTTGACATATTTTGGACTACAGATAGGGTAGCAAAATATAATTTTTGTTAACATCGTATTTCTTGGTGACATCGTATGACATTAAATATTTCATACTGTATAAAATGATACATGCATGAGCTGTAAACTTTGAATGAAACATATTTTATAATTGCAAATGCTTTTCTTTATTAACGCCAACGAATACTTGTGATTCTATAGGCAAACGTAAATTAAGTCAAAAAACCTATTAGAAATGATGTTTCAGATTTGTAATTAAAAATTAAAATATATCTGGAATGTATAATTAATACGTTGCAATAAGTTACAATTTCAAAGGTTGAAGACGACTATGTAGTTTTATTCTACATAGTACAATGTTTTAATGACAACTTTTTATAAAGGCATCTACTGTAATTGACAATGTTCCATTTTCTATATGACTGTTTGTAAAACTAGAGTGACAGCTCTACACTTTAGCGCTATTTTACTCATTGGCAAACAAACATCAGAAATGAAAAAACGGCGTGAACCCGGGTTTCCAACTCAGTAAAAGCACATCGTGAAGATGGGAATGAAGCATGGCTCTCCGCTTCGTCTAAGATGAGAAAGGCCAATCTCCTGAAGTAGCCAGGCGTTGCAAAGACGTGGGCGGCGGGCAGCGGCGGCGGGCGGCGGGCGGGGGCGGCGGGCGGCGGCGGCGGGCGGCGGGCGGCGGGCGGCGGGCGGCGGGCGGCGGGCGGCGGGCGGGCGGGGGCGGCGGGCGGCGGGCGGCCGGCGGCGGGCGGCGGGCGGCGGGCGGCGGGCGGCGGGCGGGGCGGCGGGCGGCGGGCGGCGGGCGGCGGGCGGCGGGCGGCGGGCGGCGGGCGGGGGCGGCGGGCGGCGGACTTACCTACGGAAAAAGGACGCCGGTTCTAAACCAACTTCCCTTGACAATGAGAATGAGAATGAGAGAGCGAAATAAATGCAAAGGTTGGAGGGCAGGAAGACGAGCATCAACGCAAAGTGTTGCCTCCCGTCTGGTTACTCTCAACTGCCAACCAATAACAATTTTGTAAACCTGAAAAAATCTGTTAGTGCCCTTTCGAAAGTTGTGTTTAGTAATCCTCTGCTGCTTTGATATTGCTTTTCAGTTTTTTTTACGACTGTTTGAAACAAATTAATTCACTATGAGTAAGATCTGTTTGCATTTGAAAGTTTTATGGAAAAAGGACTAAAGAGATAAAATAAATTTTACACAATATGATGATTTTATTATATAAAGGTTTGGTTTTGTTTAGTACCAAATTTCAAAAATAAACATAAACTAGAGTACTTGTGCGAGAAATGTTGCATGTTAAACTCCGCCCTAACTTTTCCTAAGTTAAACTGAAATATGGGGACATGTAGTCCGTTTCCATCGTAGTTTCCTCCACAATTAGATACACCGCTCCTGTAGACCATGGCAAAAGGTTAAACGAATGGTTGCTCTACGTGCATAAGAAACAATCATCGATATCAAACAACTATTGCCGCGAGAGCAAATCGTGAATTAATAATTATCCAAATAAACCTCGTTAGTCTGCGCAAACCACGGATAGAGAAAATGTATAACCATAAAAACCGTAAACCACAGAAAACGTAAATATAAGATGGAGGAATCTAATCCTTCTAAGCGTGCCGTAACAAAGATGGCTACCAGCACCACGGGCTAAAATATAGGTCATTGAGGAATATATTCTGTATTCCTCTATGTATATATGGTATTGGTAGTATCGATAAGCAACAAACCGGCAAAAAGTTCATAGAATGTCCATGAATATTTTATCCTGTAGATTCCAGTGTGAAGAACGTTGTTTTGAAGCCCTCAGACTCAAAATTTTAGTTTTTAAGACCCTAGAAAGCTTAATTTAGACGTTATTTAACGATATAATGGACCACGTATTGAGGATTGCGTGTGCCATGAATATTTAGATGCTTTTTTTAAAAGAAATCCTTCATGTATTTTAAGTCAAAGTGCAATTCATCACATCTCCCTGAAATTCTATCTCTTTAGAAACCTCATTTGTAAAGATTGGTTGCATGTGAGAGCCGCAAAAGGTATGTATACTACTAAAATAGTATAGAAGACGATAAAACCTGAAATTTTGATATGCAGTATAATTTTTACTTTATAACATCCTACAAACATAGTCGAAAGTAAGTTAAGGAATTCTGCAAAAAAATTACTGGTTTTGTCATCAGCAAATCTATTACAATTTACACAATAAAATAAAAAGAAGAAATAACGGCAGATAATCGTTCATTATAATAATTTTATATTATTAAAATTAAGTGTTTATATTTTAAAACCGAATAATAATAGGAAGCGAGAAAACTTTGGGAGTCCACTAACTTACATTACAAAGCAAAAATCACGGAATTTGTTTGAGTAGAAATCTCAAACTTCTTTCTGAACTTGGTATTTTAAATATAAAGATTTTTTCAACTATCTAAATGGAGAGGTTGTAATGAATATCGAATTTTTACCATACGTATCAATGCACTTTCTTCTATTCGAAGAAAAACAATTCAAAAAGTAGGTTTCATTCATTTTCCAGAAAAAAAATTGAAAATGTCATAAGGGTATCATGTAAACTACTCCCAAAAATAAAAATATCTTAATAAACTCCATAACGACAAAACTAGGTATTACTCCTGAAATATTTACCAGGTTTTAGATTAAAAGCTTCTAATTTAACAGACTCTGGGATACGTCCATCTGTTATTTTATACAAATTGATTTTCGGGTTCAATATTGCATGTCTCTAAAGCAACATCGATCTTAACCGCCTGAATAACAGTAACAAACTTGAAACCTGTCGTGTGTTCGAAGTTACAAGTGAAAATCGCCTTAAACACGAATTTTACGACCGATGTTTTATATATTGTTGAATTGATTCCAATCGTTTATACTAAAGTATAGTACGATAAATCAAAATCTTCAACCGTCATTTACCTGCTGACATCATCTCCAATTGAATACAGCCCACAACACTTCCTTGTTTTTCATTTCGTCAATTTGTGAAATGAGGTTGAGATTACCCCTTCGTATTTTGTGATCCTGTTAATATGCAACCCGCAACTCTATTTCACGCTGATTTTACTTACATTTTCATTAAACCATAAAAATTATATCACTGTTAATGAAGTGAATGTTTTCTGCTGCCATTCGTATAACTCTGTCTGCAGAGGTTTACGATTTCGTTTTTAGTTTTCGGCTTTACTACGTTTAAGAGAATTTGTAATAGTTACTGGGTGTACGAGAGTTAGAGTTGTACGTTGCATTAATGAGAAAGTATTATATTACTGAGGGAAAACGGTGCCTTTTTTCACCGAAAAGCTCTTATTGATCGGACCTGGTAACTAAAAATTGAATAAACCTTGTTTCTTTATGTATTAAAGTATTCATGTGTCGTGTGGTCAAAATCCAGGTTTTGTGGGTCCATGATATCGAAAAATGATTGACGGCAAAACGTTTGATGTGACTGAGAGCTTGTCTGGCTGTGGTAAATGCTATCGTCTAAATCCTTGAGATCATTTTCTCCAATATTGACAATTCTTTGTCCATCAGGGCGAACTCAAGGCCCTGCGAGTTTGAAACGAATATTTTGATTTTTGAGGGTACTTTACAGGAATTCTCGACATTTTAGAAATGATCTCAAATGTGGCTCCACATTTTTTATTAAACGCAGTCCTCGCTTAGCGTAAAGAAGGTGTAGGTCTCATTCCCGAAAATTGGGTAAAATCACTGATTTTTTGAAAATTTCAAAAGTTCAAAATTTGTTCGGCGTCTTCCTTCAACAACAATATTGAAGATGTGAAATGAAGAACTGAATGAAATCTGTTGTTCAAAGACACTTTTTGAAATAACTTCTTTTTCGAAGAAATGAGTAGTATTATCGTAATTTAAGTAAAATTAATGCAATTATTTTCTCAATAATAGAGCTAAATTTATTTTTAAAATTTTATTCCTATTGTTTATCAATAGTCGGTAAAAGAGTTGTTTTTTTTGGTTGATTTTTGGAAAACTCAATTTTCAGAAATTGCAAAACAAAAAGGTGGAAAACACACAATGATAGTGATGATAGTGATTTTTTAAATACAATCTATGCTAAAATTATATTTTTAAATGATGTCATACACAATTTTTTTAAAGAACTATTTTTCCATAATTTATACCCGATGTTAATGCAATTTAGTTTTCAAAAAATCTGAAAAACGAAGCCAATTTTTTTTCACATGTACAGCAAATAACGTATAAGAAAGGCGTTCGTCTCCTTTTTATAGTTCTATGAAATTTGGAAAATTGCCTACGTTTGAAGTAATGCGAGAAACCGTTAGATTTTTCTAGCGTCGGAAATGTTGAGTTCAGCTTGCGACTGATGGTTTAGCGGTAAAATGCCTTATATGTTAACTCGAAGGACGTGAGTTGGAAGCTCGCCGCAGAGAAAAAAATATCTTCTGGTTGGAAAAACTTTTGCAGGTTCACTTAGTAGTACAGTTGCAAATATTCTGAGATATCTTCAATTTACAGATAATGTGAGAAAATAAGTGCTGTGTAGCTACACTAGTTGTATGTATTCGTACTCCAGCCATCACTTGGAAATATCTTTTGTGAATTTTTGTCTATACGTCTTGAATTTTTTTTGCCCATTGGTCAGTTCTTACAGGGGAACACATTTTATATATTGGGTTTTTCTTTCCATTTTAACATGTATTTGATTTGTTAATTTTGATGTAGAGTTTGCAATATTTTCGGTTAACATTTGTAGTTTAGTCTTGTTCAGACTTTTTCGCTTGTACAGCAGTAAAAAGTCGGGGCGGGTGGTTTCGGTGCAGTGAGTGGGACGGGGACGGCAAAGTAGGAGGGCGGGGCGGGAGGAGGTGAAGTGTGGTCGGGGCGGGTGGTTTCGGTGCAGTGAGTGGGACGGGGACGGCAAAGTAGGAGGGGCAGGGAGGAGTAAGTGGGGTCGGGGCGGTGGATTGGTGCAGTGGGGGACGGGCAGAAAAGGGGGTGGGGAGGGCGGGGAGGGATGGACCGGAGGCGTGGGCGGGGCGGGCGGGACGGCGCCTGCGGGGTCGCCGCGACGCAGCGGAAGCCGCTTAGCGTCTGTCTGCTGGGCCCGCCCGCTGCCTCACCCATCGCCCTTGGGCCAGCGCCCAGCATCCAAAGGGTAAAGGCGACCGTCTCTGCTCCTTCCGCTGTCCGCCTTCGACGCTCGACATGAGACTCGCGGGCCAAAAGGTTCCTCTAGAGGCGCCAGGTCTCCGAGTTTCACTCGAATACTCTGCTTGTCTAGATCCTTACATCAAACAGCAAGGTAGAACTTGTTGTCTGAAAGTACTGGTAATTACTGGACGAGTCATTGCAGGTAGAAAAAAGATAAGAAGAGGATAAGATAAGAAAAGATAAAATGATGAAGGAGACAAAATAGGATAACAAGGAGCAGAAGAAGAACTGATTAAAAAAGGATCTTTAAATGTATTAATTTTTTATATCGTTAACTTAATATTCAATGTATTGTCGTGTATCCAATTAATGAAAATGTCCTTGTCTTTCTGTTGTATTTTGTGCGTATTATAATTGCAGCTCACTTTCAGCTTTACGCGCCCAAACAACACGCCCTTTTCACAGTATTTGCAACAGCTGTAAGACTGCTGCCGCTAATACCAGGCAAAAATCTAATTTTTTCAATGCAGTCAAGATGTGAATTACTGCGCCGTTTTATTGGCGAGGTGATCGTTTTTGCAAGCACTCGGCTGAAAAATTCTACAACAGTTGCCTCTCATGGCGTCATATGGCGTTGCATTTCCCTGGAAGTCCCGACAATGGGAGTGCGCTTACGCGCCAATAACTCTCAGCTAAGGTTTCAATACCAACCCTACATAATTAAATTGACAGTCGGTATGTGTCTTGGCTGTCCGGGACAGCTGATAGACGGTTGCATATATACGTGAATCTTAACGGTTTTTACGGTTTTTACTTGAGCGAGTTTCGGCCACCTCCTTTATATAATGCAATTCTTTCGCCCCTTCATTTGGAAAGACGTTTAATTCTTGGAATGTTGACAACTCTACAGCGTTTCCAGAATCTGACGCGATCTCGCGAGCGTCCATGAAAGCAGTTCAACTCTTCAACTGTTAGTTCTTCCAAAGAGTTTCATACGAAAGATGTCCTTGTCTTTATCTCTGGAAGCTAACCCGCAATTTTTGAAGAAAAAAAATATTATAAGTCCAACGCGAGACGTTTAAAATGCATGCTCTTTGCTGTTAATTAGCACCAAAGAATTGTTATAAATGATAGATTTCAAAGTATGGCGCCAAATTTGAATTAATTTACTATGGTCTTTAAATTTGGTGGATGAATACAACATAGAGTTTTTAAGTTCGTTTAATTAGTGTACACACGAGAAATTTTTTTTCTTATTAGTAAGTTCAGTTTTTCACCTACTGTATTTGTAATAATGTCTTCATCGCTGTTTGGTTGAGTTCTGAGAAAAGTACTAACTGACCAGCCAATTCACGAACTAAATTTCTCGAGTCACAAGATTTGTTTTTCCATAAAATGATACTGTATTTCCAACAACAGAAACGTAATTCAAGCCATATTCAGAATATTATCAAAAACAGTTCAACCTCTGGTTAGTCACTGTTGTGAATGGTTGTTCTGTAGTATTTACTTCAGAGATTTTGTTCCACAGGACATCATGTTTCTGTTTTACTCTTCTATTATTGTTTCAGCTCCGTAAATTCTACTGATAACTAATCTTTAGTTCCTTCTGTAAACATCACTCAAGTTGGCACTTACATAAAAAACGAATTTTAGAATAGAGTCTTTATACAGAAATTGTGCCACGTGAAAGCTGGACAATCGCAGCACGATAGTTTCAATATTGTGATAATTGTGATTATTTTTTCAGTGACTGCTAATGATGCAGAATTAAAATAAATATTCCCAAATTATTAAAATAAAACATGTCTAAGAGACCAATTAGGTCCAGAAGTGAGATAATGTGATTAAAAATAATTTCAAGTCAACCATTTGATAACGAGTGAATTGTTAATATCTCATAGTTTATGAAATTAGAATTGATTTTTTCAGTGCTCCGAAAAATTTGTCACATTGTTCATGTTTAACATGTCTCTCAGGTCTTTTAGACCCATGAAGCACCTCTAAGGATTAACACTGAAAATAAAGTGTTGCTTCAAAAATTACCTGTTACCCTTCGTTAAATCTTAAATAATTCTAATTACTACAAAGTATTTCCAAAATTAAAATGGTTAAATAAAACCTCGACGACTGATATGTTTCTAAAATGCTCCATGTACCAGGCGTGGCTTGTAGCATAACAAATCATGAATGTAAGCGAACAGGTAAAGTACAATGTATATGTGTGTAAGTGTGAGTGTGTAAATAGATGCGTCTAACTGGCTTAGTGCGATGTAGTCAACATGTGTTACACACTGTGCAAGTTGGCTTACGTAGCAAACGCATTCACTGCCGCACCTGTGTGTACGCGTCGGATGCAGGGGCAGACATTGCAGGAAATTAATATATATGTCGGATGCACAAGGATTCTGAGCATAAACTCGAAAAATTGGAGATGAAAGGAAATTGAATAAAGAGCGTTTGCAAGTGGAAAGAGTCAAGTTTTGTAGATATCCGAGAAATACACGCTAGAACGTACCACCCTGACAGCGTTTAATAAGAACAACCAATCGGGATCTTCCCTTTCATTCGCGCGAGAGATTTTCAGTGTGTAATGTTTGCATTAATAATGACATGGAAAAATTAATTTTGAGAGAGCGTCCAACTATTTTCAAGGCAAAAGGGTATGTAAATTTACAAACATTCGATACATGAAAGAGCCAGGAAAATATTTGCTCATCATTTTCTACTATGTCCATCACGCCGACATTTCAATAGAGTGTATACTTTAAGCGACCTCTCTACCGCTGTCATTCAAAGCATTTAGCCGCTCTCATAGCAGAGCTCTTAGATATTAATATTAGAAAAACTATAAAATTAAATTATTCATGAACAGTATGTCGTAATTTTGCATGCCATTTAATTCTGAAATAGAAATAGTTTGTATACTTTAAAGGAAGATTCCAACAGATAAATAAATAATGGATGAAAACGATTGTAGAACAAATTCAAATTATACATTATTTAATATTAGTGTGTAAAGCTTTCTAATCTGTTTTTACAAATAGATGTTTTTAACTCAAAATGACGCTACTGCAAGTTAAATGTGACAAAAAAACTTTGAGAATTTTGAAGGTCGACAATGGTTATAATTAAAAAATTAAAAAATATACTTGCGTTAAATCATAAATAATGTCTAGAGTGTGTCCCTTGAATTTATCCAAAGTGGAAAAATTCCAACAAAGTTTCGGAGAAAATTAAAGTGCCCCCTTTAAGTTTTAAAACTTTCGCTCGTTGCCAGCCCGATCTTCCAGATAATCCAGAATATAGCTCGGCAACTCATGAAGTGAACTTGGAGCCGTGTTTTCTGGTAAACCAAAGTTACAAGGGGCTATTTTGTGATTACAAAGGTGAGTTTCTAGAAACTAAAGCGAAACTTCCTTAGAATCACCGATACGTTTCTACTACAATGCAGTGCAAGTGTTCGTACTTGTCTGGTTTAATGTAGTTGGGATAACACAATGTGGTTTGAAACTTTGGTTTTCCCCACATTAAAAATGTCTATATTGAAAAACATGTCAGTTATGAGGTGGTCTTCAGTAGTATTTCGAGAAATTGTTTTGAACTAGCGTGAGAATATTCGTCTTTTTCAATTATTCTTTAGTACCTGAAGATTTTCTAAAAGATCTGACTTTAAATATTCCTACTGTAACTAATTTAAAAATAATGAAACAATTAGACTGTAATAATATTATTTGGAAGGTATGAATTATTACCTTTCTTCTTCAATAATCACCTTTCTCCTTATTAATTATTACCTTTCTCCTTCAATAATTACACAAGGGAACAATTTGTTTTTTAAACCTCCAGGATGAAAGTATATGATATCAAAGGAAACGATAACGCTGATTTCGAGAATAATTATAAAAAATTTCTATAACGCAAGGTTCAAAAGATATTAATATATATAGTATTTCTAATGAACTATACTATCCTACCCTATACTAATTTCCGCATGGTCACTCCGGTTATATTACTAGAAAATTTTATGAGCGTGCTTGAAAGGGCTTAATGAAGCAAGAACAAGTTAAAAATGGAATAGGCATATTCGTGCAATAATATACAGACGTTAAAATGGTTTGTTGGTATGCTCCACAACGTTGGTAGGGCGAATGACAATGATTGAAATTTTAATTCAACCCCAACCTAAGGCATCGTTTGTCGTGATCACAAATACGACAACCAAAGTATAAAGAATATGCAAGTTTTGTAATTTCATATATATATTTTTTCCTTTGAAGTTTGGATGTAAATCTTCCACAAAAGTAACAGAAGTTATCGGGTTGATTCTCACACTTTCGATGTAAAATTACGATTTGTATTTCATCGAAGCGACTCGATTCTACAGATCATGTGGCGAATTTCTCTTTATAATAAACACAGATCTGTAATGTGTTAATGTATTCGATACACACGCAAATCAGATACGAACTCCATGCGCACTGCGGATACAGTTCCGCCTGAAACCGACTGACTCAAAACTGCCCGATTTGTATACCATATGCTCTAGGTGCAAATAATGCCTTTCGGTGATTGGTGCTCAGGAGGAAATCTGATGGAGCACTTCACTTGTTTTCAAAACATCCAGAGCTAAGACTTACTCGTAGCTGAGCGTGATTACCAGACGCGAGAATAAAGACGACAATCTTCGAATAAAGAAGGTAAAAAAACAAAAAAACACGAAAACCAAAAAGTGGCATAGATGAACTGAACAAATATTTTATTTTCAAATATATTTTATGTGTATTGATTCTTCATATCTTACAGGTGCAATTTAAATGTATTTGCATTAATAGCAAAATAGAGTATGATACGGTATAACGATATGCTATATTTAAAAGCTGCGACGTGATATGACATTTTTATTGTGATGTGTAAAATGGAGTATTTTGCGCACTATACCTTCCTGGAGGTAAAAATCTTATTCTCTAGTGTTATCAATCATATACGACTTCACAGGTTTCCATGCTCTGCACCAATTTTCCAGGAAAATTAAGTATATTCCCCGCCTGTAACTAAATAGTTACTCAGAGATCTCAATGTGTAAAGGTTTATTGCCGCTGGACATTTTCCACTTCGTCTCAGAATATAATGCGTTACATGGGTAATTTCATTTCCGTGTTACTATAATTTTTTATTTGACTTGATTATTTTAAATTTTTTAAATGCATTTCATTTTGTATTGTTTTGTATCAAAACTATATTGGAATAATGTTGTCAGCAAATGAATATGACCAAATCGTCTGGGTTCCACTTCACGGAAAGTTCAGGTGAACACAACAACAATACGATGTAAGAAAAAAACTACGCTTTGCCTATTTCTGAATATGCAAAATATAGTCGTCTGAATGAAAGCAATATCAGTCACCTCTTCTCCGCGTACAGAAACGGATATTACGCGAGAGGCTGAACGTTCCGTTGCAAATGAGCAGTCTGCGAGTTTGCACATCTCCACCGAAAAAGTCCTTAGCGAGTACATTCGCTCCCAGGAATATGCGGTTCATACAGCGCAAGATAACTAGCAGCGACCAGATAGACTACGCGTTACGCGCATGGGGCCTACGAGGCAAATGAACAGCCTGGACAAAGGCAATGGGCGCGGGAGGGGCGATAACCACTTGAGCAAGCGCAGATATGCAGCTGATCCTCGCCCCGCGCCCCGCGCTGGCCACTGGCCACCGGGCCCGCGCTAGGGTCCATTCGCCGCGCCGATCGCTCGCCCATATGCCCGCCTGATCGCCCGCCCACGTCCCCCGCCCACCAGCCCTGGACGCCTCCCACCAGCGCCGCACATTGTGCGTCCGTCTCCCAGTAGTCGATTATTCAGCGTTCTGATACGCTAGTTAAGCAGCATTCCAATTAAGCCAGAGCGCCTCTCATTTACGCCCCCAACAGATGAATTTTATAGTATAAATGAATACGTTTTGTGAAATACTTTTGTGTATTACAACACGCTTCATTCGTCTAAACTATCTTACATTGTCATTTTCTTTTAAACATACCTCACCGGAGTTTTAATATGATGATTTTAGGAATTCTACTGAATTCCTTACCCATTTTTTCTCCGTTTCGACCAGCAAATAGTCAAGTATTTGCTCGACATAGATTTTTCCTTTTTGTAATTCTGTTCTGTTGTATCTCCTTCACACAACCAGAGGAACGAAACGTCACTCCAAACGAACGGCATCCGTTAAGGATTTTATTGTCTGCCGTTTGTCAAGAGCAATCAAAACAAATGCGTTGAAGCTTTAAAAGACAGAAGATTTCTTATACTCCAAAACAAGGTTTTTCTTATTTATGTTATTTTCTTCTTTTAAGGAAGTGGTATTACGAAAAATATTGAATGACACACTGCTGATAACATAAATAATGGGCTTGGTTAAAAACCTCGGCTAAATTCTCGGTTTTGAAACTCCAACACCGTCCGTTATTATTTGCTATATATCGGCCTATTACGTTAAAAAAATATACCATCTCCCCAACCCCACTTCTAAGTAGTTAAAAAAACGTTGACATCCAGTAACAAACCTTGGCGCCGTTCTACACTCGCAGCCTTCCTGCAGCCTACACGCGCGCCGTCCCGCCGGCAAACACGCCGCCTATCTCGTCATTGAATCGCGCGCCATCCCGCCCAACCACGCACTATCCCCGCCCCCGCCGCCGCCAGCTGTAATTACTCAGAGCGGAGCCGCTCTCTTTTGGGCGATGGGCGATGGGCGATCGGCCGGGGGGTTCGCCCATAGCGCGGAGAGCGGCTTACTGCGTGGGAGCAGAGAACGCCCAACCGGCGCGGGGCGGCGGCCGCGCGCCATGGCGCAAGGCAAAACTGCGAAGCTTAATCTTGCGGTTTGCTGTATAAACAAGAACGCGTGCGGTGAGTTGTGTTAGATCGTATAATGTAATACGCGGCGGATGGAGCCGGAATAAAAATATGCCATCAACGTCGCCCGTACGCGCGAACAAAGGAGCGAATAGGCGGATTGTCTTCCGAAAATCGTGCGATGCGATAAAACGTTTGCAAAATGTTTCGGAAAGGAAATAACAGTAGCGGTAACGTTCGAATGAAGTAGTAAAGGGGTGTGAGCGGTGAGAAGCACAGAATAAAAGTGGAATGTGGAGAAATGGGAAGTAATATTAAAGTGAATTTAGTGCGGAGGGCGACTGAAAATACAATAGAAGGGGGAATATAGGTGGAAGAATAAACTTCAGAGAGGTAGTAGCGGGGGTGATAAACGGGTTGTGACTGAATGGTCATCACCATTCAGTTGAGATTGAGAATACTTCGATGATTGTCAACACTTAACATGCATATTACACATCGATCGGCAACTTCCAGATCGTTCTCATTACACTAAAATTTTGATAAATGCTAGAAAAACGTGCATTATCTTTGCTTATAGTGCTATAAAAACGTGATTTGGCTTATAGAATAACGGGACGTTTTATGATTGAGCTCAGAAACTTCCTACATTATTTCGATGAAGTGAACTTTGAAGCACATTTAGACTGAAAATTATTTGTGGCATTCAACACAAATTTGGTTTCAGAGGAAATCCGGGGATTCGAAACGAAACAAACGCAATTGTTTCGGTTCACGAAGGTAATTAAATGAGGTGTTTTAAGAAATATTCCCATGTTGTGCAAACTGACCCGTTCGTAAAAAAAAATAGTTTTGCGAACAATGAGAGTAACCAAAATATAATTTCCAACTTTATAAAATATTTTGAAGACATTTTCATTGTAACTACTTCATAGCATGTTATTAAAAATTCCCTTGTTGAGGCTTTCATCGAGCTACAAAGATGATGACAAAACTACTCTACAGTTGGGAGTCTTATCTACAGCTCAACAACTTGAAAAAAATAGATGAGTGCGGAATTTATTTCGAGTGTCATGGAGAAGATATCCTCCACAATTCCCCATTGGGTGTAGAAGATCCCCTGAAAGAATGCCACTCTGAAAGTTGGTTTATTCCTTCATTCGCATGAGGATGGTCGAAAGAAACGAGATGGAAATGGTGACGGTTAAACTTCCCCTCTTCCAATTTTCACTGTACACAGTCCGGCTGATTTCTCTAACTTCTCAAGCTGTGTACTCTGTTCAGTTGCATTTTGACATTCATTCATGCCAAACGAAATCGGATAATGAAGTCGGTGGCTAATATGTAGGGGTGATTCGCATTTATTTCACAAACGTTGGCTAACATTCGAAGGGAACCAGCTATGAATTATGCCAATGAAAATATTTTGCCGAGAGGAATCAAACGAGATATTGATCACTTCTGTATTTGCCGTGACACACTCAAAACGCGTTTACGTCCTAAAAAAACATGTGTTTTAGAGAAATTTGTTATAATTTTCTGGGTGGATCTGTCAAAGCGTGACCAATTCCCTACCAGGAAACAGATACGCTCATCGAACGACACCTCATTTTCTCGATTGGTGGACCGAAGTGATCTGATAGTGAGTGAGGGAGAGACGGCCGAACGAACGCAGATTGCAGTGTGTTTGTATTTGGCATTGTGGATCGGTTGCCCAAAGTTGCCAGCTCAACAAATTCACCCGGCCTAGGTTCTCCAGGATCGGAGAGTAAGAGAGACATGTGGAGAATATGTCAACGTATCTAGCAAACTCCGCCTGACCGGGAATCGAACCCGGGATCGCATCCCGGGGAGCCAGGCCGCTGCCTATGAGCACCTTGTGGCTATGCAGGTTATTCGACATTTTTAAAATTAGCCAAGAAGGATCTCATTAAAGGCGAGGACCTCCTGGATGTTTGCAAGGGATATTGAATGAAGAGATACGGCGATGACAAGGGTGAACGGACGAACACATATTCAACAATGTCCGAGGCGGGACTCGATCCTTCCAATCCGGATCCTTTGGTCCGAGATTGCCACGGCGCTACGCCGTTACCGCTCCCGGCCACCCAGATCGGAGTCATTCGGTTACTAGTGCATAAATATGGAGAGGCCTCTCTGCTTTGTAGGGCGTGTCCGCACCATCACCGCTGTCTCGGTGCCACCAGCTCTGCCTCTCCCTCCGGCGAGACCGCACCCCTGGTGGCGGAGTTTTAACGTACTGTGATTAATTATTAATACTCGAATATTGAGGTTTTAATAACAATATTGGCAATCTGGCTGCACCGGTTGCGTGGCCGGAGAGGGAGTCGGGCGTGTATTGGGGGCGGGTAACGAAATAAAATACATAGATCAAGCTGCGTAATTGTGTCCTGCATTAAAGCATTAGCGAGCGGGCGGGGTGGGGCGTGGTGGGGACCGCAGGTCTGGGCCGCCGAGGGGAACGAGGGGGAAACGGGGAGTGCGGCCGCATGAGTCGTGGTGAGCCCGACGCCGCAGAAATTTAACTGTCCCCACCGCGTTCACAGCCGTGCTCGTGTATTTGGTGAGCCCACGTATTTTGTCAATACGTGATCAGCGACTCGTCGTTTTCAATTTGCAGGTTTTTGAACGATTGCAGGCGTCAACTTTCAAAGCGTCGCCGTATTATCTGTTTTCTGTGCTTAACCCCTTTAAAATGTTTTTTTCTAGTTTGAATATTAAGCATTTTCTCACCACATGAATCTGTAAAATGTTGCTACTTTAGAAATTAATTTTAATTATACATGTGGTAAGTGCATAATAATTCCAACCCAAATTAATTTCAACATTATGGTTTAATTTGTACTTTATTATGCAATTTTCTAATAAAATTGCGAAACAAAAAATGCCGAAAGCGTTCAATACGGCATTTTACATTTTACATGTTTTACGTAAAAGGGACATGTGATTACTCACGAATCATTTGGTTGGCATGGAAGATATTGTTTTTGAGGGTTCCTTAAAAAACAAGAAGTGGATCACGGAAGGTTCCTTAAACCAATTTTCCTTTTTCAACATTATGGTTTAATTTACTAAATAAGTATTTCTGAGGCAAATGTAGCTACCAAAATGTTCTTGTAAGCAGGACGAAAGACACACCCAAAGAACAAGCCTCAATGAATTATTAACCGTTAAGCGAGAGCGATAAGATTTATCACAAAAACCGGAGAGTGGCTTCTGGGAAACCACGAACGGAGAGAGATTAACTTTTGCTATCAGGGCGAGCGACAGGCGAGGCGCGAAACATCTCGCAGTGGCTGCTGCGCGCAGGCCTCCGGGGTCGGAGGGAGGCAAGGAGCGGAAGCGACGTCATGAGTAGAGGCACAGAGAGCAGCGGGACTGGGGCCCGGGGCGGGACGGGCGGCGGGGGGTGGTGGGGGGGCGAGGACGGGCGGGACGGGGCGGAGCGAGGAAGAGCAGAGGAAGCGGCGTCATGAGTAATGGGAGAGGGAGCAGCGGGACTGGGGACAAGGCCGGCGATGGGCAGTGGCGGTGGCGGGGCGAGGAGAGGAGAGGAAGCCGTGTCGTGAGCAGGTGGGGGAGAGAGGGGTGATGCCGGGGGGGGGAGGGCGGCAGGGTTGAGGGAGGAACCGGCGGGGGCGGGACGAGGGAGGAAGCGGCGCGAAGGACGAGGGAGGGAGGACAGCGGAGTTGGGGCGAGACCGGGCTGAGGACGAGAAGGGGAAGCGGCGTCCTCAGCAAATGGCAGAGAGAGGGGCGGTGACGAGTGAAGTGCGGAGGAGGCAGGGCGGGGGACCGGCGTCGTGAGCAAGGGTCGGGGGATGGGGCGGTGACAGGTGAAGGGCGGGGCAGGGAGGGCGGGGCTGTAGCGGGCAGTCGACGGGCAGTCGCCACCCGCGCTGATTGGTCTTTTGAGCTGCCAGAAAGACTCCGTAAGCGGCCAGGCCCCGCTGCGCCGGAGAGCTGCTCGTCGGAAGTCTCCGTATGTCCACGGGGAGCTTCGTCGGGTGATCGTCCTCTTCAGGACTTGGACGGGCTCAGTCCCTGAGCATCTGGCGCGCATGAAGACGTGAACGCGTACGTTTTGGTTATTGAAGCAAGAAAGCTACGAATTCGTAGCCGGGTTACGTATTGAAGAGAGGGAACGAAAATGAATTAACACGTGCTTAGGATGAAAACGTATCAAATACAGTAATATTAATAATAATAATAATAATAATAAAATAATAATAATAATAATAATATTTCAGACAATGGTCTCATTCCTAAAAACACACAAGAAACACATGGAAATTCTAAAATGAGAAAAACATTGGTCAAAAATGCAGAAGTCAGTGATACTGGACACCTGTCCTACTGCAAAAAATAATAATTTTCATCAAGCAAATAGCAAGATAGATAGAAAAGAAGCGTGTGATAGTAAAGATGAAAAAGTGGTCTTGTTTGGGTCAAGACCGATTCATGGTTACTGTCTCAAATAGCTTATGTACATTCAACGCAGACTACCTCAGTAAACGGAAGTTTTACTGGAAACACGCACATAGCGATGGTGGATGAATACTAGATTCTTGCAATCACTCATACAATCAGATGTCTGAATTTAGTCTTTCTTTAAGTCTTTAAGAGTTCAAGTCACTACATTTTTTGAACGATCTGTTTGACAGATTCTCACGTTACTCTACGTGAACCTTAAGGGGTACATGGAAAGCAAGCTAGTGATTTTTTTTTCATGCCTTTCAAAAATCGAAGTCTCCCGTTATCTTGCCAAAATAAAAGTTATACAAGTCTTCTCCAGGACAAATCGGTAAATCCTGTATTTCGTATCATTGTCTCCTTCGTGTTTTCGTGTCATTGCTTCTTGGCACGTTAATCACATAATTTTTATGCATTGCTAATTTAATGTTTTTTTTGCTAAGCTACTTTAATACGAAACGGTATTTTCTGATCTAATAAGTGTATCATATATTAAAGAATGTATTAAGTTTATATATATGTTAATGTCATCTAAATGTGTTATATAGCCGAAGAAAGGTAATTATTGTGAATATTCTTAGTTATAATTTTATATATTTTCTTTTCTGGATTTTAGTGATAGACAGTATAAGTCCAATTGTGAAATTAATTTTCTCTCTATCTTTTCTTTCTCATTCAGTCCCTCAAAACAACGACCAACATAAAATATTAAAACAAAGGTCTGTTATTTCGAGTATAATAAGTTCAATACAAGAGTTTTATCCATTCCTCCTGATACTATCTATACTTGTAAGGTACATATAAAGATAATAACGCGTTAGAAATTGCAAAACATATATACGTTTTGGAGAACTTAAGCAAGCACATTACGTTTCTGCCGACAAAATTTATTTTGCCTCTTTGCTATCTTCGCATGTAGACTCACAGTTAACGTCACACAGACGCCAAGAGAATTCTACATAAAAATTAATTCTGGAGAGACGGGAATATGTGATGCTCTAGGGATGCAAATAAAAAGAACTGAAATTAGCTCAGAAAGAGTGGGACCGACGCCAAAGTGGAGAAATAAACCAAGCGCATCACATTAAATGAATTTGATGTAAATTTCACTGCGCTTTAGGAGATTTTCTGTAAGACGCCGCTTCAGTCTGGGATATGCAATTTCACTTATCACGAAGGAATTTCCCAGAGCTCAATTCTCTCTAAAGTGTTTACGAGATAAAACGAAAAATTTTGATCGGGTGACTGAAACAATGAAAGAAGAACGGTTTCATGTACATTGTTTCAATTGTTCATTTTGTCATGTATCATCTTGAAGTATTACCAAGTTTCCATACTTCATTTCTCGACATAGAAAAACAAAAACATTTCCTAATACCGTACACTAAATACTCGTAGAAATTTGCAAAGCAGCGCTGGCGACAAACTTACGTTTTTTGTGTTAACAAATATATTCTTATTCATTATGAAAGATTACTAGGAAGCCATACTGATATTTGGTACACGTTTATTCAATTCGGTTCGTTTTTGAAAACTACCTGAAAACTGATGATTTATGCTGGGAATTCTAATAGCAACAAAAGCAATTTCAAAAAACCTTTACTGAAATGCCGAGCGTAATCATTTATCATATTCACTAGATAAATCCCTCAAATGATTCCGTTATTGCGCCTCCTTCCTCTTCTTCAAGCATGAATTTCACTAGGCACAGGCCAAGGGGACGCCGGTAGCTGGCCGGCGAAGTCAGACTACGGACCCAATAACCCCAAATACATACTGTGGCGGCACTTTGAATCGACGGAATTAGGAAATGTGATTGATTTGAGAACAACGGTCACTGAATGCAGCCTCTTTGTAAGACGCACTGTCCGGGGACTTCGCTTCGCGACCGGGAAAATTTACGACAGGCAGCTGCCTGCCGCCTCGGGATTTCCTGCCGGCGCCGGGGCAAAAAACCGCCTGGCCCCGTCCAGAGAGAGGTGCCCTAGCCGATGTTATCATTAAGAAAAACTTCCAAATTACAAACTCGACAGTTCTCACATCACCCATCGGGGAGAGAGACTGAACATTTTAATCTAGGAAATTTCGAGATCCTCGGGAGGGATTGGGCAGGAAATTTAGAACGTATACTGACCAATGGTTTTAAGGAACTGGGCGTTTTTTAGAAGGGGTAACAGGAGGGCTGAAGCCGCGCTGCGAAGAGAAGAATTTGGGAAAAAACTCAAAGTGTTAGGACGTATTGTGGTAAAGAGCACCACGGGTCGCGAAGTGGGGCCGGTGTTCCGAATGGGCTGACCGCCGAGGCGATTGCTGGAAAATTGTAAGGGACGTAGCAGATCTATCAACCGGTGAACAATCGTACGTTCACGAACATTAATCCGACGTAATCGCGAACGTTCACATTTTGTATCAGCGTCACCCCCTGTGTTTTTCGGCCCTCTGCTTTGTCTGGCCGGCCAATATGTGCGAAGACTCATGGGAAAGAGCGGAGAGAGGTCGATCAGACGGGGGGCTACTTGCCGCCTGCCCAGGAACTCGCCCCATCAGCTGTCTCGAGCCCGAGAGGCCATTGACCTGCAAGCTGCCCCGAAACTTCGCCCCATCGCTGTCTCCGGACGCCCAGAGAGGCCATTGACCTGTCCCGCCGACCTTCCAGCAGTGAGAGATCAACTCGCAATCACTAAATTTGTATACCCTAGACCACGCAATTGGGATATAACCAAGAGATTGCTCTTCAAGCAGACTTGTAACATTTTTAAATTTTTTATTTGTATTTAATGTCAGAGGGGGATGCCCAAATTATGTTTAATTTAATTTAAAAAGTTGATCAACGGTAGGTGATAGTATTTCTTCACCCAGTTTCTTTCTGTTGTAACTTCCTGGGTTTTGGACAGAAATAAACCTATCGTTAAATTCTGAATTATTATTGCAACATCCTTCCTCCTTCACGCATTCTCAATTTATAGAACTTGAAAAGCCCAACCGATCGAGCTCTGCCGGTGACAATACATACATACATTTGATAGAAAATGCCATAAAGAAATATAGCAAATATCTTTATTACAAAATGGAAATAGTTTAATTAACATTTCGGCCCGCCTTACTCATCTCTGACTGCAATGACATTGCGGGTTGCATACTCAAACATACACTTGCACTGCATGTTTATAGCTTGGTTGCAAAGTAATATGAGAAGATCAAATTGCGATGATGAGAAAAGATTAATTGTGCCATGATCTCCAACATAATAAAAATCGTAATGTCATTTAGGGCATTATCTACTTGAGTGTTTGGGGATTGCCGCGTCCTGGACACAGATGCCAACGGTTCGGGCGTCATGCATTCTCCTTTAAGCTGGATTGTTCACATGGACCTCTCACTTGTCTTGCAATGACCCAGAGATTATCTGTAAGAAGTCGGTATGTCCTACTGCTTTTCGAGTCAACCGGACGGGTGGGTAGATCGCTCGGATGCGATCGGCTCTAGTCTAATGAAAGGGCTTTGGTACGTGGATTTCTGCAGAGGACAACTGCGGGCAGACTCGTCACAGTTGTTGCATTTGACAAGACTTGATGTAGGAGGAGGTAAAGGTAAAAAATTCTTACTTTAATTTTTATTAGTATAGAAGGAACAAAAAATAAGAACAATGGTGAGATTAGCCCACGCCGAAATTTGGTGACCGCCATATTCCCTGAACGCGGCGTCCCGCGTGCGTGCAGCCCCGCTAATCAAGAACTGCCGCGCCCTCCTGCCGCGGTCACCGCAGCCTGCGCTATCTGCGCGCGCGCTTTTAATAACGAGCCGCCGGAGGCGACCGCGCGCCCGCCGCCAGGGAGACCTGCCGCCGCCACCGGTTGACGCGAGGGGGAAAGGGGAGAATTGGGAGAAACGAAAGGATGTGCGATGGGGAAAAGCAGGGGGATGGAATGGGGAGGAAAGAGCGAAAATGGACAGGTGGAGTGGGAAGAGTGAAACGGGATAGTTGGAGAGGGTTGGTTGGAGAGGGAGGGTTGGAGAAGGACGGGTTGAGAAGAGCATTGGAGATAGTCGGATGAACAAGGAGAGTTGAGAAGGATGGTGGAAAATGAAGGGAGAGGAGGATGGAAGAGAAAGGAGTGGGGGGAAAGGGGAGGAGGGAAGGTGCAGGAGAGAAAGAAAGAAAGGTTTGAGAGGGTCGGACAAAGTGGAATAAGAGAAAGGGGGGTGGGGATGAAGAGACGGGAGAGAGATCAGCGAGAGGGGAGTGGAGAAATGACTTGAATGGTAGGGTTAATTAATTAACGAATTGATGGGGAGTAAGTGGGCGAGGGCTGGAAGAAGCGATTCGGGAAGAAAGGGCGGAGGGGCGGAGCTCTGCGGGCCAGGCGGGGCGGGAGAGAATGGCAAGAGGACGAGTGATATGCAGGGGGTAAAAAAAGCGACGAGGGTGATCATTCCGGAGGGAGGAGGGTGAACCGAAGTCGGACAGACCATGACGCCGTGAGGTGATGCGGGGCGGAGCGGGGGAGGGGCGGAGGCGGGTCAGGTCGGGGCGGGGCGAGGGGGGGGGCGTGGGGGCGGAGCTGGCGCCACAGAGCTTGTAGGGAGGAAGCGAGCGGGGCGGAAGGGCTTGTAGGGTGGAAGTGAGCGAGGCGGAAGGGCTTGAAGGGCAGAATGAGGGACGGGTTGCGCCCAAGAATATTACATTTCGAAATCATTTTTATAATGAAGCGTGCGCGTCGAGGCGTGTGTCGCGGAGGACACCCTGGCTGCGCCGCAGAGACCGCGACAGACGGTGCGCTGGCCACAGGTGTCGAAAGGGAGGGTCACGGAAAAAGGGTTGCGAAACCACTTTTTGCTCCATCCCTTGCCTCGTTTCTTATACGTTTTATTACATCCTGTTGAAGTGACTGGTGATAATTCGATTTTTTAGCCCGTATTGAAGGGGTTGGGGAAGATTGAGCTAATCCATATTTTATTATTCTAAAACATAGATCTTTGATTATACCTTAAAAACAAAATAATGATTCTTTACGATTGAAACGCATTCAGGCAACTACAGTATGTCTGTGGAAAGCAGCAAGAAGTGTATGCACACTTTATCATCTAAATTAGCAAAATCTTTGTTTATATATATATATATATATATATATATATATATATATATATAATATAGAGAGAGAGAGAGAGAGAGACGGCTCTCAGTATAGTGAGATAACTAATTGAAAAACTACTACAAAAATGGACAATGCGAATAATTTTACAAATGAACAATTAATAGTTGTACAGAAAATAGAAAGAATATGCATTTTCTGTACAAGAACATGAACGTGGAAAATACTATGTATATATGAAAAAAGAAACAATATTTTTACAAATTTGGCAGAATATTTCTCAATTCCAGATTTTTTATTCAAAGATTTTTTCAAGATATCTTCAGTAATATAACGTGTATCATTATAAAATAACATTTGCATCACTCCTTGTGAAGTACTGACAAGAAAAATACACTACTGAAAAAATAACACGGCCATTGCTTTTCCAGTACTCCTACAAAAAAATGGTACAAATCTCACTCGCGATTGAAAAACACGAAACATAACAATGACAAGCTTTGAATCTCAAACTTAAAACGAGTTTGTTTCACTGATTATTTATTATTTTATTTAATGATATTCCACGAATTTCTCTTATTAACAACTGCTTACTATTTAATTTATGAAAGGCAACCAGTAACATATAGATCGTAAAACATCTTTCTACTTTAAAATATACGACTTACGGCGATAATTACTAGCAGCGAACATTCAAAGCTAGGGGGAAAAATTAAAATTAGGATTTGTAAATCCAACAAAAAATAGGATTTGGAGAGACTGTCGCAAAAAGAAGAGAGACGACAAAACTTACAGAGGAAAAAGAAGCTTTCACAAGTGCAGGTACCCTCAAAGGCATAAGCGACGAAGCGAAAAACAAATCAGAAAGAAGAAAAGCGAAACTACTAGCACACGTGACGCTAAGATAGGAAAACAACCCTCTGCTTCTGTCAGATGTAGAAGTTGGGAACTTTTCTAAAAAATCACCGCCGCTGAGTCTCCGCGTAGGCGAGGCGGGTCACGTTGCTCCAGTTTCCGCAGGTAGGCGCCAGGAGCCACTATTCGCCCCGCCCTCGCCCCGCCCTCGCCCCGCCCTTCCCCGCCCTTCCCCGCCCGCCCCGCCCTCGCCCCCCCTCGCCCCGCCCCCCGCTCCCGCCTCGCCCGCCCCTCGCCCCGCCCTCGCCCCGCCCTCGCCCGCCCTCGCCCCGCCCCCGCCCCGCCCTCGCCCCGCCCCCGCCCCGCCCTCGCCCCGCCTCGCCCCGCCCCCGCTCCGCCCTCGCCCTGCCCCCCGCCTCCCCCTGCCCCGCACTGTCCCCGCCCGCACTGCGCCCCAGCGCCCACGCCAGGGCCCACCATCGCCCTACCTCATCCGCTCGCCGTCCTGACCTGCCCCAGCAGACCCGCCGTTTTGTCCGCCGACTGCCACCTCATCCCCGCCACGCCCTGCTTCCCAGGGGGCGCCCTGCGCAAGTTCGCAACTGCGGGGAAGCGGCCTCGCCCACCGCTGCCGACGCCGCATCGCGTCCCAGCCGCAGCGCTGCCTCGATCCCGGTGGCCCGCGCTCTGCCCCTCGGTCTGCTTTGGCCCACCCGTCTCGCAACTTCCTCTAGAATATTATGCTCATTCTAAAATCTCATAATCTTGCGACTTTTATATAAAATTATTTGTTCATATTACAATTTTGCGATATTTTTAACAAGTATTTCAAAGATTTTTCCTTTTAAAATAGTAACCAAATATCAATATCAAACTGAATAATTAGTAATAGCTATAAATTTTAAACACAAGTATCTTGATTGCCGTCTGTTGTTGCCATGCTTGACTCTGGAGAGATACCTGTACCCCAACCTTCCACATATCTAGCTGTAAAATGCAAATCCGAAGATGAAGCAGTTATCGTAGAACATAAGGATAAAGCTTGGTGCGAGCGTCATCTGATAACCCAATGACATTTCAGTAACTGCTTCTGTATTGTAACTTTTCAAACAGCAAGTGAGCTTTCGGATCCTAATGTGTGATTGTATTGAAATCTCCTGAAACTCTTTCAATATTTATACTCTGTAGAAAGTGTGCACTGTATTAGTCTGCACTAGGCACTGTAACAGTCTGCGCTAGGGTCTCGGGCTACACTCTCAACTACGAGAATAATTTTACGATTGAACAATCACAAATTTTAAAATGCATAAAACAAACTTTTTAACATTTTGCGAAATTTAAAAAAATGTTTACGAAGAATCATATTAAAGCATTTCTTGAAGTATATCGTATATAAACCTCCATGAACAAAAGTAGATTGTAGGCAATATTACTGAAATTGAAAGCAATTAGGAGAGAATTCGCCTTTAACCGTTACGGCGCCATATCCGCACCTCCAAGTTACCTAGTATTGCTCACCTCGTTTTCCTTCCAACAGTTCACGCGAATATCCTTAGGTCTCTGCTTAGTTGGCGCCGCCCCCACTTCCCTCGCTTCCATCTCCCGCAACTTCGCCTCCTCCGCGTCCTCCTCGGCCTTTGCCATCTCCCCCCCGCCTCCACCTCCATCTCCACCTATTTCTCTGACTTCGGCTCTTAATCCTCTGCCTCCACTTCAGCCACCTCCATCTCCACTTTCTTCTCCACCTATTTCTCTGACTTCGGCTCTTAATCCTCTGCCTCCACTTCAGCCACCTCCATCTCCACTTTCTTCTCCACCTATTTCTTTGGAACCCCCCCCCCCCCCCCCTTGCGTCCTCTCCACTCCCCATCCTCCGGTTCCCCCTCTCCTCCCTTTCCTTGCCCCCACTTCCCCCCCCCCACTTGCAGCAGTCGCTGGCGCGGTTGCCCTCAGCAGCGGTGGCGCCGCCGCCTCCTTTCCCGCTAGGGCGCGGCGGCGGCCAGCGCCTTGCTGCCCGTCCCCGGGCATTTGCATCAGCCCTGGCATTACGCCGGCTGCACTTCCCCTCGTGTAGCGGCTCGCCATTACCATAATACGCCCCGATCGAGATCTGCGGGCGGCGGCGGGCTACCTCTTGCGCTCTGCCGCCCAGGCCACCGCCGCCCCGGAGACTTCGCCCCCCTCCCCGACCCTTCGCACGCCGCGCCGCCTTCGCTTTGTCTGCGATGCCCACCCCCCCTCCCCTCCCCCAGGGCCGCGCCTCGGCTCGGCTCGGGTCGGGAGATCCTATTGGGGCTGCCCAGCAGCTTCTCCCAGGATGGATGAGGACGCGGCGGACGGAATCGAGCTGTGCCGGAACATGCAGCAGTTTAGCAGTGTTGTTGCCTTAAGCTGAGAGACCCAGCGGAATGGTTCAGAGGAACACGAAACGCTGTGAATACAACTCCTTAAAAGGTATAAAGAGTTGTTAAACATAAAAAAATGAGAGTTCAGTTATGTGACCTGAACTATAGAAATTCACAGTACTTATTTTGCTTTTTTCTCAAATACAAGATTATTTTAAATAAATGTATAATTTTGCCATAAGATTCCAATTCGCTATTTCCTAAATGTATGAAATTCCGAAAAACTATGAGACGTCTCTGGTACTGCAGCGAATACCTTCTATAAACAAGAAAATAGAATTTACGCCGTCCCAAAGGTAATGGATTATAAAAAAAAAACAAGAAGGAGATTAGAGGTTGAATGGGAAGGAGAAAGCAGAGTGTCGGAATGCGTATTGGAAGGACACAGAAGAAGATGTGTGCGTGTAGCAAGCAAAATGAATGAAGAGTTAGTAATCAGAGTAATATGGGAGTCCGAAAGTGATCAGAGGTACTGGGCGGAGCAGATACAGTCAATAGATAAATAATATGTGAAAAATAGAGAACGAAGGGGGCTGAGAATTGAACTCAAATGTAATCGTTCCATGAATATTGGGCCGAATGACGAGGGCAAACACATAGCTGTCTATAGGCGAAAGAGAACAGTTAAAATGCCATGGGGAACAAGTGATCGAGAAAAATCAGTACAAAATATTAGTTGAAATGCGTGTAATGAGAAAAGTGTAGATGTGGAATTTGGAAGTGTGTGGAAAGCGCTACCCGGCGAGTTCGCACTAACACGCCATTACCACTAACCTGATATGCTGTTGCCACAGAGGGATTTCATCAGATGTCTACATTTCCACGCATTCGTACAGTACCAGTACAGAGGATTTTGCCAATGCCAAATGTAACAAGTGACGGTAGTTCTAACTCCATCAGATGCCATTTTCGACACTGGCACATTCATATCACTTCACAATTACATAATTGTCATTCCACTCATTTCCTTCCTTAATCTGTATTAATTTTCAATGCACGCAAAAATTGAAAGAAAACTGCGGCCTACGGCCATGTGACATGTCTATGGTTTCATTAGATAGCCAGAAGCTCAGGAAAAATACAAAATCAAAGAAACATTTTCGATTTTGACTGAAAATGCAAATATTTGATTGTGTTATTCCATCTATTCTCGTATTGCGCGCGCCCATTGATTTTTCATAATCACGATAAGTTGACGTCTTGCGACAGCAAGACTCCAAGTAAGAGGCCGCCCGTCACTAAATGTTTCTTACGTGTTTCTTAATGGAACAGGACCATTTTTTATTTTTTTATATACAAAAAACAGTTGTATTGTATAGAGATTTATAGTACACAATATTTTCACAACATTTGTGAAGACAGTGTTTGTTAAAACATTAAGCGTAATGCAATGTTGTGTGTGTCAGAGTGGATCAAAATCTTCAATGTCAGTTACAACTTATTTTATTTCACATAAAATGCTCTCAATACAACTCAAGACTGACATACATGAAGGCAAAAAAAAAAAATCCAGTAACTAATCAACAAAATAGTACGAAACAACCTAGTGCGAAATTATTGATTTTAATTACTCTTAGAACTTGTATTCTATTAACAAATAAATTAACATGAATATTGATACTCAATGGTATGAAAGTATTTTGTTTGTTGTTTTTTAGCAGTGTGTGTGTGTGTTTTTTGGGAAACCTGTTTATGTGGTTCTCTTCAACAGCATTTTTATTGTTGCAGGCCCCTAGTTCATTCTAATTTCTCTCGATCACTTTCTACCCGCGACTAAAATAAGACGGGATTCAACTGCATTTCGACACCGGGAGGAAACCTAAGAGCCTCGATCTGTCGGTACAAAGTAAGTTATGGGGAAGAGATATACGCAGAATCAACCGTACATGGGGACCAAATTAATTTCGAAAATACAAAAATATATAAGTAAATAAATTAATAACTTTATGGGTGGCAATTAGAGCTGCTCTTTCTGACTTTTCCTTGAAACTTGTCCACTTGATCACTTATTTCGACCACTTTCAAAAGTACTAATAAATAAGACATTCAAGTCAATATGTGCGCAGTTAGGGAGGAGAGTTTCTCAATTAGGGTATAGAGGTGTGCAGTTAGAAGAATGAGCAGTAAAGAAACGACAGAAAAAGAAAAATGGAAGAAGCAGAACTTAGTCAAGAGTGCAAGGGGTCGTGGGCGCAGAGGTAGACTTGGGAAATGCACAGTCGGAGACAGAGAGTTTCGGGGACAACTCCGCATTAAGCCCACAGCCGTTGCGGTCCAGAGGATGTCAGTTGGTCTGCATGAACGCCTCCCGATCCACCTTGACCCGAGGCCTCCGACACCAACGCACCAGCGACGCCGTTGCGGCCGAGGGGTGCGGCGGCCGCGGATGGGGCCGGGAGGGCGATAATGGTGGTGGTGGGGTGGTGGTGGTGAGGGCGACACGAAGGGCAGCGCGGTGACGGTTCATTGGCCGGGGGCGGTGGGAGGGACGGCGACGGCGACGGCCGCCCGCTAATAATACTCCGCTTAATTGCACGTCCGACTCGGCACCTGCGTCGCCACGCCCGCCCCCGCCCCCGCCCCCGCCCCGCGCCGCCCACTGCCATTAACACAGACCCCCCTCCCCAGCTCCCTGCGGATATGGCGGTTGCGGGGAGCCGCTGTCAACTTTTATAATTACCTCTCTAAAGGTCACCCCCCGTCGCTCTGCACACGTGCATATTGCACAACTTGAACTCGAGTTGGTGACAAACTAGCATTGCTGCGTTAGTATTTGCAGCTCAGACATGAGGATAATAAACGTTGTTTGAACTCGGAGATTTGCGTTCTACCCCCTTGTACGTCACGGTTTGTATTCAGGGGATAATGTAATGTTTACCCGTATCTTTCACCCACCCGGAAAAGTCACGAGTTTCCATGAAATGTTCCAAATAAGGTGCAACAAATAGTAACAATAAAAACTGTATTCTACCAAAACTGTACAATATTTAATCCGTAATCTAATGTCTATCAATCTCTATGACAAATAACAAAAAAATCCAGAATAGTAAGCCGTGTACAAAATATGTAACCACAATACCAGAAGATGTCCAAATTAAGAGGCACAAGTTACAGTTCTGTCGAAAAATTAACCACGGCACAATCTAATTCACAATGAGAAGGCTGCTCAAAACTCGACACTGTAAGTCATCACCTCACTGACTTCGGGTTTCTACAATGCTCGCCGTGGTGTTTAAAGCCTATTATATACCTCTGAGACGTCATGCCTAGACTTGCGCTTACAATGGTCGTTCCAGTCATCGATTGTTGAGGACTGAGCTTCCCTGAAAGTGAACGCAGACCGACGCATGTGTGGCCCATGTAAGTATCCCACGCGTATATAAAATTCCATAGTCTCATTCGGTGGGTAAAACTATTACAAAGGAAGCTGTCAGTACTTCATTTTCTTCGGGGTACGTGTTAATGGTAGCGTGTGTTCTAACGGTATGTGCGAGTAACCCCGTTTAGGATACGGTTCTCTACCGAACAGAGTGTGATTGAGTGGTTATTTTGGGTGCGTCAACTAATATGGTCGGTAGTTCCGTCAGTGTCTTGCATATGTTTCACTCGAGAGGTGGTGGTGATCTTCGTCCGATTGATACTGAGATCCGGTGCCAACATATACGTCAGTTTACGGAATTTGCGCCAACCAGGTACCTCCCACCAGCGGGGCATAAGCCCAGCCGGCACAAGCTCTAAGTCCCAGACGTGTGCGGTAGAGTGGTGCAAGTAAGTGTATGTGTATAAGTTGTGGGTTGTCCGTGACCCGTGTCTGCTCCGGCATTCGTCTGGTGTTGATCGACCACAAGAATTCTCCTCCACATATCGGCTGATGTCTACCTAGATAGTGGCAAATATCCTGTCACCGTCGGGACTCGAAGCCTAGAACCTCCTGGTCAGAGGCACACAAGTGACATCAGTTCATATCCTGAGCCACCACAACCCTAAAGAGGTTACGACATGCCCGTACCCACAATGAGGAACTCTCAGCCGCACACGGGCGAATTCAAGTAACAAAATCGAGGGGGAAAAGGGTGTGACATTTGGATGACCATTGTGCTGAATACATAGGTGGAAAAACCGGCTGGACAAAACTAAGTGTATGCTATATACGGTGAAGCGAGGGGGCGCAGATATGAAGTACAAATCTGTCACGAATAACCAGCGTAATTGGAATCCTTTTAGATAAATTTGTAGGTGCAAGTCAACATAATTGTTTGACAAATGTGTATAACAATGAGCCTCCCTATTAATAAAGACAGTATTATAACAATGAAGAGTCGACAAAATTAATATTTTCGTATTCAACATTTTAGACCCTGATTCATTAAATTACACGTGAATCAACTACTCTTCGATAAGTGCTAGTATTTTGAAAATTGCTGTAATATGGCTCTCAGGAAAGTGTTTCCCTTTGTGAAAAAGTAATATTTACATAAATATGAATATATGCCAACATTTTAAATAAAAATATAATTCAGTTAAAAATTGAAATATTTACATCTCAATGAGAGTGCATACATACAGATTACACAAAAATATTCTCCACTGACTGTTAGTTGTTGAATATTATCTCACTCACTGATAAATTACTAAACCAATCAGAAACATATTGCAAGGTTGGAAGATATATTTGTTTACACGGAAAGCAATATTATGCAAATGCTCAATTAAATTTTTGCACGTGTGACAAATCTGCGTGCATTTTTTTCGCATTTCCTCGTCAAAGGATGAGTTAAAATAATTAATTTTATGGCTTATTTCTGATATTTCTGTTGATAGAGCATAGTTAGCTATTCGTCGAGATGTTATATGTGTTTGTTCTGGGACCAAACATTGAGATATTTCTACACAGAATGTCATTCTGACTTCATCTTGTAATAATAATACTCGTAATTAAAATCGCAACCTTAAGTCTTTACAACAATAAGTTTGCAATTACAGCGCAATTTCTAATTTCCTTTGTGTCACTAATTGCCCATCTTCCCCATACATACTTATTTACATTCTCTCAGGTTTCGCAGTATATTTTCCTTGCAGACACATATACTTGAGGTTTGATGGCATCTTCGATCAATTACTCTTGCTTTCATAAAGAGGAGTGAAGCAAACTCACTTACAGAATCACCTTCTACTTATTTCAGCAACTTATTCGCCATGAATCACCTCTTCTTCAACTTTTCCTAATGTATGTATTAACCGCCCCTTTCTCAAATCATTATCATTCTGAAACCTCCGTTAGTGATATGCGACATAGTCTGAGTCATGTGTTACAACAGACCCAAAGTAACTTTTCGGGAGACAATTTTTCCATCTTCTGTGGGTCTATAACGTGGAGAAGGAAAAACGAGAAAATAACAAAGTATGGGAGCAAAGAGAAATGAGTAACAACTGATATAAAAAGGACAAAATTAAATCAATAATAAACAAATGAAATTAAAAATTATTTACTGCCTATATAACATGGATCACACTAAAAATGTGATTATATACATTGTGTTATTTTTTCATTTTTCCTTCTACATATGATATTCCCAATGAAGAAGGAAACGTTTTTCTCAAAAGATAGCTTCGGCTATGGGATAATAAATATTATAAATGTGATTATTGTGGTTGATTATTTCCTAATTCACATTATGGAAATTTACTCAGGCAAAATATAGTGATTCTAATATGTTTGAAATATTTTCTGCTTTACAATCATAACGCAAAACTTGGTTACTTGGTTATATAACCTTATTTATCTACTACTAATTTTCAGATTCTCTCCATAATAGTTTATCAGAATCCTACACTGAGAAAACTACTTGTTTGCATCCAAAGTAATTCAACAGCCTACAGGAAGTTTGTGAAAAATTGTTCAAATAGTTAATATTCAGTGTTCTGTGTCAACATTGACGTTCATTACATAAATGAACACACGATTTACTTCATGTATCAGTATTCTTAGATACTCGTATCAGCTCAATTTAATATTTTCTTTTCTTCATAATAACACGTCCATTTAAAATACACTAACGAAGTTGTTGGGTGTTATAGATAATTTTTTCTTAGTTTAAAGGTGACGAATTCTTTACAAATATTGACAAAATTATCAGATTGACCCTGGATTTCAATTTTTCCACTTCACTCAGCGGGTACCACACTCACTCATCACGCTTTCTCCCCGCTTTTCTCCCCTCAGCACACAACATCTCCGTCGCCGAGCCCCGACCATCCCCCTCCAGCCCCATCTGCGAGGGCCGCGTGGCGGGTGGCGCGAAGCGGCTGTCCTGAGTTACGAGCCCGGAGGCGACCATCCGGCACAGCCGCGCCGCTGTTATAAACCTCATGCGGCGACGGGGCGGCGCGGGCGGTGTGGGCGCGTGCATGGAGTTGGGCTGTGGGAGCGGAGATGTGTATGGGAGTGGTGAGGTGACGGTTAAGCGGCGAAGGTGACGGAGTGGTGAGCAATGAGAATGCGGGCGGGGCCGGGGGGGGGGGAAGGGGGGTGGGTGGGGTTGAGGGGCGATGGAAACGCCGTGGGTGGGTGTTTTGCGTTGGCTGATGTGCAGCGAGTGCAATGGGCGTGCAAGGTGCACGGGACTTGGGAGTGGCATTGGTGGCAGGGGTGGCGTGAGCGGAGGGAGTAGCATCAGTGAGGGGATGAATGAAAACGGATGATGAGAGAGTCATGATTGAAGTGAGCTGTGAGGGCCACGGAGTGACGAGATAGTTGGAAAGGGTTTGGTGGATGAGATAGCTTGGAAAGCGTGGGCAGTAGGGTGCCTTTTCATACTGAAAAATAGGAAAAGCGAGGGTAAATTGCAGCGTAATTAATACATGATGAATGGTATAAGGGGTTAATATTACATTAAGCTAAACTATAATCAATCAACTAATACATTCACAATAATACATAATAATAATAATAATAATAATAATAATAATAATAATAATAATGTTGACTGCTAGTGGCGAAGTTCAGGCCATGCTCATCCGCTTAACCATTTGTTTAATAAACATTTATAGAGACTTGAAACATTTCAGAAAGTGGGTAAGCGGTATATTTACGCCTGAGAGTGCAAAATAAGGAACCATCCCGGCATACGCCTTAAGTGGAGGGCGCGTGTGCGGCGGAGGAGCGATGGAGCGCGCGGAACGGGCATTGCGGGTTGCGTCGGCGGAGACCGCTAGGGGCAGCAGTGCCCAAATAGTGGCAAAACTTTTTGGATTGAGGGACAGACGTGGAGGAACGAACGGGGAAGTTGTAGGCTTCAGGCGTGGTGCCAGGAGATGTGGCTGAAGACATCAACCGATGTCACTCTAGTGCCTCTGACCTCGGAGGTCCTAGGTTCGATTCCCGACGACGGCAGGATTTTCGACAGTAGCTACATAGCTAGTTCGAGATCCGTCGCTGTCTGGAGGAGAATTCTAACGGTTAGCTAGTCTGATCGGTAGTTTTTCGTTGTTTCTCCGATCAACACCAGGCAAATGCCGGAGCAGTTTCCTAACAAACGGGCCACGGAAAGCGCGCGATCTTTCCTTCTTCTTCCTTATCCTATCCTCTCCCCTTACACACACACACACACACACACACACACACTGGTCGGGTGATGAGAGCTTGTCCCGGGTGAGGCGGTGCCCTGTTGGTGGGAGATTCCTGGTTTGGAGAATTCTCACTAGCCCATGGTAGGTCGACGCTGGATCTCACCATCCAGCAAGGGAAGATCACCGACACCTCGCGATGAACAATACATGCACAACACTTTCTAGATTAATGATCTTAGCAGTTGACGCGCCTGGAATCACTAATTAGTCAGACGCGGTGTAATGACGGAACAGTCATCAGCATTGCCGGAGTTGGTGGATTGCAAGTTCGATGGGGGCGTAGCGGGCGGTGGGTGTGGTTGCAAGCTGGAATGTAGGCAGCAGACACTACTAAAAGCGCGGGGCGCTAATTAAAATCTGTGTCGTGAAATTAAAATGGATCGCTCTTGAAGCTCTTTCCGAAATCGCGCTGTGCTGTCTCTGCGTGATCAGACATAGAGGTCAAGTTCCTAATACCCATGCTGACAAAGCCCCTGCATCACGTGTTACATACTGTTTCGTTGTGCCGTATTAATAATCACATCAAGTACGCGAATCCGTTGATATTGATTGTGTTTTTACAGAAGAAATGTCGGTGTTTATTTTGTGTTTATTTTGTGATGTACTGGAAAGTTTTACGAAGCATCTAATATACAATTGTAATATTTTACTATTTTACAATATTTGCCTAATGTTAGCATTGTGGGTGGCATTGGGTGGGGTAGTGTGTGTGTCACAGTTAGTGCGTTTGTGTGTTTATACTTCAGAGGTTTGTATTAGGCTAGAAGATGCGTGGACTTGGAGTTTATTTCTCTCCGTATGTCAACCACCGTATCACAATTCAATAAGTCAAAACACAACTATTAAACTAATAGCCCGAACATTGAAAATATTAGTCAAGTAAGGTTTGTATGTAATTGTACGAATAATAATTCTTTTTAAATAAAGTAAATCTCAAAATAACGTGCAATTACAATTTACCATACCATTCAACACTATTATTATTATTATTATTATTATTATTATTATTATTATTATTATTATTATTATTTATCGTTGTTGACGCTGCAAAATACCTTCAGTAAGTTGTTTGGGAGAGCCACAGAATGTTGGATTGTGTTGCTCGCAAAGAATGGCTACCCACTTCTTAGGTTGCCACAAGGGAAAATGCTGAAAGGCAATTATTCGAGAACTATTAGATTATCTCAGTGTGATATATGTTGATGATGGAAGAAAATGTCAATGTTACCTTGTTGTAAATGTTTCCTTAGACGCACAGAAGATTGTTTTCTGTTATAATTCGTGCTAGATACCATTTCAGCTCACTACGAGCTCTTATGCACTTAAAACACACACTGCTAACACTCTAAATCTAATTTCTTCAATGCCGCCAAGATGTGTACCACGGCTTTCTACTGACAAGGCGGTATTTTGTAAACGGCTGAATATATAGCATCATATGAATGGCATTATATGAATAGTCGATGTATTTCTTCGAAATCTCGACAATATGAACGCGTTCGCGCGCCAATATCCCTCAGCTCAGGTCGAAATACCAACCCTACATAATTAAATTGATAGTGGGTAGCATATATACGTGCATCGTAACGGGGTTTTACTCACGCGAGGCGAGGCGAGTCGTCGCGAAACTGTGTTCGGCCACATTCTTTTTCAATAATGCGACTCTATCGCGCGTTCATTTCGAAAGACGTTTAATTCTCGTAAAGTTGATACTCGATGGTGGCTCCAGTATCTGGCGCAATATCGCGAGCGTCTGCGAAAACAGTTCAACTCTTCAACTGTTTGTCCTTCCAAAGAGTTTCATGCAAAAGGTGTCTCTGTCTTTCTCTGGAAGCAAACGTGCCCTTTTTGGAGAAAACATATTATAAGTCCGAGCGGCACATTTAAAATTCATGCTCTTCGCTGATAATTAGCGTCAAGGAATTGTTGTAAATGATAGATTTTAAAGTACGGTGCGAAATGTGAATTAATTTTGGCCGCCGATTTTCCACACAATCGTATTCTCTTATTTATCATCATATTCATATTAATCTTCTGCATTTTCATCTTCATCTTAGTCGTCATCGTTATCGTCGTCGAAGATATCGTTGATATTTTCCTCTGGAGTACTTCTTCGCCTGATCTCTTTACAGCAACCTGTTAAAAAAGAATGCTTCTCAAGTTTGATCTCTACCGCAGTTTGAAATATCTCTCTGAATCACGAGACTATTCTAGATTAACAACCACTACAAAGCAATGCACTCACCGGGGAAAGAATCAACTTCTCAGCAAGTAAACATTGAAAATCTGTTTTCTAATCTTGAAGAAACTTTTAATGAATCACTGCAAGAATTCCTTAATAATCAGGTCACTTTTATAAAACATTATTTGATCCGTAGACATGTTCAAGTATGAAAGTTCAAGAACAGTCATTACAATTTTCAAAAAATTAAAACGATGTGTTTTTCGTAGTATGGTTATAAATAAGACTGCCTTTATATATTTAGTAAAAATGTCAATAGTTATTGTTAATATTTGTAGGAAGGGAAGCTTACTGCATGGTCTTTGGTTAGTCATCTCGTTACGTAATACTTTTCCCAACAGTCATAAAGGCGAGCTTGTAGAAGAATTGCAATGTCTCTATCACGCTTTTCTAAATGCATCTTTATAGTGCAATATTGCCTTAAGCAATATTGAAAACAAACTTATTGAATCGGAATAACAGATGGATGATACGAGCTTCAGAAACTCTATCGTTTTCTACCAACCGTTCCCGATCGCCGGTCCACACACATTGAGCGAGCGTACCGCCGTGCCCTGGCCCCGGCTGCGAGCGGATCTGGGGCCAGTAGTGGGTTCACTAATTAAAATCTGTGTCTGGAAATTAAAACGGATCGTTCTTTTTAAAATTTCATCTTTCTTTTTTTTGGACAGCGGCGAGGGCCTGCGGTTCTCGCCTCGAGCATCGATTCCCTGAGGTGGCGACGGCGGCGGCACAGTGGGCTGTGAGGGGCGGCTTCGAGTCAAAAGGGTCCAAAATCATATAACTGTTTTAATAACGTTACAGTTTTGGTTAATAAAATATTAAATTTTGCATTACAAACATTCCGCTTAGGCTTGATCCGCTAGCTCCATTGATAAAAAGGCTTCATTGACGAGGAAAAATCTAGCGGTCAACAACTACCTAGAGGAATCAGTCAGCTGCCTGGTGTTTCAACCTCAGAAAGGCCTCGATCGTTGAACGAAATAACAACAGACATTGAGAACTCATGTAATGAAAAATGCAATTTTCTTCATTAAAATTTTAAAAAGTTCCGCCTATTGCCCTGACTTTTTTATTTTTATCAACATAAATTCTCAATAAATTGTACTACTGCAATCTGTAGGTAGAAAACAATAGTCGGAATCTATGTAAATTATCTCTAATTATGCTGTTTTTTCTCATTTGCTTTTAAAGTATATTAAACAAAGAAAGGTTATATGAACCCATGTCTTGCACTTGTGAGGCTTTACTCTATTCATTGTATTATGTGAGGAACCAAAAGTAGAATAATAGGTTTTACTTTCTCTAATACTTAGTATAATGCCACTATTGTATTGCGCCAAAAAAAATCGATCAAAAGTTTGATGAAAATACAGGTTTTGAGGATCTCTGACAATTGAAATTTGTTGTTGTTTCTTTTAACGTCTGTCCCTACGCCCGTCAGACTGTCGATCTTTATAACTTTAACAACACTTGGTTGTATGTAGTTTACAAGATTTTCATGAAAGTGGAAATTTCTCAATCGATATGGCCCAAACTAGATAACCTGCGAATTTGAAATGTATCTCTTATTTTTTTTTTTCCTTCAGCTCTTGGTTCATTAAAAAATTCTCCGAAATGATTTACTTTTCTAATTTTTCTCCATAAAATCTTGCAAAGGGAGCTAGATAAAAATAGCGCCCTTTTCTCATACTTGTGAAATTTTAAAAATTGCAAAAGTTTTCAATTTATTGGACCTCATATTTCGAATATATTATTAAAGATATTTTTACGAATGAAGTATGTTCTTTAAAATGAGATCTTTAATTAAGATCGTGTACAATTAAAAATTTTCCTAATTCTTTTCTTTTCCAATTTGTAACGTAGTAAGATAACATTACATAATACTGCAAGAAAAATGACGATTTGTGTAGGGAAAACGTGTTTTGGAAGTGCTTGGTACGAGAAGTGTTCGTCAGTCTATCCATCTTAGAACAGCACGTGCATGAGAACGGAACCCACGATTTTCATCAAAATTGATATTACCCAATCGATCTGGCTGATGTCGTGACTCTAATTTGAAATTAATATTTCAATTTTTGGGGGGTACTTTACAGAAAATTACTAGGCCATTTGCTAAAAAGGTTGCTCTAACACTTGCCTTTAACCATTTTGCTTGAAGAGAGCAAAGTACGGTTAGCAGGTCCAAATTTTAGTAAACCTTTGAATTTTTGAAAATTTCAAAGGTTTAAAAGTTTTGTGCCCTTTTTTCGGTGACTCTATTGAAGATAGTTAATTTTCTTTTTAAATTACGTTCTTTGAAATGAATGTTTAGAATAATTTCATGACAATTAAAAAATATTCGCAAAAACGATTTTATCGCTTTCCTTAATAATTGTAAACAATTTGCATTTTTAATTTTTAATTTTGGAAATTTGAAAATCTACAAACAATTTTTTTCCAGCCATTAATATTACTTTAAGTTAGAGACTTCTTTTTTAATGCAATATTTTTCTCAACTTTAGATCTTAAAATAATTTTGTTTGTTACATATTTTAAGAATTTTCGGGTACTTTAGTGTTATGCTTTCATGTTATTTTAGAATATAAACGCCGATATCAAGATGGCGTCACCCGTACGTCACCCACACCCCTGAATATTTCCTGCGTGCGCACACCTCTAGGCAACCGCTGCAGTTCTGCTCGAGTTGAAAAATGCCGAATAAGTTTGTGTTACCAACGTAGGATGTCACTAAAACATTTCAAGATTGATGTTACTTGTGAAAGATTTAATTTTTTGTGTATGACTACTATGTGTAAAATAACTTCAATTTTGTTCATTGTAATTATATGTTCTTGTATTCTTTAGAATTCTTTAAGTTTGTCAGTACATTAGTGTTATAAAATTGCCATTAGATATTATTTTTACAATTTTTTACTTTTCCTCATTCTACTACAGCCTGATGTAAAGAGAAAAGTATTGAAATCGCCACAACTACCTAATCTCGAATGTAGATGAAGGCCTATTCGTGCTGTTTTAAACGTAGTTAACATCAGACCAGCTAGTGAGGATTCATGCAATTCTGAACTCAAAAATCGAGATCTCTATGGAAGGATGAATGTAAAATTGTGTCAAGCAATACTCTGACAGGTTAGATCTTTCTGAGTTGAAACGTGGTAAAGACGTTAGGGATAAGATCTATTTGTGCCTTTTGGTGGATCAATGAGATATTTTAATTTTGGAGGTACTATTTTAAAAGAAGCCCCTGCAGTTATTTTTCTATTTTCTTCAAAATTTCGCCAAAAAATCTCGCTTTTTTTCGGAAGAGAGAAAATTGCTCTCATTAATATGATATAGTTTCGATTTTCATTAAAACCTCTAAAATTTTCAAAATTGCAAATGTCGAAATTTTTTGAGCCTGTCTACACCTCCAATATTACAGCATGGAACTTCATTCTTATTGTAATTCATAATTAATTGTAGATTTTTAAATAATTTCATACGCTTTTCTTTAAATTGAGTAATTGTTGAGTAATAAACTCAGAGGATGAATAGTTTCGGTATGCCTCGATTTTTTTTTTTTTTCCACATTTATATTTTAGAAAAAACATTTTATTCATTTTAAATATTTATGCATGTTTCAAGTATTATACTTTATTAGAAATGCATTTCTTTTATCATGACGTTCCATGTAAATGGCACAAGCTAAAATTTTCCTTTTTGTATAATTGGATTACAGATTAAAATTTAAATTTGCTAAATTGACAGACGAAGCACGAATGACCTTTTTTTTTTAGAACATAGTTTTTGTTTACGTGAGTTGAAACAAATGAGTATTGTATATTTGAAATTTCAAAGAAGGAAATGTGAATATTTCTGTAGATCCTGAAGAACGACAAAAAAAGCTACATTTAAGTAGCAATGTTATGGGTCAAGCTAAATAATTATGAGATGTAGTGCACATTAATCTGAATAATTACTACTAGGTATTCTATTTGGCAAATAGAAACCTACTTGCATTAAATTATTATAGTACTCGAATACGACAATAAAAACAAAAATCATGTAAAATTTGAACAACAAAAATAAACAAACATTCGGTAAGGTATAAAAGCCTAATAGAAGTCCACGAAAATAACGAAAGGTACAAACAGAACAGAGCGAAATAGTTAAGAAAGAGAAAAAATACCCTTCACTGAAAAAGTTTTAATAGAGCTTAAAAGCGATGGACTGTGACACATACGCCACTTCAAAGTGTGTGCAAGTCATACGCTAAAAGTGCATGGTGGGGCCGCGCCGGCCACTGTGCTCTGCGGAGCGGAGCGGCGCCGGCCGCTGCGCCACCCGCCCCAATGAATAAAGCCGATGGCATTAGCGCCCAGTCGCTCGGTCAGCCGCCCACCCCGCCCCCGCCCCCGCCCACGCCCACGCCCCTCACGCTTTGCGCTGACGAACTCTCCACCGGGATCAGGGCGAAACGTTGCCGCCGCTGCCCACGCAAAGGCTTCTCTCTTGCGGTTGCTCCTTCAAAGCACAAGTTTTGCATTGCTGAAATGCTTTGTTTGACGGTTTCATTCAGTAATTAATGTTGGTGTGAACTTAACCAACGATGTTTTTAACTGATTAGCAGTTTGCTAAGCATTCGCCATCTTCGTCATCATTGGATATACCTCGGGAAAGTCAAGAACGCAACAAGTTGTACAGATGACAGCAGCATTAATTATTATTACTAGTATTTTGCAATTCCAATAATACCAAAGAGAGAATCAATGTCATTTTAATTCTTTCAATGTTAAAATAACTTTTATATAAATTTCACATATTCAATAAGGGGAGTACAACGAAATACAACGAAAGAGAAACCAAACTTAAAAGCGTTATATTAGACGTTCAACAATTTTAATTTTTATCTTTCTAATTTTTCTAAAATAATTATTTTCTTACTATATTTTTATAGAATAGTTCTTACCTAAACGAAGCTTCATCTTTAAAATGGTTTTGCTTCTTTTCATTGTCAACTTACCTGAAACATAAAAAAATACATCAAAGGAAAAACACATAGAAAAATTTCATAATTAATATATGTTTTTCTTTCGCATTTCCATCACACGCAAATAAAACCGCAAATCAGTGTTTTGTAAAATTTTCAAAAATAATAATTTTGAGGGTGGTTGGGCCAAAATAATTGTCCCCACTTGTTTTAGTAAAATACAAAATAAAAATTGGCATATCAGGTGGCGTCAGGTTAGTTTCCGGTGCCGCGACAAAAGTGCATATAAAGTAATAAAAAAAGGTTTAGGTATTCGCATTTAAGATATTATTAACCATTAAAAAGCCTTTTTTAACTTTCTAAATGAAATAAAATGGTTCCGTAGGGTCGAAAGCTGGACGACGGTTGAACTAAACCATCAAGATAGCATAGTAAATCCAGACGATTTCTATGTTTCTTGATTGTCGAGTATCTTGATCTTTGAATCTGCCTTTCCAAGCTATCCGTTTTCAGCAGCACCGTACGAAGCAATGATCAAGGCTGGGTCTTCGAACCTCGGGTGGGATCGTTTAGCTGGCTGCCCGCGTCGCTATTTTCGTACAGAGACAAGCGCTGCACGGGGCACGCCATTCTGCATGCAAAATAAGCTTCTGGCGTGGTGGGGCGAGGCTCAATAATTCCTGGATTTCAACAATAAACGGTGGCCGTATTCACTGAGAGAATCTTGCTGAAAAAGTCTATAACCATCAGAATGAAACTTTACATTTCACTCCATCCATGCACTGTTTTTGTAGTGGAGTCTGCGTAATTTGAACTGTCAACTTGTGAGTTACATTAACTAAAAAAGAGAGATTATATTCAAATAATTGTAAACTACAGAAACATGACATAAAAAATACAAAATTTAATAGAAACTTGAACAATTGGGCGGATCAAATAAATGTATGTAGTCTGTATATTTCATTAGCTAAGCTCTATTTCCCTCAAGACTCAAAACTGTGCAAAAAGTCTTAGAAAAGGTTAGAGTAATTACGGATAACTCACATCTAAGAGCCCGACATTACTCTTGTGATGATTTATACGTAATACACGTAAATATGTTTCCTAATAGATTCTCAGTTAGACTGAAGGAATTACAATGCAAGAGCCAGACTTTGAGTGGATGATACTTCACCAGAAGATTCCTTTGCATGTAGAATGTCATGCGCTGAACAATGAGCATTGAACACAACCATTGTTGTAAGTAGTCGGAAACACAAGAGCACGGACGATGAAGAGTCTGCTGAGCAAGCTAGAATACTGGTGATTTTTTACTCGTAAGTAAAATTATTTCCCTCGATTATACTTTTACAGAATGAATCCTTTTCGTGATGAGTCGAGATACCACCTCCTGGCAGTGTAATATCTATTGTTTAGAAGTTACTGTGAGCGTAATCTCAGTGCTGTTATCGTATTTGTTTTCTTAGAATAAGCTAATGTCTAGAGGTCTGAGAAAACTTTACTCACTAGCTTACAATAGAATTAAGGAGCCCTAGTAGAGCGGAAAAGCAGGGGCACTCCGAGATGGATTGTGCCAAAATGGGGCCAGTAGCATCGACACATTTGACGCAATTTTTAAATTTCAAGATGTGTTTATACGGGGTAAAATATGCAGTACCTTTCCAAATGAAAACGATAATTTTAGCAGCAAATGGCAATTTGCCATTCGTCATGAAATCTAACAAAGGAATTATCATTTTTTTCTCAACCATTTTGAATATGCGAATGAAATACATGATAGTGCTTGTATATTCTTCGGTTTGTCTTCTTATATTTCGGAGATCAGCTTGTCATACTGAATTAAAACATCTTGAAGATGAATAATCTTTGATAATAAGTCCTTTTTATTCTAGAGAACGTACTCCAAATACCCCTTTGACAATTTCTAAAGCAATTCCTTAAATTATGGATGTTTTTCAAACAAGTTCAGGGCATCGAGGGCTTTCACGGCCGGAGTCAATATCAATGGTTACTTCGGAGCTGGTAGGCCGAAGTACTGTTAGCGCTGATGGGCAAAAAGTCTGTCATGGGTCCACGTCTGTCGTGGCCATCTTCAGTGGCGGCGGGGTCTCTGGCGTTTGTAGCTGGCTGGCGACTGAAGCTCACGACACATTTATGAGTTTAAGAACTTTTTTAACGTTTAAGTGTAGATAACGCCCTTCACAGTTTTAAATGTAGATGACTATCGGATAGAATATTTTCATCTCGTTTAGAACAGATAATTGACAGAAATATACTACTATATATTCTGTTATATATTGTAGAGCGATCGTCAGAATATTCAATGATTTTGAAACGTCTTGCACCTAAATGAGCGGGTGCCGAAAGTCAGAAGCGCTGCACCCGATAGCTGATTGCACCCAAAGAGCTGCATCGGCATTTGAAATTTTAGATTTTCGAAATATGCTGACGCTTGGTAAAATGTATACTGAATGGTGAAAATGTGAGTATCATCTTGTAGATACCCTGACTTGTCTTTTCACAAATCCAGTGGTAGCACGACGTTCGGGAGGGGATATCTTCGGGCAGGGAATTTATACAAAAACACTAACTATAGCGACCTTTATAGTTATTTCTGAAATTTTCAAAATGAGTGTTGACACATCTACTGAACCAGACTGTGTATCGACTACTTCAACCTCAGCCAAAGTAATCTTTTAAAAAAATCAGATCCTAACTAATGTTCAATTTTGTTGTTTTTTTTCTACATCCTACTTTGAATACCATCTCTTCGTTCTTTAAATTTGCAGTAATTTTCGAACTTCAGGGAACAATTAAAATTAATATATATATATATATATATATATATATATATATATATATATATTATCCTAACAAATGAAATAGGTAATATAATTGAACATGCTAATGACCATGCAGTTATAAAGCGACCTAAAATAAATAAATGAACATATATTGAACGGTCTTTTCGGTAACTGCTTCTATTTTAAATGCCTGCAGAACGCGTTAACCCCTCGGAGAAGCAGCTTGTCCGTCGGAAGGGCCAAAGGGCCGCGACGCGGCGCGCGGGGTCCGAAAGGGCTGCAGCTGGCTCTGCACTTTGGCCGGTGAAAAACAGCCCTTGGTCGCGCCGGCCGCGGCCGGGAGTGCTATCGGGCGCGCGGGCGAAATATGAAGCGACAGGTGCGGCGTGGCATGCTGACGTAAAGCGGCGCTGCGCTGCGGCAGCCGGGGGCTCGGAGGGGGACGGGGCGATGTTGGTTTACGGGCCGCCCGCAAGACGAAGTGCCACACGCGGAGAGGCGAGATTGCAGGCGCTCTCCCCTACCCTACAAATGCCCTCCGTTTTGCATGTTGTTTGAACATGTTTATGTCCCACTGAAGGGGCATTGACTTGGCAGAAGGAAATGTCGGTGTAAGGATACTCTAAAGTCGAAGGATATATCTCGCGAAGACATGTCATGACAATGGTGTAGTAATGCGATTTCTATGAGATTACGAGTTTTGTAGTGTCTTCGGGCTATCCAGTGTATCAATAAATGTATATAAAATTTATTTTTTCAATAGTATAATGTATTCGTTTGAACAGCAACGGAAGAAGAGATCCAAAATTATTATAGGAAAGTGCTTTAATGACGCCAGGGTGCTGACACTTCCCCTCCGCCACCCCTATGATCGATCTCCGCGTCCAGAATAAGGCATAAACCTTCATTGTCGAACACGTTTAACCCGATTACGTAGTGTTTTTTACAGGAAACAACAGAAAAAAGAACACTAGTTCCCTGGGATTGATTTTCACGTTTCACTGAATCAATAGGCGAACGCAAACATCGAGTAAAACGGAATAATTATTATTTAAAATACTCCCAACTAATTCATTTTCACATCTAAGTAACTTGATTACATGTTTATACATTTTTAGGCATGCGTTTTTACGACAAAAAATAATTTAAAGCAATTTTGTCCTAGCGCTATAAAAAGCTGAAAAAAGTTAAATGTCTTTAACTATAGAAAATTGCTAATTTTTTCCTTAAATATTTTAACATTACCCATGTATTGCAGGTATTACATTTTTATTGCTTTATTACACTAATAACGGGATATTTCAAATTTCATTTGCTTTCGAAAGGTAGTGTTGTTGGGAAAATGAAAGGCGAAAAGGTAATATATCTCGAGAAATGTGTTGTATTTCCAGTGAAGGACGCCATAAAAGTAATAAAAAACAAAATAAAAAAGTTGTAGTTTTTCAGAATACAGGTTTTTGAAAGAATATGTTTGGCCGCTGGTCATGGAGACAGACAGCAACTTAAAAGTGAATATTTTACTCGTGTCTGACGGAGAAATAATTGATTACACGGTGTAATGAGAGTATCATCAGGTTTCGTAGTGTTCTAAAATAACGGTTCAAAAGAACACAAGATTTGCAGTTTTATAATTCAATTTTGTTAGTGTACAAATATTGCCTTGCCAGCAGTCATTTTCGCTTGACGCTTTCATTGACGCTTGACCTGCTCATTGACTATTGACGCGTTGACAGCAGTCATTTTTGTGAAGTTCATATATATTGTTTTTGTTGTTTCCGGCCGACCTCAGCTGGCTCAGGTAGCTTTATTATCACTGAGGTGTTAGGCCTAAGTATGTACGTGTATATATATATATATATATATATATATATATATATATATATATATATATATATATATATCCACTGGACGCGGGGAAGGTTATGATTAAGGTTAAAAGAGGGTGATGACGATTATTATAATGAATATGATATGAAACAATTTTCAAAGCTTTTTCAACTGAAATTTACTGCAGCGCCTCTGCCGGGAGGTCCTGGGTTCGAGTCCTAACGGCGGCAGGATTTTTGGCACTAGCTTTTCAGCTTGGTCGAATTCAGTCTGGAGAAGTATGGAGGTCTGTATGGAGGAGAATTCTAGCGGTCGGCTGCTCTGATCGGTAGTTTTCCGTGGTTTCTCCGATCAACACTAGGCGAATGCCGGAGCAGTACCCTAAAAAACGAGCCACGGACCGCGCGCGATCATTCGTACATCTGCCTTGTCCTCTCCTCTCCCTTTAAACACACACTAACACGCAGTACACTACCCCATATTCCGGGAGACCGGTCGGGTGCTTGGAGCTTGTCCCGGTTGGGGCGGTTCTCCGCTGGTGAGAGAGTCCTGGTTAGGTGGTAACCCGCTTGCCAACGGTAGGTTGGCGCCGGATCTCGCCATTCAGCGGGGGAAAATTATCGCCATCTGCCGAGGAAAAAACATGCACTACACTTACGGGACTAACGACCTAAGTTGTTGACGCGCCCAGAATCACTAACCAACCACCAACCAAATCATCTGAAATTTAATCCTTGGCAGACGAGTAATATTTAATCAATCACAAGAAAACGTTACATTCTGAGGTAAAGTAGGAGATGTACCATTGAAATGCCCTACATAATAGTCACTCCTTTAGAAGTATTTTCTGTTGTTCTCATCAGAGCGAATGGGTTGATTGCGATTGGAGCAGAAACACAGGTAATGTTTCAAACCTAACTTTGCGTAGTTGACGCGTTCCGCAGACAGCTGGTCTTTGGCAGCGGGAACAGTGAGGTGGCAAGTTTTGCCGCACAACACTAGCAAAGCGTCGAACGATGCGCGCACAGCGGCCTCCACAGTCGCGACCACGATCTTCACAGTGAACAAAAGTGAAAGAGACCTGAGTGTTTGACGAGGTATTGTGATCGCAGGCGTCTGCGACCTGCATGCGACGGACGCCATACCTATCATTTCTTAGTGCAATGCACCGTACTTGGTAGAGCGACATTACAGACGTCTGTTTTGCTGCTACTGGAAAAAACCGCTCCTCTCCACGAAAGAATTCGAAGTCCAACTGAACCTGAAAGTCTGCTCTCGAAAGAATTTCTGAAGGGTTAAAATTAGCAACTTTTTGGCTTCGCGGAAACTCTCGATGTAATTGGGGTTCCGCTCCTCAGGTCGAGGACGACTCGCGCTCTCCCTTCACGTGCGAGTGCTGATACCTGACTTGCCCGAATTCGAATATCACGGTGCGCAGGCAGTGTCTTGCCACCTGCCTTCCCACGTAAATTAATAAATCGCCGTTGCTCGATCAGGGCGTACCGATTTAGGTGACTCAGGGTATCAGTTGTCACTGCAGAGCCTCTGACAGTGCGGCCCTAGGTTTTGACTTCCGAAGGTGGCAGTATCTAGCTAGAGACATTAGGTAGAGAGCTAGGAGGAGTTCAACCGCTGTCTGGAGGAGAATTCTAGCGGTCGGCTGCTCTTTCCGTCGTTTCTCCAATCAACACCAGGCGAAAGCCAGGCCAGTATCTTAACAAATGAGCCACGGACTCGCACGCTGTTGCCTTCTTCTCCTTTTCCTTCCTCACCCACTAATTACTACACCTACACACATGGCGAACTGCCAGTTTGGAGCTTGCAGCTTGTCCCGGTTGGGGCGGTCGCCGCTGAGAGGAGATACCTGGTTGAGGAAAGCCGGCACGCACCTCACCATCCAGCGGGGAAAGATCACTGCCACATCCTGCGATAAAACATACACTACACTTATGGGAATTATGACTTTAGCCGCTGACGCACCCGTGCGTGCCCTATTCAACGTAATTTGCACAACTCCTCACGGAAGGCAACGAGCACGTTTAATTGTTTAATTACGAACGCGTATTGAACGATGATTAATTGTTAGTGATCCGAGCGCGTTAACTTCTATGGTCATATAGTCCTGTACGTGTAGTAGGTGCTTTTGCTCGGGAGGTGGCTGTGGTCTTCCCCCGCTGGATGACGAGATCCGGCGCCGACCTACTATCAACTAGCGGGGTGTTCCCAACCAGGTATCTCCCACCAGGGGGCACCGCCCCCGCCAGGACAAGATCTAAGCTCCCGATCGATCTCCCGGCATGTATGATAGTGTAGTGCAGGTTAGTGTATGTGTGTGTGTGTGTGTGTGTGTGTGCAAGAGGTGAGGATAGAACAAGGAAGAGGTAGGAAACATAGCGCGCGGTTCGTGGCCCGTTTGCTCCAGCATTTGCCAGTGTTAATCGGAGAAACCACGGAAAACTACAGATCAGAGCAACCGGCCTCGAGAATTCTTCTCCAGACAGTCACTGTCACTAGCTGACAAGCAAGAGTCGAAAATCCTGCCATCAACGGGACTCGAACCTAGGACCTCCCGTTCAGAGGGATTGCAGTAACATCAGTTGATGCCCTGAGCCATCTCTCCCGGTAGTCCCGTAAGTGTGGTGCTTGTTTTTAAAGCGGGAGGAGGTGGTGGTGGTGATGATGATCTTCCCTTGCTGGATGCTGAGATCCGGCGCTGGTATACCGTCGGCTAGCAGGGTTTTCTCAAACCAGATATCTTCCATCAGCTGGGCACCGCCCCAGTCGGGAGAAGCTCTGAGCTCTCGACCTGAGATAGCGCGTATTGTCACAGTAAGTACCCATTTTGCTAATTAATTGAGCGTATCTCCATCCGCACTTATTATTAGGGGATGCATCTATGATCCCTGGACTGGCAATACGTTGCATTAATAGGTTAATAAAAGTTCACGAGTTGAAAACAAATGGGTGGCAACATTTTTGTGTTTCAATATTTTATGTAAATTTAATTTCAGTGTTACGGATGTTTTGTTTGTTTGTTAATAAACGCTTAGCAATTTTAGAAAGTTTATCCATGCACAGAATCCAACATAAAATGTAGTAAAAAGCCATTTAGGAGCAGATCCTTCGAAGTAGGTTTCCAGTATTAAGCTGTATTCATAATGAAACAAAATGTTCCATTGGTTTTATTAAAAAATATAATGAGTTGTGTTGCAACAGGTTACTAGTATAATTTTATTTCCGTTTTCCAGAGAAGTCAAACTTCCGTTAACAAACAGAGATGATGGGCGCGGATACAGGTAATGAGCGATAAGAATATTTCTCTTTTCTCTGTGCCCTTCACCGCTTTTCATCATCAGTGACTTCACTGCATGGCCTCTTCACTTTTCCAATATTGTTGGAAACGCTGGTTCTGTGTGGTTGAAACCTTCCTAAATCCATCAATGCATCACAATGAATCCTTTTCAATATCGACAAGACAGCATGTTGGATGAGAGCTACCTCTGTCATGTTTTTCCTCTCGGAATAATATCCGACTTTACCTACAATGACGATGACTTGATCACCATCTCCCTACACAGACCACTATCTCGCGACATTCTAAAATCCGCGTCTAGCGTCGAGCAAGCCTTTTGTATTCCACAGTCTCCTCCGTCGCTCCCTTGTCGTAATCTTGCATGTTCCTCCGCAGTCTGCTCTCCGAAAGTTGGGTCCACAGCTTTCAGCCTTTCGCCGTCTCCATTGTCCCCCCTCCCCCTCGCCACCTCTCGCGGAGTCCGTCCGCCGCCTGCGACTCAGCCTCTCGATCCAGCTTCATCTCTCCCCCTCCAGCGGGCGAGCGCAGCTGCTGCGCGCCGCGCGCTGCAGGGCGGGAGGCGAGGAGGAGCGGGAGGGCGGGAGGCGGGAGGGGGGAGGGACGGGAAGGCGGGAGGAGCGGGAGGGCGGGAGGAGCGGGGAGGCGAGGAGGGTCGGGAGGGCGGGAGGGACGGGAGGGCGGGAGGGCGGGGTGGGGCGGGAGGGCGGGAGGGCGGGAGGGCGGGAGGGGCGGGAGGGACGGGAGGGACGGGGAGGACGGGAGGGCGGGAGAGGCGGGGAGGCGGGGAGTGGCCGGGAGGGCGGGAGCGAGGCGGCGTGAGGCGTCGGTGGACGCCGACGACTGAGGATTTCAGCGGTGGCGATGCGGGTGAAAGCAACGAGTGAGTCGCTTGGCCGAGTCGGAACGGGAGAGTAAGTGAGACGGAGGTTCAGAATGGGAGGGTAGAATGGTCGGGATCCAGGAGGGAGGAACGGCGGGAGGGGGGTCTGAAGGAAGGCCGAGAGACGAAGCAAGGCGACTGGGACGGACTGTGGTGGGTGGGAAGCGAATAGTCGGATGCCGATGGATTGGGCGGCGCGGGTGAGCTACGAGGACGTGCAGGGTGAAAGCATAGAGAGCGGGTGGTTCAGTGGGCGCCTGGGCGGGGGGGGGGCTGGCGGGCAGTGCTGTGAGTGGTGCGGGTGGGCGGGGCGCGCCCGGCGCCTGTCATTTCCAATGCATTGTGACGTTTTTTTTTTTTGGGCCGGTGGGCGGCGAGGCGTCGCCGGCGTGTGCGGGGGCGGGGCGGGGGCAGCACCCTCCCGTGGAGTCTTCCTCGCCCGGGCGGTTTAAAGAGCGATGTGACGGGAAATCCCTGCCAAGTGGAGGGGATCCCGAAGAGGCGTGGTCGTCTTTCGCAGAGTGAAGGTACTACTCAAAATATTTGGCGGAATGTTAAAGTATGTGAATGGAGAGACTGTGTAATATTTTGCGCACTGTCAGATTTTGTGCATTTGAAAGAAAAGAAAGAGTTTTCAATGACCAAGGCAAGGAACATCAAATACTGTAAAATAAAATATTTGAAAAACGAGATAAATGAACAATGACCTGCCGCAACGTTGAAAGTGGGAATTTGCTGAGACATTAGAATTGTGTGTAACAATGTTCTATATGCTTCTCTTCTTCGCTAAAAATGATAATTATAATCGCACGAGCACTGATTATGTGACAAAATGTTTGAATAATATAAGCTGCCCTGCAACAGTAAATGCACAAAAAATTGCGGGCATTGTACCAGTTGGATTGTCGACTTCATGTCAAAAACGGAAATTCATAGGAAAAACAGGAAGACTAATACGGGTGAAGGGAACAGATTTTCAGGAAAGGATTCTGGATTGAAATTAAAAAATATCAGTATTAAAATCATTTGAACTCCTGCTTTGTCAGAATAAAATGACGAACGTACAAAAAACGGTAATGTCGATAAGGACTACTATAACATATTGAATGTATCAAATTGGTAAATTTGATTATGTGTATGTGTATTTAACTAGATTTTAGTAATTTTCAATGGATATCAAATTGTATTTTTCTTTTAATATATAATTTAATACATAATACGGCTTTTTTTCTGCGTGGTTCCGTTTTATTTCTTAATTGGAAATATGTTAGATTGTTTTTATATTTTTGTATTTTTTCGTATTAATGTATTATTGGTGTAACTACAACCGAGCGTACACTCATTTGCTCACTGCAGAGGGCTTTGACGTTTTTTAGTTTTGTTAATCATTTCATTTTCATATCATGCAGAATGTTTTTCTATTTCTGTTATTTTCTTTCAAATTTCCAATTTTACTTATTTCAGTGGGAGTAACAAATTCTCATGAATCTTACAAAATGTATTTTATAAATTTAAAAAGGTTCTTGCTCCAAGATATTTATTCATATCTGTTCGGCAATATCGACGAAATGCCTTTTGCGAGGCAGTCCTCCAAATGATACCCCCTTCACTTTTAAGGTGCTGAAAATCTAAGAAGAAATGACTGGCGGATGTATTACTTCATATTGTTCGAATTTTACGGTTGAAGACACAAGTTATTGATATTCTCTTTGAAGGCCTTTTTTCGCATATCTTTTCAGTAGCTCTTTTATTGTCTCTCGAAAGCTCTTTTATAAGTCAAGAGCTTTTCGTTTCTGAAATTTCGCAGTAATGGAACCCTAAATTTGAATTCAGATATGCAAGGTTTGAAAAATTTCTGTTTCTGGAAGCAATACTGAAAACAGATATTTCATAAATTGATTTCATGTTTCCTTTTTTACGGTACATGCATTGTTAAGAAGAAAAATTAAAAAATGATAAATTTTGGTAGTACCCTAAGATACGAGGTATTTAAGTGAGATTTTAATTGCAATGCTGGAAAATAGATCGAAGAGCCGTTAGTCGAGTTGATTAACCCCATTAAAATCACTCTTATTCCAAGAATATTACAATATTTTAATTAATTTCCAATGTTTCAATCAACAAAAATAAAAAAACTTCACAATACTTTAAATGTAGAGCTTATGTCGTGCTGTCGGCCATCAAATAGCGTGTTTGTTAGTGTGCTTAATAACAATTATAATCAGAGGACATTGGAGATTACATGCGGTTCGAATATAATGGAAATATTAATATAACTGTTATGAAAAAAAAGGAAAACTGAATAAGGGCAAGAGTGATCTCGTGTAAATCTTAGAAAACGTACTAAAAATGTTAAGGTTTATATCGTGAATGTTCGGGAAACGACAGAAGATTAATCTGTATTTTTGAGAGAAAATACAAACCGGTACAACGAAGAAGATTACAATTCTTCTATTCCATGATAGGAGAATGTTAAGAGAAAAACATCAGAAGGTAATTTATGAGTTCGAATGTTCTTTTACCCGAAGTAAATTCGTAAATAATTTAGCTTAAGCTTTTTCCCAGTCTACATGTAGTTTGCACATTTAATGTAGGCAGCGAAAAACGTGAAAATCGAACACCCGAGTATATGATTCTGCACATAATTGTGGAATCTGTTGTTGTAGTTAATATTTTTATCTTTATTACTAGAAATCCATGAATGCAACTTGAATAGTTTTTAAAAATAATTTTACAGCATTATTGCACTTCCATTTTGTTATATAGAGACTATTCTCTGATTTTTGAAATCCAAAAGGAATAATGACTGCTCATTTTAAATCCTTTGGATTATATCTTTAACTTGTATGGATGTCACTTTTGTGGGTTAGTCGTTTCGTTGCCAAGAATCTAAATGACTTTTTTATCTTATGAAATTACATTTCATTTCAAATAGTATATTCTTCGGAAATAATTAATTTTCAGAATGTGTTCTACTTTTTGTGATTTTTGTTTTTACAGCATGTTAATAATAAGTTTTTAGTTCACCGATCTTTAAAGATGCATTTTTAAAGGTCTGTAGCATCCTAAAATTAGAACTTTTCCGCCTAAGCCGATAAAGGTTTTAAAGACGCTAGTACCAACTTTCGCTAAACAAACGTTTATGCGAAGGAGAAAATCCATTAACAGCTTTCAATTTTCTTTTCGTCACTGAAATTCCTGTTGAAAGTTTATTTCTGTGGAATTTTTATTAAAAGATTAAGTTTATAAACTTATTTCTTAATGTCATACTGTTGATTAAAACGGCTATTCCTTCATTGATATTTCTGCACTTCGCAATAATGATGTAGAAACATCAACTTGTCAATGAATGTTCGCTTAAAGACAACTTTTTCACAGCCGACTAGAACTACAACTATACCCAAAACAAATACAAACTATGACAATTACCTCTGATACTTTCTTAAACCATCAACATTAGTACATTTTTGATAATGAACATGAATAATGTGAATCTGCCTTCACACACGTTTTTAGTATGTTAGCCTAAAATAATGAACCTTAGACCTGCTTCTTTACCACCCTCGGCTCGGCGCAGTATCTCGTTGGGAGCTAAATCTCTCTTCCAAACCTCACTCCCTTTTTGCTTTCGGCACACACCGTTAGCGCTGTTCAGTTTTTTAAAGTATTATTTATTACCTTAAATTTATTTTGTATTATTATACAGCCGTCCTGGATGGTCGAGGTGGCTAAGAGCGAGCACCGATTCAGTGCTTCAGAGCGAAGGGTCGCGGGTTCGTATCCCACCCTGCGCATGGTTCTTTGTCCTTACCCCATATGACGAAAAAGGATAGCCGGCTATCCGCTGGAAAAAGCCGTAGGGAAAAATATTATTTTTTATGAAATTTCATTGTTCAGTTTACAAAATTTTAAACCGAAGGATTGAGTGGCTTATTCAAATTAATTATAAAAGTTATACTAACAATACTGAACACTTTGAAAGTACTCAGAATTTCAAAACTACTAATCTGCGCCGCCATTGAAGCGCGTTCGCCATTCATTATTCAAATATTGCGAAGCGGCGCCTGCGGTGTGGGCGTGGCGGGTGACGGCGCGGGGCGGACGCGTGGCGAGCGGGAGCTAGTGGTCGCGACCGCATCGCATGGTAATTCGCGCAGATTGACTGTGACTTAACTGTCCGTCGCCCCAATTATAACGAGCGCCCGCCGCCCGCTGCGATTGTCGCCGACGCCCTGCGCTGCCAGACCTCGTGCGCGTCCCCCCGCGAGCGCTGCCCGACGCGACCCGGGCACCCGACCCGACCCGACACGACACGACACGACACGACCCGACACGACCGACACGACACGACCCGACCCGACCGACCGACCGACCCGACCCGACCCGACCGACCGACACGACACGACACGACACGACACGACCCGACCCGACCCGACCCGACCCGACCCGACACGACCCGACACGACCCGACACGACCCGACACGACACGACACGACACGACACGACACGACCCGACACGACACGACCCGACACGAGCCGACAGCACACGACATGATACATCACAACACAGCCCGATACAACATCGCTTCACGGAAAAGAACACGAGCAGGCACGATTAAATCCGCTCCGTCGGAAGAAGCGCATTTCTTAGTGAGTTATCGGGTCTCGTTCATTGCTTTGTTTTTTCGTGACTGACAGTTTAATAACTTGAACTAAAGCTTCAGAGTAAAATTTCTAACGATAGAAATCTTAGTAAGTGAATCTTTGTGACATCAATGCATTCATTCAATTTAATTAAAGTTCCATTGGGTAGCACAATGGTCCACTTTACAATGTAATATTTTTTTCAAGACTCGGAGAAGTTCCATTTTCACAATTAAGATTATATAAAAACAAAATATTTTCTAAATACAATATACAATTTACGTAGTTTCATTGCAAAATAAAATATTTTAATTAAGTTGTTTCTGGTAAAGAGGAATGGAGAAAGCAAAGTATGCGATCCCTCCGTATTGTAATACCAGTTGCCCAATGTGGTCTCGTAATTTTCTAATTTGGAGCTAAAAATGCACTAGTTACAAAAAGAATTGGAAGAACAAGTATATTACATTAAAATAACAAATTATACAGACGATAAAGAAAAAAACCATAAAATTGATTCTACTAAAAAATCTATTGTTCTTGGGAATATGACATTGAAAATTTTCTCATTTTTAACGGATTTCACGCTCCATTAATTAATAAAATATAAAGATGAAATAATTTCAAAATTTTAAACTGTGAAATCTCTACATAGAACCACGTAATTGAATCTATACATCCCATTTCTATCTGTCGACGTGAAAGAAAAATATAAAATAATGTTTACCAACCTCCTAAAAATGGACCAGTCCAATCAAGAAAACCTTCTGTGATCAAATTTTGGTAACTCTTCAAATAAGAAACAGATTAAGGCTATACAACTACTTAATGGGCAAATTAGTCTTGCTAAGTGTATTAGGAAGCTAATAAGGAACATTTGCAACTGGAGCATGAGCGTTGCAACTACTTACTCTCTGTATACAATAGCTTACGATAAGGACAGTAATATAAAGTCTTCAAAAACTTAATAACGATAATCTTCCTCATTGATATGGGTTCTTTCCACGGAAAATTGACTAATAATCCCATTAGTGCATTCAGAAGCAATCGAGCTAATTTCTATAATTCAAACGCTCGCATGCGTAAAAATACGCAAGCGGTTCAATTTAGACTCCGGTTCAAGTTGAGCAACGTTTTGCTACTTATTTCCTACTGTTTACTCAAACCCAATAATAGATTAAATTTTTTCTTTAAAAATTTAACCAGCTAACTAGTGACTAAAGAAATTAATCCTATCAGGTAGCAAGTAAATGTTGGATTAACGGATTGATTGATTGATTAGTAAATCATGGTGAGGTCCGACGTCGACCTAGAAGTCTCTTGCGGTGTTTTCCAAACCAGGCAGCTTCCTCTAGCAGAGCATTGCTCCAGTTGGGGCATTCTCTATGCTCCTGACTGGTCGCACTCCCGACATGTGTGATAGTGTAGAGCACCTAAGTACATGTGTGGGTAAGTAAGAGGGAGAATAGGACAAGAAAGAGGAAGGAAAAATCGCGCGGGATCTGTGGCTCGTTTCTTGAAGAACTGCTCCGGCATTCGGCTGGTATTGACCAGAGAGACCACGGAAAACTACAGATCAGAGCAGCCGGCCTCTAGAACTCTGCAGACCAGAGACACCACACTGACATCAATTCATGCGCCGAGCCGTCTAAGCCGGTATTTAGCGAATTAAATTAGTGGAAGGCGCCGGAGCTGGAGGAGCCGGAACATCCTCTGTATATATTTTCGATTGTGGTATCAATAACGCCGGCGCTGCTAAAGACGGCTCTACGCCGGGGCAACAGAGGATCTCTGGACGAATTCTGTCGATGTTTTCTCGCTTTCTCTCACCGTTCTGCAGAGGTGCCGACAACGGCGGTGGCGCCAGTGGTTCCCAACGGAAAGAGAAGTAGAAGAAGACGCAGAAAGTTGGACGGACGCGCAGATCCCGGCGCCAGGGACTCAAGCGGTGGCGGCGGAGCAGACCTCGAGATTTAACGCAAAGGAGGGAAACGTGAAAGATGAAAAGTATAAAGCTGCCCGCCTCAAGCGCTCTTTGGGAGGGCCATACTCATTGTGTTCTTTTCAGGCGCCGCGGCGTTCCCTTTTGTTTAACTCTCACTGAGTTCCAACGCTCGTTCTCGTGAGGATGGTCACAATTCCGCCGACTTTATGGCGCCGCCGCCTCGCAACAGCGAGCGCGCGGCGGCGGCGGCAACTTGCACGCGACGCTGGCGGAGGTGCGGCGCGACGCCCGGCGACGCGGCAGACGCTCTGCCTTTGACGTCTGCCCGCGTCGCCCAGCCACCAGTTAAATACGAGCGTAAGGGTCGATCATAGGTAGTTTTTAGACAGACGATTGTAAGAGCAGCTGACTTTAGGACATGCAAAACGCGCTAAATGGTCAAGTTTTAGTACTGTGCTGGAAGTTCTGGGATGAAACTGTGACGATGCTCAAATGCAACAAAGAAAAACTATGAATGCAACAAAGAAAATAAAATACTTTCATCTGATCGCATCAGCTACTACCAAACATTAGTACACGCGGCAGAAGATTCTGTCTTTGACGTCTGGCTGTGTTGCCTTTTAAGCGAGTTAAATACGGGCGTAAGGTTCGACGACAGGTATCTTTTACACAGCGAATAGTAAAAGCGATTTCCTTTAGTGCATGAAAAACGTGCTAAAAGTTCAATTTTTAGTACTTGTGCTAAAATTGAGACGATGCGCAAATGTTTAAATAAAACTGTGAATACAACAAAGAAAATAAAATTATTTTGTCTGATGGCATCAACTATTACTAAACTTAATGTAAAATAGTACATAGTGTAGGAATTTGTATAATTTAATTTAAATGAAGAAAAGTTCCTCGGCCTATCGGCCGCATGTTGTAACTTTTCCTACTCGTAAAACAGAAAGCGAATTGTACATCTCGTACTATATCATCAAACCGCTGTAGAGAAAATAAGATGCGGATGAAGCTCGCAAATGGAGACGTTAAGCCAGGATTGAAACGAATTACGATATATTTGTGATATTTGCTATTGTGTGTCGTTCAATACTTTTCGTACACGATTTCTTGGAATATGTGTAGTCATCAGCCGTCTTTACGTATAACTCATTTGTATCGACTGTTCTTAACGGCCTGCAAACTGTTAAATCCTTAATGGACGCCGGCCGTTCCTTGTTTTGAGTGTTAACTCAATATTAATAATAAAGTATTACGAAAAACTATTTAATTATTTTAATATAATATTGGCAGCGCAACTAGAATTTTTCTGTGGGTAGTGTTGTATGTGAACTATCCTGTTATTTGTTGTTTTGTTCTAAAGAATACTTTACGTACGTTGAATTTCAAATTTATTTTTATTTCTTGATTTGTACATGTTTTTATTTACAACAATCAGTTCAATTGATATATTTAACGTCTTCCATTATAATAAAAAAAATAATAGCATATGTTATTTTTGATTACGCGTCATCTGCTGGTAAGGGGGAGCGGAAACTGAAGTTCCGGTCCGCCACTGCTACTGTACAAAACAAGTTCTCATTCGCTTTTGTTTATATATCCCGTAAAAGCATGAGAATTACAGAGTGAATTTGAATGCGGTTTTCACCATTGTTTAGAATGTTTATCCTGAAAGGACTTGATATTAATACTATGCTATTGCATTTAAACATGACTCAGTAATTAATATTTTCCCAAATATCACAAATGGTAAATAGAGCCGTTTTTTCCTGGCTCATTCGCAGTTTCCTGATACATTTCACAGCCATCAAATGGTGTGGCAAACGTACTCTTCTTGGTGAATTCATTTGCAATGGAAATATTAACTTTTACGTGGAATTCTCAAATACATTTAAGGCGCTTCGAAATCAGGAGAATTTTTTTGTTCCAATAAAATGAAAGATGCGCAATATGAGCAATTAATGGCAATGCAAAGCACGGCTTGGTAGCCCAGGGCAGTGCATGTTGGGGCGAGGCGGGCATGGTCGGGGCCAGGCGAGTCAGGGAGGAATGGGACTAGCCGGCGTCTTTAAATTTAAGTTATTATAGAATAGAAGAATAGAAATAAGAAATTAGCTTCAATAAAGTGTTGAAGTTTGTAATAGGGAAAATGTGGAGTGTTGTTTCAGCTAATGTAGTACTGTACAATACGTATCATATTGTCAAACTCGTACCAGCAAGTCAATGTATTTCCTCGTCATTTCTTCTAGATATACAGGTGTCTGAGAATAAATGTTTCCAACTTCTAGGGCATACAATAAATCAAATATGACCACATTTTCCCATTGATCATGTAGCGGAAAACTTCATATAACGATGTTACACCTATGCCAAATATCACATGTGTAGCTTCGTTTTATGATATAACCCACCATATCTTCTTCCTCAAACAGTGATTATCTTGAACTCTCTACATGCGTTCGCAGGTTGTAATATTTATTCTGAGACATCCTTTATTCGAACCACTAAATAAGATATCCTCCAACTAGTAAATACGAGTACACATTAGATTCACAAACGTTTTTTAAAAGACGCCGTCTTCCGTCAGCTCTTTTCTAATGCTTCCCCTGGATTTTCATTGCTGAGATTCCTGCAACTGCCGAGAGCCTTTCCATTTTCCCGCCCGCCGCGCATTGGCCCGAGATCCCCGTAACTCGCGGGCGCCGTTCCGTGCGTATGCGCCATGAAACTTGGGGCGCTCGCGCTGGCGGAGGCGCCAGAAATACGAGTGGATCCGCGCAGGCCCACGCAGCCGCGGGAGCCTGCGGAGCGAGGGCGGGCAGGGCGGGAAGTGGGCGTGGCTCAGCGGAAAGACCACACGACGGAGGGAACAAGAAAGAAGGTGCAGGGACTGATTGCTTATTTTGGGTTTCCGGGCGGGTCAACTGCTGTGGTAATTAGTTCCATTAGTGTAGTGTCTGTTTTATCTCGGGAGGTGGCAGTGTTCCTCCCCGCCGGAAGGTGACATCTGGCGGTGACCTGCAAGTTGGCTTGTGCTCAGCCAGGTCTAGTTATATGCTCCCGACAGGTCTCCCGACATGCATGATAGTGAAGAGCACTTCTGTGTGTGTAAGGAGGTAAGAAGAGGACAAGAATGAGGACAGAAAGATCGCGCGGCATTCCTGTCCAGTTTGTTATAGTATTGATGAAAAGATAAGATTAATTGTGGATGTTAAAAATAGGTATCTTCTTACTATCTTCTTAACACCTATTTCGAGCATTGACGTCTATTTATCAGTCTATGGGGGTAACAAGGCAGTCTGAGGTGAAGTAACGTGCCAATTGTTCAGAAGAACTAGTCGCAAAAACACAGAGTGCTAGAAACAGCATGTGTATTTTATTTCTTCGTAGGAAGTAACAGACAGTAGCTATTCACGTAAGCAAACTGCATCATAATTAGGCACCCAACAACCAGAACACAAGGCTCGTTTCGTGGGCGGCAGGGAAGGGCTGACGGAGCTTGAAAAGGCCGGAGTAGCCACGCGGAGAGGGCAACGGGGACCAGCGCGTCGCTCCAGGCTTGCCGGAGGGGAGCATGGGGGGGGGGGGGGAGCACGCTATCGCGAGACCCTGGCGTGCGATAGGACCTCCGGCGTGGCGCCGTCCTGCGCCGTCCCGCCTCGTCCCGCACTGTCCCCCCCCCCCCCCCGGCGCGCCGCGTTTTCTGCAGTACGTGCGGCGAAACTCGAGTCCGGACGACGAGCGAGAAAAAAAAGAAGGAAAAACGAGCTCGGGAAAGCTGCGCGCTGGCGTGGCGCGGCGTGGCGCGGCGCGACGCGTGTCCTCTGAACGAGATGGGTTATCTGGGCGCGGAGGGGCAGCGGGGGTAGGGATGGCGCGCTGCGGTGGGGGCGAGTTACGGCTAATAGAATCGCGCTTTTCCTGCCAAGTATTTTCAGTGTTTCGAAAGCGCCACCGCTTATCAATGCGTTTAATGAGCACAGTATGTAATGATATGCAAGAGGGTTATGTCAGACGTTCGTTAGGTGTGTGTTTAATGTACCAGGCTTTTTGGTATGTTTGAAATAATACAGTGACATTTTACGACTCCTTATCAGTGCAATGAGCGGCAACCCGCTTGCTGTAGAAGTCTAATCGAGTAGTGGGCAGCTTGAGTAACACTTTTTCGTTTCAACTCCAAATCACATGAACATTTTGCAGATTTTGGTAAACGTTATCTGCCTAGAAATTATTTTAAAATATTCCGTTACTTCGTTTAAAAATAAAGCGTTAGGATTCAAGACTTGTGCTTAGAATGCTCTTTTTTTCTTTATTACTTTGTGATTTCAATTATTTTTTCTTTATTTGAAAAAATACGTTTAGCCTCTCATAGCAATGTACGATTTTAATAATATATATTTCATTTCATTTTACATTGAGGTGAAAATATGAATGTCTTACCATAGCACAGAATTCAAGTATTTAAAACTTTCAAAGATTTATATTATTTAAAGGAAATACCGTTGGTATGATTACAGGGTCGTGAATAATTCAGCGAAACATTAGTATGAATTAGTCATTTAAGTTAATTATTCATTGAGTGAAATCCTGTGCAGATATACTAACAGCAATTGATCAGGCACATATTTCAATCTATGTCAAAACAAATTCAACAAAAAAAAACGAGAAAACAATAACGATATGCACGAGTGACCTTCATCCGCAGTTTTCTCGCACGCTTCACGTATTACGTGATGGCCCATTTCGTCGCAGCTGGGTGTCACAACACGCCCGCTGAGATTCCTCTGCTCATGGGTAATGCTTCGGATCCATTTCGGGGAAATTCCGTTGCTGTGCATCGCCCGAGAACGGAACCCCGACCCCTCGGCGGCAGAGAGCTCGCGGGTCGATGTGCGCCCGCCGGCGGCGGAGGTGAGAACGTGGTGAAGGAGGCAGCAGAGGCAGGGGAAGGGGAGGCGTAGGTGGGGACAAAGTGAGGGGCAGGAAGAAACGATGGAGTTGAAGAAGAGTCGGGAGGGGGGGGGGGGGGGACTAGGCACGGAGGCGGAGGAGAGCTGACGAAAGAGAAAGCGGTAGCGGAGAGGTGGGGTTGGAAGAGGACGCGGAGGAGAAGGAAGGAGAAGGCAGAGAAGGTAAACAGCGGTGAGGGGGAGGGGCGTCTGGGGGAGGATGGAGGCAGAGCAGCAGGGAGGGCGGCGCAGTTCCCGGAGACAGCGCAGCGTCGGACGCAGCTGAGGACCAGGTGAGGACGGGGCGTGGGGTGGGGGAGGTGGCGTGGCGGAATGGATGGTGTAACAAGAAGCTGCACGAGCAAGGCTGGGTGCCTGAACAGAATGACAGAGTGCAAGGAGGAGGAGTAGCAGGAGCAAACGGAATTCCGCGGTAGCCAAGACGAAGACAACTACGAGCCGCAAACGCTGCGGACGGAAAGAGCAGTGAAACAGGAGAGCAGCGACAAACGCTGGCGTCGAGGACGGCTCTTGAGGACAATAAGTTGAGGACAGCTGTTGGCTTGGAGGGAACAGGAGGATGTCTGGAAGCCTTGGACGGCGTGAAGGTCGAAATTCCTCACGCGAGGACGAGAAAAAGAGAGCGGATTACAGAGATACGCCCAGTGCAGTAGAGATGGCTGCGCCAAATCATTGAAGCATAAGGATACAAAAGCGATCGCAATACAAAGGAAAAGATCGGAATAGAAACCGGCGAAAGTGACTGGCATCGAGATCAAGAAAAGATTGCGTCATTCGTTGCTGTTTCCAGACGCGTCAACTGATATGAACATTAGTCCCGTTAGAGTAGTGAATGTTTAATCCCAGAAGATGGCGGTGATTCTCCTCCGCTGGATGATGAGATCCGATGCTGACCTTCAGGTCGGCTTGCAGAGAATTTCCCCTCCACACGTCTCTCCCACCAGGGCACTTCGCTAGCGTGACCAGCTCTAAGCTCCCAACTGGTCTCCAGCCAAGTGCTGTTGTCAAGGTTTGTCAGGGGATTGTTTCCACATTTGCCTGGCATTGCTAGAAGAAACCACGGAAAACTACCAATGAGAACAGCCCGCCGGTAGAATTCCCAGCTACACAGCGACTGAATTCGACTTGGCTATCTCGCTAGCGTTGAAAATCCGCTGCCGTTGTGACTCGAACCCGAGTTCCTTCCGGTAAGTCGCTGGAGAGACAGCGGCAATGCTGGAGTGAGGAAAGGAGAGATTGAGGGTAGGAGGACAGGCAAACAGCTAGAAAAACTCTAGAGGGTGATTGAGAGAGTCGGGGGCTGGGAACAGCGCAAACGGCTGGGAGGGGGCGGGGCCTTGCGGAGAGAGAAGAGGCGCAGGGGCGGGATAGAGAGGCGACATGCGCAGGTGGGGTGACGCGGGGTGGTGCGGGGAAGGGGTGGCGCGGGTGTCACCGTGGGGCGCACATCCCACCCCGCCACGCCGCGCCGCGTCGCAGGTGCCCGCCAGCAAACAGCGCTGCGTGCCGCGCGCTTCGTTTCCCAGAAGAGCAGAATATTCCTCGCTTCGGCGGATCTTACTACTGTTTGCCCGGAACGACCTATTTGTTTGCAGTGCGCCACGGCACATGCCAGGGAACTAACATAGAACAAATTTTCTCATGTACCTATTAGCGAAGAAATATTAAGTTGGAGAACATCTTTCTGATGTTGATACATTTTGAAAAACCCTTGAACTGGGAATACAAAGGATCTTTCAAAGTTTAGTATGAAAAGAAAAAAAATTGGAAATATATTGGAATATTCGAAATATCATGGAATTTGAGTTACTAAAGATTAAATTATTGAGGTTTTACGGTACATTCAACATCACTGTACGACCAGTGATGTTTTTTCACAATCGTGGAAACGTAAAATCTGTGTATTTCAGGAATTAAGCTGTGAATGTTCCCGAGAAATCTATCAAGAATACAATTGTGTTTTTATTCTTTCATATTTTCATGTACAAATTGCATACATAAGAAAACATTTTTTATTTCGCTAAAGGATATTAGATTGAAGTGAGAATTCAAGGATGAGCACAAATGAAATTTTAAATCGGAACCGCCCATCACAGATATTTTCTTCCACAATCAGTTGAGGTGACAAATATATTTAGTTGGTTGCACATTCCATATATTTGTTTCATATACTTAGATTATTAATGATATAGAAATGTTTTTATATTTCTAAGGAATAAATAAGTAGAGAGAATTTTCTTCTGCAGAAGCCTGTATAAAATATACAAAGAGCTTCATGAAACATTCTCAAAATAGCTTGATCTTCACTATATGAATTACTAGAAAAATATTTTAATCATTATTCACATGAACGAGGTGTAGTAATAGCGGAATCACTAGTCCACCAATTCTTAAATGGAGTCCTTGCAGAGCGACAGATCGACGACGACAAGAAGGCAGAGCCCTGCGAATTCGGCATTCCTGGAATTATTAATGAGGAACGCGCCGAAAAAGTAGGGGCGGAGGTAGGCGGGGCGGCGGGGGCGGCGGGGCGGGCGGGGGCGGCGGGGCGGCGGGGGGCGGCAGGGGGCGGCGGGGCGGCGGGGCGGCGGGGGCGGCGGGCGCGGGGCGGCGGGGCGGGCGGCGGGGCGGCGGGGGCGGGCGGGGCGGCGGGGGCGGGGCGGCGGGGCGGCGAGGGCGGCGGGGCGGCGGGGGCGTGGGGGCGGCGGGGCGGCGGGGGCGGCAGGGGCGGAAGGGGCGGCGGGGGTGGCGGCGGGGGCGGCGGGGTGGCAGGGACAACGGCGGGGAAAGGTGATGGCGGGGGCGGTCGAGGAAGTGGGCGACGAGGTGGCGGCCGCGGTGCGGGAGGTCGAATGCGCTAATGGAACGGAATGAAATATGAATTCGTGCACGGTTAACAGCGGTTTGGAGATGAAAGCGGAGCGAGTGTGGGATGTGGCGGGGTGCGGCGGTGTCGGCGCGAGCGCCCGCGCGCCATTGTGCAGATCCGCCGCCCCGCCTCCGGAGTCTTGGAGCTGTGCCCGAGCGGCTCCGCGGCGGCGCGGCGCGCGCGCTCTAGGTGGAGGCGGGAGTGCTGATGATGGTGGCGGTAATAGGGGGGAAGATCAATAGTATAATGATAAAGTGATGGTAATGGAGTTAAAGGCAATTGTTTGTCAAATGATGATTCCAAATGTACAGCCCGAATTACGAAAATCGCAGAAAAGTAATGGATGTCCTTTGAAACTCGTATTCAATCCCACTATAAGAAAGTGACAAATTTTCTGCACTCAAAGCCTCAATTGAAATAATACTGAATTAATGAATCCAAGGACGCATTTATGAGACAGTCGAAATTATAGTTATTTAAAAAAGCTCGTTATTGTACTAGAGACAATAAATCACATAAATTTATCATATTTGCTATCAAATTTTCGAAAGTAGAACCTGACTGTAAAGAAAATTGGTAGTATGATAGAAGTGAGATGAAGTAAAAACCGCAATTAAAAATTTAATGTACATAGTTTTTGCTACTTAGACATTACAATTTTTCCAACTAATCATAGAATCTATTTTTCAGTCACAAGAAAAGGGAATCTTCTTCACTGAGTTCAAAATACTTAGTGCTAAATTCTACGCTATTGGTGAAACGATTATGTTGATGGATCAAGATTTTCATAGCCTTTTTAAAAAACCATCTGTCGGCCACAATCTACGCAATCAAGAGATGAAATATTCCACTATTTGAAGGAAGTATTTGATGAGGAATATATTTTAATGAAAGTTGTCATCATGGGTACTGTGGGCGACGAGGGGAATTATATTCCATGTCTGTGGATGTTATATTGTGCGCCAGTGACACCTTGCTGGTGAAAGAGCTACCACCACATATTATGTTGGTAGTCCGAGCTGTAGCTTAAAAAATGTAAATTGCGTACTCGCCAAATCGTAAGAGAAGTGTTGTTCCCTTAATTTCTTTTCCAGGGATGTGGTTGCTATCATCATAAATGCAATTTTTAATAAACCCTCATTCGGCTCGGAGTGGAGAGATTTACTGACGCACCGTAGAAGACGCTCAATTTAAATTGACTATTTCTTTATACGAAAAATAATGGGAGAAGGGCGTTATTAATGAGGTTTCCAAGACTTATTAATGAGGTATATGAGATAAATATTTTACGGTTTTTCAGGATGTACGTGGGATACGGAAATGTAACCCATTTACAGCTATTCATAAGGTATACAAACAATAAATGTAGTACACAAAGATTTGGAATCAACACAATTGCAATAAAAAAGAAAATCACCTAGTTTCTGCGTATGACAAATCTTTGAGTGAATAGAAGACATTGTTACCGTTGAACATTCGCTACATAATTTGCTAATGAAGGTGCTGATTTATCCGTTTTAAAGAGACATAGCGAATAGAAAAGTAGTTGTATTGTTAAAAAATATGCAGTGTTTTCGATGGAAAAGAATAAAGAAACCCGCACGATGGAAGGAGGTGAATGTTTCGTAGAAATGTTCACAAAAGAAGCAACTATGTCAACATATCATCTCTCTGTTTTGATAATACGTTTTGATAATAATAAATTAAGTAAATACAGAATGTATGTCACTGTAAATATTTATTTATAAAACATTTCTATACCTACGTTTATATTTTATATCATTAATAACTTATATTTTCAATAACATAAATAAAAAACTATTGCAATAAAGTAAATTCAAAAGAAATATCAGTGCGATAAAGTAGCACTTTACTTCTGTTTTCGAAACAGTAAAAGACAAAATGCGATCAAGTATGGAATAAATGTAATTTCATTGGTCTGGTTTTAGAGCTCGGGGGTAACAAGTATTTTGAAAATCTACCGTGAAGTGAACTAAAACCTACAGATCTAAACTGGTTTTGAATCCATACTGTCTCTCTAAAGACTGACACATTATACTCCGTTTGATGTTATTAGCGGTATTTATTTAAAAATGAGGCAATTATTTTTCTTTCTTGTGAATACAAGTTGACAAATAACAGACAAATAACATCGTTGATGTAGACTCATAGCAAAGTCGATACTTGTAAAGTTCCTAGGCTCCACCTTCAACGCATCTAGGCATAAGCCCTACCTAACCGGCCGGTGTACCACAAGGGGGGGCGCGGAGCCCGGTGCAAATGCTACCTCAAGTTCTGTTGGAGCGAGACGTCGCATCCCGAGGGACGCTGCCCCCAATGATGAATATTTAAGTTATTCCTGGAATGGTGGACCCATAAATCTCGAACTCCCCGCTCGCCGCCCGCCGGTGGGCTCGGCTCCCGCTATCGCCCGCCCCGAGCGCTCGGGCAGCGGGCCTCAGGAGGCTGAGTGCTGGCGCTGAACGGGCAACGGGAAGAAAGCGGAGGCAGGGCGTCGACAGTTTGCACGCTTTATTAGATGCCGTGCACGTTTCTTACAGTGAGGAAATACATAAACTGCTTCACATCAAACATAAATTAATAGTGTCAACTTGCGATGAGATCAGAGATGAAAATATGTCGGTCCCATTTGCCCCTTCACCCGGGATTCCCCCAACCCACTTTGTAGGATAAAACAGTGGTAGCCTCTGCTCTTAATCCATCGCTTTGCAATTTTTCATGACGCATTTGACAGGTTGAAAACACATTGCTAGAGGCTATTCCATCAAGGGAGGATTTCCTTCTTTCGACACATAAGTGTGCATTAAAAATCGGTTTCTTTTCTGGCCGCAGGAGGGTTGTGAGATAAGAGCAATGAACTCAGGACATAAAGAAAATCTGAGAGTTCATCATACCAGATATTATAATTTATTATAATATTTGATATAATATTTCACCGTTCACCGAAGATTTATATAATCTTTCACCCCTAACTCCGATTTTCAAGTTGTAACGCTCTGTGCATTTATATCTTTTTCTATTCTTTAATTTTTTTTTTTACTATGTAATACTAAAACATAGATCAGTTGTTAAAATTTGTTTACAAAAAATTCAATATATATGTAGCACATAAGTGCTGAAGGATGGGGTAGTTTATACATATATTCATTTCCATTTTACCATTTGCATTTTACGAGATATTGAGGTAATTTTGTTTTTCTTTTTCAAATGAAACTATGGAGAGAGAGAGAGAGAGAGAGAGAGAGAGAGAGAGAGAGGAGAGAGAGAGAGGAGAGGAGGAGAGACGAAGGAGAGAGAGGAGAGATAGAGGGAGGAAGAACGAGAAGGGAGAGAGAGAGAGAGAGAGAAAGATATAAGGAACGGAGAGAAATTGCTTTTGAGACATAGCGTTTTCACTTGAAGAATTTCACTTGAATTTAATCAGAACGGTCAGAATATGGCGCCTTCATAAAATGGTGACAGAACAGGTCAGTTATATGTTTCGGCAGACATGTTTCGACCAAATAGTCTCTGTTCGTTTGTGGATAAGACAGGATCTTTTGAGATGTCCTTTCGGGTTATAAATGTAGGCTCTATCTCACAAAGTAGATGTAATACGAAATTTCGGTATTCCTGAATTCAATCTGTTGGCAAGGAGTTCCTGTTAAATGTGGATCTGTTTTGGAACAAGTACCATATCATATATGTTGTATGATATTTGAAAACATCCTTATGTGTGTACTGATCCATTAGTGCAAATGGAGATATGAGAATCTTCTTGATGAATGTGTTCAAAAGAAGAGCATTTGATAAATGTTTGAAATGCGAAATGAATAGCAATGTAGAATTCCTCTTATTTGAAATGTAATACTTATCAGAAATGGCATGTGTTTTGAATGAGTTTGTGTAATAATTTTATAAATTAAAAACTCTTCCTTTTATCTCATGTGACCACTTGCTCATTGCAATAGTAAAATTATGTTGATTCATTCATTTCGATGGCATTTTCCCATTCGATCCCATATTTCGATCCCATATTCAGTGGGATTTATTGATGAATGATATTTTTAGATTTCTTTTTCTTGAACATTAATCTTGCACAAACGTTATTACAGTCTTCTTTTTAAATTTTAAATATGATTAATCCAGGCCAGGGAAACTTCAAATTATTTACAATAAATTGTAGTCATTTTTAACATTTTATTTCTTCTCTAATTTTCAATTTGATTTCATGTTTTAGTGTAGTACAATGATATCGTTTTTTCGGCTCATAAATATATTACAAGAAATAATGTTTATTACATGGCACAGTTCGTATAAAATGGGAAACAAAATACATTTATCAAAAGTAGATTCGTCCATACGTTTAAAAAATGCGTTTTAAGAAACTTGTTCCCAGCCTGAGGCCGCTGCTGAGCCATCCTCCCAATGTTATCGCGAGCCCAGAGGACAACGGCGCTGCTTCAGAGCATAAACGGATGCTGAACATGCTAGCGCGAAGCGCTACCCCAACGGCATCGGAGTGTCTCTCTTTGACCTTTGGAGAGAGCGACTGCGGCGGCGGCACCGGCAGCGGCAGCGGCGACCGGAATTCGAGCTGCCACCCCCGCCGCCCCCACCGCCCCCGCCGCCCTCGCCCCCGCTCCCACCGTCCCCACCGCCCCCACAGCCCCTCCCCGCCCTCGCCGCTCTCGCCACCCCGCAACCAGGAGGCGACCGGAGGCGACGGCTTACCTCCGCCGAGCAGACCGGCGTGCGGCTCTTGTTACCATTAGACCTGCGGCGAGGAGCAGAAGCAGCTGCGGACGGGGGGGGGGGAGGGGCGCGGAAAGGCCCGGGCGGAAGGAACCGCGCGCAGCGACAAAGCGACGCGCCAAGCACCGCAGGAGAGACGGCATCTGAGGCGAGCAGTGGGGGTCACGGAATAGGGAAACGGAAATATACAATGAGAAATGAGATACAATGAGGCTAATAATGATTCGAAAGAACATACAGAGAAGACAGTATTACAAGGATACGGTTGAGTTTAGTTCAGAAGCAGCATTGCCACCGCTTCTGCAGCGACTCTGTTCGGGAGGCCCTGGAGTCGAGTCCCGACGGTGTCTGGTCTTTGACACCAGCTGTCTCAAGGAGAAAACTAGAAGGCGCCTGCTGTGACCGGAAGTTTTTCTAGGTTTCTCCAATGAAGACCAGAAAAATGCCCGAGCATTACCCTAACAAACGGGCCGACACACACACTTTCCTTCATCTTCCTTGTCCTATCGTTTCCCATTACACCCACTTACACTTAAATGTACTACATTACTACACATGTTGCGAGACCTGTCGGGAGCTAAGAATTTATCATGGCTAGGGTGGTTTCTTGCTGGAATAAATCTAAGTACATGAAGGTGGAAACCCTTGCAGGTCGCCCTAATTCACTCTCCATGGGTGAAAACGTGATAAAACGTTTACGACATTAATGGGATTAAGGACTACATCAGTTGAATGCCTAGGAACATCAATAATGATAAGGTAACACGAACAGATAGCATGAAAAAAGTATTTTGAACGGAAGGAAGGAGTTAAATTTAAAAAAAGTCTGAGCAACGGAGATCTCATCGAAAAGAATGTGCAAGAAATGTGATAGCAAATTTCAGGAGATATGTGCGAGATGGTCTCATGTATGAATGTGCCTGTATAAATCCATGCAACCTAATGGACTGAGAAATTGAAATATAACGTGCTCTTCAGAGGTACGAACATATGCACATTATTTCCATTGAGTAGTTAGTTTCAAAGATGTGATGAAATAACATTGAATCCAATGTCAAAAATTGTCTTCCCCAAATTGAGACAGTGCTGTAGGTGTCGAATATTCGAAATTGGAAAAGGAAAGGTGGCCTTCGAAGGGATTGGCTAAAGAATAGAGGGGAATGACGTTGGAAGGTGAATCGAGATGTAAAGCTTTATTGGCAAAACATTGTTCTATAGGAATGCGTTGAGCTGCTTCCAGAGAACGCGAAGGAATTCCCAGGAAGAAGAGCTGAAGCATTCCAAAATACCTCAGGTAACAGTGAATAAATGCCGAGTATTTCTTTTCTTAGCAACTTGAGCTTTTGAATTCGGACAGTATATATCTGACAATTACACGGAAACGACGTTATTAAGTAGATTATTCTTAATAAAGTACTTATTAATACTCTTTTATAATTGAATATTTTGTTCCTTAATGCTCAGTCTGCGTTGTAGTGCTACAAAATTCTAAACGGCGCTCCAGAACTCACACAACATACGACGCATCTTTGCATTACAATTACCAGCATAAAACATGCAACACAATTTTGTGTAACCCACATTCTCAGTAGTAAAATCGCATTACACGCAAAAGTACACAACATACGGGGTGGCACCAGCCCCACAAATAACATGTCTCATTAGCCTATTTCTTCCGCGCGCAACGGGGCGCCGCCGCAGGGCGGAGCGGGGAGGAGTGAGGCGCGGCAGGGAGGGGGCGGGGAGGCGCTCGTATTTGCATCGAGCGTAATAAACCCTTAAAGTCCCGGCCGTCGGGGCCAGGGGCCGAGCAGCGCAGCGCGAAGGGGCAGGGGGCAGGGGGCGGGGCGGTGGCGGTGCGGGGCGGGGGCGGGGTGGGGGCGGGGTGGGGGCGGGCGGGGGCGGGGCGGGGCGGGGGCGGGGGCGGGGGGGGGGGGGGGGGGGGGGCGGGGACAGTGCCAGCGGGGCCGCGAGCGGCGGCGAGCACGTAATCTGGCGTAAGCGTCATGGGACACGCCGGTCGCCGCCTCCGCCGGCCGCCCCCACCCCTCCCCCTCCACGCGCCGACGCCGCGGGCTGGGGCGGGGACGGCATGGCGCAGAGGGCCCGCCCCTCGCCGAAGCCCTATTGCGGACGGACGAAATCGGTTCAGCCCAACTGCAGCCAAACGACTACAATGTCACACAAAAATGCCCCGAGGGGGAAGATAATTTTCTAGCTCCGGGACTGCGTTTTGACTCGCTATGAGCCCGCTCCTGCGGCGGATGCAGGCGCGCTGCCATCTTTTAGAGCTAGTAAATTCTACTCGCTACTTTGCAGTCACTTTGTTGCTTTACAACTGTAATTATTCTAGAATAGTAACTCAACATTTTGTAATTATGAAAGAGCATTCAATAAATGTATAGTTCAATACTCAACCCACAAATAACAAGACTGATTTTTTGAGACACGATTAAGTTGGAGAATAAATGATATGAAACTGAAAAATGAAAAAAATCGACTTCACTATTTGAATTAATGTTGAAACACTTATTTTTCAAACACCTTCGATAGAAACGTTTAGTGACAGGTTTACATGACGATAAGCATGATGAAGTGCATTTGGTTCATGATCCTGTTAAATCAAAACATGGAACGTGTATATTCACATTCTAGCTTTTCGCAAGATCAACATAGAGAGGAAGGTTTTAGGAAGATGAGGCGATTTCATGAGGTAGGCCTCGCAAGGGTGCCAGGGGTAATCCGTTGGACTTGGATTGCTTGAAAAAAACAACAACAAAAAATTACAAACGTTCAATGTTGGTTCAAATGGAAAAAATTGCGACCTTAAAGAATGCATATAGCTCCGAAAAAAATTTAAAAACTTAGTTTTACTTGAGAAGGTTTATCAAAAAAGTAACAAAAATCTTCGTGTGTGAAATTCAATATTTTATACAATACACACGCGATGCTTGTAACTATTTATCAATGAAATTAAATGTCAATTGTTATGTCCAGAATAATTGCACGCTTTTCACAAACAAAGATTTATTACAATTAACCGCAGAAAGAACACTGGTCACAATTCCAAAATCCAAAAGAGCATTCCAAGTCACAAGCCAAAATCAAAAAACCAAAAGTCCGGGAGATGTACCAAAAACAAGCTATGTCGAACCAAGAAATCTACACGGCACAATCTCCTCACTCAATTCCACTCGATACACGGTCACTAGCGTTCTGTCTCTCTGGCTGGCGGCGCTCGCTTTTAAAGCGGGCGGCGCCGCAGACTCCTCACCGCTCCTGGCTCTCCGCCAGCCCTCCTCTCAGCTTGGGCGGTGCCTTTTCCGCATCCCCCCTCTGCCTACTTCACCGGTCGCCGCTGAGCGCTGCCACCTTGGCGCGCTCTTCAAATGCGGTTATACAGCCGCAACATCAATATTTTAGAAAATTAGAATGTAAGGTTGTGAAATTATTTAAATTTCTTCGTCCCTGCTACACAAAACCATTTACTGTGCTCTACACTTCAATACATGGAAATACTTTACCTTCTAATACAATAAAATGAAATTAACAAATTGAGTCTGTTGAGATTGTACCAATTATTATAACCAACACTGGTCTTCTTAACAAAAATTTAAAGTATTTTTTGGAAAAATTAGGTCTGTTCCTCACAAAAATATTCCACAAGCTTAGAAGTCAAGCGTTCTTGAAACCTGCTGGATTGTTTGGCACGGTTTTAAATATGTAAAGCTAGGAATGTAGTATGCCTCAATGCCTCTCAAACTTGGAATCTTTGGTGTGAAAATTCCCAGAAAAAATAACGTAGTAACATAATAATAATAATAATAATAATAATAATAATAATAATACTTTTATAAAATATATAAAAGTATTTTTGAAAAAAACATTTTTTTCTGATTTAGAAGACAATGCTCGTACTACAAAATTAGCATCATCTCACGATCATTGTATTCTTCCATCACATGTTGACATCAAAGAAGACATTCTTGATTACATTCCACCGCATCATGGTAAATTACAGGGTCTCCTCCTTTCATAAAATCAACCAACCCCATCACATCGTGCGAGCTGGTGTGCATTTCTTTCGATATTTTGCAAAGTGCAACCCGGTAATTGAACGCGCGCTGCGCACTCTCGCCGTGCCGAAGGGAGACGCGGGCCGCGTGTTGCTTCATCCCGTGCGACGCTCTGCACAATGCAGCCGCCCATCAATAGTTCGCCTCATAATGTGCGCGAAGCTCCTGCACAAAAGCAACGTGAGCTGCGGTAATGTCGGGTGCTGCAGATGGCGCTTACGAGATGCTGTGCGATCCCATTGACGCGCGCAGCCGTGCAACGTAGCACTAGTGGTAATGGCGTTTGAATTCGAAAACTAAAGAACATTGCTCAAATTCGACATCACAATTAAGAAATGGTGCATTATACTGTGGGAAATTAAAGATGTAGTGTCATACAAAGCTGTTTATTAATGGACGAGTAGGCCTTCATAAATAATGTAGTATTGTAAGTATCGTGTCATCTTGGATCTTTTCTATGATAGGAAACTATGCAGAAGTCGCAGTTTTGGTTTTGTGAAGACTAGCACTGGTCAAGTTTTGGCGATTGGCCCGTTTGGCGTGTCCGACGGAAGTCCCACGGAAGAAAAAGATGGTGTCTGGCGTGATCGGCTTTAGTATAGTAAAACGCGAATCACACTCAGGCTATTTCAGCGGGTCACCACGGTTAACCGTCCCCAATACTTTTATTTGAGCAGTTCAGGATCAGAGTAATCAAATTGAATACTATAACGCGTTTCCAATTAAGCAAAAACGGTTCAGTGAAGCAAAGTGTAAATAATGCTGCAATAGAGAACATTAACATGCCAGTCACCTTCAACTTTAATTGCAGGAATTTTCGTGAGAGTGTTATTGCGTGCAGCCGCGTAGCTAGATTTAGTGTCATCTGGAGTGCCACGGATGGTGTAATTCCCCTCTCCTCATTTGTCTACTCACTAACACATATTAAAGAACAGTGTGTAGAGTGTTTTATTAAGACTAAGACACTTGTAAGTGACGCACGAACGGGTTACGTATGGCTTACGATCGGGAGGTAGATTCAATGTGGCTCGTTAAACTAAATTGCGGTATCTGCATGCTTTGCGGCGATGAAGACTGCGCTTAAATAGTTGTGCCACCGAAATGGAGAGAGGAAAGGGGATGCGTGTGGAAAACTACTACTGCAGACGTCGAAATTCTTGCCCAGGATAGAATAAGAGATAGTAGGTCTTACATGATGAAATAATTAAAACGTTTCTAGGAATGGTTCGAACTATGAGGAAAATGGTAATTAGTAGGGGCAGATTTTGATGTTCTACAACATCGCCAAAAATGATCAACAAAATGCTCTTAAAATGTTTTAAAAATGCCCTGAAATCAAAGAAAAATGTAAAAAATCTTATGAAAACCAGTTCGGATGAACAACTCAAGCTGTTGGATACGTTGCTAATGTAATTGAGGCTTCTTCCATTCGTTTGAGTGAACTCAACTTGCAAACGTTTGGTTTGAACTGTTCTTTGCCAGGAAATCGGTCTTTAGTTATCCTGAAATCGGCCGAACCGGTAATAGCGCTGATACACGTCACAAGAATCATATACTCACAACAGCCGTCAAAACAATTTCAGAGTGAACAAACAGAACAGGCTACTGAATAATTCTGTGAAGAACATTTGTTGCATCTCGTAAATATTATTTCAGCAAGTACCATTAAAAATGGATTAAAATCAATTAAATCAGCAAAAAATACGAAAAAGGTAAAAAATTACTTATAAGCAAATCGACAAAAAATGCAAAACAATTACCTATGAAAACTGGTCATTTCCTTTGTCATAACATAAAATGAATTTTTATACTAAACGGCATTGTTATAGAGTGAAAAGAAAAAAAATACATATGATTAAAATCCACCCCGTAGTAACTAGTGACGGGAAATAGTGCTTGTTCGTAAGCTGAGTGTCGCCTAGAGCGGTTAATAAACTACAAATTGACCAAATGATGAGGTAAATGGAAATAAGTAAGCATAGAAATAGGATTGTGAATTTTTTTTTATTGCAGGTGCGAAGATCCAAGTCTGAAATAAGAGAACATGAAATGTCAAATTAGGTATAATTACTTTCAAAGGGTTTGCTAGATAGTGCGTTCGTCTTCTGAAGACAGGATTTTCCCATTTCAGATTTGTCCCATACAGCTGCACCATATCGTCAGTTTTCCGCGGTTTTGGTGCTTTGGAAAGAATATCTTGGGTGCATATAGCATTGAACGGCTAGAATACAGTAGAAAATGTGTAATGGTTTAAATTACCTCAAAACCTAGGTTCGTAATAAAGTAGATGTAGAGGCGTATGGCCACATAATAGTCGCTAATATAGCTTCTATTTGTAATGCCCTTAAATATCACTAAATAAATAAATACTGCGTTCTATTTGTAATGCCCGTAAATATCACTAAATAAATACACACACATTATATATATATATATGTATATTTATATATATATATATATATATATATATATATATATATATATATATATATATATACTGAAATAATATAATTTCCAAAAAATATTTATTTGAATACTGAAAGTTGCTCTCCCTATCAACGCCATCGATCTTTTATCACCTCTAATTGTAGTATCAATTAGTGAACATTTTTTTACAATTCCCAACATTTTATCTTTAATTTTGAATGTTCCGCAACAGATACATTCTGAATTAATATCGTATCAACACCACCATTCTAGTGCAGCATTGTTTCCCCAACGCTCAAGCAGCTTGTGGAGGAAATCCCCAAAGCATTAACTCCTGATGACACTGTAGAGACGCGTGTAAGCTCGCGAGCGTGCTCGTAGCTTGAGCATTTGAGCAGGCAAGCGGGTAAACCGAGTCGACGAGAGGCTGATAGGATGGGTAAGAAGAGGGACAAACGGGTGGACATGATGAGTGATTCGAAGAGAGGAAGGAAGAGAGTCAGGAAGTAGGCGGCAAAACAGAAGGACCTGCAGAAATAACAACAGGACAACAACAGCACAGCAATGAGTAGAAGTTAAAGGGCAATTAGAAAATTGAGCATAAGGGAGAGAAGGAAGGGGGCGAACAGAAGGGGGTGAGAAATAAGGGCAAAACAATAGGCTCGGGAGCAAAGGCGAAAAGGAAAAGACGAGAATGAACTGCGGGAAAACATGAAGGAATCAGCACGACCAGAGGGAATATCAGACAGTATGAGGGGAGAGGAAACGTCGAGAGTCGAGTGGTTAGATAGCGCGATTGCAAGAAAGCAAGAAAAAAGCGGAGAGGAGACTAAGGTCTGTGTGAGTGGAGGGTGACAGGTGAATAAGCAGGAGAGAGGAAGAGAGTGTAAAAGAAGGGGGGAAAAGCGAGGGGGGGGGGGGGAAAATGCGCATACCGGCGGAGAAAGAAAGGAGAGGCAAGGGGAGAGCAGACACAATTTGAGAGCATGAGGAATGGGGTGAAAAGTCCAGAAACGAATGGTCCAAAGATGATCGGCAGGCGAGAGAGCGAGGAAAGAGGTCAGGCAGAGAGGGGAAGAAGGGAGAGGAGGATAATGAATGAACGAGAGAACAAAGGAGTGAGAGGTGGCGGTGGGTGTGCGAGCGACAGGGTGCGAGAGGAAAGGGAGAGCGTGCGAGAGGGTGAGAGAGTCAATGTGTGAGCGTGCGAAAGGACAAGGGGGGGAGGGCAAGCATGCAAGAGGACGAGTAGATGAATGAACGAGAGAACAAAGAGCGAGAGTGTGGCTGGTCAAATGGGTGTGCGAGAGGGTGAGCGAGTCAATGTGTGAGCGTGCGAAAGGACAAGGGGCGGGAGGGCAAACGTGAGAGCGTGCGAGGTGGCAAGAGGACGAAGAGGCGAGAGAAGGGGAGGGCAAGCTTGGGCGAGTGGGCGAGCGGGGGGCGATTGGGCGAGAAGGCAAGAGGGCGAACGCGCGCGTGCAGCCGCCCCGCGGAGCGTCGCTTCGCTCCTCGCGTGAAATAACTCGATTCTCCCCGGCGAGCGACTTTAATGACCTTTGATACGGCGGGTTCGTTTAATTCAGTTACCCTGGCGTGTAATGGACAATTAGAGCGACTGCTGCCGCCGCCGTTGCAACAGCCACTCCGCGTGAAGACGGGCGCGCCGGCGCTGCCGGCACGTCCGAGGATTCCATTAGAAAAATGAAGTGAGCGCCGCGGCGCGGGATGCGATCGCCCCACGCGCGGGTGGGCGGTGGCGATCGCCCACCGTGCGGCCCACTAACGCTCCCTTGCACAACTCACTCGGACTCAAGAGGATTAAGAGGAGCGTAGGCTCAATCAGTGGTAGTCCACTTGGGACCACCGCACTCAGCGACAGGCACGTTCGGAGATGGTCCTATGTGAAGCGGTCACTTTTAGCGATTTTCAACGGTAGTAAAATAAGTCAAGACGATAGTTCAGTACACTGCTCCCTACCATCTACTAGCGGGCGTTTCAGCTATTATGGTAGGCGGTAGGTTATATTCCGGCACTGGATCACTTGCTTTTTGCAATAACTGACTTTGATTTCAATTTTGAAGATATAATATTATATGAAATACTTCAGAAATATGGCATAACTGTTACTGGTATGGAAATATGGCAAATATAATGTTAACAAAACTACACACCTGAGATGTAGTATCTAGTGGTTTCGAGAATATACTTCATATTTACCCATTGAAGAGTAAAAGGATGGTGAATTGAAATTCAGACTGCATGAAACTGAAAATGATGATATCCGATTTCAATAAATTTGTAAATAAACGAGTTGAAAGTGACTTTACAAAAAATCCATTCTAAAGTAAAGAATGATTATGTTTCGACGTGTATATGAGTCTTGTGATATGTGTTGTATTAGTGTTGTGTTGTCACTACGTTAAACGATTAATAACAGAGAAAATTATGTTTTTAATTTAATGAAAATACCATTATTTACAAATATTTCATTGTGCTTTCATTAAATTCCCCGTGAAAATTTAAATTTCTCAAAATATACTCTTTGTGACGTACGAGCATTCGTTTAGTTCACGTTACTTAAGTGGAAATGAATGGCGATAAAATGCGGCCGCAAACAAAAAAAACTCCTCCTGGAATTGATTGTGTATTTGCCCCCACACCTTCCAACTGTAAACGTGCCGGTAGCCTCCACTGAACCCAACCTACGAAGTGCGGGAAACAGACGAAACGCACGTCGCAGGCGCTTTTGTTTGCTCTGATCAGCACACACAGATTTGTGAGAGTGAGCACGTGCCTACAGCTTCAAACAAAATATTGCCAAATATTTTTAGTCTGTATCTAAAAAACAAGAAATATATACGTGGGTATTTTTAGAGTATCTGAAGAGTCTACAGAGAGTATCTCAAGGAATCTGATTCAAATAGACAACACTCAATATGTTTTTGTGACATAAATCACTATCCAATAAAGCAAAGAAGCCAAGTTGATTGCGAAAAAATATTTCTACAAAGCATCCAAATAACAAACTCATTAAATATTTTTAGGATTCACATAAGGAATTCAAAAGAGTTCAATAGTTGTTATATCATTTAAGAAATAACATGCAAAGAAAGAATATGGATTCGATACTTCTTATCGCATTTGTAAAAATAAATGATAAAAACTATAAAAATGGAGAAACTGTGATAAAACCCTTTGTAAACAAATATATCTCAACAGTAATGCTTAAGGATATTGAAATTTTGAAATATATTTCCTAAGCGATAGTACAGGGAAGTGCCGAATCGAAGAAACGACTGTTAACGTTGAAGAAAAACTTACAATTCTTCAAAACTCTTCCGTTTTATTGCAATCGGACGAGTCTACCATTGCATATAATAACGCTTAAACGTATACGTTCTTTCGATGAAAATAATACATTACGAGAAGAAATGCTGTTCGCAATAAATCTCATTACATATTCAAGAGGTTTATCTATAGTATATTCAACACTGAAAAAATACTCTATACTTGTCTTGTTATACTTGTTGAAAATTTTATTACGTTTCTTTTACACACAAAAGTTTGGTAACTGTCAAAGGACGCATTTTTAAGTCACTTTTTGTAGTATTTTATAATAATGTCGTACAATTTTTTGAAAGAAATTTTTTTAAAAAAACCTTTTATGTGGCAGATTTTTCTAGAGATATAATGACGTCATTTGAAGATTCAAGAAAACCCTTATAGGATGCCCAAGTATTGTGTCATTATTTGTTGATAAACTTGAACTACTTCATTATAATTTCTTACAGAGAGAATTTCATCAGTTTCCAGAATTACCTTTTATAAAAGATTATGCACCTTCAGAAAATATTGGCAGATTTAGTAGGCAGCACAATGGACCCAAATTGAACGCGGAGAAACTATTTAAAAATATTTTGAAATCGAAGGTATATATCTGGTTGAAAAATCCTTTGTCCGCAAATATTAAAGAGATTGATACCATGTCCTGAGATCGAAATTTCTGTTACAAATTAGAAACGATAAACAAGTAAATATAAACTGGGAGGTGATGGATACGAAAACCTAAAGCAAAATAATACTGTCCTATATTCAGATATGTAGAAAATGATATTAGGTTTATTGAAACATATCCCTAACTCACATCTTGTGAATTCAGCTTTTTTCTGTTGCTGGTGATCATGTTACGAAAAAAGAAAGAATCCGTCTCTGTATTCTTGAAAGAGGAGATATTCGTTTGTTCCATAGCAAAATCGAGACAGTTATCTAGCATTTATTCTCGCAGAATTCGCCTCAGGACTCTCCTTAATAGTTTAAATAAGTGAATGGAATTTCATCAAAATTATTGTTTCTTCTATGTACGCAAGTATAAATAAAACAAATAGATTGAACTACAGTAAGAGATTTTATAGGGATTCATTCTGAAAAAACTTAGAGAAAGAATTTGTTAAGTGATTTTTATTATATCCTTTAACTGGCTGTTAATCTGCTTTTTTCATTTTATAACTTTATATCCCTATTTTATACTGTTATCCCTACTTTTGTAAAGTTACATCCATACTTTACAATCATTACTGTGGAACTAGTGGGCGGGTAGAAAATTTTACTATTAACACAAATACGAAAGTGGGCAGTAGGTATAATAAGGTTTTCCACCTTGCTGTAAGAGAATGAAGGTGAATAAACTTTTGCCAACAAATTTGAGTAATATGTCGTACGCCTTTGCTAGGGTTCGCTCGGGAGGCGGTATTTCAAACATTGGCAAGGAACGCTTTCGGTTTCACCTCAATGCTAAGAATTCGTGTTTTCTGGGACGTCGTTTAAATTATAGATTTTTATTTACATATGACATATTTTATTAGTATATTAATAAAATATATTGCAAGGAAAATTAATTTATAACTTTAGTGATACGGTTAATACATATACAGTGAAACCTTTATTAAGCGACCACTGGTGGCACTTTGGTGTATTCCTTGTTGTAAAATGGTGCATTATTATTATTATTGGACATCGGATATTTAGGAAAGTATCAATTATATCATATGTTTATGAAACGTTTGTAGTATATCAGCTCGGATGATGAAAAGTGAACCAGGTTTAAGGTAAAGGGTACACCAATAACTAGCCGGTGAAGTCCGACTTCCGACTCAAAACGCCAAATACATTTCTATTATTATTATTATTATTATTATTATTATTATTATTATTATTATTATTATTATTATTATTATTATTATTATTATTATTATTAAAACATATGAGAAAATGAGTTTAATAAAATTTAAAATCATTTGACTTCAGTAATCTCCCTATAGAACCATTCCAGGAAACAGGCATCATAAAAACATGTAAATCGCGAACGGCAATACTACTCCATTTGTTCAGCACGCACAAACATCCGATATCGAGAGTAAATTCAAACAAGAACGAACTTGTCGAGTGCGGCAGAACTGAACAGGAAGACCTGAACGCACCCGTAAACAGAGGCGCTCGCGAAAGACACCCAATCCAATACATCACTTTGGAACCGGAGGGAGGGCGGGGGTTGAATGAAACGATACACTGGTCGGTGACAGAGGGACAAGAAAAGCGAGCGGAAATGCGATCGCCGCGGGGGCGAGGGTGGGGGGGGGGGGGGGGAGGGGCGATCGAATGGCGCAATTAGCAGTGCTGATCCCCAGCCTCAGGGGAGGCCGCGCCACCCGCTCACCTCTGACCCCGGGAGCCCTCGGGACGGCGGTGCTGCCCCGGCGCCGGCGCTGGCGCCCCCCGCCCCCACCCGCACCCCGCGGGGCCCCACGGCACCAATGCGCGGCAAGATACAGAGGGGAGCCTTTCGTGGTGCTTCTATGCTCATCGCTGCAGGTGAAAAGTGTGGTCATAGCAGCGACGATCAGAATCATTGACTCTGAGATGTCTCAAGGTAGCAGCTCCCCAAGTTCAACACTCTGTGAGCTCCGAGCGACCGCTCACCGAATCCCGAGTAGTGTGGATTGGTTGCTTTATTTTTGTCGAATTGTCAGGGTTCGCCTCGCTCTACCAGCAGTATGTCGGCTTTTTGAACATCGAAGGGATCGAACATTGCAGGATGTGGTGTTTCGTGGGAGAGATATGGCTAGTGGAGTTCCGTATAGAACGGAACACGTTCCCCGTACCACTACATGGGTTCCTGCCCTGGACCTGCTCCAAGGGCGCCCGAGTTCCGAGCGACCCATTGCCGCCGAATCCCGAGAGATAGTTTGCTCGCTATTTGTCGAATGCTGAACAGCAGGTGCTCGCCTTACCTACAGTACATCAATCTTTTGCACGCGAAAGAAGCGAACGCTGAATCGAACATCGAAGCAAGGGGCACTCCATGGCACATATTTGAATTCCGTGTGGGGAACGGACTTCCGCACCGTTTGCTGCAAGTGAGAGTGGGTCTCATCGCAAGGCATTACGAATCCATGACCACACCGTGATCCGTGATGTCACGGAATCATCGGCTACACCATTTGACATTTGCGAGTACCGAATGACCAATTGCCGAATTGCGAGTCATTGTCCACATCTACAAGTGTATGCTGTGCATTTAAGAAACATTTCAATTCATTTTCAGTACACTATTCCATGTGGCAATTTTCAGGTATTTCTCCATTATTTACCCCCTCTTTTACGAAGGGTAATCTTCTAGTTCTGTTTTACATCTAATCCCGACAAATTGGTTCATTTACATCATCGATGTATTGACATGTCTCTATTTGATGCTGAAGCGGTGTGAAGTGATATAAATTGTGGTATGAAGTCGTGATTTTGCAGCCAGTTATTCCCTTGCAAAATAAGATTATATACTAGTTGTTCAGTTGTCCTGCCGGATTTTAAAGTTTTTGATTTGCTTTCTTTTTTCTCGTGCAAACTGTTAGTTTAGGAATTCATAAAATAGTGCTTTTTCATAATTTGCCAGAAGATTTACTGCAATGTTCGCATATTTGCCTGGTGTATTTTTGGATTTTGTGTAAGTTGTCACCGGATGATTTTCCGTGTACTTAACGCAAACTACACGTATTAAAGCACAGTACGCATATTACACCCTATGAGAATGGGTGCAATAAATTGCATAAAATCAGCATAAGTGGATTAAAAAAATGAAAAGGTTGAAAGTTCCAAGTGTTGTAAGAGAAGAACGGGGAGGGAGGAAAATATACTTCACCTTCTCGTAGTTTCAAATGTTTAGTCTTATCACTTCCATTTGGAGTAATCTCGTTAATTTCCATCCCCAGTTTTGCGCACGTATCCTTTTCGTCTCCACTTCGTCGGCAGCGCGGCCGGCCCGGCTCCTCACTTAGCTCGTCCGGACGCAGAGTCAAGCGCGGCGCGAGGGGTGAGGGGTCGCTTGATCCGCGCCCGCCGAGAGCCAGAGGGCTACCTGTCCTCAAAGGCGCAAGAATGACAGCCTAAGCCCCCCGGCCCACCGGCTCGGCGTCAGCGCGCCTCTCCTGCCCCCTACCCCGGCCAGCCACCCTCGGCCCCGCCGCCCAGTCCCGCACGTTCTGCTCCACCCTGCCTCAGCCCCGCCCTTCAGTCCCGCCCCTCAGCCCCACCCCCAGCCCCCCTCCAGCCCCACTCCAGCCCCACCTCCAGCTCCTTCACCATCCAGCCCACCTCTCCAGCCCACCTCTCAGCCCCACCTCAGCCCGTCCCACCGTCCAGCTCCGCCTGCTCAGCCCCACCGTCCAGCCCCAACCGTCAGCCCTCAGGCCGTTCGCTCATGCCCCCGTCCAGCTCTCACCCCCAGCTTAGCCTGTCTCGTCCAGCAACACCCTCGTTCGAGACCTCCGTCCGCTTCAGCCCTCCAGCCGACCCCCAGCCCCACCCGCCGCAGCCCCCTCGCCCCGCTTTCGGCCGAGTCCAGCCCCTGGCCGTCGTCAGGAGCCACCACCCGCCCAGCCCCGACCTATCACCTCCGTCCGTCCAGCCCCGCCAATTCAGCTTCGCCTGTCCGGCCCTGACTGTCCAGCTCCACCCGCACGTCCAGCCTCGCCGTCGGACCCGCCGACAGGCCCGCCTTCCCAGCCCCGCCCCGCTTCCCGGTACCCGCCACCTTCCCTCCAGCATCCCGTCAAGCCCCGCCCGTCAAGCTACGCCCGTCAAGCCCCGCCTGCCCAGCCTTGTCAAACCTGTTTTATATTAAGGCATTCAAACTTAATATTTTTGAAGGAGAATTTTATCTTTTGATGGGTGAATGTAATATGAAGTTCTGCTGAATGTTATCTTCAGCATCTTCATGTGTAAAGAATTTTTACACTCGTGTCAAAGCATATTTAGATATGAAAGTTTTATTAGAAAATCGAAATATGGTAATACAAAAATTAAGAATGTACATCCACATGGGAAATAAGAGCGGAAAAATATTGACGAACTAATACAGGGATATTTATCATCCTCTTTTTCACATGACATGAGAATGTTATTTTGAAACCAAACACCCACACTCCATATATGAAAATAAGCTTGCAACATTGACAAAACCGTCAACTTTAGCGATGTGAACACACAGATCCGCGAGACTAAACCCGAAGATTTTTTGTTCTTCGCCAAAGAAAACTCATTTTAATTTCATTCGCCTCGTCTCTACAAGAAAGTTGGCGGCCGTCCTGGAAAATTTCAACTGCTCCTTCAGACGGTCAGAGCGGCAATCCTAGACCCGCTCGGGTGGAGCAGTGTCCTCAAAAGTGAAGAAGCGACCTCTCATTATCCTTTTTCTCGAAAGTCTTGCTTCATTGACAGCTCCGAGCATTGCGAGGAAGCTGAGAATTCATTTTTCATGTCGAATACTTTTTCCTTCTGTGGTACTATTTTTTCGCCCGTTTCAAAAGTAAAAGTTCAGGCTTTCAAAGTAACGAGAGCACTCGATCACTTTTATGAATCATTTATCTTTCAGTAGGCAGGAACTTATGTTTTTCCATTCATCGATTCGTTTCGTACACTTATATTTTGGTATTCATCAGTGGTATTGTTTCCAGTAGTTTCTTTGTGTACTCAAGTTAATATCATTTCTCATTCAATTTTTAGTTATGTTTGACTCTTGTGCACCCCTGAGCCTTCGTCTCCGCACCTCCCTTGTCTAGTATAGTGTCTCTGAGATTTTCCAGGTTCTTGTTCAAGGTGTTTAGCGAGACAACAATCCACCACCTCGGCCAACCTCTCCTCTCTTTGCCTACGTCTATCTTCACATTCAAACCTTATTATAGTTGTTTCTCCTTATATGGCCAAAGTCCTTCATCTCGGCTGACATAAGATCCCTTTGTAAAGTGTAGGAAGGGTTAGTACTGATTGATTATTTTGACTTGTTTCCTAATTTTCGCCTCTAGCCTCAAAATACAAAAGCTCAGCTTTCTTATTTGCTCAGTCCTTCAATACATATGTTACACCAGCGTAGTTCGTAGTGTGGAAGCTCTTTGATGATGATATGTCCCTGCATTGTCATTTATACTAGCACTCCAGATAAGAAAATGTCGTCTCATTTGTTGAAAGGGTAGATTTATACGAAAAGAAAGGTGAATATTCAATTGGTTTACGTTATTTCGAGTAATAGTTACCGCTAATATCCACAAAATATCCACGTGTTGATAATCATCGTGCGCATTTAAATACATCTCATTACAACAAAAAACTACGAGTCAGAAACTTTCGATTCAAAAAGGCATTGTATAGTCCGCATTGTTTTGGTCTTGTACGATTCACATCGTATCCTTGTGCTTTTTACTATAACCACTATGCCTTATACATGTGCAGTAGCAAAGCCGATTGCATTAAAATGCATTTATTTTAGTGTTAGCGTGAAGAAAAGTAGTTATGAAATTTGAATACAAAAAACAAGAAACATAACACTATAGAACCGACATCTTCAAAAGAATCTATGGCGAAAATGAAACACTGTTGATCTGACATACACAAAGTTTTAAAGGATGAAAAAAATCTTGCAATTTCTTCGCTGATGGAACGAAATGCGTTCCCTTGCGAGCGAGAAGTTAGATTAGGGCGAGAGCGTAGGCGAGTGAGTGGGCGAGAGCATGGGCATGAGAATGCGCGAGGGCATTGTGAAGGCGTGGGTGAAGCCGGGGGTGAGGGCGTAGACGAGGACAAGCGGGGGACGTGGACAGGATGAAAACATGGGCGAGGGCGAGGGTAGGGCGTGGTGAGGGGGGAAACCGGATGGGCCTACACGAGGGGAGAGCGTGGGGGGGGTGAGGACGAAGGGTGTGCACATGGGCGAGGGTGAGAGCGGGACGTGCGGGGGGGTGAATGAGTGCGTGGACGTGGGCGTGGGCGGGGCTTGGGTTTGGGCGAGGGCGTGGTCGAGTGCGAGGGCAAAAGCAAAGGCAAGGGCGAGGCGGGGGCGGAGCGAGGCCTGAGCGCCGCCCTTCCGCAGGTGGGCGTCTCATCAGTCTCCGACTGCTGCCCCGGGATGAACCGGCGGCGGCCGCCGCCTCCTTATCTGGGCTTCCGCGTTTCGCCGCATCGCAGCCTCGCGTTGCTGCGCGCGCGCCGGGCGCCTCGCAGCGCGGCAAGCGCCCTCTCCGTGATTGATTCGCTTAATGAGGTAATTCGCTAATTGATCCCGCACCGTGCCTCTTCCCGAGGATTAAGCGACGCCTCTCCGCTGGCGCCGTGGCGGGGGCGTGGCTGGCAGGGGGGGTGCGCGCCGTGCCGCCGCCGGATAAATGCGCCCTGCGCGGAGCATCCATCTTCTTCTTCTTCCTCTTCCTTGCTCTTATCTGCGTGCGCGAAGCAAGCTGCCTCCGGCGCGGCCTGACGCCGACGCTGCGATTCCGAAACTTCCACGGGCTCGAGCGGCGCGGCGGTGGAGGCAGTGGCAGGGAAGTGAGGACGGTGAGAGCGGTGTGGTGGGGTAGGTGGCAGCGGTCGGGGGTGGGGGTGCTGTGGTGGGATGTTAAAAGTGGCGAGGGACTCCGTCAGGGAGGATTTGGTGGCAGCTATGTGGGAGGGGTGGCTAGTGTTGGAAACGCCGGAGTTCGTTGCGGGGATGATGTTACGTATATCAGCGAACGCAGGGTCGGGGCAGGGGTACGGTGCCGAACACGATGGCGATGGCCACGAGGCGGAGGACTCGTGTTGGCGGTAGGGGCAGGAGCCGTGAGAACTGCGCTGGTAGAAGTGGTGGGGGTACCAGAGAGAGAGAGAGAGAGAGAGAGAGAGAGAGAGAGAGAGAGAGAGAGAGAGAGAGAGAGAGAGATTGCAGCAAAAGAACTGCAGAAGACACAGGAAGCGCAGTCTATTTTACAAATTCAGCAAGTTTGAGCGATTGCTGTAATTGGAGCTGAAGTTGCCACTAGTGGATAGTAGTAGAGCTTGATTAAAACCAAATTGGGGGGATGTCTGGGTGAGTATAGAAATGACAGGATGTCAGATGGTGCAATGCGTTACGAGAAATCACCTGGCAGCGATGGAGTTAGTCTGACAGCGATGTGCACGTGGCAACCGTGGTTTGGAAAGTGATGGTAGCGGCAACGTGATGCCAGTAGTAATAACAATAGCATGAGCGGCGGCATCTCTAGATGCGGCAGATTAGTAATGCCTGTAGCGCACAAGTGGACAGGCAAAGGGGACGGGAGACCCATGTCAGTGGAAAATGCGTGTGAGAGAAAAGAGTTGCCTCCGCAGAGGCTCAGAAAAACGGTAAATTAACTATGAAAGGTGTAGGAGGTGGAAATTGGATCGATGAATCAATGAAAGTTTCTGAAAAGTTTCCTTGTCTTGGTTGGCGTGCCAGGAGACGTACTGATGTTGGAAGAACAGCGATAGGCATTGTCCTACAATATGTAGAAATGGGTAGAAAATAGATGGGGGAAAGAGAGACGATGTCGACATGTCTACTCAGTAAGAAACACCCATTTCTTTTCGCACTAATGGATAGAAACATTGGTTATTTAGTCTTTCCGATCGCGCATCCTACTGTAGCCGTTAGTAACGTAAGTGTAGTACTTGTTATATACGAGGAAGCGGCGTTGTTCCTCTCTCGTTGAAATGCGAAGTCCCGCTTCGACTTCCACGTGAGCTGGTGACGATTTCCATCTCCAGCCCAAGGTGCACCTCCCCAGTCGGGACAAGCTCTACGCTCCTGACCGGTCTTCCGACTTGTGTGCTAATGTAGAGCGTGTAAGATAAGAGGAGGATCCCGGATGAGGAAAGAAGGATAATGCGCGGCATGGTTCGTTTGTTTAGATACTACTCCGGCATTCGTCTGCTACTGATTTGAGAAATGACAAGAAACAATCGATCACAGGCGGCCGGCAGAATTGTCGAGCAGACAGTGGCTTCATTCGACCTAGTTATCCTAGGTCTCGAATCGTAGTACCTCCCGCACGACAGCTTGCAATGTCTACATCAGTGACAGAAGGCGATTCACTATTTTGGCTCAAGCCTTGGTCGATCAGCGGTGGCCCAGCCTCTCGGCCATGGGATAAGGAGTTCCTGTGGTTGGTAAGAAGACACCCTTCGCCGTATAGACTGGTCTTCATAACATTAGGATGGGCTTTCTCATCGTCACACAGCAATAGATACAGGGACATTTGTAAGGAAAGCGCACAGGTATACTTTGCCTCGGCCGGGAATCGAAGCGGGGTTGCGCCGTGGGAAGCGAGCACGCTAACGGACGAGCGTCCGAAAGAGGCGCACACTTCCTCTTGAGCAGTAAAAATGTACGTGGAGGAAGGACAAGCGGGAGAGGCGCAAGGGGGAGGCGACAAAGGCTCTGATTTCCGGTGGAGTGGACGCCCGGAGGGGGCGGGGCGCCCCAAGGTGTAGTTCGAGTGCGGGGGCGGTGAGGAGGCTAATGAGCAGAGGGCGGCGCAAAGGGCGAGTTTAGAAATGATGTCCGCTCGGGCGGGCCGGAGGCCGGCCACCGTAGGAGCAGAGGGGCGCTCGGCGAAGGATGGAAGGCCGGTAGCGAGGAGCCAGCCCTGGCCGAACTTGCCGTTCCGTTTGTCTTCCCAAACAAGCCTCCCGAGGTTACTTGGGATCCTGAACATTCACCGGGGCCTTAACTTTTCCGCAGGAATTTTCTCCTCCAAAAAACAAAGAAGACGTTTATGTACAAATATTTGATGGATAGAAGTGAAATTCGCTACTTCAGCACTGTTGGTACGCCTTATATCGTATTTTAGATCTAGTGCTAGATATAGAAATGTTGCACATAATATAAAACATCAGGAAAGACGACATACGTGAACTTTGAGAAGTTTATTGGTAAACTTGTGACCGTTCTGAATCTCCTTTCCTCTAATATAAAAGAATATGAGAAATTTGGAAAGCTTAGAGACATGAAAAACTGCATTTGCGAGAATGAAAAATACCGAAATATTATCAACTATAGAAATTAGTTTGCATTACATAATGACGCGCATGTTCAAATATAAAAACAATCCAAGAAAAAAGAATAACATTATACTTGACCAATCAAATAAATTTTGCGCTCCATGAAACCACAACTGGCGCATCCGTACTCCGCTTATGAAGACGATGCAGAGTTCGCTGAGAGCTTACAACAGCCATCGATCGCGACGTGTTTATGTTTGACGGAAGTATTAAGGCTCCGCGGCGATAGCGTAGGTAAACGAAGTTGAAAGACGCCATTATCGAGACAAGGTTTTACGAGAAATCGAACTCGAAGCAACCGGGAACATTTTACAGTGATGCGTTCATTATATTGAAGCCTAACAGGGAGAAGCTGTGTGTCACAAGGAAGAAAGAGAACTTTGCTTTTTAGAAGGCTGAATACAACGTAGCACAATATGCATCAAAATAGAATAAAAATAGTATCATTTCAATAGCCTATCTAGTTCATATTTTCGTAAAAAATTATAGAAAATTCTGAGCACTTAGAAACTGACGTATTTGCCAATTTAATTTACCATTTTAGTATGTCACTACTTATTTGTTGTACCGTTTTGAAATGTAGTACCAATTGTACCTCGGCCATAAGAATGTAGAGGAAACATTTTGAATTCGATCCAAAAATTAAATGTCGAGATCTCAGAGATAAAATCCATTTTGAGGGTCTCTAAGATGAAATAGTAGTGCATTCATAATTTCTCTCTTTCCGCCCATCCGCCTGTGCGTCCATAGATGAATGGATGGATGGATGTGTATGATGTACACTTACATTCTTTTTAAAAAGACCCCAATAGGTTGATTGATTGATTGATTTTTTTGGTTTCCGGGCGCGTCAACTGCTTTGGTCATTAGTCCCTTTAGTGTAGTGCATGTTTTCTCCGGAGATGGTGGTGATCTTCCCCGTGGATGGCGAGATCCGGCGCCGACCTACCGTCAGCTAGTGGGGTTTCCCAACCAGGACTCCCACCAGCGAGGCACCGCCCCAGCCGGGACAAGCTCTAAGCTCCCGACCGGCCTCCCAGAATATGTGGTAGTGTAGTGCATGTTAGTGTGAGTGTGTGTGTAAGGGAGAGGATAGGACAAGGAAGAGGAAGGACAGATCGCGCGCGGTCCGTGGCCCGTTTGGTAGGATACTGCTCCGGCATTCGCCTGGTGTTGATCGGAGAAAACACGGAAAACTACCGATCAGAGCAGCCGACCGCTAGAATTCACCTCCAGATAGCGACTGAACTCGACCTAGCTGAAAAGCGAGTGTCGAAAATCCTGCCACCGCCAGGACTCGAATCTAGGACCTCCCGGTCAGAAGCGCTGTAGTGACATCAGTTGATGCACTGAGCTACCGCTACCGGTCCCCAATTAGGGTCGAATCATCAAAACTTTAATAAATTACTATTTGAAAAAATAAAATTGTAGTGTTTATTTTAAAAGTTCAGAATACTTGCACAACTTATTGAAATAACAGACGTTATTCAATTCAGTTCTGCCTTATTTTGCGTGAGGAGGTTCTGGGCATCGGACCTGCTCTTCCTCCTGCTCACGCAACTTCCGCTGCCCCTTTTACGTTTAGCAGAGACAGGTATCACCAGGGCGATTTTAATTTTTTTCAGAGGCTCTTTTGCAGGCTGTAAGTGTACAACATGGGACAACCGGATTTACTTCCCCTCTCAAGGACGTAAGGCGTACTAAGATTTTTTTCCGCCCTTAAAAATCCACAGCTTTGATCGAGTTTGACCCGCGAACGTGGGAATAACAGTCCGATATTCTCACCGTTCCACCACCGAAGCCACCGGTCAACGTATTTCTGAAAATGGACCATGGTGTGCTTAGGCAGCATTGGCCGCCCCACCCTGGTGGGCGGGCACCTCAGCGCCGCCTGGTGGTGGCGACGGGGGCGGGCAGTGCGAGGTAGCGGCGGCCGCTGGGCGGGCCCCAGAACCGGCCGCGCGGGGGGTCGAGAGCAAGGGTTCCGAGCAGGAAACAGAATACTCTGGGAAACGATTAGGATATTGTAGGGGAAGAATAGAGAAGGCGAATGGTTTATACACGGTGCGCTCACAGCCCTGCGCCTTAGGCAATCCAATCGAGGAGATTGGAGAAAACAACACTAAAAGCGAGCATCTAGCACACCAAAAAAAGATGTCCTACGACGGAAATGCACGTAAAGGAATGAAACAAAGAATAAAACAAACAAAATGAGGAAACGAACCAACGCGAAGAATGGTGAAAATAAGAAGAACAGAGGTACGACGCGAAGTGTGGTGACAAACAAAACTACTGAAAAAAGATGGTCAATTTACCGCATAGGGTACGCGTCAAACGGTAAAGAGAAAGTGTTCTGAAAGAAATAGAAAACTTAGTGCAATACTCTAGAGGTGAAACTAGGGCGGATTCGCAGATTTTGATGGAACAGTTTCCAAAAAGCATTCAAAATGCAACTGTAGAGCAGAAAAGCTAAAACACAGTAGAACAAGATAGTGGCTCCGTCGAGACCGGGGCGACGCAGAGCGCGGGGACCAGCGGCTCGCGGAGGAGCTGTAGGGCGGGGGGCGGGGGTGGAGGTTGGGGGGGGCGGGCGACCCGTGCTAATCGCCGCCCGTAAATCAGTCGGCGCGCGCGCTCGGCAGCCCAGCGGCGGGCGACGGCGGGGCGTTGGAGAAGGGGTCGGACGGCGTTGGAGCAGACGAGAGCAACAGCCACGGAGAGGGCGCTGGCGGCGAAATCCAGCTGAATCCTTCCCGCGCGGGAGGAGAAATGAGTCCGGGACTGATAGTTCCACAGACCACGGAAGCAAAGCCCGCGCCTTTCGTTGTATTATTATTATTATTATTATTATTATTATTATTATTATTATTATTATTATTATTATTATTATTATTATTATTATTATTATTATTATTATTATTATTATTATTATTATTATTATTATTATTATTATTAACTTGGTCTACTCGTCTGCGTCACCACGATCAGCACACTGAATATAAATCTATGCACGGTTCAAATATAGTAGATGTTGACTTTTTAAGAATATTTTTCCTCGTTGCATATTACGGACATCTTTGCGTTGCTGGAGATAATACATCGTCAGAAACTTATGGATCGAGTGGGTGAGGTGATTATTTTTTGTTTTTGGGTGCGTCATTTTCTACGTAGGTCATTAGCTCCGTAAGTGTAGTGTATGTTATATCCTAGGTGTCGGTGTACCTCCCCCGATGAAACGTGTGATCCGAAATCAACCTACATGTTATTTTTCGGAGTTTCCACCTCCAGATGTCTCCCTACGGAACTGGTATCCTGACGTGTGATAGTGCTGCGCACGTAAGTGCGAGTGTGTACTGTGAGGGAAGGAGGGAACAATTATGAGAAAGGAGAAATCGCACGTTGTTCGTTCCTTGTTAGGGAACAGGTTCGTCATTCACCTGGAATTGATTGGAGAAACAACCCAAAACTACCGATCAGAGAAGCCGATCATTCGAATTCTCCCACAGTTGGTGGTTGAATTGAATCCATTTATGTAGCTACCGTTGAAAATTCGCTACCGTCCAGACTGCAAGCGTAAGGTGAATTATGTCGTTTTGAGGCAATGGTGTTGCCGCTAATCGATCGCAGCCCGAGTGTAGGTATTGTAGCAATGCTGATGAGATGCTGTTGACATTCTTACATGAAATAATTGAAGTCACCTTTGCCAAATTAGATTTATTAGAAGAGCCGGCATTAGTGCTTTAGTGTCGAAATCTATCACAGGTCAATAGAAATATATTGCAGATGTTATAATAGCTTAAATATTTACTATCTAGGCTAAAATAATAAGTGTACTTAATATATTCAATAATACAGCCAACTAAATAAAAAGCATGAAGGTCATTTGCCTTCGTTTCCCATTTACAGAAACGGGACTTTACGGAGAGATACAAAGAGAAATAGTAGAAAGACAGAAGAAAACGGAGAAGAGATACGGAGAGGGGAATACAGTAGTAGAGGAGAGGAAAGCAAAAAAATGCAGGAAAGAAGGAAAAAAGAAAGGGGGGGAAATAAAACAAAAGGAGGAAGGAATATAGAAATAGAAACAAGCGGAAAGCGCAGGAGGAATAGAAGAGAGAAATGAAACGGGGAGAAAAACAGAAATGCGGGAAGGGCAGAAAAGTTGCTTAGACACAGAAATGAATATCGAGATAGGGATAGAGAGGCGGGAAAGATCTGGAAAGATGCGCAGAGAGAAGAGAAGGGCGTAGAGAGACCCAGAGATGAATATAGACAGAGATAGAGAGGCGGGAAGAGCAGGAAAGATGCGCAGAGAGGAGAGAAGGGCGGAGTGGCATGGAGAGGGGCGTAGGGAGGCACCGCTTGTGGCGCCGCGTGCGAGGCATCGACCGCGCCCTGGCCCTTGCGGCCTTGGCGCACGTCGCGCCCTCCGCGCCCCGCCCACCCCGCTTGGCCGGGCCACCCGGCGCGGCGCGCGGCGTCGGACGAGGGCGCAAAGGCGCACGAAGCCCTGCATTCTGCATGGCGCTGTCTTTGTGCTGCCGCCCCGCCCCGCCCCGCCCTCCCGGCGCCGTCCGCGCTGCATAATGCACACACGACCCCGATCTATACCCCCTCGCCCCCCCCGCGATCTATATCCTCATTCGCCCGCGCGCCGCGCCTCCTGCTCGCAATGAGAGAAATAGGACGAGCTCAGAGGCATCGGTTTCATGCGTCATTAGCAGCAAATTAGTCGGATTCTTCTTCCTCTTCGATGCGTATCCCTCCGGGGCGTTTAACATTATTATCGTACAGAAAATTAACGTTGTGAATCGTCTGCTGGAAAAATATGCAACGTGTCTACTTTGCTGTCTGGAAGTACGATGTCCTAGGCACAGATGCCAACTTTCCGACCGTCATGCTGCGACCATCTTCAGGGCGAAATGAGTACCGATTCGGAACATGGAATCCTATACTTTAAGTATTTAACTATCTCATCAAAAAGGTAAATACCTTCAATTTATTATTGAAAAGAAATTTGATTTTTTTAAATGTTGAATTTAAAAAAAATGCTACCCAGAAAATTCCGTAAGAAGAATTTTAATATGTTCGAATAAATTGTTGGGTATCGTATTTAGTTCTGGAAAGAGGTTATGCATTAATATGAAAGCAAAAATTCAATTTCGTAAATTTTTTTGAAATCGACCTAATGATTGGAACAGATCTTATAATAATTGTGTTCTTTATTCGCAACATTTTTGAAATTAAGAGGTTTTGACATAATTTTACGTAAAATGTTGACATAATGAATACAACTGTTTTCGAATTTCAAGAATGTTGTATTGTTCACCTGGTTCATTATTTTCTGAATTTTTAGTTCAGGAAATGGGATATTGACTATTCGCAAATGACTGTAACTTTTTTGCAAATCTTTTTTTCACTGTAGGACTCCAGATCCTTAAATTAAGTATTAGGGCTTTGAAACTCTTAGTTCAGAGCAATTACTCCGTGTTTAATTGATTTGTGACTGTATTCAAATATAGTACTACACAAGTCCTTAAAAATCACTTGAAACTGAAGGGTTGATCAAGGACGAGTTATTATAAACGTATTCATGAGAGTCAGCTGCATAAAAGCACGAAGAGTAGATAGTATGTGCTTAAAATCAATTTAAACCAGAACTATCCTTCTCGCAGCTCTGTGAAGGTAACGTCAAGTAACTAGTCGTGAGCGTAATAAGCTTTCTTTAGTGTCTACGAAGTCGAAATCAGCTCGTTTCTTCCCTTTCTTTAAAAGAAAATACAAGAAGACTGAAATTATCACCGTAATGGGAACGCATTACTCACAAAGAGGTTGTTTACATGGTTGACTTTGTGCCTCGAGAAGAATATAACGAGATAAGGAAGCTCTTTTCTGCTTCGATGCACAAATTCTGTGGAGCCTTCAGCCCAGTTTCAAAAGAAAAGTTTTGTCTGCGCATTTACAACTACCGGAAATCAAATTTCCTCGTGATCCAAGAACGCAATAAGTAAGAAAGACATTCACAATTTACACGTAGCTCTGAAACACTAGCCTATGTCTGTAGTGAATTGGCATTTCTATTTTCTTTCGAGATCAATCTATTCGTACAATTCGGATATACAGCATGTTGCAACAAAGCCACGAAGTGCACTATCATTTGAGGGTTAGAAAGCAGCAAACGGGATTGTTACACAAAACGATTGCATTGAGTGGTAATTTCTTAATATGGGATATAAACATTTAAACTAAAGAGACTTCATGACATGCATAGTTTACAAAATTAAACCAAATAATATAGATAAAATATAAACAAAACAAAAAGTAGAAATTTATTAATTAAAAATTGTAGAAATTAATATCAAAAACCTCAAAGTAATTTCGGAACATCATTAAAAATAAACTATTTTTTTGAATTAAAGATATACTAGTGTAATGCTTACGGAACGTATCTAATGTTCTGTTTACAAATGGCACGTATGGGCGATTTTCAAAGAAATAATAGTACAACGCAAAACTGCTCAAGTCCAAGAATTGGCGCCAGACTACAAGTGGTGGCCCGCGGCAGTGGTCGTCTTGAGTACTTGACGTTGTTACTCGGCTTTCACTAGACTAGAGCCGAGCACGAACGAGAAACTCCTTTCCTCGCACCTTCCGAGGAGCTGAGTCAATAAGCAATGGATCATCGATGTCCGGGGCCATTTGAGCAGCAATGATATAATGAACTCCCGAAAACAAACAAATGTTTTTGTCACATGAAACCAAACGTTACTACAGTTATTAACTATTTTGACGTTAAATAGACATATAAAGTCCGATCCGATGGCCGAGATCGCTCGACACTACCTTATCGATCTCGGACCGAAGGGTCGCGGGTTCGAGTGCCGTCTCAGATATGGTTGTACTTGTGTTCGTCCATTCACCCCTTTATCAACACCATGTCGTTTTATCTTCACAGTTACTATAACTTTAACCCCAATAGATGTCGCTAATAACCTAGATGTTGATGTGACCTCGAATAAAAGAAACATAAAATATTATTTTATAATTTAATCAATCTCTTTGAATTATTTAGCTGTTTTATGGTCAAACTCCGCAGTTTCATCGTGATTTTAGAGATCTACCTGTTATGAGAGGAGTGCGGTAGTAACTTGTTGAGAAATTGCCTCCACTACTTGCAAAACATGCGTAGGGTGGAATTTATTCCGTGTTTAGTCACGTTAGTGTGCAAATGGTGTGTATTTTTCCTGGTTTTACTTTTTTGTTGTCATGCGCTTGTTTGAGTTTTGAAGATGTCAAGGGTCAATTTAATGCAGCTATCGTCAAGTGTCTGGACGGAAAAGACTGCTTTTGGATAGATGGTGAAACAAAATCTAGTTACGGCGGAAACGCAGTGACCTTTCTGTACGACGCGACTCGTTGCTCGAACGGCAAATTATTCCTTTGGAAAATTTTCATGCCAGAAAACCAGCAAGGAAAACCATGGACGAAGGCGGTTCAGAGCGGGCGCCAGACTGAAAATTATTTTTTATTGTGCGCAATATTTTAGAACTGTTTTCATAAAAAATAATGTCATTCACGACAATGTACAATGACAATGAACCGCTCCCTTCAGTTTGTGGTGTGTGTAACTGGAGTCCACACAAATATTATTGAATGGTGCGCTAGTTCTATAATGAAAGTGCGTAAATCCGACTAATAATAACTCTGTTTTCTTCATGCATTTGTATCCCTAAGATCTTTTTCGCTCTTTCGCTTCTTGAAGTTGATAACGCAGAGTGAAGAGGGGATCTTATAACAAGTGAACTTCACGCTCCACTAGAAGATCGCTAGAATCTTGTTTGCTAACCCTTACTGAGTATTTGTCACGGACTCATGGACAATGTCGCGCGCCTGAACCTATCTGAAGATTAATGGGTTTTGGTTTTTCTGACAACCCGGTCGTAGGGCATAATGGTATACAGATTCTGATTTCTTTAGAATTATTTCGCATTTACGGTCACGATCCACGTGCTAACTGATTACTTTGGGCAGAGTCGCTGGGAAATGCGTTGTGCTCTACTGTTCCCCTTGCACCACGGGTTGCGCTCTGGGAGCACCGCAGGGCTCTGGATCGGACCCTCATTAGGACAAATGACGTCAATCACCGACAAAAATTAAATAGGCCGCGAAGGGGGGGTGGACGCTGATTATTAATTTTATCAGCTACCGCGCGCCGGATTGGCTCCCGCAATCAATGAGCGCAGTCGGAGCTCTGCGGGGAGGTGGGGAAGCCGCAGGTGGGGAAGGTGCAGAAGGGGAAGCCCAGGGAGGAAAAGTGCAGTTGGGAAAGGCGCAGGTGGCGACGTCGCATGGTGAAGCCGCAGGTGGGAAGGAGCAGAAGGGAAGCCCAAGCGGAAAAGTGCAGTTGAAAGGTGCAGGTGGCGCCGTCGCATGGGAGAAGCCGCAGGTGGGGAAGGTGCAGGTGGGTAGGCGCAGAAGGGAAGCCCAGGCGGGAAAAGTGCAGTTGGGAAAGTTGCAGGTGGCGACGTCGCATGTGGTGAAGCCGCAGGTGGGAAGGTGCAGAAGGGGAAGCCCAGGCGGAAAAGTGCTTTCGAAGAAAAATAATTTTTAAGAACGTCCTTCAAACATTAATGAAACAATTTAACAGTTATTACTTCATTAATATCTTTCAAATGTTCACGAGTTCAACATAATTATAATACAAAAATGAAAATATTCAAAGATATGATTTGGAAGACACACATATTTAAGAAAGATAACAATGTTTAAGATATTATCTCACCGAAAACGTCAGCATCTTCTCCGAAAATTTGATTCTTTCTCTCTCAGAGGCATCTTACCTGAAACAAAAGTATAAAAGATAGTAATAAAATTATCATTAAACAAACCAAATTCATGAAAAAAAAGAAACAAACAAATTCTCTTAAAAATATACTTTAAGTTGCATGTTATACACATTGGACATATTTGAGCACGATAGCAAATTATGGAATGTAAAATATAGTTTCTATTTCCCCTTTAAAAAGAATATACTAATGTGTAGTGAAGAATGAGATAAACAGATGTGTATTCATTCAGCAGAAGAGAACGACTTCCATATTACATTAAATGCAAAAAGCGATCTTGATACAAGTATTAGTGATAAAAGTGCAGAAAAGATAATCGAGATAATGGGATATCACGCGTTATGACGAAGATAAAAATATCCTTTATGATTACTTTGCAAAGTGAGGGCCGGCCAGTTTTAAAGCAATTGATCAGCGTAAACAACTGCCATTGACCAGAGTCTGATCATGAACTTCAACGACCTTACTTAAATGAGCGAAAGTAACACCAAACTGAAATGAACTAATTGTTCGGAAAAGAATCACCTTCTAGAATTTCTCCAAGTGCCGTGATTCTTTGAACCATACTCTGTTCGCGGATGTTTCAGACACTGTTTGAAGTATTCAGTTACAAGCGGCAGGGCATTCTTACAACAGTTTTGTCGTATTTTGTTTATTGCATTAATGAGAAAATGTGAAGCAATTAAAGGAGGTTCAATGACATTCCGTTATTACTCTATGATTTCTATATTTAGACAGAACACGAAAAAAAAACACATATTAACTTCTGACCTTACGCATGTGTAATAATGTGTAGTTTTCTCACCAAATAAGTCATTTTAAGCCAACCTTGAATATATGCAGACGGGCAACACCAGAACATCAATATGAAGGAAGTGTCAAATAAAAATCCATACTTATTTAACTGTAATGACTGTTCAGCGATTGGTTTTACAAAACATTTCGAGTGTCGCGAGTTTATTTTTCATGTAAAAACGTCAGTTTTCAAAGAATAACCATCAAATTTGGAGATTTCAAATATATAACAGATTTGAATTTGAAAATTTACTCGCTGCGTATTTTCACAGTTGTTTCAAAATCTCTGCCTAATTTTTTTCCACTTCCTAACATCGCCATTCGAGCAGGAAGCTGGTCACATTTTTTATAATGAGATATGCAAATATTATATATATATATATACACACACTTTATTTGTATATCGTAGAGCAAGAAATAAAAAGTCACATTTTATTTTCTTCTAAGTGTGGAATGCCTATTGCTAAATGCTAAATGGCTAAATGGTGTATCATTCTGCTTTTGAACATCATTTCTGTCTTTGGGATACTATATGTCTCTCAAAAGGCTAAGTTTAAAATAAAAATTCTATTCCATCCCTAAAAAACATCTTGACGTAAAATATCCGGACTCATAAATTTTATTAAACTTAATAACGGTGTAAACTACTGACAATTGGAGATATAATTTATTATTACCCATGGTGAGATGTCTAGTTTAAAAAAATCATCTGACTCCTATTCAAAAGAAGTACAGAAAAAATGTTAATTGGATGTAAGTACAATAGCATACTAGTAAATAATTAGTGCAAATTATTTTATGTATTATATTCGAATACTCGCAGTCTACACATAAAGGGAGATGTGTGATAACAATTTTAGCACACATCACTAAATGAACCACAAATTAAACGTAGTGATGAGAGAATTCATGTACGAGTTTCCGATAATCTAAATTTATAAACGTCGTTGGGTCATCAAGTTGTGTAATAACATTGCTTAATTAAATGGTTTTTAAAATGAGCATCGTTATTGGCATTTTCTATTTTTCGCTATTGAAATGAAAAGTAATATTTCGTTAAACTGGATATAAACAGAATATTGCTCCTTTTTGGCAGTAATGGGAATACGAAAAGAACGATGAACTAATTTTATGTGTGCTTTCACTGCATGGATGTTCAAACCCGACACACTGGTGAAAAGAGATTGGAGCGTTTTGTACCAAACTGAAAGTAATACATCAAGAGTCGGCAGATGATCGAGTCACATTTCACTATCAAATAACAAATTAAAACCAGAGGAATTTAAAAATTAAGGGAGCTACGAGCAGATACTCTCGTTCCATTGGTAACCCTTACGTATCAAAATACTTTAACTTCTATCCTAAAACACTTCGATTATCAACCCATAGCTTTCAGCTTTTAGAGTAAATTGTGCTCTGTTGTCACAAAAAAGGTTAATGAAAAAGAAAATACAAATTTTAGGATGGGATTTGAACTAATGGGTAAGTAATTAAAAAGTATGATGCTAACTCCGACATTGTAACGGGGTGAGAAAGCTACCTACATTCATTCCCATACATTCATTGCTGATGCCATGATGAATTGTAAATGCTTCGTTGATTCTAATACACGACTCGAAATAAAGCAAACACTACTAACATTTCAGCTGTGATTGGGTAAAATTTTCAAGTCAGTGTGTTCAGTCGTGATATTGCATTGAAAAAGCTGGGAAATAATATTTTCCCTAGAGTGGTTAGTAATTTCAACAAATTAATTTTTATCTTGGACAAGTTGAAACATTTGCAAGAAAACTAGGAGAACTATTCTTTTAGTACATTTAGTACTGTAAATGCTCTTTTGAGCACGTAAAAAAGTTTCATAAAGCAAGTTAAATTTATTATTAAACAGATCGATTTATTAATTATTGAAAATATGTGGAAATATATTTAGTATTATAAAATTTATTTAGCATATGATACTCGATATATTGCGTTTTCATCTCATGTTTTATTGTTTATATTAAAATCGAATTATATTATTTCAGTTTTGCGCACACACAACCGATTAACATAAATAATGTCTCTAAAGAAAGAAAACTTCACGGAGATGTGACATTTTGCACTCTGATTTTGAAAATATTAAAGTTTTGTTGAAAAAATTAATCTAAATATTTATGTTAAACACGCAAATTCGGGTAGCATTATTAAAATTTATTTAGCTGAATAACTCCTAAAAGAAGCGTACTAGGGCTTTTAATCTGGAAGTTTGTAGTCGAAGGCAATAACGAAACTTTCCTTGCAACGTAATTTATAGGACAAAAGCTTCTTGGGCATTCTATTACATTTTGATGGCCCGGCGTTTCTCGATAGTACGCCACCTGTTCAGAGACGTGCAGAATCTGCAACTGTATGTGTAATGATACTAATTACTTCATATTCTAGACGATTAAATTGCACGTGTGTACCTCTCAGTTCGGTAATAAAGTGAAGTAATATTCCAAAAATTCTTATCCAATTCTGTAGTTTTGCATGGATAACTTTAAGTAGCTTTTTCGAGAGTAAACATTTTTTGTAATGTTTTAGTGACTGTCAAAGAAAATGAAAAATCTGTCAACGAAGATTGTATAATTACTTCAAATGTTTTTTAAGAAAGTGTTTGAATGGTTTCAAGAAAAATTTATTCAAAATTTGTTTAAACATCAATTTCATTGTTTCTTATTTTTATTTTAATTTTTAGTACATTGGAAGTTACCTTATTTTTTAAAAATAAACACGTTTCGTTAACAACTTCCTCTCTTAATACGGAAAAGGAAAGATAGGGAAGAGGGTGGAATTCGGAACCCATGCGAGAGTTTTCGCATGAGCACGCTAGTGTAAATTAATTTTGTAAATTATTATAAGAAACTTTTTGTATTATATCGAGTCAAGCCAGGAAAGAAGACCTTTCCACTTGCTTGGTTATCTCTATACCGAAAACCAGGAATCTATGTAAAATAATGTGTAAGAAAGAACTTGCTTTCGCAATTTCCATGAATAAAGGAAATAAATGTTAAATGCCTCTTTTCTGTGATTTATGAGTGTTTTGTTTTTCAAGTAAATTAATTATAGTCCTAGTCATTTTTCCTTGAGTCATCCTCGTTTCCCGTAAGGGGTGTGGTATGCACGAATCACAACAAACAAGTTTTTGAAGTATTCCATTTTGGCCCTTCTTCCTTCTCGTCACCGCTCAGGCGGTACGAAATAAAATGTTCCGATAGGTAGGAAACCATTTACGGATGTAGATAGAGTAAACAAGAGAAGCAAGAGTATTAAAGATGTAACTGTGGTCACGGGGTCAAAGTTCTTAAGTCAAAAATCTTAGTTTGGAGAAAACAAGGGTTAGATTTTTGAGCCCTTAACTTAAGCCAACTAAGCTACACATTGATTCAGTGATGAGTTGTAGTTGACATTTTCATAATTGAAATGATTGAAGGCGTTGTCATTGTCAACAATAGTATTTATTTCACAAATATCAGCTTTCGATGGCTTAGTCATCATCATCAGTCTTTCTGCTGTCTGGGAGCCTGGCAGTCGTTTTTGTGGCTCCCAGACAGCAGAAAACTGATGATGATGGCTAAGCCATCGAAAGCTGATATTTGTGAAATAAATACTATTGTTGACAATGACAACGCCTTCAATCATTTCAATTAAGCTACATTTCCTAAGGCTTTTTGTTGTTAAGGAGTCAACATGAATTCGTTCGTTTTACTAAAATAGAATATAAACTAGCTCACCCGTGAGAGAACTCTTGAATATTAAACCCCACCCTCTTCCTATTCTTCCATTTCCATATTGGGCCTGTAATATATCTTTTTCTTCAAGCTTCTCATATCACCCGTCATTTGTTCTATGTCTCTTTGTAATTGATAACAATACAATACACCCTCGTCTATACAAAATACTGTTATTTAACGTTATTATCGAGAAAAGAGGTACACCCTTGCAATTCATTCACGTAGAATATCAAGTATTTAGTTTAATTTGACATGTAGTTGGAGATTCTATAGGCTCTCAACAGGTGGAGTAGAATTGAGAAGCGTCAAACCAGCAAAACTGTAATGGAATATTCAGAAAGATCTCATTGTGTATATTACGGTGTGAGAAATGTTTCTTTGAGGCCGTTGGCCTGAAGAATTTAGTTTTTAAGGCCTTAAAACGCTTCGTTTAGGAGTTATATAATAATGTATCAGTTGGAGTGTTGCGGGTTGCATTTGGCATTTTCTTTAGAGTCCTCATTTATAAAGATTGGTTATGTTTGAGAGTCGCAAAAGGTGTGCATACTACTGAAATAATATACGAGGCGATACTTTACTTACTTAACTTGTAATTTCAGTGCTCATCCCAACTTCGCCAAAAATCGACTTAACATCTTATGAGCACAAAAATATAAATGAAAAGGCTTAAGAGGGAAAATCCTACAGCGCGCATGAAGTGATTTAATTGATTGATTGAATTTTACATAAGAACACAAAACATAATTTGTTTCAAAAGTGTAATCACATATTTCTCAAAAATAATGTTGTTTATGATCTTATTTAATATTCAAAATTCACTTTAAAATTTCTATTGGTTGAGTTGTATCACTGGATTTACCTTTGATGAGATGAGATGAGTCCGTACGGGTGATTGGGATAGAGAATTTGAGCTAACACGTGTGAACTTCAACTTCCCTTCGCATGCTGCCATTACCGTCATTGGTTCTGCTACGCAGCTCACGAACAACAAACTATGTTTATGAACTATAATTTCAGATGATAGTATTCTAACGACAAAACCAAACAGAAATAAAGCACCAAATTAATCCTGGAAAGCAACATCCAACACCATAGCTGCACGCTGTACGCTGTCATTATTTCTTTTCAAGTGTTTTGTTTATCTTTATAAAATCTCTCTTTGGCATCTATTGTAATGGAGCATTATTTTACACGTACTGACGTCGTCAACCCAAATACCTAAAATATTCTTAAATATTTTATTACAAATGATTAAACAGATGAATTACCAAATTGACACGAGAAAGTGATTATCAAACATTCTGATGTAATCAATAATTAATGTATTTCGTTAAAAACAATTGAATCGTTTATTTCAGAAACCCGTCAAACGCCAAACTTTAAAATGCGCTTTAGCGGTGGAATATTGTTCCATGAGGATAAGCACATCGTTTAGTGCATATTTACCTGAAAAATATTCATTTATTAACTGCTTTAACATTAAAAAATATTTTGAAATCGTAAAAACTGGGACACTTTTTCTCAGTTTTCTTCACATGACAAATTCGGCGTTTGACGGGTTTGTGAAATAAACGATTCAATTATAAAATTATAAGAATTGACCTTTATTGTTTTTAATAAATCACTGACCGAAGGCTGTGCGACGTTGAGTATGCACGTGTGTTGATATGTGAGATCGTGGAAAACAAGTGAGTTGGGCAGGTCACATGACATTTATATGCGTCCATGTTCGCATATGCTGCTTTTAACAGCTTTAAAAAGAAATCAAAGGTGCCTATAAACGCCCATTTTTGCCCGATCGGGATTACTCGCTTTAGCTCGTCGGCTGTCTTACTGCCCTAGAGGGTAAAGTTTATAGACGGTTGCATTTACTTGGACATGTATAACAAAACGGGTAAAAAAGTCAGGAATTAGGACCTCGCGTAAGGGTGAGATAGAAAAGGAGAGAAGTGCCACGCAAAGGACAATAGTACGCTTTGCGCTATAGGATGTTGGCTTTTGACATTTGTATACTCGAACGGGTAAAACGGAACTGGTAAAACTGCAAGTATCCCAAGCGTGAATGGGTCCCAAGGGAGACGAAGAGAGAGAAAAAGAAGGGAGAATAGTGGTGTAGTAAGCACTCTGGGTGCTGGCAATTCCCCGGAAACCAAGCTTGAATGGGGAAAAAAGGTTCCCGGGGGAAAAACAAACATGAATGGTCGTTGAGAGAGGTGAGTAGAGAAATGGGACGCAAAGGAGAGCAGCGAGCGGGGCGGAGCTGCCAGAGGATGGGCGCGGGGGAGGGCGGGGGCGGGGCTCCGCCTGGGCGTCGGAGCGTGGCGCGCGCCGGTAGCTGCCTGATGAACGCCGTCCTGCCCCGCCCCGGGCGGAGGCGGAGTTGCAGGTGAAGGCGGAGGAGAAGGCGGGCGGAAGTTGCATGCGAAGAGGAGGAGCAGAGAGGTTTGAAGGTTAAGGAGATAAATTGAGGGGTGGGGGGGGTGCATGTGAAGATGGGGGGGTGAGGGAGGTGGTGGAGGTGGAGGAGAGGTGAGGACTAGGAGGATGGAAGAGGATGTGCAAGTGAAAGCGTAGAAGGAGAAGGAGGAGAGGGTATGAAAAGTAGAGAAGAAGACGGATAAGGCAGAGAAATAGCCGAAGAAGGAATAGAGAAAGAGCGGAGGTTAACGTGAAGGTGGGGACAGTCGAGAAGAATGCATCGACGTCGTGTCATGAACTCGCGGATCTAAGAAAGGAGGGCGTGCCTATATATTACTATGGTATCCCCATAGTAAACGTAAAAACCCAAAAACAACTCCTAAAATGTAATTTGTGTAATTCTACAAAAAAAGTAACAGAAAAATACTGTTTCCTGAAGCTTTTAATGCGATCAGAAAAGTACGTTTGGAGGGATTCGAAATGTTTGATTCCATGGATATTCTTTTTTAATATTTTCCACTAACTTATTCATGATTGTGGGATGAGTTTGGGCTAATTTAATAGAACTTTGAAATGGGGTGGATGTAAAACCAAGTTCGGGTGTATTTGCGAGGTTGGAACTGCGAGTCAGCAACGGAAGCTTTGTAAATTTGTAAATCCGAAGCTCCGAAGACGCATCCGAAGGAATTAGTTTGTACTTGTAGTACAGATTTCAGGACACAAGACATGCTAGGCGATTATCAATCTCCTTAAACATCTAGTCACATGTTTGTTTGAAGAAGTAAATAAGGAAAACTATGAAATGTCAGATACTTTCAAATGAAACTTTAAAGTTTTAAGTGACAGATGATCATCACTCGCGTATAACAATGAGCGTCCAGCACTTGAGCATTATAATCAATCATCACGGCTTCCAAACATTTGAGAGTGACACGACATCGCAATTACCGCTGCAGTAACGGACATCGAACAGAGAGTGAGGACATGAAAAAATTAGAAGCCTGACAAAGAACTGAAGAGAAAAAAACAACAAAAAACATCACTTGAAGTGCGCAAATGTTTGCAAGACAATAGCTTCCTTACAATGATAATATTTACGAATTCTGTGAGAAGAGTAAAGCAAAACACTTTTTAGACAGCCCCTCAAGAAGCTTTACTTGTAAGGCATCAAAGCGTGCCAAAAGTTCCATTTTAGCACGATGTTAAAAGTGTGAAGATGCACAAATGTTCAGATAAAACTATAAATGCAGCAAAGAAAACAGAATACTTTCATGTGATCGCATCAGACGACTTACAATTATGTGATTTGCATCCTTAAATTAAAACAAAATTAATTTCATAAGGGGTGTAAAAAAATAGTGTTTGATACATGTGGTGAACGTGGGTTTATTTTGTTCTTATAATTGCGCCAGTCGGTCTATCGACCAGGTGCCGTAACATTTGCTACTTTCAAAATAAAATATCACATTTACCACTCGTATCATAACTATTTTGAACACTCACGTCCATTGTTAACGTTTAGGAACGTCGATCGAAAAACTTCAACTTTTCCCGCGTAAGTCGATAAAATTTTCAATTCACACTAAAATAAACTAACAAAGCTCTAGTATATTTACACTCGCGTGTGAAGATGAAAAGAGATAAATCAAACTTCATGTCAAAAAATAAATAAACATAGATTCTTTATTTCGATACGCTTTCTCCCAAAATATTTGCAAAAACATCCAACCTTTTTCTATTTTCATTTCCACAACTTAATCCACTTGCGGTACGAACGCATCAAATTACTTTGCAAACGTTGCTTCAGTCCGCAATCCGCCGAATGGCACGAGAGAGACATTGCCGTGCGGCGGCGGGCATGGGGGGGGGGCGGTCTGGGGCGGAGCGGGACATAATCGTGCGTGGCGAGCTCAGCGTGTGTTGATTGATTGTTAGTGATTCCGGACTCATCAACTCCTAAGGTCATTAGTCCCGTACGTATAATGCATGTTTTTTCTCTGGAGGTAGCGGTAATCGTCCACCACTGGAAGGCGAGATCCGGTGCCGACCTACCGTTGGCTAGCGGTGTTTTCCCCCAACCAGGGATCACCCACCAGCGGGGCACCGCCCCGGCCAGGACAAGCTCTAAGCTATTGACCGATCTCCTGGCACGTGTGATTGTGTAGTGCAAGTGTAAGTAAGGGGCGAGAATAGGAAAAGGAAGAGGAAGGAAAGATAGCGCGTAGTCCGTGGCCCGTTTGTTAGGGCACTGCCCGGGTATTCGCCTAGAATTGATCGGGAAATAACCGGAAAACTACGGATCAAAGCAGCCGCCTGCTGGAAGAAAGCGACTGAATTCGAAGCTAGCTGACAAGCTAGTATCGAAAGTCCTGTTACCGAACCAAGGACCTCCCGGTCTGAGGCACTGCAGTGCCATCAGATGATGCCCTGAGCCGTCTCTCCCGGTGTAAGCGTGCATGGATGATCGCTGGCGAACGAGGCGGGTGGGCAAGGCAAGGATGGGTAGGGACGGGCAGGACACATACTACTGCTGGGTCGGGCTGGGAATACACTGGGACGTTCAGGTATGGGGTAAAGGGGTGGGGTCGGTTGAGAACGTTTGGGGTGAGAAAAACAACTGCGAACGGTGAAGGCAGCCGCCACCCACGTTCTCATGATATGCCACATCAAATTTTAATATTTTCCGTCTCACATTGGTGATGGGAGTTTCTTCAAGCGTTAAATCTCTTAGTAAGCAATTCTGATAACCACAAATATGGTAAAATGATTACTAATGGCTACAAAATTTCCAATATTTCGTAGAACTTGTGGATTCTATCTGCCGTTTTAAAACATTGTAATGTTATTTAATTTTTTTCCAAGCGTGTCACCTCAAACAGGAATCGAACTCTGTATCCTAGTTGACGCCCTCTCTCTACCGAGACGATTCTGCTTAGAATATTTGGTAGTGACAATGGGTATCATACTGTTGATGACCCATACCTTCCCCAATTTGCAATCATTAGTGCAGCCATGCTCGTGTCAGGTGGCAGGAATTTATGTGTACGTAACGCGAACGAATTCCCAATTCGCCGCGCGACACCAATCGAGCAGAAGGACAGCATCCGCAGGGCTCCGTCGGGAGAAGAGAGTAGGGCTGCAGCGCGGCCAGGTGGCAGCTCCCCCCCCCGGGCCTCCCCGCCCCCTCACCCCGACCCACGCCCCACGGCTGCGCTTCGTATGCACCGCGGAAGTCAGATGAAATACGGGCGACAACCGGGACGGTACTGTGCGCCCGTTTGATATTTATCGCGCTTGCGGTCTGGGGAAAAACGCGCTGGATGACTGGGGCAGGAGCGGGGGGGGGAGGGGGGCGGGGGCGGCAGCGGGGCGGCGGGGCGGCGGGGCGGCGGGGGCGGCGGGGCGGCGGGGCGGCGGGGCGGCGGGGCGGCGGGCGGCGGGCGGCGGGCGGCGGGGCGGCGGGCGGCGGGGCGGCGGGCGGCGGGCGGGCGGGCGGGCGGCGGGGCGGGCGATGGGGGCGGGCGATGGTGGGCGGGGCGATGGCGGGCGGGGCGGCGGTGGGGCGGAGGTGGGCACTGGGCGATGGATCCCGCTCGTGCTGTTCGCAAGCTGCGCGCGTGCGCCACTGATAGTCTGTTCATTTACTGGAGCGCGCTCGCCCGCATTGAGATGGACGGCATTAAGTGGCGAAGAAGCCTGATATGTTGTGAGTAACGAGCGAAATAAAAGTGACACGCGGCAGAAAGCGCGGTGCGAATTCGCCGTCTCCTCTGTCCTCTGCGCATCGAAATGAGGCGGTCGCTCCAGAGGGGTCGGGAAAGACACAAATCTTCGAAGAGTCAAAATTATTTTCGCACCGTTACTCACTTTTTAAATCACGTTCGTGACCCACTCTTTGTGGCATGGTGTGATGTCATATGATTGTGCTGGTTATTATGTGTATATGAATTATGCAGTTCTATTGTAAGGGTTGGAATTGAATGGAATTTGTGATATGTGTTTGTAGTTGTTGGGATGTGTAGTAGTATGGTGAGGTGTTGTGAGGGGGTTGTGCATAGTCATTCATGTGTGGTGGGGTAAGAAGGGGTTGGGTGGTGCGGACTGGGGTAATGTTGTACGGTGTGGTGTAGAGTGGGATGGGATGTTGAACAAAATGATTCAATATGTATATGGAATGCTAAACAATGGTAGAGGAAAGTTAAGAAATGTTGTGGGGAGTGGAGTGGTTTCAAGAGCGTGAATGATGATGTCTGTGTATATCTACATACTGTAATGGCATGAAGTGAATCAGTAACTCGTTTCAAATGATACATCAAGAAAAAGAAATCTGTTCACAATGGAAAATAAGAAATTTGATAATAGAATGACGAATATCTTGATAAATTGAATTTAGTTCGTTTCCGTTCACATCCTTTACGTCGTGACAAAGTTATCTTAAATTCTGAAGCTAAATTATTCTGAAACTCAGTTTCTTTCTATCTCATTTATGATTTCATATATTAAAGTATGACTATATAAAGCTGTATGCGCAATGCGAATAAATTAACATGCATTTTATTCCTTTAAAATGTTATTTACATTCTAAAACAGACTTCCTCATCCTAAGGAAAACTTATTTAATATCATATACCGGGGTAGAAAAACGAAGGTCGCCTGATCGTAGAATTATCTCTGTAAAGTTGAATGTGGTAAAGGTAATCGCAGCAAAATAAGTGGCGAATTGTAGTAAACACCATCTGCATACGTGAAGACGTAGGCTTCCGCGGCCGATCACTTGAATGATCTTGGCTGTCCGGGTGACGCCGCGTCAAAGGCGTCACCCGGACAGCCAAAATCATTCACTGTCTGCATACATTCTCTAAAATATTTATAGCAAATGCCAGCTTGAAGTTAAACTTATGTGACTACGGTGTGAAAAATAATTGCTATTTCGATAATTCTACTGTTTCACACCAATTAAACACGCAGCTAGTGGAGCGTATTGCAAAAGATTTTAATACATTACGACATAATCAGAAATTTCGTATCGAAATCTACAATAATACAATAACGACCAAAATCGAGCATTTCAGAACATCGAATTTATCTCTTTGTGGTCATTACACAGTCATTCTACTGTTGGTTGTGAGGATTTAAACGAATTTGTATTGCTTTGACAGCGTATTTTCCACTCTATTGATGGACATTTCATTTAAGGTAATAAGATCAACATAAAACCTTTAGCGAGTTTATTGAGAAATCCAAATGAAAACGCTTCAACAAGGATTACAATGCGTTACTGACACAATTGGTCGATCTAAAACTGGACTAGCTCGCATTAATTGAATTAATTCATTTGAGATACACGTTGTAGAAAGAGAGTGGCCCTGGAATACTATTTTGCGAAGGGCATGTGAAATAGTGAAAATAATTGATAGAAAAATTAAATATGAGTAATCATAGAATTTTGTTGACAAATTAAAACTACAGTTGAATTGTGATTCGATGGCACTGGGAGTATAATAAGAGCAAATACAATTATAATGAACACGCTTTTTCGACATAAAAATTGAAATACGTTATTAGTATTAAACGCACTAGTATCGCATTTAGTGCACAGCACACCACTACGCTGCTCTGTGCTTCTGCACTAGACGTCTCTCCTTACATTAATCTACAGCACATGGACGGAATATTCCACTAATATATTAGGTTAGGTATATTAAATACGAACATGGTCCATACACATTTTTATATACCAGTGACATCAAATAAAAAATTATTTTATTATAAATGCAATACGATTTGTTTCATAACATTGCAGATGAAAATAGAAACTTTTGAAATGTTGGGGACTCTTTTTTTTTTTGTTGAATTCCTCATCTAATCTCTAAAATTAATAGTACTAAAAGTCATCTCGCAGATGATGTTTTAGTTCGTTCAGAGATAGTTATTTACAATAAGTAAAACAATACCTAAAATTAGATAATGACGACCTACCATAAAAAATTGCAACATTAAGCATTATATTTCCATTGTTTACTTTAACCCTTTGAGACCTAATTTTTTTTCATTTTGTGATTTTTTTCTGATTCCCTGAAGACGAGTTATATTTGTTTTAATATTTAAAGTGAAAGTATGAGCCTCTGATTTAAACTCAATGATGATGTACTCGTTTGAATCCTGAATATATACTCATAACCAGCAAATTTATTTGAGTAAGTGGGCTGAAAGGGAAATTACAAAATTATTTTGAGAATTGTAATTCGACATATTCACAGGCTTGACTTCAAATTAGTCATTTTCACTCTTTTAATTCACTCGCTGTTAGCTCGGCGCAACGAACGCGCAATTCATTGATTGATTGCACTGTATTCGCGCGCGTCAACTCCATCAACTGCTACGATCATTAGTCTCGTAAGTGTAGTGCATGCTACATCGTGGGAGGTGGCGGAATACCGTCCCCCACTGGATCATGGAATGCGGCGCCGACCTACTCGTAGGCAAGCGAGGTTTTCCTCTTCAACTATCTCCGACAGCGGGGCTCACAACGGGAAGAATCTCTAAGCTCAGGATGTGTGTGGTAGGATAGTTGATGAGCGGATGGGAAAGGATAAGGAAGGAAAGATCACGTGCGGTCCGTAGCTCGTTTGTTAGAGTATTGCTACGAGAAACCATGAAAAACCATCGAACAGAGCAGTTGAACGTCTGGATATCTCCCCCAGACAGAGCATGAATTCGACCTATAAATCAAATGCCTGCCAATCATCCACCATCATGGGGACGCGAACCCAACGATCTATCGGTCAGTCACTGCAGTGACAACATTTGTCTCCGTGAGCCAACTCATCCGGTGAAAGCGCAAGCAGGCTGGTCGGGAAAGGAAGGTGAAAAGTAGGAGAAATTATAGCAATGATATGGAAGAAAAATGTTAAAACGTTCTGTAAGAACAAAGTTAGGGGACTAAAAAGTGAAGAAAAAATATGTGAAAACGATACTCACAAGTCTCGTTGACTACAAGGCAGAGTTCATAGAAATTAAATGAAGACTAACGTCTGTATAACAGCAATGTGTCTGAGTGGAGGAAGAAGTAAACGGAAATAAATCAAAAGACCAAGCACCGGAGAATAGAAAACAGGCGAATGAAAGGCCTAGTCCGCGAGACAGCAGGCGAGCAGTAAGCGATTGCGGAACCGAACGAGAAGGCCATTCCATCTCACTCTTTTCCCTCCTCCCCACCCCCCTGAGCCGGCGTGAAGTCGCCCCCCCCCCCCCCCCCTCCTTCCCCTCCCTCCCCACCCCCTCGGCCACCGCCGGCGAGCGATCGATGGACCATCAATTCTGTCATTACGCCTCGGTTATGGCCAATTAACATGCTCTTCGAAGGGCGCGCGAGCAAACTTGTTGGGTATTCATAAAAAAAGCGGGTGTAAACATGTTAGCACTGTATTAGGACGCTCGAGCCCCCCGGGCCAGCCCCCCCCCTCCAGCTCGGCGCGGCCCCGCCTCTCCACCCCGGCATGTCGGCAACTGTGTAGAACATATTTTAATTCCGCGCCCCACCCGCCCCCCCGCTCCGCCCCCGCCCCGCCTGCTCAGATGGGCGTGACACAGCTCATCTACTCGTCGCCGGCAGAGCAGTGCCGCCCTCTCCGGTGTCCGCGCCTCCACTGGCGCGGGGAAATGACCTCTGTCACCTCCCTGTGGAGCGCTTTCGGCGCGAAGGCTCCACCCCGTTTCGCCGGCGTTTCTGCCTTTCTTTTGCTGCTCGTCCAAATGTTTTCGTTTTGTGTTGGAACTCACCAAATGTTCTACACGTACCATGCCTTCCGGTACAAGCACGGTTTCACTTTTCAGATTTCCTACCTACGTGTTTAAGTGTAGTGTGAGAGAGGGTTGAATGAAATTTGGGAAGGCATTGAAAATGTATTGTTGTCATAAATGTTCTCTGTAAGATTCGTTGTCAAGCGACTGCCACCACATATTCGTACTCGTTTTTTTTTTGTATCGTCTGGCTTGCAACGTAATAATTACTATCATCAAGAAAAGTGACTAAGTTCTCATATATAATTCTCGAAATATTTTGTTTCCGTTCTAAATGCCTTCTTCATTCAAGTGAATTCACTTCTTTCAATTGTAAGAAGGTCTATCTACATCTTGAATAATTTGCTGATACCACAGTCTCATAATTGCAAGAAGGAATTAACAAAGTGATTTTGCGAGTTGCATTAAAGCCACACGTTTCAAGCTATTATTCTGTTTATCAATTCCATCATTTTCAAATTCCATCCATTCCGAATTTCACCCATTCTTTTGCACATTCATTCCACATTCATCTAGGAAAATGTCAAATTAGCAAAAAACATACTATTTTGTATTAATCTGATGCACAGCTACATGAAATACACGTTTAAACATTACTTATATTAGCGTTAGCGCAATCTGAAACAACAAGGGGAGTCCAACTACATTCCTGGACCAAATTTTCCAATGAACTTTTTCTTTTTTACATACATTTTGCCAGCAAATAAATACAATATATTACAAAGATAAATTTAATTATACCTTTAAAGATTACTATCAATAAATACAAATTGTTTAACGCTTAACTATTTACAGCATTGTCGGACCGGGAAAGTCTCTTCCCCAAGTGTCGAGAAATAAATTCCGTAATACTCTGATTTTAGCAAAATAATTTAAATTATTATAACAAACTATTGTGATTAATAATTATATGATCGATATAATGTGAAAAATGTTGTGTTACTTGTGCATGAAACAATAGCGGTCACCCATGACCTCAGCTGCTCCTAAGGTGGCCTAAAATAAATACAATTGTAAAAAGTCTCTAAATGTCAGGTAAAAAGGGGAAATTATTGATTCAAACTACTTACAGAAATAAAAAGTTTTATTGGGTGCCACCCTGAGACCCTTTTGAAAATGTTCAGGCCCCCCCTCTGCCCCCCCTTCTACGCACACCTGCGTTTATTATACTTCAAAATATTTCGCTTAATATATTAAAAAAAGAGTATACTGCGCTTTCGAGTTGGAGATTTATTTTTGACGTACATGAGACTTTTCATTTCTTCTTTTTCCTGACTTCCTTTCTATGACCATTTTCATTCGTTCAACATTCGACACAACCGAGGTCAAGGCTTTTCGTTCACTCTCCCCCTCTCTCAGCGTCTGCTTCTACCTCCTCCTGTAGTTGTGCTTGATATGCTTCAGTCGGCTCTGCAGGTAGGTCTCAGCTGCCGCCCCCGCCGCCCCCACCGCTATCCACACCCTCTCGCCCCGCCATCCAAACCCACTCGCCACCCAAACGCCCTCGCAGCCCCCCCTCTAACCTTGTCCCCACAGTTGCTCCCGTCGCCCACGCTCCAAACGACACCGCAGCCCCCACCGACAAAACACCCTTGTCGCCTCCGCCCCCCGCCGCCCACGCGGCCCTCGCCGTTCTGTCGCCCACGTAGCCAAAACAACTCAGCAGCCCCCGCCATTAAACCCTCTCCCCTACCTAAACCCCCCGCACCTCCTTCCCCGCCGCCGCCGCCATCGCCACCGTCGCCGCCGCGTCGCCTGCCCGGCCGCAGGTCCATGAGCGCTGAGGCACTTCACTGCGGTCCATTCCCCAACCTCCGCCGGCGCCGCCTCGGCCTCGAACGCCGGGGCGCGCAGGCGAGCCAAGTGGACTAATTGCCTTCGACGCGCCTCTGTTTGACGCCGCCCCCGCCACGCCCCGCCACGAGGGCTCGACGACAGAGGCGGGGACGCCAATGGCCTCAGTGTCAATACACGCGGAAGCTGAGGTTGGAAGGCTAATGCCCGAGCAAACGCCACAAAATACAAGTTGGGGAAATGGGTGTGACACGCTCACCAGATGTCCAAAGAAACTATGTGGATATAAATAACCACTTCGTTTTTGTCAGATTTTAGGAAGTTCGTTTTCAACTGTTTCCGGTTTACTGATAGAAGAATTGATAGTATTGTCTATTTTTATTCTTCTTCGTTACATTTTCTAAATAATTTAGTTGCACATTTTCTACACAGAAAATCTTGTCTAAAAACAATGAGGAGTTAAATAATAAACTAAACTCACCATTTCCAAGGTAAGCTAAACAACTATTAAAACTCTGGAGTACTTTACAAAAAATGAATGTAGAGCAAAACTCAATTTGGTTGATTCATTATTGTGTGTTTCCGAGCTTGTCGCCCGCCAATTCCGTAAGTATGGTGCTCGATTCATCACGGTAGGTGAAAGCGATCTTCCCTCACTGATGAGAACCGGCGCCGTCGTGTAAGTCGGCTTGTCCCAACCATCAGCTAGATACCGCCCCAGCCGGGACAAATTGTACGTCCGCGGCATCCGCGGAGGTGTAGCGCACATACGTGTATGATAGTGTGAGAATAGAACAAGAAAGAGAAAGGAAAGATCCCGCTGGTCCGTGACTCGTTTGTTAGAGTACTGCTCTAGCATTCGTCTGGTGATAACAGAATGGGGTTTCCAGCAGCGATTCGGGGATGCGAAGCGATTCTTCTCGATGTGTCGTGAATTGTGACGACAGAGTAGGAATTCAGACGGAATGGGACTATGGTTCGTGGCAAGATCGGCGCTGGGGGGAAGAGAAAGAGGCACGAGGACTGCAGCAGGGATGCTGATGGCTAGAACTGTACAAGCGGCGAAGGGAGTGACGCAACGCATGACGTACAAAACAGCAAGGACGGGCGGCGACAGGATTAACGAAATAGTGTTGGCAAGAACGATGGCGGGGACAGGTAAAAACGGGGACGGAATAGCGATATCAGATCAGGCAATAGCGAAATCAGATAGTATGGGGGATACGTGATGGAGTTTTGCCAATTTTAGTAGACATGTAACAGTAGGAATTTGTTCGGAGACAGATTTCTGCAGTGGCGGGAACTTGCGCGGTGACGGGGACATAGACCAGACAAATGCGGTAGTGGAGACAGAAGAGGTTGATACAGACATGCAAGATGCAACGGCTGAGCAGAGGGGATTCTGAGCCAGTGGGACAACAGAGGCAGGAGCGAGAGAGAAACGAAGGCAGAGAGAGATGGGATGGGTTGTCACGGGCAGTGGGGAGGGCTGTCGGTGGCGAAGGTGGCTCGAGGCAGCAAAAACGAGGGGAGGGTACAATGGCAGTTGCAGTGCAGCAACGCTGACTCAGGGGTGACGTTCAAAGGGGCATCTGAGCAGAGGTAGAGGCGACGGACAGTGACAGATACACTTGCGAGGGAAGCAGAGGCGCTGGATGGACCACACCACTCACCTCTGCGACGCTTGTGAGCCGTTTCCCTCACGGGGGCGAGCCCGGGGACCGAACCACGCGGAGTCACTAGGACGGTCAAGAGGGGCTTGGAGAGGCGGGGAGTGGGAGAGGAAAGGGAGGGGAATTTAGGAGAAGGGTGGGGGGAATTATTGACGGGGATGGGAGGGAGAGGAGTACAGGCGGGGAGATGTGGGCACTTGCGGGGTGGGCGTGGCGTGGGGGAGAGGGTCGCAGGGGGCGGGGGGGGGGGGGCGAGCCCAAAGGAGGGAGGGGGCAGTCGTGAGAGGCGCATGAGCATAATGCGCGCTGACTGGCGCAACAAGCCGCGCTCGGCGTCCATCAGCGCGGGGAAATTGTGATGAGGCCTCGGATCGAGCAATCAGGAGGAGCCGCGCGGAATTTGGCGGGAGGACACGTCGCCCTCGTTGCCTTGAAATGGCCTCGCTGACCCGCGGAATTCATTGGCCCAGAGATGGACGTTGGAGTGGATTTCTTTACGGCGAAGAGACGGCATTGTAAAATATAGGTGCAATTGTAAATTCTCGACTTCATTGGACTGTGTAGTACTTGAAACAGAAAGCTTCTAATTTTAGTCACTTACGAGATACTTCCGTACTAAGGTGGGGCGTGCCATGGAGCAGACTGTACCGAGAGCCACCAACAACACTAATCACCTATTTTGAAGTTATAATCATAATAATCATAATAATAATAATAATAATAATAATGCTACTATTATTTTTATTATTATTATTGTATATGACAATTAAAAAATATAATTTTCTTGTATAGCGAACTAAGCACTTTATAAGATTCAACTACTACCTAGTAAACTTAGTACAACGTGTTACATGAAAGCGAGGATACTCCCACTGGAGACCTCAATAATAAAAAGGTTTGTATGCTAAAATGTATAGGAGAATAGGATAATTATAGGAAGGAAAGAAAGTAAAAAGTTGGTGTAATCATGCATTTCTCTTTTCTTCTTCTTTAAATTTGTCTTTTGGGAATCTGGATTTCATTCTTAGGAGTTGATTATATGTTTTTCCTAGGTTCAATATGGAAGTTTCAGGGAAGAATGGTAACGAACGAAAAAAAAATTTGATTGGTGACTGATATAATCATCAATCGTGTGAAGAACAAACTCTCTGTGGAGTTGCTCGTTTGACACGTACCAAGGTGCTTTGATGGCAGTGTGAAGGATTTTATTTTGGAATGTCTGGAGAGTTTTACGTACCGAAGATGCAGCTCCATCCAGATCGGACATGCAGATGTAATTATGGGATGAATGGCAGTTTTGTACAGTAATAGGTAGAGATCTGTTTTAAGAGTTGACTTATGATTATTAAAGGGTATAATTTAAAAAGTGACGCCTGTGCTTTATTACATTTATTTAAAATATGCGCTTTCCAAGTTAGTCTGGGGTCAAGGAGCACACCGAAATATTTCATTGGTATATTTGGAGGATTCCATGGAACATGTTGATTGTTTAATATATATATATATATATATATATATATATATATATATATATATATATATATATATATGAGAGTGGAATTGTTGATGCGCCGAAGAGTGAATATTTTAGCTCCGTATTTGGATGGGTGTAGATGAAGTCTCCACGAAGTATTTGGCGTTTGGGGTCGGATTACTCCGACTTTTGCCAGCTAGCGGTGTTCCCAGGCCTGGGACCTGTTTCCATTTATAATCCGCGCCTGGGGGTAAGGGAAACATGTGTCGAGCATGACGTAATTCCGTCTTCGTACCTAGCTCATTTGACCGACCTGGCCTTCCTCGCTTCACACAGAAATACCTCGGATTATAAATACCATAATATGATGTACCATGTCAATTTCGGGTATAATTCTCGAAAAATAAAATAAATATTTATAGCAAAGTAACATAATGCTTCCTAAATCACTTAAATTGCTTTTTAATAACGAAAATGTGTAATTCCAATCCCATCAATTAACTTAATATGGGCTGTAATGCTTAATATGTCGTATATTATATAATGAGAATACCTTATTTTTAATTTCAAGCGGCCTTAATTTTCAATATCAGGACGTAATTTTTTAAAAAGCTCATATCATAGGTAATTGATCATTTCATCATGAATGTCCATTTAAAGAATCGTTAGATATATCTTCTACAATATTAATCTATTATATTTAATCTATCATATTTATATTATGCCATATTGTCATTTGCTTAGCTGTCGGTCATTAATTAATTTAACATCGGTTCGGAAGCAGGGAGAGAAATTAATTAAAAGATTCGACGAAACAAACCAAAATCACAGATAGACAAGAAGTAATTTTGTGGAGTATCTTTACTCGCCATAACCTCCGACTAACCCTCATCACGCTTCATTGTCTTCACCAGTTCAAGGAAGTCACACAAATATTTTCTTTGTTCAACAAAACCTTTGCTATCTCTCGCATTAAAGTTGTTCAAACTCGCGTTCGTGGATCGAGGATATTGACGGGAAAAATCGCTCGTGGAGTTTATTCGGAACGATTTCTTATTCACATTACTACCCGCGAGCATTTTTATGATCTCAGTTTGCAAGTTGCGAGAGATGTGATAGATATAGTTAATGTGTCGGGAGTACAATCAAATCAAATCTTGATTTCTTTTGCCGATGCAAATACGAATTTCTCCTTCGCAAAAGCCAACATTTTTACCAAATGATGTAAACAACGATGATTGTTATATTTATTCGTAATTATATTAAGTTTGGTTTTTGAATTGAATAGAGTAAAACGTATTACTCCACCGTGATACCAATAGTGGCTACAGTATTGAACAATTGTTGTAGTTTTCTGAAAACGTTTGGGATAAAGAGAAGTGGAAGAGAATATGGAATACCAATTTGTTTCCTGTTGTTTGCAAATATGTAAAGAAAGATATGATTGTGAAATGTTGCGCAATTAGAAGGTAAACTAATATTGTAATCACTGATGAGACGTCAACTGCATAATACAACTAAAAGTGGAACGGAAGTTTTCGTCAAAAAACGGAAGTTTTTTACGAAACTGCTTTTATTGAACATGGGGTACAAGTACGGGATACCACCGAAAATATGCAATAAATGCCAAAGAATCAGTCCAAATTGCAATCTGACATGTTCTATTTGCTTGAAACTTGAGAACAATGGAACAAATGGCATATTACTGTACAACAGAGGCTTTCATTTGTGATAGGAAATGCAACATCTTTGTCATAAATGGCGCAGTCTGCATATGACCACACGTGTCACATTTCAGACATCCATTATTCCCCCTAGTGTTTGCTGAAAACATTCCAAAGTAGAACAGGCGCTTTACATCTTGATTGCATCTCTCAGTTTCTTTTGGAATGCTGGAATCTGTGCGATACAGATGTATTCCGTATTTGTGACGGCACCCGAAACCTCAAAACAGGCAGAACGCATCTGGAAACCGAAAAATAAATATATGGTTATTAACCCCGATGACTAAGCTGCAAACTAAAACAAATTCCGCAGTTCACAATCAATAAGATAGTAGTTTATTTATTTCACAATAGATTGTACTTAACAACAAAATATTTATAACCCTCACAAAACGTAAAATTTCTATCATTTGTAAATAATAACCTTCTGCAACAACAAAGTTTAACTGACGGAATGCATGATGGTGCAGTTTCGAGTGCTTTCCACTACAGAGTACATCTGCAAAGCCGGATCATACGGTACTCGACATTTGCGCCCCTATTCCCCGTTTATACTGCTTCCTCTACTAAATTCATTACATGAAATTCAATTGTCAATTAGCATACCTCTTTCTGAATAAATGTTGCTCGGGTTTTGCGTAAAGATGCTTCACACCAACTCCATTGTGTACGTTGACAGGATCAATGCGAGCGACAGGCATCGGACGCTGGGCGTTGGGCGTCGAGCGTCGGACGTTGGGCGGTGGGGTGGGGGGTGGGCGGTGGGCGGTGGGCGGTGGGCGGTGGCGGTGGCGTGGGCGTGGCGTGTGGCGGGGTGAGCAGTGGGTGGTGGGCGAGAGCAGTGTGGCGAAGGGTGAGGGTAGGTGGTCGGTGAGCAGTGGTCGCAAGGGTCGGCGGTCGGCGTTCAGCTGCTATTGGCGGCGGCAGTGGGCGTTGGGCGATGGGTAACGGGCGGTGGGCGGTGGGCGGCGGCGCCAGCGGGGGGCGGGGGGGGGGGGCGGAAGCAGGCACATTACGTCCGACAAGCGGCGCCCAATGACTCAGGGCGACCCCTGAGGCGCGCTGGCCGCCCGCTTTGTCGCCTTTGTCAGCCCATCCGGCCGAGCGACCGGTCGCGGCTTCGGCCTCTCCTCTCCTCTCCTCTCCTCTCGGCCTGTGACTAATGCGGTCGCGGATTTCTTTCGACCCTCTTCCACTTACAATAGGCCGTACGCGAAGGAAACAGGAGGCACGCACTGACTTCTCCACACGCAACAAGATTGCAGAGTCGGTCCGACTTAATGTACAATGATGTTGCAGCATGTTCAAAGAATTTTTATTCACGTTGATTATGTAAAGCGACTCTGAGATCCGTGTTGTAATAAGAACTGATAGATAAAGTGTTCTAATTATCCCGGGTCTTCTAAGTTTTGTACTGTTAGTAATATTAGAACTAATCAATGGATTCCTATTATCTGCTATCAATATTCAGATGCCATCTTTCGTACAAGGAATAGTCAAATAATATACGTAAAGGCTAATATAATGATACGTCGTGATACGACCCCCTCACCTACCCCAGATGATTTTAATATTGATTCTGAGTCACACTGTATAACAGCTTTTCTAACAGATTAGTTACTCATCTGAATGTAAGTTCGGTTAACAATGCATTATAGAGCATTACCATACGATTCCCTCACAAAAACACTTCCAATGGAAACGTTATTCTGAATGTCAAATTGACATTTCCAAAAGTGGCATGCCCTTCTGCAGAGCGCACCCGGGAGGAAGCGGGTGTGGAAGCGGGTGTGGAGTGGAAGCGGGTGTGGAAGCGGGTGTGGAAGCGGGTGTGGAAGCGGGTGGAAGCGGGTGGAAGCGGGTGTGGAAGCGGGTGAGGAAGCGGGTGAGGAAGCGGAGAAGAAGCGGGGAAGCATGTGAGGGAGCAAGCAGGAGAGCAAGCGGAGAAGGAAATTTGGGACGGGCGGGAGGGCGCAATGCGCACGCTTCTCTCCGTCTGAGGCGGCGGCGCGCGAAACGAGCGCAAATCGCATTTCCGGGGAGGGGGCGGGGCCTCAAGGCGTTTGCGATGCGTCATCGCCTTCCCCCTCCTCCCGCCCATCGCCCCTCGCCTGCTCGGACGCTCAGGAGCCGCTCAGCGAGCGGAGGCGGAGGGCGCGAGCGGGAGGGGACGGAGGACACAGCGGGGGAAATGGTTGTGTAATGACAGGGAGGGTGTGAAGAAGGTGAGGAAGAAGATGGCCGTGATAATGAGAAGAGCTGGGGAGTAGACAACGACGGAGGAAAGACGATGATGATAAGAGACGGTGATAAGAGCTGGATGGCAAGGAGGTAGAATGAGTAGTAGGGGAGAGAGAAAGCGTGAATTGTGAGAAGTGGTTGAAAGGGAGAACAAGATGAAAGGATGGGAAGAAAAAATAGTCTGTCTTCGTGGTTGAGATGGTGACAGAAATGCAGGAAGTATCATGATGAAGCAAGTATTTTGAAAATTACACAAAAAACTATATCAAATACAAACACTGGTGGATATGTATGTTCATTTGTGATTGCTTATGTTCAGATACAAATTCAGGAGACTTTTTGTTTTAGAATTTAAGTAAAGAACATTACTGAAAGGCGAAATTACGTGTTTTCCATTAAATTTCATTAAAAAGGAGGCGGCTGTCCATCTATGCAGTCAAAACGTCCAAATTTAAGGTAATTAAGGTATTTAGGCTTAAGAGATATCATCACATGCATTCACCCCAATGGTCAAGCACAGCCGTTAACAGGAAATTGTGTGTGTGTGTGTATGTGTGTGTGTGTGTGTGTGTGTGTGTGTGTGTGCGTGTGCGTGCGTGCGTGCGTGCTTGTACTTGATGAGAATCACACTCATTTCTGAGCGTAGTCTAGGGAAGATGCTTACAACTTGATGTCCTCGCCTTTCTGGGCAGGTGTGCACATAGGTAGTTGGTCATTGCTTTACACTATATGAAAGATGGAGTAATCTTGAAGGGGGTGTGATGATGATCATGATAGAGAAACGATTATAGATGTGGAGTTCAGACAGGAAACGCAATGGCTATAGAACCCATTACATCAAAGTAATAGTACCTATGACTTTGACGGGACTCAGACCTGCATTCTACGTACTAGCACGCTGCTTCAAGCACTTGCGACACTGCATATACCACTAATGTATCTAGTAATTGGAAGTGTATAAGTAAAATTTTGTCTGACAATTCTCTAAAAAGTTATTTAGATTTTGAAAGCTTTAAAACATATGTGAAAATATAACTCTTGTTTTGCTACCGAGAGCCAGTCAGTCTTCCGCTTCCGTAAGTGCTATGAAGTGCGTGAAGTTTCAAACAGTTCTAAATGCTGTGCAGAGAATTCGCTCGGCGAAGGCACCGCACGCCAGCCGCGATAACCTAGGGCTCCTCATTTCAAGGGCGGGGAACGGGGGGACGGTCTGGACGGTCGGTAGCACCGCAAAAGATTGCGGTGAACAGTCCTTCTCTGGTCGTTCGTAAGTTACGCTTCACTCAAGTTTTTGTGAAAATGGAGTGTGTTAATGATCCAAAAGTTTGTGTAATTGTCATATAAAACAATGATTAAGAATGGAATTTCATAGTATTGGGGTTTCAGAAAAGCACAAAATAAAAGACAACGGTAGAGATAGCTTCCATGAAGTACGGTATACTTAAAATAATGTTGAGGATGCGCCACTGAGTAGAACGACGATCGCGGCAGAAAGACAGCAGAGAAGGCAGCGCTATTCAGGGGGCCGTTCCCTGTCCCCCCTCGCCCTCCGGAAAGGGAAATTGACGCTTCCGTAAGCGACGGGAGGGACAGCCCATCGTCGCGTGAAGACGCGGGAAAATACCACTCTACCCCATTTACTCGCACCTCCCAGCAATAGCCCTCGCAGTGCGTTGGGTACCACTTACTCAAAGAAATCTCCTCATGTGTGTGTTCTTTTGTGAAATATTTTGGTGGAGCATAATTTTTGAATTCCTAATCTAAGTTGTACTAAATTATAAACACATTTATATTGTTAATTTATATAATAAATATAACAATATAATTAATATTATTATGGATGAGCGGTTTGTCCCCAAGTTTCAGAAGATTAATTGAAGTGAGTTGAAATGAGTTGAAAGAGTAATAGAATAAGTGATATATACTTCCAGCTGAAGTAAAAATCTTCTTGCTTCAATACAAATTAAAACTGTAAATTTGTTGATTGATGAATCTGGGGTACAAATATCGACAACCCTCGATTCGTTGTACGAAGCGACGACTGTCGTTACCAATGAGACCAGACATTCAGAAACATAATCGAGTCTTTTCACATACGCTAATGAGCTCTTAGATTTTGCATTCGGGAGGCCCGGGTTCAATCCCCATGCCGGCCATCCTGACCGGACTTTTCGTGGTTTCTCTCGGTCATCCAGACAAATGCTGGGACGGTTCTACTGAGAGGGCACCGCGCAACTGGAGTCGCTAGCCGAATTCCTTAACTACGTGAACACACAAAGGTTATAGGCATTCGAGATATCGTGGGTTCCTGGTTGGGTGACCGACTAGGAACCCCGAGATCTAACGGCGTAGACACCAACTGCCCTTTACAAGACATATAATGGCTAAATACAAATGAGCTCAGGACATGAATTTCAGCGGCGCCTCCGAAAATTGTCAGTTGTGGCTTGGAGAATTGCACGTTCGGAAGAGATGCTGTCTGCTCCCAATTTCCAATATTTAGCTAGACTTTTTAGTATGCACCCAGAGGACAAACAGCCATGCACGTACGTACTAAATATAAAATATTAATACATTAATATTATCTTCAACTGCATGTGAAGTGATCGCATCTGACCAAAATTATCTAATTCTAACGCCAGGGAACATTCACAAAAAAATTCGTGTGAATATTACATTAGACTTCATTTAGGATTCTATAAAATAAATATTCAATCATATCTTTTCAAAAACCTATGAGGAATATAAAAGAACTCTAAATCTGTATTTTTTTAATAAAACAATGCTGTTTCATGCTTCACTACTGCAAAATGCAATTGAAACATTTCTCCTGCAACGTTCCTCATCGTTACGCTACACTAATCTCTTACTCTTAAAAACATATTCCCAGACATGACGTAGATTGACAACACAAGAAATATGAAAAAGACAACTAAATCTGCTATTTGTTTCCTCCAACACTGTAAATGCTGTGACGTGCCCTTCCAAGTCGCCCCGCCTCGCCCCGCAGGGTGGGCCCAGGCAATATAAAAGAGTCGTAGCAGCGCCCCATTCGAGTCCCGCCAGATGGCCTTTTCGCTCGCTTGCGTCGCCCCGTCTGTTTGCTTGTTTATTAATTTAGCAGGCGCGTCCGAGGACGAAGCTGTGCAGGCCGCAGATAAGCGCGAGACTAACGGCCGCGGAGGCCTCTTCGGCAACAGCGCGACAAACCCGACACGGAGTGTCGTCATAAACACGACACGGCAACGCGTTCTTGCGCCCATCTGCCGACCCCGCGTTCGCCACTTTCCACCGCTCGCCCCGCGCGGCCCCGCCCATTGTCCGGCCGCCCGGAGCCATTACGCCCCTGCCCATCGGCAATCGCCCGCCCCCTCCGGCCTCGCTGCCCGCTCGCTCCCGGAGTCACCTCCGGGCCCTCGCCGTTTTACTTAGCTTCATCTGCGCCGCGCACTTTCACCCTGCTACCAAAGGCTGTTTTCTCTTTGGGACTCCCCTCTCCCCTTGCGCGCTGGCACATAGAATTCAATCTTTTAACATTCACGTTCCGAACAGTTGTGTCTACCAGAGCCTCACGGTTTTGCCCGCTCGGGCAGTCGTATTTCCGCCCGAACACTGTCACTCGTTCTGCGGTGGGGAACAGCGATAATTTGAGAGACAAAACGTCGCTGTCAGCTCAATAAGTGAACGACAAAAGACAGAAGAAGGATTACGCGAGGTTTTTATTTCACTGTGGTTCTTTTATTGTAAAGCATTTTTAATCAGTACTATAAACATTTGTATAGAGAAAATATGCAAACAGAAATAAAAAAAGCAAGTCTGCAAAGTCGTTAAGCTTTCATGTCATTTTACAATCATTCGTACAAGACAATACCGCCATAAAGCGTACAAAGAAAGAAACATATTTGACCTTCTTCCTCTTCTTCTTCTTCTTCTTCTTCTTCTTCTTCTTCTTCTTAATACTGCTTCAAAACCTGTTTGAATTTCGGTTTCACATATTCTTCGAATTACTGTTTTATTCAGAATAAATTATTTTACTTCCCATAAATTGGGCGTTGTACTGCGCTTTGAGCGCCTTCCTTTCTAGTTTTATTGTTGATTCTAAATTCTTCGCATCCGTGGCGCGTCAATTTCGTTTCGGCCGCGCGCCCGCTCGGCCTCCTCCGCTCGCGCCGCGTCATTCCTCACGTGCTCCCCCCCCCCCCCCCGCTCCCCCCCACCAGCCCCCGCCCCCGTCCCGTGCCCCCACCCCGCCTTGCGCCAACCGTAGCCCGCTCCGCCCCGCTCGCCATCCCTCACGTGCTCCCAGCCCCCCCACCCGCTCCCCGCCCCGCCTCAACCGCGAGCCTTGCCCCAACCCCCCCCCCCCCCGCATCCGCGTCTCACTCGCTCCCTCTGCCATCGCTCACGCGCCCCCGCCCGCAGGCCAACGAGGAGGCGCCTCTGTCACACAGCGCAGCGGAGGCGTTTTTCGCAGCCAGCGCCAACCGGACAGCGGCGCCGCGGGGGCGGCAGCACGGCGCCCAGCGGTCGTTAATCGCACCCATTAGCCCTCTCCCCGCCCGCCCCACGCGGCCACCGACCGCCACTCGCCCGCCCGCCCACCCAGCGGGCGACCGGCCCCGGCCTCGATTAATGAATCGCCCGCGCCCTCGCCCTCGCCCCCGCCCCGGGCGCCCCTAGCCCGCCCAGCGGAGGCGAAGCTGCTTTAACCCTCCCGAGGGCCGGAGGAATCTGCTTCTCGAGATGCAGCGATTTCTCCGCTTTTACTTAGCCCTTCCGCCTCTGCCGAGACTGCGGCCGGCGCTGGATGGGGCTCGGGCGGAGGGAGAGGGCTGGGGACATCGGAGAAGGTCTCCCCTCGGTCGTCGCCTCTGCAAACTGCAGATGCCGAAGGAGGCATTTCCACGAACCTCTTGAGTCTCAACGAATGTTCCTTCGGGATGCTGCCCCACGCTCGCACGGCTGCTGCGATAAGTAGGGTTCCTCGTATTGCTCTGGTAAGGGGCCGTGAGGATTGCTGCGTTATCCACAATATATTAGACTTTGTAGTAACGCATGTGAGTAACGAATTTTTCAGGATCTTGCTGTCGTGCGCATGCAATAATATCAAACTTATTTTCGTTTCAACATATAACAATTAGTGGAACTATAACAGCTTATAGCAGCTGCAGAACTCTGCTAGTGGGGAGGTCGATCATTCATAATTCGTGTACACGCTTAATACTAGTGCAGGGTGAGTTGCCATCAATAAGGGGAGCGCTATCAAATTGGCATATCTGCAATTTTCTTATATGACATTTTCCACCACATATCCATTCCCAAAAAGTAATTGAAAAAGTTTCTCCAGATCATGACCTAGAAGATTGTAACATTTATTCTGAACTTCCTGGGTAAGTGCACTTTTCTCTATTGATCAAAACGTTTTTTTAAAAATGGTGTCACTTTTGTAAACATTTCTGTTAAGCGACGGAGAGGGTCTATCTCAACTATCACCAAAAATAAGAGATCACCCGTTTCAAATTCGGAGAACCAGAAAATTACCGGAGTCAGTTGATTAATATTCACCTGCGCGAAAATACTGTGATCCGATGTTTGAGACCTTTGAAAAAAAACAAACAAATGTTTCAAAAAGTAATAAACACTGCTCCAAAGATTTTCAAAACGCATCATTTCGTCAAAATCCTGGTATCGATTTTTTTTAGCATTACGCAACTTTCCATATACGTACTGCGTACTCTATAGAAGATAAATAAATAAAAATAAGTTTCTAGGAAATTATTTACTCGCACTTTGGATCAAATGCAGTAAAGATTATTCACACTCAGTGCAAACCCAAAACAGCCTGTATCAGGGCGTCCTCTGCTCTCTCCAGAAAGGTTTTTCTAAAACCTGCAGGTACGGCAAAGTGCACCATCCGCTTCAGTTAGAGCAGCAACGTGACTGCAGTTGAGAACGCGAGCGAAATACACATGGTGACGCACCGGGTGAAATTCATGGAGGCGAGCGGAAATGTTACAGCAGCCACGTCTTGATAATTGAGCAGCTAAATATGGAGAACGAACAGCGGAACATGGATTCAATTCAGCTTTGCTTCTGCTCCATCATGAATGTAGGTGTCTGACGCTCGTACTGGCCGTAGTGGAAGGGTAACAGGGATAAACGAATGTTACAGTGGCAGCATAGTGTAAGTCAGATGTGGCTAGAAGGAATGTTTCATGTGGTTGGACTACCATAGCAGTCCACAGATATCAGCGAGGGTTGGAAGTAGGAACGGTGCGGAAGACGACAACACAGTTGCGGGACTACGGGAGGCAGGAACTGTGAAAGATGGGATAAGTAGGAGAAATAACGGTGGGAGGTAGGATCGGTGGGAGGAACAGAATAAGTGGTAGGCGGGGACGGAGGAAGACGGGCACGGAGACCACGGGAGAAAAGCACCGTAGAGGCGGGATCGATTGAAAATGGGATTGGCGGAGACGTGAAGGACGTGAAGACGGTGCGAAAGGAAACAATTAGGACCAGGGTCGCAGCGCCAAACCCGTGACGTGCTCGGCGAGAGCATCGCAGACGGGGAAGGCGCCCGGCGCACGGGGGCCAGCAGGGCAGGGGGGTGGGGCGGGAGCGGGGGCGGCGCGAGAGGCGAGGCCGGGGGCCGTGGAAGGAGGGAGGCCGCGCAAATATTTTGGCGCTGGCGGCGCCGGGGGTTTGCGGCGGCGCAGCAGAGGCGGAGCTTTAATTGCCAGTTAAAAGACGACGAGGAGGCGAGGGGGCGGGGAGGCGGAGAGGGGAGGGTCGCGAGAACGGAGATCTGCTTTACGAGAAACTGGTTATCAATAGATTTTATCTGGTCAACACGTTACGAGGATGTTGGAAATGTTTTCGAACGGAACGTTGAGGTGCCTTAACAAGTTCAATTCATGTTTTCTTTGCTTTAAGTAGAGTGGACTGTATTTGTAGTGTACGCAATACCCATACAAATGTTATAACGTGGTCTAATATATTTTATTAACATATTTTTGAACAGATAATTGAAAATACATCTCTAAAATGTTGCCAATGTTGCGATTTCTACAGTTGACACTTCGAGGATCCCCTTGTATTGAAAATAACGTCTGTACTAATTTTAGATTTCCATTTCAAGAAACATCAGTAATAATATTCTCTTAATATTATGTGACATTTACATTGCAACATTATAATTCCATAAATTACACAGTTTACCGCTTGTATTAAATTTAAGCAATTAAATCACCCAAACTTTTGCGGAGGAACATTGAGAACATATTTCTTACACCCCGCACCAACTTCAGACACTGCAGGGAAGCCCCAAATGGGCCTGCGGAGTAGTTCACACAATTCAACTGAGATCTACAAAACTCTCCCTCTCTTGAAGAATATCATTCCATAGCATAGGCACTTGTGACGAAATATACCTTCCCCTCCGTGGCGGCGGCGGCAGTTCCTGCGGATGTGGCGGAAGGGGCTCCGCTGGGGTTAGCGCGCGTTAGCAGCGCGGGGGCGGGGAGGGGGCGAGAGAACAAAGCAAAGAAAGCACGGGGGGGGGGAGTAGCGCCATCTCGTGCAGTCCCTCGCTGCAGACGGGGGAGCGCGTTAGGCAACAGGGATAAAATTCATATCTCGAAAACTACCCTCTTAAGGCGACCCCGCCCCATTGCGGCGCCCTTCTTCCGACGTAACGCGCCAAATTAACATGCACTCGGCGCCGTCGGGGAGGGGGGAGCGGGGAGGAAGGAGAGCGAAGCGGGGCGGATGAACTCGGATCTGGACTGGCCAGGACGGGGCAGATCGGGCGGAACGAGACGGATGCGGATCGGGGCGGATCGGAGGGGAACAGAGCGGATCGAAACGGATCGGAGTGGATCGAGGGGATGTGCGTGGATCGAGGCAGAATGGGACGGGGGGGGGGGGGGGGGGGGGGGGGGAGGGGAAGGCCGGGGGGAGGGGCGAAGTAGGCAGGAGAAGAATCGGTGTTGGGCAGTTGGAGAGTCGGAGGAAAAGAACAGGGCGAAGGGACGGCGCGGGTGACTGGAAGTGGGGAGACAGTTGAGGATGAGGATGTCCTAGAGTATTGTCATTGTGAAGAGGTAGCAAACAGGCAATGATTATCGGAGAGTACAAAATAATGGAAGCAAGAAAAGAGAAGAAAATATGAACTGGAAACAAGAACATAGAATTTGTGTGAAAACCATATTTGACCCTCATTGCAGAGAAGCAAGAACATCCAAATCAAATCAATAAATGCGTCGATGAGTGGAAGAAAAATGAAAACCGACAGAAATACAAGATAACAATCTAGTAGTGAAGTGAAATTATTTTAAAAAAAAAAAAAAAAAGAGTACTGGAGAAACACTATATAATAAGTATTGCAAATATGTAAGCGAATAAAAATCTAAAAATGGAAGATGGAAAGAGGAAGCAGATATAATTAACATGAATTTTTAAAAAATCAGAGTAATTAACTACATTAATAAGGCAATTACTCAATAAAACTTTACAATAAAATGTCTTAAATTCAGGTACAAAATTAAAACACAAGGAACCGAATGGAAAGAAGGAAGGAACTAATCTTAATGATTCAGGCTGAAGAGTGGGGAAGGAGGAGTGGCTAGAGTGGTGAGAGGGGAGGGGAGGGGTCGGAGGGTGCGGGGGGGGACGCGGGCAGAGGGGGCGCGCCGCAGCCTCCGCAGTCTTATCGCGCGGGGGATCGCAGTCGCTCCCCTCACTCCCGCCCCCGCCCTCCACCGAGCGGCTGCCCCTCTCCCTGCCCCGACCACGCCCGCTCTCCCGAGCGGGGACATCTCTGCATGTGCAGGCGGGATGACAAGCTGGCGTCGTGTTGGGGCAAGCACTTCCCAGCAGGTTAGGAATCATGAACATGCTACTCCCATAGTATCCTAAATTCTCATACGCTCATAAGTATTTTTGTCTCAAGACAAAAATTACACCAAATTTGCTGTAATTGCTGAAACATTCTGAATTGGCAGAATTCGAGCTATTCTTGGACTCCGCTTCTGGCATTTTCTATACCTTTTTGTCCAAGTTAATAGGATTGTTTTGTCATAATGCATAGCATTATTTCATTATTCCTAAACCGAAAACACTTTCGTCAGAATTTATATTTTAATAACATTTTTAACACTATTAAGTGGAGAAAATGACGCATTTCTATAACACTGGACTAAACTTCTACGTTCTTACCAAACTAACTATTTTGGTAAGATAAAGATACATTCAAAGATAATTAATGAATCAACAACAATACGATAGATCAGGGGGAGAATGACAATTCCTGCAATTTAAACCTAAAAATCAGCAAAGTAAAGCAAATTTATAAGCACTTCATAAAGAAGCTCCTTCATCGAGGCTTAGCCTCTGCAGGGGCCATAAACACGCGCAAAGCAGCGCCAGCACGGGCCCCACGCACTGCAGCCATTCGATCGTCCACAACACCCTCTCGGCACCGCCCTCTCTGCCCAGGCCCTTTGACGCCACCGCAGCCCAGGCCACAAGCTCCGTCTCCGCTCGCGCAGTCGCCTCTTTCGACGCCCAGTGCAACAGCGTCAGCAGGTGTAAATGCAATCGACAACACACGCACCTAGCAATTCACGGTGTCGTCGTAAGTATGCCGAGAACAAGCCAATAAAACGCGTTTTCGTGCCCTCCGGCTACGCATTGTTAGAGTATAGATCGTAATCTACAAAATTAGGCATTAGTTTGTAATCTCCAAAATGAGATATTTTGGTGCATCTATAAAAATGTTTTTGAGATTTAGCACTTCTGGGTTCTTAAAAACAAGATCATCATCATCATCATCATCATAATTGCTTATGCAGTTATTTAGAATTTTCAAAATTTCTCACGTGCCCTTTATCCCTTTTTATACGTACTCAAAATAACTGACTTCACAAGAATGATCATACTCTTCTCATGATTAGAATTCCAAGGATCTGCTGAGAAATTTCCGTATGACCCAGTTTAGGACAATTGAATCGGAACAGTTTTCACTTTTGAAATAGGCCGTGTTTATTTCAGGGGAAAGGCTAGCGCTCTGTATTTTTCATTCTTCGCTGGCAAAACCAATAAACTAAACTTTCTTGGCAGATTTGATCCAGAAGATAACATGTTATACAAATTGTTGCATTGAATTGTCCTGCCAATGAGGAATCTGCAGTGCAGTTCAATTTTTGAGTTTCATTGATTGATTGATTTTTTCGTGTTTCCGGGCGTGTCAACTGCTTCGGACCTTGGTCCCGTTTATGTAGTGCATGTTTCTTCACGGGAGATGGCAGTGATCTTCCCCCGCTGAATGGCGAGATCCGGCGACGACCTACCGTCGGCTAGTGGGGTTCCCCCTAACCAGGACTCTCCCACCAGCGGGGCACCACCCCAGCCGGGACAAGATCTAAGCTCCCGAAAGGTCTCCCGGAATATGTGTAGTGCATGTTAGTGTAAGTGTGTGTGTGTGTGTGTGTGTGTGTGTGTGTGTAAGGGGAGAGGATAGGACAGAGAGGAGGAAGGACAGATCGCGCGCGGCCCGTGGCCCGTTTGTTAGGGTACTGCTCCGGCATTCGCCTGGTGTTGATCCGAGACATTTTGAGTTTCGTTTTCAATCACAGTTTCATGATGATAGTGATAGTAGAGTGTACGATCTGAGATACAGCACGATTCATATCCAATTCGGCAAGACGAAGATAGTTTGTATCTCATTGTTATTGTTATTATCATACAGTGTATGGACGACAATGATGTTAGACGTCTTCAATACTTTACACAAAATACAAAATATTCCCAATAAGGCGGCATTTTACTCTTCCCAGTCTCCTGAATGATCTGAAAGTTTTTACAAGTTATTACATATATTTTACGAAAAAATCCCTAAGGTGTTATTATTATTGATATTATTTTTAGACATTATCTCCAAGAGACCTGCCTGCCCATGGACCACCGTCGCCTCTCCGGCTCCGTCGTCCTCGTCCTCGTCCTCGTCCTGAACTCCGCGTTGCAGGATTCTGTCACCGCTCGCACGCCTACGATTCTGACTTTCCGTTTCCACTCTGCCACCCTGGCCTGCAGTTACACAGTCGCCTTACAACCCTGACAACCTGTCAGCCAGGTCACTGCCTCCGCCGGGTGATCCCGGCAGCCTACCGCCTCGCTCCAGACAGCTACTCCCGCGGCTCTGATATTCCTGTCACACTGAAATGCGCACCACACTTCCAACCTACCGCCCTCATGCCCCTCCACCCCCCTCCACCTCCCTTTCACATACGCGAACTTTCAGTTGCTCCGTCGCCACTTCTTGTCCTCGAAACCTCTTACAACACGTCGACCAGTTTTCAGCTGGGATAGACTTTGTCTCAATGGCCAAATTCATTAAATAACCCCCTGCTCCTTCTTCCCTTCTGCATTCCTGTCGCATTACCCCAACCGCATCAGCTACGTTCTCCTGGGGGTCAGTGCATTCGTCGTTTTCGATTATTCCGATTTCTTCATCTTTTCCTATGCTATTTCGTTGAACCCACCAAAACATACAGGCCGATTGCACCCCTTTCCGGTTTCCTAGGGAGTACAAAGTAAATATGTAAAAAATAAGAATAATTGCTCCATTTAACATTATTAATTTTACTCTTGTATTTTAATGGTTTAAAAGAGTATGAAAAGCTTTGGAGATTTTGACAGTTGATACTTCAACTGTATCCCATATTCTTTTATTTATTGAGACTGATTTCTACATATTCCGTAGGCTGCTCCAAAAAGGAGGGAAAATGGGGTCGTGGACGTTCATCGATACCCAGGCAAGAACAAAGAATTACATATGTCATACTTTAATTATAAATATATCTGTATTTTCTAGCCTCTGAGATTGCTCATGGGCAGCGTACTAGCTTCCTGTGCTGTGGTCTCCGAGTCCGATTCCCGGTCGAGGCAAAAATATAGTTAGAGCTTTCCTTTAATATCAGCCCAGTTTCTATAGATGTGTGTCGAAAAAGAGCTCAGGCACGCGGATCTTGCTAGTTACGGTGAAGAGAATACGTCATGTTCCCTATGTCGCTCTTACCCCAAGCACGGGAATTTAACTAGACCCAGGCAAGGGGAACACTGGTAGCTGGCCGGCGAAGTCGGACTACCGACCCAATAACGCCAAATACATACACAAATCTGTATTTCTTGCGAGGGTATGTTAGCACAAATTTCATACTTTGCATGTACGATTTATTTCTAAGCCGTTGGCCATGTGCTGGACTCTGAGGAATCGTGCCAACCGTGCTGCAGTCGCTGACCTCTTGCACGTGCGGCTGCTGACCACAGCGCCCACGAGGGCGACCGCGCCGCCGCCGCAGGGCGTGGGCAGAAGCGCGTCCCCACAAGCAGCCTAAGCTAGCAGCGCCCAAAAAACTATCTCCACCGAACTATACCCAAAGTTTAGGCTACTTTTGGGCTAATTAAGTGCTCTGTTCCCGAATTTAAGTCTCTTTTGGATTTCCCAAAATCGAGGGTTCTGCTAGCTTTAGTATAAAGCTTGGAGCGTCCACTCAGAAAATCAAATTCAAAAACATCAAACCACACCCAAAATTTAAGGCTAATTTAAAGCTCTAGGAAATAATTATTTCAGCATTTATATTCCAAAATGTTTCCACCCTGAGGTTGAACAAAGAGAAACAATTAACATTAGTTCTTATGGGTGAAAAAACAAAAACAAAAATCAGGGTAAATTTTGGAATATAAGTGCTGAAATAATTGTTTGCCTTGATCCCAAAATTAGTCTTAAATTTGGGGTAGGATTTCATATTTTTTCTGTTTTTTTTTTTTAATTTTTGTGTTTATCCGCCCATAAGAACCAACGTTAATTGTTTCTCTTTGTACAGCCCTGAATTTGGGAATATAAATGCTGAAATAATTTGTTTCCAAGAGTCTGAAATTACTCTTAAATTTTGGGTGTGGTTTCATATTATTGAATTGATTTTGAGATGGATTTTCTATGTGGACGCTAGTGGAAGCTAGACAGGCATTTGTTAAAAGAAACAGAATTAAAATATTGTAATTATATCTTATTTAAACAACGTACACAGTTCCGAAGATTCTGCCACATTAATCTGCGTTTAAGGTTTTCTCTCAGCAGATGCGAGAACATCTACTTGCACTACGTAACTGTTACATCTATCTACGAACTATGCCTTTTCCGGTAACCAACAGTTATGGGGAATTGAATGGGAAGTGGCTGGGAGGGAAACCTCAACGCGGGCGGAAATTTGAAGACTTCCGCCTCGTTTTCCTCCCCCACTTTGTTATGATATTGTGCGGGTGGGATTGACCTAGTGCCAAATCTTTTATAAACTGCTGTAGATTCTTTCTTTCTCTTGCTTCCATCCTCATCAGCCTGATCTCTGCGCCACTTCCCCGGTGCTGTCTGACTAAATCCTCCACTTTTCCATCGGTGGAGATGGCGCAGGGCAATGAATTCTGACACTTCAACGTCTCTAATCGAAAAGTCCTAGTTTTCGAGTCATGTCAGCGGCAGAATTTCGACTTTAGCTAAATAACTATGTCAATTTATTAGTATTTCTGTGTGTGTTCGCTGCCAAGGTTATTGATTGATTGATGTTTTCGTGTTTCCGGGCACGTCAATTGCTTCGTCATTAGTACCGTAAGTGTAGTGCTTTTTTCTCCGGAGATGACGGTGATCTTCCCCGCCGGATAGTGAGATCCGGCGCCGAGTTACCGACGGCTGTGGGATTTCCCCAAACCAGGACTCTCCACCAGCGGGGCACCGCCCCAGCCGGGACAGCTCTAAGCTCCCGACTGGTTTCCCGGAATATGTGGTAGTGTAGTGTATGTTAGTATACGTGTGTGTAAGGCGAGAGGATAGGACAAGGAAGAGGAAGGACAGATCGCGCGCGGTCTGTAGCCCGTTTGGTAGGGTACTGCTTCGGTATTCGCCTGGTGTTGATCGGAGAAACCTCGGAAAACTACCGATCAGAGCAGCCGGCCGCTAGAATTCTCCTCCAGACAGCGATTAAATTCGACCTAGCTGAAAAGCTAGTGTTGAAAATCCTGCCGCCGTGGGAGTGGGAACCTAGGACCTCCCGGTCAGAGGCGCTGCAGTGACATCAGTTGATGTGCTGAGCTACCGCTCCCTGTGCCAAGGTTATTAGTCCTGTTAGTGTTGTGCATGTTTTCACAGCGGTAGGTGGCGGTGATCTTCCTCAGCCAGATGGTGAGATCCGGTGCCGACTAAATCGTCAGCTAGAGAGTTTTTTCCAACCAGGTATCTACCCCACAAAGTCATCGCTTCAGACGGGACATGCTCTAAGCTCACGTGTGTGGTACTGTAGGTACGGTAAGTGTGAAATTAGGAAGTGAAAATAGGACGAGGAAGGGAAGATCATGCACATGCTGGCCCGTTTGTTAGCGTACTGGTCCGGCATTCACCTGGTGTTGATTGGAGAATCCACGGGAAACTGCCGATCAGAGCAGTCGACTACTAGAATTTCTCTCCAGACCGGCTGAATTCGACCTATGTAGTGAGTGTTTAAAACACTGTCGGGACTCGAACCCTAGGACCTTACACTCAGAGGCACTGCAGCGACAAATGATGCCTTGAGCCACCTAAGCGGGCAGCTACGTCGAATTCACTCTCTATCTGGAGCAGAGTTCAAGCAGTCGATTCCTCTGAACGGAAGTATTTGGTGACTTTCGCGTCTAATAGCAGTGCGTCAACAATGAGCCACGGGTCCCGCACGATGTTTCCTTCTTTCATCTTGTCGCCTCTCACGAGGAACGCACATTCACACTACTGAACATGAACTACATCACCCACATGTCGGGAGCCCAGTAGGGAGCTTAGAGCTTCGCCCTGGCTCAAAGTTGCCCGTTTGCTGAAATAACAGGATGGAGAAAACCACTAAGCCAAGTCGACGTCGGATCTCAGAACCCAGTGGAGGAGGAACACTGCCAACTCCCGGCATATAACACGCTCTATTCTTACTTGACTATTTTTTTTTTAAAATTTTTTAATAATCTTTTTTAAATATCAAAGCAGCGTATTCGCCAGGAGTCACAAAATAATCAGTCAATGCAGCAGTTTGTCATATAAAATTGATGACAATTATCTCATGACATAATTCATCCCATACCTCTGTTGCTTTTAATCCTCATAATCTTTTAGACCGATCCTCGTCAATCACACGTCTTAAGCCAAGCTCCCCTGACGCCGTCAGACCCCACTTTCTCTTCACTTTGCCTCTCGCCCAGGTGGCATTGGCCTCTTGGTGAAATCCTTCGCAGACCTCCGTTTCCCGCCCTTTCCCTCCCCCCCACTCGCCCCACTGACCTCTTGGGCCGCCCGCCCGCGACCGTCCGTCGGCCTGCCACCGCGCCGTCCACCGCCCATGTCCACTCTCACCCCCCGCGCGGCGCCGGCGCGCAGACGGCGCCGCGATATGGAGCAAACAACAGCTTTTACGACAGGCGGTTAAAAAATCTTGTTAAAAGTTATGTGTCTTAACAATAAAGTTGGGCGGCGCGAGCCGAGCGCGCGCTGGGGTGGCGCCACCCGCCAGGAAAAAACAAGCGCCGGGCGCGTGGCGGCGGGGCGAGGGGGGGAGCGGCGCGGCAGCTGGGGGCCGGAGCGCGGGGCGGGCGAGGGGGGGTTGGGGGAGCTGGTGAAGGGGAAAGGGGGCGTGGTAGAGGAGGTGAGTGGCAGTGGAATGGAAAATAAGTGGTCGACTGGAGAGTGGTGGAGGAGGCGGAGGGACGGAATGGTGTGTCGGCAGAATTAGCATGAGGGGGATAGAGAGAATGGAGTAGAGGGGACGGTCGTGGCGGAGGGATGGAGAGTTAGTCGTACTGGAAGGGTGGGCGGTTGAAGCGGTGTGAGCTGGGGGGGACGGAGTGAACGAGTAGAGTGGGAGGAGTGGGGGTGAGCAAGGAGAGTGGGGATGAGCGAGTGGGCGGCGAGAGCAGGGTGAGTAGGATGAGCGAGGTGAGTGGGGTAAGCAGGCAGAGCAGGTAGAGCGGAATGGGCAGAGTGAGCGGGGCGGGCGGGGTATGAGGGTAACAAGGCGTAGCAGGACGCAGGAAACAGTGTGCTGGGAGGCGGGGTGTTCGGAGGGGGATACGGCTGAAGGGGATAGCAGGAATCCACGCTGGGGCTCGCCGTCGGGGCAGCGGAATCGGCCTGGGTTGCCGCGAGGCGGTAGGAAGTATATTCTTATGGAGTGCCGTTGTTCTCTGGCGCCGTAAGCCGCTGGCCTCTCCGAAGCTTCGTTCTGATCCCTCGCGCGTTCGATTTGGGAGCTGGCTATGTGCTGCGAACGGCCAGACCCCAGCTCCGATTTCCTTGTGAACCATTTATTTCCGATTGGGGTGTGATCTTATCTAGCGTGCGGATTTTTCCCGACTTCTTCCTCTCACCTTCAATTGGGAGTAGACTGAAATAAAGATATTCTATGAAAATGCGTTTCCTTTTATACAGTTTATAGAGTGAAATATATTATACAATATCTATACAACTGTTGATACATGCAATTACTAATGTGAATGTCAGTTACTTCATTCGAGTTTTCAAAGTACACATGCCGTTTCCCATGACCTTTTACTGTTGAAATTAATTTCTGTACAAAATAAAAAATGGTCTATGTAGGTGAAGGTGTCATCCTCAATGCGTGCTTTAATTACCATGATATAGAGTTCGGAGTTATAAATGGTATTACGGAAACGAATGTGGAATACGTGGTTCATGTAAAAAAGTTGTTGATAGTTTTATATTCCCCTACATTTCTATTCAAGGGCATTTAAATAACTTGAAAATGAAGAGAAACCTCTTGATAAGAGATATGTCGCACAAACTAAGTGAAGAATATCCATTCTCTTTCATTCCCCTATGATTGAGGTGACGTAGGGGATTGAACACAAGTAGCCTGCTAACATCCACATTCTCACATAATCTTCTTTAAAACCTTGTGAGAATAGTAAATCAATATTTCACCATAGTTCTATTGGATTAATAGTTGGAAAGAGTAATATCTTGTTTATTTTTTGTCATTTTCGTGATAACTTGGTATCAAGATAGCGGAAAATGGCATTTAGGATATTAGTTGAAGTGTGACAAACGTTTTGCATAACTAGTAAACGACATTTTTTTAGAATGAGGAATGGTATTTTCGAGACCTTTACGGCTCTAGTGGGGCGACCACTCAGCATTCAAGAAAAAATCACTGAAATAACCCATTTGAACATCCAGCATTTGAAAATTTCGTGCAGATAGTTACTGACCTTCATAGCCATACAGCTGAAGGTCCCCACAAAACAAACTCCAACTCAAGAGTCCTACAGACTACTCGTGCTTCGGACGTGCAGTAACATATCTTAACATACTCGGTAGACTTCGGTTTTATCCAGAGTAATACAACAAAGGCATCATACGGAAACGCTTCTCAGTCGCAGTTGCTACTCGAAAATCACATCATTAGGCGGGTGAGCTGCCCGATACGAAGGGCTCCATATGGTAACTCCGCTCGCAGAGTGCACTCCCAAGGCCGCGCAGTGGATGTTTGTAGTGGGCGCGCGACGGGACATGAAAGGGCCGAGGCCGGGCGGTGGGCGCGCGCTCCGCCTCGCGGCCTTAAGCCGCGGCCGCAGTCAAGTCGCGAATTCCGCTTGCGACGCAGCGCGCGATGGATTCCGGCCCAGCGCCCGCGCTACGTAATGAACTGGAACCGGAGCTCTCAATGCATTGCATCGAGGCACTTGCCTGCTGAACCGCTTCGTCTCGCCCCGCCCCGCCCACCTACGGCCCGCCCCACCCCGCGCCCCGCCTCGTCAAGCTCCGACCGCTTCGCCCCGCCCCGCCTCCTTCTCGGCTCATCCCAGCCCGCGCTGTTCGTCCAGGCCCTTTCCGCCCCGCTCGCACCTGACACGCCCCGCGCCGCCCACCCCCCCCACGCCTCACCTGGGCCACTGCCGCCGGCCGCTTTCGGTCGACCGGGCACTTTAAACGCACAAATAAGCAGACCGTGAACGCGAAACCATCCGCAGCCGCTGCGCGTGAGAAAACTGGCAGGCGGTTGCACACGCGCCGCGCGCCGCCTCACTCGCTTGCGCGCCAGGCATAGGACGCGCGGCCCGGCCGCCGCCGCCCCCACCGCGCCGCGCCGGTCGCCTGGTAACGAGCAGCGACGCGCGTGCAAATTACCGATAGCGGGGCGCCGGCTCGGCGCGGCGCGGCTGCAGGTCCGGGCTGGGCTGGGGGGGCCGCTGCTCTCCTCGCAACGCAGGAATGCAGGGAATGGCTGCAAATGGGGCCGCGCGGGGCGATCGCGCTGCCGAGCGCGTGTTGCCAACTCGTTTACGTGCGTCGATACACGGCTTCGAGTGCAAGTGCTCGAGGGCGGGCGGGTGGGTGGGCGGGGCGGGCGGGAAGGGGGTGGGGGCGGGCGGGGCGGGGCGGGGCGGGGCGGTTCGATTTTTCGATTAAGGAAGAGGCATACTGATTGGGGGAAATGGCAGTTCACAGTAGCTCTGTTACATCCGCTGCTTATACCAGTGAAGTTGTCCTCCTTGCTTTGGGCATCTAAACGGGCCAGTACGCGGTGTAGAGTTCAGACCGCTTGGCTTTCATTTCTGCGAGCAGAAGTTACAACTCCAGTCGATCCATGTCCCATTTTGTTGTAGACAAAGCAGGTTCTCGGTCGATTTTCTCAGAGTACACCCACTTCAGAATTTCATTCCACCATTGCTCCGTCATTATTCAAAATATATACTTCTCATTTATATATTGATTACCAGTCAATGGCACGATACTCACCATGAAATGTGTTGCTAGAATGTCAACATTTCAAGTTTCCATCTCAACAATTCGTCTTGAACGCGGCGAATTTTACAGTGATGGCTAACTCATTGAAAGCAACAAGTCAATTAATTTAAAGCCTTAATAATGACTATCACCTTGAATTACAGGTAGAATATCGACAATACCTACCAATATATTGTAATATCTCTCAAAGAGGGTTTTTTTGCTAACGAAAGAATCCAATACTGTACTCTTTTGATTATAAAAATCTTCAATAAAGAGGCAGAAGGAAAAAGGAAACGAGGAACTTAGGTTGCTAGTTAGGATAGTTTTCATCATAGCAATTTATACAAAAATATTTCTTGAAGCTAGGTTTCACTTCTTTATTTACAACTCAAACTTTACTTTATTCACGCTCTTTATTTACAACTCAGACACAGACACTCCATCACATCATCCTTTCCTTGCCACATGTCATACAGAACCAGCTTCATTCGCCATACTCTTTGTGATTTTGTGAAAAGAAATTTTATTTGGTATTCTTATTCTGCAGAAATATTTTGCTTTCCCTTTGCGATAGTTCTCTTTACTATTTGTACGTTATGTTCATAATTTAAAGAGCTTTTTATTGATTTCTAGTTTCTTCCATTAACTAATGTTTCAGACGCTTTTAACGCGGAGATACTTTCTTAATCGCGAAATTAAACAGTTTGTTTTCATTGAATGAATTCTACCCTCTGTGGATTAATTTAGGCAACTCGAAGTATAGACATAGACAACACAGAACAAGCACAAAGTGCAACATTGGTATCATTATGCGCATTTGAAAGCTAATGAAATGTATTTGCAACAAGTGGAAAAACAATTACAATTACCGACCCCTTTGCAAACAGCGGTTTACCAAATACTGCATAAAAATTATAAGTCGCTACCAAAACATTGATAACGATAATCCTGCTTGCTAAAATGACTACTATCCACTGACAGTTGACTAACAACCAAGCCATACTGCCAAGCATTTGTGCTGACCTATGTAATGATTAGAAATTAGAGTGCGGTACAATTTAGGCAACAGTCTAAATTCCCATATCACAAAAACATTGTTTCGCAATAATAGTAGATGATGCAATTTTAGCTGCAGAATGAGAGGAACGAGCTACACGTTTCTATCGTGATCAATTCCCCGTCGTTCGTTAGAGTTTAATAGAATTCGGTTCACAATGGTGAAAGAGAAACAAGGGGTGATTGGTTTCGTCGTGATCAGTAGCAATTAAGTTTGGTGCAGGAATGCTCACTCTGAAGATGCTAATCACATTTGTTGTCGGTTTCTAAAGTAAACGATGCTACATTTATTCTCTTCAACACTACAACGGTTGGTTTCCCATTATTTGATGATGTGTGGAGTTAATGGAACTAGCACTCGTGATTTGATCAGATTAATTGCTCGATGCGTATACGAGTTCAGAACGATCGAAAAAAATCACTGAATGCATATTATGTATTTTAAATTTACCACAGCTGTAAAAAATAGTTTGATTAATTGTTACACCTTAGAAATATTCACGAATTACATATTAAATGACTTCAGCATCTGTATTGAAGAAAATACAGACTTACATTTTATGAACGTGGTGTGAACATGTTTTGGAATTGCCGATTCAGAAAGTATTATTAGGCCTTCATAAAAACAAAGCACCAGTTTTGAAACAAAGCCGAAATACATCTGATTGTATTTATTTAATAACTAATATAAACAATTTATAAAACAAATGCACTTATCAGTTTACTCTCTACATTAATGTTGTGTCTCACAAAAGGCGTGGGTGTTTTTACACCGCGCGTATTGTGTGGTTGGCTTTCAGATACTACCATGCATCTCATTGAAATATCGTGGCATTCATAACAGGGTATTATGATATTAACATCATTAATCGATATTATTCTCGTGTGATCATCCTTAAAACGGTGGAAGGAAAGGACATTATACTCGTGCCCGAAAATATAAAAGGGATGCCGTGAAGACGTAGTACATCTTGTTTCTAGTCTACGCTCTGATATGCAAAAGGCACGTATCATACCAGGAAAAAAATGTAAGGTTTTAAAACCATTTGGATTTTCAGAACTAAAAAAATTACACGTTTGAACTAAGAACGAGCGTAAACTCAGCAATGCAGAAAGCGCATCGATAACACGCCCACGTAATTACTGATTTGCAGATAAACTTTTAAAATAATCATAGAGATCTGTAGTATATTCATGTAAACAAGACGTCCGTACTACCAAGAAAAATAACAAGAAGTCCATCTCTCGTAACTGGCCATCAGGGTGTAAAAGTCACACTCCGTTCGTTGTTCATCGCCGCTCCAGAATTTTGATATCAGCGTACTTCTTCTTTCGGTCGAGACTTCCTTTCGGTTTTGCCAGAACGCCTTCCAGGATGCCGTCTATCGGCGCTTGAGAGACCTGTCAGGGTCTTTCGCGAGCCATGTCGTTCCTGAGAACTCTTCCCAGTGAGGGACCCATGTTTTTCGTGGACAACAATTGCCATACTAAGGAAGCCGTTAGGTTGATCGATTAATTGTAAGTGATTCCGGGCGCGCCAACTACTGATGTACTTAGTCCCGTAAGTGTAGTGCATATTTTATCATCGGGGGGGGGGTGATCTTCCCCCGGCGAATCGAGAGATCCGATCTCGCACCAATGGGGCACCGCTCCAAGCTCTAAATCCCCAACTGGTCTCCCGACATGTGTGGTAGTGTAGTGCATATGTTAGTGTAGTGTGTGTGTAAGGGATGATGATAGTGCAAGGAAGGGAAGGAAAGATCGTGCGCGGTCCGAGTCCTCTTTTTAGGGTACTGCTCCGGCATTCGCCTGGTGTTGATCACAGAAATCACGGAAACTACCGATCAGAGCAGTCGGCCGCTAGAATTCTCCTCCAGACAGCGACTGAATTCGACCTAGGTGAGAAACAAGTGTCGAAAACTCTGCCGCCGCCGTCGGTACTCGAACCTAGAACCTCTAGAGGCACTGTAGTGACACTGATAGCGCACTGTTGATGCACTTAGCTACCTTTCCCGGTGTAGCCGTTAGACCCATCTCGGTCTTGTGCACTTGCGTTCGATGTACCCAAACGGCCCATCTTGGTGATTGTATTATTAATGTAGTTGAAAAGCAGTGACATTAAGTATTTACTATCACGTGCTCCTTGTTCACTTTAATAAATCAATTTAAACGATAGTTGTTTATTCTAAAATTCTTGAGAAGAAATAGCATTTAAATTACTTCTTTTGATATGTCTCTCAACGACTTAGATAGTTCAAGGCAACAGCTATTATCAGGAGTGTATCTATGGCAGAGAGGTTCTAGGATTCGGGACTTGTCTTGGAGAATATTCGACACTAGATTTCTAGACACGAGAATTCTAGCGATCGCCTACTCTGACATTACCACTAATTTCACGGATCGTTCTTTCTTAATAATTTTATTGGAAATAATGTAACACCTGGTAATCATTACCAGGGAGGAGCCAAGTGAAAATTCACTTTCACACAACGTCCTAAAACGGATCGCGAAATATTAGATAGACAGACGATTGACATTCAGAGTAGTTATCGCTCTACGACGCTCGATAATACCAGATCCAAAATGAGCGCAGTTTCGATTCGACATGTTGTAGATTCGGAATTGAGTTGACACTTGAAGGGGACTGACCATGATACCAATGGGAGTAATATGAGCGAATGTAACTCCAAATTGAAATAAGCCAACGAATCCAGATGGTATAGAACGATTACTAGTATTCCCACAAGTGCTTTGCCTACTTTCATGCTGATTATACGTCACAAAGTTCTTTTTACTGTATTTGGCTGCAGACATAGATATTAATTGGATAAACCGTAAATAGGATAATTCACTTACAATATTTTTTTGCTTATTTTTGTGTACAATTGCAACATTAGCAATGGTGGAGACTTTAAAGGAAGTCGATATTTGGATATGAAATAAATAATCAACCAAAGAAAAAGAGTTTTGGACATGGATGAAGATAATGGAAGACAAGAGTAATGGACATAACGGGACATAATGTCTGCGTCAAAAATACATTACGGATATAGCCTTTTGTCATTCTCAAGTTCGATTCAGGTAACGATATTTGAGTTACGTGTTGATTTGTTTCATTTTCAATGCAATTTACTTAAAAAGTATTTTTCTTACAGTGATACGACGTACCATTGAAAATACCAGAGTGACGGGGTTATCAAGCAATAAATATGGAAAACCTTTATTCCCCAGAAATCACACGAGTTGTTCCCGTTGGGAAAATTTATCAAATAAGAAATGTGCAATTTCTGAAATAAAATACAACCTGAATATTTTATATCAGAAAAACCGAAATGTTTGGTGTAACAAGCATACATCACGATCAGAAAATAAATAAATGAGTACAAGTTGCAGAACAGTGAATAGTCATTTAACGCAATATTTATGCATTTTACTTCCACTCCATGTTTCCTCTGTTATGCAATTCGTTTTATTATTTTGAAATGTAAAAGAATATAGAGTGCCGCAAAAATCACTGGAATCTATGGTTGCTAATTTTCACTGACCATTTCTGGACCTAAAGGTAAAAAGTTCCAGTAAAAAAGTGGTTGAATTTCTATTCCAGATAAAAAGGTAGGTCAAATGAAGCACGTTGGCCACGAGAGCTAAAGATACTCCATTGGTCGTTCCTGTCGTCTCTTTGAATCTGCTGAAGCGAAAGCGAAATTGTACCGCTATACCTAGAATGCAATCCTTCTGTATTTCATATAACACAACCCGATCAATTAAGCAAAGAAGGCTTAGTAATAGAAGCGCAGGAACAATGTCAATGGAGGTCAGGAAAACTGCAGGAAAATTAAATTGTTCTATAGTAACTTATGCAAATTAATGCGAATTGATTAAGCGATTTGCTCCAATAATGTAAGAGCAAATCTGTCTGTTGTTTGTGTCTGTGTCTGCTGCTTTCTGCTCTTTTCTGCTCTTTTATCACATTTTTTCAGAAATAATTTTCTTAACAATAAATATTTGATAAATTACAAGAAAATCGTTTTTCAATGTACTCATGTTTTCAGATTTCCACGACAGACGTCGTATTAGGCAAGATACTTTAGTGAAGGAGAAATGTCATTGGAAAATGTGAAGTAATCATTTTGTTGCTTTTATTGAAAGCTTTCTCTTGTTTATTAATATTGAAATTACTCTGAAAAATGGACTAGCAAATAAATGGCAGACTCTTTATTGCCATTATTTTGCCATTGAAACAAAATCCTTTCAAAATATACATTCTGTGACACCTCTTCAGCAAAAACTGTTTAGCGAATTTTTTAATCAACAAACTGTATGACAATTAAAATAAACATGAGTTTCATGTTATTTAATTGTGACATACGTTAAATCAATACGTTCGGACATGATAAAATAAATACAAATATAACTGCTAACAACCTCATTCAAAAAGTAGATTACAACAAAAAGAGTCCTTTATAACGTAATTTACTACTATAGTTAGAGACGTTGATTGATGAAATCATAAAAAAACATTATAAGAGTACAAGGACGTTTATTGAAACCATAGACCACCGGAAAACGACCTCCGAATGACTGTTTCCTGCATACACTTGATGCATCCTGCATCCCCGAAGACAAAAGTCACAAGAGGTTTAAGCAGGTAATCTGAGATGTCACAACCTATGACAGATTAATAATTCGAACGTCACTACATACATTGTTTGGAAGTACGTGGAACGAACGGCAGTGCGAGTAATTGTCGAATCCTATGAATTATTATTTCGTGTTTCCGGGCGCATGAACTGTTATGGTCAATAGTCTCGTAAGTGCAGTGCATATTTTTGCACGTGAAGTGGTGGTGATCTTCCTTCGATGAATGGTGAGGTACTTCGCGTTGCGGAGGTTTCCTCATCCAGGCATCTCCTACCCCAGCCGGGGCAAGCTCTAAGCTCCCAACTTGTGTACGGTATCTTACATTAATAATTAACACTCATTACCATGTGAACGAATAAGATGTTTACTAGTTACAGATATTCCAGAAGTCAAGAAGGACGTACTTTCCTGAGCTAAGCAGGACGAACTCATATGTTTGTAACAACAAAGTTATTGTATATTCTTTATAGTTGCTAATGTTCAAGGATTGAAAGAATCAATATAACATAGAAGTTCTTGAGTTTTGTTCAAATTAAAACGAGAGAAAGCACTTCATCCTCAACACATTTCAATTTATAAATATTTAATTTAGACTCACATCAGCTCTATTTCTTTCTTCCCTCCATTTTCAAATGAAAAGATTCATTGTCAAAATGCAGATTAATTTCTGGCATCTCCAAAAATGTTATGTATACATTTATTCATCATCCTGAAAAATTTGTAAAATTGAACAGGAAATAAATATATTATATAAAAAATGCAGATAAAGATGGTCTGAGCGTCTCATTGTTATTTTGGTCGTTAGACAGAGACATTATCATGCATGCGTGTGGGAGCGTTCAGAAAAAGGACATTCATGTTTTCTATTCTAAATTAAACAATAAACGATACAACGTAGCAGATGTTAATCATGTAATAAAATAAATGAAAAAAAATGTTAAAAAATTACTAAAAGGAGGACATTTTAAATATAGAAGAGGACGAGATACGCGACGTCAATAGAGGACTGTCCTTCCAAATGCAGGACGGTTGGTAACCTTAGGCACGAGGCTGCACAGTCCCCAGTTCCCTCATCGAGGCACTGCGGCACTTCATCATGGACTAAAGATTCTCTGCCTTGTATCATGTTATTTCACCATGACACATTACCTAAAGTTTTGAAAAATATTGATGCCTCGTGCAAAGAAGAGCATAGATAAAACGTTTTAATTTGCTCGAAGATATGCATTTGCTGGTGTTTGCTTCCATAGAGCAAAGCGTTGAATCTCACGCAGACATGGACTTCCGATTTCCATGAGCATTGCTCGTACGCTGGTGGGAGAGTCCTGGTTAGGGGGAAACCCCGCTAGCCGACGGTAGGTCGGCGCGGAATCTCACCATCCAGCGGGGGAATATCACAGCTATCTCACGGGGAAACATGCACTACACTTACGGGAATAATGATCTACGTTGTTCACGCTCCCAGAATCACTAAACCAATCAACGAAAGTTTACTCTTACATATTATGCACAAACAATCAACACAGCAAAGAACGCGATGTGGTGCAGTGCATCCCAACTTGTAGAGGAATCTGGAAATCTGCCTCACGTTCCATTCATTACGTTTAATCCCCGTCAATAAGTTCCTGAGCAGACGTGAAGCCTGGAAGAATTGATCGCGCCTCCAGCGCCGGTGCAGCGGAAGGCAAACTGACACCGCCCTCGTTGGCACGAGAGAGACACTGATCCAAAGCGACACTATCGCCGAGGGCAGCTTTCAAAGCCCCGGCGCCGCCGCCGCCTCCTCCTATTCTTGCTACCTCCCTCGTCCGCTTCCGCCCCCTCCCCCGCCGTCGCGTTCCGCAAGCCGCCGCGGAGCCTTATCTTCTTCCTCGCAGTAGCGGCGTCCGCCGCCGCTCGGGGGACCGCTTGTGCCCGAAGCATCTCGTAAATACCCGGCCACAATGAAAGCGCCTCGCTCCCCGGGCCCCTTCCGGGCCTTGGGTTTTAGGTCCCGATTCCACCTCCGGAAAACTTGTAAGGTTCTATGTTTTAAAATAGACTGTGGCTGTGTGCTTTAGGGTTGACTTTCTCGTTGTGGAAATCGGCGCGAGTTCTCGAGTCGGGGATAACGAGACTTGAAAGTTTTAGCTGAATCAACGAACAAGGATAGATGTGTTGACTTGTACTTTGACTGGTGATAAAACAGCTTGAGTTGTGTTTTTCTGAACAAATATCTTGAAAGTGGAATACGTATTCTTCCAAAAGGATATAATTCAACATAAATTATAGATATTATTCAACGATATATTTTGTCAAGTTTGTTTCTTTTAGAGATACATCACAAAACATACTTTTAACAATTTTATCTATATATTATACTTGTTGATTTTATTGAATTATTGAAAAAAAAACTAAATATGTTTAGTTATTAGGTGATCCAAATTATATTCTTTGGATTTGTTAACTAAATTGACAAGAGCATTGTAAGGGTAGAATCTATAAGAAGAGAGTTTCAATATGGAAGTAGAAAAAATAACGAAAGGAGATCCAAAATATGCTAGACATCAAAAACTGTCAGAAAGGTTGAGAAAGCCGAGACATGAGAGAACGGTAGTTATAAAAATGGAAGTAACAGGAAACGCAGAGGATTGATGAATAATAGGTGGCAACCAACAATTGCAGGAAGAACAGGAAAACTCTATGTTTGTATGGCGTGGGAATGTGGGGTGGAATCCACAAAATGCCAAACGCGAGCGATCGTTTAAGATGGACGGAGAAGCTCGAACACGCTTCAGTTGCAGGAAGAGACTCAGCAACGGCAGAATCATTACGTCGAAAATTAATTGCAACACATTCAGCATTGTGATATACTTATATACACTAAATTAGGAAATTAAAAATTAATTCATTAGCGCTTCACATGTTGTTGTAATTAAGTCAGCAAATACACAGTTGTGAAATATTAACCGTCTAAAACTGCAATGCATATAATTGGATCTTAGAAAACTTAAGAATAATACTGTGAACTAAGTTTCATTTTTGATACAAAAATGCCCTATTTTATATAATAATATTGAATGCTACTAATATTTCACTGCTAGCAATTCCACAGTTCCACAGCCTTCTCTAAAGTGCGAGTGCCAGGTGGCGGAGGAGAAACTGGATGACGTGACACAGATGGAGCCGGAGGCGGGGGTTGAGATGGTGGCGGAAGCTGAGGGGCGGGGCCGTGGCGGGGGGGTGGAGGCGAGTGAGGAAGTTGAGGCTGAGGCAGAGGTGATGGCGGGGACTGAAGCGGGGGGATGCGGTGATGGAGGCGGAGGCGGAGGTGGGAGCTGAGGCAGAGACACGGTCTGTGGTGGAGCCATTGGTTGCTGAGTCGGAGACGGGAGTTAAGGCGGAGACGGGAGCTGAGTCGGAGGGGGCGGGAGCTGGGGGGGGCGGGCTCCGCCCTCGCCTACCGCTGGCACCGGCCCACGCCCCGCAGCCAGGCAGCTCCTCTGCTCTTGGCCCTGTTTTCGATCGCTGCGTGGGCGGCTGCTGAGCCTGGAGAACTGTTTGTGCCGCGGCCCCTCCCGACGCCTCTTGAACCACAAATTTGCCTCCGCAATTCCATCTGCTTTGCACCTTGATGAATTTGGTTTCGAAAAGATGTGTAAAATTTGCAGCGTTTTAGTGTGTACGTTGATTATAATTCCCCTGTTTATTTGTCTTGTTATGATATTGATCCGTTAGAATCATTGTGTATAATATTTAGAATGTATTTATTACTATTATTGATATTATTTTAATAATAATAATAATAATAATAATAATAATAATAATAATAATAATATAAATATTTTGTACGAAACAATGCAAAGAGAAAAACAACAAATGTGCCAGATCATTCAAATTATCGTCGTGCATTGTTCACCAAATTTCACCAAGTCATTAGGTTTGAAACTTAGTACTGAAAGCAGTCCTATTTTGAAGAAAGCGAACGACGTAAATGAATGAATGGGGGAGCGAAACAATCAGCTACGCAGACAAATGCTAGATGTCACACAATGAAGATAATGCGGAGAAGGCAAACTGCCTGAACGAATGAATGAAACCGTGGCTCAAAGGAAATCAGAACATAAATTATTGTTGCCGACAACAAATGGTGGCACCATCGATGTTGCCGAAAGCTCCGTCACCTCCGAAGACACCGACGAAGGAGAAACTGAGGCAAAATGGAGGCGCGACGAAACGGGATGAGTTGGAGGGGTACCAACAACGGAAGCGGTAACAGCTAAAAAACGGAAATAGTGGCGGTGATTGTGGCAGTATCAGTGACGGTGACGTTAGGGAGATGGAATCGCTGACGGTGACGGTGAAACAAACGGTGACGGTTATTGTGTCTTTTACATTTATGAGAAGAAGTCTGCTGATAGTGACGGTGATGGAGTCGGAGGATTCAGGAGACGAAGGCGGTGAAATAGACTGAAGGGGTAAATAAATTGAGGAGAAGAGGCGGAGGGGAACGATTGTGAAGACTGCGACTGAGCCGGAATGAGAATGAAATTGGCGGCTAGGACTGGAGGACGGCTAAGACCGGAGGGCGGTGTCTCTCGTCGGCGCGTGAGGTGCGAGGGCGAAGGAATCAAAGACGTTTAAAGCCAAGAAGTGGCTTCTCGTGTCGGCAGCCTGGTCGTCGCGGCAGGTGGCTTGATTCGCGCGAGGCGGTGGCAGCGGCGGCGGTGACGGCGGCGGCGTGGGCGGCGGCGAGCGGCGGGTAAGGCGGGAAGTGGCGGGAGGCGGCGGGGACGGCCGGTGCGGCGGGTGCGAGGGGCGGCGGGAGGCGGCGGGAGGCGGTGGGAGGCGGCGGGGCCGCGGGGCGGCGGGGCGGCGGTGCGGCGGCGCGGCGGGTGCGGTGGGGGCGGCGGGATGAGGCGGGATGAGGCGGGAGGCGGCGGAGGGGCGGCGCGGCGGCGGGGGCGGCGAGGCGGGGGGGGGCGGGGACGGCGGAATCTGCGAGAACGCGTGGGCGGCGGGAAGGATGGAGTGGCGGGGGTTCAGATGGGTCTGGGTGGGCGGGGCGGGGACCGGGTCGTTGGAGGAGGCGGGGTGGTAGGGGCAGGGATGGGGCGGACAAAGCCAACGAAAGGCGACCGCCACGTGCGCCCTCCGCCACCGCCGCTTTCCCGCCAAATGCCGTCGCACCTGCCGGCCGAGGCGGTGACGCGATTTTTTCATTAGGAGCGCGACGCACTGGGCTGCAAATCCCCGCCGGCAGCACGAATGACGTGGTGCGTGACGCGACAGGTCAAGGAAACTCACCGGCTGAGGGGAGCATTACCGTTGTCCGGAGGCGGTGGCGGATTTTTCATGTCAGCTTAATAGCTAGGTCGAATTCAGACGCTGGAAATTCTGGAGGCTGATGTTCGGATCGGTAGTTTTTAATGATTTTACCGATCAATGCCAGGCGAATGCTGGAGACCCTTCCAAAACTGTCTTCCCTTATCCTTATCCCTTCCTGTCCCCTTGCACACTCACACTTACTCATGCAAGCACTTCACTTCCAAATACGAAGGGGAGCAGAGGGTTGGGAGCCTTCGATTTTTCTGTAGCGGCTGATGACATTACACTATTGTTACACTTCCTGCCTTATGAAGTGAATCTTTTTAACAGTAGTAAGCACATTTCTATGGCCACGAGCGGGACATTCTTCTCTCATTTAATAAGGCACGAGTTGTAACAATTATCTAATGCCATCGACCATTAAGAAAAATCGAAGTACATCGGTGTGTGTGTGTGTGTGTGTGTGTGTGTGTGAATCTTTTTAACAGTAGTAAGCACATTTCTATGGAGAGGGGGACAGGAGGGGATCACAAAGGGAAAAAGGGAAAAGATAAACGCGCTGACTTTTTGGGGGATTTTTTTAGGTACTGTTTTTTGGGGAAGGGAAAAACCATAGAAAATTATCAATCAGAGGGCTGGCCCAAAAAACCTGCAGGGTGGATGAATTATTAACAAACAGGACAACTTGCTCAAACGGAATCCCCAAAGAACCAGGTTGTTTTCGTATTAGATAATTTTCCGCATTATGCAAAGAAAACTGTAGAAATGCTTCCAGGGTCCAGGTATATGTTCACGTTATTTTTCCCGGCATTAAACACGTACGTACAACGTACATATAACCAATTTTTTCCCAAACTTTGGGGCAAGTTTTACTGTATTGGGGGGTCAAAGTCTAAATCGTCTGACCGGGAGCGGTAGCTCAGGCATCAACTGATGTAAATATTTCCCCCTGCCCGGGGAGGTCCTAGGTTGGAATCCCGGCGGCGGAGGGATTTACAGCACTAGTTTTCCCGGGGTAGGTCAAACCAGTCGATGTCAGGAGGAGATTTCGGCAACCGGCTGCCTGATGGGATTTTTCCGTGGTTTTCCCTCCGATCAACACCAAGCGAATGTCGGAGCAGAAAAAAAATGGCGCACGGACTGCGCCCGTTTTTTCCCCTTCCCCTCTTCCTTGTCCTCTCCTCTTTCCCCTTACACACAAACCAACACGCATTTCCCCCTTATCACACATCCCGGGGAAAACCGGTGGGGAACTTAGAACTTGTCCCAGCTGGGGCAGCGCCCCGCCGGGGGGAATCCCGGGGTTGGGGAAAACCCCCCCACCAGGTCGGCGCCGGAAATCGCCATCCAGTGGGGAAGATCACCTACAGCTCCTGATAAAAAAACATGCACTACATTTTTATGGAAGAATGACATCAAAGTTGACGCCCCGGAATCACTAAAAACCGGGGTCTGAATTTTTGCGCCTGATCAGAAACCCCGGGAGGCATGATTTTACCCGAGCCATCTCGGTTTTTGTGAGTGAAATGGCGCCTTGCATTTGGGATCCGTGTCGGGGGGGCCGTCTTTCCCCCTTTGCCCCCCGCAGGTGCAGGCCCCGCAGGTGCGCACCCGGGGGCCGGCGCGCGGCGTTTCCCATCGCGCCCGGGGTTTCCCGGCTGGCGCCGCGTTCCGCAGCCTGATTTGGAGCGGCCGCCTCCCCCCCCAAAGGGAGAAAAAACCCCCGGCCCCACACGCGCTTATCGCAACTCGAAACCGCGTAAGCCTTTACGGTTTTGTTAGCGTAAATAAAGGGCTGTCTCCGTTCGGGTAAATTATGTTCATTTACGGGATCAGCAAGGAATGTTCATAAATGCAATTTTAAGTTTTCCATTTTGGGTTTCGTTTAAAAAGATGTCTTTCGGATGTATGAGGTTTTTTGGAACATCACAATTTCAATAAATTTTAAAATAATTAAAACTTTAAAAAAATTTTAAAACAAGCGACGTCAAAATTTTTTAAAACCCTTTTATAATTTTTAAAATTTTATTGATCGTTTTACCTATTTCGTAGGTCATAAATAGAATTACATCTTTGTTTTTTTGGGAAAAAAATTTGGAAACCAATGACGATGATGAGCCCCAAAACAGAAAAAAAACTTAGGGAAAAAGTAATAAATTTACAATAATTTTTAAAATAAAATTTAACCCAGTACCCCGCGCAAAGCGCAAGGAGGGTTTTTTTAAGATTAAAGAGTCCAAACTGAGAAACGGAATAATGGACTCGAATTTGATCCCCAACAATTCAGCTTTCCCTTTTAATCTCAAATATCTTCATCATTTCTCCACATTAAATAAGTGAGTTTTTTCTTTTTTTAAAGGATTTAAAACAATTATTATCTGACGAAAAATTTAAATTTCTCAACGGTAAGTTAACTGAATTGAACTAACTTTTGGGAAACAGTCAGGTTTTTTATTTAGAAAGTCGTTTGCGCTTTCTACTACACATTTAGTGATTTATGTCTTAAAACGAAAGTTAACGTTAGTTAGTAACAATAAATTGGGGATACGTTATCAGTGGTTGATTTTCCCTTTAAAATTTATATAATAAAATATTAATTCATTATTTCGTTTTTGTTAAAAAGTTTGTAACCATCTCCAAAAGTAATAGTCGTTTCGTCATCTGGACGAGCGTGCGTTTGAGAGCGAGGTTAAAAAAGGGGAAGGGAATAATCCCTTAGAGACATTCACTATTAAATTGTTAGGCAACTAAAAAAGTTAGCGGCGAATATTACAGAAGGAATAATGGGGTTGGAGAAACTATAATTTCATTAGTGGGTATATTTTGAAATTACCATTAGAAAATAATGAATGTTGCGCGTTTTAAAATTTTTACAGATTTAATTCAACGTAAAGCACCATCTAGGGGAATCATCATCATCATCATCATAAATTGCTGTATAAAACCAATTTAGTGTAATTATCCCCCTTTCTTATCGTCTATTTTATTTCAGTAGAATAGATTCCTTTCGGGCCCCACACGCAACCAATCTTCAAAAAATGAGGCCCTAAAGAATGAAAATTTTCACGGAGGGACAAATTGCATTTTGGTTTTAAAAAATGTTAAGGATTTTTTTTTAAAAAAATGCATTTCAAAGAATGAAATTCATGCCCAATGAAACCCAAAAAGAACACTCAGCAGTTTTTTTTGAACCCATATCGTTAAATAACCCAAAAACAAAGCTTCTGGCCCTTAAAATTAACGAATGAAAAAATTAAAACTAATTACTTGTTATTCTACGCGATTAAATTTAAATTTGATGTACCTTTCTGCTCGGTAATAAAAAATAAGAATAGTTAGGGGAAAGTGTGTATTGTATTTTTGGGACAATTACAAGGAGACAGACAGAACAGGTAATTGAGGACAAGGGGGTTTTGAAGAAACAAAATTATATGTTTAATACGGAAAGGGGGAAAATAAAGAGGGGGGGTACAAAGGGTTTTTTAGGGGTACGCTTTTTTTTATTTTGGACCCCCCGTTTTCTTAGATTCCGAAAACGTGTCCATCCCCCCCCTAAGAAAGCGAGGGGAAAAGAATATTTTAAATTTATAAAACCGGATGGATATTTGGAAATAATTAGAATTTAAACAAGAGAGACCGCCACCTTATACAAGGGCGAAGGAGGTGGGATGAAAAAAAAAGTTTTTTTGGGGTTTTAGCAGCTGAACTGGGCGGACGAAAGGAAAAACGGAACCCGGGAAGTGACATTAAAAAGGGTTTTTGGTTTGAATTTTTGAGGAAACTCTTCTAGAAGACTAGAAGGGGGAATTATTCTATTATAAATTGATTTAAACTTTAATTTTAGAAGAAAGGTAATAAGAAACGTTATGAATTTATAAGGGAAGAATTAGGGGGATTTTTGAATAGATGGCATTTTAATTTGCATTCATTTCTTTCCATTTTTTTTTTTCCCCCACATGCTTTTCGTATATTTAAATACTTTTTGAAGTTGGTGCCAAAAAAAAGGGGTGATTCTGGATTCTTTTTCACTCTGAATATCCAGTTTCATTAACTGTAATCGAAAATAAAGTAAAATTCTTTGAGAGTATTCAAGCATATAAAACTTGAACGAGAAGAAGAAGGCGATTTCTGAGGGAGCAACGGCGTTCTCAACCGAGGCCACGACCCCTTGGGGCCGAAGCAGCCGGGGAAAAGGGGAGAAGGAAGAAAAGGGACTTTCACGCGGCCGAGAACACAGAATGTTCCAAATAAAATTTTTTGTGGGGAAGGGAGGATTCAGTTTAATAAGAAAGCTCTTTCCCCATCTATCACGTAGAAAGAAAAAGGGGGGGTAAAGGATTTCCCACGCAAAAAAAGGGAAAGAAAAGTAAAAGAAACATTTGTTTCCGACTTCTAATACGTGAGAACAGAATCAATCTTTTTTTTTCCCAAAAAAGGTTTTCAAGATAAAAATTTTTAAAATATAGTGATTAAGAGTTTGTGTAAGAGTATAATTAAAATTAATAGAAATTTTTTGGGATTTTAGAGAGAAAAGATTTTTTTGTTGTAAAAGTAAGGGTTAAAGGGGAAAAGTATTAATTTTTGATTTTCAATGTGTTTTTTAAAATTTTGTAAAGTAATTTTTTTTAACGATTCTTTCAATTTTTCTGAAAGTGTGGGTTAAACAATTCAGATGAAAGTGGGAAAATTGTGTATTGTGTTATTAGTGTGTTTTTTTCAGTCAAGAGTATTCTGTATTTGATTTTTTTTTATGTCCCATTGTATGTATTTGTCAAAGAACCCAATATTTTTAGAATATATCTAATTTAGTGAAAAGTGATTCTCACCGAGTTGTTTGAAATTTTTTGCATCCAATCCATAAACGATCTTCACGACCCTGCCCCTTTTTTTTTATTTATTGTGTCCACACTGGGACGTCTATACAGAGCCAGTCGACCATTTGGGAATTGTGTTCGCCCCCCCTCAAGACGTCTCGGGTTTTGGGTCCCTTTTACGGCTTGAAACCCGCAAAAGACGGTGGTTTTGCAATTGGCGCCCCATAAGGGGGGTCGATTATTGGATGCATTTGACAAACTCGGGTTTGGGTATAAATGAGACCCAAAAAAATTTTAATTAAAAATTTCTAGTACAATTGAATCACAGTTCACTAAAATTTCTGACCAGGTTTCAGGGGTAAAGTGTGTTGGGGTAAAAGTGTGTTATTTCAGGGGTGGTTTTTTTTTTTGAAAAAAAATATTTATTATAAGAGTTTTATCAGTTTCCCAATTTTGTCTGGTTTTCTGTGTGAAATATTTTAGAGAGGTGTATGGTTTTCTGGGAAAAAAATTGATTGACTTAAACAAATAGATTCAAAATGGCAGAAAAAGTATAATGGCTAGGGAAATTTTCTCAATGTGGAAGGAACTTCTGGGGGAACCCGATAGCGATAGGGAAACTGGGGGGCAAGCACCAGGAAAGAAATCGGGGGGAAAAAGACAGGGAGAACTAGGGAAAGGGCAGGAGAAACTAGTGGGCGTCGCCGACAGAATCACAGCCAAACCCAACACGAGATCAGGGTGAGGAAGAACGAAACCTCGAGAGGGCTAATTCAATGATGCAAAAGGGTTTAAAAGGCCCAAATTTTTAAAAATTAGGGGTTTAGGGGGCCGGCAGGATGAAAAAAAGAGGAAACCATAAAAAAAATTTGGGGGTTTCTTTTGGGAAAATAAATTAGAGGAGAAAAAAACTCGGCAATAAATACTTTGGAAACCAAAATTGAAGAAAATAACTCGGAATAAATGCATTGGAAAAATAAACTAGAGGAGAAAAAGGTTTTTTAAACTAAAATAGAGGGGAAAAATCTACTTTTGGGAAAACCCAAATTTTTGAGGAAAATAACCCCGGCAATAAATGCATTGGAAACAAAATTCAGGGAATTTTGACACGAAATTAGAAGAAAATAATAGAAAAAGAAGAAAATTTTAAAAAAAGGGTTTTCCGAATTAGCGGAGCAGTGGAAGGTCGGGAAATTTTAAAAGCGAGGTTTTCCCAAAAATTAGCACAGGAAAAATGGGGAACTTGGGGAAAAATTAACGGAGCTGGGACTTGAATTAGAAGAAAAAGGGTTTATCAAGTAACGAAAGAATTTGAAAAAAAGGATCGAAAAAACAATCGGATCTTTTTTAACCGCCGTATCCGGGCAGGGAGATTGAGGTGAACAAGGAGTAGAAAAGTTCCAGAAATTAGTTACTTGAACAAGTTCAGGTTCAAACCAATAAATTAGAAGGGAATTGGGGTCTTTCGAATAAGGATGGCGTTCTCAACATCAAATTAATGCATATAAGAATGAAGTAGTAGAACTGAAAAAACAATTAGAAAATTTTTTCCCCCGAGTGGAGGGGGAAATGTTCAGCCCACGATGTTTTATTGCCGGGACTCCTAATTTCCAGGGGCAGCGGAGAAGAAAAACCTTTTGTATTTAATGAAAGAGGGAGATAATTTCTTTTTTTTAAAATTTTGTTCCGACAGTAAGAAAACTCGAATCGTTTATCAGATGTTGCAGGGTAATGCACGAATCTGGGCAGATAGTTTTGGGGAGTTTCCCAAAACTATGGCCGAACTCAAAAAAAAAATTTTATTCGAGATATTGGAATAACGAAACTCAAATCAATTTTAAAGTTTAAAGTAATTTTATGGATGTGGAAGAAGGGGACGATGTCCATGCAGGAATATGCAACGGAGAAATTATTTTTTTCAAATTTGGGAATTCGGGCGATACCGGATGAAGAAATTGTCTGTTTATTAATACGTCATTTTCCTTCCTCGACGCAAAAAATTTTCTTAAGAATCTCTTACCAATGTCCACTGAAAAAAATTTAAAAACGCAGCTAGATTGTATGATGCCACTTTCGTGTATAATGAAAGGTTACAGAAAATAAAAAGGGAAAACTAATGGTCCGGTAAATGGTCAAAATAGCAGAAAACCCAAAATAATGTAAGCAAACCAGAAACAGGAGAAACTTACAAACCGGGGGCATTACCAAGAAAACAAATTTTTACTAGACAAGACAGGACTGTCTAGGGGTAGAAAAAAAAATTTATTGATAGAGGAGTTTTTCCAAAACCCCGAAATACAGGACCGGACATCTCGGGACATGAGTCGGAAAAAATTTGAAAGGTTTGTTTTGAACGCCATCCCGCCGCAAACCAAATAGAAAATATCTAGTGAAGAAGAGGTGGCGATATTATCAATCGAATTAATCTCATTTGATGAGAACTTTCAACGATAATTCCCCCAAAGCATATCAGAAAACAGTTAACTGAAGTATTTCTTTGAATCAAAAAAGGGGGTTTTTTAAAAAAAAAGAATCCAGAAAAGATTTTCAATTCGGGGGTAGAATTTAAAGATAAAACACCTTTCCGGGTTTCCAATATGTCATTCCAGAAAAACATGGGAAGAGGGGGATGTTTATTGCTACCAAAGGTCAAAGATGATATCATCATGAAGTCCAAAACCCCCTTTTCTAAACTGATGGCCCCGTAGAAAAGAGGAAAAGGGGAAAATAAGGTTTTGTTTAGGGGTGCAAGGCGATTGAATCAAGTTCCTTTTCCGTACAGAGACAGACCGTTGCGTGGAGGATTTAACTAATCAATTATCCGGGATCAAGTGGTTGAGTTCAACCGACTTCACTGCATCGTATTGGCAAAAGCGATAGCACCGGGAAAGTAGGACCCAGGGTTTTTCACCGGGAAAATTTTTAAGGGCTTCAAAAGAATGCCATTTGACTTAAGAACAGTGCATCTGCTCTTTTACAATGCCCCCACAATATTGGCAGGGGAGATGTCCGGGATGTTTTTTTCCATATTGATGACGTGCTTGTGTATTCTAAGACATTTGAAGAACACATGACAAATTAGATGTTTTTTGAAAAAGTCTGGGTTGAAAAAATTTTATAACTGAATTTGGGGAAAAAATTTTGCACCAAACAAGGTTCCCTTAAGGGTGGAAAAGTTAACGGAGCTAAAAAATATGGAAAAGATGCGGGGATAGATAGAATTCAAACCCCCCAAAAAAAAACGAAAAAAATTAAAAATTTGTTTTTGGTTGGGGGGCCCAAATTTTTACACCAAAATTTTTCCTAATTTCGCCATGCACATTGAAATATTTTTTCCGTTGTTTGGGAAAACAAAATTGATGAAAGTGGGAAGACAATGAGAATTAATTTTTACAGTTTGGACCATTTAAAAATGGGAAAAAATGGCAAAAAGGGTGAAACAAACAAACAGATAAAGTAAACTGACAAGAACTTTTAAAAAAAAAAACAAAAGGGGAAGGGAAAAAAGGAAGATGAGGAAGAAGACCCAAAGGGGTAGGGGTACAAGAGGGAAGAGAACAAGATTTTCCTGACGTTCTAGAATCAAGAAAAAAAAAAGAGAAATTTTTTGAAAAATTTTACGGCATATGAAATCAAATTCCATAAAATCTTTTTTCGAAAGAAGGGGGTTTTAAAACCGCCCGTTTTCTTTGATTCCGGGAAAAAGTGTCACATACCGCCCTAAGAAAGCGAGGGAAAAAATATTTTGAACGGCCCCCAACGCGGATGGATATTTTTGGGGAAAGATAATTAGAATTTAAAAAAAAGAGAACCCCCACCTTATACCAAGGGCGAGACCGGGGGTTTGGGTGAAAGAAAAGTTCTTTTTGAAGGGGCAGCCGAACTGGGGGGACGGGATGGAAAAAGGTACCCCCGGGACATTGCAGCGGATTTCAGATTTGCAACTTTTTTTTGGAAAAAACCCTTTTTAGAAGATTTTGAAGAGGTAATTATTTTAATATAAATTGATTTTAAAAAATAATCTTTGAAGAAAGGTAATAAGAAACGTTATGAATTTTTAATGGAAGAATTAGGGGGTGGGGTTTTTTTTAGATGGCAAAAAAGCTTGCATTCATTTTCTTCCCGTTTTTTTTTTTTTTCTCCCTGTTTTCGTATAAAAACTCTTGAAGTTGGTGCTCATATAAAAGGGGTGATCTCGGATTTTATTTTCACTCTGAACATCCAGTTTCTTAACTGAATCGAAAATTTGGAAATTATATGAGAGTATTAAGCAAAAAAACTTGGAAAAAGAGAAGAAGAAGGCGATTTCGAGGGGGCAACGGGGTTCTCAACCTGAGGCCACGACGCCCCAAAAGCGGTCGGTGGAAAAGGGGTAGAAGGAAGCAAAGGGGACCCTTTCGGCCGGGAGAACAAGGAAGGTCGTTCCAAATAAAAAGTTTTGTAGGGATAGGAGGATTCCCGTTTAAAAAGAAAGCTCATTCCCGATCTATCACGGGGAAAGAAAAGGGAGGAACAGATTTTTTTACCTTTAAAAAATAAGAAAAAAAAAAGTACATTTGTTTTGAATTTTTAATACGGGGAAAGAATCAATCTTTTTTTCAAAAAAGGATTTCAAGATCAAATATTGTAATATAGTGATTAAGAGTTTGTGTAAGAGTATAATTATAATAATAGTAATTCTCTGGATTTTAGAGAGAGAAAGAGTTTCCTTTTTGTTGTAAAAGTAATGTTAAGGGAAAAGTATTAATTTTTGATTTTCAATGTGTGTTTCTTTCAAATTTTGTAAAGTAATATTTTAACGATTCTTTCAGATTTCTGAAAGTGTGTTTGTTAAACAATTGGGTTGTAGATGAAAGTAGGAAATTGTGTATTGTGTTATTAGTGTGTTTTTTTTCAGTCAAGAGTATTCTGTATTTGATTTTTTCTTATGTGCCATTGTATGTATTTGTCAAAGCAGCCAATATTTTTAGAATATATTCTGAATTTAGTGAAAAGTGATTCTCACCCGAGTTGTTTGTAATTTTTGCATCAATCCATAAACGATCTTCGACCCTGCCCCTATTTTTTTATTTATTGTGTCACACTGGGACGTCTATACAGAGCTAGTCGACCATCTGGTGAATTGTGTTCGCCACCCCAAGACGTCTCAGGTCAGGTGCTGGCCTTACGGCTTGTACCGCACACGACTGTGGCTCGCAATATACTACAGTATTCTTAAAATTTCATAACGCATTTATGTATAACAATATTCTTACAATATCATAAAAAGTCCAGACAAAGTGCTTTCAAAACTAGAGTGGATTTATGGTTGTTATTTGGTTTTTTATTTTATTTTATTTGTGGTTATTTTTTGGTTTAAGAAGGTGTTGATCTGCGACATCTAGTATTCAATAATAATCAGTGCTAATGTGCGTCATACCACAACTTTTCCTACTCTTAGTGTTATTACTCAACAATTACTCAGATGTTTAAAAAAGTGCATGTGATATTTTAAGGATCCACAATTGAATGAATTTATACAGAAAATATCCTAACCGTAAGAACCAATATGGTTGAAAAATGTCTGCAAATGTTGGACAAATAATTGATATTTTGAGCAGAGTGGGTGGACGCCGAAAATTAGATACCTGCGGGATATTACTATTCAATCGTTCTACGTACTCGCTGCACAGAAAGTAAAAAATCACCAAAACATTTTTTCATGTCATTCAGTCAGGAAAACTAATGAAATAAGAGGTGTGTACACATTCTGGAACAATGCAATCACTATTCACTGTACATTTTTATATTTTTCAAGATCTATACAGGGTACATGTAAGGAAATGGTAAAGAAACCATGCTGTTCACCTTATCTTAGAAACCTAATGCACTACATAATTATAACCACGGGATTTTTTTGAAAGGACACGTGTGTCAGACAATTGCTAGACATTGCATTTGCATACGCTCACAAATCTTTGTATTTAAAACTCTCTTCGAACTAAAAAAATCACTGTATTAGCTTATCTGACAACAATCTTACACTAACATGTTTTCGGCAAGAGGATGTGACGAATGCTTTCTATATATCGATTACAACTCATACAAATGAATAATGGATAAAGGACGGCAGATTAGAATTCATTTAATTAATTTTATGATTTTATTAGAATTAAGGTTTACACTGTAAAACTGGTAAATAAAAGTAAGCGATTTATCAGCCCACTATTTTTAATTTAAACAAAAAATCACGAAATTTTATTAAGTGAATGCTCGAACTTTTATCTAAGTAAAAGTCCTTAGTGTTTTAAATATTTAAAAAAAAATGCAATTTTCTAAATTCAGAGGTTTTAGTGATAATGAGAACTATACCATACTTACAAATGCAATTTCGTCTACGCGCGCAAATAATTTTAACAACAAAATTTCAGTCATTTGCCAGAAACTGTCGAAAATATAAGCAAAGAATTTCGAAAATCTCTCTTACTAATAACTTTCACTCACTACTTAAAACTCATACTCTCTCCGAAACGACACAATTAGAGTATACTCCTGACGTATTTAGTAAGTTTCAACTCAAAAGCTTCTAATGTAAGTGGGTGTAATGTTCATGCGTGACACATCCATGCATCCATACACAAATAAATTTCCAGTTCAGATTTGCATGACTCTCCGATCCTCCTGCATTATTCTCAACCATCTTTTGCTACAGCACTCTTATATCTTAATCCTGACGAGTGTGCCAAGTTACAGGTGAATAGAACTCTAAAAACAGCTTTTATGACGGATATTTGAGATCGCATTGTTGAGGTGATTCCAATCCATTCCTCACCAAACTACAAGGTGGAAAGGCAGAAAGAAATGAATGCGAGATATTCTCCTGTATGGGTTTCATGTAAATTCTGATTATTGACTGAATTTCATGAAAGATCTGTAGACCTCGAGAATGCTGCGTGTGAAGGCAACACAATGACAAAATATTTTATAGTAAAAATTAAAAAATAACCGACAACAAAGTTTGAAACTGGAAATTGGTATTAATGGATTTTTATTTTGGAAACAAAAGATACGTTAAGGATATGACACCCCCTTTCGTTTTAATGAGATGGTCATACATCATTGTTACCAACAATTAATTTTACTTCGCAGAGTGCACAGTCGTTTTAACAATCCACCAGGCAGTTGTCAAAACTTGTATAGCTAGTAGCTGCAGTAAGTCGTTACCCCATTTGAACACACATTTTTTAAAAGAGAACAATTCAATTGTTCGGAGTGTGTTTCTTCTGGAGTGGCCAATTGCAGCGGGTCCGACGCGGCCGCAAGTGGGAGTCCATATGCGGCCGGGCTGGAGCGACGCCGAAACAGGCCGCGCGTGTGTGGCGCGGCGTGGCGCAGGCGAGTGGGCTCAAGGAGAGGGGCCAACAGCCGCGCGCCCAGTGACCCGCCCCGCCGGGGCCCCTTCGCGGCCGCTCAGCCCACAGCATCCACTACGAGTGGCACACACTTTCGCGCACGTATTTTCAAGCAAAATTACGCGAAAAGTACTAAATTTTCCAAAAATTGTACACGACCTTGTTTCAAATTATATCTTTAAAAAACAGATTTCATTAAGAGAAAAAAATCTGTCTTTAATATTTTAGTTGTAGGGAGACTGAAAAAAATTGAACTTTTGCAATTTTCGAAAAATCAGGGTTTTCAATGAACATGAGTCCTACACCATTCTTTTAAACGTCCTTCACACTATCCAAAAACAAAATTTTATTAAAAATGATGGAGGCATTTTTTTTAAAATGACCTAGTGGCTTCATGTAAAGTACTCCCAAAAATTAAAATATCTGTTTCAAATTCAAGTGCATCAATTGGGAATATCAGTTTTGGGAAAATCAAGGTTTAACCAAATTTTGTTCACAAAGGCGGAACGGACAGACAGGAAACACGCAGTACTGACTCACTCATTGGAGAATTTCTGGAGAAATCTACCACAGTTTCGGGTTGGATTAATCAATTTCAAATATTCAAATTACTGGACGTCCAAAGAACGGTACTTCGATGAGAAGATTATGTATCCTACACCTTCTTGAGGAAACGTACTAGAGAAAATATATTTGAATCCCAAAAAAGGGAGCGAAGTCTGTTTAAAACCATTATTTTGTTTTCAGAGAAATATTAAATTAATATTTTGTGATCCATGGGCAAACATTGTAATCTTATTAACAAAATGACTCAACAATTCTTCATTAAATTAAAAAGCACATTAAGCAAGAAGAGGAATATAATTTTTTTAATACTCGATAATACCCAATTGTTTTCTAAGCTACAAGATAGAAGCACTATAGTAGAGCATGATATCATCTCAGAGTTAATGTTTAGAGTACGTAACTCCATGCTTGTTTCTTCAATCTTTATTCTTGGTCTGAAAAGAAACAATTATAATAAAATTTCAGTTTCAGGAAACAGCTACTCCCAGCGCGAGCACAAGCCAACTCACATCACACCGATTTCATTGTGCGTAACTAGAAAACGTTGTATGTTACGTTATTTAGCCTGAGTTTTGAGGCATTGAAGCATCTGTAGTGCGTGAGGCGGTGGAAACTTACGAAATGAGATCTTTTTGAACCTTTAATTACAATTTTGTAAATATCGCTCTTCTGGCCACAATGCCCAGTGGAGGAAATTATGTGAAATGAAACTGACTAATTGATGTGATAATTGCGAAAGTATTTCCGCTTCCAAAACATAAGGTACGAGATATAAACAATGTAAATATCGCTCTTTAATACCAAGAAAATCCCATCACAACTTTATTTTTTCTCCCCTTTTAATGTTGTAATTACCTCTTTCTCATGACGCAGAGTCTTGTTTTAACCAATCTATTAGTTCACTTTTCCTTTTAATAGTAGTTGTAATACAAAGTATTTTCTTAGAAGACGTGATTCCGTTTTTTTCGGATGCTCATACCATTTCAGTAATTTTGCTGACAAAATCAAACAAAAGCAAGCAACCTATCGATCTGAGAAAATTGCTGATGTAACAACTCATTGGAAGCATAGGAACATAAAGAAGATGCTAGTGTAACTCAACTAAGGAAGGCTGATTCAGACCTTGCCATGCAAGAAAATTATTTAAAGTCGCGTCATAACACCACGACATTGCTGTATTTTGTTTCTTATTACCCCCCATTTACAATCCCCAACCTGTCATTTACACATACCGAATTTTTTGTTATCTCTTTCTGTTATTATAGAGGTTATATATGATATATACTTTGAATATTTCCAGATTCATATTCTGCAATTTGTGCTTTTATATAACATAGAAAAACCCATACTTTCCTGTAGGAGTAAAAATGCAGAACATAATCATATAATTTTAAAAAACAAGAACAACAAATAACTGTGTAAATATTTTAACAAAAAACACTTGAGAATACTGCAATAACACAGTACAATATATACCGATACACAGAACAACTAGTTTTTTTTAAAAACCTCTTTAGTAAGGTAACATGTAAGTAGGAAATATTTAAGGAGAGTCGATATCTTCCTTAAAGTTTTGTTGTCACATGACGTCAGTTGCAAAGTAAGCATAGACCCACTTATAACAGGAATTCAATCAGTATGGGCAGATTGAACATGCGTGAAATAGTATAATAAAATATTTTCAGATGGCAGACAAAACCCACACTCCAATTGTTGTTTTGCTGTTGTTTTTTTTGTTTTTGTTCCTGGGAATCTAAGGAAATTGTAGACACTTCTTATCTGGCCGGAGGCTAATTTGTTTTCTTTCAATTTCTGTACGCATTCGAAATTAGTAATACATATTCTTAAAAATTAGTTTTAAAGTAAACTTTAGTTTTATATTGGCTTCAATTTATTCGACTGAAGTCCACAACGTAATATTTTATCACACATTTTATCTGAAAAATATCATCAACTTTCACAACATATTAACACCATACAGCAATATGTTCATTTGCCATTTTCATACAGTACAGCAATTACAAAGAGAATACAATAACAGTGACTACAATGTTTCCTGAAATTCTACAAAATGAATGTGGACCCTCCACCACACGTCACCCTACATTATTTAACCACGTTGCTGTTGCCGGGAAATAAATATCCGAAAAGGGAGCTCGTACAGCGGAAAAACCCGTGCTTCTATTATTTTCATTCAAATGACGGTATTACAGAAGTTTACAATTAACCCAAATCTACTTTATTTTAGCAGCTGACGGCCTCACAAAATTCGATGTGTTGCCTCGCTAAATCCCAACTAATTAACGCAAACCCGAACCAAGTTACAATATCCCGAGCAAAAAACGAGAATCTTTTATTATATTATGGCGAATAATTTCGTATGGCGTGCCTGCCGGTCCTCTTTATTGAAATTGGCATCGCCGGGGGCGGTGGCGAGAGTGGGGGAGGGAGTGGAGGGGGACGTGAGTGCGTTTCCCAAGTCGTACGCGAGCCGACTGGAAAATGGACCAGTAAAAGGATTGCATCAAGCGAATTATACGCAATCCTCTCCTCTACCGAGAAACGATACGCACAAAACCATTTGCAAAATGTCGATGAGGCAAAGCAAAAGAAAGCGCTCGCATTGTATTTCATCTCTCTGGTCATTAAAATAGCCGGTTATTGGAATACTAAAGGATAGAACCATTAAAGTACTAGGAATTCTTCAATCAATTAATGCAAGTGTATGTAGGGTTATGATAGGGGCTTCATACGAATAGCACAATTCATATTACATACAGTATTGCGTTCGTTGCTTGAGGGATGTTACGCAAATAAATTTTCCTTAACAGCAATAATACTTATTGTTGTTGCCTCAACATTTTATTCTGAAAAAATACGTTATTTTACGATGAATCTTTAAAAATACTGGTCCTACAACAGCACATGATTCGCGTATTATTTGAGAGTTATTCACAGCTGATGGTCTTTCCATCGCATCAAAGCCTCGGAAAAGAGACCATCTTTTACGATCGAGGAAAGAGAGAATCGATCGAGAAGAGAAAAATTTCCTCTCAGAAGATTATTACGAACTAATCTATCAAACTCTTTCAAAACTAAAATTATTTCCAGCTATGGACGTCTAGAATTTTCTTTGCAGATTACTGCGATCTTGGCATCTTCATTATCTTCGGCCTAATAATGTAATAGTTGTGCCAATGATTTTAAACTTTTGCGGATTTCAAAAATCCACAAATTTTACTGAAAATCGGGAATGAGTCATTTTTACAAGCGTACTCTATTTGACGACAAAAAAATTTAAAAATTAGAAAATTTAGAATTGTCCTAAGAGCGTCATGTAAAGTTCACCTAACATTTTCATAAGGATAATTCTTCTGATCCTTCTACCTGCCTCCATTAGTTTTTCAATGCCTGTTTATAAGCGAGAAAGGAAAATACTAACTGAATGTTTAGAAAGTTGCGAGGACATTGACCGATTCCAACGACACGAAAATGTAGATTTTCACGCCAGGCTCCGTCATTTTAGTCAAATAAAAACCTGATGTATTTTAATTTGTTTTGAAGATTTTAACGGGATACAGCAGTGGAAGTATAGAATTTCACATAGAAGTGAAATGGGTGACAAGAATATCGGGGTGAAGCCAACGGTAGCGGTAGATGTATCGGTGGTTGCAGTGCTGCTAATGCTCGTTGTAGAGTTGGTAGTGATGGTGAGTTCTCTGGGTGGTGGTCGTTTGATGGATTGTTTCCAGGGACGTCGACTGCAATGGTTATTGTTTCCGTTTGAGCACTGAATGTTTCATCCCTGGAGGGGCGGAGATCTTCCCCTGCTAGATAGTGAGATACGGTGCCAATCTACTCGTCGGCTTACTGGAGATTTCTCTTTCCAGGTAACTCCACCCAGCGAGGCACCGCCCCAGGCGGGACAAACTCTTACCTCTCAGTAGTAGGCAGGTGGGACAAACTCTTACCTCTCGACGTAGTAGGGCAGTGCGTGTGCGTGTGTGTGCACATCTAAGTATTTTAATTAAGACATTCATATCATAGCAATGTAATAAAATATAGTACTCTTAGGTAAAAAAGGGTACAAATGTTTCCAAGATATATTGAGGATAATCAGTTTTCGAGTAAATAGTGTTTTTATCCACAGCCAAAGTCTGTGTAAACCCAAATTCTAACAAACAGTAATGAATGGGTTTAGTGAATTAGATTTGCGTTGCAACACCCGTTGGCCTTAAAATTGATAATGAGTTAAAGCAATTTTCATTATGTATTCCACTTATAAAATTTCATACAAGTTACTGCATTGTGTAACAAACTCCAAACTATTATGGCGGTGTATTATTCAGTGAAGCACTGTTATTCAACACAGAACACCAAATATCTGCCAGTGTTTACATAATGTTATAAACCGTGTTTTAATTAACGACGGGCAGAACGCCATGCCATGCTGTGCTACCTCGAGTGGACGAGAAAATACAGTTACTCTTCACCTCCCTCATTTGGATGCTGCGAGCGTTGTTGAGATTTTAAAATTAGCAAATATTTAGACATAAAACTTTTATGAATAGTTCTGAATCTTGTTAGAGAAATATCGAGTTTATGAAAGAATTTAATGCTACTAAGCCTACTAACAAAACTTACCTTAAAAGTTACTTTCAAATTCCTTTTTCTCAGAATACATAATGATTAATGATATCAGATTTCTCTTTTCTTCTAAAGCAGAAATCTTACTAATCGCCATTTTTTCAGTGAATTGTAATTAAATTCGGATTATGTGTTATGAGACTTGAAGTATATCTGGATTATGGTCTACTGCAAGTAATGAAAATCGATGGTTGAAACGCAAATAAATGAGGTTCTTTTAACAAAAATTTTCTTTCAGAGTAAAAGACGAACAGTACGATAAATATTAAGTGTTGACATTGTCAATGTATTATAATAGCATTTTAATATGGAAAACATTTCATTTTCAGTCAAGCAGTCTTTTCATATCGTTAAGGGCGAATATAACCCTCCCTGCACACAATTTTTGAGTAAGAAGAAACTTGTGGTCCATCATACTGAAGTGTTTCTGAAATTCGTTTGCTGAAGTTGACAGAAACAGAGCAGCTACCCATCTTCCCGTCTTAAGGCCCACTAAAAAGTTTGTCTCTGAAGACAAAAGTCATCGGCTAAGAGATGATCTTATAAGGTAGAAGAACCGGTAGATGACAGGTCATCATTAGATGACACTTTCAAATATAATCCTTGTAAATAACAAAATAATACCATGTAATGATTGCTTTCTTTTACACGATTTCTGTATGGCGAAGTCATAGGCATTAGAAACTAGTAACTATCATACTAGAGTGGCATTCATTTTGAGTTGAATATTATTTTTGTGTATTTGAGTGTAAACTACTGATGACATGTCAACTACCGGTTCCTTTACCAAAAAAAGGCCTTGTCTGTGTATTTTTTATCACAATTAACTGTTAAATAGGAAAAGGAATTCTATATTGTAACCGCTTGTCATCGGCTACACTCATGACAAAAGAAATATTGAAGTGACAATACCAGACATCTTGCCCTACAAATAGTTCCTAGAGTAGCGAAGAGATGGCGTTACCTAGAAACAAATTTCTTAACGTACTTTCGCCCTAGCCAATCAGAACTTTTGTAGAAATGCGAATGTGGCATGAGGCTTGACTCGGACGAGATTGTCTTTCTTTCCGGATCGAGACGCTGAAGTGATTAGATGGGTACTATTCCACCACACAACCGACGAGGGACACGTGGAAAATACCAGAAATGAAGCTTTATTAAAAGGTAATTGTCTAAGTATTTTCATGGGATTAATCACTGTGATATGTCAAGATTACGTAAATTCGATAGGAATATTAAACAAGTAATGCAACGAATGTAAGAATAACAGTGGTAGTGGACTAAAATGAATTTATAAAACCACGTTGCTACATTCTCGTTGCTGGAATATAGAAGAGATTTTTTGTAACATAGGACGTGTTTCTGTTTCTTTGTTACAGCTTTTTCAGTTTTAGTTTTGAGCAGTTACTTATTCTACTTTTATTCTATTTCATTTTTATTTATGGATTTCATTTCGAAAATTCTATTGGAGAATTTTGATAATTCCGAAAAGCATAGTTTATTCAACAACTGGCTCAACTTTCACTAAAACAAAGTTATAATTTGGAGTTTTGGACTCGCATTCTAACGCGACCATCACCTTCGTGTAAGCTGTGGTTTAACTGGGCTGTACAACGAGGAGAAGGCGTACGGAAATACTCCGATTCCATCGCGGTAGGCAGCGCACGAACCGTCGCAGGACAACGACGACCTTGGGGCGTGAACGTCGCTCGACAGCCGTCTACTCAGCGCGGACCAGCTTGGAGAATTCGCCGGTCGTGAGTCACAGAAAAGCAGAAAGAATATTTACTAAATTGCGCTGAAAACTTTCAAGATATAATTATGATTGCACAAATTAAAACGTTGTAATATGAGCTTCCTCAGTAACAGACATTGATCGGACAAGTTTTACTAAATATTAGTCTTGATAACCAGTAAATTTATTTTTGCAGTCGTAAGAGAAATCAGATCTAAATAATTTTATGTTTATTGATAAAAGTCGTCCTTGTGTATAATTCTTTATCTAAATTCATACATAATTGACTTGATGTTATTTGAAATCATTTAAGAGGAATTGTCTATGTAAAAGGTTTTGAACATGAATGAAAGCTGTTAAATTGTTTCTGGTAAAACGTTATTTCATGAACAGTCAAGAGACTTTGTAAAACAGAATTTTGCACTGCGAGGTAACGCAGAAGCTGAATATTAAGTGTAAATATTGAGTGTAGTATTATTTAAGATTGAAAAGGTATTAGTGAATTCTGGTATATTGTTTGTATGTATTTTTTACAGGATGGTTATTTAAATTGTGAATTGGGTTTCATTAAGAGATAATTTGTTTTGAGAAGTGTACATACGTATTTACTGTTTGTTTCGTGTAAATGTAGATCAGAGTCACTATTATTCTACAGAAAACTGCAGTTTAGGTAGGAGTTAGCTACCATTGTGTAATCAAAGGAAAAGTAATCACGTAGGAGAATATGTGAACGTGAGTGTACGAAGGATCATATTGGAAAGAATATATGTTACTTGTTCTTTAAAACTATGAAATTGTGTTTGTTTGTTAAATGAATATTAGTTAGCAAAGACGAACCCACCACCGATAGGAATTATCCATAATTTGAGGTCTTCCAGGTTTGTGTGACGGTGTAATCACACGTCACAAAACAAGTAAATAACAGATTTACTTCTGTAATTCGGCGTACTACGAAATAGTTAGGTAGATACGTGAGTTACTATATAAACCCTCACCGTTCATCCTTCTTCTGTCTGCTCTAGATTATCCCGCCCAGCCCTACTACTTCTTGTCCCAAAGCATCTTACTCTACATCACCCTGTCACGTCCTGTTTCCTCCCTCCATCAAATCACCAGTCTACTTGCCTCCACCTTTATGGACATTATTCGTTGATCAATTTAAATGAACTCAAGGTCCTCTGAGTTTGAAAATATGTTTATTTTTCGGGTTACTTTACATGAAGGCTCAACATTTTCAAATTAAAAAAATTGGCTTCAGATTTTTTTAATTATATGCTTTGTCCTCTCACAGCGTAAATTACGTTTGAAAGAATTGCATATGTCTGAATTTCGTTGAAAACCTTGATGTTTCGAAAATTGCAAAAGTTCAAGATTGTTTCGGGGTCTTTCTAGAACTGCAATATGGAAGTTAGACATTCTTTCCTGAATAAAATCTGTTCTCTACAGACAGATCTTGAAAGAAGGTCATGCACAATTTTTCTAAAAGATGAGAAGTTTTCGCGTACTTTTGCGGCCCAAGTGAGTGCGTCAGAGCGATTGTCTGGTCTAAGGATGAAGCTCACGGCGAATGAGTGCGATGGTCGCGAGTTCGAGTCTGGGCGCGGAAAAAAGTTGTTGGTTCAAAACACTTTTACTTCAGAATTTCCATCTTCATTCGTTACCATTAAGTGCACTATAAAATCCTCAGAATTTTTCTGCGATAACACCATGACTCACATCTAAATTGCATTAATCTCATTAAATTAATTACGTCACAAACATGAAGAGAATTCCCATTCAATAATTTATCATAATAAACTTATCTTGTAATTTCCTGAATTTCCTGTAATTATTAATTGTCCGGAAGGCAATTTTTGCAAAATTATAATTGAAAGTCATAATTAATTACCTTTAAATACTGTATTATACTAAATTTGAAAACAAATTGTATTGCATATTTGGGAGCAAGAAAGGTGTGTATTATAATTAACGTAACGGGCTGTCTATCGAAAATTTCATTTTCATAATTGACTTGTGACAGTTTTAACTTAATTACGATGGGGATTGAATGTTAAAATTTTCTAAGTAGTATTTTTGGATTTTACGTATACATTTTCTTGTTTAAAATTATATTCGTAATAAGTAAATAATTCCGAACGCGTATACCCTACTGTCAACTTCTGTGATTAAAATGCAGGTTCAAAGCATTGCGTCGATCGATGTATCTCTTCCCCAATCTCCTCCGACATTTTCTGATGAGTATTTCAGATTTCTTTTTGAGAAAGCATATATCAAGATATTTTCTTCTGTTCCTTCTCTACAAAAAGAAAATTTAGCACAGAAGAAATATAATATTGCAGCATACTATTTGGAACGACAGTGTTGAAAATATTTAGAATGTTTTGATGTAATACGCATTTCGACGAGGTAAAATTCAACAATTATATTGTTATACAGCCCCACTATTGTGTTGGCTGATTTTACCCAATCAGAGCGACAGTGAAGAAGCATTTGAAGTTCTTAATGACTGTGCCTGCTTGCAGCTCGGAAGAACTCTCTGGAATATCCCCAGAGGAGATAGCCGTGAAACTACTTATAATGCGAAAAGTTTAATAGCTCACTGGAAAATTTAGTGAATAGAGCGAACTAAAGAAATACTTTTCCTACTCATATGTTCCTTTTGACTGATTTTGATAGCATTTTACAAGACTTCTGTGGTGCCAAATACTTGGAGCTAGATCAAATAAAAATTAGTAGATAAAATAAAAATTGGAACTTTCAGAAATAAAATAATCCAATCAAGGAAAAAAAAATTGTGAATAAATGCACAGAAACAAAACAGCGCGCTTTACATAATCTGTATATGAGTTCACTCCACTCCCAGAGCAAATTTTTCATTGGACAAACCACATTAACCACTCCCAAACAAATCTCCCAAATCTCAAGAGATTTCGGGGTGGACTTGGACAACTTGCCACTGATTTTTTCTAAAGAAATAAATTGAATGGTAAATAAGAATTATATTTAGTTTAAACAAAGAGAACTGTAGCTAAACTGAAATGTATTTTTATATCGTACGACTTTTAATTAATAATTTATTATAGAAATAAATTAACAATACATGTATTTAATTAAAATGTAAACATGGAACAACCGAGGTTATGTTGCATGCAAATTGACTTCACACTTTACTCATTTAAGCAATGTTTATACAAGCATATATTAAATTGCGGGTAGCAGAATGCTTCAGAACTAATTCCTACATTCATGAGTGCAAACAAAAAAAATTAAAATAGCAATCGGGGAGACATATTTCAAGGTTTGACATGCCATTAGTGCCTATCTATTTGAATATAATTTAACTGTTATAATTTAGAAAAAAAAAAAATTGTTAATTCGGTAAAATGATGAGTTTTCACGGATTATTTCGAGAATAATTAATATAAGAGGTGATAATTAGTAGAATCAAACGTTTGATATAAGTCTGAGAGCTTTATTTATAACCTTTTCACGATTATAGATTTTTTAGTGGAAATTACGGTTGGTTCAATTATTAATACAAACATTTTTTTAGGCGTTAACTTATTATGTTACATAATAAGAGGATTTAAGATTGTTAACATCAGAAAGTAATTTGATAATCACATGTGTGACACATAAGTATTACAACTTGTTAATCTATATTCAGCGCGCTAAAAGAATTTAAATTTTCGAGTTGTCCTATTTATTGCAGAACAGTATTAGAATCTATTTCTGACTTTTTAAATTAAAAAGAATGTGCCTTCCGAATAACTCCTAAGTATTCATAGAAATGTACTACATCAATTACGAAAAATATTTGAAATAAGAAATACTGTATATAATACTAAAAATATACACCTAAGTACGAAAACAGCAAAGAAAAGGAATGTATTGTAAATAAAGAGAAAAAAGATTAAAAATGAAACATCATTTCTTGATGGAATGCCCAGCACTGGTTGTCTCTAGAACATCCGACATAACACTCAACACGCGGATTTCAGATAAAGAAGAACTATCTGAAAACCCTGGTTTAAAAGGTCAGTTTCATAGTTATTTATTTATAAGTAATATTGTTTAAAACCAGGGATTAATATCGTTTCTTCATTGAATGTCAAACATTGGAACTCTCTTAACATCCGACCCAACCTCCAAACGCGGATATCACGAAGATACAGAGGGCATTTAATAACCTGATCTAAAACACCAGTTGCATAATTATTACTTATTAGTATTGTTTAAAACCAGGGATTAATATCGTTTCTTCATTGAATGTCAAGCACTGGAACTCTTGAACATCCGACCCAATACTCAAACGCGGATATCACGAAGATACAGAACCGTGGTCTAAAACACTAGTTACATAATTATTTATTATTATTAGGTATCGTTTAAACAGATAAATCGTTCTTCATTGAATGTCAACCTGATTGAACATCACCCAATACTCAAACGCGGATATCACGAAGATACAGAGTGCATTCTATAACCTGGTCTAAAACACTAGTTACATAATTATTATTATTATGTAGATCGTTAAAACCAGGTTAATATCGTTCTTCATTGAATGTCAAGCCTGAACTCTTGACATCGCCCAAACTCAAGCGGATATCACGGAGATACAGAGCAATCTGAAACGCTGGTCAGCGCCCGTTCATTCATACCAACCTCCTGCCGACCGCTCTCGCCTCGTCGATAAATCTCCGGAGCAGGTGGCGGACGCCCGGCGCGGCGGTGGCGTGCGGCGCGCAGGGGGCCGGCGCGCGGCCCGGCGTCGGCGCCGATTAAAAAGCACTCACCGCCCCCCTCGCCGTCCCCCGACGCCCGGCGTCGCGGGCGTCGGAGCAGCGGCGCTCACTTCCTGCACGCGAGGCGCGGGCGGAAGCGGTCCGCCGTCCCTTACCTGCAACAAGAGCGCGCCCGGCGCGGCGACCGCGTCAAAACAAGAACTTTGTTCAGCGATCAGCGGACAAGATTTACAGAGATTGCGGCGCCGCCCCCCGGAGCGCGCGGGGCGGGGCGGGGCATCGGATGGATGGGGTGGAGTGGAGAAGGGGGAGAGGACGGGGCGGGGGTGACGGAACGTGAGGGAGCAGAGTAGCGAGGCAAGGCCGGGCGGGCGTGAGGGAGCGGAGCGAGGCGAGACGGGTTGGGGCGACGTTCCACATGGGAGGGACGGGGTACGGTGGGACAGGGTGAAGCTGGCGGAGCGGGCCTCGTGGAATGTGGGGAATGGAGTGGGGAGACGAGACCGGGAGCGTAGCGAGTTCGGAAGGAACGAAGTGGGACGCGAGAGAACGGGACGAGTGGGGCGGGGACTGGAGTGGAGGAAAGAGTGGGAACGAAGTTGGTCGTGGGGCTGAGGTTGGGGGGAGGGGCCCGGTTGGGGAGAGGTGAGGGGGGGGAGAGGAAGCTGGCGGTGTAGATAGTGACAGGACGTAGATAACGGGGTGGCGAGACTACGCCGGGAATGGGAAAACGGAGCGAGATGGGTCGATGGAATGGGTGGGATAGGGAGATTGGACGGAGGGATCGTATGGGATGGGGTGGTTTGGGATCGGAAAAAATGGAGGGTGGAGTCTGAATGGATGGGAGGGTGGACGGCTGCGAGGTCGGATGGGATGGGGTAAGTTGGAATGAGAAGGCTGGTAAGGGGTTGGAAGGGATAGGGAGTTGTGGGCAGTGGAGCGCCATGTTGGTTGGGCGGAGCTGATGGTTGTATGGGAAGCGGAGTAACAGAACAACACTGGGAGTGGAGGAGCGGCGCGAGGTTGGTCGGTATGAAGTGAAACACGAGGAAACGGAAAGAGTAAGGGGAAAAAAAGGAAGAGAGGGGGAAGAGCGAGGGGAGCGGGACTAGGTGGGTCGTGGAGATCGCGTTCAGTAAAGCGACAAGGCGGAGAGATGGGACGCGGATGGGGCGGGTCGATGGGGCGAGCGGATCGGGGCGTGTCGAGGAGGAATGGAGTGGGACGGGGACTGGGAACAACCAGAGCGGTGCGAGGCAGCGCGGAACGGGCGAGGGGGGCGGGGGACCAGGGGAGGCTGGTGGCTGATGCTCTGTGGGAGTGGGCGGGGGGATGGCCAGCGCAGCGGCAGGGCCGCGAGGTCTGCATCAACCAGACACCCTGCGCTGCTCTGACGTATCGCCCCACGCCGTGTGTACATGCCAATTACATTTGGAACATCAATAATAAAGTTGCAGCTTGTGCTTATATTAGCGGACATTTTCCGCTTCATTACGCGCTGTAATTGGATACAGAGTGCCTTCATGCGATACTTCTGCAAAACAATATACTGGGAAAATGTTTTGTTATTTCATTTCGGGGAACTATTACAACTGTGTTGATGTTAGTGTAGTTAGAGTCTAGGGCATATAGGTTATGGCATAATATGCTCTGCTGAGTACTGAAATTCTACTGACTCAATTAAAAAGCAAAGTGTAGGTGTTGGTTATAATTATTCGATATGCTCTTTATCTAGTTTAAAGTTATTATTCTATCATAAAATTTTGAAATAAATTTAATATTCATCCATACCAATTATATGAACTTTTATGTATTGCATATTTTAGACATGAAAAACGAACACTGTCATTGTATAAATGATAAAACACGAAACTAAAACTTAAACTATTTTATTCCTCTAGAGAATACAATGCTTTCGTTTGAGTATTAACAAGGACACACATAGTTCGTTGAAAAACACATTTAATTTCACTGGAGCTTCAACACTTAATGCGTTTCAGTGTAGTCGTGTTCCACAGCATTATCAACCAATGTTACACAGCGCGGTGTCACGCAGCCATTCCGAGTGCAAGGAGGCGACATGTACTTTGCGGAAACACGCATGCGAGTGCTACCGTCGTAACGAGCACGCACTCAGATCGGGGATGGGGGCGGGCAGGGGGGAAGGGAGAATGGGGCGATTCGTGTCGGTGTCGCAGAGACGAATGACGAGAGGATAGGAGACAGACGGTGGCGGCGGTAGTGGTGTTTCAGAACGGCGGGCTTTAGCCACGGAAAGGGGTTGGTGGTGCAGTGAAGCGAAGCACAAGCGGGAATTAGTTATAGGGGAATTGCTATAACAGAAGGGGCGTCGGTAGCATGGGAGGTAGTAGTCTGGATGAATAGCGAGTCATGGCGGCGCGGCTGCTAGAAGCGAGGATTAATAGCAAGGGGTTGGTGACGGACGATGGCGGCGGGAGCGAGGTCGTTGGCGTTGGGGCTCGGGACGTATGGTGGTCGTCGACGGCCGGCAACATTAGGACTTGGGAGTGCAGCCGTCAGCCGCAGAGCCGGGGCGTCGCGACGGCGGCGAGAGCTTATCAGCGCGGAGGACACGAATCGCGACACGCGTCACGACACGGCCCCCACCGCCCCCGCCCCCGCCCCCGCCGCTGCTCGTGAGCGCCCGCGTCGCGTCTTCGCGTGTAATTTATGGCCGGGATTTCGTCACGAAGTATCAATTATCAGGAACAGCGAAATGCCATCAGCGACGCGGCGGGCGGCGGATGGAACGACGCAGAGGGGGGCGGGGGGGGCGAAGGCGGGGGCGGGGCGGCGAAGGCGCGGGAGCGGCCGGGGTGGGGGCGGGGGCGGGAGGTGAGTGATGGATGTATGGGCTCGAGGGCGGACGAAAGAGGGTAAAACTCGGACGGCAGGAAGGTCAAAAGATGACGTGGTGCTGTTTGCGTGGAGTTGATGGTGTTGATATTCCTGGAAGTGTTTCATAGGCGACAGTGGTGGTATAATGGTTAAAACAGGGATCTTCCCATTCCGAAATTCAGCATCCACTCTTTCATTTCGAGTTTCGCAAGGAAATGTATTGTGAAACAAAGGATACCCACGTAGAAAGCGTCACAAACTATAGCTACGAGTGCAATTGCACTGCCCTATTTCCGTTTAATGACATCACTTGCAATACAAACTCTGGTACTCTCTTCCTTATGAAGGCTATTACTATTGATGGCGTCCCGATTGTCAGATTTACTCCATTTTGTCCAATAATTTCTATTACAAAAGGATTTTGATTAAAAGCAATATCTTTTAAATACTAAAGTACATATTATGGATGCCACAGATGACGTCGAGATACTCAAAATCAACATATTATATGAATAAAGAAGCATATGGCATGGATGACGTTGGAATATATTTTAATTTTTAAAATGCATGTAATACGTTATTTGAGAACGAATATAAATTTTCGTCTTTCCTATTTCCTCTCGTATATCTTGATTATAATTTAGTCATAAACTTATAAGTTGCTTATCTCCATCACAAGAGTTGTTTAGTTTATTACTCCAGTGATGTAATGATAGGATGGCTTAAAAGATGCATTTCACTAGTTCAATAGGCCTCGTCAGTTGCTTGAGGACTATAACATTCTTGTATCACTATTTAAAAAAATAATTATTATTATTCAGTAAATATCCTCTCGCAACATCCATGAGGATGATGTATATTCTGTACGAAGACCAGGCTTGACGTAAAACATGTTAGAGCATTATCTATTTACTATCCCTTCGACGTTGGTGCAACACCTAGAATAGAATCGCCACACAAATCGCGTTATGAAAACCTTCATTGTTAGCCTTTAGAGCACGCGCTGCCTTGCAAAGCGGACACGAAATAAGCAAGAACTAATACACGTAATGCACCTAAAGCCCACGTCTGCGAGGATTATCAGAGCCCAGGACTCGCGAGCCCGCTATTTCCCTCCCTAATGCCTTCCTTGCCCTTCCCTGCCCCGCCAGCCCGCCGCCGCCGGACTCTCGGCCGCACCCCACCCCAATCTTTCTCTTTCCACCCGCCCTCCCTCCCTCTCTTTCCCTACCGCCATCCTTCCCTCCCCCTTTCGCCTTCTCTCCCTGCCACTTTCCCTTGCGCTCTCCTTATATCTCTGGAGTCATATCTTCCTCCCTGTCCTCTTTCTGTCTGCGCTTTCTCTCCCACCCTCTCCCCCTATCCCATCAACGCCTCTTGCCCGCAGCCGTTCTTTCCGAAAGAAGGGAGTGAGTGAAGGGGTGTACGAGTCCAGATCGACGGGGAACGACCGGGCGTCGCGCGATGCGGGTGGCGAGAGTCGCATGCAGCGGGGGCAGCGGCGGGGGTGGGCGCGGCGGCGGAAGGGGCAGCGGGGGCGGCAGGCAGAGTTCCCGGCAAAAGAGAAGAAGAGGGGAAGCGGGCGCGATGTGCTCTTACATTTCGAAATGATACAGCTGCACCGCTACGCAAAGCGCGCAGGAAGAAGAAACTTTGCAACTTCCCGTTTGCACGCAAAGTGCGCAAGTGCGTTTTTACCGGCAGGGCGAACTTCTCTGGGATGTGTGCAAAGAAGAAAATACGAGTACGACTCTTTGCCTGCTCTTTGGGCTGTAGAATTCTTTTTAGGTTAATATTGTTTGAAAGTAGCCAACTGGAGCAACGGAGCCGCTCGTATATTTTCTCTTCCTCACGTGGCTACGAGGCACAATACTCTTCTGACCTGTGCGAACGTGGTGCAAGTAAAGCTCATAATATATATCTTTGCAAGAGTGCATACGTAATTATTCATTGTTTGTTTCTTTATTTTTAAAACATAGAATCAATATTTCTGAGCGAATGATTAGGTACAATTTCTATGATGTTTTCTGAATGCTCATTAAGTTTTGCAAATAGACATTTGTTGAGGACAGGAAGATATACCTGTTTTAACCAAAATAAACCTGGCTTAAGCAGTCACTCATGGTTTCAGAGAAAAATGTTTGTTTGTACAGATGGCCGGTTAATAAAGGTTGTGAGAACCTGGAGAAATTTTATTCTTTGTAACTAAGTTTGTATACATTGCTTATTAATACATTTTTATTTACACTTAATCTATTAAAACTGAAAGCTCTTTTTAGTATGTACATTTAAACATTTTTAACTCTTAAAAAAATCATTCAATTCCTTGTATTTATTTCTCTTCTTTTTCACACCTCTGATTATTTCTTCCTGTCTGTGCATTTGATTATCTACCAAATTTGAAACTGCTCCCACCTTTAGGAAATTCCAGAAAATGCTTGATAATAAAATAAGCAACTCTAGAATCATTGCTATACATTATATGACACTAGGTCACCTCACTTGATGTTACTGAAGAAACATTTATATCCACCAGTCTTTTGCTTTGTATAGCGTCATAGCTCAAAATCGCAAACTCGCCAGGACGTTGGCAACTAATCGCAGGGCATGGTCAATGCTTAAAAAAGGGAATATTTACACATGTCTTCGGTTCCACTGAAAAATGACCGATAATCGAATGTTAATGACCATCAAATCGAAGTGGCCGTTTAACAGGTTTCCCTATAGTAACTTTTCAACATATTAACCACAACAAAGGACTGCTCGGTCTCGAATCCTGGTCGGGGTGACAATCCATTGAACAAATTTAATTATTAAAATACATTTATTACTCAGTGACAAAGCCACAAGTTGAATTTCTTAACAATGTTGAACATATTTCCGAGCGTAATTGCGCCCAAAAAGGGACATTACAACTTCGTGATTTAACAATGACAAAAAGAATCTTAGGAACTCTACAAAGCGAAAATAGTGAGTAAATAAAATGGTGAGTTTGGAAATACTAATATCTTTAAAATTTTACCCCTTTACTCGAGACTTCACCACAGCGCCGATGCTACTCGAATGTACCATAGTAACAATGGGATCATAAAATATCTTTTTTTTTTACTCTTGATATTTTAATGCATATTGATTGATGTATGAGTGCATTTTATTTTGTCTAATACGAAATTCAGAGAAAGTATTGCAATGCTGCAGCGAAAAATGAGGATTAGAAAATCGTGGCTGGGTGATCATCTTCAAATTCTTTTTAATCTTTTGCAGATAACTGCGGTAATCCTCTTTCACTCTGCCTCTTCCTGTTCTTCTTCTCCTTTTTCTTCATCATCTAATTAATATTGTAAGGACTATGTGTCTTTCAAATTTTTCATCAATTTTGAAACAGACAAAAGATCAAATTCAGAAGTTTTCTTAGAATGTGACGCACAGAAAGATCTACAAATGTAAAAATTATTGATCTAATGCACACCTATCTATAAATTGTATTGCACGAACTGTTTATTACTCGAAAGAAAGAATTTTATGAGCTGGTCTTGTAAAATTGGTAGTGCCGTTCACCAAATCAAACGTTTGGTTGTTTGGACGTTTGGTTATTTTATTTTTGAATGTTAATTATTTATTTAGGAGAAGTTTCATTTAACATGTCTATAAACAAACACAGGGAATTGTACAGTTAAAATATAATGTTGGAATACATCCATTTCTGACAAATTTAATAAATATAAACATTTTTGAAAGTGTGAGAAAAATTTTGTTTTATTCACCTCCGCCGAAAAGGAGTATTTTATCGGACCATTCTACTAAGAAAAGATACCTTCCAGTTCTAATACATATGTAACTATTTTATATTACTTTACATTGAAGCATTGACTCTTTTAAATTTCTCTCATTATCACTCATTATATATTCAAATCATCAAATATTGGTGAGTACCTAAAAGTATTATATTACAATGAGTTTAAAGTTAAAGATATGTATGAGTTGTCCTAATACATAATCGCAGATTTACGTTTGCATGTCGTTATTTTATTTTCATAATTTATTTCAAATCTTAATGTCTTTATACTCCGACAGGTGTCGGTGAACACAATTTCTGAACGTTTTCCCGAAACAAACTCTTTTTCGCCAAGTTAAAGCAATCTCTGATATAAACGTTTCTTTAAAATAATTTCGCTGTTCCTATTGCACAGCAAAGAGTTCACGCCACTAAAAGGAGCACTTATCCCGTCTCGGCATCACAAAATGATGGTACAGAGCCCGAGAAAATTTAAAACGGCGACCCTCAAAGTTTTCTTTTGTGGGCAACCACTCTCTGGTAAGTCTTCAAATTATGTAGCTGACCTCTGAATGTTTTTATATCCCAATTAACAAAGCAACTGTAATCACAGAAGACCCTCTCCTTCTCTCTCACACAAAGAGGGGGCGGGGCCGGGGAAGGAGACGGGTGGGGGTGGGTAGCAAGACAGAGGAAACGAATTCTGCGCACCGTCACTCATTCAGCGCAGAAGACAGTGTACGTAATATACGCGGTAAGAGGGAAACTAGAATATTAGGGAACTGAAATGCTGCTTCATTGGAGAAATCTCAACCATAGTTACCTCTTCAAGAATCAAGCAGATGTTACTATTGCAAATTATTGCAATAAGTTCGTGAACTTTGTAAGTGCGAAAATAACTAAAGTCTACAACATTTACTTTGTAATTTAGGGGAAGCATTCCTTAAACTGCTTTTCAGACATTTACGGCAAAACAAAAGTTGATCATTGATGTAAAATGCTTATTAATTCCTCAAATATATTTGAAATATTTACCGTTATTGTATTCATATTATGGATAAAAAATTTATTGACGATCTATCTTATTTAAAAACATGCTATTCCTGTGCTATGGTTTCACATTTAACGAATATCAAGAGAAGCCATTTAATTTACTGACTTTACAGATTTAATTTACTGACTAAATGACGAACTATATTTTTCAAAACTAGAGTTGTGCGTAAAATCATAAATTTTTTTAATTTTTGCTAAGTGGGATCAAAGAGGATTACTGAGTATTTTAATATTTCTAGAATTTTACATATCTAAATATTCGTTTACAATTCGATAATTAATGTGGGATTAGTGTGGGAATTAGTGTGGGTGTATTTCAATTCTTCGTGAGCGCGGTATGTTTTCAACAGCGTTATTACAAAATATTGCAACAATTGGCCATTTACAAAATCTATTAGAATTACGTAATTGAGTTGACATTCTTGACGTCTCCGTCATACAAGAGTCACGCAAATGTTGCGGAACATTTTATGGTTCATACTCGTCAAATTTCTTTGCATTTTTGTAAAAATAAAACGCTTTTTTGTGTGAAATAAATAAGGAAGAAATTCGTTAAATTGCCACAAAATTGTGCGTTTATTATTACATCAATTTTTACATTATTTCATTATCTCGATTAATTAACATTTACACTTTCAAACAGTACCAATAGTGCCTTTTAGGATCTTCAGTCACACCTCAAATTTACGAAAACTATTATTACTGTGAGTAAATGTTTTAATGACAACAATTTGAATAAATAATACAGCATCGTCCTCTTGATTATCATTAAACCTTTGTGAATACTACTGAAATTGTATTCGAATTTTTCTATGAAGGGTGTATAAGTGTCGAGACGAAGCGCCTTGATGATTTCTTGCGAAGAATTTTTCTTTTAAACAGAATTTTTAAAACCAAAATTAAAAACAAAGATTACTTATTTGTAGCATTCCATTGAGATATTAAATAAAATGCATTGCTATAAAAATATAGTAAAATTGTAGTTTACGTAACAAGACCGTTAGCGATGACAATAAAGAGACGAGTGAAAATCACCGCGCCCCGAGTGGCGGATACAACTTTTTTAACATACCGTCAGCGAAAGGAATGCGTCAAGTAAGGAAATATAAATTAAATATCATCAATAAATAACTAGAAATACCTTATTTGTAAACAAGGAAATGGCTTCCAGTCAGAATCATAACAATATTGTTTGTAAATAGTAAACAAGGACGTCGTCAAGACGAAAGACAATTGCGAATCGTTACAGATGTTTCGCATACTGTGAAAAATTAGCTGTTTTGCATACGGAAAACAAGCACGAGAAACCGCGTTTCGCTCACGGCGCGCGCGATAAAAAGTATTATCACGTAGTAAGCGCCCCAAGGAGGGTGTATATTGGTAAAGTGTCATTGAATTAAGAGGGAGCTGAAGCTAAATGAAGTGCCCTCCTTGGTTGCGCCAGTAAATGCAACGTAGTCTACCTTTGGCGACGCGACTTTGGCCGCAGACCCACTGCGCAGAGAGCCTGCGCAGCGAAGAACGCTGCCTATTTGAGGAGCAGCGTTGGCCGTAACGACGCGATTGTGTTGCCGTTGGCAGCAGGAGCTGGGGCGGGGGGGGGGGCTCGTCGCGAGGCCGTAGGGGAAATAATTTGCTCATCGTCTGCGGGCGGAGAATCTTAACGGAACAATTAGCCCAAAGCGGTCGCGGGTGGCGGCGGCAGGCAGGGGGTGTGAGGGGCTCGGAAATCGGTTGGCTACGAGGGAACGAGGATGCTTTGGGAAGAGGTAAAAGAAGAAATTAAGGAATCAGTGATAATATTTTGGGAAAGAAGGGTTTTGAGCCCAAATCCGATTTGTGACAACGCACCATTTGAAAGAGTCAATGAATAAGGCTATGTCGATTTAGTGTTACTAGCAGTAACTATTAATGGTGACGGAGGTGTGAAAGATTTTACGAACGTGGACAAATTTGCGACTGGTGAGATATTATTGGTTCTTATTGATTGGACCAATGGATGTTGTACAGCTCATTTTGGTGATGGAATACCATCACTGTAGCAAAAGCGACGACACTTGTAAAGATGGTGGTGGGGACAGTGGAGGGATAGGAAGTGATGTTGGCGATGGAAGTACAGGCTGTAATTCTGGTGTCAAACATGACAGTTAGACAATGTGACTGTGTCGGAGTCAGGACAATGGCGATGGTAAGCATGGTAGGACAATGGACAAAGGTGCATGGTCACACATGGTCAGAACAATGGTAATGGTAGCAGATGCTGTGAAGTGGACGATCGCGGCCAAGGGCCTGCAGGCAGAGGTGATGGTTCCATCAACGTGCTACATCTAGTTCTGATTATTTTGTTTCCGGGCGCGTCAATTAGTACGGCATTTATTTACGTAAGTGTAGTGCATTCTTTCTCCTAGGATGTGACGGTGATCTTCCCCTGTTGGAAAGAAATATTCAACGCCGAACTACATGCCGGCTTCCTGGGTGTTATCGCTCGTGATACTTGTATGTCAACCAGCGGGACACCGCCCCAGCCAGGACAAAGTCTAAGCAGCTCCCGACTGGTCTACCGATATGTGCGATAGTGCGAAGCAAGTAAGTGTAAGAGTGTGCCAGAAAAGGTGAGGGTTCACGAATGAGGAAGGGAAGACTGCGTATGCTACCCACTTGGTTAAGGTAATGGGCATCCGCGTGGGTTTGATGGGAGAAAGCACAAATAGCGATCAGAGCAAGAGATCGTTAGAATTCTCCGCCGGCAGCGGCTCAACTCTACCCAGCTCTGTAGCTAGTGTCTGAACTCCCTCAATGTCGGGAGTCAAACCCTAGGACCTGCCGTCGAGCGACTCTTTAGATATATCAGCAATGATACCCCATGTACTATCGCCGCCGGTCCAGAGGGGTGAATGGCGACGGACGATGCAGGCAGTCAGCGCGGGTTGCAGCCGCCTGTTGCAGCATCGACTTCTTTGTATGAGGCGGGTAGTGTCTCCTGATTATCTTCTGGCTCCGATCCTGACATCCCCTCGTCCTTACCCCCGCCGTCACCATCGCTTGCGCTTCGCTCCATCTCCCCCTTGCTCCCGCCCTAGCTCACGCCATCTCCCTTGGCCATGCCCCCGTACCAAACCCTATCTCTACCCCCAACTCCGCTCTGCCATCACCCCCGCCCCTAACCCCACTCTTCCGCACTGCCGCTCCAACCCCCCCCCGCCCCTCACCCCGCTCTTCCCACACACGCTAACCCCCGCCACTACCCGCTTTCTTGGCCTCACCCTCAGTCTCGCCTCCGCCTCGCTCCATTCCCCCTTGCTCCCGCCCTCACCGCCACTCCTGACCCTGCCCTCGCCCCACCTTCGCCCGCCCCTTTCCCCCTACCCTCGCCAATCCCCCCTTCTTCATCGCCCCCGTCCTCGCGCTCGCCCCTGCCCTCGCCTTTTCCCGCCTCGCAACGAGTACAATCGCGCGACGCCGGGCGTCGGGAGCGGCGCGGGGTGCAGCGGTGCGAGGCGTCGCCGCCATGAAAAGCTCTCCGCGTGACGCGATTTCGGTTGAGCCGCGCCGCGCCGCCTCGCACGCCCCGCCGCCGCCATTGTGCGCGGCCGCGCCTCGTCACGTGCCCTCGCAAATGCACTGCCAGCCGCGGGTTCATTGCGAGAGCGCCTTCCGAGAAATTTGGTAATTGCCAGAGCGAAAGATTCCCTCGGCGGAGACAATGCAGGAATATCTAATTCGATTTCGCAAATGCAAAAGTGAAACATGAAGCTGTCGGGGTTTCTGGGAGCAAAGTAATTGAGAGATATTGTACAAAGGCTAATGGATAATAATATTTTTGAATACTGCTCTTTCAAATCTCATTATGCATTGGTCAAACAGATCACAGATACTTATCGCATAAACCATCATAAAATGTGTATGAAGTGATTAAATTACTTTTGCATTAACTTCTTAATTCAATTTAAAAGTATAAGCGGCTCGGTGAGTAAATAAATTTAAAATTACTAAAATATCTGGTTTATTAGACAATCACAGTGTTTTGCTGAGTAAATATTTAAACACACCTCTTCTGGTCAACGTTGAGTGACAATTTAATATAAAAGGATATTCATTAATTTAACTGAAAGCATTTCTTAAGTCCCGCACAACTCAATCAAATGGAAGGACCCATAATTTGGTACTATTTGCAATTTTTCTATATCTAAAAATGGATTCCTTAAGCTGTTTTGAAAGTATATATTTTGCTAACCATATGGCTTATAGATAAAAACGCAAGGTTTGCGAAAAATTTAATATTCAGTCCAAACTGTTAGTTCTGGAAAATATTTTACCCATTTGTTAATTAAAATAGCAACCTCAAATCAATGCTTACGCTAAAGATTAAATATATATTTTCCAAATATGCAGCAGATATAAGCATATGAAGCGCAAAAGAGAATGACAAATAAACATCTTTTGTTGGACACGTGTGTTGCTGATTTAAAAAAATCTGGAATGTTCCCTGATTAAACGTAATGATATTGTTTGCGCACAATACTCAATTTTGTATTAAATACATTTGGACGCACATTGATATGTTTCATTAATGCCTACACTATGTGAAATGGGTCTTATATACCGTCAGAATGACGAGAGCTGATTTTTTTATAATACGGCTTTTCAATATTACTCAGAAATAACGGAACATTTTTACAAGTAAAAAAAAATTGAGGAAAATTCATTAATTTACATTGCAATTTTCATTGGAATATCTAATGTAATAATGGATATTATACTCTAAATTTCTAATGAAAAAAATCCCATGGAATTATTTTTATTATCAGCGAAGTTTTTGGTATATGTCACCACGCGTTTACTATTGCACAATTCTGATGAAGTTAGTTTTTAAATAGTGTGTCAGTTTTAGTAATTCTAAGTAACAGGATTGTAAAATGTGCTTTGTGGGAATTTCAACTCAGAATAACCCAAGAAATGGATGTAAAAACCGTGAAACGTACTGTGCTGCAACTTTGTGTTAATCCTTAATACTGTTTGATATTTTTATTGAAAAGCTGAAAACAGAGGCAGCTCAGAGTATTGATGAAGATAAATATTAAAAGCGACTTTCATTGCTTTTAAACAAAGTTAGCGAACCGTACTGGAGTTTTCGTATGAAGTTTCAAATAATTTTTTATTTCATAAATCATATTTCATAAATCCATATGGCTTCATCATTTATTGATCTCCCTCACCACGATTCTCCTTTCATTTGTTTCCTCATACCACTCGAAAAAAGCTTACAGATTTTGTCGAGATTCATTCAGTAACAACTTTGAAACCACCAACAAAATTATGGCTTTGTTCTCAAATTTTGATAATAATCTCTCACGCGAAGAGTCATCAACGCCGCGCTCGAGGGGGCCGGGAGGGCGCAGTTTCATGCGCGTGAACGCCGAGCGGCGGACAAAGCGGTCTAATGCGTGCCACGCACCGGCCGTTGGGCGCCAGGGCTCGCACACGCCTGACGCGCGCGGCGCTCTGGGGCCCTCTGGAGTGAGGACAGGGCGTGCGCCAAACAACTCTACGACACCGAAGAACTTGTTTGCAAAGTGACGTAGTATCTCAAAATGCGATTCTTTTCTAGTTTTACATCTGCTGAGTTTTTCCCTGGAGCCAGTCTATCTGCTGACCGGGAAGTCTTAGGGTTTGACTCTCGATACAGGCGGATTTTCGACCGTAGGTGGAATTCAGCAGCTGCCTGGAGGAGAAGTCTGCGGTCTCACCGGTAGTTTTTCATGTTTTTTTTCCAAATGCCAATGCTCCCTAATAAATGGGTCATTGACCTTACGTGATCTTTCCTTCCCCTTCCTTGTTCTATCCTCTCTCTTTACTTACACACACACGTATACTCACTTACATTTTCTACATTGTGACACATGTGAGGAGCTCAGAGCTTGGGCTGTAGCCTGTTTGTGGAGATACCTGGAAGAGAAAAACCCGCAAGTTTACGTGTTCGTCGGCGCCGGATTTCACCATACAGCAATGGAGGAAAGCAGCCATTTTCCTGAAAACAACATTCATTCACCGCGCCACCTACGGCGGGCTAAAGAGAGGTTGTGGGTCCCATCCTAAAATAGAGCGATGGAACAAGAAGAGAAAATGATTAGTAATTTGAAAGAATGAGCGGGTAGCTGACATGATCGGAATAGCTAACAAACACTCTGATAAAAAATAAGTTGCTTTTTGCATGGGAAAATTCTCAATTCTACTCAAAAATAAACTTTTTGAATGCTCACGATCAGTATGCAGTCAATGTTTGTATAAAAATCATTAATTCACTAGAAACTTAAGTGCTCAAAGGCATAGGTAATTATTATTTAATTGCTGCGAAAATTTGTATCACTCACATTTTACATTTTAAATATAACGAGGGAGAGAATCGAGAAAATGCGAATATTGCCATACTAACGACCTCCCTAATAATTATGTAATTAGAACCCGTTTATGAACTAACTAGTGTTTCAGATATTTGAAGCTTTTGGATATCAGTCGAAATTAATTAGCTCTAAGACAAAGTAATTAAATTTCTTCAGTATCAATAGCGAGCCAAAACGACAAAGTTCATGCATTTCTGGATTACTTCATTTACTTTCGTATTCACTGAGTCATGACAACTGACACTGAATATGAACAGATTCATATCTATCTTCTTTGGGAAAATGGAGATGAATTGAATCTGTGGTAATGCACATACATTTGTTCTCTGAATTCTTACGAAGATTAGAGGTAAAGAGTCTCTCAAGAAATTATATTTTAACCTTCAAAAGTCAAAGATGGCTCAAATATAACACACGTCACATTTAAAAACAATATTTTATACTAATAATTGATGTATGTAGTGAAATTCTTATGATAATGCACTTGACATTAAATCAATAATTATGTTAAATCTCACACAACTGACTAACAGTTTTATTCGTATAGCTTTGTGGAATTTCTCCGGAACACTACCTTGTAGAAAGAGGGTTAAAATATACTTTACTTTGTTGACGTCAGTGTAAGTTTTTTCGGCAGTTCAAAACAGTTGATCATCGCCGAAGACAGCATCACTCGGCAATATGTACTCTGCCGCCAGTCAGTTGCGCAGAACGCCGCTGGCAATGCCTGGACGCATCAGTTGCGATTTACTTCGAATGAATTACTTCGGAAATCGTTAGTAAAATAATATTGTAAGAATTGATGCGTGGGCAAGAATTAAACCATGCAAATCATATCAAAAGAAATATGAGAAGATGTATGGGCGAGAATTAAACAAACGGTTGTAATTGGACTGGAAATTTCTCTAAATGAAATTTGAAGTATATTTTCTACCATTTACGTCAAATTTACTTCCTTTTAGAAACAATTTGACAAAGGTAAAGAGAGTACGACAGACTAAGCAAACGTTAGGCAACATGTGTGAAATGAATGCGAATCATATCTACGTGTTACTCAATGACCACGCCTGCAATTCAGTTTTTCATTACTGAATGTCAGAATCACCGGTCACATGAGTGAACAGAATATACTAAACGAACGCGATAACAGCACACACTGATATTTATACCCAGATAGGCCTCTATTCAACAGAGGAACGACAATAAAAGCGAGTAACCTACGAGGCCATCACAAATCATTTCTATGAGTTACACCCCAACCACGCCCCCAATTTACTTTTTCATGATTGTCAAAATAGCCGGTCACTACCTGACTAAATGAAAGCGGTATCAGAGCTTGTATTGACGTTCATACCTAGCTAGACCTCTGTCCAAAGGGGACTGCCAATAAGCAAGCGAGTGACCTGCGAGGCCATCACGCACGGGAGAAAAAAGCGTGCGTGGTGCGGGGCGCGGCGGGGTGCGGCGTGGCGTGGCGTGGCGTGGCGGGCATCGTAGCATGCAGTGCGGCCCCCAGCGCCGCATAAGAACAGTCAACAAGCCAATTACGTGACCCCCGCGGGACAGCGCTTTCCGGGTGGCTGCGCCGCGCGACGCCAGGGACAGCGCACGCCACGGATGCGCGCGCCCACTCGCGCGTTTTTCTCAGCCGCGGCGCGCCGCGAGGCGGCAGCGGCCGAAAACCAAAGTCAGTTAAACCAGATTAAATGTTAAGGGCAAAGTTTAGGCTGTTTAAAGACTCTATTGGCGAATAGTAGGCTGTTGTGGATATCCCAAAATCGTGGGTGCGGGCGTGGGCTTTAGGCTAAAGCTAGCAGCATTCACCTGGAAAGTACAAATTCCCAACATAATAGGGCAACGAAAATGATTCCAAAATTAAAGGCTAATTAGCGTTTCCGTGCCAGAACTCTTGCTAGTACCCACCTTCTTCACTTCCATATTAACCCTGTAATATTCAAGGGTTCTTCAAGACCCTCTTATTCTCCTTCACTTGTCCTATACGTATTCTTGAAATTGATAACAATACACTACACCCTTGTAAATGCAAACTATTCTTATTTAACTTTATTTCCGAGCAGAGAAGTACACCCGTGTTATTCAGTCTCGTATTGTATCGAGTCATTAGTTTAATTTCACATTCAGTTGCAGATTCTGCACGTTTCTGAGCACGTGGGGTAATATTAAGAAGCACCGGACCAGCAAAACTGTAATATAATGTTCAGGAAGAAAATTCTAGAGATTACGGTGTGAGAAATGTTTCTTTAAGTCACTTGCCCTCAAAATGTTAGCTTATAAGACCCTATAACGCTTCGTTTAGGAGTTATTTAACGATATAGATTAAAAAAATGATATCCTGATCGCGGGATGCATTTGACATGAATAATTCGATGCATTTTGGACTTAACACGGGTGTACTTCTCTGCTCGGAAATAAAGTTAAATAAGAATAGTTTTCATTACAAGGGTGTAGTGTATTGTTATCAATTTCAATAATACAAATAGGACAAGTGAAGGAGGATAAGAGGGTCTTGAAGAACCCTTGAATATTACAGGCTTAATATGGAAATTGATTTTAAAACCAATCCTTCATATTTTGAAAGTCAAAGTAGAATTAGTTTCGTTACGTGAAATTATCTTTCTTTAGAGACTTCATTTATAAAGGTTGGTAGTGTGAGAGCCGCAAAAGGTATGTATGCCACTAAATAGACGATTAAAAGCACTAGGGAAAAAGAAAACTGTTCCGGCTCATATAGGAAAACTCAAAAGTCTCAGGTAAAATATGAAACCCTTTCCAAATTGAAAGACCAATTTTAGACTCTAGGAAATTTTCAGCCCATAATTTACCAAAATCAGGGCTATATATTTTCTAGCTTTAAATGGTTTGGCGGTGATGTATGACTCGAGCGTGATGATAGAAGGCGTTCGACAGAGAGCAGAAAATAATTATTTATGATACGAGTGGTACAAGTTACATTTTATTTTACGAGGTGGAAATATTACGATACGAGGCCGACAGTCCGAGTAGCACAATCCTACGAGCATAACAAAATTACTTTTACCACGTGTGTTATACACTATTTTTGTAGACAACCTTCCTGAGTTTCATTTTAAGTCCAAAATACAAATCACTTAATGATACGTTAAGGCCAGCTGTAACTGATGCCTCTAGCAGGTGATTTTGTTTTCTTTCTTGCTTTCAAAGATATATCTGAACGCTTTACCATCGTCTCAGTTTTAGCACTAGTGCTAAAAATTAACTTTTTTGCACGCTGTGCATGCCCTGAAAGAACAGCTTTTACTTCTAAGAATAATATTTTAATTATTATATGTTTATTGAAAAAGTAATTATTACAAATAATGGCCGATTCATTACATACTTACAGAAGTCTATAAAGCTTTATGACATTTTAATAAATATGTCATTTCTGTTTAGAATACTTCCTGACGATTGCGAAAGAGATCCACGAGTGGGAGCTATTATCTCACAAGCGACAAAAGATCCAGAACGGTATCTTCCTCAGGTAGTCAATAGTTATTTATGAAATAGTTGTAAGACATGTTATTATCATACGAGGTTGGAGAATTATATTTATAATTCTTTAATATATATTTTTAACGAGTTATACTTGTAGTTGTTTGCCGTGCGTCATGAAATATTAGATCACATATGTTCTAATAACTCTCATCGCCGAAATGATACCAGTTTCATAAAGTTTAACTTTAGAAAACCAAAATTGATAAATTACATTTATAAACGTGTGTAATATTTGTTTAATTTCATTCTATTTCTTTTCGTAAATTTCAAAATAAAATTGTCAAGAGAAAAATTGAATAGTTTGATGAACAAAAAGAAAATATAACAAGCAGAGGTATTGAGTTAGTAATATTTACAGACATGAGGAAATACCCCAGAGAATATAGAAATGCGTGGGGGACGTATTGGTGCAGAGTAAAATGCATGCCGATTGCTCTGCAGATTCAACACCTAAAACACTTTACGTAGATCAATCGTAACGTAGAGCAAAGAAAGGTTTCAGCAACTCAGTTATTCAAGAACTGAAACCAAACATAGTTAACCCATTACCAATGGGCTAATGCATTTATCAAAATGCCTCCACTTGTACAGAGAAGCTTTTATTGACCAGAGAACCATGGTCGAAAAATTTGAAGAATTATAAAACTTCCCTTGATACTACTATGTAACGTTCAGCACAAGTTATAAAATTCGTCAGAATGATTGCAAAATACTAAGACAAAATTAAGTACCTAGAAACATTTTATTAACGTTTTTTCGTACTTTAGTTGAAAGCATCATGAGCCCTGCATACAAACATAATTTCGAAGAAGAATTGATCAATAAGAGAAGAGATCATAACATGAGAAATAAGGAAAGATACGAGATAAGGCGCGATGCGAAAAAGCGATACGCGAAACAGATAGTACAAATAAAAATTCAATGTTATAGAAAATAATGTAAAAATATTCAAGGGACAAATAAAGAAGAAATAACGACTGAGAATTAAAACTAAATGGTGTTAATTCTTAAAAGGATAAGAAAACAAGTCTTTCTTGACTTATTAGAAAACGAAAATCGCTGAAAGAAGGAAATGAACATGTAGAGAAAGGCGCTCGTGAAAGGTGGATTACGAAATTGCTACGACGAGAGAGGCGAGTGGGCGGAGTCGCACTCGTAAAACCCCGGCAACCAGACTGCCTGACTTTCCGGTCTCGTTCACCCGGACTTTGCAGCGCACGTGCTGCCACCGAGGCCGCGCTCATCGGCCCCCGACGCCCCTCACTCCCTCGCCCCGCCCCGCCCCTTCACACCTTCCCTACCCCGCCCCGCTCACGACCCCATCGCCCCCGCCACTAACAAACGCTCCCCCCCGCCGCAGCCAACTCCACACCCCCGCCACGGTAACGCTATCCTCCTGCCCTCACCCCCTACCAATTTCACTCCCAACCGCTCCCTTCTCCCCCGCCCCCCCGCCCCCCCGTCGCTAACAGGCCAGTGGACGCGAGGGCGTGAGCCGGCGACCGCGAACGGCGGGGGGCGGGGCACATCCGCTGCGGAATGAGGACCTCTCCCATCTAGCGCGCGCCGCTACCCAATATTGATTATTGATTGCATTACGGCCTATAATATACGGGTGGTAATTGGCACGCCGCGCCGCAGACCCGCCGACGGGCAAGGCGAGCGGAAGGCTGTGGGGCGGGGGCCGGAGCGTCCTCCGACCAGCCATGTGGCGCGGACGGGCTACTGCCCGCTCAAATCCACCCCAGCGGCGCAGCCCTTTTTGTTTGTCAGATCCAGCGGATCATAGCGCAATATCCAACGCGCTCGCTTTCTCACCTTCCAATATCCCTGTCAAACTTCCAAATCTGGATATTCCCAAGTGTAATTTGAGGTGGTTTTAATGAAATTACGGCATGCTTTCTTGTGATTCAATTTTTTTATGTCTTATTCTCGCATACTGCGTTGTTGTCAAAATTATTTATTTATTGCAGCATTTAATTCCGATCTGACGAAATCAAAATAACTTTCAAAGAAATTCGTAAATAATTCTTTTTAATGGATGTATAATCCCACAAATAATTTTTTATAGTTTTTTTTAGAACATAAGCTAGGTACTTCTGGACTCTCGAATTCACAAATTAACATTGTAGTTAGAATCTCATTTTAAAAACGCTATACACTTAAAATAAATACACTAATTGAAAATGGAAGAAATACAGTAACGTATTGTTGTGACATCAACAACAAAAAAAGGTAAGGGTGAAGTTCATCTTTCGGTTCCTGTTCTTTCGTCTTAACGATTTAAACAAAGTCTTCAATTATCGTACCTACTCCAAATCTCCTCTTCCTACTGGAGATGTAATTAAACAGTATTAACTTCTGAAAGCCATCGCTTTCCACATTATTTCATTAAGCTGAAACGGAATAGGAATTTTAACTACTGATATTAGTTGAGAAGAGGGAAAAGTTATTTTCTACGAAATAACTTTACTTTCAATAATCTTTGTACAAAACAACACACTTTCTACTGATGAAATAATATTTCATAATAACATGTTTACATAATCACCATTATTCTACTTGATTTTCAGGAAATTTTCAATAGTCCTATTTAAGTTACTATAATAAACTCGAGAAAGATTTTAAGTTTAAAAGAGAGATTGTAATTTTGAGGTAGACACGGTGGACGACATCAGAGCTTAAACAGAGTGCAAGAATACGCCGTTCGATGAAACTGGATAAGAGAGAACTTGAAATCATGAAACTACGAAAAGAAAAATCCAGAAATCCTCCGCGACGGTCAAGAACAAAAAGATAACACCACAAAAACGCGAAGTAAGGGGAGATCAGGTCAAGGGAGCGCGCAGAGGTTGGGTGATCGTAGAAATTAACTCTGATATTAGTCGGGATAGCAAAAATCCCACAGGGACCGCGGCGAACGCGGCGCAGGCAGCCAGATAAGCCGGTTGCGTCGGGGGATAAAAAAGGAGAAACCGTAGAGGGAGCAGAGAGAGAGAAGGGGAAAGAAGGAGATGATGCTGCCGCCCGCGATGCAACACTCCTATTCGCCCAAATTCTCACCCCCATCCCCACCCCACACCGTCCCGCAGCGGTTACCCTCACAGCCCTCGCCCTCGTCTCCCACATCTCTCCCACACCGCACCCAACGGCTGCCCTCCCAACCCACGCCCACACTACCCCACCGCCCCCCCCCAGCGGGCCCATCACACCCTCGCCCACTCCCACACCGCCTCCTAACGGGTCGTCTCACAGCCCACACCCCCGCCTGACTTGTCCCCGCCCACATCACCAACTGCACCACCCAACCCAAACCGCCATCTTCGCCGCTCTCGCCTCCGGCCCCACAGTCCTCACCTTACCCCGCACGCACCGCGATGAGACCCATTCCGCTCTCCACGTCTCTCACGCAGCATCCGCCGCCTCCGTTGCCGAGTGGCTCTTAGCCCGAGCGTTACACGTAGGCTTTATGGTTTTAATGCGCGAGCGGGGGAGGTTCTTTCTATTCAAGCTGGAGGCGGCGGGGCGGGGGCGGAGGGATGGTGAAGGGTGGGGTGAGGGTGGGCGCGGGGAGGAGGGAGCGATGGCGGAGCGGGGCAACGACGGAGTGTGGGAAGGGGGAGGGGAACGGGCGGGGACGGGGGCGTGGCGGGGAAGCGCGGAAGGCGGGGCGAGGGCGATGCCGCGTGAAACGACCGCGTAGGGTGGCGGGCAGCTGAAGAGAGCGCAGGACACGGGATAAGCAGGTAAATGGCACTTGGCACGGTCGCTCTCTCACTGCTCCCCGACAGCACGCACAATTGGGTTCGCACGCGTCCTTTGCACTTGCAGAAAATAAAGGAGAATACAATTAAGATTTTTCAAGTGGGTAAAAGACTCTTAATACGTTGTATACTTCTACTCATTTACATGTCATATATTGTCTTATTGTGTAAGTAAATGGTTGGAGATGCAAATAAACTATTATTCTGATAATATTTAAATTAGCTATTGCTTAATTTTTGTTAGGACTAGAGCTTTTTCCATTCAATGTAGTACCTTCAATTGGTAAACGTTTCAGTTCGGAAATGCGCTTTAATCTAAACGACAGAAAAAAGGAGAAACCTGCGTGGAAAAATAGGATGAAATTGCTGATGTGTAAGGGTATATCGACGCAGAAAAAAATATGTGAAAAGTGGAATTAATTTCGAAGAAGTTAATCTTCAATAAGTAACTTTTTTCTTTATTCTCGGTAGTAAGATGTAATTGTGAAGTTGGATAAAAGTTAAAGGTCAATTTGCAATTTTCTTCAGGCATTGCTAGGTTTGTTTTACCAGAAAATCAGCACATCTTTTACATTTAAAATTGCTTTTACCGAATGTAAGGTAAAAGGATTGAGTACAGAAAACGTAAAAATATTAAGGGTATTCAATATTTATTCATCCAGAATTTTAGTTTCATCCAGAATTCTAGAAAGTTTTCCAGAATTCTAAACATACAAAAGAGATCTTGCTCCTAAAATTTATTTTGTTCTCTACTATTTGTATTGTAATTTGAGAGAAAACGATACATGGAGAAAAAAGACCAATAAGGAATATCTTTGACAGAAGTAGTTTTGACTGACAATTTTTAAATTGGAAAAAGTTCGTATTTCACGACCTATCGAAAAGCACAAATATATGCTACATGTAATGAAGCTAAGAAATATGAAACGTGAACGTGGAATGTGAGGTCAGACATTGCATCGATCTACATGGCATGACTAGTTGTAGAGTAAACTCTTTTTAACAAGAACTCCCTTTAACGCAAATATTACATTAGTTTGGTGCGTTTACATTTCAACTGATATTTAATTTTATTTAATTGTTGCTTTACAAGTCGCAAAGCAGTACTTTTTTTGGTCACATAAATCTAGAGTGAAAATTCTTTTCTCGCCGCCCGACACAGATATGTCGGACTCTGAACATACGCTGTCCACCAGCAACGCGGCCCAAGAGTCGCGTTAAAGCGCATGTTTCTGCCTCTCACGTTTCCTTTTAGTGAATATGGCACCCTACAGCAGGGTTTCTAAAATGCTAGAATTAGGGCCAAATTGCACGCGGTGGCTCGTTGCAGTCGCCTACGTCCCATACGCCTTTCACTAGATTTGACTGGCTGAGGTGTCTCAGAACATCAACTGATGTCACTGCAGTGCCTCTGAACGGGAGGTCCTAAGGTTCGAGTGGCGGACATAGTAGGATTTTTGTCGCTGGTTACATAGCTAGACCGAATTCCACCGCTGCCTGGAGGAGAATTCTAGCAAATGGCTGTTAAGATTGGTAGTTTTCCATGGATTGTCCGATCAACACCCGGCGAATGCCACAGATACCCTGACAAACGGGCCATGGACCGCGTGGTACATTTCAGCAGCACAGCTCTGAAGAAGGCCACAGCAAGTTGGCCGAAACGTCAGCACCATCGACCATGACGCGGCTAATCCCGGACAGCCAGAATTCACATTTCCTTCCTCTTACCTGACATATAATCACCCCATACTTACACACACACACACACACACACACACACACACATGTACATAGTATACTACTACACTTGTTGGGAGACCAGTTGGCAGCTTAGGTGTCCCGGCTGGGGCGGTGTCCCCACTGATGGCTCATACTTGAATGGAGTGAACACCTCAAACCGCGGTTAGAGTGGTGCCGGATCGCACCATCCAGGGAGGAAAGAACGCCCCCACCTCATGTGCTACCTCACCGCAAGACATGAAGCAAGCAAGACACGAAGCAAGCACTCCATGGTACCAAGGGCCGCGAAATTTCGGGGTTTGAGATATTTCTACGTCGGCCAGCGATTCAAAAAATATCCACGTAATAGTCTATTTTCATGTTAATTATGATTGATTGATTGATTTTTTCGTGTTTCCTGGCGCGTCAACTGCTTTGGTCATTAGTCCTGTTAGTGTAGTGTATGTTCTTTTCTCGGGAGATGGCAGTGATCTTTCCCCACTGAATGGCGAAATCCGGCGCCGACCTACCGTCGGCTAGTAGGGTTTTCCCCTAACCAGGACTCTCCCACCAGCGGGGCACCGCCCCAGTCGGGACAAGCTCTAAGCTCCCGACCGGTCTCCCGGAATATGTGGTGTAGTGCATGTTAGTGTAAGTGTGTGTGAAAGGGGAGAGGATAGGACGATGAAGAGGAAAGACAGGTGGCGCGCGGTCCGTGGCCCGTTTGGTAGGGAACTGCTCCGGCATTCGCCTGGTGCTGATCGGAGAAACCACGGAAAACTACCGATCAGAGCAGCCGACCGCTAAAATTCTCCTCCAGACAGTAACTGAATTCGACCTAGCCGAAAAGCTAGTGTCGAAAACCCTGTCGCTGTCAGGCCTCGAACCCAGGACCTCCTGGTGAGAGGCGCTGCAGTGACATCCGTTGATGCACTGAGCTACCGCTCCCGGTATGTTAATTATGTGGTGGTATGACAGATATTTGTAATTCCATTACACAAATGTGGGGAACTCACATTTTTCCACTAACTAGAAGCCAAAAAAGAGAAAAGTTCATTTTCTTCTTTAAAAACCGAAAGCTGGACCTAACAAAACGCCTTGTGCCGTTTGAAAACCAACGCGTGATGAGGAGCTAGCATCTTCAGGCGTTGGTGGCGCGCACAGAGATCTAGCGGTACTCGACGCGACCGAAGCTCGCACCGGCAGATGAGCCCGACGGAGCCTCCTCCTCCAAGGCCAACGACATCTCGCGGGGCGGAGGCGGCGGCGTCCACGGCGACGGGAGAACCGAAACGGGTGCGGCGACGCGGGCGGGGGCGGTGATGAGTGAGGCAAGGGCGGTGACGTACCGTCGCGACGGCGAGAGGGTGGCAGGAGTGTCGTCGGGAGGCGGCGTGGAGAGGGGGGGGTGGGGCGGAGAGTGTAAGGCAGAGACTAGGGCGACAGCTGCGTCCAGGGAAGTGAGGAGTAGGCTACGAAGATGTTCACTCCGATTATGGTGAACTACAGAGGTACAACCATATGAGAGGTTAACTATACCCTATGAACTCAGAATAAAATACAGTTTTTCAACCAAGATTGTGTTTAGTATTTCAGAGAAGGAATAAAACACCTAATCGCCGTGAATTTTAATATCTTTGTACTTTCCTCAACTTTATTCAAGTGTCCAAATACTCTAAATATATGAGCGCAGATATAACTCCAAAGTCTCTGGCACTGTTGGGGCCCTTTGTTCGCGTTTGTATCCTATTTGTCATCACACCTGTTTTCTTCTGCTTTCAATCACCATTTCACCGTATTAGCGATCTCCTAGCAAGCTCTAATTTCACTAGTTTTCAATTTGTGACCCGCGATCATGAACCTTCAGGCTAGATGGAACTGCTACCAGGGAAATGAATCTATATCTCTGCTCTCTCTACGCCTTATACCTACAAATTATTTAGTGTTATATGAATTCAAGCTGTTTGGTAACAATTTTTCCTCATGAAGGTATTATCTATGTTTACTATAACCGAGTTGTTGAGAATTTACCACGACCAAAAATTTGATTGAATGATTGGTTACTTTGTGGTTCCGTGTGCGGCAACTAATGTGACCGTTAATCTTGTAAATAAAGGGCATATTTTTTATCATGGGAGGTGGTGATGTTCTTCCCCCCATGGATAGTGAGGCCCGACGCCGACCCAGACGGGACAAGGTTTAAGCTCCCGACTGGTTTCATCGCCGAAAAAAACTATGAATTTTTGCAATTTTCAAAAAATCAAGAGTATTCGACGAAAATGAGACCTGCAATATTCTCCTAAACGTCCTACACATTATCCAATTCCACAATTTAAGCAAATCGATGGAACCATTTTTTTCGAAATTTGGAAAATGTTCGAAGGACTTCATACACATTATTCAATTCAATCAATGGAACTATAGCGTTGTCCACAGGCAGACGGACGGAACGGTGGACAGACGAAGAGACGGACAAGCAGACGTTTCGCCATCAATCGATTTTTCGCTAGCAAGGACCCACAAAACATGAATTCTGGCTACATCTCATGTTAGAGATTTGGTATATAATTTTAACAAGTGAATTTATCCTTTTTTTCGTTACTCGGGCCAGAAATACGAGCTTTTCTGCCGAATGTTCGCCGTTTTCTTCGCGCAGCATTACATAACTTTCTCTCTACTGCTGCAATGCCATCGAACTCCGCAATAGCAATAGTTCGCAGTGCCAATGGCGCCCGGCTGGAGACGCGGCCGCGCCGCGCGCCGCCTCCGCTCTCCAGCGCGTGCGTGTGTGCGTGTGTGTGTGTGTGTGTGTGTGCGTGGAGGCGGCTGTCCATGAATGGGCAAGAGGAAAGCGCTGTGTGCGGCGGAAGCGGCGACGACCGCCGACGCTCGCACGAGGTGGCATTGGAGGAGGCGGCGGGACTGGTGATGGTAGTGGTGGTGTTGGAGAAGGCGACACTGTTGGTGGTGGTGGTGATAAGGGTGTTTTGATTGATTGATTTTTTCGTGTTTCCGGGCGCGTCAACTGCTTCGGTCATTAGTCCCGTAAGTGTAGTGTATGCTTTTTCTCGGGAGATGGCGGTGATCTTCACCCGCTGGATAGCGAGATACCGTCGGCTAGTGGGGTTTTCCCCTAACCAGAACTCTCCCACCAGCGGGGCACCGCCCCAGCCGGGACAAGCTCTAAGCTCCGAGAAATCTCCGGAATATGTGGTAGTGTAGTGCATGTTAGTGTAAGTGTGTGCGTAAAGGGAGAGGATAGGACAAGGAAGAGGAAGGACAGATCGCCCGCGGTCCGTGGCCCGTTGTTAGGGTACTGCTCCGGCATTCGCCTGGTGTTGATCGGAGAAACCACGGAAAACTACCGATCAGAGCAGCCGGCCGCTAGAATTCTCCTCCACAGAGCGACTGAATTCGACCTAGCTGTAAAGCTAGTGTCGAAAATCCCACCGCCGTGGGAGTGTAACCGGCGTGCTGAGTGAGGACCTTCCGGTCAGAGGCGCTGCAGTGGCATCAGTTGATGCACTGAGCTACCGCTCCCGGTAATAAGGGTGGTGGTGATGCTGTTTCTGGTAATGATGGCAAGTGGCGGTTTTGGCGGAAATGTGAAATTGGTGATGTGATTGGCGGTGGGGTTGGGGCTAGTGATAGTGATGACCGTGGTGGTGGTGGTGGTGGTGGTGGTGATGGTGGTGCTGGTGCTGGTGGTGGTGATGGTGGTGGTGGTGCTGGTGGTGGTGGTGGTGCTGGTGGTGGTGCTGGTGCTGGTGGTGGTGCTGGTGCTGGTGGTGGTGGTGGTGGTGGTGGTGGTGGTGCTGTGGTGGTGGTGTGTTGGTGGTGGTGGTGGTGGTGGTGCTGTTGGTGGTGGTGCTGTTGGTGGTGGTGCTGTTGGTGCTGGTGCTGGTGCTGGTGCTGGTGCTGGTGCTGGTGCTGCGGCTGCTGTGTTTGGTAGTTTCCGTCATGATGGCAGGTGGCTGTATCGGCGATGATGGTGATGGCCATGTCTGTGACGCGTGGGCCCCACGCGTTCTACAATTCTACTGTACTATTAAATTACTTGCTGAAGTACTCGACGTTAACCGAGTATTTATTCATCTCATCTATATTATCGGAAAAGGAGTGAACCCCGCACCACTTCTCCCCCTCGCCTCGCCTTCATTTGTTGCTTTCAACTCCGCTCGACACCACCCTGCCGCGACACACCCACTCACATCCCCTTCCCATCCAGCCAACTATCCCGTCGTTCCCTTCCTCATCCATCCTCTCCCGACAGCTCCCCAACCATGCCGTGTTCCGTCCTACAATGCCATGTTCGATACGACCGTCGTTGCCACCTCCATCGTTGCTAAGGGCAATACAGTGAACATTAGATTTGTTGCAGGTCCCTATTGTCGGGAAATTTCTAGTAACAAAAAAGTAATTCGATGAACACCGAGCATTGAAAACCGACTATTAAAGTGTGACGATAAACTATTAAGTTAGAGAATTGATATGTTTATGTCCACTAAAATATTAAAATAGGCCGATGTATCTGCGAGGCATTAGCTGTTACTTTGCTTTTTCCACAATCACATACTAATGCTTATCTGGTACGTGGATGGCAACAGTAAGGGAAGTCATCTGCTGCCCCAAAATTAATTTTCTATATAATTTTATAGGAAACAAAAATGTAACATAACCACGTTTTACTTTATTTGATGTGAATTTGTATATATTTAAGAAATAATGTATTTACAAATATATTACAATTATTTTCTTCTTGCAATTCTTTCTTGCTCGTTTGAAAATACTTTCATTTTTGAAGTGTGGTAACGTGTGGTGTGGAACGGAAGTGTGGTATTTTGAACATTTTCAATACTTGGGATCCTTTCGACAGCATTAAAGGTTGCATTGTTTTTAATATTTTTTTAAAAACTAGTTCTACATTACTATGTTACTGCAAATGGAAAACTGTTCTCTACATTAACAATACATTTTAACTTGATTATGAGTTCAGAGAATAAAAAAAATGCCGGTGATTAGACCAAGCGATAATTTCAAATCTCTTCGTAAACACCCGGTAAACATTGAAAGGCGAAACCAACATTAAGGGTTAAGAAGTTTGTAATAACAAAAGTCTTAAAAATTGAATCTGTAACTCCTTATGTAAACAGAGATAGAGGAATTATGACTACGCTGGGGTTAATCTTTATCCATCCCCATTGTTTTGCTTTTGGTAAATCGAAGATAATCCATCAAAATGTAATGTAAACTAAGCCTGAGAAATATATTCCCTGTTGAGAAAGTATTCTATTCGAAAATGTACTAAAATAGTATATCAAAAAATAGATATCTCATAAAGTACATGATGTCGAACTTGGTATATTGTATTACAAGATGTCGAACTTGGTATATTGTACAAGTATACTGTGTTTAGGCTGTACTATACATATCGTTCGTGTGTATGTACCTAGAAAAGATTTAGGTATTTTTCTTGGACTATACTATTCTCGTAAAGCGTACTTGTGAGTCCTGTATCAGGAGCGACAAACATGCGCAAGGAGAAACAATGACTTCAGATGGCAAACCAATATAGTACAAGTGACTCATGTACTGCACATAAACTCGTCACCAACGTTGACTGGATATTGTGTTGATCAAAACATCTCTTACGAATTTCACTGGGAAACGTGGCCTTCGCCCGGAATGGAGAATGGCGTCTTGTTTATATTCTGGTTGACTTATTATTATGATGTTTCCGGGGGCGTCAACTGCTATGGTCATTAACACCAGAAAGGCATGTTTCATCGTGGAAGGCGGTGGTGGCTTCCCCTGCTGGATGGTGAGACTGGGCGCCGACCTACACCTCGGCTTGCGGGTCCCCACCCCCAACCATGCATCTCCCACTAATGGGGAACAGCCTCATCCAGGATATACTGTAAACTCCCGACTGTGTGATACTGTGGGACATGTATGACTGTGTAAAGTAAAAGGTGAGGGTAAGACAAGGAAGAGAAAGGAAAGATCGCTCGCGGTTCTTTTGCTAGAGTTCTGCTCCAACAAACCACGGAAAACTCTCGATCAGAACACCCGGCTACTAGGATTCTCCAGAAAGCAGCTGAATTCAATGGTACTATGTAGCTAGTATCGAAAATACTTCCACCGTCAGTACTCGAACTTCCGATCAGACACACTGCAGTGACATCCGTTGATGCCCTGAGCCACCGCGGCAGAGATATATCTGGTACGAGGCTCAAAGACATCAAGGAAAGAATAGCATATTAAAAAAATAACTCAATGTATATATAAACTACATTAATGTAATATATCTTACTATAATTAATTATTATAATATAAAAAAATATGAAGCGGGTAAGCCTATTTCTTCCAGTATATTGCGCCCAGGACGAGGTAGCTCAAATCCTCACCTTCAGACGCACCCCTGGCCCTCGCCGCCATCAATGAACGCGCTGGTGTCAGCGGAGGTGGCGCGCGCGGCGGGGCCCCTCGGCCAGGCAGGCGCCGCCCCCGCGCGGTCCTCGAACCCGCCGCCACCTGCGCCGCCGCCGCCGCCGTGTTTACCCGCGCGCCGAGCGGAGGCCGAACCGGTCTCCAGGAGGATCTGGACTAATTTGGCGACGCAGCCTGCTGACTGCCCGGCCGCTCGCCGCCGCAGCCGTCACCGGTAAGTGCGACTACTGTGGCTCCTGCTTGCTTTCAAGCGAATCGTACCTCCGATTGAAAGTCTTGGGGCCAGTAATAAATGAAGCCACACCAGCTCTAAAAGGCGTACCGCTTTTCTTCAAGGTTAATGTATTTCGATTTTGGTCCAGATGTGTCTCATTTTGTCACTGCCCTAAGCCAAACATGAACAAGTTTAAAGTAAAAATATAAACCGCATTTAAACGAAAATTGAGTTATTAACATTTAAGATTAGCTGGATGCTTGCTGTGAATGATGGTAAATTATCACTTTACTGCTTCGTGCCCTTCAATTGTTTTCCCTCACGTCTGATACCGTCTCTACTTCCGATGTTTGTCTCTATTTTGTTTGCTTTATCTCATCATCATCATCATCATCATCATCATCATCATCATCGGCACAACTCAGTCCCATCACCTCAGTCGTTGTAATAATGAGTATCTTGGTCGAATTTCATACATATCATACTTCTATCGAATCACCTCAGTCACATTTCCAATAATTTCGCGCTTTCTCTGTCTAATTACTCTGCTACATACACATTTTATCACGTCCTACCCTCTCCGTCACATTTCTTTTATTGATACGTACGTCTTCCTGTTCCAAATATTACATGCACATTGTAAATATTGGTTTTCACTTCAAAGACTCATGTTAAGTATATGATAGTATTCTCAATTTTTATATTTATTTGTGATAGACTGATTTGAAATATTTAAAAATGCAAAGGTATAAAAATTTCGGCCAAAATAAAAAAAATATTTATAATACAAAACAACGTATTCAATATGTTCAGAACATGAGGACGTAAAAGAAATACAGGAAAATTTTACGTGCAATTATATATCTGTAATTAGATTCTTCCATAAATAAAAGAAATCATATATCTCCGCTGTGCATAGTATTTTCCCCAATATTCGAAATGTGCTGTTTCTGACGGTTGGCGCTGAAATTTCCTCTACCGTTTCCACCTATCCTTCCTTCAATGGCCCTCTAAACTGCAAAAGCTCTTATCATTGACAACAATTCATCCTTCCCTTTCACTACAAATTCAATTTCTTCGCTTCCACCGTCAGAGTCGTTCATGTCCGACTGTCACCGCACGTCTATCGGTGTTCGTATAATTCTTTGAGCCCAGTGAATAAACTGATCAAGTCAAAAACCTTAATTTTGCAGCAGAGTAAAAAAACAACTTTAAACAAATGATGTAAATCAGGGATTAATGATATTCAGACAAAACCTACACAATAATAGTTTCGTTTTAATATCACCTTCGTCTGAATATCATTAATCCTCGATTTACTTCAGTTGAAAGTCGTTTTTTGCTCCCCTGTAAAACTAAGGGTTAATGACGTATCAGCTTATTCACGGGGATCGACGAATTATAGCCCGGAAGGTTGACGACTTTTAACAACATGAATCACTTAATTGTACTTCTGACATTATTTTAGTAGATTGTCACTTTAATCTTTTTAGTTTATCTTCGTATTATATACGTATTTTTGTGCCTTATTATTCTTTTTATGACTTTTTCGTAATTATTTTGCCTTTTTCTTCCGGCACCGATCACGATCAAGATCAATCGGAAAACGTCCATGCAAGTTTAGGCAACATGATGGCGCTGTCGTTTTGATCTTTCTAAGGACAAGGAGGCTTCATAATCAAGTAGTGTTAAAAATGTAAATGAAAAATGAAGTCGCGCCAGTCAAGATTTTTGAGTTTTTTCATTCATGCGCAGAGGCTCTCTTCGCGCACGAGGAATTCCGTCCTTTTGACTATGGCCTCCCATCACGTTTGAGGAGATATTTTCCTGAATATGACATAACTTTTTCAGTGCTGGCGATTACTTTAGTGTGAAAAATATAATTCAGTTTTACTGATGCCATTTCAAAATACAAAAAGGAGTCCACAATAGCATTTCGTAGATTCATCGTGAGTAAAACAAATTCGTAGTCATCATACCAGGAGTTGATGTTGAATCAAGATTGCAAAGAATACATACATAAACATTTGAACTGCAATTGGGTATGACCCGGTGGCAGTTAATAACAATAATTACAATCATAGTAACAATATTAATAATAATAACAATAATAATAATAATAATAAAGGAGTACAGTAGAAGCCGAATGTTCAATAATCATACTATCACTAATATTAAGTATTATAACAAATATTTCAACTCTGTCATGATATTCTATAATTATATGTCGGTGATGTTAAAATTTAATACTAAGCTACATAAAGTTTGGCTAATTTTTTTTAAATTCATTGATGGCGTTCACTACACTTAACTGCACTGCACTTCACTGTACTACATTACACTACACTGTTTTTGCTTTGAATTACACTGACCAGCACTTCACCGCTCTTCAAAGCACTTACTCCTTTAATGTCTATTACTCTCATATTGTTCTAACTTATTTCTAAAGCTTCGGACACTTAGAGGGAAAGCTTTGAAAATTGATGTGGGTAAACTGCTTCAATCTTTAATTGTTCTGTTACAAAAGGAAAATTTTCCAAGATCTGAATTTTGTTTCCTTGTTTGAATTTTGTGAGTGTGATCACTTCGACCGAAATAATTTGTTTTTTCTAGTCTAACCTGAATTTCCTTCGAAGCTGGTTGACTATGTATGAGCGCAAGAGCGCAAAGCCTCGCCCTTGTTCTTCTCGTTTCTAGAGGTTCTCATGGCTTTTTTTATTGCGTTAGTTCTATAGGTAAACTTATTCGCTTTCCTTTGTATTCTATCTAGATTTTTCCGGTGCGACTTTCTGTATGGATCCCAACATACCACTCCATATTCTATGAGAGGGCGAAATGATCTTCTTTCCACGTATGTGCTAATTTAGAATGAAAATATGATTCATTTGAATGATTAATTGTTTATAATTCCATTCCTATTTTAGTAAAAATAAATGCAAGCTCATTTTACATAAAATAAATGTCTGAACCTCCGGGCTCTAAATCTCACCATCTGCATTGCTGAACCCACTACTTTCAGAAAAATGAATAAATAGAAGGAAAAAAATGCTTGGCTAAGGCGATATTTAAACAATTATTGTACAAATATAGTTAAATAATTAATCACTAAAAGCTAATTATCACTAAAAGTATTGCTGGAGATGCGAAAGAACATTAGTTCTAAGAGTTTATAATACCAGGTGTACCTTCAATGCTACGGCATGACCGAAATCGTGATCGAAATCACACTGATCAAGGATACAGAAACACAAGATTTAAAGAGAAAGTTTTCTCCGATGTAACTATCATATTCAAGTAGGAAATTAGGGATCATGACAAATTCAACTGTGAATTATTCAATTATCACAGATCACGAGTACCGCACTATTTCCTGTCTCCGTTTCCACTCTGAAGTCTTCTGCTACAGTGGCTATTCCCTTCACACCCCGCCTCCTTCTTCGTCCTAGCTAGGGACTATTCGTATTGCAGCGTTCTTGGCATGGCAATATATTTTTTTAATGGGAGATACTAGGATTCAAACAGCGGCCAATTTCGAAGGTTGGAAGTTGCTGAGGACAAAGAGGCTTTGACACAGGTTTTCTTTAGGTTCTTCCCTTTCTCCAGCTTCCATCATTTTAAAAATAGTTTTAAAATATGTTTCAAATGTCATATATCCAAATCTGCCTTCGTGCATCCAACCGATTGAGACGGCTCAGGATTGAGACGGCTCAGGACGGCTACAGATGTAAGAGCAGCGTCTCTCAAGGGAAGGGCCTAAGGTTCAAATTCGGACGCTGGGTGATTTCCATCAGTGGCTAGGTCACGAAGTGAAATTCTGTACTCTCTGAAGGAGAAATATAACGACTTGCTACTCTCATCAGTAGCTTGCCGTGTTTCTCCGATAAATACCAGAATGGCTAGCGGTGTTATTATACATTGACATGTAGGTTGGCGTTGGATCTCGCATTCTGGCGAGAGAAACTGCAACTCCCGAGAAATAACATACACTACACGTTCGAAACTAATAATCATAGTAGTTGCCACGTCCAGAAACATAAATAATCAATCAAATTCTCTATTTAGCGATTATTTTATCGGCCCCTAAGATCGTGATTCATAATCCCCCCTGTCTCTGAGCGTCCGTGGAACTTGCGGCGGCGGCCGCGTTGCTGGGTTAGCGGTGCAACTCCCGATCAAGCGAAGCGGAACGGGTTTGCTTCGACCTGCCCCTATTTTTACCTCGCTATGGACACGTTCACTTCTCAGAATCGACTCGCACCGGCGCGGCGCGCCGGGGCCTTGCGGATGATACGTCGCGTTTGGCTTCTGCGATTTCTTCACTTTTCTTCCCCCGAGTCGGCGACTGCGATAGCAGGCGAAGTGGAGTTTCCAGTTATGGATGTTTGAGTGCCTCGGTGGCAGCCGCCGCTTCCATGTTTGCTGACAGCGCACATATCGCCAGGTTTCATCTATAGTCCATTCATATCTTTGATTGAAATTTCAGGTTTCACTCTGCGTGCAATATGCATTTGCTGTATTTTCACAAACGTTCCATAAAAAGCTGTCGGAAATCAAAATGAAAATAGATGTTGCATACAAACAGCCACGAAACTATTTTATTCAAGCAGTATTCACGTAATAATGAAGTCTGCAAAAAAATTCTTCTGGAAAGCATTCATTCAAACACGTAACAAATGAAATGTAAATATGAGATTGGTGGGTATTGAAATGTTTTAGAATAGATATAACTAAATGGTTCATGGCCAGCAAATGGCGAGCCAAATATATTGAACATTCGGTCATTTGATATTTTCTATTCAAATATATTTTCAAATATTTTTTTTTCACTTTTTATGGTGTAATATCTGGTTTTGATTAGGAATGAAATGACACCTTCGATGATTAACTTTCACTAGATGAACGCAATCAATGGTCATATTGGAGGTCATATTTGATGTAATCCAAAATGAACTTTGAGATCCTATCTGTTAGAAATAAGCACGTGATTGACACCCCTGACCTATCAAAAGCTTATTTGAAGAAGAATCAGAAGAAAAAGGAGAAGACTTAGCTACGCCGGGATATATTTATTTAAATAAAATGGACATTAGTATACGCAGGTTATGGCTGGGGGCAGGCAGGTGTATGAAGCATTTAAGATAAATTGTGATGTAATTGTGAGTTAAATTGGAATACTTTCACATACATGAATTGTCAACCGTCGATTCCATCAAACTTAGTAATCATTTCAATATGAAAAAGATTTTACATTTACTTTGTTCAGAATAAAAAAAATGTTTTGTGCCGTGAGATTTATCTTATAGTTCCAATAGAATAAAAAATGAAAATGTGCAGGCTGCTTGGACTCTAATTGCCACTCTCCAGTAAATCCACGAGCGACTGTTATGCGCATGTTATGAGGCCAGCATGTATGAAACTGCGTATCTCACAGACAACGAGCTTTCAGAGAGAGAGAGAGAGAGCTTCTACAATGCATGAAAACACCCCCTTGAAAATGTTGACGTATGAAAAAATATTTTAAATATAAAAATAGTCTTGAAATTTACCCACTATTTGTTAATTTATTTAATTACCAACCAATTAACATATTTTAATACACAAAGCGTATTTTAAATATTGTTTCTGAGTATAAAATCTAACTATTAAAAGAGAAAAATAGTCTTGATAAAGAGATTTATAAAGATATATTTTACAATACTGAAATTATTTGTATGTTAAAGTATTTAAATGGAAAGCAATGTAGAAATTATACTGGTTTTAAGATCAACAAAGTCAATTTTATAGGAATTGAATCCTTGAAGCTACAAGGCCCCTTCTCCTAAATATTTTCCCGAGCCGTCCTTCAGTGAGAGCCCACCATCTCTTGTGGTGTGTGTACGAAACGTAGATATCCCCACAAGCATCAATTGTTTCTATCATTCCTTAATCTGTTTTTAATATTTATTTCATTCTTCAACATAGATATGCCCTTTTAAGTATTTGACGTAAAAATACCCAAGTTTTGAATTTTTACACGCAGAACAGCACATTAATATATAAATGAAGATTAGAAAGTATTCAGAAAGGATCCTTCAGTAAAATTACATATTTTTTTTAATTAAAAAATATTATTAATTAAAAAAGGAAATTTGGGGTTAAACTCTTAATACAAATTCTAAGGGACTGAAATAAATTTATTCAAATAAGTATAAGAAATTAGTTAAAAATTGGTTCCCGTTAGACAAATTTGTGTTATGCGTTATATTAGTATGTTTCGTTGCCGGTACCCAGAATTTGTTAGTATTAAGGCGAAATGAGTTTAAAAAGTTTGTTGAAAGGAGAACTTTGGTATTATTTACGAAGTTATGGAGGATAATGAAGGTTTTTATAATATCTAGATTTAATGCGCGAGAAAATATTTAGAGATCCACAGTCTGATTAGTTGAAAAAGCAACCGGTGGGGTCCAAATTCTCCTACAGAACCGCAAGCGACACGTGCGATATGGCTGTCAACGAGGCCTTTTGCGGTTACCACTCTGCTAGCGTAGAAGGGGCGGAGGTGGTGGCAGCGGCTGGCCACCGCCCCTCTTAACGTTTCGGTTTGGGGTGAATATTTTATGCAAATCCTCAACACATTGCGGTTTCTATGACGAACGCAGAGGAGGAAGCTCGGAGGAATCCTCGTGAATGTCCCAAACAACGGAAATGTGTTGGGAATTCTGTTTCGTGGCATCCGAAGGTCGTTTTGACGCTGTCTCTTCAGCCACTCTGACTCGGAGTGAGGGTTTGGGGGCTGATGGTGGCGGAATTTCTATACTAGCTCGGCCGAATCAGTCGTTGTCTGCAGATGAGTTCTAGCTACTGGTAGCTCTTGTCGGTCTTTTTTTTTCCTATCAACACAGGACGAATGTCGGAGCAAAATCTTAACAAACCGGCCACTGACCGCGCACGATCTTTCCTTCCTCCTCCTTGTTATATTCTCACTTCTTACTTATACACATACTTAGGTGCCCCGCACTACTATACATTTTAGGAGCCCAGTCGGAAGATTAGCTTTCTCCAGCTGGGGGGAGGGTCACGATGATGGGAGATACCTAGATGAGGAGAATCATGCAAACCGACCTACATGTCGTTTCCCCCCGTTCCACCCCATGTCGTTTCTCTACATGTCTCATCATCGAGCGGGGGAAGAAACTATTATCTCCCGTGATAAAAACATGTCTAACACTTACGGAAGTAATGCCCACAGTAGTTGACATGCCCGAAAACTTCAATAAATTAATCAAAAATCGTTTTGAGAGTTTCACTTTTAACTGTCTCATTTTTCTTTGAGGAAACAATGAGATTGTGTAAATTGAAAATGAATTGTGATACAATTTAATTGTTACATTTTTATTTAAAGTGGAACATAACTTTACTTTTATTAAAAATAAACATATCAGAGAGTAACATATTGTAAATATTAAAAACGTACATAAAAATGTACAGTTTAAGTTGCATTTGGATGAACTGACAAAAATCCCTGAGGATAAAAATTGTGTAATTTTATTTTCATTCATTTAGATTGTGCTTGCATATTGTGAAATGATTACCTGATAGGATTTTGTTTCGTTTTTGATAGTTTTTGAATAAATATTTTTTAATATTAAATAAGTCAAAACGCATGTACTGTCTGTAATTATAGAATAGAAATGAAAACAAGGTCGTTATTTATTGATATAAGGTAGTAATTTTGAATTTTCTATGTATTAGTTGTTTTACTTGTGGCCCAAATTAATTGATTCATTACTTGACCATTCTCGTCAACTGCTATGTCGTTGTTAGAGTATTGAGAGTTTTTATGCTTGGAAGGGGTGTGTTGCTCCCTGTCAAAATATGAAATCCGTCGCCGACCTAAACGGCGTCTTGCCGGGGACTTTCTTACTCCATGTAATTCCCCAGCGGGTACCACCTCACCCGGGACAAACTCTGAGCTCTGGACTTGTAGTCCGACATGTGGTAGTGTAGTCCAGAAAGTCTGTGTCTAAGGAGAGAAGATAGGACAAGGAAGAGCAAGGAAAGATCGCGCGCCGTCCGTGTTCCATTGTGTTAAGGTAAAACTGGGGCATTCGCCTGCTGTTGATGGCCCTAGCGGTCTAGCTAGGGCGGACATTTCTTCCACCATCGGGATTCGAAACCTAGTGGCACAAATCGAGCTACGTAAGTTCGATTTGGTTAATTTATAATTAACAGAATCTGCGTTCCCGCCCATCTGTCCACCCGCCATCAAACCCGCCCCATCTCCGCCCCATCTCCCATCTCCCGCCCCCATCTCCCCGCCCCATCTCCCCGCCCCCATCTCCCCGCCATCAGCTTGCATCCGCCCGCGTCCGTCACGCTTATTTCGGGAGGTCGCGTCACCGGCCGTCGATGAACAGGTGGACCGGTTCGCCGGCGCACGAGGTTTCGTAGTGTGGGTCGGACGCATATTTCAGATTCTTCGGCCTATCGCTGGGGCGGCTGGCAGAGAGTGCACGTGGGGCGAGGCGCCGACAAACTGACCGCGTAAACGACATCTTAGGAAGAGCAGCAGAACAGGAATTGGTTCACGTAATGGGGTAGTAACTTAAGACACTCGAGAGGTACGATTAATGATGTGGCTGGAGGCTAACGCCAACGTCAAGCTGTATCAGTTTATGGTTGCTACAAAATGGGTACCTTTTTGCTATGGCTAAAAAAAATAACATTCTTGCCTTCTGAAGTACATTAAAATGCAAATTAAAAGTAAACTTAATTATTTCATATAAATTTCGCCTCAAATATATGATATTATGAATCACAGTAACTAAATAACTGCATTTATCCATCCGATATGAATCAATGCAAAATCGGTTTCATGATCTTTGTTTTGGAATCCTTATTTATAATTTCTTCACAACCGTATACCGTGTAGCTGCGTTCATTAAAAACAGCATAACATTCTCGTACATTGAGCATTGTTCAGAATATTTGAAATCAACTATCCCATCCAGAATGTACCACAAAACCCAAATGAAGTGGAGCTAATATTAAAATCACAGAAGTTCATAGAATTGGAAGACGTAAAATTTTAAATCAGTTGTAATATGTTCTAGAGGTTTCTTTTACTCTATAGAAAAAAATATTTATTAATAAGCAGTTATTAGCCAGTCCGAATACCCGAGATTGCTAAGGCAGTAGTGCCGTGGCGATCTCGGACGGTAGGATCGCGGGTTTCAGTCCCGCCTCGGGCATGGGCGTTTTTGGGGTATAAAAATCGGATTCAGACTAATGCTGATCCCCTTGATTAGTTACATGCAATACTTGCAACATGATAAAATGATACTGAGCCCGTGTAAGTGCATGTCCTGCGTGGTCAAGGTAGCCGCGAGCAAAACAAAAATCTAATAATTCCAAGTTACAATTTTATTCTGGTTAAATAACAATCATGTAGTTTGAAAAATAACTTCACAATCGTCCAACAGTCTTTTCTCTTGATGCGACTAAAAATTAGAAATAGCAGCTCTATTGTCACGACTTACAATACTGTTTACGTGACTTTTCTTAAAATCACAGATTTTTTTACCCTTTCGTGTACATACGTATAGTATACGCAGTAATACACTTAATTTGAAAGAAAGTTATGTAATGATGCGGAAAATTGATTTCGAAATGTTATTGTAAACGTTTTGTGACCCCCCGAAAGGGATTTTTTCAAAACCGTCATGAATGACCGTCAATCCCTCCGTCCAACCCTCCGTCCAACCCTCCGTCCAACCCTCCGTCCAACCCTCCGTCCAACCCTCCGTCCAACCCCCCAACCCTCCGCCCAACCCTCCGCCAACCCTCCGCCAACCCTCCGTCCAACCCTCCGTCCAACCCTCCGTCCAACCCTCCGTCCAACCCTCCGTCCAACCCTCCGTCCAACCCTCCGTCCAACCCTCCGTCCAACCCTCCGTCGGTCGTTCTGTTCATCCGTCCCTCCGTCACTTCGACCCTCCGTCTGTCCGTCTCTAGGTCCGTCTCTCCGACCTTCCTCCAATAACAAGAGTTTTTCAACAAAGGCTTCAAATTCGTTTTTTGAAATCAACAAAACGTGACTTCAATATGTGACTACATTCCGTGATAGAAGTAGCACATTACTATTGTACTTATGAGAACACAATAAGAGTTTTCCCGACGATAAATCTCAGATTTTTGCTACTTAACAATTAATGTCTCTTTACTACGCAAGTACTATGTATGGCGGGAAATGATAAATGATTTCATTATTTCATGCTCTAAGGAGAAGTGAAATTTCCGTTATTAATGGGCTAGATCTGGTTAGATTTTCCCCTGCATCAAACATATTTATGACAAATATTATTAGAGAATATTCTATGAGCATTTTATACTATGGAGAATATTCTATGAAGAAATAAGAAGTTTGCTGCACGCAACAATATCGTACCTTACCATTATGTGCGTTCTAGACCCTAAATACCAAGTTTTTCAGGGGTTACTGTAATTCATAATTCTTATCCACGTCCAATACAGGGCCTAAATGATATAATCTACAGTTCAGCGACTGGCCGTTCTAAGTTTGGTTCCAAAAGGAAATTAATTTACTTTTAAAACAATGAAAATCACTCGGATATGCACTCGGATTCAACCACTATATCAACGTTTAAAGAAAAATATGTTTTTGTCAAAAATGAACTCCCTTAATTGAAATTCTCTGTTGAAAAAGTAAAATCAAAAAGGTTATGTTACAATAGTTTTTGTGTTGATGAATCCTTATCGAGTTGCAATTCAAAATACATAATAATTCAAGCATATGTTTACATTTCAGGAAGAATAAATCAATTATTTTTGACCTCCTGTAAAATTTAGTTTTGGAAATCGAGGTTCTTTTCCTTGACATTAAAAATTTGTAAGATGGTGCGTGAAATATAGGTTGTTAGTATTAAGCCATCGCCGTACCAGGATCTGCGCCTTGGCCGAGTTCTTCAAGGAGTAAACAGGTCTGAGGGACGCGAAATGATCGCCGCCGCCATTATGCAGTGGCTGGCTACGCCTCCTCACCGGATCCTGTTTACGGCATTCCTGGAGGGCCTCTGCGCCGTTCGCAAGAAATTGTGCCGCAATTTACTACTTACGCGTCAACTCCACAAGGAGAAAATGCTCTGGGCCTCTCAACGCACTGAACTGCTGCTGCGTCTAAGAAGAACTGAAGGATTACAACGTATACTCGTACATGTAAAATGTTTTTAATTACTTATCATGTAAATCGAATCACGTTCTTCCTAAATTGTTTTCTTAAAGTGTCACTACAATCGATCCAGATGTAAATTATATTATTGCGTACTTATAAGCATAAAAATAGTACTCTACCCCGACATTCTGAAAATGACTAGAAGTATTTTATAAAGAATTATTATTAATTCTGCACTTAGGTGTAACCAGTTGATGGCAAAATACCATAATTTTACCGTTCCAACATAAATTTATGCTTGGGAGTTCAGGAGTATCTAAATTCGGCATTGTCTGTGACATTTCATTTGACTTCACAATATGCTGTGCCAGTGAGATATTTTCTTTCCTATTCAATGAAACATTTGTTTGAATGATTATTCGTTTCTGATTTATAATCGCTTTCAAATAAAATAGTTTTTCCATTTCTTTTTTTTGAATTTTTTAAAAATTTTTTTTTTTTTTCCCCAACCCAAATTTTGCTTTCTTGATGTGCTCTGGTTTTTAAAATTTGACGCTTTTCGTCTTCTGATTTTGTCAGAATATTTTTAAAATCTTTCCAGCTAGAAAAAAATATTATCTACTCTTCAGTTCTCTTTTACCCTGGTCATTTCGTTTTATTCTTATCTTCATAATTTCAGACAATTCTGTTTTCGGCTTCTTCGCCTTTCTTTTTCTTTCCGGTTCAATTGTTATTTTTGTTTATTTTATATTCTCTTCAACATTTTGTTTGCTAATTGAAGATAAATTTATTCCACAAATTGTCACATAGGCGGGTAACAGAAGTATATGACAAAATTATTAGTAACAATAATAATAATAAAGACAACATTAGAACTAAACAAACAGAAAATATAATAAGTTATTGTTTGTTGTACGTTTTACACTTCACTTGACTGTGTCACTTCAATATTCCATTGATGTAATCTTCCTATTATATTTTAATCATTTTTCAGTAAAGTTACTCCATTTATGGGATCCATTTTTCCCCATTCCCATTCGCCCTTCATAAAAATTATTTTTTCCTGATGTTGCAAGAATTTTCTTGCAGATTAAGGTCCAGAATTGAAAAGAGGATAGAGGGTTTGGCGCTGAAAGTTTCCCAGAAAGTTTCTGACACAGTGAAGGACTGAATCCGTGAAATGTGTACTACGTTTCACGATGTCCATTAAGTCAGTAAAATTTCATCTTTGATTTCATGTATCTAAGTCTTCCCAGCACATAGATTCACTTACATCGTTTATTCACATTTTTTTCATATCAGGGTTTGGAAACAGCGTTACTTTACTTGAAACTACGCGTGTTCTACACTCTCTCCTTTTCTCCTCTCTTCGTCCACATCCCCCTGTGTCTTTCACTGTCCACTCTCACCTTCACTCTCATTCCAAACGACCTGCACCTCATCTCTCCCCACCCCGCCCCTGCTCGCGCCAATCCACTCGCCACCGCCGCGCGCGCGATGAAGTTCTCTTGTTTACATCTGGCCACTTAGGCTGAGTGGGGCAGAGAGGGCGGCGACGAAGGCGGGAGCGAGGCGGGGCGGCGCGGCGGGACCAGCGGGGTTTGCGCTCGCACCCATTACAAAGATTGAGAAAGCGCGCGCGGAAGAAAACACGATAAGAACTGCGTTTAGGTAATCGTCCATTATTCCTCCCGCCTATATTTCACAGCCGTAAACTTTCGCGGCGGGCCGGAGGACGGACCACGCATAATGGCCGCCGTCGCCGCCGCCGCTGACCGCCCACACCGTCCCGTTCCTCTTCGCCCCCTCCCCCTCTATGCCCCATCGTCCCCCCCCCCCGTCCCTCCTCCGCCCCCTCACCCCTCCCCGCCCCAACGCCCCTTCCCCGCCCCGCCCCTCACCCGCCCTCTTGGTCCGCTCCTGGTCCCGCCCTGCCTTCTTCTCCCCACCCGCCCGCTCGCTCCATCCCGTGGTCACTCCTCCTCGCCCCGCCCCCTCACGCCACTCCGTTCTCCGGTTGACCTCCGTGCGGGAGATGGCGCTCGCGGGGAGCCGGAAGCGGAAGTGCGGCCGGAAGGCGCGCGTGGGCGATGAAGTGGACGAGGTTGTGATTACAACGGGGAGCTGAGCACAGGGTGATCTGTTGGTGATCCGGAGGGGCTCACGTTCGTGCTTACAAATGATATGAAGTTAACGTTTATATGAGTAATACAGAAATTGCAAAAAGAGCATGTCTTATGGGACAAATTGTGAAACTACAGTTATTAGTTTTCAAAAATGCAATGATATTAATAATGCATAGCAGAATATAAAGTACAGTACAGAGCAACAGTGAAATCAATCTCCCATTGAAAACAAAATTTAAGCAACCCCTTTTTTTTTAGTTTGAAACTATGCTATTTTATTATTTTCTTTTTCTCCTCTCTCTCTCGTTCTTTACACATATTCACACATATTCACGAACTCACACACAAAAAAACTTCCTCTACGATTTATATATTTCTCATTTAGTTTATTATTTCGAAATATTGTAGACCACGTAAAATGCAAGAAGAGGTGATTAAATGCAAAAAAGATGGCCATTTAAAATACAGATATAAATAGTTAATTGCAATTCTGACTTTACTTAAGAATCTCGGCATTCAAATTAAATACTCAAGAGATTTTATTGGAGAGAGTGACATCAAACATCATTACCAATTCTTAATTGCTTGAATAATTTGTAATTCATTACCTCATCTGCAGTAACCTTCATTTTAATACTAAAAAAATCTTATCATTCATGCCCATGTCATTATCACATCAATAAATCAAACAAGGAAAGAGAAAAGGCAAAATATACGCATATTACACATGGGTTAAAGGATTAGACATAGAATGAAAGGAATCTCTCTATTTTACCATAATTCGCTATGTTGAACAGACGTGCATCAATGAAAAAGTATTGAATAACGCAGAAAACACTATATCCGAATGTGGAATAAGAGAATTAGGTTTTTAAATATATGGGACAACAGAAAAACAAAATAAGCATTAAAAGTAATGCTCGAGCCCGCCACTTGCGGCAGAATTTATGAGGCCACGATCTAAAAAAAGATACCAAGTAGTAAATGTGAGTAATGACCTCCGGGACAACGTTTTCTGAATTCACAGAAAAGAGACTATCGCATAAGAAGGGAGACTGCGGAGAGGAGGAAAAAGAAGTTGGGCAGAGGAAATCCGGAAGATGAATTGATGTGATAATCAAACAGAGATGTAGCACCTCATTTCTTAAAATGGTAAAGAATTCTCACGGACAAGTCTTTCCCGTTGATATTACAAGCCGTCTGTTTTTACCCACAGGAAATTTCAGAGATCTGATTCGCCCGTCGAGGAGGCGTCGAGTAATCTTCATTGTGAATATGAATGGGAGGGGATAAAATCTCTTCACCGCTGGAGCCCGAAGGCTCAGCCTGTTTGGTGCAACCTGAAGACAATTTCCTCCGTGTTTGTTCTCGTGAAACCGTTCCTGGACTGGAAACGTACTGTTGGTTAACTTTACACGTGTCACTTTTAGCATAATGACACTAACAATAGTTAGTGAACGAAAGGTATTTTTATCAACTTTAGAACATCATACATTATAATGTAATTTAATTTTATGTAATATTTACAAACATAAAATTAATATAATGTGTTTAATGAGTGTTAGATATGCCGACATTTTATGTATTTGTATATATTATTTCGTTACGTCATCAGTGCTTCAGGTTCTGATGTTTACCTGCATGCTGTTTAGTTGCAAGGTGTTATGCAGTGTATAATATAAGAAAGACCCTCCGTTAGCATACTTACAATAATTCCACGTATACGTAGTAAGTTTAAACATTAGTTCAAGTTACGTAATGCTGCAAATTTAATGTCGAGGTTTTGAAGGAAATACGTGTTTTGTGGATACCTGTAGCTGAACACGTTTGCTTGCCCATTTGTGTAGTAAATTATTTCTCGAATACGAAGTGCAGTCTGAATGCAGTTTATCTTGGGATCTTGCTACTAAAAGGTGCTTTTTTCTTGTTTTACCGTCCGCGGCCGCCGTTCTTCTGTCCATCGATAACACTAGCGTCTAACACTTCTGCAGGATATTCACCAAAACTGATGTTCCTCCCTCCCCCCGGATCTGGCTAATGTCGCCACACTTCGAATTTGAAGCAGTCCTGTTAAGATTTGTGGGTATTTTATATGAACCTCCTAGAATGTTTTGAAATATTTATCAACTATAATTACATTTTTTACATTGAACGTTTTTGTATTTTTAACAAAACCTCTGATAATTGAAAAGTTGAAAAAAAACATGCCCTTCATCTACCTACCACTATATTATTTAGAAGTTGAACTTGGGCACCTATTACATCTGTTTCCCATTTTGGCATTATTCTCCTCTTTTATACCAAATTAATTACTGACCTTTGTTGATCTGTATCTTGTTAATTATTTTAGGCATATTCTGTGGAAAGGTTATGACCAGCCTCAAAATCGATTATTGTTTTATAATAATTATTATTATATTATTATTATTATTATTATTATTATTCCATTCACACAAATTATTGTTTTACACTGATACCACACAGATACAACATCAAAGCATGATAACTGTTTTTTAAACCATTACAATATTCTATAATTAATATAATACAATATAAAATATCAAACTTAAAATTTCAAAATAAAATCTAAATTTAAAAGCTTCAGAATTACACATGTCTTCCCATGAACCTCCTGACTAATGAGCATGAACTGATGATGACTATTTTTTGAAGAGCGATGGTTATACACTTGTCCATACTTTGGTCGTCTAACGATCTGCTAAGAAGTTTTGGTACGATTTCATTATTATTAACATTTTTATTATTATTATTATTATTATTATTATTATTATTATTATTATTATTATTATTATTATTAAACCATTTTCACACAAATTATTGATTTTACACTGATACCACACAGATACGACATCAAAAATTTAAAAGCTTCAAATTACACATGTCCTTCCATGTACCTCCTGACCAATGAGCATGAACTGATGATGACCATTTTTTAAAGAGCGATGGTAATACTCTTGTCCATACCTAGGTCGTCTAACGATCTGGTAAGACGTTTTGGTACGATTTCATTATTATTAACATTATTATTATTATTATTATTATTATTATTATTATTATTATTATTATTATTATTCGGAAGAATGTGCACCGGCCTGCGTGTGACTGCGTCAATGCGGCTGACGCGCGCTTGCGAATTTTCTGCCTCCAGTCGCGCTCGATCGGCGATGGTCGAGATCCCCAACAACATTGACGCCTGCAATACAGAGCATCGCCTGGGTGAGACCTGGGCCAGAAATATAAAGAAGACGGGGAGGAAACGGGGCCAAAATGTGTAATAAATAATACGTACAAGGAACAGATGAGGTAAAAAAGTCAGGACGCAATAAAAACGGCGCGATAAAGAATGTTGCGTTTTCTTGCTCTTTGAGACTTCCGAATCTCATTCTTATTTTGCTGCTTCTTGTTCATAACTTGGTTCAACAGAATAAAGGAGATCACACTGTTCCTTTCAATACTGGTTATTTTTTTAAATCTTCTCTTACTTGCTCTCGGTTTCTTCCTCTATCTCAATTTCATTTTAAAATACATTGAATTCAACTAAGCATCTTCGCATTTTAAGCAAGTACTTCATAACCAAATCGGTATTTTCAAAAGATAAATAATTAATACACTAAACAAATCTGGGGCAAAGAAAAGTCGAAATCAAGGTGAAAAGTAAATAAACATACAGTGATGAAAAGCAGAAATGTAAAAAAAAAAAAACAACTAATTATAAGTGTAAGAAAGGAAAATACGGAAAGAAGTCTGCGTAGTAGTGACATATGTTGAAGTCAGCAAGTTACGGAGTAACTGCAAAAGGAAAGTAATAAAAACAGCAGGAAATGGCACATGTGAAGCGTCAGTGAAAGTAGAGGACGTTGCAGCACAACGCAAATGCCAAGAAGAGCCATCCGAGATTAAATGTCGTCTGGCCAACATTACATTTTAATAACGAAACATCCCTTGGAGACTTAGGCGTCATCGCAGCTCTGAGTCTGAAGGAGATATTTTTGTGTCTTTCATAATACGGATTTTAACTCTTTCTTATTCCATGCACTACGAAAGAACGAATAAGACCCAACGTCTTACGGTGCTATTGTATTTCTCACGGGAGAAAGCAAAATAAATTAAGAGAAAGGTGAAAAGAAACCAAAAATGAGCGTCACTGGAAAATGCAAATTGTGTTACAAAACAACGAAATAGACGAACCTAGAAAAAATGAGCCGGAAAGAAGCTTAGAGTGTCATGTTTACAGGTAAGGACTCTCAAGGTTTGATTAGAGTGTATTTTGATTTCAGTATTGTGTATGTTTTAATCTAGAACAGTGAATGAAACTAGTTTTTATGTGATCTAATGATGGTATGATACAAACTATGGAGGTTGAATGGTAAAGTGAGAGAAAGAAGAATGAGGAAATGCCAAGAAAATCTACCCAGACTACCAACTTTGTCCATCACAAATTCCACATGGAGCGCAACATTTTCACACCAAGTAGAAAATCATAGCCATGGAATCTGAGCTAGTAAAACCATGCCAACTTTGAAAAATACAAAGGGAAAAGGTCATTTCGACTCCTACGCAGGTAGCAAGAAGGGGAATGAGGGACTCTGTTTCCTCGACAAACAAACCTGGTCGACAGTGCTTATTTAGATTTTCAGCAGTAAGGTAATAAAGTAAGGGAGTTTGCATATTGAGATATCTTACACTTCTGCGAAATAATATCGTAAGATAGTTTTCTTTTCGAATCCAAAGTTGTTCAGTAATTAATAATGTTTAGAATTCTCTAAACGCTTGATGCCAAAAACATAAATGTTGGCAATTATTCATTTTGAAAGCAAATGAACAAAATGACCGTCAGTTCTGAGAATGGCTGAGCATTGGGTCGTTAATATTTCATCTTGTTCCTTGATTAAGTTGAGATGAACGTTTGTGCTTTTCTAAAATTCAGAGATTTTAACCCTTCATAGTTGGGTAACTTTTTCTCCGGAATTATTTTAATTTTCTTTTACTTGTTTAATTTTGATCTTATAAATATGAGAAAAATATTATTTTGTATTTTGAATAAATATTAAGAGAAAAAATAAAGAAATCATTGGTTTTTAATAACGATCACAATCCATTTAGGCTAAGCATTCCACTATATGGATTGCGTACAAAATCACGTCGTATAATTATTCCTGAATAAAAATCTTATATCCAGTCATAAATAAACGTGAGCATGTTCTTTACATAGTAGAAACACGAAAAATAAAAAAAAATTGAAAATGTAAATAAATAGTGAAAATAGGAAATAAATAATGAAAATAAATGATACACAGTTACGTAAAATAAACTAAAAAATACAATCATTGATAAAGGAAATCAATATAGGGGAAGGAAACGTAGAGTTTATTATTTGCGTTATTGGCGTTACGTCATCTGGATCGGAATACCCTCTATACTCCGTATCTAACGTCACATAATCATTCTCGTCAATATTCCCCAAGGAATTCCTATTAGGTTATAGGTTCTAAACTCTGGAAACTCCAAATTTTAGCCGTTCTGTATGGTGGATCACCACTAGTAAAAAATGTGGGTGTTAAGTTATACTACGCAAATATACATAAACTCTGAGCAAATGTAAAAAGATAAATTATTGAAATATTACCTAAGCCACAAATATGCGGAAAACTAAATCTACTTAGCGATAATTTTACTTTATTTGACAATAAATTAAATTGATTGTTTTTTCCTTATATAAATTTACCTCATTGATGTAAAATGTATGATTAAATATATTGTAATACTAAAAAACAAACAATAAACAATAATAAATATCTAACAAACCTCTGTTCTCGAAACACTTTGGAAACTCGAAACATTACATCTCAACCAAATGCTCAAAGGAACACTCCGCGACTGTGCCTGTGTGCATTGTGGCTGCGGCGGCGAACACGTGCACGGCCCAGCCGCTAGATTTCTAAGAATTGATGCGATCGCTGCAAGATCTCTGCAAGGATCGTGTTACATTGCAGCAGACTTTACTATGCGAAATTAGGAATCAGGTTGAAAATTGCTTGGCTTTGCTTCCACCTCTAGGTATTTCCCCCAGTAGTTCACTGGCCCTGGAGAAACTCGTAGCTCCCGACAGGTCTGGCGGTGTGTAGAGTAGTGTATTGCAAGTGAGTGCACGTGTGCGGTCTGTAAGGGAGAGAGATGAGGACAAAGATGAGTTTAATGCTGCTCAATGTGATACTAAGATCACTCGCGGTTTTGGCCTGCTTGCTAATATACTGCTCCGTCATTCACTTGGATTGGAATTAACTTGAAACGGAAAAAATCCCTGAAAATTAACGACTAGAGCAACCGGTCGCTAGAATTCTCCTCCTGTTTAGTCTGCATTCGACTCAGTTGTACAGCCACTGTCCAAAGTCTTCCACACTTGAAACCTAGGAGCTGCCGGTCAGAAACGCATCAGTGCAGCAGTTGTTGCCTTGAACAATTTCAGTCAATCGGAGGAGTATCATCATACGCCAGGCACTGCATGGAGGCAGCGGGGGAGGGGGGCGAAGGAGGCAGCAGCCGAGAACGAGTCACCGGCGTTGCCGACGTCGACGAAGACGTCGGCGCCGTCAACCTCTGCGGCGCTGGCGGGAACGAAGAGGGGGCGGCGGCGACCGCGGGCGAGGGCGGCGGCGGCGGCTGCGGTGGCGAGGTGGCCCCCCCCCCCCCCGACGGACTCCATCTGGCGAGACTCCGCCCCGCCGCGTGCGGGCCGGAGCCCCGCGGTCGCCCCGCCCCCTCCGCGGAGCTACGCGCGCTGGCTGCGGAATTGGCCGCAAGGGGGCGGGGCCGGCGCCTGCGGCCTAATACACATCGCCCCGGCCATTCAGCTCAGGGGGACAGTGATCACTTGTGTCGAACAAATGGATTGTCATTCTCAGATGGAGCCGCGCAAAGTGCTTCAAGTATTGGTTTATTGGAGAGGTTTTGTTGGCATTAGAAGAGGAAACATAAATGGAGTTCTCTTTACCAACATTTGTAATTCTAAAATGAGCACATTTTTAATGGATTCATTATGTTTAGTTTTTTCGTCTAAAACTAGAATTCAACAGTGCGACAGATTCCAGATTCGACTCTTTGGCTGTAGACTAAGACAATAGTAAAGTCATTGAAAGCTGTTCATTTGAAGAAAAAAAAAAAGCTGGTAAAGGCAACCTAGTTTATTTCCACTATCTAAAAGTAGCCCAAACGTGTGTGGTAGCCACAGTTCTGCATGAATCAAAATATTTTGTGTTCGATTTTTTTCTGAGAAATAGGCTGTTACTTTCTCGCCCTATTACGTACGTAGTAAAACGAAAGTTCTGTTATGCTCAGGCAATAATCGGCGATTCTTCGACAGGAGCAGTTACAGTCGACAGTATAGTTGGGCCCTGGAATCGTAAAGGTAAATAAATATTCTTCATAAGTGTAGTAAATTACTTCCTCTAACAAGGGTAGTCAAAGTACAGGTTTTGTTGGTCCTTGATACCGGAAAATCAATTCATGACAAAACTGTCCGTCCATCAATCCCTCCGTCCGTCCCCCCCAACCCTCACATACCCAACAAAAACAAAAATCCAGAATGTACCTCTGAGACTTGGAATAGATGTTTATCTGTGCTTTTCCATTTGTATTTGTTTACATTGTGCCGAATAACGTTATTTGAGAGACGGCTACAGCAAAATCCATTCACCCTTATGGATAATTATCACGTTGTTGACTTAAAAAATTAACTGTAAGGTCCTCGTAGTTTAAAGAGATTCAAAGGATAATAAAATTAACATGAAAATCTAAAAGTAAAATGTACTTTTGTTAAGAAAAGAACTGGTAGTTCTTGAGAATTTAGAAAGTATTAATCGAGTGGTTATTTATTGGAAATTAACACTATATACACGAACGTTTGTGTAAATGACATGACCAAAATATCATTATTTTTGTATTTATTTCAAATTACCGCTTTCATTAGTTTCCTATTTAAGACAGAATTCTAAGAATATTTAAATTTAGTATTAATTTAACTAGTAAATGTATAAATCGATTTTTAATCTTACCAATTCTTTTCATTCATTCTCTAGCGAATAAATATTAAAATTCACTAAATCCTAGAAAAAAAATTTCAAATTATGATGTATGATTCGTTCCCAAATATATTTCTGTGGATTTATTTTTCCTATATCCATTTGATACGTGTTTGTGGGCAGTGCAGTAAAAATACTGATCGCAACACTGTGAGTATCACGTTTTTGTACACCATGAGTATTCGCATATTCCCAAAAAATATCGACATCAAATTCTGTCTGTACCGTGACTCTCTCTGTAGACTGTCGATTGTAGTACGTCCACGAGGAAGAAATAAAACGAAAAAAAACGTGTATCAATTCAACCTCGCGGAGCAGGGAGTTTTTCGTGGCAGCGCGTCCACACCGTCACAGCCGCTGCGTGTATCGAGTTTTACATACGCACGTCGCACTTCGGGGCGGGAGGAGGGGGAAGCGGCCTAGCCCATGGGCGACACAGCGCAGCTCTCTCTGGCGGATGGCGCACAAAGAAAGAACGACCCGCGGGCCGCCCAGCGCCGTTGCGACGGCCAGCACAATCGCAGCCCGGGCGGGTCCCCCCCCCCCGGACCCCCAACCCGCTACACCCCGCCTCACCCCCCTCACTGCCCCCTGCCGTCCTCACTATCTTCCAGCGCCTGCCCGCAGTGGCACTGTTGCCCTTCACCGCTATCTCCCCCACCGGCCCCCAGTCGCCCGCACACCGCCCCCACTAACCACGCTACACAATCGACCACTCACTGCCCCCTCACTTCCCTTTGCCGTCCTCGCTATCTTCCAACCATAGCGGTAGCTCGTGCATCAACCCCCCCCACCCCACGGCGGCAGGATTTTCGACACTAGCTTTCCTGCTAGGTCGAATTCAGTCGCTGTCTGGAGGAGAATTCTAGCGGCCGGCTGCTCTCATCGGTAGTTTTCCGTGGTTTCTCTGATCAACGCCAGGCGAATGCCGGAGCAGTACCCTTCAAACGGGTCACGGACCGCGCGCGATCTATCCTTCCTCTTCCTTGTCCTATCCTCTCCTCTTACACACACACTTACACTAACATGCACTACACTAGCACATATTCCGGGAGACCGTTCGGGAGCTTCGAGCTTGTCCCGGCTGAGGCGGTGCCCCACTGGTGGGAGAGTCCTGGTTGGAAACCTCTCTTGCCGACGGTAGGTCGGCGCCGGATCTCGCCATCCGGCGGGGGAAGATCACCGCCATCCCCCGAGAAAGAACATGCACTACACTAACGGGAATAATGACCGAAGCAGTTGACGCGCCCGGAAACACGAAAAAATCAATCAATCAATCTTCCAGCGCCTGCCCGTAATGGCACAGTCACCATCCCGTTGTATCCTCTGCCCCCCCCCTCGCTATCTCCTACCACCACCTGGCGTTCACTCACTGCCTCCAGAAGTCTTCTGTCTCTCAGTGTTCACCTGCCTCCCTCTTACCCTTACATGCTGCCCCTACCTTCTTTCCGTTACCTCATTACCATTACATGCAGTGCCCTCACTGGCTCTTGCTGATCTCACTGACCCCAATGGCTTACCACCGTTGACTGTGAGACATTTCCCTCTCTCTGTTATCCGGCGACATCCCTTTGTCACCCACCAATCTCACCCCCCACTACCATTTTCACAATTCCCTGAAGTCCTACTCCTCCGTGCCCTGGCGACAGGCGCCGGCCCGCGGATCCGTGGCGAGCCCCTGGCGCTCTCCGTCGCCTGCCAGACAGCCCTCGCGCCCCGCCCCCTTCGCGGTTCCCGGGCCCGCGCTCTATCGCCGGCCCTAACTCTCTATTGCCGGCGCTCTATCTGCCCCGCACCGCCCCTAATCCCGCCCAATTACTGCGCCCGCGCCCACCCCACCGCTCCCGGCCGCGCTTTACGAGTAACAGCGGCGAAACGGATTGCGCCGAACGCGCGCCGATCTGGATATTTAATCAGCAGCTTAATAACTCATCGTAATCCGAGCTTCGTTGGCGCGCGGGGCGGCGGGGGAGGCTTGAGCGGCAGGGACGGCGGGGGCGGCTGGGGTGGCGGGGCGGCTTAGGGAGGCGAAGGAGGTTGGGGCGGCGAGGGCGACAGGCAGCGGGGGCATCGCGGGGGCGGCGGGGGCGGGGGGCGGGGGGGCAGGTGGGGGCGAGGGGGGCGGGGGGGCGGTGGGGCGGTGGGGGCGGTGGGCGGCGGCGGGTAGGGCGGGGCGCGGGGCGGCAGTGCGGCGGCGTCGCCGTCGCGGCGGCAGGGGCGGCGGGCGGCGAGGGGCAGGGGCGGCGGGGCGGCGGGGCGGCGGGGCGGGGCGGGGGGCTGGCGGCAGGGCAGGCAGGGGCTGGGGGGCCGGGGCGGAGGGGCGGCGGTGGGCGGGGGCGGGGCGCGGCGGCGGGCGTGGGGGGTGGCGTGGCGTGGCGGCGGGGCGGCGGGCGGCGGGCCGGTGGGGCGGGGCGGGCGCGGCTCGGCGGCGCTTCGCTGCCAGCTGCGCCTCTCGACGCCCGTAAGCGTCTTTCTGCTGCGCTAAGAAATTAATTGTGGAGGGCGGATTATTCCAGCGGCGAGAGGCGTTGGAGGTGTGACAGCGCTAGCGAAATGAGGCAGGGGCGATGCACGAGACAGTGATATGGAGAAAAGTGAGGAACATGCATATCCTTGTATAATATTTGATAAGTTACAAAGTTTACTATATTAATGAGTGTATCATAATAATAACTGAACTTATGAAAATGAAATATTTGCGATAGTGTGTACTACCGTCATCCTGGAGAATATTGGCAACATGAGTCCTGGAGGAACGTTTTTTTGTGAACACGGAATACACAACACTATTTCAATTTATTCAACAATTCGATGACATTCGAGTGTAAGTCATGGAAAAGTGTTTTTAGAAAAGCGGATGTGGAATTATGTACTCTTTGTAAATTAAAAAGCACATACAAATATTATATTACCTACCTTTGAAAACTAGATTGTAAGTTTTAGTGTTTAAATTTCCGTAAGCTACATAACTCTGTAAATATATTTACTATTATTATTACTATTATTATTATTATTATTATTATTATTATTATATTACTCACCCCAACGTTCGTCATTTATTTCTTGGTGTGTGGTTACTCACCTGAAACAAGAAAATCGGGATATAGGAATTTGCATTGTAATAAAATCAAAAGTATTTAATGTGTCGTTTGAAGGGAGAACACTCGGACACAGTCAATTACGAGCTGTAGGAATGAAGTTAATTTCCAACCTGAAGATCAAATATTCAAGAAATATGTTGTGAAATATGAATGTGATGTTGTAGAAGTGTTGCAAAATGCGTAGAGATTTGGACATCGATTTTCACATGTGTTAAAATGATTTTAATTGTAACGACAGTCATTCACCACATAAATTGAACATGAAACATTATAAATCAACGAATAAAAATTAATTTTAAATTCAAAATCAATGACAATTTTTTACATAAAACATCATATCGGCTGGACCCTACACCTTACTCTCTCTCTTTCCCAATAAAGAATTATTGTTACGCCACTGAGTATCAATTCATAGAACTCTCAATCTCGTACAGAAGTTAGTCAACGAATTTAATTGACACTTTCAACTCGTAGAAGAAAACATATTTTTTTAAACTTATAATTTGTAAAGGGACACAACGATGTGCAGTATTATAAAAAAAAGTTTAATGTATCCAAAAAAGTATTTCACGAACAAAATGACTCAGAATGAGCGATTTTGTAAACAGGTTTTGCAAACGGAATAAGTATGAACAAAAAATTAAAATGGTAGATATCACGAGAACCTAGAACCACAAACCATTGCTCCCCGAGTTTATTTATGCAAGCGACATATGTTTGTTTCTCCGCATTGACTTTTAGGCGTGTGAACTACACACTAGCAGAGTGAATTCATTACCCTGGCATCATCACTATTTTTCGAAATATTTATACATAATTCTGGATAGAAACGAAAAACTTATACAGATACAATGCGTATTTAGAATTTATTACGGTGTAGAACTCCCAGCAACCAGGTGTATCAAGTGGATAAACCGGTAATGCTGAAGCTCTCTAACCTTCCCTTAACCAAAAGCTCTTACTACAGGATTTACTTGCCATTAACCGAAACAAGGTATACAATGTTGCTCAGTACTTTTCAGTACTTCGCTAGGGGGAAAACCTTCATCAATATATTCATCTTTCCGCACGAACCGCCCGTGAATGACGTCGATAAATTTAACTAGTTCGGGTCTCGAAACTTCACCCTCACTAATCCAAGAACTCTGAAAATCGGAACTTGGGCCCTGACCCAATGCAATCGCCGAAGTTGCACATAACGCAAACAAGAGTTGAAAATTCCCGGCCCACGCGCTTTACGTCCCGCGCCCGAATAGAATCACATATTCGTCCGCCGTGCAACACAGTCGCCACCGCATCGGTGCGACGCACAGGCTGGCAGAGGCGGGGTGCGGGCGGGGGGCATCCGGGGAGTAAAACCGCTTTATGACCCTCGCCCCCGCCGGAAACGCCGCTGCGAACTCCCCGCCCCACCCTCCGGGCGTCGATCCGCGTTTTGACGGGGCGGCGGGCGGGGGGCGTGGTGGGGGGGCTGTTATACGTTCCGGGGGCCAATCCGCGGCGGCCGCCCCGCGCCCTCCGGGGCGTGGCGGGGCGGGGCGGGGGCGGGGGGGGGGGCACGGCCGTGCCGACGCGCGCGTAAAGCGGGTTACGAGCGACGCGCGAATGATGGCTCTGGCGACGCCGTTCGGCGGACGCGCTACGCGGGGGAGGGGGGCGGGGCTACGAAAAACGAGGATTCCCAACCGAAAGGACAGTAGTCGCAGGTGCACAACGCTCCACCTCCTATTCTGACCCACCGACAGGATTCATTTAGATTATACATAGATTTATTATTGTGAACGTTTTGTTTTTTATAGATAATTCTCTGTGTTAAACATGATTGCAATTGAAAGTTGGTAAATTAGTTCTAATTAATATCGATCTCTCAACGAACATTTTGTTCTTGATTGACTATTTCGTGTTTCCTATTTTCTATTTCGTGTTTCCTATGCATCACACCAAAAGTCATTTAGAATCAGTAATCAATTTCGCTTGATTTCATTGGAGAGATTGCGAATAGGGTGAACGCACATTGGCTGTCTCGCTGGCACCGATGAAGCATCGATCGTCTGAATATTTCACTTAATTTTTGCATATTCGCACAGACAACTATAATATTATACATGTCAGTGTCATGCCACTTCGCGGTAACAAATGAAATTTTAGGTTGAAAATTAATATTTCAATTTAGGGCATATATTACCAATTTAACATGGCTCTAATTCCCAATTTTCTGCCCATCACGCCCTCTGACACTCCCAGAGGAGCCGAAGTTTGAAAAATCGATACTTCGAAATCGATGTCATTTTCTCTCTTAATAATGTAAATATGACAGCATCGTGACAGCACGCTATTTTATGAAGCCACTGCGGTTTTACCGAATGAAGCGAAGAGCCCGCAAAAATTCTAACTACGTTACCTGACACTTTTCAGGCAAATTGATCCATGTCGGAAACGTTGAGTGATTTTTTTACACCATTTAAACCTTTTTTCACAAATGTGTATAGAAGCAATTAAATACTTGAGAAAATAACAGTTAGTAGAAAAAGATCGTGACAATTATTTTTTAATAGGAGTTCAAAAAGTCGACATTAGTCTGATTCTGTGCATCAATTTTGGTGCATATCTATTATATTAGTTATATTGTATGCAAGAGTGAATAACTGAAGTAGATAATGAGATAATTAATTGTTAAGGAGATCTATGAATTTGACCTTCAGGAAAACATTACAAAAACCTTTTTTATTGTGTAGTAAAGAGTTTATATTTTCTTGAATATTCGAAAGACATATCAACATCATTGAAAACACTGAAGAGATCAAAACGGTAAATATGGAAATATGAAAATGTGAAACAAATGCGATGAGTTATACATTTTCGTATAATAACTTTTATCAATACCCGCAATATAAAATTAAAATTACATCTAGAAGCAAACGACAAACCAAACGTCTTTCAAACAAAACAATTTCAGAACAAAATCTATCGAGGGTAAGAACGACGCATTAATAAAAACAAAAGGCACTGAGTTGACTAATTACTATAGGAAAATAAAGTTGTTTGTTTCTGTGTTACCTCAGATAGGAAGGGGTCAAGATAAATCACCCACATTTCTGTATTTTTACCAGCGAGAGCAAAATCTCTTTTTAAATTCAAAGATCTCCTAAGTTTCTGTATGCATTTCCTACTGCATTGCACTCGTACATACCTACTGTAATTCTATGTACACGTTTGTACAGCGTTTCCATACTTTTTTGAAACATTCTACGAACTTTATTGGGATTTATGAAATGAGAACTCCCAATTCCCCGATCCTGTCATATGAGCTTGAAACAACACTTCGTTCGAAGCTGCTTATACTCTGTCCACTACGCCCTGAGGACATTGTGTCACTCGCCGTAGCGCCTTCAATCTGCACACGAAGAGGGCGACGCGACGTAACCAGGGATCGACGGGTCGGAGATGGGATTAGACGGCGGTACAGTGGAATCGATTTTGGACGAAATTTCGGTCTGTCGACTCGGAAGTTTGCGTCCGATGCCCCCGACTCGTTATAAGTTGTTTCATTTGATTCTACAGGTTCCATTCGACCGAAATGAGCTGGAGTGTCAAGGCCAACTGTAATACTAAGACTAGCAGTAAGGCGGCGGAGCCGATTTTTACCGAGTCGGACGTGTTGATGGGCGGGGAGGTTCGGAAAAGGAGTGGGGTGGGGGTTGGGGTGGGGGTTGTATTTAGGGTTCGGGGGAGGCGTGAGGGCCACGGGAAAAGGGGTGGAGGTGAGAGTTAAGGCAGGGCAAGGAGAGGTGAGGGGAGTATAAGAGGCGGGGAGCGGGCTGGAGAAAACCTGGTACAGGGCGTGACCCGAGTGGGCTGGGGGGGCCAGGGGAGGGATGATCGAGGCAGCGAGGACCCTTCCTCAAAATAGACGCAAAGTTGCGCGGGGCAAAAGTAAAAGAAAAGAAGGCAAATACTTTTTGACATCTCCAATATATTGAAGATACGATGAATTCATAATTATGCGGGTCTTAAAAATTGAAAAATAAATATTTTTAACTGTTCTGATTTATATTTTTTATAGCTGTAATAATGTAGCTTAAATAATAAGAGCTGTTTTACAGTTCTTATTTTTTTACTCTTATGATTTACAAAATCCATATGTATTAATACGACAAACGGTACTTAACAAGAAGAAAATAATTTTACCATGACGTTTCTCAAAAAGAGACCTTCAAATGTGGGAGGGTGTTTAACTCGGCTTATTAACAATGTAGGTATAACGTTAGGAATAAATTAGTTTCAATATCGAAACCTAAACCAGAACTATTTCTGAAAACTGTATTATATCAACTTGAATTACATAGCGTTGTATTATATGAGTCAGAATAGAAATAAGGGCCCCCTTTTGAAATTGCCTGATGCCGTATCTTCTTATTGTAATAACGGTCTTTACCTAAACAATTACTCATTTTTAGTGTAAGTGGCGAATACCTAACCATTTTATTAAGTAGATTGCTAAAATCCTTATGTTATGGATCTCATGTACGTTTCAGAACACGTACCAACACGAATAAAATGGATGAATTTGTTTGGATGCATGTGAAACATGAAAGCGGTGAGGAGTGGCAAGGAAAAAAATCTTGTAGAAGATGGACCCATGAGGTCGACGCAGTGCTCGGACGCGGTGCGGCGTGGTGAGAGGGCTGTGGCCAGGATGAAGCCGTGCGGGAACCGAGTCCGAATGTGCTGACGCTACTGGCTGGAACGGTCACTGCCCCCCGCCCCCACCCCGCCCGACCACGGCAGCCCCCGGCCGCCCCTACCCACCCGCGGCCACCCCCGCTTACCCCCGTCAGTCCCACCCGTTCGTTCCCGCCCCGCCCCACCCACCCGTTCTCGGCGGCCCCGGCCCCCCCCCCCCCCCCCCTCTGCCCGCCCACCCCCCGCCCCCACCCGCCCGCTACCGCCCCCGCCCGCTACCCCGCCTCCGCCCGCCCCGCCCGCCCGCCCGCCATGCCCGCCACGCCCACCCCGCCGCCCCGCCTGCCAACTGCCACGGCCTGTCCTTCCTTCACCCCTCCTATTCCACCACGGCCCGACAGTCGTGGCACTGGCGGCTGTGGCCCGAGGGGAGCGATGTGTGTCTGCTAACGAAGGCGATGTCTCCTCTCGATGGATCCTCAGCGGTTGGCTGCGCTCCGGTCGCCCTCTGCCAGGGTCTTCATTATTGCGAGGCCTCTAGGTCTTCCGGCTCTGTCCCCCGCGCGCACTCGCCAAGAACACGAGCTCCGAAATGCCTGCTCACGGCGCGGAGACGGCCCCCTCACTTCGTTACATTTAGAATTGCCGGTTCAAAAATGTTGAGAAACAACCATGAGGGCATTTTCCTTTTCAACGGACCTTCTAATTACGACAGTGCAGATCCATCCATGAATTACCCGAAATATGTCATGGCGTTGATTCGATTTTTTTACTACTTCATCAATTCCCCTCCCTGTGATGATAGGTTAATAGGCGTAAGGAAAAATCTCACATGAATTACTGATAGATACAACCCTTATCATCAAACTTATTGGAAATAAAGATAAATGTAACGCATACTAGGATGAGCCGAATGCGCCAGCACGACATGACAAAACCTAGAGGTGCTATAGAATGGCAGACTTTCTCGTAGACTTTGTCTGGCCAGCTACCATCTCTCATTACCGAAAGTACATTTTCTTGACATTTTCTCAACTTTTCGGTTTCTTAATAGTAAACAAAAATATGGCTTCAGAATATTAAAGAAGAGTAATACCTCGTCCAAAATAGATTTTCATTGAAATTTTGAAGCCATTTTTAAGAAAATGGGATTAAGCATTACTATAAAAGCGAAATTCGAATCTCTTTTTCACAGGAATTTATTTAATTTTCGAAAAATTTCATTTGAAGTAATTTAAAGCACTTTCATTCACAAATGTGATAATATATACAAATTGATTGAAGTGGGCATATTAACAGCCTGAGAGATATTTCAAAAATATTTGTATAAATTTTGAAAACAAAACAATACACAAAAATCAACTTTACGTTATATTAAACAATGCAATTAGCACTATTCATTGGAAAAAAATAAGAAAAAAATTGTAGTCTTTTTGAAGAAATGGCGTTTGAACGTTTCTGAAAATGTGAAATATTGAGCTAATTTTTAGAGAAAACTGTACAATTTTCAAGAAACTTGTACACACACAAGTAATACATAAATCATACAGAAGCACATGTACTCATAAAACAAATAGTGTGAAGGAACTGCCTCTAATGTAAATATTACCGACGTGAGAGACAAGTAAAAAAATACATTTTTGTAATTTTTGAAAAACACAACAAAAGAATAGAGCAATATGGCGTTTATGTGATCAAATAGGGTGCATTTGTTACTACCCCTACCAAAAATTCAAAGAAAACTTTTGAAGCCGTTTTTGAGAAAATCTTGTGTTTGTAATTTTTTAAAAATTGCTTATATTTAATGCTGTATTGCATGAAAACTACTAAAATTTTTAAAAAGTCATATCTTAATGAAATAACAATTCATGGGCAACGAATTTCATGAAGGAAAATTGTGTCTACAATTTTATAGTTTAGGAAAAAATTTAAAATTAAAGACCAGATGAACAGGAGTTTTTCAATTTGGAAAACATCAGCGTGTACTTTAGGGCTAGTAGTGTTCACAACTGACGGACGGACAGACAGACAGACGTTTTGAAAAGAAACAAACACATTTTCGGTATCAGGGGACCCCAAAACGTGTATTTCCGTTGAAATCTCGAAATCGATTTTCTCCAACATTACATAACTCTTTCTATACTACGTATATTACTCCCGTATATACGTATGTATTCGAGAATGTAATATATTAATTTCTGATAAAAAAAGCATTACATCGTACCAATAGTTATCGGAACTCCAGATTTTTCTACTATTGAAAAGTCTGCATTTCTGCGTGAAGTATTGAATACGCATTCACACTAACTGACTGAATCTGCTTTCTAGCAAGCTGGTTGCAACCTCAAATATATTTCATCAAATAGCCTTAGAAAGAAATTTAATAAATAATATAATAATAAAAAAGCATACCTAGTTTTTTAGACCAAATACCTCCTGCTTACGTAAGGAAAGCAGAAAAATACACGTTGTTGAGTCATTTAGAGTTGGACCCCTTTACCATTCGAAACAGGAAGTCTCTAAATTGAAAATGAAAATATTTGTGCCCGTGGCGTATAGATCACAGCTGTTTCAGATTTCGAAAGTACTGTCAATATTGCTATTTCCCGTACTACATACAGGCTCAGAGTATCAACGGTCATTTCAGTAGCTCTGACCCAGAGGTCGAAACGTTCGAGTCCAGAGATGGCAGGATTTGGGACACTGGCTGCAAAACTCGACCCATTTAATCGCTATCTGGGCGAGAATTCTAGTGGCCGGCTGCTCTGATCAGTAGTTTTCCGTGGTTTATGCTACCAACACCAAGTGAATGCCGGAGCAATACACTAACAAACGAGTAACGGACCGCGCGCGATCTGTTCTTCCCCTACCTTGTTCTATCTTCACTCCTTACTTACTTACTTACACACACACACACACACACACACACACACGCACACGCAGGTAGCGACACTTGTAGGAGATACCGGCTAGCCGACGCGACGGGCCGGCCGGTGTCCGATCTCTCCATTCTGCAGAGGAAGAATACCACCACCTCCCGTGAAAAAATCTTACGCTAATGACCATAACAGTTGACGTTCCCGGAGAAACGAAATAATCAATCAATCCTGGAGTACGCTAAGGTTTTCCGTTCGACCATCTACTCACTCTCGTTGAGTGTGCCAATTGCAAGATTGCACAAGTGGAGGACCTTCTTCTCTAGAGGTCCCATATCGTGCAAAGAAAAAAAACAGACACTAGCTCAATTCGCTGTACAGTGTAGCCTATACTCTAGGGAATTCACGGCGATACTCACATATTGAGAATAACAATTAACAAAAAATGTTACAGAAAAAATATTTTAATAACCTTCTTGCAAGAGTTTGTAATATATTCAATTGCCTTAAACACTTCAACTGTGTGATTTGTGAAGAACGTAACATTCAACTTTCATATTTGTGAATCAATATTCTTTCAGTTGTCCAACCACAACTCCTGCAGCTTGGAGACTGGAAGAACTCTGTAAATTTGTTTACTGTAAAACTGATTTTTTCCTTTAGAATACTTCTCTGAAGAATGAACTTTTCCCAACCGTGTATTATTTTTGGAAATTATGGCTGAAGTCTAGAACACGGTGCAACTTAAGAAAGTCGTTTAAACCGGCACTTCGCGCCACTTCGGCGTGGGAGAAATCTACCGTGGAGAGGACAAGGGTAGATTAAATGTTCATGAGGGGAATCTTTTGGAGCGTAGAAAGTAGTAATTATGCATTGGACAAAGGATATTTTATTTTAACGCGAGGGCCGAAGGCCCAACAATTTACACACGGACGCAAACTCATAGCCTCTGGCCCTCCCCCCGGCCCTCGCCACACTCCTCTAAGGGTGTACCGCGTTCTCTACTTTAATCAAAATCAGTTTAAAAATCAACACAACTAATTCTTAAAAAGTGTTTTAACAGTTAGCACGGCACCTTCTGTTTCTATGCAAAGACTGTTCCTCTCCTTGAGCAATGACGAATGTATCTGATAAAAACTCTGTTCTTCAGATGCATTATACCTAGGGAGGGTGAGACAGAAGCTTACAATCAACTGCATATCATTGCACGTCCACAACTGATATTCATAACATACATTGAACGGTGCTGTCACGCATGCTATTTGGATGAAATCAAACGTGCTTCTCTCTGTCGGCTAATGACCACAACCAAACGGCAGCAAATACAGCAATCTGGATTATAAATTCAGACTCAGAGGATATAAAGAGAGAATCGGGACATTTTTTGTGCCGGAATTCATTTGTCGAGACATCGGGACAGAAGGAAGAAAACTGTCCCTGTAAAACCGGGACGACTAGGAGCTATATTGTTGGCGGCCCTAGCACAGGTTGCCTTCGGGCCAACGAGCAGTTGGGTGGTCAGTGCGACGGGAAGGCAGGGGAGGGGAATTTAAGAATACGCTCGGACGCAATCGGCTTTGGTGTAATGAAAGCTCAGTGTCGCGCTTGCTAATGCAGCAGGTCAGCGCTCAGTCTAGCCCCAATTCTTCCAAATCAGCAGCCCTGATCTTTGGGACATGTGGGCGTGCCCGTCGTTTAAAAGATGTGGAGCAATATAATGCTCTCCGTAGTCTACTATCCCACCCAGCTTCTGTCTTACCAAGAAGATTTTCACGCCTCCGGAGTGGGCACCGGAGCAGTGCTTGGCCCACCACGGACGTACAAGTACTTGCTGAGCTGATGTATGTATATACCGGAACACGGTAAGCACTAATACCCATATCCTGATTGGGGACCTCGCCTGCTCGAGTTTTATCAGCTATCCAGGTTGGCGGCGGAGTTGTTTTACGCCACTCAGTGCATTAGAGCAATGACCCACCTTAATACTCATGAGTATCGATGGAGCCCAGAGTCATTTCTGTTATATTCGAGGGGCACGGGACTCCTCACTGCAGTCATCTGTATGCTAACAATGCGAGTACCACCGGGAATCTAGGCCCCTGGTGGGAGATCCCAATTCCACTCCACTCTACTATTTAGGATCAGAAGGCTGTGATCCTATTATCTGAGTCAGCGAGTGGAACAGAGGCACGGACGTCATGCATGTAGCATTGAGCAGCACTATCTCCACCATCTTCCCGAGCGCATGCCCGCCACCCAGCGCTGAGCGCCACCTACTGGCCCCGTGCCCTCCGTTCGGCGGTCCTTTCGTCGCGAGCGAGGGGGCGGCGGCACGCGTGCGGCGCGCGTGGCAGGCGATCGGCGCGTGCGGCACGGCGGCCGCGCGGCGGAGGCGCGCACGCGATGGGCGGCCGGCGAGCGATTGTCCTCCTGCAGACAGCACGCGAGGGGACGGAAGCCGGGGGGGGCGGAGGGGACGGATGATTGAGCGGTGAGGGGTCGAGGCCTGGGATTCCGACGCTGCGTGCACAATGGCCCCGCGCGCAATTCGGCCCTGCGACTGAGCCGCGTTTCGGGTGTGCCGCAGGGGCGTCTTTATTGGCCGGAGAAGGCTAAGTGGGCACGCGATGTCCCATCTCCGCCCAAGCGGCGAACCTCCCTCCGTCAGCCAAACAGGGTTACATCTTTCTCAGTGGCCTTTGTAAGCTTCTACATGCCCCCATCACTTTTAAATAAATCTCCGGAAATTGATGATCAAAGGATCTATTTTCAGTAGGCTAAATATAGTCAAACATAAATACGGCCAACACTACAAAGCGTTTGAGAGTTCAAAGTCTATTGCGTTAGTATAAACAATGATTGTTATTTATATCGTAAGGAAATGTGAATTATTAAGGTGACATTCTGTATTCTAAAGCATTCAGATAATGGAATGGTAAATCATTAGAATACAGTCGTAGCAAACGTTTTTGGGATGTCAATTTTCTAGAATAAAAATTAAATCGTGATACTCCCTGAAAACAAAACACAAGAGAAGTCGGCCCGGTGGCCGAGATCGCTAAGGCAGTAGTGTCGCAGTGATCTCGGACCGAAGGGTCGCGGGTTCTAGTCCCGCCTCGGAGATGGTTGTATTTGTGTTCCTCCTTTCACCCCTAATCATCCTCATATCGTTTCATCTTCATAGTTACACCAATAGTGGTCGCTAATTAAACCTTAAATAATCAATTAAAAAATACGAGAGATGTCTAGTCAATAAGTGATGATTAACGGCAGTAAATGGACAGATAATAATTGATTGCATGGTAATGAATCATTGTAAGGCAAATACGTTTTACTAATTCATTAAATTTACTACATCTCGTTTTTCTGATGAAAATCATCATTAGAATTTGTTCCATTCCAATTTTTTTACTGCAACACACGGGACATACAGCCAACATTTAACCATTTTGTGGATATTCTCAAGTGAAATAAGTGTAATGACTAACAAGGCATTATCCTCTATCGCAGTGACAATGAAAGTGTAAGTCAATATTGATCTTCCCTCTTTCATCTAGGCAATCATTTTTTCTCTCCAACTTACTTTCCTTCCTTACTTTCTATAAACTCTCACTGTAATATCGGAGTGAGTAGTTGAACTCTAGGGAAAACAGGAATTAGATGTGTGATGATGCTCTGTAATATACATTGAAAATAATATAACATAATATAAAATTTCACACTTCTTCACTTTTGCTGCATATTTTTAGTAACAAGTAACATTGAATCTATGCTTCACTTTTCATTCATTTTATTTTATATTGTAGAATCATTGATTGAACTTCCTGGGATAGTTAACATACCTGAAAACTAAAAATAACAACTGTAGAAGAAACAAAATCACCTTCGCAGTAATGAGTTCACTAGAGTGTCCAATTATAGAAACGTAGCCTCTATGCAATTCAAAATTCAATTAACCTATTCAGCGAAGTGCTAAACAAGTCTCATGTTTTTTTAGGTCATCGGAGCACCAATTCACCCAGTAGCCGGTCGCTCTAAACGAACAACAACCCGACAGTGCTACGGACGCAGCTAGCTTTTTATTAGACAGTGCGACTGCAGCAACAACTGCTCGTAATTGACAATAATTCAATTAGCGGTGTTCGGCCGCGCTCCCGCAGCCTGTCAGGATTAGCGTGGCCGACGGAGGTCGGGTGGGTGTGGAGTGGGGACGGCAGAGAGTCGGGAATTCGCATTAAAACTCGGCCTTGGGAGGGCTGTGGTCTGCATTGTAATGAAAGATTTCCAGCCTTGAGGGACGTTTGCTGATGCTGGGATTATTCCTTGAAAGACTGGGATTTAAGCAAGCTTTTCGAATTCCACATCACCCTTGTCTTTCTTGAAGCCAACATTTTATTTGTTTCATTGCATTTACATCTGTATTCATCGGTAACATCTAATGAGTTACATTTTATTTTTATTTTCCATATTAATTTCATAGTTTCAGGCTCAATAATATTTACTTCCTGCGAATTTCAAAGTGTTTTTATTCGTTACGAGCAAACAACATCACAAAGGAATGTTTATCTCTTTTACAACGATACGCGTATATATTTTATTAATGTTAAGTAATTAGTTGATATACCAATTCTGAAACAACCTCTTAATAACTAGGTCAGGAAAGACGACTAAATGTGCCTGAAAAGGCTATTGTCTCATTCTTGTCGTCGAATATGTATAGCTAAATTATATATTGATAACATTTCTCTTAAAAATTTGCAGAAGACAATAAAAAAGGATTTTACCACCCCTGAAATATAAAAAATATCAACCACGTTTGTAAATTGGAACCGATCTACAGAACGATTCCTTCCGGCTTATTTGCCGCCGGAGCGTCCACCAGAATGATAAAGTACGTCCGTGCAATCTGTAGCAAACCAAATCTCAAATCCCCAAAATTCCAGATTGCACAATCATACGGTAGGTCTACTGATCACTCCTCCACTCACATCGGTATTTTCATGCCGGGCACCAATTTACTAACCTCGGCCTCCATTAGCCTGAAATCGGAGTCCGGTCCTGATGAGGACGCGACCGAGGCCGCAGATGAGGGTGAGGGTGAGAGGGAGGGTGAAGAGAGGGCGAGGGCGAGGGCGGTGTCCGCTGCGATTTCCTCCGATCGTCCCCAAATAGGAGGTTAAACGGACGTCATCCCGCACGGAGCGCACTCGTTTTTATTCCGGCACCGGAAACAAGATAAGCCGATAGCGGAAGTGGATTTGCGGGGAACGTCCGCCTCCGTCGCCGCCGCCTGTTGACGCCAGGCGGCGCGCGCGGTGGGGCGACGCTAGCGCTCCGCGTGGGCTCCCGCCGCAAACGCGGAGTGACAAGAGCGCTTGGCGCTACCAGTGCAGCGTGATAAACGATTCAAGGATTTTCTAATAACGCGGAAGAAATTTCGCATGGAGCACGCAAGGTCAATCACTTCATTAGCGTGTAAATAAAATGGCAGCTTAATGTGAATATCTCGGGTGTAAAGGTTCGTTAAGTGAATCACTAAAGATAGGTTCATTTTAGCATCAACTAATACCCACAGATAAATGTTAGAAACTAATTCTCCCAACGTACTTCAATGCTACAATTCTCACATAATCGAATACCCTTCTAATCTCTTCTTTCGCGTAGAGTTCACTATGCTTCATGCACATATGAGCGTTATCTGTCTCTGCTGAAATGAGTAATATTTTTCTCACAGACTTACTCTGCACCGTCCTTTCCCTCTCGAAGTCTTTGTTGGCTGAAAACGTTTCAGGGAAGTGTCCTTAGTTTCAGCATTTGGCGCTATTGACGCTTCAGCTAGTTCTCTCGAGATTCCGTCTTGGAGACTGAGCGATCACTGTGAATAGTACTTTACTTCACTCACACAAAATTACAGTGTAGTTTTACAAAGGATAAATACAATTAACTTGTCTATCAGAATCCGATCTGTGTAATGTACAACAGTTGCTTAATGGAGTATGTGTCTGCGGTAAATGAAACTTCAATAGATTTGTAATGATAAAATTTTGTATGACATCTGTACTTAAGGAAAACGGAAAAACATCATTTACCAAATAACACTCAACTTGCATATCTTTAAAGCCGTAGTTCTTTGAAGGTCATATTTGTAGTCAAAGTTTCAAATTTAGTTGGATAGCATGTGTACCAAATGAGAGAGAAGCATAGCGTGTGAGACGGAATAACAATGGGACTCGCGTTGTATAACTATGAGAAGTCCTGTTGCTATGAGGAAAGTTTCACCCCTTGGTATCGCAGGACAAATAGAAAATGCGAACAAAAAGTTCCTCTGTCGAGTTGAATCAGAATGTTGTTGGAGAATGAATTGTTCGAGAATGAACATGGATAATTCAATTCTACAGCAAAGGTGGCTCACCTTTTTCGTAGTGACGGCATGTGCCGAACAATATGAGCATGCATCACTTTCAAAGGACAGAAATGTATTTACTTCAATTCAAAACACTGAAATATTATTAAATGTAATTAATTTATGAATTACATTAAGCGAAGCTTGATATAAAGTATAATAACTATGAGTCGAAACTATTGACGTCTTGCTTTTTCTGACCTCGTTCTATAGTGTATGAAAGTTTCTTGGCAGTAGTTCAAATTCAATACAATATTTGCGAAAACCAACGTTTAGTTGTGTATTTCATCTTTAACAGGACTTTTCAGATGTTCCCGACAGAAATGAAAATGCGTTATTTGCATAGAACTGCACAAAATATGAAACAATTTTGAAATTTTGCAGTTATGATTAAGGTAAATAAACACAAAAAGGGCAGAAACATCATTCCTAAATCCCAGTCAACCTTTTCACCAAAGAAGTTGCACTCATCAAAGATATATGTCAAACAAGACACGTAATACCAAATAAAAATAAATTCGTCAAACATCCGAAAAAATATATTCAATATTTTAAGAATTACTTGGGATTCTGCAGCTTTAACAATGCGGAGACCAATGAAATTAAGACGCTTTTATGAAGTGAACTTTGATGAAGAGAATACATTTAAATTTCTCCAAGTCCCTCAAGAGCAGCCGGCCGCAAACTGTGTGGGAGAGTAAAGAATGACATTTCCACCATTCTACGCCATCTTCTTGTAACGTTTCTTATATATCGTTACAGTTCTAAAACGCAGTTCTAAACACGATGAAAGTGATATTCGGACCTAATCCTCACAACGTAAATGGATGGGGACGTGCATCTGTCGGAAGGCTCATGCTTCGCAATGTTAAACACCCTATATACTCGTATAAGCCACTAACGTCTTACTGCTGCGCTGCCTGGTTTGCAACCAGCCATACAAGTGTGCTGAATGGATGCTGTTTGGTTCAAGGGATAAATAAATAGATATTTCGGCAGTATCTAGAATATTGAATCTTCTTAAATCAATAAGTTGTGTATTCTTGAAGTATGATAACTATTTTACGATTATCTAGGGGTTGTGCAACCGTGTAATTTAAGCACGAGTGGACATTGTTTTTAAGAATATACCATGCGCCAATTTTTTTCAAACGAGTGGAAGTGCTCCAAACAACAACAACAACAACAACAAAAACAACCACGCTCCCACTTTATTTAATTTTACAGTTGAGATTGAAAAACAGGGATATGAATTAGGTAAGCATTGTTTAGGAAAAGAGAGAGAGTAGTTAAGTCTCGGAACTAAATTTATAAAGTAACTTATACCATTTCAAAAGGCACCTGTTTATTAGAGCACCAATATAAACCATGAGAGAGGATCTCGTGGACGAGACAGCGATGGCAGACAAGGGCTCAGCGGACGGTCTTTCAATTCCAGGCATTGAAGCGGTTCAATTACTCAAAGTAACAACGTTTTTATTTCAGCTCGCAAATGTTACTTGTCATTTAGGAGACGTTGAAACCTGTTTGTATTTCGATGCTCTATCAACGTTCCTTCATCTCTTAAAGACTGGTTCACCTAAAGAGATAAGGAGAACCACCCCGTGTTCTGACAGGAGACCCCTGCTCTTTTAGCGATTCAATGAGCTCATATCATCATCATCATCATCATCATCATCATCATTTGTCTTAGACATATTACTGCAATGCGTCACTTATTATAAAATACCCGGCATTTAGTGCACGCGCCAGTGGTTGACCAACACTGCACAAAGGACTGGATTTCGCATGATTTCGCATTGTTCGGGGTCTTGATCGGCCGGAATCTCGAGAGAGCGGCGAGGCACAGTGCGGTCGTGAGCCCGTGGCTCCAGAGGGAGGCCCAGCGCCCCTCCACGGCGCCAGCACGCGGCGCGGCGCAGCGACGGAGGCATTCAATATTTCATGGCGTCTCTCGTCACCGGTTAATAAGGTTAGGTGAGGTCCCGCATACAATTACAATCGCTTTCTCTGAGCTCCACCACGCACGCGTCCGCCAGCTCTCCGTGCCACGTGACTCGCGCGGGATGCCCGGGAGATAGGCGACGACAGCGGGGCGAGCGGGAAGGGTGGAGCGGGAGAGTGGAGCGGGAGAGTGGAGCGGGCGGGTGGAGCGGGCGGGTGGAGCGGGCGGGTGGAGCGGGCGGGCAAGCGGGCGGGCAAGCGGGCGGGCAAGCGGGCGGGCAAGCGGGCGGGCAAGCGGGCGGGCAAGCGGGCGGGCAAGCGGGCGGGCAAGCGGGCGGGCAAGCGGGCGGGCAAGCGGGCGGGCAAGCGGGCGGGCGGGAGGGCGGGCAGACCGAGTGCGGCAACGGCTGGAAAGGCGGGGAGAGCCTGGAGAGCATAGAGAAGACGAGGCGTTTGCGGGAGGTGGGGAGAGCGGAGAGGGAGAAGAGATTGAGGAAAATATAGAGAGAAACCGAGGCAGAGGACGAGAATGGTGAGAAAGTCGAGGAAGGCAAAAGCGAGAAGAGAGGAGAGGAGTGGGGAGGCGAAAAGGCAGAGCGATTATGGCGAAGAGGTGAGGAGGGCGAGACATGGCAAGGAAGAAGTAGAAGGCGTGGGGGAGGTGAGGAGAACGTTGAGGGCGGGGAGGATGACAAGTGAGCGAACATATCGAGGCAGGGTGAAAGGGCGGGGAGGACGTGGCGGGTTACGTGAGCGACAAGGACGAGCTGGAAGAAGGGGAGGGAAGGGAGAGGGGATGAGTGGGCGAGAAGGATGACGAGAGGCTGACGAAGGTGCGACGAGAGAACGAGAGAGGGTGGCTGTGGGGACGGAGAGGCAGAGGCGGGAGGTGGGTGGTTGGACAGGTAGTGGGGTCGGCGAGTTGGAGATGCGCTACTGCAAGCGCGACGTGAATTGCGCGGCTGAAGCCAAGGCCTGAATTCTGAAATAAATGAAAACGTGCTGTGAGACTGGGTACAGCAGGGTTAATGGTGTCCTTGTGTTATTAACTCCTCGTCCAAATGAAGAGAGGGCAAGTACAAGAGCGTTCTCAGGAAGATGCATGCAAATATGGCAAAAATGCAGCGTTGATCTCCGCTGTCGGTGTATGCTTTGTTTTTAGCTGGTAGTAGAAATACGAAATGTGTGGAGAATAATATGTTACATGTAACCAACTACTTGTTATATTTTTACCTGGAAATGGAAAGAGGGTCTAGCTCTGAGTGAAATTCTATTTACTTTGGTAAAATATTTTAATAGCTAATTTTAAATTCATGATAAATGGTATTTTACTTATGCTGGTGTTACACAAGGAAGTTTTCAGCTATTTATTCCATAGAAGAGTGAAAGAGGATTTATGCAAGTACTTCAGTAAAACCTATATTAAGTGATCCCTGTTGGTTTAATGAAAAGAGAGGTCATTTAGTAGGTAGTCGCTTAAACAGGAATCTTATGGTTCAATATTACTGGGAATTGTTTGTTTAGGAAAGTGCAATTATATGGGGTGGGAGTGTGCTAATGGAAAGTTTTCAGTGCATGATCACGAATAATGAAAAAAATAAAGATTTTTACTGAATTTTCGTTTCCTTTTTTCTCGAAAATACCTTCTAAGAATTATTTTCTATCTTTTTAAATGCATTTAAAAATGTATATCTCATTCTTTTATGTACAAATCATAAATATTTAAATTATATTCAGTTTTAGATCTCTTAATAGTTGTCTATAGGTAACGCCCCTCCATTTTCTTGTGTAGACTGAATTTGCCATTTGGGTACGCACGGGAGATTCCATGTTTATTAAAAAAATTGTTTTCCTCGCACTTCTTCGTACAATAAAAAAAGCAGTGAGGATGTCCGTGGGAGCGCTGACTCACATTCCGGTCGCAAAGCAAACACTCACGTGTTACAAGGGACGTTGATAATCTTGATTTCCAGCATTGATATCCTACCGCATCAGATGTTTCTCCACGAAGGTAAGCTAAGGAAGGTTATGTTATTTCAAAGAATTAATCGTTAATTCACTTTCATATCCGCTGTATCATTAGAAGAAACGAAACAAAAATGGAACGAGCAACTGAGATATCATACAAGTAAACACGAATTATTATTACTTGGCTCCTGGAATCCCTCCACCCTTCGATGAGATCGAGAAAAAAGGCAAAGAACTTGTCGCGTGCATGCGTGAATGAGGCAAAGAAGTCTCGTGCATACTCTTCGTAATGCCAATGCTGATTTAATTTTCAAAAAATGTGTACTGTATACTTACAATTTTCTTAAAAGAGATCTTTTAAAAGGGTAAATTAAAAAAATTGACAGTAAAGGGATGATCAGTGGTTGGCGAAAGTGGTAGTCTGTTAACAAGGGTAATTTTTTTTTTCAATTTATGTGTTTCAGAGACCTTTCCAAATAAACGGTCGTTGAGAGGGTTGGTTATTTAATAGGGGTAGTTTTTCCGAGAGGTTTTACTATTTTATAACGTTTGAAGCAGTGGGGATCTGATGAACACTGAAATTATATAGTCAGAAGAAAGTATATAAAATTTGTTTATTATAAAATAAAACATTTTTAATTCTTAATGATATTAACTTTTGATTTTTAAACATATTTAACGGGTACACTTTCCCAAAAAACAGATCACAACTGAAATTTGAAACTTGGAATAAAAATAAATGAATGTAAGGAAATTGTAGCATTAGTTATATTTTGTTAAACATTAATTAATTAATTAATTAATATGTAACACATTATTGAATGCACAAAATGCTTTTAAAATATCATGAAAAACCTAACCATTATTGGAAATAATTCTTACAAATCCTTTTTCTTTGTATTCTTCCCCTTAGTACGTACGAAATTTGAAAACTAAACGCTAAATACTTTTTGAGCAAATAGTATATTTATTGTAAAATTCAAAGTTATGGAATGGCTGCAAACTTGAAATGTATTTTTTAGAATGTTACCTTATCAAAACTGTTATTTTATACTTTTACCAGTATTCCTTAAAGTCAGACTTTATTTTTTACACTTAACACAATGACAAATTTTAATAACAGATTCAGAAAGAATATGTGAGACTATTATTCTAAAACCAACGCTAACATTATCTTCTCATTTTCGGTACACAGATGTCAATAAAATTTACGCGTGCTGAACTCATTTAATTATACATTCTCAACAACTATATTATGTATTCCGTTTGTTGTGACAGAATATTAAATATTTCTTCCTTTTTCCAACTGGTCATTCTATCCAAGTTCATCATAGCTTCAGCGACTTCATTCAACACCACCCACACATATGTCTAGGTAATCTTGCTTCGTCACAGCTAAATTATTCATAAAATAACGGACTGTCAGCGCGTAGAATTGTGATCACAAAGAAGCACGTTTCTAAACAACATGTAAACTGTTGCCGACAAAGTAGGAAATAATCAAAACTTTCTGAAAGAGTAGATTTCCGAAGGCTGTTGAACAAGTTCCATGAACACCTTCTAATATGGGTGCCGCCAAAATGGTATTTAAATTTTGAAGGTCTGGGTGCGACCTGATTGGCGCAAAACTTCAAGAGAAAATATTAAAACTGTAGGGAATAATATGGGATTAAAAACTAGAAAACGATTTTTTGCTGATATTCCGCCTACATCAGGCTGAAGCAATGTACAAATCTAAATTTAGGCACTGTTAAAGCTTCATATTCAAATGTAATATCATTTATATTCACATTCTATAAATATAAATCATGTTATTTTTCATATTTCAATGTCTAATCAGTTGATCTATCAATGTTTTGTACATCATATTCGGCATATAATAATGGTAGTTAGTTAATAAAAGTAGTTATATTAATAGCGTAATTATTAATGGTAATGATGTTTTAGCGAGAAATGTGTTTTTTTATATTGAATAAACTCTGATGTTTTGTTGTGTGTAGTTGATAATCAATTGAGAACATGGAACGTAACACAGGTCATATATTGTGAAAATAAATTCACCACTATGTTACTACACCACTTCACTCCGTGCTCCTTTGAAAAATATTATTATGCGGGAATGCACTGAAAACTTACTACAGTCATTTAACGTGAGGCCGTACGCAGTGTTTTTATTTTCCTCTCTGATAAAAATATAGTGACACCGTATCACGCGTTGATTTAGACATCAACTACAGTCATCAATTCACGCACCATTATACGCCGAGCACAACACAAAGATAAACGTTGAAATTCGTTATTTTATTGTTGCTATCTATAAAGTTGGATAAATGTAAAGGTTTGTGTGTACATGCGGTTGTGTTGCGTATATGCTTCATTTGAGACATATCGTGAAATTGCCTCATAAAAGCAAAAAGACCGTGAGAAATGAGTGTGTTAATGGGGAGTGAAGCAATAACAAGCAGACGGACGGGTATCAGCCAGATTGAGAGGGGCAATTGGCAAAAGGGTGTCGGACTAGCGAAAGGGTCGGAAGTAATGCTGAGCATTTAATATCCTGAATAAATCACATAATCGATAAGCATGGAAAGTGGTGAAAGTTCTAGGGCCTTTAACAGTTCGCGGCAAATGAAGACACACGTTCTTCATTATACGTTATTGGAAATAAAAATATTGAGGAAGACCATTCGAACATTCTCAGTCTAGAGTTTGGATCTAGTCTGTAATACAACAAAAGTTCATTTGATACGCATCGGTAATTTATAATACTCAGGAATAAATTTCATCAAATTATTAAATCAATATTTTATCATATATTATTGATTATGACAAATCGTGCGTAAATATTAAATTAATTATAATTACTAGTATTTTAAATATTAAAGACAGTTGTAATAACCTTCGTCTATACTGTACAATAATTAAGTGTACCATAAAATGTTCAAATAATAGACAAAGATTCCGTAGTTGAAAATTCACAAAAATTTAAATTATTTTCCCACAATTGATATCCCTCTGGCAGTATTGTGGCGAACATACCCTCCATTATGATAGATGATTTACCGATACAAACACTTCAGGCGATCTATCGCTAAAGCATACTAAGCACTTCTTTTTAAATAATAAAAAATTGAAGTTTCTGGATCTCACATAGGTCTCGTGGAGCACGTGTGGGCTGGGCGAGCGAGGGAGGTACCGCACTGCAGGGAGCGGAAGAGGTATGGTGTGTGTGTGTGTGTGTGTGTGTGTGTGGTGTAAAAAGTTGCGGTTGACTCGTGGAAAGTCGGACGCGTTTTAAAATTCAGGAAAGCTTCGTTCTCGCACCCGCGGCGGCCAACTTCCAATGTGATCTCCACTTGTGCTCCACGGCCACAGAACCGCATTGGGGCTGCGGGCAGTGTAGTCTAAATGGATAGTTTATTGCTGTCGACGAACCGCGTGGGAAAAAACCTTCCACCACCCATAATTTAAAATGTTGAATGATTTCTGGGCCGACTTCCCATCGGCCGTGCAACGTTGTGTGATCATGCCTACGGAATTGGTGTCAATTGATTGTTCTTCAAGTGGGAAAGAATAAAACAGAAAGAGAGAGGGAGAGAGAGAGAGAGAGAGAGGGAGAGAGAGAGGGAGAAGAGAGGGGAGAGAGAGAGGAGGGAGAGAGAGAGGAGAGAGAGGAGAGAGGAGAGAGAGGGAGAGGGTTGTTATTTGTATAGTGATCTCTAGTGAGCACAATGACCTTCATCTCTCACTACAACTCAGCTTGGCGTTAAAGATGTCTTGGCTAATGGAATGTTGGAAATTTAAAGAAAACTTGAGAAGTAATAGTGCGGTGGAAGCAAAGTAAGAAATCTAGATATGTTTGGCTTATCACATTGATTTATTTTTTGTTTGATATATGTGGAATATAACGATGTGATATAAACAGATATTTCTAATTTGGAGGCTAAATCACGCAAAATTCAGTATAGCATCAATAAGAACTGTCTAATACCTCAAACGATGCATGCAAAGGAAACCAGTATCAAAAAATTAAATACTTTTGAAATAAGTCCTATAACTTCAAATGTGAAAAGAAACAAAATAATGAGAAAGCTCTAATTGTAAAATTATTCAAACCATACCCTAAAACGATGTCACGAATAATTTTCAAATAACTAAAAATAAATTGTTATAAAATAAGAATTAGATTGTGTTATGCTAATTCCTAAAAGAAACAAAAACATAATAATTTACATGATTTAAGCGTGTGTCATAATGCTTTGAATGAAAAATTTTTATGCTTATAATTTTGTAAGCAGTATTGCGAACGAAGTGTTCAATTGAATAAAAACATATTTTTCTCAATTTCGCCTGTAAAACAATTTTTAAATGGCGGCCAAGGGCGTTGTCAACCAAAGGAACAGTCTCGAGACCAGAGTTCACTAAATACAACAGAAAGTGCTTGGCGTTGGCTTTGACCAACTGCTGTCGTCACCAGACCAACAAACCATCATTGCAGGCCAGAATTACTCTGCTGAGAGAGCCAGTCTGCTATTTCATACTCTGAAATGAATTCTCGTTTCTATTTGGCGTTTATGAAAGCGGTCCAGATTCAATATCAAAGAGAAGTTGCTCACTCGCGCTACAAGCTAATTAATGCAGCGCCGCCGTACGCACGCGGACGGAAGTAGTGTGTGCACCGAAGTACGATTTCTAGCTGGCGGTGCAATTTAGTTCTCGCGAACGAAGGATATGCTCCAAAGAGTAACTGGGGCGAATTTGTGAATATCTTCCTTTGATTATTTTGCTCAAAGGATTTTACCTGCAAATCTAGTGGATTTCTCTTTTGGAGACTGAACATTGAGGCGTTTGCAATTAATTGTTTAGTATCGCTATTAGCAATAGAATAAAATACAATACCGCTTTTACTCTTACAACAAGCAATCGTGGTCTACTCACTTCTTATTGGGCTGCATTCCTAACCATGTTCTCAGTAAGAAAATAAATACGAATTCTCATCAACAATGTATTTGTTTACAATATTCCGTCAAAACCTATTTCCAAAAATCAATGCCTTTATTTTATAATCATTTTCGTATAGGCCTTTTGTACCATAAATTCTCAAGACGGCTGCTCCAGCAACCAGTTAAAACACTCTCGTGTCTTCCTAATGCCACTTGACAACACTTCTAATATAGTATAAATTTTAACTTATTTTAAATTTTGTAAATTATTCTAAGCAAGGATGGAAACATTAAAAAATGGACTTGAGAAATATTTGTCATACAAAAATGTTTTTAGAAAAGGTAAACAATAAGCCATAAATAAACCACACTAAACCAATGAAGTGTTTCCCCAAAAAGTTTTTATTCTCTTAAAAAAATAATATAATCTAGGAGAATTTTGACACACGATGTCTGAGTGTCCTCTGCCAAAAGAGTTTGCGGACGCTCATAACAACACTACATTTCAAGACCGATGCATTCACAGAGCTAATGCTTTTTAGGAAACTCATACATTCGATGAAAGTCATCCCAAAATAAAAATCTAATGAAATAAACCTACAATGTACTATTTTTTCAGATATATAATTTATACAGGTGTCATTCAAGCTGCGATGCATGCCAAGTAATCTAACTACCATGATAAAAAAATAATATAGAAATCGTTGTGATAAAAGTCGGTTAAAGTTCTTCGAAAGCAGTTAAAGGACTTTTCTGCCGAGATTTTCAACAGCACAATTTACTTTGTTTCATATTTCATTATACCTACAGGACATTTCGTCTACACCTCCACTCGTGTTCCTCAGCAAACATCCAGCTTCATGGAAGTGTAAAGAAACGCCGACAAACAAATCAGATCTCCCACAGGTCGAAATTAGTTCCGACGTTCATCTCTTCTTCATAAGAGTAATCTCCTGTTCCGCATCGCGCGCCTGGAAAGTGATAGTGAAACGAGAGTGTACTTTAATCTCGCGCAGTAGAGAGCGAGGCTGTGTCCACGTCCACGATGTACATTTTTCTCTCCTCCGCCTCCTCCTTTTCCTCCGCCCGCTGCAGAAAAACGCGTTCTCGCTGCCCTGCCAAGTCATGAATCCCCAAGTAGTTCAATGAATATTATCTCAGCTCTGTACTCCATTTCCTTAGAAACACCGCGCGCTCTGCGGAAGAAAGAGCCAACGCAAAGCTGATAGCGGGCTGCGGGCTTCCGGCCTATCTCGAAATTTACCGTCGCTCGTTTCTGGTGCGTCTCTATTTTCCCTCGTCTCCCTTCTCCGTCTTCTCTTCCCTCTCTTCGTCACTCTGTCTCCGGATCTCCGTCTCAGCTCTCTGTGGAACAATAATAATTTAAATTTTACGTCGCAATGAACAGGTTGTATCCACTTATAATTCGTTTCCGACTCTTTCAACTTCTGTGAAGAGGGTTCGTTTCTGGGGGGCGGGATCTTAAGGAGGAGAAGAAGAAACATTCTGCCAAATTGGGATATTTGTGTGCTCGGCGGGAGCGGTCTTCTTGCCCCGGCTCCCAGCAGAAGAGGAATGTCAGCCGGCGGATAAATTCGTAAGTAGGACGCTGCGAAGCACTTCAGGTCCCTAAGATCTCGGAACCGAATGAAGACGTGACAGCGTTGTTTGTGTCTCCACGTTTAGCTCCAAGGTTGCTGTGGATAGTTCAGAGCCACTTCTAACTCTACATTTTCAGAATTTTTCATATAGACACTTTCGTCAAAGACAATACGAAGGTCAGATACTTGTACTAGTGATTATCATAATTCGAATATTCAATTCTAGAAAAAATATAATTGAAAAACCATTTTATTTTTATAAAAAATACAAAATATACTTCATTTTAACAATTATGTTAGACATCAGAAAGAAGTATCAAAAAAAGGTTAAATGAAAAGGCTTGTATTAAACCAATTCATTATTGAAGTCATGTCAAGCTGCAAAAAACCGATGACCATAACATGATGTAATTAAGAGTTTTCAGGGTTTTGAAGCAATTTGTCTTTTTGGACCAATTTTGAACAACATTAAACCATAGACACATTTTTTGTCACAAATGGATACCTCCTGATCATTCTGACTGAGCACATAACCCTGTGAAATCAAAACGGATCTTTTAATTTTTGGAGGTCCTTACATGAAGGCCCCTGGAACATTTTCAGGATTTTCTCAAAAATGGCTGTCAAATATCTATCAGACCATTATATTACACAAACAAACAAAATTCGTATCAAATAATATTGTCGATTCGTTCTGTATAATACTGACTAATCATGGTCTGAGTTGGGAGGTTGTCAGTCACAAAGAAGCGGATCACGTCGCAACTAACAAAATGATCTGCGGAAGAAAGCTGGATCCCGGGGAGTCTTTGTCTGCTCAAATGTGTCTCACGCCCTTTCCTACCCCTTTATGGCGCTGCCATTTTGTTTCGTGGAGTGCTCAATTCATTTCCCTTCCAAGAGCGCGTTCTTCCCGGATTTTGATTTGGAGCCTGCCGATAATCGAAACTGCGGATGTACCTCGCTGGAGCACGTAGTCGAGGCCGGTAGTGACGAGACATCACGGAGCAAATATTGGTCCAAGCTCCCGTTCGCCGGCCGCCCCCCGCCCCGCCCCGCCCCGCCCCGCCCTCCCCGCCCCGCTCCGTCCCCGCGCCCGCTCTGTTCCGCCCCGCGCAGTCCGGCCCCACTCGCGCCGGCAGCACAAACAGATAAAGAACATACGATCCTGGCGGCCAACACACGAATCAGGACGAAGCTGGCAGCAGCAGCAGCAGGCAAGGTGGGGGAGGAGGCAGGAGGGCGGGGGGGGGGGCGATGGCGAGGACGGCGAGGGGAGCGCAAACATGCGAGGGCGGAGGCATGTTTGGCCCACTCGTCCGAGCAGAGTGCGGAATTACGGAAGCGAGAGGCACGATAGAAGCACGAGAGGTGCGACGTGGATATGATGTGGAGGCAAAATGCTTGCACGTTACAAGCAGCTGTCGATGAGAGCAGAAGTACACACTGTTACCCGAAATAACAGAGTATATACACCGTATTAGTGACGTTCAACGTGATAATGGTGGTTAAACTAAAATAAACGTCATGATACGTTAGCGATATGCTAAAATCTCTTGAGGGTAAATTAATTTTTCATTTTTAATTTTCTCTCAAATCCATTTCTGAAAATATAAAACCCATTTAAGTATTATGAAAACGTAGAATTTGACCAATACCCCGTGTAATTACTTCGGGGAAAATGGTAATAAAATACGAGTAGTAGGGCTATTCACTACAAATTCCTTGAATTACGCTCAAACTTTGCTGCTGGGTTGAAAATGCACATGGAGAAGTGCGTTCTGTGCATTTTATTAAATACAAATCATCAATAGCGTGATTATTTGTTGATGTTCTGGAAGTAAGCAGATACTTTCGATGATTTACTAGAATTCTGATGAAAGCATTCGTGTGCTCTGAAGGTGAGTTCGCTGTGAATTTCACTCATGTGGAGCGGTCTCTCGGAATAGCTGCAAGCATTTCGGAAGCGTCTCACAGAAGAGATTCTCATCACAATGTGGAGAACCTGCAGACCAAAGGAACACCCGAGCTGAAGCTAAGAGGATTTGATGGTCAATTGGCGGAGGGGAATTTATCACGCAAGCTTCAACTAATTGGGAGCGACTCGTCTAGAGAAACGAAATGGCGTGGAGTGGGGAGTGGAGTGGAGAGGAGAGAAGAGAAGAGACGGCGCACCGAGGATTGGGAGGCCTTTCTGGACCGAGCTGATCACTCGAGCTTCGGAGGCTCCGAGGACACGGTGTCGCTGTACACTGAGTCGAAAGGGCTAAAATGAAAAATCATAATAAAATCGTTCTTCACATTCTTGGCTATTCTTGAACCTATTTTCAATAAGAAGCACAAAATACGAAAGTAATAAGGGACAAGCTGATGATGAAAACATTAACTAAAATGGCGGTTGATCACAAAGAAAAATGAAGTGAACACGTTGTTCTTGTGCCGCTACAAAGGATTTGTAAAGAAATTATGAAGAATAATCTACTTGTAAAACGAAATGTGAGAAGAGCCAGGATGACAATAGTGAGATTGAAATGGGCCATAAGTCTAATTCCGGCCAGGGAAGAAGAAGAAGAAGAAAAAGCACAAGCACATGTATACAATATCGACATCTCAATATTATGGAAACTAAAGATCGGCATCTCTGGTAGCGAACGGTAAGGATTCTTGATTTAAAGAACAGGAATCCAATGTAATTTGGCAATAATGTCAAGATTATGTTTATTTTAATTTAATTTTACATATAGCTTCAATTCGTATAATTTTAGTAGTTATTTCTATTTAATATGCGTATAATTTCTAGAAACTAAGTTAAAATAAATTTAACAGAGAATATGATGTCCATATATTTCACAAAAGTAATTTTTCCCACCGATATTTGAGTGCTGATATCCGTAGCACGTAATTATTGATCGGCCGGTGTCCAAAACTACCAGTTACGAACACCGATTCATTCCATGGGACATAGATAACCTTTTGTGAATCCTGTCCCCAACTTTATCAGACTAAAGGAGGTTTTTATTTATCCCAAACATTAATTTGAACTTAAAAAAGATTCCAATAATATAAGAAGAAAAATAGGAAAACAAATCACAATAATAAAGGAGAGAAACAGTTTTCTCAGAGTCCCTCCTGGCCGAGAAAATCACTGCTCCCCGAAGACGGTAAGTATCACAATAAAATATAAAACTTAAATTGCTAGAAATCGAAGCGCAGATACTCATTCAGCTAGTAGTTCAACGTATTTGTGTTTACACTAAATCTTTAACAATTGATTTGTATAAATTCAGTCTCTATGGGGAAGAAGAAGACACGAGGAAGAAAATCTATAAATAGATGTCCACAGTTAATACAATGGATAAAACGTCTTAAGAAGTAGTACAGGGCACTTTGAGAGAAAGCTGGGATCTCTCATGAACTCTTTTCGACCATCACCGATTGCAAATAGTCTCCCAAAAGTAAAATCAACCGGTATATCTGAGTACAGCTGCTGTATACCAGCAAGTTCTCCGCTGTCACGAATTGCATTAGAGAGGTAAGGGATGATATAACTTTGAGAGGGAAGTTAATTAGAAGCATAAAACTAATGTAATTTGTGTTCTCCTTTACAACTTAAAGAATGATGTTGTAAAGACAGAAATAAATGTGTAAAAGAAACCTTGCATTTCATAAAAAGCTACATAAAAAGAGCCTACAAAAAGGAATGAATTATAATTAAGTTATTTTTTTAATATCTTCAAAGTGCAAATGAGATATATCAGACCCCTTTCATCACGACAATAAACAACGAGGATCAGAGTCTATGCAATATTTCCATGAGTAACGGGATGTACATTTTTATTTACATTGGTTACAGGGTGTTTAACATGGTTTGAAATGCTTTCTTAAACTCAAAAAAAAAAAAAAAAAGGGTTTTTTTTTTTTTTTTTAAAAAAATTTAGCAGCTTGGTGGAAAATCACGTGCAGCATGCTCAGACTGATCTTGTACACTATGTTCAGGAACAGGAATAATATATTAACGGAAATTCACTGTGATCAAAGTAGGGGCCTTAAGTAATATATTTTTAAAAAAGTAATAAGATAATAAAAAAGATATTAAAAATAATCTATAATAGTGGCAAATTTTAAAAATATACTATTAATATACTAATATTTTTTTGAAGAAAATGCAAAACTCTTTCAGTTTGCGTATTTTAAATTATTGTCAACAAGCTGAATACTCGAGTCTTTATCTCAAACATCTACGACACATCAGCTCCACCCTCGTTTTCACCCACTCTCCGCCCATTTACCTGCCATTCTACCTTTTGTATTTTTTCAATAGTTTTAAATTAAACTCAAAGATGCCGTTTTTAAATATTGAAATAAATAAATTTATAATCTAGTTTCAAATATAATAATAGTTAGAATTACACTTAACATAATTTCTCGAATAATATTTCATTTTAGAGCATACGTATTTAAAAATGTTTAAGCATGCGCATCCTCCAGATCTGCTCTTGAGATGGGCTCGGTCTGCTGCCGCGATGGTGGGTGTTTCATGTTTCCAGGTGCGTCAACTGCTTTGATCATTAGTCTTGCGAGTGTAGTGTATGTTGTAGCCAGAGGTGGGAAGTGTTTTACCTATAATGTGAGAACAAGCGCAGATTGACACGTTGGCTTCAGGGTTTCGTCCTCAGATATTTCCCAAGGCGGACAACTCCACAGTCGGGACAATATCCAAGCTTTTAACGGTCTCCCGACATTTGTGGTAATATAGTGCGTGTAAGTGTGCGTGTGTGTATGGAGAGGGATAGCACAAGGTAAAGGAAGGAAATTTCGCGCGTGGTCCGAGGCTCGTATGTTTGGATGCTAATACAGCATTCGCCTTGTCGGAGAAATCAAGAAAACTACCAACAGGAGCAGCCAGCCGATAAGATAAAGTTGTTTGTCCTTTGTTCTCCTTACTGCGCCTGAATTCAACCCAGCAAAAGACAAGTTCGCCACCGTCGGGATTGCACTTTAGGCCAGAGACGCTGCAGCGACAAGTCATTACACTGTAAGGCGTAAATGCTTCCCTGGTTTCACCCCAGTGTGGCGGGTAGGGCGTGGCCAGGCAGCGCTGTGTGATTGATAAATAGTGATTCCGAGCGCTTCAACGACTAACGTCATTGTTCCCGTAAGTGTAGTTTATGCTTTTTGCTCGGGAGGTGGCGGAGATTTTGCTCCGATGGTTGACGAGATCCGGCGCCCTCCTACCGTCGGCTAGCTGCGTGTCCCTCAACCAGGTTTCTCCCACCATCGGACACCGCCCAAGCCGCGACAAGCCCTAATATCCCGACCGATCCCCAGCAATTGTGGTAGTGGACAAGAAATGAGAGGAAAGATCGGACGCGTGGTAATGATCGGAGAAACCACGGAAAACTACCGCTAAGAGCAACCGGCCGCTAGAACAGGTGCAGACAGCGCCAGAACTCGACAGCGCTGTGACCAGAGAGCGCCGCGCGCGTGCGGTCGCTCGCCGCAGCGGCGCGCATTATGCCTTTGGCGCCACTGGCGTGCGCTCGGGAGAGTACTCCACCACCACCGACCGCCGCCCACCGCTGCCCACCGCTGCCCACCGCCGCCCACCGCCGCCCACCGCCGCCCACTGCTGCCTACCGCCGCCCACCGCTGCCCACCGCCGCCCACCGCCGCCCACCGCCGCCCACCGCCGTTCCACCGCCGCCCAACCCCGCCCACCGCCGCCAGTTCTAAGTGGGCGCGGTGCTCACGTCGACCTCTTCGATTCCCCCCGCATCACGACGGCTACCGACGAATTCACAGAGGAAATGGAAGGTGTTCTAATACGGGTAAAGAATATTCCACTCAAGGCGTAAGACTGTGATAAATTTTCATTATTTCATGATATAGGAAAGTTGCGAACAGTATTCTAATATAGTGTACGAATTTTTCACCGTCAGTGGTAGAAGGATTAGAGGAAATTATAACGGGGATGAGTTGTCTGCTTGTTTGCCATCAACAGGCGTAAAACAGTATTCTACCTCGTTATTTTTTTATTTCTTTATATTTTTTCAAATAGTACGCTTCAGCTAATTTTGGAAGATTTTGTATCAATAATAAACATATTCAGGAATATACAAAAAATATGCCACTAGGAAACAAGCCACTCAATCACATAAGTACTCCCGTATGTGATGGCATGTTTTGCAGAACATTAGTGTTCACATACAATCGGCAATAAGGCTACAATCGGCAATATTGCTGATGTGAAGTTCTTGACCGAAGTGCACTCTATGACTGGCAACGAACGGAACTCATGACTGCAAAACAACTGAAATCTACAAGCTCGTATCTACTTCACAAACTATTCCAGGCCCGTCGTCATTCGGGAAGTGCGCACTGCCTTTGCCATTTGATTGCCCTAAAACAATTGCAATAGTCATTAAGAATTTTATTATTTTTACCTTTCTTCTCAAATAATTGTTTTTCACTTAACGTTTCCGGCACTAATGACCCCCAACGCTCTGTGAGAACCTAATAGATTTCCCTCTAGTCACGTTGTCTATACGCCGCCGAAGCTGCTAGCGGAAGCCGAGCTCTTGGCCCATCGACCCCCCGAAGACGCCTTCAGAGGCTCAGCACCACCTCACGCGCGGCTCCCGCCCGAACGCACGCGCCTCCACACGGAGGCGCCATCTCGCAACCAATGGATTCGCTGTCAGCCCCCACCCCGACCGGCGCCCGCGGAGCCTATTTTCATATTTTAAGCCGCGCGCGTCGCCGGCATCTCGCGGGGCGTCACGACGCCTGCCAGCGCGGAGCGATCGCGGTCGACAGGTCACGAGTGGGGATAGGGGTCGGGGAGGGGGGAGGGGGGCGAGGAGGGGTGGGAGCGGTGGAAGTTGTGGGTGGGAAAGAGGACGGGGGCAGCCGGGGTTGAGGAGTCCCGAGTAAGGATGAAGGATGAGCGGGGCGGAGCGGGGAGTGGAGCGGGAAAAGGGCGAAGCAGGGCGTGATGGCGGCAAGGCGGGAAAGGATGACCGGGGCAGCGGGGTGGGAGTGGGGGCGGTGGAGGGGTGGAAGCGGGGCGGAGTCGGAGCGGCAAGAGGGCCGAGAGAGGTCGAGGCGTGATGGGGCCCGACGTGGCAGGACGGGGCGTGGCGGGACGGGGGCGTGGCGGGACGGGGGCGTGGCGGGACGGGGCGTGGCGGGACGGGGCGCGGGGGGACGGGCAAGGCGGAATATGGGCGAGCATGGAGAATGTGAGGGCAAGAGCGTGGTGTGGAAACGGTCGAGGTCAAAGGCGTGGCGGGGGCGAGCAGGTAGGGGCGGGGATTGGCTCCGGCGCTGCATTATGCGTGCATTTAGGTGCCAAAGTCGCGCGTCTGTTTTCGCGTGTGACGTGTTTCGCGGCGGCTGGCGCGGAGATTCCTATGCAAACATCTGCGAGGGCGGCGACGTCTCCGGGGAACTGCGGGAGCGCCGTCGGAGCTGCGACTCGAAGAGGTGGCTTCTCCCTTCACTACTCAACTCCTCCACTGTCACCAATACGCTCTTCCAAACCCATCGCCACCGATGCTCTCATGACACAACGCGACCACGACCTTCGATTTTACCAGCTCATTCCGATGACTATTGTTCAGTTCACTCCCTTGATTTGATTGCTATCGTCCATTTCATTTTGTTGAAATGTTTGCCATTCTCAATGAAATGCATTCGTTCTCTGAAATATCCCCTAGATCCTGGGGAAGAAGTGTCGTTAGTGTTGTCTCCATGATACAGCTATTATTAATTTGGCTCTTAAAGCCAACATTCACATCAGTCAATATCACCATTGTAACGCTTATACGCTCTTTTCCTGTGCAGTTATTCAGTGCTTACGTCAACTCTTAAACAAAATTTCCATTTTCCGCATTGTCATTCCTCTGACTCTCCGATATCACAAACATATTTATATTTTAACTTATCACATATTCTCAATGACATTTTTCTGTCGTGTGTCAGAGGAAAAGCACCATTTCACAGCTTCGTCCCTGACTGTTGATATCTCCATCACCTTTGGTGCGCGAGCAAAGCCTCCCTGTGTAGTCCCGTGGCGGGCGACCCGTGCTCTCCTTGAGGTCGCTACTTCGCGCGCCATGCGGCGGGCGTTGACCTCCTGCGGCGGGTTGGGAAGCGTGTTTGGAGTGGGGTTGGTGGGGGGTGGGAGGAAAAGGGGGGGTTTGGGGGAAATTGGGGGGGGGAAGGTGGGGTGGTGTTGGGGGTGGTGTTGGGGGTGGTGTTGGGGTGGTGTTGGGTGGTGTTGGGGTGGTGTTGGGGTGGTGTTGGGGTGGTGTTGGGTTGGGGTGGTGTTGGTGTTGGGTGTGGTGGTGTTGGGGTGGTGTGTGGGTGGTGTTGGGGTGGTGTTGGTGGTGTTGGGGTGGTGTTGGGGGTGTTGGGGTGGTGTTAGGGGGGTGTTGGGGTGGTGTTGGGGGTGTTGGGGGGTGTTGGGGGTGGGGTGAGAGTGATGTTGGGGGTGGTGTTGGGGGTGGGGTGAGAGTGGTGTTGGGGCCGATGTTGTGAGTGGAGTAGGGGGGGATATTTTATTGTGGAGTGTGTTTGGGGGCGTTGTTGGGGCCGGGGGGGCCGGGGATGGAGCAGAGGCAGACCCGAGAAGGGGAAGATGTTTTCGGCGCGCAATTCACCGCCGCCAGCGGGGTGATCTTGACTGTGACGGTGCCCTGCCACGAGCAGTGTACGAGCGGCTTCGTGTCGTCGGTGGCCATAAAAGTGCCGCTAAGCGTAGCGCGCAAGACGCCATTTGCGCTATTTATGCGGAAGCGGAGCCGCTCAGGAGAGCGGTGCGGAACGCGAAGAAGAAGTCAGCGAACGGCGCGGCAGTGGCGACAGGCAACTAGTAGTTCTGCATCACATACTTCCTCTCACTATTCCTAATTTTGTAATTTTGAAAATTTGAGATTTAAATGAAAATTAAGCCTGCATCCTTTACTCGATCCGAGAATAAAAAATCATTACAGAAAAAATTGAGTCATTTTTGAGAAAATCTTTTTTTAAATAATTTGTATTAAGTTCAGCCAGATATTACGCAAAATATAAAACTTACAAGCTTAAACTTCTTTCAAAAATTGTATAGGATTTTACCTAAAGATCTTATCATTTCAAACCAATTTCAATTATGACAAACATTTCTATGTTCAATATTGCTCTTTTCTAATGTTCAGTTTTTAGAGTTTTCGAAAATACAGAGAGTTAGGCAGAATTGGGGCCAGGAGCATTTCTTCCTCAAACCTTTGATACATACAGGGAGAAAATTTAAAGAAAAAAATGGAGTATTTCTGAGAAAATTAAATTAATTAAAATTCTAAATTAAAATAATGAGACCAGGAGCGGTTACTCAGTGCATCAACTGTTGTCACTGCAGCGCTTCTGCCCGGGAGGTCCTAGGTTCGAGTCCTGACGGCGGCGACAGGATTTCCGACACTAGCTTTTCAGCTAGGTCGAATTCAGTCGCTGTCTGGATGAGAAATCAAGCGGTCGGCTGCTGTGATCGGTAGTTTTCCGTCGTTTCTCCGATCAACACCAGGTGAATGCCGGAGCAGTACCTAACAATCGGACCATGGACCACGCGCGATCTTTCCTTCCTCTTCCTTGTCCTATCCTCATCCTTACACTCACACACTTACACTAACATGCACCACACTACCACATATTCCTGGAGAACGGTAGGAGCTTAGAGACGAAACTCAATGATAAACGAACAAGAATTTCTCAGCCGCGCTACCCGTAATTTTCTGTAATTTTATCTAATCGGATCAAAGGGTTGTGTTACATTTTTTTCTTATTCCTTTGTTACTTTCCATCGGCCTCTCAGTAATATTACAATCTCTTCAAATATACTTAAGATTAGTTCTCATCGAAACAAGATCAGTAGAACCAATCACGCAACCTTCATACGAACTGGAATCAGATTCACCCTAATGCCCATTTTATAATTTTTTAAAAAAACACTTAAATAATACTAATACTAATACCACCACCACCACCACCACCACCACCACATTATATATCATCACATCATAATAGTATATTATGCAATTAGTATAATGCTGTCCTCTTTTGCATGAATAATAAAATATTACCGAACGAGAGGTGGAGTGGGAGCAGGGGCGAGAGCTAGGCGGGGTGCAAAACGGTAACTGTACGAGGAGCGGACAGGAACATGGCAAAGAGCATGCGGGGGCATAGCGGTGAGAACGATGATGGGGAGGCGGGGGGGGAGCCGAACGGGGTTTGTGGGTGGGGTGTGAGGTGGGGTGGCATCGCGCCTGGTGCGGGGGTCGGGGTGGGGAGAGACGGGCAGCGGCGAGGGGGCGCGGCGGGCAAGATCGCGCTTCTGGAGCCGCCAAGTCTCCAAGTACTTAGGCGCGGGCCGCGCGTGGGCGGCAAAGTTCCGCGGCGGCGGCGCTAATCTGTTTGTGCTCCAGATTAAAAGCGGCGGGGCGGCGACGACGGAGACGGGGCCGCTCCAGGGACACATGGAAGGAGAGCCCAGGACACCAGGTTCCCATACAAAGTCCCTTGACGTGCGGATGAAACTCGTAGGAAAATGATGAGAATCGAGCTGAAGAAAATGGTAATTCTGCTTGAATGGGGTTGACCAATGTGCGAACAAAACTGTTTGAAGGACAAGAGTGAGGCTCTGGCCGGTTAGACCGGGCTTGCCAGAGGAACTCGATGTTGCTGTGAGTGACAGCTTGCGCCGGAGGCATAAGGGAGGGCGGTGGTTGACGAGGGAGATGATGGTAAACGGGCGGAGTTTTGGGGGCAGCGCGTGAGAGGGGAGATGGGGGAAGGAAAGTGGGGCGGTGTCTGTGACGTCGATAGAAGTCAAAGTGGTAAAGGGCTGAAAGAGGCAGGATTGACGTGATTCAGCCCCCGTTGTTGACTTTGTTGTCGACGTCAGTGGTTTTGATCGACGGCTGACGTGATGCAGGCACAAACGGGTATCCGTTGATGTAATTCTGAGATTTTTCAAAAACAAAATATGTTTTTATGCGCGTTATGAAAACTTAACGAGTAGTTTGTTCAATGAAAGATGAAGGTATGTTTTCCTCATCTAGCTACTTCCGAGGTGGTAAATGAAACACCAATAAATTAAGTACTGAGACATTTAAATTACACAATCTATCAAAATTCTGAATGTTAATGTCCCAAAGGACAAGGCAGTTGGTGATATTGGTATTAACACTATCAATATATATACTATATATATATATATATATATATATATATATATATATATATATGTTAGTAGACCTTGTGATTGTCATTTCTAAATGTCATTGGCAAATAAAATTGGTGTAATGAGGCATTGCAAATGACGATCGTAGTTTGTTTTGATAAATGGTTTCGAAGTATAGATAGAAGAGGTAATATTGCCAGTAGCGCTGTCTGGGAATTATGGTGCTGGAAGCGAAACGAGTGCGTAAGTTGAGTGAAGGATGGCTATCTCCGCTGACTAATGCACCATTGTCATAGGGGTGAGGCGGTAGCGTTAAAGGCAGAACGAGTGGGAACTGGGAACGAAACCGATCAGGCGAGAGTGGGAGTGGGTGATGAGCCAGGGGGCCCGGCGGCCGAAATGAGCGCGGTGAAGAGAGTGGGTCCGGGCGCAATGGCAACACGGGAGTAGAAGGATGTGAAGTGGCGTGAAAGCGAAGGGGCAGTTTGGTTGGGAAGTCTCGGAGTTGAACGGATCTTCCGGGACGGTGTTGAATGGGTAGGTAGGTGAGCGAGATGTGGACATGTGGGGCTTGGTGGGGTGGTTGGAGGAGGCGGGGGGGGGGGGGAAAAGGGGGGTGGGTTGGGGAACGAACTGTGAGTGTGGGGGAGGACGACGCGGGGTTGGGTAGGGAGAGGTTTGGACGGGATGGAGTCAAGGCAGCGCGAGGACGAGCAGAGGAGGGGGACGGAAGAGGCGGTGCCCGGAGGGGGCAGCAGCGGGGGGGGGGGGGGGGGGGGGGGGGGGGGGAGGGGGAAGGAGGAGGCGGGGCGGGAGGCGCAGCCGGGAGCTGGTGAAAGGCGGGGGCGCACGCTGGCGTGGCACAAAGAGTGATCATCAATTTCGCTCTCACCGCCGCCTCTGCCCCCGAAGGCATTTTCACGCCGGCGCTCGTTTCCGTTCCCTTCTAGCGACGGCAGCGCCCTCCTTCCCGCTGCGCATTCCTCCGCCCCCCCCCCCCCCTGCGTCAACGGGCGTCGGGTGTGCTGGTCAGTGGCTTCCCTTTGGCTTTTCACTCGTCTCATCAAGGGCTCCGAAGGGACTTCACTGGAATCACAAAATTGCCTCTTCATTCGTTCACCGTTGTTTGCTGATATCTTCTCAAAATGGTATTTTAAAGTTATTTTCGTAAGCGTCTGCACAGCTGGCAGTCTTTCTGCCATTGTAGTTTCCAATTATTTCAATTCTTCCAATTGTCTTAAGTTATTAGTCCTCTAATCACTACTTTCTCAACACTGTATTTCAAACATTTCGTTTGTGTTTACCATTTTTCTTTGTATTGGAGTTCATTCACGAACTCCTCTTGAGCAACCGTCTTATGTCTTTGCAGCTGATGCTCATGCCATCGGAAATGATTTGATTCAATTTTCTTGACTCATTTACATTTATTTTCCAAACTTCTGCTCCAGTTGTGCTTAAGTTTTTGGTTGTAGCTTGTGAACTGAATTAAGCAATTACAACTACAACATTTCAAACGTTTGCTAAATAGTAAAATGAGCGTTTTGGGGTGGATCTTTACTTGACTATTTCACAATGGAATTCACGATAAATAAAGAGTATACTTGTTTCTTTTGCTCTTCATTTGCTATTCACCACAGCAATAGTATCGAAGAATTCATTACCTGTTTGAGTTTGATTTTGTTTGCTATGTACAATATCTTCTTTCTACATAGCAGCTCGTCTCTTAATCCTAGCAAACATTCCACATTGTGAAGTTCCTGAAACATCTCGCTCAGGGGAGCGTTGCGTAAATGAAACGGGGAAAAGGAAAGCATGAGGTTATGTGATACTAGTGGGCGTGTAAGAACGTGAGGGAGGTAAAATGTGTGTAGAAGGGAGAGCAGCTGGGAGCAGACACGGAAGAAAAAGTGGTAGACGAGAGGTGGAGGAGGGTGGGAGAGACAGAGGGAGGAGAGAGAGACAGAGGTAGAGAGAGAGAGGGAGGGAGGAGAGGAGAGGGAGGTAGAGAGAGGAGAGGGAGAGGAGAGGGGAGAGGGAGAGAGGAGAGAAGGAGAGAGGAGGAGAGGGAGGATGGTGAGAAAATGGCAGCGGTTGTGATGAAAATGAGAGGGAGTGTGCGTGTGGCCGCACTCACCGCAGTGAGGCCGATCGCCTCTAAGCGCGCACTTTTTTCTTTTAATTAAAATTTCGCCGCATGAGCGCGCGCAAGACGCCCGCCCGCGCTAATTAATCTCCCGCGTCGGACGCGCGCTGGCTGGCCGGCCGCTGCCCGCCTCCTCCACCAGCCAGCCCGCTCGCCCGCCAACCCCACCATACGCGTAAATGCCTACTCGGCTGCCCAACTCCCAGCCCGCTCGCCCCCAACCCGGCCTACCCGACTGTCTCTCAGTAGGCGAAAATCATGACGTGGAGGTGAAAAGGTTTTTGGAAGAGTAAACGACTACCCGGACCCTGAATTTCAAGGCTTCAAAGAGGAGGCAGTGAGTAGGCGATACTAAGCTCCGTGTTGCCGGGTTCGCCCAGTAACCCACCAGCTGGACACTTGGCGCGTCAACTTGTAGGTTTGGGCGAAGGGCTTCTTCGGAATGACCCGAATCTTACAGAAAAAATTTAAGACGAAGACTATGAACTCCCATGTCAGGTTGCCTAGGTTCCAGCTATACTCACGTCGATAGCATAAAGGTGATTGCAGCGAGGAGACGGGAAGTGGGACCCAAGCCGCTTGGGCATTGGTGCGGGTGCCCCCTCCACTGTTGCGCTCTTGGCTTCGTTGTGGCAGTGGTCAGGAACTCTGGGCATAGGGGTGGGACTTATCGTGATTGGCACTTGGTTTCGACTCCGGCATCGGCCTGGAAATCCGGTAGCTCTGAGCTGACAGGGCGGCCCAATCCATGCATAGACTGGATAGGTTACCGACAGGGTATCTGCGTACTCGCGGAATCCAGCCTGTCAGCACACTTGTACGTTGGCGGACAGTGCAGATAAGGGCGAAAAGCTTGGGTGCCCACCCTGGGGTGAATTCCCCCTGGTAGAACAAGTCACTGTGTGGAGTGGTAGAATACACAGGGTATCTTATCAGTTCGCTCGCCAGCTAACCCGGTCATACGCATAAATGCCCCCGGTTCCAACAGCCAGCTCGCTCGCCCGCCAACCGGCCACATGCATAAGTCCCTAACTAGCTGCCTACCCGGTTGCCAAACCGCCAGCTCGCCAAACCGCCTGCCAACACGTCCACATGCATAAATGCCTTCCCGGCTGCCTAACCGCCAGCTCGCTCTCCCGCTAACCCGACCATACGCATAAATGCTTAACAGGCTGCCTAACTGCCACCACGCCCGCCTGCCAACCCGCCCACACGCAATGATAATTACGCATTTCCCACGGGCGGGGAAACCTATGTGACTCCCCTATTGTTCAAAAGTGCTCATCAGAATATTTAGATTTTCAAATGTGGAAGAAACTAAAAACCTGGTTTAACATTCGTAATATAAATTCCTATGTCATTCTTACGTATGATCTTGATAGGAACTCCTAGGAATGAGTGAGTGAGTTTCAGAGACAGAGTGAGTGAGAAAAAGAAAGAGAAAGAGACAAAGGAGTTTGGAAAGATCCAAAGAATGGAAGAAATGTGGCGCATAGATATTACTGACACAAGGTAACCTCTAAAAGTAAAATACACATGAAGATACAAAGAAGCTACGAGAATTAGAGAAAGGTTCGAAATGAACTGACATACGCGTGCATATTAACTTATATTAAGCTAAAGGTAAAAAACGAATTATACTGGTATGTTTAGAGGAAGGAAATTTAGTGAACCATTAATAATGACCGAAACAATTTTCGTCGACAAAGCAATATATGATTAGCTCATTCGGACGCCTCACCACAAACTTGGCTTTCGTAAGCGAATATAGCTACCATTAAATTGAGATAGCATACTGATTGCTGTCACTATGCTGAGTCAACACAGTAAATCGGCAGCCCCCACCGGAAACCGAACACGCGCCCAGGCACACTAAAGGCGAACGCGCCAACCAATGAGCGGCCGGGGCTGCTCCAAATGATCATAGGTGGCGGCAGACTAAGTAGAAGTGCGAGCGCCAGGAAATTAATTTTCGTAATACTGTACTGTTATTATCATAGGTAAATCCACGACTGCTTCGGAAATTGTAGATAAATCCCGAGTCACAAAATCATGAGGAGATTTATCTGAGAATTTCCGAAGTACGAGTGAAATTTAAAAGAACTATTTCACGAATGAAATTTCATTAATATAATTTCGATAAAACGAATTTCGTGTATATCTAACATTTCTTCATACTGTATTGTAAAGAAACGTAAACAACATAATAAGAATAAGAAAAAAGCAATCAAACAAAAAAAGTAATTATTTAAAGACACAATTATAAAATTCACAGTTTTAAAATTTAAATTTGAAGAAAACGTGTTTTGTTTGCTATTTGTAATGTAGATGAATTCCAATTGGGTATTTTCCAAACGGCTAGCACAACGCGAGGCTTTAGACGGGGTACTTCACATATGGTACTAACTCCTGCACGTTGTTGGCTGAAATTGCATGGTGGAATAGTCGAGTTAATGTAACTGTAACTAAAATCCCCTTTTTACGGCTGAGAGTTCGTTAAGGACTTAACAGTCCGCCGTCCGTTAGGAACAATTGAAAGAAATGTATTGTAGATGAAGATGTGTAAAAGGCTATCTCAAGAAAAGGAATTTATTAATGAAGGTGGTGTTATGAAATAAATTGATCGACACATAGCTAAAATCACAAAAAGTCTTTGTTGACTATATACATTGACTATGGCCTGTCAAACTTACATCAACCATTTCTGTTATTTACTTTACATTGAACTAAAGACATCAAAGTTTCAACTAGCAATAATAGCACCTCAGATAAACATCATTGGTTACAACTCTGCCATTACGCAAAGCTAAAATAAAATAATTAAAAATGACGATAATAAGAGTACTGTCGCATATCAAAACTATTTGGGTATCAAAATAATGTAAGAAAAAATGTATATGTTTAATAACACAACCTACATTATTTAGCAATACATTACTTACACTTTCTGGCAGAGTTAAAATATTTCCAGTTTGCCTGGTGAGGCAAGGGAATACATATGTTGAACCTTATCTTTCCTACGACTATATCCGCTGGGACACAGGCCAGATTCCTTTTTACTGTCTTGCATTTAGTTGCTAAGAAGAGAAAGTATTGCATTCGTTCATCGGAAAAAGGTAAACTTTCGGCATAAAAACTCTTATTGCCGGCTCTGGTAAAGAAAAAGTGGATAAATCCTCTTTCTATACATAGTAAATTACTTCCTCTAACACGTGGTGTAATCAAAATATATGTTTTCTGGGACCTTGACATCGAAAAATCGATTGGCAGCAAAAAGTCTTTCCTTCAATCTGTCTGTCCGTTCGTCCGTCCGTGGTCAGCACTAGCGCCAAAACTTCTCAGCCAATTTTGTCCAAATATTGATATTGCAAAATATCATATTGATATTGTAAATTTTGTAAAAATTATTGATATTCCCTGATTAGTATGAACGAATTAGAGGCTTTAGGAATATCAAACGGATATTTTGATTTTTGAGGGTAGTATATATGAAGCTTCAAAACGTTTTTCACAATTTTCTCAAAAATGGCTCCAATTTTTTTATTAAACATTGTAGTCAGATAGCATAAAATACCAACAAAATTATGCAGGATTCGTGTTCGTTAAAATTCCTGATTTTTTCAAATTGCAAAAGTGCATTTTTTGGGGCTTGCTACGACTCAATGAAGATAGAGATTTTTTCTTTGATGAAATCTGTTCTTTAAAAACAATGTTTAAGATAGTTTTTTAAGATGGTATTCAATTTTTCGAAAATATGAGTAATTTTGCGCGAAAAACCTTGATGTAATTTTGCGCAAAATGTAAGCTATTTTAATTTTTTTGAAACATTTTTTTTACAAAAATTGATTTAATGTTTTAAAAATTTTCTCCTTATACCTGTCAAGAAAAGTATAAAAACCAGTTTTCGGCGAACTATTCGTATTTTTCTAAATTGCAATAATTCCTTGCTGGACATTTATGGTCGAGACAGTAATATTTTTAAGTATCTGCCCGAATTCGAACCACCCGACTGACGGCAAGTAACTCGGAGGACTTGAGGTCTGAGGGCAGAACAATTTTTGCTGGTTGAAAGCACTTGTGCATGTATTAGTATGATATAGTAGAGCAGTAAAAAAACAATGTGAGAAAGTTTGTACGGTTTTAGCACCACTTTTGTTCGAAACACTAGTTCATATTTACCATGTTTTCCAAACTGACAACTATTCTCCACATCGTCAGTTACTAAAGCTAGTTACTAACGTCCAAAAAGCAGTGAAGGATGGAATCTCACGGTTCTAATATCGAAAGTTCTAAATGATGAAACAGTAACGCCTTACATGAAATCTACATTTAGGATCGTTGCTAATTCTCTTAACTTTCGGTATCTCAATGTTAATTAAAATAGTTCCTTTGTTGTCGTGTAGATTTCACGGCAGAAAATGCTAGATAATGTTCTTGTAAATAGTCATAAATCATTTTTGAAATGTTTTTCCATACAAAATCGAAACAACTATTCGCCCCCATAAACATTTGCACTTACTTGTCAAACAGCTATACATAAAAATATGTTTAGAGAAACAGGGATATAATATTTTAAAACTTCATTACACCAACATTTTTTTTCGCTTTTTTGTGGTTGCGCCAAAATCAATTTTCCTTTTCTAAGGTTAAAACATTCCGATTTTATTCTACAATTTTGTTGTGAAAAAATATAAGCAGAAAGTACAACGTGTAATACTCACTAAAATATTATTACTAATAAAAATAAACTAGTAAAAATCTGCATCAACTGATATCAGGCAATATCATTTTCTGAAGTGATTAGAACTAATTTTTTTTAATCAGGGGAAACATAAATGCCTTTAACTTAACGTACATAACATATTGAACATAGTTCGCAAGAACATCATTGCAGTATCGACAGATTTGAGTGTATCGTTAGTACACGCCCAATAAAGCACTGTCAGCATTTGCCAGTTTCATTGTATATCTACTTTGCTTCTACCTGGTGGAAGTAGCCGAAATACCATCCTCCTGTAGCGAACTGTGGCGCCTGACGGCGCGAGCCGAAAGCGCTGGCGAGCCGGGGGTAGGGGCTTCGTTTGCATTCGCCCTGCGCGCGCGAGGGCGACCCAGGGCGACGCGCTTTGTCCCGCAGCCGCTGGGATTAAAGGCAGGGCGTCCCTGGCGCACGGTAAACGCCGCCCTCCTGTTGCCCCCAGGCCAACCCCGCTCGCTCCCCCCGACCGGCCGCCGACCCGTCCGACCGATCGTTCGACGTCTGATCGCCCAACGCCCTCTACACCACCCAACACACCACCGACCACCCAGCACACCGCCGGACAAACCGACTGCCTGATCGCTCGCTCGCCCGCCCCCCGTCTGCCTGTCTGCCCGCTTGCCCATCAGATAAGCTTCATAGATTTACGTAATTTAGCATTTTGACTGTGTGATCTTTGCATACGGAATCATCTGTCCGACCTCCCGATCACCAACGTGCCTCAACGTCTTTCCGCCCGCCGACCCTCCCTCCTCCTGGTCTGCATCTCACCCTCCTGTCCGCCCCCTCACCCTCCTGTCTGCCATCTCACCTTCCTGTCTGCCATCTCACCCTCCTGTCTGCCATCTCACCCTCCTGTCTGCCATCTCACCCTCCTGTCTGCCATCTCACCCATCCTGTCTGTCATATCATCCTCCTGCCTTCCCCCTTCCCCGTCGCCCCCCCCCGGCCCCGTCGCGTCGCCCCCCCTCCCCCTCGCTCCGGCCGCCCCCCGCGCCGTCTCGCCCGTGCGCTGCCAATCCGACCGCGGGGATTTGCCCACCTTCCTCGGGCTGCAGGCGAAGCGAAAGCTACGCTGCTCGGAGGGAAACCTATTTCGTAAAATACATTTGCGGTTTCAGGTTTTTGAATTGGAGGAAGTCTAATTGCTGCATATGGTGGATGATGAAACAGAATGCTGGCAATCATCACAATGTCTGATGTGTTTTGAGTTTGGCGGGGATAATGACTATGAATATTTTTTCTGCGTTTACTTGTCTTGTATTTTAGATGCGGTGTGACGTAGTATTCACGAACAAGAAATCGAAATGGACACAGACTTTTTCGCAAATATACAGTATTTAGAGCTGTGAAAATAAATGCCCAACTTCATACGCACTGTTATTACAAATCATAAGATCATGCTAAGTAATACGTAAATGAGTTAGAAGTTAAATTAATATGTTGATATTTAAAAATGATTAATGCATTAATTTGTTATGAGTCAAATGAATTCAAAGACAAATACATCGTATTTTTAATATCTTAAAACCCTTTCCTTGAAGCGTATTTTGAAATCACCAAAGCAACAAAAAATTATCTATGTTTGTTAGAAAACGAATAAAGACAAATTCACGGATAATGCGCGTTATATGATTTAAAGAAGAGCTGAAAATGTACAGAGAACATAAAATTCTACGGCAAAACATCAACAATGAATTGAACAAATTTCAACTCTCGCATTAGTCGATATATTTAAATCACTTTGAGGTTTTGTTTGGAAAGAAGTTTGCGCTTTCTTCTCAACCGATTTAGTAATTTTTTCTTTAAAGGAAAGGAAGAGGGCCTTCCATATATTGTCACTTACTCTATTTAACAGGTTTTATAAAATAAATTCTAAATTTTAACAATATTTTAAAATTAATAGAATGAACCTTGTCTGGCCTCATTTGTTCTTTACGCATTTTTAATACCAACTACCTTCTCAGGCCTCAATGCAGAAACAAACATAGCGGCAGTTTAAACCCAACAATTCTGCATACCTTCTGTATATTGTGTTTCTACAATTCTAATTCTCTTTTTCAGTTCATTTCCCTTTGAGTTCAGTATTTAGTACTAATATAATCTTTAGATTAATAAGTAATGAATTAAATTTAATTAAATTAAATGATTAATTAATAATAACGCCTTCTCGGATAGGGTACTTGCTGACATTACTTAAGTTAGCAAGGTAGTTGGCCAATTTGTCCATCTGTCACATTATTTTCGAATCTGAACTTCCCTCGCACTTCAAGACCCACGAAAACTTTTCAGTAGTTATACTTAGCTAATTAAAAAAACATTCATTCTTAGATTACTGTTAATTTCAAAATTGATGGATGGCAATAAATCATCACTGCAGACGCCATCATCCTTTTTAAGGGAAACACTGGCACTGTATCTCGCCATGAAGCGGTGAAAATCACCACCACATAACGCGATAAAAAACATGCACAACAACAATGGGAATAATGATCGAAAACACGAACAAATCAATGAATGGAATCCAGTCGCTCAGAGTGGGTAGAGTTGACCAGAAGGAACGCAAGCCGCAGCGCATCTAGGCGAAGGGGCTGGCTGGGCGCAGGGCGGCAGCGCGCACGGGGCGAGTGACGTCAGTGGGCGCTGGCGGCGGCGCGTCCGCTCGAGCAAACACACAGCGCAGGCGCTTCTCTCTGCGCGCCCCAGGGCCCTTCCTCCCACGCGGGCGGAGGAATCCGCAGGGCTGCTAGCACATCAATTTCAGAAGGTAACGCTACTAGTTATTTGCGAAATAAATACATGCACCGAATCTCAATACACTGTGTAGTACCTCAATGCTGTCAGAAATTTCCGCATTATTTCAATGTAAATTGCATTAAAGTAATTATCATGAACGCACATTAAATTTAGTGTACACATGAGCATTATGGTCAAAGCTTTATCGTCATATATGGAATGAATGATCTTGATGACCTAGTGCTGAATACATGAGATAAATGATAAGAGGCAGGGGATGCGGGAGAACCTCTACATTAAATCTACAATGATTTTAAAGTATGCATTAAATGTAATATACACTATATTAAGTCCTTTTGAATGTATGATTAATTTCATGTACAATATATTAATCTACATTAAATTTAATGATATCTCTGACAGTTTACAATATTGAAGAATTACCAAACGAAGACGTTAGGCCAATTGATTCATTGATGAATATTACGGAGCTAAAGTCATTAGTTCCGTAAGTTAGTGCATGTTATTTAATTGCGGGAGGTCGCGGTGAACTTCGCTTGCTGGATGGCGAGATCCGATGCCAACTTTCGCCGGCCTATCCTTGATATCTAGCGTCTAAAATCCTGCCATCGTCGGGACACGACCTTATAACCACCCCTTCAGAGACATTACATTGACATCAATTGATGCCCTGACCCACCTAACCCGGTCTAGGAGTAAGGAAGGAGAAGGGGCTGAAAATATTGTGGGGCCGACAATTATTTGCACAAATTTAATTATTTGTAGCGATATTTTCTGATCAAATTTTCGGCAACGTTTTTGGATTGAAAACTTCTATATTTTTTGCTTGGCCCCTCGAAAGTATCATCTGAAACTTCAAAGACATTGAAACAAATATACATATCAAACACACATACAGACACTTTTATTCTCTAGGATTTCCAAGCAAGACGTTAAGCCGTTTCTAATAACGATTCGGTTTCAGTTAATAAAATATTCGGGTTTAGGTTTCATTAAAAGTTTGTAATAAGAACATCTTTCCGTTCAGTTGCATTTGATTCATTCCAAAAAAATCCAGTTTAAAATTAATTCCAACTTTATTCAATTCAGTATTTAGAACTTTTGACTATTCGTTTCTCATTTACGACAAAATTATTGATGATTTAAAATCAAAGAAATAATAACGAAATATATACTCTCTGAAAACTTATCTTGGTTTCATTACGAATCACGGAACTAAATGTGAATCTAGTGTAACAGGTTATAAATTATTAGCTGAATCTGGCGTCGCCGACGTTTTGACTTTGTGCGGAGTTTTGACTTTTCTTCTTGTTTTTTTCTTTTTTCGGTTGAGAATTTTCTTTGTTCAGTTTAGATTTCTCAGCCATGCGAAATAACCACTTAAATTTTTCATTTATTTTGTGATACTGAGCATGATTTCTACCTTTGGATTTCCTGATCTTGGGTTATGTAAAGGTTTCATAAAATTGACTTTGCATGAGTTATTTCGAGAGTTTTCTTTTAGTATGTCGCAGTTCATATTTTTAAAATCAATTTGAAAATCACACGACGTTTTCGACAAACATGCATTTATCAATTACACATCTCAGTCACTTGGCGTATCCAGATTTCTCTTATAAAATGATCATCTTCTCAATATTCTTTGAAGACATAATGCTGATCCCCGCAGCCCAGACGCAGCGACCGCCTCGATGACACAGCTATGCTCCTCTCGGAGACGTGCTCCCCCGGCCGTCTGATCCAGGCACCTCAATAACCCTCCACTTATTTAGGTTATTTTCCGTGAAAGGAAGTCCTTCCTTTTTGTATTCTCGAATTCTTTGTCTTTAGACTCTCGTTTACGTCTAGTCTTCTACGTCTTCTTACGTCTACGTCTTTTACGTTACGTCTTCCTTTACGTCTACGTCTTCCTTTACGTCTACGTCTTCCTTTACGTCTACGTCTTCCTTTACGTCTACGTCTTCCTTTACGTCTACGTCTTCCTTTACGTCTACGCCTTCCTTTACATCTACGTCTTCCTCTACGTCTACGTTTTCCCCTGCGTCCTTTTCTGCATCTCTCTTCGACTTTCTCTTGGTCTTTCTCTTCGTTTTCATCTAGGTTGGTATTTTGAGGTACTGGGGGTTAATAACGCTACCTACATAGGTCTATGTAGGTGTCGTTGATTCTCAACATACTCACCAAGATGGTAGCGTCAAAACACGAACACCCCGGTTTTGGAAATTTCTGAAAATAATTTGGCCAAATCCCAAAACAATTCCTCATCAGGAGACCGAGACGCATCGAATGATTCCTCGTATGTTTTCATTGGCGCACGGAAAGTGGTGTAACCGTGAGTGACGGAACCGCACATCTGCACCAAAATGTCGGCATACTCGAGGAGTTTCTCAAATACTATATAGGGATTATGATATTGTAAGAAATCGCAACCAATTGTTTTTAAATGGGGGCGGTTCTAGAAATATATTGATAAAAATTAACAGCTTAGGTTTCACTCAATAATTTTAATAGGATTTTAAAGGTTACGGTTGCCGTTGCTGATTGCTTCCATATTTTAAAATAATATACTATTGTTTTCATCACATCATCCTCTTGTTAGCACATGATGTGCTTGATATGCAACTTTTTTTCGAGATTTTTTTGTTTCAAACACAACATTAATAATAATGCCGCAGGAAAACATATTTTATATTTTACTTTAACATCTTTATGTGAAATATTTTGACACTCGCCTCCTTTGAGCTTCACGATTCCAGCAGCTCAGGTTTGCTACGGAAAACCTCGGTGTAGCACTCCACGAGAGAATCAGATGCTGGAAATCATTTGCCTTCGCGGTCCCCATCCGCCCCGCAACACCCCTTCCACGTTCCACCGCTCCTCCCCACCGCTCCGCCCCCGCCCTTCTTCCCCCTGGAGGTCCGCCCAGCCCAACGCACCCCCCGTCGCTCCGCTGCCCGGCCCCGCCCCGCCCCTCCCCCCGCCCCACCCCGCCTCGGCCCGGCCCCCGCTCGCTCCGTTCACCACTTCAGCACCCCGCCTTCCTTAGCCCCGCCTTCCCTTTCCCCGCCGCTTCGCTTTGCCCGCCGCTTCCTTGCCCACCGCTTCCTTTGCCCGCCGCTTCCCCTTTGCCGCCCCACGCTTCGCTTCTGCCCCACGCTTCCTTGCCCCCCTTCCTTGCCCTCACTTTCCCCTGCTTCCTCCCCTTCCTTGCCCCTCCGCTTCCTTTGCCCCTCCTTCCTTTGCCCTCCTTCCTTTGCCCATCCTTCCTTCTTGCCCACCCTTCCCTTTCCCTTCCCACTTCCTTGCCCTGCCCTTCCTTTGCCCACTCCTTCCTTTCCCCGCTTCCTTTGCCCTCCTTCCTTTCCTCCTCCTCTTCCTTTGCTCACCTTCCTTTGCCCCTCCTTCCTTTGCCCCCTTCCTTCCTTCTGCTGCTTCCTTTCCCCCTTCCTTCCCCCTTCCTTGCCCACGCTTCCCTTTGCCCCACCTTCGCCTCTTGCCCAGCTTCCTTTGCCCCCGCTTCGCTTGCCCCTTCCCTTTGCCCCCGCTTCCTTGCCCCGCCGTTCCTTTGCCCGCCGCTTCCTTTCCCCCGCTTCCCTTTGCCTCGCCGCTTCCCTTTGCCCCGCCGCTTCCCTTTGCCCCACCGCTTCCCTTTGCCCCACCGCTTCCCTTTGCCCCACCGCTTCCCTTTGCCCCACCGCTTCCTCTGCCCCGCCGCTTCGCTCCTCCACCCCGTCGCCTCGGCCTGCCACGTTTGCCCGTTGCCGCGCTCATGGAGCGGACCCGCACTGCCCCCCCCAAGTAATGCGCGTGGGACTTCCCCTTGGCCCCGCCCTGCCGCCCCCGCTCCTCCCGCGCAATAACAAAAGAGGCGCTGCGGGCCTGCTCGGGCCCTCGAGAAATATTGGGCGGAATTTATTAGAGGGAAATTCATGGGGCCACGCTGTGACGCGCTGGCGGGGGGGCGGGAAGGAGGAGGGACTTAAGGGAAGCTTGGCGCACTACGCGCATGGTTGTGTTAAGTCGATGTGCTTACGTCTTGCAGAAAGTTGAGCATCGCTACGCGCAGCGAGGCTGTGGAGCTGGTTGGACTAAGAGGAATACCGGGTGGCGTAAGAAAAATGTAATGAAGTAAGGAGATGAGAAGACAATTTGGTTTGACATGCATTTGACAAATGAGAATTGGAGAGTGGAGAATGGGTTACGTGGGTACTTACAAAAATCATTACAACATATTGCAGACTAGCTATGTAGCAATAATTCTGAAGAGTATCAATCCGGCCATTTTTGTGTATACAATAATCATATCTACAGGCCTGCGTTTGGGATACTATCCTCCTCCTTTATACATTGAGTTTCTCAATTTAACCTTTGAAACGTAAATGTTGAGAAAAATCAATTTTATGGAAAAATACATTTTGTTTAAAATTAACTGTGAAAAAAATTGTGCATATCATGCAAGGTAAATTAAAAGAATTTTACGTGGTGAATAATATGCATTTCAGTTAATAGTTTCCTAGTTGGCTTTTCATTGCAACCTATTTCAACTTTAATGCATGTATATTGGTCTCCCGTCGTCTCTCCGCGCGAACGTCCGGTCTCTCTCGTCCTCTCGTCGTCTCCTCGCTCGTCTCCCGTCCGTCCGTCTCTCCGTCCGTCCGTCTCTCCGTCCGTCCGTCTCTCCGTCCGTCCGTCTCCGTCCGTCCGTCCCGACCGACCGACGCGCGAAGATGCTCTTCACTAGGAATGGCACTGGTGGAATGGTAGGATATCTCTCGAAACCATAGTAGGGTTTTTAGGCGCCAATAGATGGAAGAGGATGGTGTAAAACGAAAACGTTAGCTCAAGGACAAGAAAATGGATAGTAACTAGAACGAGAAAGTGCGTGCCTATACTACCAATATTTCTCTTTGATCTGATGTTTAAATGTAAATAATGTCTTAAATGTAAACATTTTTTACATTTTATAGTGATTGCTCTTTGCTTTATTGTGTATGAGTCCTACAAAAAATATTTTATGACAACGTTCAGTGTTGATTTTTTTAACTTTCTTTTAAAAATAAATAGCATAACATTACTAATTTGCACAAGTATTAATGTTCTGTATTTCGTATGAAATCTTTTATAAGACTCGTCGCAAGGTATTGAAGTTTCTTTTGCTCATACATAGAAAACTGTGTTGTAACAGTTTTACGTGCACAAATGCGTTAAGAAACAATGCAAATGCAAATATTTCCTGAAATTTATGTCGAAATTAGAAGAATAAAATTAACGTCTTTTCAAATTTATTAAAGACGCAAAGTGGAAGAATTAACATAATACCCTTTCTGTCTTCACAAAGTATTTTCATCTTGATAAAAGATACGAAAATGCTGTTTCGAAATGCTGTTTCGAAATGCTGTTTCGAAAGCCGTTTCGAAAATGCTGTTTCGAAAATGCTGTTTCGCTGCATTCGATGATCGTTCAGAGTTACGTACAGGATATTTTGTCTTTCGAATGCCTTATTTAACCTAATATTGTTTATAGATTTTTCATCCTGCCATCAGTAACACATTGGCATTAGTAACTTTTGCTGCCCAATGAATTCTCGACATTCCCCAATTATATTACATCTCAGCAGCTGTATGGCTGCCCGTAAGGCACCGCGTCCTAGGCACAAGGGCAAACGTTGCGGTCTTGTGCATGTCTTGTGCATCCCATGGCTTGTATTTTTAGAGTCGTCAAATAACAAAATTCCGCACAAAGTTTTTCAGTAAATTTATCTTCAGTTTTAACGAAGTCATTACACAATCTTTCTGCTTAATCTGGTTAATCCTGTATGTGCTTTCCCCGATGAACGGAAGAAAACACGGGGTGTTCAATGTGAGTCCACTTGTTTAACTCCCCTCAATGTTCGTTTCCTAAAACATTCCTTCACTTGACCTGACACTTTCCCAGTCTCCTCCCTATATTAAGTTTATTAATATCGAACTGGAATTACTCAAAGAAAAAAATATTTCTGGAAAATAAAACCAACATTTTGTATATTGAGGACTCGAAATATTAATATTAAAACGGCCGGGAGACTATCTTAATGACTACGAAACGATAACATTTTGCGAAGGTTCTTACATCATTTTCGAATGAGAAATGGATGTGGGTGATAAATTGAGACAAATCGTTTCCCTTGAATCAATGTTAAAAGCTCGTGTTCGATAATTTACAAACGTTATTTTTATTTAAAACAAGAAAGAAATCCATTCTTGTAATAGAATTAGCTATATGGTGCCCTTCGAAAAAAAAATATTTTTTAAAATATTTTTGGGTCAATAAAAGAAAAGAAGTAAAAATGAGGAATCCTAATAGTTTCCCAGTCCCAATCATTCTCTCTTTTCACATTTTCTTTTTTTTGACTTTGTTTTACTCTTCATGTTTCCTTTCTTCTTTTTTTCTTGGTGTATAAATATTAGTATTAGAAGAATGTAAATTCCTAACAAAGGACAGCAAAATTAGGGTAAGATCGTGTAACGCATCTCTTTCTTGCAGAAAGCAACGGACTATGGAAAAATATAACAGAAATTTACAATGCTTGGTAATTTCAGCGACGTAGACATGGTCTCTAATTATTTTCATGAAAACCTCTTCAAAAATAGTTAGACATAATATTCGTATTTAGAACGAGAAAGGATTCCTACCAAAGCAGAAGTTCTTTAATCAGAAAAAAGGACTCGGAGGAGCTGTTTCCAAGCTAAAGAGCTTTCTAATTGGAGCCGACCGTAAATTGACAGGAAGTGACATTAAAAGAAAAACGATATTGTCTTCGGTTGAAATAGTTCCAAAAGCTAAAATGAATAAAAACCTACATCAGAGAGAAATGAACTAAAATAAAACGAGAGGAGATATGAGGTGTAAAAAGTGCATGGATCCGACGGCGCGGATAAGTAGCAAGAAAATACGGCGGAGGAGGAAAAAATATAAACCAGAGGAAGATGCGAACGGGCGGGTTTCTGGGGAATAAAGAACTCCGTTGACAGCGTTGAAAAGGCCGGCCGCCAACCCGCGGGCGGGGAGAATTCGCGTTTCTATAGCGACGCATTAAAAACAAGTCGACCACGCAAAACGGCAATTTTTTGAAAATTAAACAAATAACAACATATATTCATGAATGAAACGTGCTCATCGTAACTTAAACAAAATACCTGAACTCTTATTGTACACGATTTATTGCATTTTTTATATTTTATATATTTTTTCATTAGGTAACATACTACACGTCAATGTAGATTGTAGTTCGGAAAGCGTAATGTACAGTGTGTTATAAACCGGAAACGACCTGTTTCGAAGAGGCATTACGATAGAAAGAAGATGGGGATATTCAAATGTATCCAGTAATTTTGAAGGGAAGCTGTTTGCAATAAACGGTTTAATCACTCACACTTTATCACTTTAGGAAGCGATAGCAAACGCGTTATCCTCCTACTACGGTTATCAGGAATACATGCAGCATTGGCGTCTCAGTTGGTGAAGGAGACTACTATGGATTTGTCGGCGAGGTTTCACGCTGACAAGAGCACGAGAATTTACTTTACGGTCTCAATCAGCTCTCTAACACCCAGAATTCTCTCCATGCATAAAGCGCCCAGGTACTCAGCTAATAACGTCAGCTATTGCACCTGGAGCTTAGAGATAGTAATCAAATGGATTATCTCCCTCCACAAATCCTCTTTCTCAGGCAAGCAAGTTACATAGCAAACCACTCCCTTTCACTTACATTTTCCTGTCATAAGCACTATCATAATAAAGTTTTAGGATTTGTCGGGATAATATTAGAAAACTATACTAGATAATGAATTATCTGAAGTAATTAGGAACAACTATATAATACCATACCATGAACTACCAACACGATTGTCATTGAAGGGTTTAATACCATACCATGAACTACCAACACGATTGTCATTGAAGGGTTATATTAAAAATTTGCAGGGTTTTCCATTTTTATTATTTTATACTACTGATTCATTTAACAAACGGAAATGATTCTGCGAACCAACTGTGACTCGCAAGATCCCTTTTAGATGCCTTAGAGAATACTGATTCTCGTGAAACAGCAGTACCCTAAGACGTACTCCAAAATTTCTCAGTTGTCTTCAATCGCGTGAGCTGATTTGACAATATCAAAGCTAAGAAACTTTAAGAGACCGATGCATCTCGCACACTTTGAAACGAACTTGTAGATGTACTGCGATATAGTATGAGTGATTTTTTAGAAACAAGACGTGTGTTCTTCAATCCTCATTCGATATGAAGAAAATAAAATACCGGAATTACTTCGAGTTACTCAAGAGTTTTAATAAACGAATAATGTCAAGTCCTTTCTCACGCAATGTTCCAAGTCACAGAAGAAGAGCGCGGAAAACTTTCTTAGATGTTTATTAACCATCATCTGATGAACACTGCAAACACATTTACAGAATCCAAAAATGCATACGTGTCCTAGAGGTTTTACTAGAGAATTTCAATTTCAGCATTTATTTTTATCTTCTCATTGTGACCCATCTTCTTACGCAGAAATACATAGACCTGGGTATGTTCAACCATTTTATGATATTTTCTATCGTTGTTCAGTACTGTATTTTTGACTGTTTCGAAAAGCAGCTTATGACAATATTGATATTATACTTAGAACAAGATCCAAGACAATTTTGCGAGTGTGTGGAAGATTCACCTCAAATTTTGATTTTTACATTCTCACATCTGATTCTCACATTCACGTTAATCAACGCAAAGATAACCACAAATATTTAACACCATTTATCGGATAAAACTGAACTTGAAAACAAGTTTAGTGTTAGAATGAACCAATATTACTACGACAAAACAATAACATATTTAATAAAAATATATTAATTTAACACACTATAAACATTTTATAATTTTGAAATATTATTATACTCTTATTCTTTATAAATATTGCCATATGTCACATCGAGTACACTCTGAGAAAGATTACGTTTCAATCCTCTATCTGTCCACAATGTAAAAAGCAAATATTTTTGATGTCGAGCGTTATTTGATTCAGTAGCATCACAACACCTATCAGTTTAGGAGACTCAGGGCATCAATTGATGTCGCTGCAATTCCTCTGATCGGGAGGTCCTGGAGTTCATCAGCTAGGTCGAATTCGGCCTCTGTCTGGAGGAAAATTCTAGCGCTCGACTGCTCTGATCGGTAGTTTTCCGTGGTTTCTCCGATCAACACCGGTGAATGCCGGAGCAGTACCCTACCAAACGCGCCACGAACCGCGGGCGATCTTTCCTTCACACTTACATGCACTACACCCCACATATGCCGGAAACTTAGAGCTTGCCCCGACTGCGATGGTGACCGGCTGGTGGGGAAGAATTGGTTCGAGAAAAAACTCGCAAGACGACGGATAGTCGGCACTGCGTCTTGCTATCCGGCTGGGGAACATCACCGCTACTTCCCGCGAAAAAAAACAATGCCCATACACTTACGGGAATAATGACCTTAGCAATTGACGCGCTCGGAATCACTAATCAATCACAATAGTTCCTGTCTAAAACGTAATAATATATTCGGCAAGTAAGTTAATATCTTAATTTTGACGGAAATGTGGCATAGGACTCTAGACCCGAGCCTTTCAAATAAACTTCAAGACTTTGAGTTGTCGGTCCATTGTGTATTCTGATATTTTTAGACTTACTAGAGTAAGTTATCTTAATTTCCATCCAAAATGAAACGATATTTTTATCCGTGATTGTGTAGGAATTTTTTTATTTTTGAAGTAGGATTTGCCACTATTTTAATTTCTAAATTACAGTTGCTGTCTCTCTTATGCAAAGCAAACAAATAGTGTTTTGTAATGACAATCCTTTCAGAGAACAGTGTTGCAATTTACAGATAAAATGGGAGAAGACAAAAGCTACTTGTAGCCCTAAATTCCACATTAAATCTATTTCAATGAAAGTGGGTATAACCTTCGTGGAATTACATGGGTGGATTTCTCCGGTGCACCAATTTTAGCTGGTTCTGCGCATCAACAGTTTGCGTCTTGAACTACGTGACCACAGCCCGGGCACTTAGTTTGAAGAACCAGACCAGAAGCTGGCCACCGTGTTGCTCGGAGACCGAGAAGTGTTGAGAAACATTTTGAAATTGGTACAAAGCGACAATTGTCAACGGTAACCAACCAAAATAACATGAAGGTGTACAAGATGAAATATTTAAAATAATGCTTCATAAATGTGTTTAAATGACTTGTCACAAGGTAATAATTTTTGTATCTTGCTGCATTTAAAATTCCCGCTACTATTGTGACGCAATCTGATGTCTGAAGCTCATTGGCTGCGCAAGAGCCCCCTCTCCTTGGGTTTAATATGGTACAATATCTATGGAAACGTCTTGATAAAGTTTTCAATTTGTTTCAAAATCGTCCTAAAATGTTAGTTTGGCACTTTTTCAATTATGTATTGTATTGGGAGTCTTCTACTTATATGTATCGTAAATTACTAATTGTTGATGGAATATGTGGAGATAATAATATGCAATCATTAGTGGAAACTATTTTAGCAAGGACAAGCAGAGGATTTTTAAAAAAACACATTTTGAAACAGAAAAATACATTTTGAGTGTGTGGCAATACTGACACATGAATTACAGTATTGTCGACGTATATTATCGTTAGTTCTGCATAAAAGTTTATTGAATTATTCAAGGAAGTCATTTCGTTATGTTAATCATAAAAAACGAAATGTTTCAACTCTTGGTTTTCTACCACACGTTGAGTTAAATTTGATGTGCTCGTTGTTTGCATTATAATCCTCTAAGGTTTTTTTAAATGCCCTATCCAATCAAAAAAAAATTTTCAGTTTTGAAGTTATAAATGGTTACAGTCAAACAATATAATGAAACAAGATATATAACACGGACATTCTTTAATAATTATAAATAAATATTGCAATAAGGAATTTATATGGCGCTTTGTGAACGTAAGAAGGGATCCCACTAGAATCTCATTTCTGTGTGTTTGCAAGGAAGATGGCGAAGGGGTAGAGGGTTGTGGAGAAAGAGGTACCATTAGGCTTAACTCTCAAGAAAGTAGTTATGGTGGTCTGAGTAGATCTTTAAGGAGACGAGATAGTGCCAATCTATGCATTTTCAAGAGGTCGTAGCATAAATTAAGACCAGAGGTTATTCCTGCCAGCGCTGACAGGGATCGGTGAACCGCGACAAATGTAATCGGAAGCTTGTGCAAGCGATAGCAATGTTAACTTGACTACTCGCTGGCGCCAAGCCATTAGCCCGAAGGACACAATACTATTGCCCAAACACTGGCACCTGATGATAATGGTACCTTCCGGGCGACATACTTCAACTACCGGAAAGAAATTAGGGAGAGTAGTAGAAACGAATGGCTTGCGGTAGAAAACACGCTACTCAACAAAAACACTCAAAACGTTTTGGCCAAAAGTATCCCGCATGCTGTTCAAGAACAACAAATAAAATACTGTCGTATAACACTGCAATAAGTTAAGTACCTATTTTAACAAAAACTGTCTTCACGAAAACCGCAGAGTAGACAGTGTAGTAAATTTACATAGTACAAGAATAAAAAAGCTGCTGTTCGTAGCCTCTTTCTTGGAGCTTTGCTGTTGCATTACGTGAGCTGTGATGCACTGTCGGATATGCGACATCGCAGTGTAGGTTACGCGACGATCAAGTTACGAGACTCATAGGTAATAAATGTACATTGGTGAGAAATTTCATATATCAGATACACAAGTGACATTTGGTCCTAATTATTGGGCAACTTTTCATGAAATGATGTTCGACGGGTTCGCGAAATAACTTTGTCCGAGTCAGAACGATACACATGAAAATGAAATTTCCACCACATGCTTATTAGAAAAATATTATTTCCTTCCACACCTGTACATGCCTTACAAGGTCGTAGCATTTATTCTCTGACAGCGTGTTCACGAGTAAAAGGATGATGTTGGTCCCAAAATGAACAGTAGCAGGCACCACAACCAATGGAATACGACGGCACTGCGAAAACGAGAGTCGCTTTGCCAGGAGAGTAAATGGAGAATGCGGCGATAATGGCAGTGCTGGAAGCGGCGCCCACCATGGAGACAGGGGAAAGGCAAGAGTGGCAACGCACAGGAGACAATCGCTAAGAAATATCGTAGGCGTAGAAAAGGTGGTGACAAGCGATTAGGAATCTGATGACAAAACTGGATGTGAGTAAATAGAAAACCTTTGAGGCATATGCGATGAACAGAAATTGACAGAAAATGCTGCGGTGATGGTGAAGAAAAGGAGTTTGAAGAAATGGAGGAAGAGTGTGAATATAATGATGTGAATCGAGTAGAATGAGAAAGTCGAGTTGAGGGTGATGATGAAACGAAGAGGGAAAGCATGGCAGGGAGCATGGAAAGTGGAGTATTTGTGAATTGAAGTGTACAAAGTGGAAATGAGTATGTAGAAGACCAGAGGTTGAAGAAGCTGAGATGGGACAAGTGTAGAATAATATGAACTAAGAGCACAAGTAGGGAAACGGAATATGAATTGGAAGTAGAAGTTAATAAGTGATATGGAAGATGTATATATGGGAGTGAGAGGAAGTAGAGAAAGCAGATACGTTGAGGAAATAGAGGATGAAGAAAAGGATAATTATAGGGATGTGAACTGGTGTGAGGGAAGAGGAAAATGGAAGAGAGTGGAAAGAGTGGGGAAGGTAAAGTGGACAAGCTAGGGTGGGAGAGGTATGGAATCTGAAGGATGTGCACTCAAGAGGAGAGGGGGGCAGGAGGCTGCTGGCGGGGGGAGGAAGTGGAACTGAGGAGGTAAAAGTATAGAGATTGACGATCCTGGGGGTGAGAGGCGCGGATTGAAAGTGGGTTTGAGCTGAAGTGGTGGAAGAAATAATCCGAAAGCGTCGGGGAAGGTGCGATCTGGTTGGGTGGGCTTGAGCTAGCGGAGAGAGCAGGGCACAGGGGAGGCTGCTACAACAGCTGAGAGGGGTGGACTGTGTGATAGAGGGGGTGTATGAGGTGGTGTAAAGACAGAAGGGCTCACGAAGAGAGAGACCTGGAGATGTGGAAGATTGGAGTGGAAGTTGGAGTGGATTGATTGATTTTTTTCGTGTTTCCGGACGCGTCAACTGCTTTGGTCATTAGTCCTGTTAGTGTAGTGCATGTTTTTTCTCGGGGGATGGCAGTGATCTTCCCCCACTGGATGGCGAGATCCGGCGCCGACCTACCGTCGGCTAGTGGGTTTCCTCCTAACGAGGACTCTCCCACCAGTGGGGCACCACCCAGCCGGGACAAGCTCTAAGTTCCGACCGTCTTCCGGAATATGTGGTAGTGTAGTGCATGTGTGTGTGTGTGTAAGGGGAGAGGATAGGACAGGGAAGATAAAGGAAAGATCGCGCGCGGTCCGTGGCCCGTTTGGTAGGGTACTGCTCCGGCATTCGCCTGATGTTGAGTGGAGGAAGTAGAATTGAGGAGGTGGAATATAGAGGTTGACGAATCGGTCAGGCTGGAGTCAAACTGGTAGAAGAAGAAATAATCTGAAAGCAGAGGAGGTTGAGAGGGGATGGAAGGGTGTAAAGGCAGAAGGTGGAGATGTGGAGGATGCGGGGGTTGGAGTGGAGCGCAGCAGAGCCAGACGAAGCGGAGCGGGGCGCGCGGGCCGCCCGCTGAATCGATGGTTGCCTTGGCGACGGGCAGCGGCGGAGGCTGCGTCGGCGGTGCGCGGCGCGGCGCGGCGCCCAAAACCCGGGCCGGGCGCAGGGCGTAGGGCGCAGGGCGCAGGGCGCAGGGCGCAGGGCAGGGCGCGGCGCTGCGGCGCGTGGAGGGGACTGCGGCGCCGCAGCGGACGCGCGCGCCCTTCGAAGCCCGCCGGCGCCGCTGCCCTGCGACGCCCTCGCCCTTCCCCACAGCCACGACGGGGCAGATGGCACAGTCATCGCTGCACTCTCAACCCACGAGGGCTGAGGTTCGAGTTTTCGATCCAAACTAGACAGCTGTGTTGAATTCAGATGTGATTTCAGATAAATTCTTACGGTCTGTTAATCTGTTGTTTTCCGTGATTTCTCCGATCAATTTCAGAAGAATGCGGGAGTAATACCTCAGAAACGGGCCATGGATATCGCGCGATCTTTCGTTCCCCTTCCTTCCCCTATTTATCACTTTTACTCCCAGACACACTTCCTCTTCGATGACTACTCTGGGGAAACCAGCGGGAGCTTAGTGTTTGTCCCGACTAAAGCAGTGTCCCACATTGGGTAATACCTGGAGGAGGAGTAATATACTTGGATTTCGAGAAACCACTTTCCCCTGAATTACATAATAAGCTTACAACAAAAGCAACAGCAACAACAACAACAACAACAACAAAAATAATAATAATAATAATAATAATAATAATAATAATAATAATAATAATAATAATAATAATTACAATACTTAAATAACTTTTCAAATAAAATTAATATGAAAATTCTTAATACCTTCCACAATCATATTTTTGAAATTGAATTTTTAATTCATCTATCCGTTTTCAGATAGTCACTTCAAAACAAAAAGTTTTCAAACTTTGTATTCAAATGTTAACCATGGGTACTTTTATAAGCAGTTCTGTTGCTTATACAACTGAGTGATTTATTCGTAATATCGTAGGAATCTTTGGTTTGAGAAAACAGAAAGAATAAAAAACATTCATTTTACAAGGCAATTATTCAATAAGCTGTTAACACCCGAGAGAAATACCTCCTTGCGGGTGCCATTTTATTGCCGTATTTCCAGCACTAAGGTGATTAAGGCTGCTCTAGGATGATGCTCATTATTCTCTGATGGAGAGTTTTCTTAGTACCGAAATATGCCATCAAAGTGTCGTTAATGAACAAAGTTTCTGGCTGTAACCCCATTCTGCCAGGACATCGATCCGTAGGTAATACGAAAATTATTTGCACCAATGGGTTGCACTAAAACAAGAGTTCCCACTGCAATTCCTTTTCTGACTAACAAGATATTATGCAATGAAATTTGTGGTTTTTACATAGACATTCACTTACGAATATAAATTAATTTTGTTGTTCTTCCAAATGAATGTGTCACCTGAACATGTAAACGAATAAATATTACTTGCATTTTTTACTACAATTTATAGCCAACAAATATCTTCCGTCATTATTTACGTATTTTTGAACTGAATATCACGGTAATTGTAATAATTACAAGTATTATTTTAAATTTAGACTGTATTTAATATAGTAAAGGAATAATATTTAGTACTCATTTAAAACATACTTTTCCATGAAATCATTTATCACGTTTAATTTGCATTTCGACAAATTTTTATTCTACTGAATATCTTAAAATTGATTGAACATGTAAGTGTTTACGCAAGGGTATGTGTAGGTATGGAATATTTTAGGTGTTTAAGGAAACGATTAATTTCACGCACACATATCAGGTTTGTACGACCGTAGAAAAAGTTTAGTTAATAATTTTATGCCTTTCCACAGGCCAATTTATTGATAGTATGGCTTAGATTCAATATTATTACAACAAACCTGTTCGAATGACATCCAACTTTAAGAGTAAAATGAATTCGACTGATCTTCATCGAAATACTTCCCGCGACTTCACCGAAACGAAGTTGGAAATGAAATTTCAACCGGTGGGTCTCCGTTCAGGCGGGGCACACGTAATTTCGCCGTGGGGTATGTTTTTCACAGAGAAATATTTGCGATTGGAACGCGCTCCGCAATAAAATGGGCAGTGAACGCGCGGTTTTGGAGCCATCGTTATGCGCCCGCCCACGCACCTCCGCATTCCTGGGCCGCGGCCAATGGTGTGCCAGCGGGACATTGTACATGCGAGGTGCTCGCCCCCCCCCCCAGCAGAGCACTTCGGGGAAAGCAGGGCGACGTTGCGGCGGCTGCCAACTATCCAAAATAACCAGACGTGTCGTTGGGTGGGAGTGAGCGCTAACTTCCGGTTGCTGGAAATATGAACAATAATAAAATCAATTTTTTTCATTAGGTATAGAGTGGATGTAATACGTCAATAGGCGTCGTTCGGTTGTCATCGTATCTGCAGAATTCACGGATGTAACCCTGTATTGGAAGTGGGTCAGTGATGTTGATGCATGAGAATGATTTATGAAAGTGAAGGATGATGGACTTGGAAAGCGGAACGGATTGTGAAAATTTTGCAACGACTTGGCAACAGTTAAAATATCTAGAAAATACTCTGCTATAAATGTAAAAATCATGAGATTTTAAAGTTATTTAATGTTTTATTACAATTTTAGTGGAATATTTGAAGATTGTATGTGCACATTGTGATTTGCAATAAAGTAATTATTAAAACAAAAAATGAATGTCAATATGAAACATCAATATGAAAATATTCTCAATAAAATGAATGAATGAAAATTATTCAACCCCTGAATCCCACGTGCTCGAAGAGCTTCGCAATGCTGCAGGTCCCCATCGCTTAACACCATCTTTTTTCTCGGGCTTTTATCCAACCGTCAGCCGGTCACCCTTTACGTCCCGATGGGACTCATATTCAACCATAACTTAGACACCAACACTCCTGTGAGCTCCTCCGATCTGGGGACCAACATAATGTGAGGCCCTCCGCGACATAACATACATAAGAGACAAGGGACAAGTCCCTAGGTCTATAACCGAGTAGTTCATCAGCCGCCACGCGAGCAGAACCGCTGCAACAATGTTTGTTTGTGGCGGGTTGCATACTGCCCCTTTAAGCTCAGGAGCGTGTTTTAATGATCTTTTTTGTTACTTTTAAGATATCAAGAAAATTTTATTCCTTCTAGAGCATCTTGAATACAATGTTATTGCAGATTTTCATCAGTTTTAAAAAGGTTTTCTAGCGAGTAATTGCGTTTTGAACAGTTTTTTTTATTGTATGCCAAGAATGGCAGGTATAAAATTGATATTTAATGAAAAATTGTACTTTGTATCTTATATATACTCACAACTTTTCAGAAATTGTAGAAACGTTTATTTGAGGGCAAAAAATAAGAATATAGAGGTGTTTGCAAGTAGTCTAAGATTTTAAGAATGAATTGTTGCTGAAAAATCAGTTAGAGCATTTTAATATTGTACCTCAACGACGTAGGCATCATGGACAACAACGTCCAAAAACATTTTCAAATTTGAAGAAGTCATGTCATAAAATCACCTTTTTGCGTGGAACGACCTACTTACAACTATGTCCAAGCAGGATTTGTACCCCCGACCCTTCGGAGCCAAGAGATGAGTCGGTACAACTCGCTTTTAGCCACCTCGACCGTCCACGTCGTCCAGGTCGGCTAACACAATCTATTACTTTTACGAAAATAACCTGATGTTTTTTGTGATAACGGTGGAAAACATTGATGTTGGTGGACAGTGGATTGGTTGTGTGATAATGGTGGACAGTGGTTGGCGAAAGCATTGTGAATGGTGGACTGTAAAACGAATGAGGCACTATGTCGAGTAAAAGACACAGCTGTATAGATTTTGTAGACTAAATAATGTATTACTATTTGTTTTTAGCCATTAACTGTCATGGTTCCTGATTGGGGATCTCAGACCTTTTTCATTGTTGCGTGATATTAGTGTACTTTTAATTTGCAAATTTTATATGTTATAAAGATGGAAATTAAACGAATCATACGGGCAAGTTTTTCATTCCTGAATGTCAGATGTCGATTTAGCCGTGATTGCCAAGCCACTGTACACTCGTGTTCAGAGTGATTCATCACTCGCGTCGGTTCGAATCTTCATCTAACATATTACGTCTTTGAAACATACATGATTTATTCAATTCAAAGATCAACAATTCTTATTGCCTAGATACTTTTACAAACAAGTGGTAATATAAAACAAATCCTTATCCGTATCACATCGTAAGAATAGATAACCCTGTTGAAGTGAATTTAACCCTTTTTACGGGTGCAGTGCACAATGCCAGCTGGTAATGAAATTCTCAGATTGATTTGTCTGATTTTATCATTTGGAAAATTACCAACGGTGAGTACAATTCTTTGTTGAAATGGTTTCATAGAAAATATGATATGAGAACGATAATTAAAGTAAAGCAATTAGGTAAAGGTACACACAGTTTTGCTGAGTCTTCTTAATGAGTTAAGGGCAGGTAAGAGTTTTAATTAAGAAAATATGCAAAGCGATGTTCTAGCGAATCAACGAATGTCATTTGTTTCCCGAAGTTGCAGTCATTTCATCTTTTCCTCTCTCTAAGCTTGCTTTTAAATAAAAAAACGCTTTTAGAAGATGGTGTTTCTTTTTCCTATGTTTCATTCTCTGAGTTTTGTAAAAAGAAGATATTCCCTGCAATATCTACGAGTCTAAGTGAGGCAATTCATTCTCATCAGGATAATTGTCACCAAAGAAATGTCAAACTATACATTGCAAGTTCTAAAATTTTTCATTGTCGAATAAAAACAACTACTGAATCCTGTACCAAACGTTCAGATTCATTTGGTAGAACACAGTATATACGAAAAAATATAGTATTTATGGATATTATGTTTTGTATTTAATTTGTATTAATTTCAAATATCAAATTATAACCAACACTATATTCGTATCATAAAACATGCATGCTGACCTTTACAGGCGTACCATTCCATTTATTTGTATATCGCAATACAATTGTGAACATACTTTCGGGGCTTGCGGGAACTGTGGCGGGCCGAAAACAAATTCCGAGGCTGAGCCGCGACCAATGAACAAAGCGGATGCTGCAGGGCGAAGGTGCCGTCGCTCGATGCGAGTTGGGCTTAGTTGCTAGCGGGCCGCGCTGCCAACAATGCAAAAAATAAATTGCGGTGGATAACGCAGTGCGAGAGGATGGCACGGCAACGCTCAGAATGCCCATCGCTCGGAGCACACAGCGCCCCAGCAACCTCACGCCTGAAGTATGCACACGCTCCTCATTGGACAGCACGCAGAGTGGAGTTCTGCACAACAGGAAGTCTTGCAATGGACTAACAAAACAGACACCATTATATAGTGCGGTTTCCTCGATCATGCTAATTATGTTTTCGGGTCCGGTATTCAAAATTCCATCTTCCTAATATTTTTTTTAATTAATTGGATGGAGACCGGATGAGGATAGTGGATGAGGAGAGGCAGAGCGACATGGATTTCAGCGAGTGGACTGGAGCGAGACAGCGTGGAGCGAGACGGAGGGGAGAGAGACGAAGTGAATTCAGACGGATTGGAGCGAGACGGAGTGGAGAGCAAAGAGTGAAGGAGGCTGTTTGGAACGAGGCAAATTTGAGCCAGACGGAGCGGGGAGATGTCTGGAACTGAAGAGAGTTGAAGTGGAGCAACAAGGAATGTGGCGAGGCGGAGTGGAGGGCGGTGGAGGGGGGCGGGCTATTGCGATGAGGAACCGGGCGGGGCGGATATGGCGGGGATGTTCATAAAATTACTTCCAAACTACACTATTGATAGAATTTATTCCTTTTGTTGTCTAATAAGTAGATAATTGTGGTAAATACTAACTGAACTTGGGGTGTCAAGAATGAAAGTAGGAGAAATATGAAGCTTTCTGAAGATATTTGTATATGAAAAAAGGACCGCGTAAACTTTCTACGGTACGTACTATCTTTTAAACGTTTTCCACGTGTCAGGTTTTTAAAAACTATTGTTTGCCTTTTTTCCTACGTGATCTGTCAACCAAATACCGTCTTACATTATTTGTCGCATATTTTCTACTGCCTCAATTCCACAACTGTAAAGGGTCATGTTCTGTTTTTCCTGGAGGAGAACAATCGAAGACTTTTGGGAGAAACCACATATTCAGCTCTATCAAGTTGGCAATCCATATTAAAGTTTTGTTTTTAAAATTGCCATTATTGAGTCATTCATTTTTATCATCCCTAATGATCGATTTTTTATCGCTGTAACATAACGATGCAAACAAATTTTGCTTTAAAATGTTCTGCGAACGTCTTAATACTCCATTACACCCATATTTTATAGATGAGCAAATCAAATAATGAAAATATTTCTATTGAAAGTGATATTATTATGGTATTTATTATTATTATTATTATTATATATTTAATATTATATTATTATTATATATTATAATATTTTTTATTATATTATTATTATTATTATTATGGTATATTATTATTATATTATATGTATACATATGATGACATACGTATATTATTATATATATAATCGAGTATACAGATATAAAACAAAAATCTATAACGAAACTAGTCAGATCCAAAAAAGTATCCAGTCAAATATGATTGTTCTTGAATGACATTTTCTCGAAGAACTTGTCGCATTGAACAAATATATAATGTGGAAACAGAAAAGAGAATCCTTAACCTGAACCAAACCATACAAAAGAACACATACAAAATATTTCGTATACTTATAATGATTATATCCTTCAAGTATTTAATTTGAAATAAAAACTCAGATTGGTTTCTGTAGTAAAAACAGTTTCATATAATTTCCCACAATTTTCAATAATTACATTGGAAAAATTAAAACAATAGATAAATAGATTACCTGCAATAAAAACAGAAACAAACATCTAAAGTTTTTACTTTAGGTGAATTAATATCTTAGAGCGTGCGTTTCTTTCACATGCGATGATTCGTCAATTGTCTTTTTTTGTGTCTCTGAAATTAGTCACCAGGTGCCTCTCAAGCGGAGCCAGCTATCAGTCACTTGTTCGGAAGCGCGGCAGATTTTAATTTTAAAGAAACAATGACACAGACACAAGAGTCTATGTTTTCTCTAGATACTTTTAACCACGAAGGGAAGTTCCATCTTTAAGACGAGTGAGCATGTTGTATCTGCTGAACGGAGCTGCCGCAACCGGAGCTGTGAGTGACAAGGAACAGCCGCACCGAGGAAAATCGAGACTGTTTCTAATGAAGAACATCTCCCGGTTATAATTCGCCTCTAACTGCTGACAACACGCTGTTGGCTCCCTTTAGTAGTTTGTGGCCCCCATGAGGGCCTCCCCCTGCTTCCCGCCTGCTCCTCCTCTCCTGACACATTACATGCGCGAGCCGGCTCGATACATCCGCCACCTCCGCCACCTCCGCCACCTCCGCACCTCCGCCACCCCCCGCCACGCCTGCGGCTGAGTTAGCTCAGGGAAACAGATGATGCCACTGCAGAGTCCGTCATCGGGAGGACCTAGAATCTAGCTAGGTCGAATTCTAGCCCCGGCTGTGATCAGTAGTTTTCTGTGGTTTCTCCGATCATTAGCAGGTGAATGTCTGAGAACTATCTTCTAAACGGGCCTTGGACCGCGCGTGGTTTGTACTTCCTCATGCTTTCCTCTTTTCTTTTCACACACACACACACACACACACACTTTCACTTGCACATACACTTTACACACACACTTACATGCAATTCACAATCACACATATTGGCAGACCAGCCGGAAGCTAAGAGCTTGTCTTGGCTGGAGCGGTGCCCTGATTGCGGAGATATCTGGAGAGGAAAACCGCCACAAGCCGGCGTGAGATCTCACATTATAAAATTAAAAAAAAGACTCAATATTCCTGTAACAAATAATGTACTTCCGGGTCAATGACCCCCATCTCGATCGGGTTATTGTCCAGTTTCCTGATCCATTGAGCAAATGCTGAGATGGCCCTTGATTCGCTTCTGGACGTAAATGTAGCTTCACTATGCGCACGTTTTGTTGAACTTTCCTTTTGCTTGTAGTGGTAGTAGAGCTTAGGGTGAGTTTCTATTTTGTTAACAATACAGAAAAATCAAATCTGTTTGTTTCTTTACCGTTAAAAATAAGTTTTCTATAATTTGGCAACGAAAATATCTAGTATTTGAAATGTTAATCACTCCTTTTAATTTTTTGTTTTATATTATTATTATTATTATTATTATTATTTTATTATTTTAATCTTTAAACTATTAATAGTTAAATTGTTGGGAAGGGATTCTGAAACTCAAGAAAGCGTGCACAGATGATATTTTCCCCCATACGTCACATACAGTTTGACTGTTTTGACTAAATAAATAAATACTAAATACATTACAGTGAAAGACATATACTGCCAGTTCCAGAGATTTAACGTGCATTACACCTTCGGGACTATCGGCGCATACCAGTCGACGTGACCGTAAACATCAGTCAATCAATCAATAATGAAGAAGCACTGGACTGATTCCCTCCACCTTCTTGCTCCCCGACCCTTCCCTCGGCCATCACTTCTCCTGCCATCCCAGCGTCTTTTTCGGAGATCTTCGTCTCGCCCGTTCTGTCCCAGCGCCCGTCCTTCGGCGCCCCTGCCTCCCGCGCACCGTCGTCACCAGCGCGCCTCTCCTCCCTCTTTCCCTCCTCGTCCGCATCGAGCACGCAAGACACTGCGCTAACTGATTTCGTCGCAGATGACGTTGCCGCGTAGTCGCAACATCCGGCGCACTTCCTGCACTTCTCAGCGAGGCAAGCCTCCGGGGTTTGGTCTCAGAATGTCTACAGTACAGCCATTTTTCTATTATTTGTTTCTGCAACGTTGCCACTCTCTATTCAGAGGTATTCTTCTGCATTTATCTAACCTTCGCCTACTACTTTTAAAGTGATTAACAATATCGTTAACGTGGTTGATCCCACAACCACTGCCAGACTCACAAATCTCATCGCTATTTCCTTCTCAACACAACTCCATCAAAACTGCAATTGTATGCTTTCATCCTTATGATTACATCATACCATACATATCTGAATCGCATTTATATTTTAATACTCTCAGTATTTGTAATTGTCTTTATCTCTAATAGCATATAGCTACCACTAAATGTTTCCAGCTGTACCTCATCCAGTGAAACCATTTTCTTCTGTTGTCACCAACAAAATTGCTCATTAACATATTTGTTGAAAACTTGGAGTATTAGATGCCCGCTTGCCATTATGCCGACATGATAGCCTCATCCAAGCACTGTCATTGGGAACATTCCCCTCGAGGTCCTTCACCCCTATTGATCTACGATTTGTTGTACAGTATAACAAATACTCGAAATGCTGGTCAAAATTTCAAAATAAATCGTGTTCAACGAACATTTTTTTTATAAAGATTTGAGAAGAATAGTTTTGAGAAGACAGGAGAAAACACCATCTAAAAATAATGTAATCACTAGAGGAATGTAACACTAAGCGCAAAAATGTCAATTGTTAACCTTGTTTTCGACTGTTCTAATTAAATTAAATACTAAATTCACGTAACAATGTATATTCATTTTCATGGAAAAGCTGGTTTGTATTTCTATTTATACTGAAGGAATGTGTTTTTAATAAATATTGTAATTTAATGGTATAATGAACTTCTTTTTACATAAAAAGTAACATTTTCATTTCCATCTTTTCAATATCTTGCAACACTTATGTTCCATTCATGAATTAGCGTCAGACAGTTCGATCTCACAACCCAGAGCATTTCATTATTTTGACAGAAGATTCTCATTACATTCCTCTGACGAGTTGACATTACTGAATTTTTTTTTATCAGTCTCCCAAATCAAATTTCTTCCCAAACCCGGTTTATCTTCACGGAAATCCATTTGAAATCTTCAGATTTTCTTGATACAGTATAAGTACCTCAGAAACGCCTATGTGCAAAATTGGAATTAAACTTTCCTGTCCGAGTGATACTATAGTTTGTGGACATACTACAGTTCTGACTCGTCATGCAATTCCTGGTGATACGAAATCAGCGTCTCTACAACCTATCCTAAGGTTAAGAGACGATCATGTAACTTCTCTTTCGTCCATGCGGCGGGCACCGAGACGAAGGCTAGCGATCTAAGCTTTCGGCGTTTCCTTTCGTGTCCTTCTTCAGAGCTACTATATCTCAAGAAAACTTGGTTACTATTACACAAGATTAGCACTTGGATATAATATTCTGATGGGCCAAAATTCCCCAGTGTAGGTCGGACGGCAAAAAAATGTTCGTTGTGCTGGCCACAGAATCCTACAACATCACATCAAGATGATTTATCTTCAGTCTCTTTTGACCATATTTTCGAGATTTCAGGGTACTGTGTATCCCACTGGCGTTTGCACACGTCGCCGAGAGGCAGGGCGCGCGCAATTATCGATTCCATTACGCCTAAGCTGGGTGCAGAGTTCGAACCCCGAGGGATCTCCTTCATCTCCACACCGGCCCTTCTTGCATCTGCATCCCCTCTGGCTTCCCTGTTTATCGCAGCTGAGGTCTGGGAAGGAAGACTACGCAACACCATAAGAAGTCACTTGTTGGGCAACTTTTCAGTGGAATTATCCGCCTCTCTACGCATGACGCGCGCAGTGAAATTGTGGCACTTGAATCGAAGGGGGAAAAAGAAAATTGATACAGAAATAAACATATTTCCTGGAAGAAGAAACCGAATTAATTTCTACAAATAAAAATTGTGAAAATGTGAAATCTCGAGAAAGGAAAATGATTTTTTAAGTACAATAAATTGTCGGGGTCTAAATAATTTCTGATATTATTTTAGTCAAATGAGAAAATAATAAACGCCAAGCAATATATCTATCGGAAAGATAAAAGCTGGCGAATAAAATGTGAACTGTACCTGCAGAAAAATATTGTTTTGTTCAATATTGTTTTATTTGACATTGCACATCTCATTAAATTTCAGTAGTTTGTAAGGAGAGAGAGAGAGAGAGAGAGAGAGAGAGAGATGGAGAGGGAGGAAGGGAGGGAGGAAGGAGGAGGAAGGAGGGAGGAAGGGAGGGAGGAAGGGAGGGAGAGGAGGAGAGAAAGAAAGAAAGAGAGAGCATGGCAGAGAGAGGGAAGTTCATTTACATTTCGGAAGGCAAAATATTTTTATGGCATACATAATATGATGTTTTAAATGGTCGTCGAGATAATATTATAGTTGTAAACATTACACAAATAGTGAACATTACATTTCATTAGTCGCAAAAATGGTTCTTCTTGTTTGGGCCAAAAGACAACGATATGCGAAACGATTTGGAATGAATGCGCCGAAACAACACAAGGTGGACTCATACGCAGAAAAAGTTCCCAAATCATTTATTTGATATAGTAGATTTACAGAAATTAACTCTCACGCACATACACACACAGCGCACAATTTTAATATGCCAAAAGCATGAGAGATTATGTCATATACCAGTTAGGAAGTTGTAGATTTTAGAGGATATTTAAGGTAATGCTACCTGCTAATTGAATAGAAAATCAAAACTAGAATGCACATGACCTCAATATTCAAGTTCGAGTCTACTATAGCAGTTTAATCCGGATATTGCCGCCTTTACATAAATTATTTCAAGTTAAATCAATTACCTATCAGCGTGTCCCTCAAAGCCTTAATCTGATCGACGTGTTCTGGACTAGTGTTTAGATTAATTTCTTGCAGGAATTTGCATGTTTCAGAGCTCCGAACCAGAATGAAACCAAAAGAGACCAACAAGAAATAAAATTGCAAATGATCACTAAACCTGGAGCATGTATGATTTTTCCGATATCTAACCTGGAACAAAGCTCATGAAGAAATATTTTCAAAGTATATCTAATATTTAACAAAGGCTTTAAGGTTCCATAAGAGGAACTTTCTGAACAAAGGTAAGAATAGATACGCAAATTCAATTTTGTCTTAGTGGTCTTTCCTCTGCTATTTGTAAAGAAAAGCTATGTTAAAAAAAGCTTCAGGCACATGAAAACCTCAGAAATCAAATTCGTCTCTGAAAAAGAGCACCAGAATGGACAGAATAAATAAGAATAACGTAAAGGAGTAATTATGGTTCAAATTACAATTTAAAGATCCATTGGGCATCCCTGTATTTGATGGTTAACGTGTCAAATAAGAAGATCGTTTCACTTACATTTGCTGAAATAAGTATAATTGAAGTCAAGTAAATGATTCGAGCGAATGGTTATTGAATTAAGAAAAATAATTTCATGAAATATTACTTTCTTTGGGCTAATAAAAAAATAACAAATATGACGAGTGACTTGTCTTCAACCTTGAAAGATTATATTTGATTTTTCAATTGTGGCCGATGATATTAGGTTATTGTTACACCTCCTCCCTTACAAAATGAATCTTCTTAAGTCATTCGCGCACGTCCTTCTCAACGGGGTCGTGCTTACCACTGTTAAAAAAGTTCATTTTATAAGGCAGCATGTGTAACAATGACCTCATGTCATCAGCCAGTATAGAAAAATTAAAATATAAAATAACGTATTTATTCATGTGTAAAGAAAGAGTTCCAAAGGCATTTATGGTGGATTTCCGCAAACATGTTCTAAAATATTCCCAAAGACATATCCACAATTTGTTTCGGGGTGGCTTCGAGCACGAGCACAAAGCAGGCTGAGCAAAGCAGAACGAGCGGTTGCCAGAACGGATTCTGACGCGACGTTATCTTTCGCACAGGGCGCTGCGCTCTGAATCTCCTCGCCAGTCGCCTCTCCTCTTCCCTCCGCTCCACTCCGCTTCGACCAATCGCCGTCGCCCTTCGCGCTGCGCGACGCGACGCGACGCGACCGCCCCGCCCGCGCCGACACTTAACGCCTCTTTAATCAATTTGGAATACACGATTGGGACCGCGGCGAATTTGAGTGAAACGGAGCTCCAGTTAACGTTATCTATTCAACTATTTATTCATCGCTCTAATTCTAATTAAATCCCGACCGAATCGAAGCGGGCTTTGGCGGGCGGCGGGCTGCGCGAGGCCGCGCGCTCCTCGCGCAGTTAAGCCCCTGCGCAGCGATGGCTGCATCGGCGCGCGCAGAAGCTCCGCGCAGCGCTGCCAACGGAAGGTCAGGACTCGGAGCAGAATACAAGAGATTTTATCTAAAGTGACGTGTCTCGATTTCTGTTTTTTCTTTTTCTTTTTAGAAAGTGTGTACAATCAAAATATTCTTAAGTCGCTACTCCATCATTCTGCCAAATATTTTGTTAAAAATTTAGTTTCTCGTGTGTTGAACGGTATCAAAAACCTGTTGAATTCTATCTTGAGCATAAGACCTCATATAAATACCTTTTCTTCCTACAAAAAATGTTTCATGAAGATACTTTAGAAATAAGTTCTCCAATTCCAGGCCTCGATTAATTATTTTGTGCTTCCGGCTTCAACTGTTATGGTCATTAGTTCCGCCATTGGTGTTCATGTCTATTTCAGGAGGTAGCGGTGTTGGCTTCGAAGTTGAATGCGAAATTGGTTTAGTGGTGAATTGTAGTTGACATTTACATAATTGAAATGATTGAAGGCGTTGTCATGGTCAACAATATTATTTATTTCAATAAGAGCACTTTCGATGGCTTAGCCATCATCATCAGATTTCTGATATAAGAAAAATATAAAATTAGAATTAACAGGGTTACATAATTTAAAAACATCTTACGAAATGAAAGGAGAAGAATTAAAAAAAGAAAGAAAGAAGGGGACGGAGAGTTAGATCTTAAGCAAGAAAATGAATAAAAATCATATTTTTTGTACTTTCTCTCTCAAAATTGTATATGTATTGAAACGCACCGCGTTTCCACCCAAAGAAACGGCGAGACATCAAGCAAGAACGCGGCAGAACGGTTGCAAGAGGGCGCTCGCTAGCCACGAAAAACGGTTACGGGCGGCGAGGTGTCGTCGGTTGGCCGACCGTGGAACGAGGCCGCGAGGAGTCAGTGTCTGGCTGGCCGCCGGCGAGGAAGGACGTATCTGGGGCTGCTCCGCGATCGAAAAGCAAACTAGTATCGCGAACGAACGAGTGCAGAAAGATTAATTGACGGACAATTTGTGCGTGATAACAATCAATAGTCGATCGGACATATTGCCAAAGTGATAGCTGCTATTTGGAGTAACACAAATCAAAAGACGTCGAGTGGATCGGAGAATTGGAAAGGAGAACGTACTTCGGAAGCGCAGCGCCTCACCTCGGCTGGTCCCTAGTGAAACGACCCCGGCGGGCAGCGAAGGAGCGCGAGGCAACCCGAGAGTCCCCGAAGCCGCCGACGCTCGTATGGGAAGAAGTAAACGGTAAATATTTCTTCGATCGATAAGATCGAGAGACTAACAGTGATTCTGGGTTATATGAAAGAAAAGGGTAGAGACCACCATAGATATTGTATCATTAGTGATTTGTATAAAATTAATAAATAGTTCAGTTTATTTTGTTCACGGAACAGTGGTGTTTGATTAATAACCCCGAGCCCATTCACGAGAAAGAACACCTGTCCCTTACAAATAAATTTACTGAGAACAAGCCGGCCTACCCGGTACGTCACAGTATATTTCTTTCATTCATTTCTTTTCTTTAATTCTTCTCCTTTCATTTCTTAAGATTTTTTTAAAATTATGTTACTCTGTTAATTCTAATTTTATATTTTTCTTGTATCAGAAAACTTATGATGGTGGCTAAGCCATCGAAAGCTGCTCTTATTGAAATAAATATAATTGTTGACAATGACAACGCCTTCAATCATTTTAATTTTCAATTGAATGAGAAATCCGGCGCTGATCTACACTGGACTTGACGAGGTTTCCTCGTCCTGGTACCTTTGCCTGTGGAGACCTATCCCAATCACAACAAGCACTAAACTTCCGCCTGGTCTCCTAACACTTGTGTGTATGTGAGTATAAGGGGGAAAGGAGGGGATAAAGATGAGGAAGGAAAAATGGCTCGCGGTCCGTGGCTCGATTGGGTGGTACACTACTTCAGAATTATCTGGTATTGATCCAAGAAACCACAGAAACACACTGATCAGAGCAGCCTTAAACACGAGTTTTCTTCGAAGCAGGGGCTGAATTCTACTTGTTATCTACAAAGGGTCAACAACCTGCCACCGTCGGGGTTTGAAGCCCAGGACTTCTCCGTCAGAGGCGCTGCACTGCGCCTCGCATAACCCTCGGTTCTTTCAGCCGTCTTCCAATTAGAAGGATAGAATTTCAATGCATAAAGTGTTCTCTCGTCATCCATTATAGAAATTCCCTTCTTTTTCAAACAAAATATATTTCAATATTTAAAAAAATAATAGTTCTCGTCTCTTAGAGATTCCTTATCTTTTATATTTCTTCTGATATATGGATCAGGTTTTTCATTTTCACATGTAGCGAATATTAATAAATATGACGTAAAATATATTTACGGAGAGGTAAAGAGAGTAAGAATTGCACTTTCAATGTATGAGTATTAAACATTTGTTGAAAAAAACGAACAAAAAGTTTTCGGGCAATGCAAATCACCCATTTATCTGTTTTCTGAAATTGATCGGACGTAACTCAAATAACTTGCGTTAGTGTTTTAATACCTAGTTGGCGATAAATATTTCAAGTTATTTTCTTCATCCCCAATCTACAAAATGAGATCTTTAGCGACCTTCTACTATATGGGGAAAGGGGGAGTGAGGGTAGCTATTCTACCTCCACTCGGCATCAGAGATATGCAAACTCTCGAATTCTATATTATGTTAAACTGACAATGTAGATATGCTACTTAACTGCACGTCCATATCTCTTTTATGCGTTTATGGATGTGGAAGGGAAAGCGAGAGTGGGCCACGTTTTCACATGCAACAACTTTTGCACGGATACGATATTAGCTGATTTTACGAACTGTTTAACATCGTGTAAATTGCGCTTTTTACGTGGCGTCCATTTTGATTTGATGGAAGTTGCAAATAGAAGTAGCCGCAAATTATCTGTTATGAACTACGGTCTTGCGTTAAACGAGAAGTTCACGTCAAGACTGAATGCATAATATTGACCAATAAAAATGTGTATCAATTGTATTCACTCTCAAACTAATTGGTGCAACACCTCAGAGTATTAATTGACAGAAAGCTAACTTGGAGAGCAAATATCTTGCATAGGTACAGCTACAAAAATATCAATTAAATCCTCTACTGAAGACATTATCTATACTCGAATTGCATGCATCCCTAGTGAAATAAACTGAATATATTGATGATTTATCCCAACGTAATCCGTTCGAATTTGTATAAATGAGCGCCAGGAAAAGATTACGCTAATACTATTAAACACGTCAACCTTCAACTCTAATTATAATAAATTAGTTTCCGGCTACCTGGGTCGATGAGTTTCATAGAAATAATCACTATTGTATGCTAATAGATGATTATCCGATCTGCCATCTATACAGAGTGGTCGAGGAACCTGAAAAGCAAATATATTTCTATCATGCTACTTCGTTGCTAGAATTGGCTCAATGAATCATGTATTCATTTCACAAAACATGGAAATTGTTTAAACAATTTTGGTATTTTATAATTTTACCCAATACGAAAAAAAACCTTGGTCATGACCGGTTCCAAACTTATAATGTCGTATTCCTCTTCGCGCGCTTTTGGACCATCTTTATTCATCTCCGACGTCGCCGTCCTCAGGTCCAGATACCATCTTCTCTCTTCTTTTCTCGGAAGCACACTTCAATCACCGTTCATCAGATCAATAAACTATCTGCTGCTAGCATTCCAGTCCAATTACTGATAACTTCGCCTAAGCCCTCAATGTCCTTCTAACTCGTTCACTTGAAATATTTTAAATTTTACTGTCACATAGTATTCAAATTTGATGTTCTATCAATATCTATTCCCTAGTAGATGCTTACAAGTCCCAAAAACTCCTAACATTAATTGAAGCACGATCCGTTCAAGACCACGGAATCAGTCGGAATGCATGTCTCTCGTATTCTTTCAGCCCTGCAAAGCTCGGTCCATTTTTTCGATTGTTTATTTGCAGATAACACTTGATGTACTTTCGTACCTAGCCAATCCCTAAATTTCTTACAAAACGAACTAGCCTCTTCACGACTGTCACTGCTTTTTCGCCAATCCTTGAATTCTATACAAAATGAACTAGCCGTCTCCGCGATTGTCACTGCATGAAGATGTTGACCTTGACGACGTTGCTATGCTAGCATATTCACATATATTCATCCCTATAATTTACGCCATTTATAATAAATATTGTACCATATTCAGTCACATATTGGTATGTCACAGTAGCCAATCAATTTATGGAGGGTCCGAAACCAATATTCTCAAAATGCAAACTTTTCAAAATAGTTTCTTAAGTAACTAAATCACCCTCGTTTAACCCAATTTTTTTTAGCGTTGTCACGAATTTGCGATATCCCCTCCGTCACACTACATTTTTCTCTTAGGTCTTTAAATTCTACCGCAAAATCCTTCCGTCTACTACGTACTTGAACATCAGAAAAGAAGTTTTATCGGAAACATTTAAAGCAAATCTACCCAGGGAATTATTTGCCCATATTAAATTGACTAGACTCATTTAGACTTCTTCTATAGATGCTTATGAAATGACTACCCAAAATTAAAATCAGTCGAATTACGTAACTACCCATGTAAGCAATAATTATTCAATAAATATTCTTTATTAAGTATGTCTCTCACCAATTACTAATACTTATCTAGAAATGTATTGTTAAAACTCTAACGAATTGGGTAAAATATCAAAAAAACAAACAACATTTATATACTTTTGAGAATTATAAAGACTGTAGTGTGTGTCAAGTTTCAGCTTGATGAGGGAACAAATCATAATTCTTTTTAATGCCTTTATGTGCACATGTGGGTACATAAATCAAGTCAAACAATGTTGTGGTCGCTAATGATTTCGCAGTTTATGCGAGCTTACATTAATAAATGTAAAAGGTTTCTCTCGACTATCAAATTACGTATATTTTAGGTTTGTAGAAAATAAACATTTTGAATGCGTTATCAGATTAAATAATAGATTGCTACTAGTCAATATAGCGCATTGCTATGAAATATTTCGGTTGAATGAGAAACTTCTTTAAATTAATTATGTAAACGTTCTTATCAGGTGAAATGAATGTGCCATTTACATTCTGAGAAGAACTAATACTTTCAAGAGAGAATTCGATGCAATTACAGCTGGCTATTCACGGATCAAAACTGTCATTAACGAAAAGCTGGAGTTGACCCACGCAATCTATAAACAGATCGACATTCAGTGGCGACTGAAAATTTGGCTGAATTCAAAACCATATTGAAGTGTACTCAATTTAAGTTGTACATCCGAGTTTCTACCCAGAATAGCATGAAGAAAACTCCGCAAATTAGACATGAAAAAGTTTCTAGGAACTGCTTTGATGTTTCCGTTTAGAGTTAATGACGCAGACTTCACTATCATATGTCAATCTAAATGTCGTGAAAGCAATTTCCGCTGGGAATATGAAAACGTGTTTTATTTTGATTTTTTAAATACTTTATTTTTAATATGTAATTTGAAATTTTCCAGAAATTGTTTGCCTTATTAGAGAAACGGTAATTAGGGGTTGAGAAAATAGCACCGCTTTGTAGTTTGTAGTGAAAGTCTAATGGAGAATAAATAAATGAATAAATAAATAAGTAAATGAAGTAATAATTAAGTTAGAAAGTTTATAAGTAAATAAGTTATAAATAAATCAATCAATAATCAACCAAGTAAACAATCAATTAATTAAATGTGCACATTAAGTGGAATAAAGGAGTGGGTGCCCGAGAAGTAAGCGCAGAGGCGAGGGTGCGAACTATTTTCTTTGGCGCTGTTTCATTTCCTCTGTTGAGGGAACCAGAGACTGGAAGGATAATACGTGACGTCCACGCTAGAAAATAAATAAATAATTTTAAGAGTTTGGTTAGCTTGAACTCGTCGTCTGACGGCTGGTTTTTCATCTCTTAAGAGATTTTTTCCTTGGCCGTTCCATATGGTATCGCGTTTACTTTTACACAAGCATTTATTTGTATAGAAGGCATTCATACGAATGCTCGTATAAAAGTAAACAAAAAATGAAATGATAAAATAAAACAGTAAATAATTGACCGAAAGTACGTACAGAAACTTTATACTATCTGAATAATATAATAAGTCTTTCCACATTATGTTATTACTTAATTTACAGTTCAATATGTTGTTATAATTAATATTATTACTAATTGATGTAATTTATCAGCACATTCTCAGTTTCAAGTTTTTTATTGTGATGGTTGATTTAATTACATGTTTGCTTGCACATGTTTTTGCGTGGCTACAGCACGAGGTCCTGATTGTACACAACTCATTCATTTGCTATGGTGCCTTGACCTGAGATGGACGTTGCGCGAAAAGTATCCTCGCACTGTAACCATTCCATGTGGAGTGTTGGGATCTTGCCAAAATGTTGAGATAATGTAACATTTTACATGTCTTTTACTACGGTGTGTCCATTTTATAATAATTATTGTATATTATGTAATCAAGTTGTATAAGGATATATTATTTTATTGTGTTGTCTTTATGTTTATACACTATTTATTAAAAAAATAATAACCCAAAATAATGAATTTATTTCTATGTATCTATTTGTGCTTCTCGCTGAGCAGCCATTGAAACGGTTCCCACCCATCCGTATCTCGCAATTATTCTTAATCATAAGACATTACTCTGTTGCTCCACTTTGGGCCATAAACTGAGCAAGCAATCAGTTTTGTTTGTTCCGAATTCATAGGGAATTTTATTTATTTATTTATTTATTTATATTTTATTTATTGACGATTGTTTTGGAACCGGACACTATGTTATCCTACTCTCGCTCACAATCATATAAAAAATCTTTCTTTTCAAAAAATTAGTTGTTGTTTTCTCAAGTGTCGATGCAACCTTGTTTATTTATAATCAAAAACTGCTTAGCCTCGTTGCCGTCTCTCCTGGCTAGTACAAATAATGTATCACAAAACACAACATAAACACATACCAAAACACTAATATTTTACCCTTAACACACATAACATTTGCGGAACTTATTCATGCTAGCGAGCGTTCCTTTTGCCCCATTAATGGCCATTTATGTTTGAAACTATAAATTTTTCCTTACCACAATACTTGGTTGGCCTTTTCATAATGTCAAGTTAATTAAAAAAGTTTGAAATAACCACTTTTCTTGTCGTTGACCGCTGTGGCTGTATCAAACGCCAAACGTCGCCGACTTCCAGAATTACCATTTCCATTTATTTCCATTCACGTTCAGACAGCGACTTCCATTTGGGTTCATTACAACACCACACTTTGTATGCCAACGTGGCTTCCTTCTACCATCCGTCAGGTTCCAAGTCCACAAGCATTCTGTCTTCACGTTTTCCCTGTCTTCACTGAAGTTCCAGAAAACATTTGCCATCTTTCTTCTGTTTTTCACTTACTGGCTGTTCATATAATTTCATTTTCCGTCTAAATTTCCTTTGCACCTGATTACAATCCCTTTTGTAAATTAATTACACGCTTTCCATGGTTATTTCTTTACGTTTGAATGTCTTTTTAAAGAATGTTTATTTTATTCAGCATATTTACTTACCTAAGTACGTAGTGTTCACTTGTGTAGAGCAAAAAAATTATGATTTCTTATGAATTGGAAAGTATAGTATATATTTATTTATTGTCAGCCTAAAATCTATCTTCATCATTTAGTTGCTCCGGTTTGATTGCATGTTTGACAGTTCGTCAGTTCCGACGTAATAAGTAAGTACCACTGCGCCCCCGCATCCCGATACTTGTCTTTCCAAATATGTTGCATTTCGTCCCTACTAAAACATCCGCCGTTCGAGTCCGTCTGACCATCACATTTTCTACTTCATGGTCGTGAATTCTACAATAGGTAATTTATATGTAGTAATCACCTAATAATTAAATAAATTACTTTTTAACTACTTTTTCAAAATTAAATGTTTATTCATTTTTTATTTTAATACAAAAAATAGAATAGAAAAGTTTTCAAAATATGTTTGCATACGTTTTCAACCTTCGTATTTCTATACATTTTTCGTGCGTTGCCTACCTAAACATATAATTTACAATTGTCTCAATATACTCTAACAGAAGTAACATTATGGATAAAATGTTCATCATGTGGATGAGAAATGTTCTTCACTAGATGTGAAATATTTTGAACGGTATGAAGGGAGAGTATATTCCTTCTTGCAACTTTGACAAGCAAATGCACGTTTCATACAAAGCGTCACCAGAGTTAAAATTTGTATAAATAATAATAATAATAATAATAATAATAATAATAATAATGACAACAACTTATTAATGAAAATAAGCGTATAGAGGCAATTAATTGGTGGAAATTAATCAAAAATGAAAAAGAAAAATTGAAAGTAACAATAATACAAATATTAAAAAAGATAAGCAATACAATAATATAATGTAATAGCTCAGTAGCTCGAGAGGCATTGCGTTGAGATTGTTCACACTGCAGAGAGCACCCTACAGCCTTCATCAACTGGTCAGTAGAGTAACCGTAAACGAAGCAGCGGCATCTGCCCAGCAGAAACGAGCATCGCACGAGGACCCTCGCGTGCGGCGCAAAGGAGTGTCTCGGGGCGGGAGCGACTCCGGAAAGCACCCTCGGCACATCTCACCTCTCGGCCCCGCCCCGCCGCCCGAGGCACTCCCACCCCCTGCCCCCTGCCCCCCGCCCCAGCTAACCACCCCGTCTTCCCCTGCTCCACCCGGCTCCCCGCCCCCCAGCCCTTGCTCCCTGCTCTTTGCTTCCCGCTTCACTTCTGACAACGCTCCCTGCCTCTGTCGCTTACACGCTACCCCTGTCCCCGCTTCATTTCTGACAGCGCTCCCCGCATCTGTCTCGTACACGCTGCCCCTGCCCCTTCACTTCGACAACGCTCCCGCCTCTGTCACTTACACACTACCCCTGCCCCGCTTCACTTCGACAACGCTCCCCGCCTCTGTCACTTACACACTACCCCTGTTCCCTTCACTTCTGACAACGCTCCCGCCTCTGTCTCGTACCGCTGCCCTGCCCCGCTTCACTTCTGACAACGCTCCCGCCTCTGTCTCGTACACACTACCCTGTCCCCGCTTCATTTCTGACAACGCTCCCACCTCTGTCACTTACACGCCACCCCTGCCCCGCTTCACTTCTGACAACGCTCCCCGCCTCTGTCTCGTACACACTACCCCTGTCCCCGCTTCACTTCTGACAACGCTCCCCGCCTCTGTCACTTACACACTACCCTGCCCCGCTTCACTTCTGACAACGCTCCCGCCTCTGTCTCGTACACACTATCCCTGTCCCGCTTCACTTCTGACAACGCTCCCACCTCTGTCCACACGCTACCCCTGTTCCCTTCATTGCTGACAACGCTCCCCACCTCTGTCTCGTACACGCTGCCCCTGCCCCGCTTCACTTCTGACAACGCTCCCGCCTCTGTCTCGTACACACTACCCTGTCCCCTTCATTTCTGACAACGCTCCCCACCTCTGTCACTTACACGTACCCCTGCCCCGCTTCACTTCTGACAACGCTCCCCGCCTCTGTCTCGTACACACTACCCTGTCCCGCTTCACTTCGACAACGCTCCCGCCTCTGTCACTTACACACTACCCTGCCCCCGCTTCACTTCTGACAACGCTCCCGCCTCTGTCTCGTACACACTATCCCTGTCCCGCTTCACTTCTGACAACGCTCCCCACCTCTGTCACTTACACGCTACCCTGCCCCCGCTTCACTTCTGACAACGCTCCCGCCTCTGTCTCGTACACACTACCCTGTCCCCCTTCATTTCTGACAACGCTCCCACCTCTGTCACTTACACGCTACCCTGCCCCGCTTCACTTCTGACAACGCTCCCGCCTCTGTCTCGTACACACTACCCTGTCCCCCTTCACTTCTGACAACGCTCCCCGCCTCTGTCTCGTACACCTACCCTGTCCCCTTCATTTCTGACAACGCTCCCGCCTCTGTCACTTACACACTACCCCTGCCCCGCTTCACTTCTGACAACGCTCCCGCCTCTGTCTCGTACACACTACCCTGTCCCCCTTCACTTCTGACAACGCTCCCGCCTCTGTCTCGTACACTACCCCTGTCCCCGCTTCACTTCTGACAACGCTCCCGCCTCTGTCTCGTACACACTACCCTGTCCCGCTTCATTTCTGACAACGCTCCTCCTCTGTCACTTACACACTACCCCTGCCCCCTTCACTTCTGACAACGCTCCCGCCTCTGTCTCGTACACTACCCTGTCCCCGCTTCACTTCGACAACGCTCCCGCCTCTGTCTCGTACACACTACCCCTGTCCCCAGCTTCATTGACAACGCTCCCCGCCTCTGTCTCTGTCACACTACCCTGTCCCCGCTTCATTTCTGACAACGCTCCCCGCCTCTGTCACTTACACACTACCCTGCCCCCTTCACTTCGACAACGCTCCCGCCTCTGTCTCGTACACACTACCCCTGTCCCTTCATTTCTGACAACGCTCCCCGCCTCTGTCACTTACACTACCCTGCCCCGCTTCACTTCTGACAACGCTCCCGCCTCTGTCTCTACACACTACCCCTGTCCCCGCTTCACTTCTGACAACGCTCCCCGCCTCTGTCTCGTACACACTACCCTGTCCCGCTTCACTGACAACGCTCCCGCCTCTGTCTCGTACACACTACCCCTGTCCCCGCTTCATTGCTGACAACGCTCCTCGCCTCTGTCGCTTACACGCTACCCCTGTCCCCTCTTCATTTCTGACAACGCTATTTGCCTCTCTCCTCTCCCTGATCATTCCCCTCTCTCCACTTCATGCACCCCTCCTCTGACCACCGCTTCCTCCTCCCTGTCTCTCTTCACGCTTCTGTTCTCTTTTTTCCCCCCTTTCCCTGCACTCAGCCCGTACTCTTCGCTTCCGCTCCCCCCTTCCCCCCCCCGCGGCCGCCAGCGCGGCGTCGCCCGACGCTTTTGAGCGGCGCGCGAACAGAAGGCGGCGGCGGCGGGGTGGCGGCGAGCGCCGCACGATGGCCTGCGGTGGCGCCAGGGAACGGGGAGGCCAGGGCGGGGAGGAAGAGGCGGGGAGCGTGCGAACTGGGAGGTTGGGAACCGGAGAGCAAGGCTCTGATTGAGGTGGTTCAGTGCAGAGTGGAGGCATGGCAACATAAGCAAGGGAGGGGGTAGACAGGAAAAGAGAGTTGATGCTGTGGGGACGGAAGCAGGATCCGATAAATCTCGGGATCAAGTCGGAGACGGATCTATGCGGTGGCTAGAATGCTGGCAACGCCGCAATCGGATCGGTTAAGAGTCGGTGTCAGAGGGGGAGGTAACGGGGCAGGAGGGAGCAACGACGATGATAAATCGGGGACCGATCCTGGGACTACCTGAGACAGTGACGTGAGGCTGCAGGGGAAATGTCAGATCGGGGACGGGTTGTGGCGGGGCTGGGGATTGTAGCGGAGGGCGGGGCAGGCCAGCAGCAGCCTGGAGGCGAGGCGAGCTAGAGCCGGGCACAGTTTCGTCCGTGGACTGGCAACAGGCGCGAGGGGGAGGCCGGCGATGCACTTGGCAGGTGGCGGTGAAGCAGGTGAGACGCGCCAGAGTGACGGACTGCTCTACAAAGCGCCCTTGTGCGCTGCGCGTGGCGCAGAAAGCCCGGAATGAATGGCAGAGGCGGCGGCTCGAAAACATGAAGCACGGTTTACACGGTGCGTTGGGGCTCCTTCTAAACCGGTTTCATAGCAGTCATTCATGAGTGGAAATATTGGACTTTTTTTAACTTGCGTAACATAACCAAATTGTCGTATAGATGTTGCGATCTTTAACTTTAAAATATGCATCAGCTAGTAAACAATTCCACAAAAGACACGATACAGAATGAATAAATAAAAAAAATATATCTCCATGTTTTAAGAGATCGAAATGTGTGGTACATTACTCGTAGCGTTCATAAAGAAATGGGAATTCTCTAATACGTGTATATGAAGAAAGGAGATAAAATCCATTTTGTTATTTGTCTGAGAGTTTCTCTGAAATAAAAACCCGCCGCATACTTTCTGACAGTGTATGTGCTAGTGCAGTCTGAAATGGAAAAAACACAGCACCACCGATGCTGCGAACGCCGCCCGCACAGACACTTTCCACCTCATCGCTCAACCAATTACAGCGAAAACCAATATCAAGAGCAGAACGCCGCGCGGACGACGCCACAAACAGAAGAGAAAATGGAGTTTAAAATCGTTTGCACAAAGCAACAGAAACACGGGCGAGCAACAAAGGAAGAATCGAAAGCCAGGCGCCATTCTCGGGAAGACAAAGGCAGAACCGCCATTGCAGTGGGAAGCAAAGCCGACTGGTGAACTGTGCAATGGCGCGACTTGCGGAGGGAACCGATTCTCTTTTGGCGTTCCCCAGGGCGCGGAAGCCGGATCAGCTCCGCACGCTCGTTGGCGCGGCTGGCGCCGGGCGGGGGGACGAGCTGGAGGGGGGGCAGTTTCATGGTCGGTTGGCGCAACACGCCACGGTGATGGCTTCTATCACAACGCGCCTGTGATGTGGTTTCGGAAAGAGTCCTTCACTGAATCTCTTGCATCTTTTTTCTCGCAACGCAAACTATCATGATCAAAACTTGAATCTCTCTCTTAGCTGAGACTGGTATTGAAAGAGTACGCTTCATTGCGTGTGATGGTATACTAGGAAACCAGTTATCTCCTTACAAAAACATTTTTCTTAATGAGAATCTCAGACAGATTTCTTTAGTTGACCTCACTAATGACCGAATTGTCTACTTAAACTTTAGGGGTACTAAACCACATCACAACAGAAAAATCTCAGAAATATGAGAATGGTATGGGACGATTCCTCACTTTGAAAAGCATCGCATTCTACATTCTCAACTAATGCAGTGTGAATAATGGATCAAGGGTGTTCATTCTGGTGAGATACAGTTACAATAACTTCAAGTGTGCAAGTTGAAATCCAGTAGAGTTTGGATGATCAACTCGCTTATGACCTAATTCCAGCATGTTTTCATGGGACCCTTTAGTACTAATTATTTTATACTAAAACCTTTTTGTAAATAAAACACATATACTCCGGAAATATTAAAAGCCTGTATTCCTTCTTAGAATTTAAAAGCAGTCATAGAAATTGAGTATGAATCAAAATGTCACAATCTGTACGTTTCCACGAGAAGAAATGCAGTATTTTGCCGGTCTAGCGGGGCGAGGTCGCTATGGCTGAAGGGCTTAGCTGTCTCGTCTCGAAGGGTCCCGGGTTTGAATTCCACCTCGGTCATGGATGTTTGTGAGTGTTTGTGTTGTCCTTACGTGTTCTTCCTACAGTTCTCCCTACAGTTAAAGCAATCAGGTCGCTATATGACCAAGTTGTTAAAAAGCGACCTTAAAAACTGTAGTATTTTGAATGTAGAACTTTGGAGGTGCAAGTGTGTCAACTTGCCAACCAACTCCATGATCTAGGAACATCTAAATAACATTTGAGAGACTAGCAAACGAACATAGTGAATAATTATGGTGTTGACCATTTGGGTGTAGGAAGAACGTAATTACCCTTTTCTTCTTTAAAACACTAAATTATAAAAAAAAAGTTTTCTACTTAACATGCATTGGTAGTTGAACTGCTATTTTGAAGGTATGAAAAAGATGAATAATGAAATAAAGAACACGTGACAAGAAAAAGGTATTATAGACAAAATCACAGGAAATGAAAAAGAAGAGTAAAACGAAAATGACGCAGACCGAGCATTTAGCACAAAAAGTTTTTAGAGAAGACAGCAGATAATCGATACCTACTTTCCCACAACATCGACCTTGCCTTCCCGACGGTTCTGAATGGTGACCATTCAGAGGTACTACGTCCGCCTGCAGTGAAAACATCCTTCGCCTTCTGCAACGTCGATGGGACGGCCGTCCAAGTCCAGTCGGGGTCACGGGGCGGCGCGGTGCGGTGCGACGGAGGACGCATGCAGCCCCGGGGCGGACGCGCTGTTGTCTTTTTTGTCGACCGTTGTCCCGTGTCCAACAAATGTCCGCCGAATCAATGGCAGTAATACAGATGACTGTGAAAAAACGCGGCGGCGTTCCGGGGAGCGGGGCGGGGCGGGGGGGGGGAGGGTGCACTCGCGCACAACAGTCGCTCGACGCAGCCACCGACCCCCTCCCCCCCGCCGTGGCCGACGGACGACTCCATCGCAGCATCCGCAGCGCTGCCGCGTTGCCCCGAGACCAGCTCTCGCCCGCTCGCTCAATGGACCCTCCGTGGCTTGTTTAGTGGAGTCCTAATTAACAGAGTTTTACGTCCACAATGTTGTAATAGAACGTCGTTAGTTCGTCATTTAGTATTATTTGCTGCATACAGAAAATAACCGATCGATCTGTTTTTGTGTTATCGGTCGTGTGTGGTTTAATACTTCTCCTAATACAATATTCTTATCAGACAAAATATTATATAAACAAGAAATATTTTTTATTGGAATAAGTATTCTCATACGTCATCTTTAACTACAACTCTTTTGTTTCGATTTCTCTGCAGGGGCTGTTAAAACCTGACGGAAGGCGGCCGTTAAAAGTGGCTTTTTGTTCCTTTGGTTGGGTAAAGTTGATATAATAGTAACAGGAATAACATTATTACGAAAACTTATAAATATTTAATAGTTTGGGGAAGTTATTGTTATTGTAATTTGCTAGGTTACGAGACATAAAAAAATTATTTTAGAGAGCCATGATATTGACGGCAAAAGAAATGAAAGGTCTTCAATGGATAGTGCGATATTCTGGCTTAACTTTGAGAGAAAATATTTCATGAATTTTTATCTATATTTAATGATTGGGCTAATTAATAGTTGCTTGTGTTTTATTTAATTGGCATGTTAGCTGCACTATTGTTGATTGATATGCAAATTGAATTATTTCAAGCATATTTTGGAGAATATTTTTCTGTATTCGCTTGAGCTAAAACGAAAACAAAAGACTCGCTGTTTTCAGGCGCACGTTTACATAAATTTCTGTTCTTACGAAATTCCTTTGTAAGGATGAAAAAGTAAAAAAAAATAGGTTTTGAGAGAGACCTTTCCTCCGAACATCTGTTGTCAAACTCGTTTAGCGAGTAGCGTTTTTCTTACCTTTATTAAACGTACGAGATACACATAAGTGAGAAGTTAATCAACATATTTCTAAACTAGTGGTGCCACAGAATGGCACAGACTTTCTTGCACTAGTTATTTGTTTTCTTTAGACTAGAGTAGCTTTACGGTGCGGCCTCCCTCTTCCCAGCTACTACCTATCGGCTTCAAAACGACAGTTTTTCACATTTTCTGAATTTTTCTTCCCTCTGTTAGTAGAATTAAAATATGACTTTAAGAATATTACCGCCGAGTAAACCTGTATGACAAATTTTCATTGAAAATTTTTTCGGCGTTCTTGAGAAAATGTTTGAGCGTCTCTAACAACGGGCAATTTTCACCTCATTTTCACAGAGAAGTTTTGAATTTTTGAGAAACGATATCATTTAACAATCATTTGAAGCATTTGTGTTTACAATTGCAATAGGGTACACAAAATTTCCTTAATGCAAATATTAACGACATAGAGTTCTTTAAAAAACCTTTGTGCAGTTTTTGAAAAATCAAAAGAATACACCAAAATGGCGTATGTGTCATGTGATTCAGGGTAGTTATCACTTAACTTACAAAAAGTTTTAAGAAAAAATTGGAGCGGTTTTAGAGGTAATGCTGTTTCTGCATTACTGATAATAAGCAATTTTGATCTCATTTTCGCTAAACACTTTGGGATTTTTGAGGAATGTGAAGAGAAACGATTTGAAGCTCTTGTACTCACAAGCACAAAGCAAAAATGTCATTAATATATATAATAACAACATGAGTGATAAATAAAGAAAATTACACTTGTGTTTTAATATTGCCCATATTTTACTGAAAATTACGAAAACTATTCGTATTTTGAAACTTTATTCAGAGGAAAGATCTTTCTTCAAAACTGTAGTTGTAGGAAAGCCTCGAAAAATTCGAACTTTTGCAATTTTCAAAAATTCAGATATTTAACATAACTCTGGCTTTTTTCATTTACCTAATTTATTTATGCGTCCTACACGCTACCCGAGGAAAATGTAAAACAAAAATTTCAAAATTTTGAGAAAGATTTGAAAATGATATTGAGTCTTCGTGTAATGAATCCATGTCCTTGAGACTTCAAGTAAAATTTAAAACATGGCTTTCAAATTTAAATTCTGCTTATAGTTTAGCCGCTAGGGTTTGTTCACAGACGCACAGACGTTTTGCCGAAAACCAATTTTTCGGTATCAATGACCCAAGAAACGTGGATACTGACTACACGACGTGTTAGAGGAAGTAATAGTTCAAAATTGCTCAAAAGCTGAAAATTGCATATTTTCAGAAATGTAGAAGCAACATTTTCTCAAAACCGTTCTAAATTTTTTTCTTTACACTTTTTGTAAGAATAGTGCTAAATACATTGAAATACACATCATACAAGTAATTACGGTCAAACAAAAATTCCTATTGTGGATCCTTTAACAAGAATATTCTATCACAAAAAGTATCCCCTTTTTTTATCAAGGATCTACAATACGAATTTTGCAGACATAAAATCGCCTTTTTTCGATGGAGCATTAATGACTTTCTCTATATGTAGCGTATGTAGTAAGCGATAATGTAAAAATGAAGATGTAATGGAAACTGACTTCCACTACCTCATGCAATGTCACGCTCAGTACTCTCCCTGCATTGCACCCTTGTGATACACCTTCGGAGGCAAGATATTTTAAGACATTACTACCGTAGCGAAAGATTCCATCTGGACCAGTTGGGCAGGAAATGACAGTCGTTCTGTAGTGGCAATTATAGAGCACTAAAGATTCTTCAACGCATTGTGCTTCGTCAAGGACCATCAGAAAACTCTCCAGGCGCAACGCGAGAGAAGTCTTGCAGCACAGAGTTTAAATAAACATCCGAAGCATCTAAGGCACCCCCCCTTTCCACAAGTGAGGAAACAACGCGCCAGAAGCAAATAAGCGATCACTAGTCACGTGATGCATGCCGGAGAGAGAGACAGAAGGAATTTTAAAGGTAGATACGAATGAAATTCGATTAATACTCTAATTGAAACATTCCACTACAAACATTTTTTTAATTGTAGGTTTCTAGGGAAATAATTGTTTCTCATGCGGGCGGTAATACTCCATTAATTGTTTTCATCCACACGATTTCCGGTTCATATGCACTCGTTTTATTATTTAATTTGTACTGAGTCACAATAATTGTGAGGATAACATGCATGCTCCAGCGCGGACCATGTAGACCTGTGTGGGCTACTACTCCACACAATTGTTAGTACTAGGAGAATTTTACTCTCCAAAATGGACTTCTGACCATTGCTCTTAACCTCAGCTCCCGCGAACGTATAACGTTGGGCTGGCGATCGGATAGGCCGGAACCCGATGCCGAGACGTGAATTTTGCATAATAGACACATCTCTCCATAACATTAGTAAAGCCGTCCCGTCAGCTGTTTCCGCGGATCACTGCGCTCAAGGCGTCTTTCCACAGTAGCCATAAGTGTTAGGCACTACCACGGCCAAGCGGAGAGTGCAACTGCCAACGAGGGAGCACGCCCCGTGCGTGGTCTATCACTCCACATATGCTAATATTACCAGCACGATTCTTCTCCATGGCGAACACCTAGGTTCATGGCTTAATCCTTACCCCGCGAGCGTACGCCTTTGGGCTGACAGCTGGATACGCCGGAACGCAAATACCCACCGGGGTTCCTCTCCAGAGAGGCCTGAGAAGGGCCACCCTAGCACCTCGGCGCTACTAGCTGTCCGGACTAGCATCGGGGTCTGTTACGTACCACTCACAGTGCGCCGAGAGGTACCCAACTCAATACTCATGAGGGTATCGGCCACCGCCCCAATGAAACTATGTTCCCAATTCAGAGGCACCTGAACTAAGGCCCGCGCTCGGGGTAGGTTTCTTCTCTGCGCCCCTTGCCAATAAACACACCAGTATTGCCGGAAACTAGAGCAACCAGACGGGAGATTTCTATGTTCTCGTCGGACTTCTTTATGTGAGTGGGGACTCAAGTCGCGGTGGGTAGAGGACCAAATGGTGAGTTACCGGGCAAGCCCGAGAAACCAAGAGCTTAGCATCACCTCCTTACTGCACCCTTGGCGCTACCGACATGTGTTCAGCCGAGAAACTACGATCCGGGTGACTATTTCCAGCCATTATCAACAACCTAAGACCCTCGGTTACCATTCAGGGACTCAGCCCGGTCAGAGGAAGTTTTCGTTCATTCATATCTCCTTGGAATTTGAATTCTGCGTGACCCTATGGCTTCACGCTGACAACGCCCATCATCGCCACGAGAGTGCGTGTTCCTGCAGCTGGTAAAGGAGGGAGAGAGCACGGGGGGAACACACCGCAGGCAGTTTCACGATCCTGTCCCACCCACAGACTCACAACCTCGTCGCTTAGGCTCCATTCTTATCCGTGTCCACGTCGTTTGAATGATTGAGTTTTTCGTCTTTTCGGGAGGGGCAACTGTTATGGTCATTAATCCCGTAAATGTAGGATTTGTTTTAGCACGGGAGGTAGCGTTACTCTTCCCGCGCTGCATGGTGAGATCCGGTGCCAAACTACACATTTGCTTGCGCAGTTTCTCACATCCAAATATCATCAGCGAGGCACTGCCCCAGCCGCGAAGAGCTCAGTTATCTCCCACCGCGAGGTGGGACTAAACTGCCATCTGCTCTCCCGCTATTTGTGAAAGTGTAGTGCATATAAGTGTGTGTGTGTGTGTGTATGTGTGTGTGTGTGTGTGTGTGTGTGTGTTTGAGAGGAGAGGAAGGGTCATGGAAGACAATGGAAAGTTCGCGCGCCATTCATGTTATTTAGGGTACTGCTCTGAGATTCGCCTGTGATTTATTAGAAAAACGTCGAAAATCAACCGATCAGAGCAGCCGACCTCTAGAATTCTCCTCCAGACAGCAGCTAAATTCAAGCTAGCTATCTAGCTAGAATCTAAAATCCAAGCACCATCAGGTGTCTAAAACTAGTACCTCCCGGCGAGCGGCACTTCAATGACCTCAACTTGATACCGTCAGGCATCTCAGCTAGTGTGATCACGTCGTCCCCTGCCTATACACGAGGACCGCCGCTCTCCTTCAGCACCTACGTTCTCGTTATCAGGCACCGCTGAGCAATTTTTCTCCCATACCTGCACCCTCCAGCGCTCCCGCACTCACGCGTCGTCCTTCACCACCAACACTCTGTTCCAGTAACGCACACGGACCATCCATGTTCCCATCATCGCCCCTCCCCAACCCCCCCCGCCTCCGCCCCTCCCCTCCCCGTCGCCCCCCATCTCCCCCCCCCCACCGCCCCTGAATAGCCCCGCTCCGCTCTCCTCCCGCACCATCACCGCTTCGTCTGCGATCCCCCTCCTTGCTCCCCACGCACCCGGCTCCCGCCGCGCTCCGCCCCATAAATACATCAGGACGCAGCGAGGCCGTGAAATGGCCAGCCCGCCGGATCCCAATGCTTCACTTTTCTCGATTTATTTATTTTCGGAGGGGCCGCGTCCGCCGGCGCGGGAGGGGCGGGGCGGAGCAGTAGACGAGCTCCGGCGGCGGCGGTGGGGGCGCGGGGCGCGGGCGGGGAGAGTCGCAGTAAAACCGTGTCGCCGAGCTAACAAAGCCCGAGATTTCGCAGAAATTGAAGCTACAAATCGTGAGGAATAGGGACTCGGCGATTTCAGAGATTTTTTTTAGTCGGGGAGCGGATTTGCGCCGCGTAGCGATACGAGAGATGTGCGGGGCGGAGGGGCGGGGCGGGGGCGGGGGCGGCGGAGGCGGAATATCAACGCGGGTCGAGGGCGGGAGGGGGCGAGGTGGGGGATGGGACGAAGCTCGGGGCCGGGCGTTGACTGCCGGCTCCCGCGCCTAGGAATTGTGTATTCATTGACTGCGACAGTAAAGTGGCGAGAGGCGATATAAGGAAGGCTATTCGGATCGGGAGCGGCTGCGCGTGGCGCCATGATGCGAAGGGGGGAGATTGGGGGGGGGCGGAGGGCCCGACAGTCGCTTCCTGCGCAGCAATGTCGTCGTGATGCTATGTGCCATCGTTGGGGAGAGATCTGCGTCATTCTCCTTGTGTTTTGTGTCATGCGACTTTGCTCTTACTGTGTCTTCACAGAGTTTTTGTCCCAGCTCTCCAAACTTATTGCAACCGAAACGAATCTTATCACAAATTGTTTTGCAAACATCATCAAAGCGTATGTTTAATCACGAAAAAGAAAGGAAACCAGAGGAAATAGCCTTATTTCGAATTTGGCACTTGTCAATTTTTACATTTATTTGTCAGTTATGCTGATTTTATGTACTAGAAGTTTCTTAAAATATATTTCCTTAATTCTCCTCTCAATCTTGCAATACATTACGTCTTTTCACGTTTCATCTTCAACGCAAACACAACCATTTATACTGCAATGCAATAGCTTTTCTAAGTGTTTCTGTTTATTGCTCTTACCTTTCTAGAAATAATATTTATTTCCTAAAACATATCTATTCTCCACTGTTGGAGTTCTTCATTGACCGGATCGTTACTTTGTTCCGTTTGCCTACTCTGCAACGTTCTTGCCTTCTACTTCTTATGCTTTTCGGTATGTTATTAAACTTAACATAAAAGTGTCCGGGAGAGTTGAAGCAATGCACGTTCTCAATGGCGCCCCTTCCACGTCGCCACCTCGGAGCGCGGCCGATTCGGCACTGCCCCTCCCCTTCGCGCGCCCGCCCGCCCCGCGCCTGCCGCCCTCGTCCCCCCGCCTCGCCCCGCCCTCGCCGCGCGCACGAGGAAAGTGTTTACGCGCGGGGAACGTGACGGCCAGCGCGCCGATCGCGCGATTTATGGCTTCCCAGCCACCACCGCCCACCTCCACAGCCCCTGCCCGCGCCGCCCTACGCCGCAGCTGCCGCAGACGCCGCCGGGACTTTAGCCGCTGCCACGACTCTAGCACAGCTCCTTAGCCGACTTCCCCCACTCACTATCACCCTCCCCTTCACCCTCATCCTCATCCTCCCCACCACTCTCACCCTCCCTACGCCACCCTCAATGCATCCCTCATCGCCATTTTTACCGCTGCCCTCTCCAACCCCCTCACCCTCCACTCACCGACCCCTCACCGTTCCCCACCGCCTTCCCAACGCAAGCTTACTGCCGTCCTTTCAGCACCCGTCAGCCACGCATACCGCATTCCATACATCTTCCCCTCTCCCCAGCGACCGCGTCTCCCTCCGTCACCTTCACCTTAACCATCTGCGGTGCGTAAAATGCTCCCTCCCCCTCCTAGCTCACATGCTGTCTTCAGAGCACCCGCAATGGTGCGGGTGGCAAAGCGACGTAAGCCATAACGGTAACTCCATCCGACACCCTTCCCAGTGCCCAACCTCTAACCTTCGACATCGCCCCCAAAGCACTTACAAATCAACGTCCCTCTGCACATTTTGAGACGCGTAACGGCTGAAACAGCAATTGTGATGAATCAGGCGGGGAGAAGACACGGGTGAGTCACCGGAGGCGCTGTCAAGAAGCGAGGGGCAGAAGCTACACAGGCTCTTGGGCGGCGGACACAATCCGATTTGCAGGGGCAAGCGTGTAGTTGGGGGATGTACAAAGAGGAAAGAAGTGTCCATTATGGAGGTCTTGGTCACTGAGCATAGAGACCATGCAACATCTCTCAAACAAGATGGAAGGGCACACTTATTTCATTCCGTCTACTTTCTATAACGTATGGGGAAATCGGATGCATTAATTTAACGAGAAATGCTGTCTTAGGGAGTTGAAGACTGAAGATTGCGCGGTATTATTTTCAGTGTTGATATTGAATGATAGGTATTTGGTACTGAACAAAGGGCAAATGTTCGAAGACAACAGATCAAGAATGAAAAAACAATGTTCGACAAAGTACGAGAGGTATCTCATTTGTTGATGGTATTGTTTTTCTCCGGTTTTCTACTCGAAGGAGTTGATAAAAAAATTGATGTTACTGAGTATTAGGGCCCGGATAATTATGTAGTGACATATTTTCCTAACATAACTCTGTCATTTCGTTACATTTCATATCAGTTAGTGTCAGAAAACGTCAACTTTTTAGTACATATTTTTACATATTTTACCCAACATATTTTTACTTCATTTTTTGTATTTAATTATTCATTTTTCGACGTGGAATCTTTCAGACAAACAATTAACCATTGTTGAGCATTTTTCTGTAGTCTCTTCTCTAAAATGCCGCTTTGCATTGCGTTGAAAGAAGTCAGCCCATAAATACCGAGGGCATTGTGAATAAAAGGGCAAGGCGGTGACGCAATCCATAGCTTCTGGTGTGTTAGTTTTCAGCCCGAGTATCGCAGAGAACAGAAAGGAAGTTGGGTTTCAGAAAATGATACATTGTGCAAGTGATATCGCGTTGCCACCTCGCATCTTTCAGGGGTCTCCCTCGACCTTGATACCCTACATCAGAAAATACACGCACCAGCTCAAGAGGCGCCTTTATTGTTGTTACGGCGATCACTGTAAATAATAGGATTATGAGAAGAATAATGTTTAATTTTGGTTTTTAAAAAAATTTTGTATATATATTAAATTATATATATATATATATATATATATGTGTGTGTGTGTGTGTGTGTGTGTGTGTGTGTGTGTGTGTGTGTGTGTGTGTGTGTGTGTGTGTGTGTGTGTGTGTGTGTCTATGTACATAATTATCCGAGCTCTACCGAGTATCATAATGAATAATGATAGTGAGTTATTCAAATTATAGTTTGAAAAAGTCATAAATAGTTATAAACCATGAAAACAATTTGACTTTTCATTCCGCAGAAATTATTTTTTATAAGCAAACATCAAATCGGCTGGTCCTTTCGCCACAGGCAGAAAACTCCTGTTAGCACCTTCTCATCCAAGCACATTCGCCGTTGAGTATTTGCATCGTCAAATTGTGGTTCCAGAGGCTGAAATCCCATTCTGCGCGAGGCCGATTCTCCTCCATCCGTCCCCCTGCGAGGGCGAGCGCCGGCTGCCGGAAGCGTCTGCGAGGCGGCCGGGGCGCGCCCCCTGCATGCGGACGCCGCCCGCGCAGGGGCTGCGTCGGCACAATCGCCGCCACGCGCCGCGGCCCGCGACTAGGGGCACGAGGAGGCTGCAGCTGCGACGAAAGATGAGCGCTTCGAGAGTCAAACGCTTCACAGTTCACGCCAGAGCACCAACTCCCCGAGTCCATTGATTGATTCATTGTTTATACAGGCACACACACAAAAAAAAAGTTGTCAGGTACAAAGACTTGACATTTATGTTTTTTCTGCGTATTTCGACGCGCTGAATCAGATTCTGAAGCAAGAATTGCACTACCACACGCCGTTGCCCGCGACTAGGGGCACGAGGAGGCTGCAGCTGCGACGAAAGATGAGCGCTTCGTGAGTCAAACGCTATCACAGTTCACGCCAGAGCACCAACTCCCCGAGTCCATTGATTGATTGATTACACAGGCACGAACACACATACACACACACACACACACAAATTTTTCAGACCTACAGACTTGACACAAGTTTCACTACGGATTTCCACGCGCTGCATCCGAATATGAAGCAAGAATTGCACCACCACGCGACGCGGCTAGCCACTGGGGGCATTGGCCCGTGACAAGGGGCACGAGTAGGCTGCAGCTGCAACGAAGGATGAGGGCTTCGAGAGTCAAACGCTAACACAGTTCACGCCGGAGTACCAACTCTCCGAGACCATTGATTGATTTGAGTGTTTACGCAGGCGCACACACAAAAATACTTGTCATATCCAAAGACTTAAAAGTTTCTCTACGTATTTTGACGGGCTAAATCCGAATCTGAAGCAAGAATTGCACCACCAAGCGCCGCGACCCGAGTTTAGGGGCCGAGTAGGCTGCAGCTGCGACGAAACATGAGGACTTTGAGAGTCAAACATTAGCACAGTTCACGCCGGAGCAGGAAATCTCCGAGTCCATTGATTCATTGATTTTTACACAGGCACACACACACACAAATTGTCAGACCCCAAGCTTTACATATATTTCATCGCGGTATATCCAAATCTCAAGAAAAAATAGCACCACCGCCCTCCAATTTTTAGCGATTTAAAAAAACTGGAGGGTGGTGGCGCAATTCTGTCTTGAGGATCGGATTTAACGCGTTGAAATACATGTCATGTCTTTGGGTCTGACAACAACTCTCGAAAGCAGGAAATACAATTTCACGAGGTTTTTTAGCGATTAAAAACTGGAGGATGGGGGCGAATTTCTGGCTCCAGATTCGGATTCAGCGCGTAGAAATACATAGAGAAACATTGTCAAGCGGTACCAGCGCTGGGCATGGGCAGACCGAGTGGTTGCCCCCGATGATGGGGCTGATGGAAAAAATATAGTAAAAAATTGAAAAGGTAATAGAACTCGAGAAAATAGCTATCGTAATTTTACAAGTCGCGATGCAGTTGTTTGGAATTTAATAAAAGTTTCAAATAAATTTTTGCTTTAAATAGACAATTGTAGTTATTATATGTACGAATGCAATAAAACAATATTGTAAACGAGTTCACACGCAATTTTATTTATAAAAGCATTATAATTTTTAAGAGAATCAAATTTAATTTTGCGAAACAACTTTCTCGTGAGTCTTTGAAAAGTGTGCCAGAATACTGTGGTCGGCTGTTCCGCTTACCTCTACCTCCTCAGGATTCTCTCGTAGCGATTGGCTGAATGTGTGATGACGCAATCATTCGTAGCGTAAAATCTCATACGTCATCATTTGTGCCGTAAAGGCTCATTTTTGCACGATTTTGTACAACAGATAAAGTCGTTTATAATGTTGATACACTAAATATACTTTCACTTACACTTTTATTTAAAATATATTTCCAAAAACGTTTTCTAGCTTAAACGTAATTTTTGTTATTTTTTAAATAAATAAAATAATTCATACAGTTTCTTGCCACAACTTTCATTTTTTTAAAGGGGGAAGGGGATACCAGCATTTCCCCGGGCCAAAAATTGCCTAGCTCTCTAGTCAGGTCTTTGGGTCTGACAACTTCTTTTGTGTGTGGCTGTGTAACTTTTATTCCCACCAACTGCTACGGTATTTAGTCCCCCGAAAGTGTAGTTCATGTTATATTCCAAGGGATGGCGGTGTTCCTTATCAGCTGAAATATGTCTGATTGAGATATGGCGCCGACCTACATGGAGGCTTTGGTGCTTTCACTCTCCACTTTCACTTATCCATCAGCGGAGCAACAAGGTCTTGAGCTTCTGACACGTGTGGTAGTGTGGTTCATGTTAGTGTGAGTAAGTATGGAATGAGAATAGGACAATGAAGAGGTAAGAAAATCACGCAGATCCTTGGCCCATTTCTTAAGATGCTACTCCGTTATTCACCTGGTACTGATCAGAAAAACTACAGAGATCTTCCAAACAGAGCAGACGGTGTGGCGTCGTGGTGAATAAAGACGACAGAATCTCATATGCGTACATTTAATTTGTACTTTATCTACAAGGATAGCTTAGGGTTTGTACAGGGCATATATGAAGTTTCATCCATGTGTCTTTTGTAGGAATCAGATGATTTTTTAATAACAACCCTTCACGTGTTGACATGGCACCATGATAATCAGTTGTCATAGTCGTCAGGGTCATGTTGTATTATGTCAGAGTCATGTCACAGCGTAATTAGTTGTCGATCTCTCATAAAGGGATGAGAGAGCTACTCTGCTTACAACGGCTGCTAGAATCGTTCTTCACACACGCCACTGAATTCGATCTATTTATCTATCTAACCTATCTATCTATTAATACTATGATTTAAACAGCGAAAATTGAAGATCACGTGCTGGAAGGAGAGGGGGATATTGTCATTCAATCCGAAGATTCAATACAAAAAAATTAAGTCGTAACGAAACTCCTGATTTGATGACAGTGTTTCCCTCTCCGTCCAGCTCGTGACCTTGAAGTGTCACTGCGTTTAAATCGGAGTATAGCTAGTGTCAAAAATACGCCTCCGTCGAACTATAACTCCAAAATACCCTGGGCAGAGACTGTGCAGTGAACTCCCGAGTCGAGGTCACATCTGCACTTGCGGGAATGAATGGAACCAACAACCGCATTAAAAATTAATAATGAAATTGGTATTTGGATTTTACCGGAGGCAGTATTTCATTTTTCACAGCACAAAAACCAAGAAAATGACAATTTCCAAATAATTATTTACATTTCTGTTGTACAGCGTATACTAGAATCACGATAAATGCCAAAATGTAACCTTTCCTCTCAAATATATTGTGTTGTTTTCGGCGACAACTTCATCTCATGTTGTATCGAAAACGAACCCGTTGTGATTTTTATCTCTTTAGCCTCATAACAGGCCCTTCATAAAAGGGAAACTGATCAGTATTTAACCATTCAATTTAAACGCAAAATGCCACTGGCAACCTCCTGAGCTGTGATTCTAGCAGTGAAAACCTTTCGATGTGCTTTGTCCGCACTTACCGATGGTCGCAGTACTGGTACTGAAGCTGTTCTCTTGTGGCCTTCCATTTCTCCGCTAAATACTTCCATTTCTTTCCTTGGAGACGTCTTTTGAATGATTAATTATTTCGTCTTTACGAGCGCGTCAACGGCCATGGTTATTAGTCCCATAAGTGCAGTGCATGTTTTATCTATGGATGGATCAGGCGCCGGCCTACATGTCTGCTGACGGGGTTTCTCCAGCCAGGCATCTCCGAAGAACAGAGCACCTTACCAGCCAGGACGACCTGTGAACTAAGCATCTAGTTTCCAGACATTTGTGTTGTCTAGTGCATGTACCTTGGTGTTGTGAGTAATGGGGTGAATATTGGACAAGGAAGCTGAAAGAAATATCGTGCGCGAGCCGTGGCCCATTTATTAGTGAACTGCTCCTCATTCGCCTGATGTAGATCGGAGAAACCGCGGAAAAACTACCAATCAGAGAAGTGAGTTTTGTGACCTCCCGGTCAGAGAAACTGCAGTGTCATCATTTGATGCCCCGGCCCACCGGTGGTTGCTTTGTTGTTATCGCTACTCTAACCGTGTTTCGTTGCTCCAGCATAATAGGAAGGGAGCCGACTCCCTAAGGGAATCGATTCCCACGCGTCGCGATCAGTTCGCGCGATTTGTCCGCCTTTGCATCTCCATTTCACCCGGACTCGAATACAAAAGAAACACGCGCGATTTCCTCACAGAAATCGAATACAGAAAAGCTTCATTTTAGCTCACATTTCATCATCAACTAAATGTGGACGTGAATAGTATCCATGCCAGGAATTATGATACTTCCATTGCGTTCATCACATTCATAGCGTATCGATGGATATTTCATTTCAGTTTTGGAGGAATAAAATTACTGCAATGAACATTACAACCGTGTTTTAAATTGTTCCTGTTTTGCCCATTTCAGAGTTCCTTTCTAAACATTCCATAAAATCGGCTCAACATTTATGTATTTTACGGATAATATGTATTTTATTACAACAGTGAAAACAGACTCACATTTAACATCTTTGGTGCACAAACTTTAGAAGCACCTATATACTGGAAAATTTAACATAAGAAAACAAATTTAAGAGGGTTTAAAAACAAATTTTCTTAAAAATTATATTAAATTCTACTTGTCAGAAAAAATAAGTCCCAAACGAGACGTTTTGAGAGATTTAAAATAACTGCAAATGATTAGGATGTAAGTGACCGTACAATGAAATTAATCTTTCTCAAATCCTCAGTACTTGACATTGTATTTCCTTTCAGTATTTCATTTTTTTAAACAAATTATGTAATAAGAAGAGCTGAAATGGTTAAAATTCAGGCATACCAAATACACGGTGTCACTTGCCCTGAATAGGAAAAGAAATTTTGGAAACTTGTAAAAATTGGGAGAAAGAAATACTAATGAGTAATGGTTTTGTGGGAAATTTTTCTTTAATGTGAGTTCGATAATAGATTGTTAGAAGCTATGACAGTGATTTGAGCTACTTAGTTTATATCTGAAGATAACTTTTGGAGGTAGCGTTGTGCAGATAGTAGTTTGGCTCTGTATAAAATTGTCTTTTTATGCGAACTAAGGAGCTTGTGTACCAATTTGGAAGTGAATTGTTATCTATAATTGAAATCTTACTGATATTTATCTGTAATGTAGCCTTCCACTTTGGGCATACGCAGATCAAAAGCGATGTAAGTATTGTTTTGGGAAAAGCGATTGCATTCTTTAGTGATAGTCACATTTGTTGTTAAGTAATTTTTTTTGTGTTTTAACATGATTTAAGTTTGTTGTTTTTTTGTGTTGCGAAGTTTTGCTCATTCAATCTGATGGCGCAGTTCAGTCCAAAGTATTTGAGTTTCACTGTGTGATATCCATGGGATTGGTTTGTTATTTATGTGAAGTGAAGTGAGAATGGTCTAGGTTTTTGAATTTTGTTTCCTATGATATTAATTGGTAGGATTTAATATGACGGTGCCATTACCGCGTTGGGTTGAGTGTATCTAAAGAATTGGGTGCGTGCTTTATAATGATTCAAATGGGTGTGAGATACGATGCGCAGGCGCATATTTGATATTTTTTGTGTATTGAAGGGGAGCTGCTACCGTAAATATTGTCTGCAATAAATATTATTGTGATTTGTAGTAAGTAGTTGGGTACCCATATTGATTGGAGTTCTAAGACAGGCCTGGGTGCCATATTGTGTCAAAGACGTTGGATACGTGTATGAATGTGGCTATTGTGCGTTTCCATTTTCGAAAGCTCTTTGGATATGCTCGTAAAGTCGGAACAACTGGTGTGAGGTAGATACTTCGCCACGAGCAATCAGCTAATGTTTGCGTAAGTACGTCACACATTTTATCGTATCGTGTTGATTTATTTAATATTTCATTAAATTTTTAATTTTACTTAAGAAGGGCGTGTTTGTGACCATTCCTTAAACTTCCTTGTACTGCTATGGTTTTGTGCTCAACAACTAAGTAATAACTGCACTTCAGTGTTGTATTTTTAATTCGTTGTTTCCGTTACCTTACTTGTCGACGCAACAACGCGTTCTTCGTCCCTGGTCGAGCGTTGAGCGCGGAGTAATTTTCCATTAATATCTATCATCAAGCCTCTGTATTGCAGTTGGCGCTGTATTTTATAAGTCTCGTCTCGTCGCAGTCAGTTGTCAAAGAGGACCGCCAGGTAGCATCTCCGCGTACGCAGCACTTGCTCCACGCTCCTGCGTCACTACCCAGCGGCCAGAATTGGGAAGGTATTAGGAAGAGGTAGGGTTTAGGTCACTTCACAAGGGTTGGACTAGCCCTTGTGAAGCAGCCAAACTCCTTTTGTTGGAACACATTTCACATGAGATTCGACGGGAATCGAACCGAACCTCAGTGGCGAAAGGCTAGCGACTTCGCTGTGCATTCCCTTAGCTCTCGTGAGATGACACCTTGAATTGATTACTCAACTCCTGTGTCCTCAGGCAGCATGTTGCCCTACAGGTCGGAGGGCATTTCAGAGATGCCATATGGAAATGGCGCGTTGACTAGGAGGCTTTGCACGCATCGCGCGTCCGTTACCTCGCCATTGTTTTGCGGCCTCACGAGCAGACGCGTAACGTTTTATCAACTGGTATTGCATTTTAAACAGAAGTGAACTCGTCCGTTATTATCTATGGTAAAATTCACAATTAAATTCACAACTAAATATTTGAATAATAAATTTAAAACCTGACAATTCATTTTCTTTAATTTCGAAAATCGCATTCGAAATTGATGTACTTTAGTAGTTGCATTTATTGACTCGGAAAGAAACAAATCAATACAATGCAAGAAAATAATTGTTTTATTTTAAGCACACATCTTAATGTATCCGAAATCAGTTTTATATTTTATGTACGTCGAAGTCCTCCAAACTGTCCTATTTTCGCTTAGTAGCAGCTATGTATAGTAATACTGTAGAGAAACAAAAGAACCCCCTCTCTAAGAGAACTACAATCTTGAGTGTGGCAAAACATTTTCGATCAGATAGTGCTCGTAAGTATATCGATAGGCCATCTGCTTTCAATTCAATGTGTTTTCTCATTGTTGGAGGGCGATCTTATCTTACAAAAATATAAACGAAAAGCAGTAGTCATCTCTGAGATTCCCTTCGACTGAAACAGGGAATAGATGCTGTTATCTGAGATGTATCCTCCGAACTTTTAGGCTAGCCACCTTACAGAAAACTCCGAGCTGTGAGTAATCGACGCCATGTAATCTTACAGGAGCCTTCCGACATAGAGGACGTTATATTTTCTCGCGCATCCGAGTGCAAGACGTTAATGTATACCGGTGTTTAAAGATACGCTATGTTTTATTTAATACATTTTATCACAACGAATGGGAAGGCAACGGCTGGACGCTCCGATCTTTGGTTCGTCCCCACGTAGGGCGTGGGTGAGTTCACCTGGCGGTGAATAAAGTTGTCCACAAAACATGGTTTGTAAATATCTAAATGATTCATCATTTCACAATTGACCAAGCAACCCAATTAAAATTTAACACGCCATTCTTTCTCATCAATAATTCTCACGCTGGTCTTTATCTGGGAAGAGATAATGCAAAAACTATCCATTTATTCCAAAGATACTAGCGCTGGGGAAAATGTGACAGAAGCCCCCCAACTCAGTCATAGTGTGAGGCATTACAGCTGCGACGAGCTACACATGATGAAGGGCGTTGTGTTGCATGGCAGTATCACTCCACGCTGCCCAATTCAGTGGGGAAAATCTCAGCAATGGCGCTGAACATTTAGTTACATGGTCGCGACATCGCGAGATATCGCAATCGTGTGGATTCCCTTCTGCCCGCACAGGCTATCCGATTACGCTTTTATGTTATCCATCGCGCGGTTTCCCCTCCTCCTATTTGTCAGTAGACAAATAACTATTGTCCGGCGTTGCAGCGGTACGAACGTCACAAGAGACAAAACAGAACTGACAAATAAGCTCCAAAATGTAATCAAAGCAAACCAAAAAAATCTGTTTAAAGTAGCATTTAGAGCAGTTGTATTGTGAACATGCCAACCCAGGAGATACAAAAACAGGAATAAAAAGAGAATTTCAATTCAGCCTTTCACATTACGTTGTTTTGTAACTGTAAGCTGTTTCCAAATATATGATAGAATGTTCGGAACTTCTTAGCTCGTTAGTTTTCATTACTGCTTTTCTTGAATTACACATAGTTTCGAGATAGCTTTGATACAATGCAATAAAACATACGTTTAACATATAATCATTATTTTTGCAATGCAGAGCTTTTCCTAGAATAACCCGGTCAAAAATAATATTCTGACAACTGATGAAAGAAATATTAATAGTTCATATAATTTTACATCCAGCAAGTAAAACTAAAATGATTCTTTTTCAATATTAGATAATATGTATGATGTGTATTTCAAGCAAACATTGATGAAAAAAAGTAAGAAAGCGATATCCAATTAATATATATATTTGAAGGAACAAAATTTTGAAGAATTCAACTATATCCGTGTAGATTGAATGCTCTTGTCATCAATTCCTCAAAAATGTATTTTAAACTTTCGACAACCTTTAAACGATATGATCAGATGTGTCGCGCACGTGTTAATAGAGGGCAATAAGTCATGTTTCAAATTTTCTTAATATGCAGATGTTTCCATAACTGATGCATATAGAGTAGACGAGTTCAATTGCCAGAAAAATATGGAAGTGATTTTCCTGAGTTCGCTCATCTCTCCCAAGAACAAGCTCGCCTTCGTAAGCCTTCTTCTAGAGGGGATGTAAAGCCGTCTGTTCCGTGTTGTAGATTCACTGCACGTACATCTTCCTCAAGACTAAAAGAAGCCTGTGAGCAAAATTCAAATCGTCCATTTCTTTGCCCTAGTGTGTCTCTGCTAGATGACGAAAGGAGCTTATCGAAATTTGCGTGGTCAGGCCGAAGAGCAGGCCTGATGGCCTGAACCTCAGATGGTTAAACAACATTTCCTGATTGACGTCCAGTTAAAAGCCTTCCCTGGAATTTCCCCAAACTTTAATTTAATGTTCCCTAAATATTTATAATGCAGAATTATTACATGTCTTAAATATTACTTCTCTACAAAAAATAACCCTATTCCGGGAACCCTACCAAATGTATGTCAATGAACTATCAACATGATAATATTAATGTATAATTACATAAATCTAAATCAAATGATCTCTTTTTTTCTTCGCAAATTGTATACCACACCTTTCTTCCCGTCCTAGTCAGGCAACGGTTGGAAATAAGGTAATCATATTTTTGAATCCAGGGACCCTATTAGGTGTATTGTCTCTTTAGAACGACAAGAATGGTAGGTGTATTGTCTCTTTAGGACGACGAGAAGAGGGGGTTGGAGAGGGGATATAATTTCAGAGTTATCTCATTTATTCAAAGTTGTAAAGCGTCTGGATTTACTGAAAAAAGGGTGTGGGTGATGGGAGGGGGTGGAGGAGAGGGAATGAAAGGGAGGGGGTGAGGAGGGGTGGGGAGGGGGAGCAGCAGGGAGTATCATTCCACCGTTTGGGGTTCAAGGCCCCCACTGCGTGGTTGAAGGAAGGTGTACGCACGCGAGGGTGCAAGTGCGAACCCCGGGAGGGTTTTGCGCCAGCAGCGGCGGTCGTTGATAAGCGCTTGCAGCTTACGCAGCTCCTTCCCCCGCGCCCTAATGAGTTTCCATTGAGGGTGCGAGGACCTCCTGCGCCGCGCCTGGGCTGCCCGCACTGCCCGCCGCCGGTTCGACCGAGGAGGAGTCTGCGCCGTTGCTCCAACCGCTTACCGGTACCAGCTCGTTTTCAGAGTCTGACGTTCGACATCTTGGCCTTTGATACTCTGCGCAATCCAATTCAGTTTGCACGAACCCTCAGGTGAGCTTGCAATGCTTCTGGGCGCGTCAACTTCTATACTCATTAGTCCCGTAAGAGTTGTGCCCGTTATGGCCGCGCGGTGGAGCGTTCCTCTTCCGCTGTCGAACGTGAGATAAGATGCCGACGTATATGTCCACTCGCGGGGATTTCCTCTCGAGGTATCTCCTCCATAGGAGTAACTCTTCAGTTGGGACAAGCTCTGCTTCCGACTTATCCCCATATACGTGCATCCCCGTGTTCGCAAGTGTGTCTATGTTTGAGTAAGAATAAAGAAAGGAAGAAGGAGCAGGAAGGAAAGATCTCCCGCGGTCCATGGCCCGTTTGTTAGGATACAGTTCCCACATTCATCTGATATTGATTGGAGGAAACAATTTTAATTAGTGTTGCTGCGTGTCGCACGTGTATTGTCGTTGCGCTCCCGCGTACAAGATCCATCTGGAACATTCTTGTAGCATTTGTTACGATCTTTTATCGCCCAATTGTTACGTTGCTAAATTGTAGCAATATAATATAAATAATAGAATATTGTAGATTTCCATGCATTCTAAGACGATTGCAACCTCTAGAGTTGTTTCCTTTCCTCACAATGAGACCATAAAATAAACGAAATTTTTATTTCTTTTAAGTATTTGAAGAAGTGCTGAAAGGTAAGAATATATAAACTTAGTCATTTCAGTACCATTAATTTGTAAAAATTTTTATTTTTACATTTTTGAGAAAAATAAACTTCTGAAGAGAGCAATATACAATTCAAAGTCAAATGCTGCGTCAAATCTCGGACACAGACCCGGAGTATGTGATATTCCTGTGAAAGAAATATACCTATAAGAGATAAGCAAACTAAATATGTGGGTGAGGCTTGAAGACAACGCAAAAAGTTAAAGTAAGTGAAACTTTGGAGCTTGTACGTGGTTTCGAGAACGGTCGTCATTGGTTTTGTGGGTCTACTCTGAATGTTCCGCAAAAATAACGAGTCAACAACGAACAAAATATCGCCCACTTGTGTTTGAAAAGAGCTTTCTTTTTACAGGTGGATAAATTTATAGTCATTGACTGTTTTAGTTCTTTTGAACGTCTTCAAAGCTTTGATTATTTTCGCTAGAATAGGTATTGAAAAGCGCAAGCTAAATAAATCGATGTCTTTTTTTCTGCTTACGAACGTGGTTACAACGAGTAAACTAAACTTGAGAGGCACCGCCTAAACTCATATGAGGTTTTGAGTATCAAGGCTTTCATTTAATGCTTGAAAGTCTGGATGAAAAAATTATGCAGATAAAAAAGTGGATTTTTCATCTTAATTCCTCATCTGACAACTATTTCTGATTTTCCATAGGAATATTCTATTGTTATTACAATTGAAAATAGTATTATATATCGTTGCATATTTTGAATGTTTTCTAAATAACAACTTTTAATATTCCTCATGTTTCTGAACATACATCTAAAACGTAAATATTAGTATGAATGTTGGTGTGCATCCAGAAATACTCAATTTACCTACGAACAATTGGTTTTTATTGGAGTGTACTAAAACGAACAAAATTCTAGAGATATCGTTACTGACCTGCTTATGAACATTATTAGTGTACCATCACAGTGTATTATCTCCTGAAATACCTCTCTATATTAATTCTCTATCATTTCCGTTTCATTTGCTTCCTACTCTAAATTGACACCGTTCTTAATATACCAAAATGTCTTAATACGAAAACTGCAAAATCACGTTCAACACCACAAAAACCTTAAGTGCATTACAGTATACATTGGACAAATAAAGCAATATATCCCATCAATATGTGCGCCCATATTTCCGATGTCTTCAGTTCCGCCTTTTCTCCTCCACAGAAGGTGGCTGTATAGGAGGATTTGATCTTGTTACGCACTAGACCTCCACCTATCTCATCACCGGCCTCCGCCGCCATCCTTTCAGCCGCCTCACACCCGGAGCTCCCATCGCCTTTCAGCCCTCGGAGCCCACAAGGGCACCCCCCCCGCGCGGCTGCTCCCGGCGAGCGCCCATTGTCACCTCCCCTCCCTCCCCTCCCGCCTCGCCTCGCTCTCCTCTCCCTCACGCCCCGGGAGACCCCCCGCCGACGCTGCACCCTTCCCCCGCCCCGCCGGAAGTCCTTTCGCCCTCCCGAATATATCAATACAGAGCGACCGATTCTTCCTCCGATCCTCCCCGCTCCTCTCTGCCCCGTCCGGCCCCGCCCCTTCCGGAAGCCGGATTAGCGCTAGTGTCGGGCGCGTCCGGGGTTCTCGGCCGGCCCGGCCCGGCCCGATGCGGCGCCCCCGGGCAACGGCGCCACGCGGAAGCGCAGCGGGCGACGCCTCTCGACGTGGACTGCGCGCCGCATCTGGCGCTCCTTACTGCGCTCTGGGCCGGGGAAGGAGGGTTAGGTTCAGTGATGGTGCAATTTAGCACTTTAAATTATAGAAAAATCGCATTTTGAAACCGCTATAGAATTTTATGCATTATAAAAATTGAAATTTAGCCCTTTTGTAGCAATTGTTAAGAAATGATCAGAAAAGGGGAACTTTAGGAGTTAAAAAAATATTTTCTTCCGCGGAGAAGTGAGTAAAGCGTCGAAGGCGTGGCGCCTTTCTTTTCAGTTCCTTCTCCGTTTAGCGGAAGCTGAAACCCCTTGGATGAAGCTGAGCGCTCAGGCTTTCAGAGTCAAATTTTAAATTGTTCTTTTATGTATTTACTCTGTTTTGTCAGTTAAATATTAATTATAAATTAATAAACACGGCCACTGTCAAAATAAATATTTTCAAACATCGATGTGTTGTCGATATCCTATCTCTAGTAAGCGAACACGAAGGAAACATAAAATGCAATTTATCCATTATATTGCAGATTCACGATTATACGCACTTCGTACGTGATTCCGCATTTTGCGATTGATTTCGCATTTTTTCGCAGATTGAAAACCTTCAAAAATACACCGCTCCGACCATCAAACATTCAATTAGGTACTAATTTTGTCCAGTGTTTGGCGCATTTAGAATTATTACCCATTGCTAAAATCTACCATCTCTAGTTATGTTTCGTATCGCGGACTTGGTCACTTCTTTCCCATCCTCAAAAATGTAATTGATTGATTCATTCATGATTTCTGGTGTGTCAACTTCTTTCGTCTTTAGTTTCGAACGGGTAGAGCGTATTGCACTCCGAGAGATGGCGGTGTTCCTTCTGCTCTGGAGCGTGCGATCCGGCGCCGACCAGTACGTCCGCTGGCAGGACTTTGTCTCCCTAGTATCTTCACCATGGAGGCACAGCCCAAGACGGGACAAGCCCTAAGCTCCCGATTGGCCTCCCGTGCCCTGTGTGGTAATGTAAGAGTGTGGAGAGAGAAGGGACTGGATGCGGAAGGAAAGATCGGGGCAACCCTTTATGCTAGATACTGCCCCGGCCTTCGCCTGGTGCAGAGAAAGCATGGGAAACTATCGTTATGAGCAGTTGACTGCTACAATTCTCCACCGACGATGAACATTTTAAAAGACTGTATGATATATTTCAGTTAATTCTAAATTAGAATGTAGTCAATTACTGAACACAAAACAGTACATACTGAATCAAGTTTCTTTATAATAAGCATCGACACTGTTTACATTTAATTAATTTTCTTATACATCAAATAGACCAATCTGCATACTATTTCTGTACGGAATAAAGTCTCAAGCTTATTTCAGTACTTTCAAAGTAGATTTATTATTATTATTATTATTATTATTATTATTATTATTATTATTATTATTATTATTATTATTATTATTTATTCTTATTCCTAGAGAATCAAAGAGAAAAAGAAAAATCACACTTCATTAAATTCAAGGAGTACGTAAAATTCTATATTTCTCACAGAAGTGAACAGTTCCATATACAATGATCTGCATCTTAGTGTACGTGCAGTAAAAAGCGCCTTCTCCAAAGCGCCTTAAGAAAGCTCCGCAATGAAATATTGAAAGTACAACGCGTAAATAAAAAATTCTGCCTAAAAGTTTCACCGCGCATGCTCCCGGGGCGTCTAGGGAACTTGAACTCGGACGCGTCTATCTCCTCCCGGAGATACGGTACGTTTCAAATGTGTACGCGCTCCGCACAGATAACAACTTGCCCGGGTGTTCTTCGAACGACGACCCTCCAGCAGGCCGACGTGACGGGGGGGGGGGTCAGACCGAACGGGCGGGAGCGGCAGAAGGGGTGTCAAGGACGTTGCGGAGGGGAGAGACACCGGGAAAGCCTGTGGGGTGAAAAACATCAAGGTTGCGGTGGAAAGGGGGCGGCTAGAGTGTCGTGAGCGGCGGCGGAGGCGGGGAAGCGGTGCTGGCGGAACGGCGGGGCGACGGTCGGGGCGGCGGCCGGGGGTGGAACGGTATGCCGGTGGATGGGTGATGGGATCGGCACGGGCAGTTGGGGTTGGGGGGGGGGGCACAGTGTTATAAAGGCGGGGGGGGGGTGTGGTAGGGACGGCTAGGGCGGCGGGGTGGCGCGGTGGGCGAGGGCCGGCGCGGGGCGGGGCGGGGCGGGGAAGCGGGGGTGCGGCAGGGCGGGGGAGGGCGGGGTGGCGCGGTGGGTGAGGGCTGGTGGGGGAGCGGGGGGGTGTGGTAGGGGGGGCTAGGCCGGTGGGCGGAGGTGAGGGCTGGGGGCACAGCCTCGCTCGGTCGTTCCGCCGCCCCCGGGGGGTGCTCTCGTGCCCCATCCGGTCCGTCGCCGTCCGAATCTTCTCTTTGCGCGGCTTCCGTCCCCGGCTGTGCAGGGAGGTCCTTCGCCGAGCACTCCCGAAGCCCGGGGCAATCTGCAGACTGCAGCACCCGCCGTGGAATTTTTCGTGACCTTCCGTCTGTTGGCGACCCGGGACAAGTTTGGGTACTTTATCTGTCTCGTGGGAATCTTACCTCTTGGTATCTATTTATGTTGTTGTTTTGTTATGTATGACTCCTATCAAATGTTAGCTCTCCTAGTTACAAATGTGAATGTCGTAATTAATATATCTGATTTCACCGTCCTACAAAATACATCCCAACTCATTCCATACATATTTTATTATTACTTCCTGATTTCTCTAGTCCCTTCCTATTTACTATATTTTTACAATTGAATTATATAGACTGTCAATTGTTTGGTTTTATTATTTTGTCTTGTGTAAATTTAATTGAATTTCTTCTTTTGATGCTTTTTCTGTTAGCATCTAAGCAGTTTACTGTTGTCAAAACTGAGGCGTAAGCAAACTGCATATACAAGCAGATTCTATTGTAGTAGGCAAGATGTAGTCAAATCATGTGCATGCATTTTCTTTACATGTGATAATACCATAATGTAAAATGGGAACGTACAGGAATTATTTTGAGAATGTTACTGGTAATTCTGTTCCTACATTGATAATTAGACTTTTGTGCGTTTTAAACGTATTATGTTACACCTAGCATCTACTCACTTTATGTAAATAACGTTTAAAATTACTATTGGATGGAGAAATTACTACTAGATGGAGGATGAATAAAAGGGCTGAAACGACGTCAATGTAAATTCCATTTACTTTTTTATGACCTACACTCAGGAACCAGATAAATAATAATTACAACTAGACAAGTATCACCTAATATAGTAAACACAATTGTCTCAAAAACAAGTCCTAAATTTTCCCTCTTTTTTTCAAATAAATAAATGTTTGCTTAATAATAAGGCTCATTTGAATTATATCCCCTAATATAAAAATTGCAAAAGTTAATTTTTTCGAACTGTTTTACACTTTCGACTTTGAAGTTGGAGAATTTTTTTAAAGCTATTAAAGGGGGTCCGACAGAAATGCGCTTGGGTTTGAATCTCATACTGTGAAAGTATGTTTTTTTTCTGTTTGTTAGAATAGATAACAATATACTGAATGCATTAGCAGAAAGCAATTTTTATTTAAAGTCGTGAATTTTCAGTGAAGTATAGATTGTATTTTTTCATCCTTGTATGATTATGAGTTTATCAAGTGATGGCTTCTATGTTAGTGCAACAGAAATGGTGAGTTAACAAAATTAAAAAAAAGTATTTGGTGTTTTGGCACTATTAGTTTGTATCATAAATGAGCGCTTGACTTTCGGTCAATATTCGCATCTTTTCTTTCGTCAAATAGTTTGATAGATCACTCTCGTGACGGTAGATGAGTTAGACCCAAAGAGTGGAAGACCAGAATAAGAGCATACATTCTAAATATTTGACCTGTTACAATTTCTTCTATACAACAATCCGTGTGCATTTTCAGACCTCTCTGAAGATATTATACTCTTGGTTGCTTCATTTTATCTACAGACATATTAAATCGTTCTTTCCTTTCCCTTTCGTATCCTTTTCAAAATTTATCTGTTTCTTTCGTTTAAGTCGTTCATTTTTTCATCATTTCTTTTAGTCTCTTTCTAGATTCCCTTATATTTACTTCTTTTTAATTTTATTTCCAAGAATTTATCTTTCTTCTAATTCTCATTCACTGTATCTCACAACTTCTTATTCACTCGACAAAAGTTATTCCGCTAACGACTATTCTTTCCTTTTAGTCTCCAACCTCTTTCTTCTACAACACATCTTCTACATGTTTTTTCTCCGTGTTTCTTTCTCAATTTCTTTTTGGCTACCAATTCCAGTTACTTATTCCGCTCTTAATGTATCTCAGACGCGCTCATCCACTTCCGAACTCCTTTCCCTCCAGCTCCACCTGTCACGTTTTATTCCCTTCCTCGCTGCGGCCCCGCCCCCCAACTCTCGGCAGAGGTCCTTTCTGTCGCCTCGGGCATAACTAATGGTACGCTCGCGGCGGAGACCTGATGGCTTGAGTCTAGCTATTTAAATCAAGACAAAAATGTAATGCAAAGTAATGCAAGCCGCTCGGAGCCTCCGTCAGTGCGTATCTTCTCTCCGCCAAACGGCCTTCGACCGGAAGCCCCCCTCCCCACCCCACCCCCAGCCCAACGGCAGCGGCGGCGGCGCCTTCCCGCAATCGGGAATATATTTTGGCGCACACGGGCGATTTAAGCCGGCGCGCCGCCATGGCTAATGTAGTATGTCCATTTAGATATTTCGGTCGTAAAGGCGCGATCGCTGACGGTTACGGCACTGGGGTGGGCTCCTACCATCTATCTCCGACTTCACCTCCTCTGTTTCTTCGTCGCCCCTCCCACGGTACGCCTTCTTTGCTTTCTCCTCAATATCTGACTCTCTTTTTTCCTTCACCCTTTTCTACCTCCGCCTCCCTCTCCGATTCGGTCACCTCTCTTCCTACCTCTCCCATTCTCTCATCACCATGTGAACCAAACGACTAAACGTCCTGGAGACGGAGATCAACATGTTTGCCACACCTAAGGATAGACATGGGATTCACCTCCATTCATGCACTACGAGATACTCACAGCACATTGTTTTATGTTCTATTCAATAATTCACCTGAAATTGATTGGAGGAGGGACCGCACGATTTGACAAGCTAGTTTTCTCTTCCTCTTGGCTGTAAATTCTCAGTTCATGTTCTTTATATTCGTTTAGAAGTGAATTATGACAATTGTTGCAATTCTTTCTTTCTTCTTTCATTTCTTCGTTTCTTTATTCTTTCCTTTCTTCCTTTATTTTTCCTTCCCTCTCACCATAATACAATTCTATCCAGTCTCTTTCCCCTCCACCGAATACCTCACTACATCGCCATTCCACCCACAACCTCTGGCGTTTCCATGTCACTAAAGTTGTACATCTTCCACTAGCACTCACCGCCATTCGCCCCTCCTTCCGTGACAATTTCTTTCCCTTTTCTCGCCCATCTTCACAACACTCCCCTCCCCAACTAGGGTTCCCCCACGCACTCCGTGTCAAAGGGAAGGGACAGAATATTTATTGCGTGAATCAGATCCAAAACATCGTCATGCTCTTGTCTGCGCTTCTACGAATACAATGAGAACACTTTCTACTCGCTTTCCTGGCGGTATTTTCATGCTACAGGTGCGGAGGTAATGATTCACGGGATGGTAGTTGACGTCTTTGCAACCCAAACCTCCTGTGCTTTGTCGTGAACCAAATAATCGCATGTGTAAACTCGTGAACCATAGAATTATGGTCCGAGAAGCGACTGTATTTGTTGCTTTCAAACATTTTAGACCTACTGGGGTTCATTTAGCCTATCAGCTGCTGTTTTCATGATCTAACTACCTCGGATGGTTCTATTCCCCATTACCTACCTTTCCACCGATAGTGTGAGATTGGAAACACCAAGTGATGTTCCTTGCTTTCCTACTGGTTACAGTTGCCTAGATGCGGTCATGGACTGAATACCGGATGGCATGTGGAGGCCCACAGGCACGGATTAGTAAATACACCATAAAAACACGAGTTCGAAAGCCATATCGGTATCAGAGTAGGGGAACCATCCGAATTGATTCCTTGGAGATAATAGTAAAGAGATAGCTGGTACTTATACAATAACTTGCTGATTAAATTAATCATTAACATATTGAGATACTTGAATGTACCAATGTATCTTATATATAAAGTGAACAACGCATTCTAAAATTGAAGCTAGCGTTTTGATATTTCTACTTGAAGTTTGTTTTCGTATTACGAAAAATAAATGATATAAAAGTAGTAACAATAATTCATAGTCAAGTATTGATATTTTATAGCAGATAGTCTAAATACTTTAGGGAAGTGCAATTGTCTTGATATATTGGTTTAAGCCAAAAGTTTATTAGACAAATATCCCAGTACTTGGTTAAGCTTCTACGGCAAGCGGGTTATACCTCACTGCATTGATAAGAATATTGCTCCATTCAAAGGACCTAGCACTCATATGAAACAGCTAATTAGATACAACTCAGCAGTTTGCGTGATACTAGCCCCTGCAATGAAATCGAACAATTTTGGTTTGAAACCAGATTGGGAATAGACACAATATAGTGTCTAGATAGATTTTACCACAGGAAAAGAAACAAATTTTTAAATGTTTGAAACACATTTCTGCCCACGTTTTCTATTAAAGAAATTTAAATTAGCAAATTCACTTCAAAATGCTTCTGATTCACGCAGACCTTTTGCTAATGTGTATTGAATTATTTTCTTTTGCAGCAAATCAAGCTCAATACACATTAACTAGCTAATGAATAGTGATCCTCATTAAAAATTATAGATTATCAAGATCATAAAGAGTGTTACGTGAAGCACGATTACGGAAACGCATCGATAAACGACATTATGCAAGAATGAATCGTTTTCCCACATTGTTCGCAGAGAAAGGTCAAACATTAAATTTGCATGCCCATCTATCTTCCCGTTGCTTACCCAAAGGTTACTGTATCTTGTTCAAATCACGCAATGTAAATATTTAAGCTAACACGTATCCCCCAACGCAGCAGAATTTTCTCACGCGCGACTTCCGAGGGTTTTCTTTTCATTTTCCTGGGAGACTGATGAACCTAGTGTTTGGTTTTATAAGGTTGGTGAGTCATTTCAGGTGTCAGGCACCAGAGCGTCTTTCTCTTAATGTTACCAATAGCTCCTTCCTTCAGCTTTCTCTGAGAGGCACGAATTTCTGTAGATCTTTGGGGTGATTCCGTCGACGCTGATTCTTAACAGAAACTTTTAGATTCCCTTGCAAAAAATCGCGCGTATGCTAGACCTGTTTACCCATTCGAAATTACGTTTTGCATTTTCTGAAATTTGTTTAGAAGAGACATTGGTCACAGTAGAGGAATATAAAATACGTTCATACACATGAGAAAAATCTATATAAAAATGGATGTTGGCTTGTTCGAAATCGATAAACTCCGATACCATTTGTCCGATCTCCTTAAAAGTTTGCACAACTATGTATTTTTTCATGGAGAAGGTTTTTGTGCTGTCCGTTTTGTTGTAACTTTACTAGATGGTATTGCAACAAAAGACGGTGCCTGAGTTAAATACATTTCGCAATCCACCTGGGATTCATTGTTGCTGGGCGTTGTCGTGTGTCGCGGGGTGAGACCCAGGTGGACAGGTCGGGCGGCGCTTTCTATCCAGAGATAGGAAGCGAGAGAGAGGAGAGGGAGAGAGGGTGGGAAGGAGAGGGAGGAAGAAGGAGAGAGAGGGATAGAGAGGGGAGGATAGGAGAGGGGGGGGTTGAAGAGGGAGGAAGAAGAAGAGGACGGAAGAGGGAGAGAGGGAGAGGGAAGGAGAGGGAGAGAGATTGAGAGATAGGGGGACGGAGTGAGTGAGATGGGAGGACAATGTCCACCGGGTTCTGCTAGTGAACACACAAGGTCGGCCGCAAGCTGAATTTGCATGAAAAAGATTCCAGTGGACCTGACACAAGCTGATTCGGTTGACGGGAATGGTTCCAGTCAAGGACTGAATCGTCCTCTGCCCCGCCCCACCCCACCCACAAATGAGGGACCTGCTTCGACACGGAAACGAACTAGAAATTCAGTAGGCAAGAGAACAGACGCTGAAGAAGCAAACAAGGCTCGTCGGCAGCGCGCAAAGAGTCGCTCCACGCCAATTAACAAGGGCCGCAACCTTTACAGTTTCAGATTTTTCAAACTTTGTGTGCCATAAGAACCTATTAATATAAATAAAACTGCCGCATGCGAGGGAAATAGCTATAATATTTTTGAAGTTTCAATGATTTAAAATTTGAAGAAATCCCGAAATTGTTGCGTGCGACCTGCTGTATGCACTAACTTTTCCGAAAGTTATTTATTAATGTGAACAATAGACGGATAGTAGAACATATCGTACCACTAATATTGGTCTACTTGAAGTATTACGGCATCGAGCTGAATATTTACAGTTAGAAAATCGCACAATGCAGGTGAGTATAGTGTATTTTATTAATGAAATCCCTACAGAACATGAATATCGATGTCCTAGTAGACTCAGTAAGTCTCGCCAGTACCCCCTTTGATTGCGTTAAATCTCCTGCAATGCATTAATCGATGATTTTGGGCAATTCAAGTGTATTCGTCATTGATCCCATTAGTGTAGTGAATATTATATCGCAGGAGGAGTCTGTTCCCCCCCCCCTCAGATGCTGAGATCGTACACGTCGACAAGCGGTAAATTGTACTCTCCAGGTATCTGCACAGTAGGGTTGGCCACAGTCAGGACCAAGCTCTAAGTTCCCAACATGTATAGCAGTATAGTGCATGTAAGTGTAAGTGTGGGTAAGTAAAGTAATAGAATAGGAAAGCAAGGAGAAAGAAATATCGCGCGCGATCCGCTGCCCGTTTGGTAGGATTCTGCTCCGGCATTCGCCGGATATTGATCGGAGAAGCCATGAAAAACTCCGATACGTGCAGCCAACCGCTAGAATTCTCCTCCAAACAGCAACTGAATTCAATCTAGCTTTTCACCTAGCTTTTCACCTCCAGACAGCGGCAAAGCTGGCTCTGAGCCACACTCAGCCTGAGTGTCCTCCGAGCAGCGAGTCAGTGTTCCGCGGTCGCAAACGACTCAAAGAAGCGGAACGCAATCCGGGAACGAACACGAATGCAGAGATTACGGCGCCAAAAGGCGCAGCGGCACGCCGCGCGCACCGGTCGGGAAAGGACCGCGTGGCCAGGTGGGGGGGGGGAAGGGGCGGGGCGGGGCGGGCGACGCACGTCTCATCGCCTCACGGAGCCACAACAAAGAGCACACAGCGCCAACCGGCCGCGACCGCCCGCCGCGCCGCCTCCCCGGAACGTTTTAAATCTCATAAACGGGTTTGACGCGCCGCTGACCGCTTTGAGTGGCCACGCCCCCTCCACCAACCCACTTCCCACCACCGCCCCCGCTGCCGCCCTCGCACCGCTTTCCCGGTAGCGCTCTTTTCGGCAGGCCGTGTCACACCCCTCGCGGCACCTGCCTGGCTTCCAGAGCGATCCGATTGTTCTGGAGAATTTAGGCCACGGAGTGACTTCCAAAGGGATAATAATGGACAGGAGTCTTTGCATTTCAACACTTCTCCATTGATAGAATTACTTTGTTCGCGGAGAAAACAAACAGATTCGCGGAGAATACATTATTTTGTTGGAGTATTTAATAATGAGTTCCAGGAAGATCTAGTGACTCTTTTGGGCGGCGTTCACAAATGCCACGTTCCCAAGAAGCAGCTAACATTCCCTTTCAGTTTTCCAGGTGTTTTCTCAACATCAGAAGGATTCACTGAAATAATATTGAGCTTTCCTATCAAACACAATTTCCCCACCCCATTTTAGATTTGTTGAAAGTTTTATAATATTTGAAAACCACAAGAGGACTAGTTATGTCGGAAATTATGTATTATTACATCGTAATCTGACTTTAATGGTGCTGTATTAACATGTGAGCATTTTGGAAATAGATTTGATTACGAGGGTTTACAATTATTAACTCAAGTTAAATAACTGAAAAATCAATATAAATACCTTGCTGGAAATAACATCTAGCATGTGAGTGAAGTATAAAATATGGCTGTCATAAAATTCTACATTTACGGAAATTAAGAAGTAAGTGATAAGGAAACGATCACACAATATAATTACCTTTTGAGATACGAAGAATTAAAGGAAGTAAGTGATGGAGAAAAAGTTCCAATTAGTACGCCTGCCAGTTCAACGCATTTCAAAATTACATGCAAAGAAAAGCATCCACGCAATTGACTCAAACTTCAGGCAGAAACGCGCAAGAAAATTCTACCAAAACCGTTGTTCCAACATAACAAACTCGGCCCGCAATTATGATCGCCGCAGCTGCCCTAAAAAGACTCTTCGCTCCCATCCATCACTTTCGCCTCGAAATACCTCTTCCGCGAACGAGCCATTTCCGACGCGGCCCCCGCTTCGCTTTCGCGCCGCCCGCTAAAAACAGCACTCGGCCGCCGCGCCGCGCCCGGCCGCGCTGGGCTGGGCTCGAAACCGCTCGTATTTCCGCGTCGCCAGCTCCTCCCACTGCCGTCGCATGATGAAGGGCGCACGCCTCGCCACCCCACAATTACTGCAGAGGAGGCGGACACAGCGGGGGGGGCGGGGGTCGAAGGTGGAGGCGGGGCAAGGGTGAGCGGGCACGCGAAGGCAGAGATGGGCGAGAGGAAGTGTAGAAGGGCGTGGAGGGACAGCGTAGGCCATAGGAATGGTAGGAAATCGGAGAGGGTGTGAGATAAGTAGGACATATTAAAGGAGAGGTGGAAATGAGCGCGAAGAGATTTAACGGTTCGGAGCGGGTCAGGGCAATATAGGTAGATAGGAATAGCGAGGAAGGAAGGGGAGAGGAAGGTAGTATGGTGTAAGCTGGAAAGAACGAGACTGGACGAAATAGACCAGGTCAAAGAGAGATTGTATGCAGCGGGGGGAGCGAGATAGGATGTAGTGGGCTGATTAGGGGAATGACTAGGTGGAATAAAATGTACCAAGGCGATGTGGGATGGAGAGTGCTTGACGGGCGAAATGGGAGTGGCGGAGAATGTGGGACGAGCAGAGCAGGGTGAAATGAAGAACGGGAGGGGAATGAGAAGGGGGAGTAACATGTGTGGGATACGACGAAGTGTGACCGTTCATGATGGGAGGAAGTGGACGGGACACAACAAGGTGAAATGAGAAGTGGGGCGGGAATGACAAGGTGAGTGAAATGTGAGGGATGGAATGAAGTGTATTCTGTGGGAGGAAGTGGGCGGGGCAGAACGAAGGTGAAATGAGAAGTGGGGCAGGGAATGACAAGGATGAGTGAAATGAGTGAGCTAGGATGAAATGAGCGTGGCAGTGCGGTGGGAGGAAGTGGGCGGGGCAGAGCGAGGTGGGCGACGGGGGGGGGGGGCGTGGGGGCGGGAGCGGGGGGGGAGGGCGCCCTCCAGGGGGTCGCGTTTGCAGGGCGAAGTTCGTGCCCTGCGGCGGGGCGGCGCGGGCGTCCAGGTCTGCGAGGGCGGCGAGGCGGCGACGCGGGTGGCGAGGGCGGCACCGGTGGAACGAGGTCGGGGGCGGGGGCGGGGGCGGGCGCCGGCGCCAGCGCGGGGCAGAGGAACTTTCGATAACTGCGCGACCCTACTTAGCCAAGATTTCAAGGCGCGCGGGCGGAGCTGCGAAAATCGGGGCGTTCCCAAGCGGCGGGCCTCTCGCGCGGCGCCGCGGGGCGGAAGAGCAACAGCGCGTTCGCTGGGTTGTCGACGCGGGAGAGGTGGCGATACAGAAGGCGAGGAACTGCGCTCTCATTGCCTGCAGGTAGCTACCTTCGCTCTCAACTCCCTCAAATGAATCGAGGAAAATATAGAAACATGACAATGACGGGTCAGGTATTTATTTGATCAAATTGTTTTCATTGTTTCTAAAATTGTAAGACAAACAACTGACTCATCATTCTTTGCGCAATGTTTGTCTACGTGTATAAACCAAGACACTTCAAACAATGATTGAAGTGACAATGCGCTACCTTCATCTCTTCCGATATATCTCAATGTACTGAGGAAAACATAGAAACATGACACTGACGGACCAGGAATTTAACACAATTCGAACAAATATTTTTTATTGTTTCTAAGATTGTAAGAAATAATAAACAAATGACACGTCATTCTTTGCTCAAACGTTGTCTACGTGTATAAACCGAGACACTTCAAAAATTGATTGAAGTGACAAAACGCTACTTTCATCTCTTGCGATGGATTCTTTTTATTTAATTAACCTCAGCAATTATTTATCATTGAAGGAATAACGTGTTAATTCTGATGTTATTAACAATCTTATGAGCTTTAAGATGCAGAGATGAAATTTCCCATTAAAAATAAGAAAAGAGAAATTTCGATGACTCTACAATAATTATTCTTTGGTTGTTCTTCGAAACTTTCCTGTTTTAAAAACGATATAGGAGTACTTTCCATATTTTATTTATGTACAATATATTTAGCTACGACATGTTTAACTCTATATTTTGATATACACTTGTGTCTTCATAGCAGATTTTAATGTTTGTGTTTGTGCTGAAAAGAAAGATGCATAAAACGCGATATGAAAATCACTGAGTGAGGCGGCTGGCCTGCGAATGAGGTCAGTGGGAAAGCGGGGAGGCGAGGGTTCCATCGCAGCTGCGACAGATATCCAATGACGCCTAATCGTTGCGGTGGACGAAAATTAGTGACGTGATTTTATTACGACGTAACTTTCCCATAAAACGTCGCGCTAACCATGGTCCCACTCGTCACTCCTCCCGAAAGAGACGGCGCGCGCACAGTTCGGGAACAACTGCACTCCGAGGGCGGGAGAGAAAGGGGCGGGGCGCGGGCGGGGAGATGGTGTGCCGCAGGGTCTGGAAAGAGGGCCCGGGAGGCTGGGAAGGACGCTGAAGCGGTTGGTGGGCGTGGGGACGAGGAGAGGAGTGGGGGAAAGGGACGATTAATCGCGCGAACTCGCGCGCGAGGGAAATGGGCGCGGTTCGGACGCGGCGCGCATGCGCAAATGGAGATAAGCGGTTCGCGACCCCCTGCCCCCCTTCGGGGAGCAAGAAGCTCCGGCCGCCACGACCACCACGACCGCCAACGCCGTCGCCGTTAACCAGCACGGGGCCTCGTTCTTCGCCAATTCGTCACCTTTGGCTCAGGCCCCGTTTCGACCTAAATGCACCGACTATTACGCGGCTTGCAAGAATGGAACTGCTTTCTAAATATGACACAATACGACAACAATATGTTGATTGATCTATCGATTGATTATTTCCTGTTTCCGGGCGCAGTAACTGCTGTGGTCACTACTCTCATAAACGTAGTGCATGTCTTAAACGGGATTGGGCGGTGATACTTATAGGACGAGTCGTGAGGTCCGGCGCTGACCTACACATCGGCTTATGTCGTTTCCCTGTTCAGGTACCTCCCACCAGCGGGACACCGCGACAACCGGGAAAAGCTCTAAGCTCGCGACTCGTCTCTCTACATGTCTGGTAGTTTAGTGTATGTAAGTGTGTATAAGTAAGGGGTGAGGATAGGAAAACAATAGGAAGGAATAATCGCGCGCGTCCCGTTGCGTACGCAAGGGTACTGCTCGGACATTCGCCTTATGTTGACCGGAGGAACCACGGAAAACTGACCAAAGCAGATGGTCACTAGAATTCACATCCGAGAAGTGGCTGAATTCAACCTAGCTATCTAGCCAGTGGCGAAAATCCTGTCACCGCTGAGTTTCGAACCTTGAGACTTCCTGGTCAGAAGCACTGCAGAGACACGAGTTAATGCCCTGACTCACCTAAGACGGTTGATATGAACGAATTCGTGATATAATACCCCCTAAAGTAGATTTCTGCGGGTTATAATATTGATAACATTGATTAAAAATTATTGAATATTGAGACTGTTTTTTTTTCTTTTGGCTATTTCCTAAGTAAGTCGGTTACTGTATATGCTTCAACGAGTATATCATAAACCATACATTGAAGGCATCCTTGTCGGCTCCAGTAACCTTGAGACAGCATGACGACAAGCCATACATATACATATACCCGAAATAAGACAATGGAGACAATCTGCAATTATAATGGATGCATGGAGTCGGTAGACGTTGACATCACCATTCCAGATTGCTAGTAGCAATCCCTTTAAAACTCCCCCTCAAAACGAAATCTTTCTTGTACCTTTGCTGAGGAAGTACATTTCTCTTGTTTTATAGTTGTCGCAAGCAAGATATCGCAGTGTAAAGTTTCACAATAGAGTGTAGTTTTCTGATCGTTTTATCTCACTAATTTTGTTTTCTAGTCATAAAGCGATGGATCCCACACTAACATGCAATTGTATTATCTTCATTAATTTTAATTTTTAATTTCCAGTCATTTTCTTTCAGGCACGACATCTACTGCTGGATATTAAACTTTGAATAAACCAGCCTTAGAACAAAATCCGATAATAGATAGAATAAGAAGATAGATACAAATATACCCAAACAAGATGCACAATACTCGTCCTACATATTTTTTCGTTGTCTAGAATTAAAATATATGTTTCTAAATGAAAAATATGTACCTGTGAATTATACTTTTAATTTAAATCACAATGGAATTTATCAAAACCACTACTCAGTTTATTTAAACGCCTTGAAACAACATACTAATATTCGCGCAGTTTTTTTCGTTGAAAATGTAATATACACTTTATATAAATGACATTTTAACTATAGTATTAAAAGTGAATTCAACGACAAGTAATGACATCCATACTACAGAAAGTAGTATATGAGTATATACGAACGTTTTTACATGATCTTCAAGATTTTTGAAGTGTTCTTACAAAGTTTGCTAATGATTCAGTCAAAATAAATGTGTAAAATAAATCATTTAGATGAAATGTTGGTAGATGCACCACGATGGTGATTTTTGCCTGTGACTAAAATCAGATTGATTCCTTATATATTCCGCCAGAGGCCGTAGCCGTGAAGCAAAACTGCTACCTAGCTAGAGGCCGGTAATAGTTCACATATATAAAAAATTAATTGAATAGCAATTTACTGTAACATAAAATTAAACTAAATTATATTATTTTATTAAATTTTGAACCAATTATATTAAAAATCTTAAACACTGTGTTTAATATAAAATTGATTCTTTTCCTCTTTTACGAGGATTGGATAAACAAAGCCCGGGCAATGCCGGGTATTTTACTAGTATGAAATATACAGAAGTTTAGTAGAAGAAAGAAAATGATTTTGTAAGTGCAATAGTACCCAGCTTGTTAACCTTAGCAACATTTTCTTTAAACAGGTTAAAAAAACAATTGCCATTAGTTATTTGTTCATTGTTTATAAAATGTACATGGTTTTTATCTACTTAACTTCTACTTGACTTTTTCGAAGTCAAGTGCAAGCTATCTTCAAGTCAAGTATAAGTTTTTATCTACTTGACTACCAATCAAAAGGATTGATTTTCAAAATAAGTATTCTTAATTACCTCTATTGTTATTGTTTTTACCTTATTCTATCTATTATTTTAATATCTCTATCATTAATTTTATCAAAAAAAAATACTTTTAGATCGAGAAAAAATCTCCCCTTTTGAATGTGGTTTTGATCCAAAAAGATCAGCTCGTCTTCCTTTTTCTTTACGATTCTTTTTAATTACAAGATATTTTTAATTTTTAATGTAGAAATTGCTTTAATTATACCTGCCATAATCATTCAAATATCCTCCAATCTATTATATTGAATTTTCACACTAATATTTTTATCTTAATTTTACTGATTTGGTTTGGTTTCTTATTGTTTGGTTATTTATTATCAGAATGTGAAATCATATAATGCTGGTATAATCACAGCTTTATCGAATCGTATTGGTGATGTAGCTTTGTTATTATCAATTGCTTGAATAATAAATTATGGTAGCTGAGATTATTTATATATTAATAATTTGGGTGGATTAGATGATGAAATGAAGTATTTAATTGTCTTGGTTATTTTGGCAGCTATAACTAAGAGAGCTCAAATCAAGTGTTTTATTCTTGGTTTCATCCATCAAGAATTTTTTCTTACGAGATTTGCGTGATTTTGCAATCTATTATTTTACTCAACTCCATTTCATTTCTTCTGATCTGAATAATAGCCACCGTACATCTAACGATATTTATCTTCAAATTTGGAAACAGCATCTTCACCAAATATTTCTCTATCATCTACCAGTTTTGTACTCCTCACAGCATTGCCACCTTCTGCACGTTCTCCTTCCTGCTCTAGTTGAGCCTCCCCAAATCCCCTCATCTGCGCTTATGCTCCACTTGCACTTCTTCCTTCGCACGGCAGAGCTTCGTTCGGCGGAGCCTCCTCGCCCCAGCCCAGGCGGCGGCGCGGGAGGATTTTTCCCTGGCGAGTAGGATTAATCCGGCAGCTGAGGTTGACAGCCCCATTGAGAAACCAAGCGCCTGCCGCCTGCCTGCCGCCGACCCCCTCTCTCTTCCATCGCCCTCTCAATAGTTACCGTCACCGCCAGCGCTTCCGCTGCCGGCGCTGCCATCGCCACAGCTGTGCTCCCTTTTCCATCGACGTTCGCGGCCGTCGCTAAGGGTACCACCACCTCTTGTCATTACAATTTGCTGTCGCACCAATCACCACCACCGTCATCACCCCAGTCACTGCTACTCCTCGTACGCGGATTTGGGGGTCATAGTTTTGTGTAGTGGTACCACATATGTCATGGTGGAATTATAGACTCTCGTTCGGGTACCCAGACTGGGAAAGGTCACTCTGGGCATTAATGTGATGTCACTGCACTGCCTCTCATCAGGAGGTCCTAGGTTTCTGTCCCGACGGAGGCAGTGTTTTCGACACTAGATAGATAGCTAGGTCGGGTTTTGTCGCTGTCTGGAGATGAATTCTAGCGACCGGCTGCTCTGATCGGTACTTCCCATTGTCTCTCCGGTCGAATGGGCGAATGCTGGAGCAGTACCCTAACAAACGGCCCATGGACCGCGCGCGATCTTCCCTACCCTTTCCTTGCCGTATCCTCACGCCTTGCTTCTATTCACGTGCACTTTATCACACTACCACACATACCGGGAGTCTTATCGGGAGATTTGTGCTTGTCCTGAATGGGGCGATGGCCTGCTGGTAAGCGATACTTGTTGGGAGAAAAAACCCTCGGGCCGACGGTAGGTCGGCGTCGGATCTCACCATCCATCGGAGAAAGATCACCGCCAACTCTGAGCAAAAAACAAGCATAATACCTTAGTAGGGGCTAATGACCTTAGTAGTTAACACGCCCGGAATCAGTAATCAATGAATCAATTAATTGAGTACCCAGATTTTTGGTGGTACATCTTAAGCAATGAGAAGACGAGTTGAGAACTCATAGTGCAATGACTGGATAGCCCCCATTTAGGACACTTCAGGTCTTGCCCGATACTCATTGATGTTGAGGAGTGACTTGTCACTCACTGCATGGGGACATTTCCGAGACCAACATAGAAAGCTGGTAAGAGCTGGGCGACCCCACCGAAGTGATGGGTAAATGCGTCGATGACTTTCCGACATCCTCCAATATCAACCAAACAGTGTATTTGCTCACCAGCGAGGGATGAGGATAACAGCTTTGGTCAGGTACCTATTCCGGTGAAAAGTCTACTAAAGAATAATCCGTGAAGGACAGTTCACTGTCGCGACGCGCCGGAGTTCTTTACTGCCACTGGCCCCGCAGCATCCTGCCTGCATCAGGTACTAGCTCTCGGCAATAGAACCACCTACCCTTCGCAGTTGCATGTCAACCTCCTCGTTTCCTGCCACCTCCATCCGCTAGCGCCGCCTTCAGCCAACCCTCTGCCCCTCCCATCGTCACCGCCACCGCCAGATTCACCAGCTGCTCTCTTCCGCCCTCCCCCCGTCGCCCCACGCCCTTCTTGGGGCGAGCGCCTGCCGCGGTGGGTCTCGTTAATTTCAACGCCGGTATAGCGCGCGTCCTCCCCGCCTCGCCCTCTCCTCCCCGTCCGCCCTGCCCCTCCCCTCCACCCCATCTCTTTCCCGCTGTGCCTGCCGCCTGCCCTCCTTTTGTGCACAGCTGCTCTGCTTATTCCCCGCAGACGCCTCGCTCTTTCCCTTCGCACGCACTTCTTTTGGATTCTGCGCAGGCAATTTTTTTCTCCGCTGACCTAAATATTACTTGGCTGTTCTTATATTTTTCGCTTTAATCATTTTCCTTTAAATAAAGTTAAGTGGTAGTTTAACTTCAACGAATGATGGGTGTATGTTTCGTTAATAATGAGTGTTGTTACGTTTTACTCGACGTAAATGTCGTGCTGTACAGAGTAAAATATGTCACATCCATACATTTTGCAACACGTACTTATTTCTCAAATATTAATAGGAAGATTCTTTATTAAATACATATTTATTTTTAGCAAAATTTAAAAACAAGTTCTGATGAAGTTCTTTGAAATGTATAAAAAATAACTTCAGTTCATTCTAATGCACGAAATAAGTTGGATATTTAGATATAATTTGTTTTGTTGGAGATGCAATAATGCGATAAATATATTTTCTTAGGAAATCCCTAAGAACACTTAACTTATATTTTCACTATTTATTTTCATCATACTGTTCATTTTATCGCGTATATAAATTTATTTTTTTCCTTTTTATTTTTGTAATTTATTTTATCGTTTCTCATCTTAATGTTTCACATATTTCTTCCCTGCAATTACTTCGAATGGAAGGAAACAACTGAGCCTCTTCATTATCCTCATCACTTTAGTGCGGCTCAGAAGACGTTTCTTATTGTATTCAGCTGCATTTCCCTGCAAAGTTTTTCCCTCTTCACCAGCTCAATATCCGCCATTCTCGCTTTTTCGCACAAAGCCCTTAGTCTTACCTCATCTTTTAGTTGTTTCCCTCTTTAATTCTTTTCTCAATAGTAAAGGAATTTATTATACGACTGTAAGTTGCAGTTGATGGCAGAGACGACCTCAAGTAAACACTGGAAAATATCTGGTTTTCATCAGTTTAAAAATCGTTATTTTCCTTCCCTCTAAGCTATTATCCGTCAATTTTACTTGAAACAATGGAATATTTACACTCCGCGCCACATATAAAGATATTTGCGTAATCCTTAAAATTAAATGAAAACTTTTTGAAGTTTTGGACATAGAACGAAGACTGGAACCTTGCAGTCGACTTGGAAATGAGGGAGCGAAAAGAGACCAATCAATTGCATCAAATTAGCAATATTTTTGACGGGCAGCTAATATAAACCAGGTTCCTTAATACATAGAAATTTCCGAATTGTTATCAAGTACTACTACAAGCTTACTTCTCTGGTCCATGATCTATGAATATCTAAAAAATCATTAACATTCATTATCCTGCTAGAATAATGAGTCCTCGTTACTTTTATGTTATTTACATGTTTGCCATATTTCTAATACAATATATTAAATATTTCAACTACAATAAGAAACACAGGAAGGATATATTATCAGACTGACAAATGAAAAGCATGAGAATAATCATAAACAAAATGTACATACACAGAAACGGCCACTACTCAAGATTAATGCAAAGGCGCCTGACGGGTTGCATACCCAGCAGATAACAGGTGAATTTGCATCGTGTTCTCTCTCACTCTCCCTGTCACTTTCACTTACCCTTTGCTCTCCCTCTCCCTCTCTATTTTTCTATTTGTTTATTGTGACAATATGAGTCGTGATGTATTTCGAAATTATGACAAGAATAGGGCGATACAATGAGATAATAGATATAATAAACAAACAGAATAATGATACAAGTTATTCCGAAATGAAGGGAAGTGTGTCACAGTGAGTTAAAAGAAGTATGGACAATGGTGGGAGTGACATGACGAAAAATCACATAGAAAGAAAACAAAAATCAACAAACGCTCTTTGACCTGTCGGTCTACAGTTCGACGTACATCTTTAGACATGCCAGCTCATAGTTCGGAATGCTAATTAGTCCAAACTGACTATCATAAGTGGACGTCTTTTAATTAAACAGTAAAGTTAAATGATCAGGGAAATTGCCATACTTTTGGAGGAATAAGAAATTGAGCATTCTATGTAAATCAGGATTGAATAGAATTATTACTGAAGTGAACTTCGATTTAAGAGAAAACAAAGAAGAAAACAAAAAACAGTTAATGAGTATTAAATGTGAAAAAGTATCTCGCATAAATCTCATAATATTTGTATTAGAGTGCATAACGAAAAAGATAGTCATAGTAGTGATCGTGTAGTGGAGGTCCAACGTATATAATCTTGATAGAATTTGTGTAATATATAATGAACATTGAATTGTAAGTACTTGTTATTTTTAAAATTTTAGAGAGATTTTTAATTTGTTTGATCCATGTGTGAACGTAGTTTTTTTCCTATAACTAAATTAATAATTAACTGCTTTTATTGGAAATTAATGTGTTTTTCTTTTACTAATTGTTTCTTTCTGTTATCATTCAGAGTAAAGCCACTGGCGTATTACCGTTGCCGTACATTTTCTGGAGACTTCAGGTTCTTTCGTTTTGATTTTTTAAACTCGAAACGGGAAAATTCAATTGAAAATTAGAGCTATAATTTCGCAGTATTCATGAGTCTTTGCTTAATGGTCGCATGATAGGCAAGCATCAAAGTAATATGTTAAAATCCTTGGTTATGGTCATTTATATCTCAAAATTATTAAAATTTTGGGGCTTCCCAAAAGGAGTTATCGGTTAAAAACTGTTACTTTGGTTCTTATAAAATTGTACAGACTAAATGAGAGTTATACCTACATACGCATTGCTTATGCTTTTGTTACTGGCTAAGGTTGCTAAGGGCATCAACTGATGTCTTTGCAGTGTCTCTGACCGAGAGGTCTTGGGGTTCGAGTCCTGCCGGTAGCAGGATTTTCGACACCACCTACATCACTAGAACGAGTTCAGCCAGTTCTCCTGCGTACTTTTCCGTGATTTCTCCGATCAATACCAGGCAAATTCGGGGCAGAACCTCAGTCAAGGGGCCAAGGACTGCGGCGATCTATCCTTCTTCCTGTTCTCCCACACGTTCCACAAATGACAGGCGCCAGTGAAGAGCTAGTCCCGGCTGAGGTGGTGTTCTGCGGGTGAGGATAGCTGAATGGAAAACCACCGCAAACCAGTTTAGGTCGGCGCCTGATCTCATCATCGAGCTGGAGAAGAACGCCGTCGTGAAAAAGTATGCACTAAACGTACTGAACTAATGACCATAGCATTTGGCGGGCCCGGAAACACGAAATAATCAATGAATTCCATGTTTTTGTTATTTGCCAAATATCCCTCGGGCCACGCCTCCTTGCGGGAGTCGAACCTCGCACCCGCGGGCGCAGCTCGGCCATCATCGTCGCCGGGGCGTGGCCTCAGGGAGAATCCACGGGCACAGCGGGAGCAACGGGCGCAATCGCATCCGCCCTGTGGCCCCGCCCCCCCCACCCCACACCACGCGTGACAACATTGATTTCCATGCATACATTCAAGCGGCCGTTAACAAAACCCCGGGGGATTCTTTACAACTGTTCCATCTATTATTAATCCCGGCCGCGCCGCGCCGCGCCGTGCCGCGTGGCGTCGCCCGGCGCTCCATTGAATCGAAATCATTAAGTTCTCCGCAAAAATCAGCGCGTCAGGGGAGGACTGTGGGCGGAGACGGGCAGGGCGCGAGCCGGGATTACAATGAACTTAACGTGATGCATTGGGGAATAAAGGAACGGGGATGGCGACGCATGATTTTAATGTGTATTGAGAGGGCGGTGAAAATATTTGCGATGTTCACGAGAGGTGTGAGAAAGTGTGAACAAGAGGTGTACAAATGGCAGCGCGCCAAAGTGTGAAAACCAGTTAGTTAACTCAGTCACCCATGCCTTGATTATTCTGTGGTTGGAATCGACATTAATTACTCACTTTATTTCTTCTACCTACATATTGCAGGATGAGGTGATGTTCAGAAAAAGGAAGCAATGGTAACGCCATCCATAGAAATAAAAGCAGAGAGATAAAACAAGAGTAAATGCAAAAAAAATGTTCAAACTCATATTGATAAAACGCAATTAATAGGAAGACATGACTGAAGTCGAAGAGTAATGTATCTTGAACTACAAATCTGTAATATATTTGTGTTCGTGATAATGTAACTAAACTAATCATCTTAAACAATATTACTAGGAATGTAAAGAAGAGCAGAGAGAATAACAGTAACAGCAGAGAGAAAACAAATCAGGTTAACATAAAGGGGATCAAGTTTACACGATATTTGTGTGTAGTATTAAATGAAGTCTTTGCCAACATTTTTATTGTTTGAATGAATAATAACTGTCGGCCAGTCAAATTCTGACTCCCAGACGTGTAATATAATGATAGAAAATCTAGCAAGACTTGTTTTTTGGAACTATAAAAAATGTTCTAAAGGGGTCTTTCATCATTACTTGTCGATTTTCACGTGATTTGTATAATGAATGTAATGAAAATAAATAATATTGAAGCCTGTGTTCTATGTTTCTGTAGTGAAATTACAAAACGAGGTTAACATAGGTTTTACATTGTCATGCTGTTATTTGGTGGGCGAGTCATTGCCAGATAAGATATGAAATGAGAGATATTAGTACCATTTCCTGCGCTCCTGAGATTTATCATTAAGTTTGAGAAACTAAAGCAAGATAGAAAATTTAACAAACAATTACTTACGGTTTGACAATATGTTGACAAAATAGATCTTTCTGACAAAACGTCTCCATAGGCAAACAAAAAAAAACGACCATGACCCTATAAAAATTTGATGTTATTGGAAATATATCTGGCAGTAGAGTACGTGGTAGAGGTCCCGAGTACGCTGTTTCCTGAGAAGCAGAAGAGGGGGGGTACTTTTGACAATTAGTAGCGAAGGTCCAGCGTTAATACAATCGCATAGCGTGGCTTTATAAGTTTTTCAGTAACAAAGTTAGTTTTCAGGTAACACATATTTCGAACTCGCTTGTGAAATGTTCATTTTCCACTTATAAATATAGTAAAATGTAACGAAATATGTAGCAATAGATAAAATATGTTAATATACCAAAATATGTAAAAATATGTAAAATAAAAATGGTTCCAATTCGTTCAGAATGTCGTGTTGAGTCTAAAAAATATTAGTGAATGCAGGTATCTTGTTCCTGCAAAAATATGTGTTTACATGAAAATCCGTTCCCTACTCATGAAAGAGGAATGGAGTATGCGCGCGGGCTGCGATCCAATACGTGCGGTTTCTGGAAACACTAGACCTAATCATAGATACACACGCTATTGTTTTCTTCCGAGCACGCAGAGGGCTTCACAACTGCAATAGATATCAGATGAAATAAATTGGATTCCTCATGGCACATGGCAACCAATAACAACCGCAATTAGCCCAAAAAGTTCACCTGCCGACTACTTCATGGTCTCCCTAACAATTGCTTCCTGGATCCTTACAGGAGCATCCTCACCATTTTAAGGACCCATTACTGATAATAAAGGAAAATTTGATATTAAAAAAACAAAATCAGTTATCAAGAAATTAAATTGTGATCATATACTATGAATATTTATATCATATCATATCGTATCATATCATATCATGAATTATTAATAAGGAGTTTGATTTGCATGTGCAATATGAATCAGCGAATCAAACTAATTCATCTAAAGAAAGATATTAAAGTGCTGGTGAACAAAATAATGCAATGTAATATATGATGAATATAACATAAATACAACTTTAAATAAAAACGAGAAAGCATTTTCACTATCCGTGTGAATCCGAAATAATGGAAAACAAAAATATTTTAACGATAAAGAGAGAAATACCAGGCTAATAACAAAGAGTGAGTATGCAATGAAGAAGAAAGGAATAGCGTTACTGCAATCCGCAACAAATCGTACCACAGAATGTTGTGCATTTCCATGAAGGAGTTCAATGACACCAACCACAACCACTGAGTCGCGTCGTGTTGCTTTCATGCGATAAAAGGGCCTCATTTCCCCTATCGCCTCCGGCAGAGCGCTTCTAATGAAACGCTACAAAGTGGAGAGAGAGAGAGGGGATGGGGGAGGGAGAGAGAAAGGCAGAGAGAGGGGGAGAGAGAGAAAGACAGTGTGTGTGTAACAGAGAGAGGGAGAGAGAGAGAGAAAACATTGAACAAGTTCCTATTGCCCTAAACATTAGGAACTGTTAAGTTTTTTTATTACAATAGACGACTTTATGAGTGTTTAAGCACTGGCTAAATTACTCCACCTGTTCTAGCAGGGATTTCCTAGACAGTAGTATACATTTAATTTTATTTGTCATCAAGTATATTAAAGCTCTGCTAATTGTACAATTCTTTGCACAACTAATAATCAAATTATAAAATTTTCACAAAGATACAGTTTCAATGAAAAGTCTCTAAAATAGTTAAAATTTCTACAAATAGAGATTAATAACTTCGGGAAACGTTTTAAATATTTTTACTTGAATTTCAGGGAATGAATTGTAAATATGTGTGAATAAGTTAAAGGGTCATGTTTATTGTGCAGACGTGTATTGGAAGACTTTTTAAGTGGATATATGAGCCCTAACATTATTCTTTCATGTTGTCAATGGCAACGTTTTTCTTCATAAAAAGCAGTCAGATTCATCGCGTTATAAGTTATATATTTTGAAGGAGAACTTCGATCACCATCATCATTGCTGTTGTCGCTGATAACGTCATAGATAGACCCCGAATTATAGGACAAACACCTATTTAATTCCTTTAAGAGATTGAAAAAAATAATTGCAGATGTTTACAAATCATGAAACAATAGATCTACTGAAAATCTAATAGAGTCTAAAATGTCCTAAAATGACGATTGACACCTATTTTAATATATTTGGCCTAAATATGCCTAAAACAAGTAATTTTGATGAATTACCATATTTTAATTACTCTTTTTTAATTTTTTTACCAAAAATGAATACTAATCACAATTGAATACGTACCGATATCTCTCACACAACATATCGATCATGAGGGCTCTGCAAGTTAACATAAAAATGGTTCACTGTCGTTGCAGATCAGCACGCACTTCTAAGGAAAATGGACCCATTCCCGGTGCAGCTGCGCTGTTGACAGGTTGGGAATGAAAAGTCTGAATTGACTGACTGGTTGGGAATGAATAGAATGAAAAGAAATGAAACTGGATAAAATAATATGCCTATAGTCACTTTAATAAATGAAAAATTACTTGATTTTCCTGAAAAATAAAAAGTCCATAAAGTAATTCTTTTGTGATAAGTTTTAAATGTCATTAACATAACGTTTCATATCTATTGATTTTGAATTTCTGGATTAATCATTTTGTAACCTCTTTTAAGTGCTTGAAATATTATCTTTCATGCCTAATAGTGCCTAATTTCTTAATTTTGTTACCTACTTTTTGTGCCTAAATCAACCCTTTTTTGTGCCTAAAATTCCGAGGTCTAGCCATAGAATATATTCCAGTACGTTGCGCAAAGCAAAAGATACGAGATTAAACGAAAGGTCTGTCCGACTTAGCAACAACACTAGATAAACCAATGGTAAAGCCGAGGCGCCGAAAAAGCAGGACGCAGGGGTCACACATCGCGGCAAAGAAGCGAGCGCGCAGAGCGAGTAATCAGCGGCAAAAAAGGAGCAGGACAATGGCTCCCGCGCCGGGGGGGGAGGGGTTCATGGAATTGGCGCCGGCCGCCTGCACGCCCAAACAAGAACTTTCACGCGCGCTCCGCTGAGCGTCTGTTCGCGGTAACGACTCAACACCGAGCAAACGCATTTGCGAGAAATTCCATCTGCCAGTCGCCTCTAGCCGGCGGAGTGCACTCCATGTTTCTGAAGCGAGAAATACAACGGAGTTCTGGTATCGGGGCAGTTTTCACCAGCAGTAAGTGAGAACTGAGCTACTAACGTAGAAAGAGAGAGGGGTAGTTGTTTCGAAACGCGAGAGAACAGATCCAGCGAATAATTATTTCATTTCCATTTGTGACAGGAAGCGACGCCTCGCACTTGTATGTCGCTCAAGAGAATTAATTCAACTTCATAAATGTTTCAAATAACTCCAGTTCATCAAGTTTTACTTTCCTAGTTTTAAAGGCAATGTTTAAATGAAAATGAAATTTCTATTACTACTTGTACGGATAATAATGTAAGCAACATTTGAAATATTCAATCAGGTTTTGAATAATTTGAATATATTAATTAACATTATAAAAACACAGAGATTTACAAAATAATTTTTTTTAAGCTTTTGAATGCCACAAAGAGTTGTATGATTTCCAATTAAAGAATAGCAACTGAGATTCATTGAATGATATCACGCAATTCTTAATAATTCTTGTAAAAACTACGAATATTCTCCAAGCATGCCGTCAACTTAAAAAAATGAACACGTTTTGTTAAAATCAAAATACAAGAATTTTTATTTAATTATTTAAATAACCACTAGCACGTTTGTTACAAAATTATCAAAGTAATTCCAAAATATTTAATCTCAACACCAAAAAGCTAATGAGCTACATTCAAACATAAAAATTCAAATTATTCAACTAAAAGGTTATGATTGAAAACCTGAAGTTAAGAAAATAAAAACGCAAAATTAAGTTTAGGAGCTTGATTGAATCTTCTTTTATCAGAAATCAATTGAACTCAAGTTTATTGTGCTGGAATTAGTTTAGGAATATTTTAGTTTTAATTTTTGGCGATTCAACGCAAAAAGTACTCAACCATTTCAATTAAAAATAATTCTCTACAGCTTATTTCCATTCATATTATTTCCATTCATATTACGAATCGAGGTTTTCTACCAAAACCAGGCAAATATCGTATTTAAAAAAAATTAAGACTTTCCTGGTTTTTTATAAGTTTAGGGAACCCTTATAAATTTTCGAAGGAATCGAGCTCAAATCTAGTATATTTTTGTACCCAAATTGAGACGGAAAATATACCATTGTTATCATTTCGCGTGTGGAAGTAAGTAAATTTTTGTTTCTCATGTAGAATCGTTTCAAATTGATTGAGATGGCTTTGATGAGCCTTATATTTTAAATTTTATTTATGATTTCATAAATCTCAGCTCAGAACACTGCAGCTTTGACAAACGATTTAATACAATTTCAAAGGTGTGTGAATATAATTATGCTTGAAGTAGTTCATGCTTCTTTGCAAGTTTGATCAAGTAAGGCGTTGATAAAAAAGATATATGATAAAAGAAAATTTATTATTTATAAAAGGGATACTACATCTCCAAAGCAAAAGAGGAAGGTGTGCTTAACATTTATAAATTTCTAAAGTTTCGAATTCAGTTCAAAATGATTCAATTTATTATTTCTAAATGGCTCATATTTACAGAATCAGCAGTGTTGCCGATATTAACTGGAATCTGTTTCAACTCTGTGTTAGAGAGTCTAATAATGGTTGTAAGGAATGATGCGATGAGAAAAGAATACGCGAAGAAGGTTAATCATCCATTTACTCGCCGAAGTATCCAACTCGAAACGAAGTCGCTCAACCTCTTAGCACAACACAGATGAATCCACATTCTATTAAAACTGATATTCAATAGAAAAATACAAAACAATAAGCATCATAAATTTCAACATAACATCGACAAAATAACTTATCATGTAATGTGTTCTGCCTACCTTTCCTTTCTTTTCCTTTCTTTTCTTATGCTACCGTCACTTCAATTATGATAATAGCCTCAGAAATTAATATTCAAGACTCAGGGACTGTACCGGACATCACGTGCACGACAAGCAAATCTTTAAAATGTTCGGTCTGATCAATCATGAGTTCACAGGAGCAGCCAATAAGAAAACCTCAGCTTGGTCAACTAAAATGCCTGCGAGAGGTGATGGAGATGGTCATGGCGGTGGTAGTGGCGGTCAGTGACAGTCACGGTCATGACAATGACAATGACAATGACAGTCACAAAGTGACGGACTGGCGGTGACAATGGCATAAGATGACTGTGACTGTCAATGACAATGACAGTGGAGAGGTGGCGACGGTGGAGTGCCAAAGGCAGTGGCAAGGCTATGGCAGTGGAGGCGACGGTAGCAGTGGAGTGCAGTGAGATTGGCAGGGGCAGGGGCAGGGGCAGGGGCAGGGGCAGGGGCAGGGGCAGGGGCAGGGGCAGGGGCAGGGGCAGGGGTAAGGGGCAGGGGTAGGGGTAAGGGCAGGGCAGGGTAAGGGGCAGGGCAGGGGCAGGCAGGGGCAGGGGCAGGGCAGTGATAGCGTAAGCGGCTGAGACAGTGGGAGTGAGAGAGGCAGCGGCAATGCTGCAAGACGGCGCTGGTACTGGCAGGGACAGTGACAGTGGCGGGGCGGGGGCGTGGCCCGCTGAGGCTGCGCCGCCGCGCGCGCCTCCGGGCCGGGTGATAGAAAAGCCGCCGCACTTAGCGCCCGCGCTCATCCATAATGCAGACCCTCGATTTTGATTAACTGCTAACTCGAAGATGAGGCGACGGCGACGGCAATGGCGGCGTCGCGGCGGCGGGGCGAAGCGAAGCGGGGCGGGGAAGAGGCTGATAGCCAGACTTAAAATTCAGCGGGTGCGGCCGCATGCACGAAAACGATAGAGCGTCCGGGATAAGAGGGCCATAAGTCTCTCTCTCTCTCTCCTCTTGCGCCTCCGTCGCCGCCGAGGCAGGTCGCTTCTAGACGCAGGGGGAAGGACAGAAGCGGAGTGGACTGGAGTGGAGCGGAGTGGAGTGGAGTGGCGTAGAGCGACGCCCCCGGCGACGGAAGCTGCGACAGCTCAGGACGCCGGCGGCGGAAGTCGAGCTGGCGGGTAGACGCAAGCCACGTGTGGGGCCAAAGCTCGTGTCGTTGCTTGATTGATGACGCTTTCCGGGCGCGTCAACTGCTAAGGTGACGTATGTGTAGTGCTTGTTTTTTTATCGCGGGAAGTGGAACCCATCTACCCGCGCTGGATGGTGATATCCATCGTCGACCTACACGTCGACTTGTGGGGATATTTTCAACCAGATGTATCTCACAAGCAGGGCACCAGCCAAGCTTAAACTCCCGACTGGTCTCCCGACATATATAGTAGTGTATTGCATGTAATTGTTAGTGTGTGTAAGTAAACGGTAAGAATAGGACAAGGAAGAGAAGAAGGAAGAAAAGATTGCGCACGGTTCGTTTCTCATTTGTTCGAGAGCTGTGAACAATTGCCTGGTGTTTGCCGGAGAAAACACGGAAGTTAGAACGCGAGATCTGGCACCGATCTACCCGTTGGTTTGCTGGGTGTTCTCCATTTAGGCACCTCATCCGTGTGCTACCGTCCCCCCAGGATTATCTCTAATATCCCGAAGAGTCTCCAGACATGCGTAGTATTGTGCGTGTCAGCGTTTGTGTAAGGGGAGAGGAAGAGGTACAAGTGAGGAAGCGAAGCGCGGTTTGTAAGCCAATAGTTAAGTTACTTATCCGGTATTCACCTGGAACACATGGGAGAAACCATGTACCTTTTTTGGAATGAGAGCAGTCGGCTGTTAGAATTATTTCACAACGAGTGCGTTTTTCCTAGTCGAACATCTGCAGGCGTAATGATTCGAAGTATTTCAACACGTTTATGCATCGATTAAGCAATAAAACTCTTGTTCGCAAAATAAATCTAGTAGTAGTATCTTCTAGGACAACAATATACTCCATATTGGTTTGCAGATCATCTCTAACATGAACTCAATCATGGTATTAAGGTCAATAAAACGATATCTCACATAACGTGATCTATGTGAATTTGTGGCTTACATATGTTCAAATGGAACCGAGTCTCCGCAATATTTTTATTAAAAGTTTTTATATTATGTACTCTGTTGTAGCCTACTCATCAATTCAAAAATAAATTTGCAGATTTTTTTCGGCAGTTTGTTTGCTTTGTGAATCTGTACACGGAAGGTAGAAGTTCAGAATTCAACTTTCTGATTTATTGAAATTCTGGAAAAGTGTTCAGGATTAGAAGCTCTCACAGAGAAAATTATTACATTGAGACAAGTCACAATTAAATGGCTTGATAGAAAAAGGGACTATTCCACTTTTTTTTGAAACTGAGTTATTAGCATTAACTTCAATTTTAGTACAAGTTATGTAAATCCAGGATAGATTTATATGGGAAAATTTATTAATTCTTTATTGTCTCCGTTTATATATATATATATATATATATATATATATATATATATATATATATATATATATATATATATATATATATATATATAAAATCATTAACGAGAGTCATATTAAATATGTTCAAGTTATTCTAAAAAAGATAAATTTATTTTAAAAATATTTAAGTAAAAGTCAAGTGAGCTATGAATTGTGAAATTTTATTGAAATATAAGAGAATGTTGATGTAAAGATATTGTATCAACTAACGAACTAAGATAGAAGAAGAATCATAATGAACATAAAAAAACTATTGATAACGAGTACTATCAAGGCAACACTATTGGAGTAAACAAATACGAACAGTATTTGCCTTTATACTTTCACAAATGTTTTCTTCCCATCATATATCAATTTGCAGGACATTTAAACGACTGGCTATGCAATTTCGTCCAAAATCTGTCGAGAGCACTTTATTCATTCGGCACTGCAAAACGCGGTAGTAATCTAGCAACTCATAATAAAATTTCCGCTCATTCTAAATTGACTGGAAATGATTTAAAAGGATTCCATTTTTAAATTACGATTCTAAAGAGGTTTATAGAGGTGATTTATACGTTTCCGATAGATTGAACGATGCTAGAAGAAGCACAGGAAATAAAACAAGTACATTTGTATTGCAATAATAAACTAATAGAATCTAATAGGAACATCATTTCCCTCAAGTTGTTAATTTAGAAACTACAAATCGTTCACTTCTTAATGTGTTACTTCTAACGTTAGCTAAACATGTTATCGTAAATGGTTCGTGTAGAGCTCTATGCTATCGCTGGAAAAATACCTCGTTCAATTCCACCGCCCGAAGTTGGCATCTGCTTCTGTAAAGTCCTGTGGCGATGTGCCCGCGGAACCGCTTGCGAAAGTTATTCAACTATTTTCGCATTTCGGGGTATCCTTCAATTGCCTCTACCCGGCGGTGGTTGAGCTCGCCAGAAGGGCTGAATTGTGGGAGACTTACGATTCCACCAAGGTTCGCCCCAAAGAGGAGAAGTGCACCTTAGTGGGTGCAATTTATTGGTATTTGGATAAAGTTCTTATTCAGCCAACGTTGGTCATGAACTTTTTCTCATGTAAACTGCATACGATTTTGAACGCAAGGAGCAGTCTGCAGCATTTGCATCTGTTGCTTCTGATATAGGATCAGCTAGAAGGTATTAGAGACTGTAACATATTACCTGTAAATGTAATTTAGCAGAATATTCTCAGAATCCTTCAATTATGCAGTGTCATTTCCACAGAAATCATAATGAACTGGATAAAATAGAATTCTGAACTTTAAATTATATTTATTTTACGAGTTTCAATTATGAATTAATTGCTTATTATATAATTATGCTATGTTGGTATCCTATTCGGTACAAGAGAGAGATGGAATTAAATTATGAATTCATGAGATTAAGTTTTTTAGATAATTTAGTTTTGTATCTCAAATATATCCAGAGAAGGTTAAGGGTATAGCTCATTCTTTCTCTGATACTTATCTTTTCACACATCTTTTTATATCGGTCCAGAGACTATAAGTCTGTCAATTCCTATGAATAAATCTTCGGCGCTGAAAGAATTATCCATTTTCTCACAGGTTCAGATACATAACAAATGATCAAGATGTTGATATAGTTACAAGATATGAAGAGGGAGTGATGGAGAAGAAGTAAGGGAATATGGAAAATAATTTAAAACAAGTTAAAGCAATAATTAAAGAAAAATATCGTCAAAGTCATTTATAACCACAATTGTCTCTTAAAATATTTTCAGCCTTTGTGAAACTGTTGAGTTCGTCTGTTTCCTTGCAATTTTTCTTGATACCTTATCAGCGAATTATGCACACTCCAATTATTTTCAAGCGTCTCGCATTTTCATGAGTGACTAAACTGATAGGCAACAAATAAGGGGTCCCCCTCCACCGGTCAAGCTCTCGGGCTCCGAACCGGAATGAGGCCTCAATGTAACCGCAGACAGAACTGTTTCGAATCAGCTTCAAAATCACAAACAGTGCTCAATGAAAAAAGCCCCCTTTCAGATTTTTGTTGTCTTCGAAACAGGGTTTGGGAGGTCCCATGGAGGTACATAAGACATATAGTTATGACTACTTTATAACACTACATTTATTGTACGCTCAGTACACACATCAGCTAAATATCTATATTACTAATTTCCAGTGTAGGCAAAATTGGATAGAAAACGAAGCAGCGACTGGCCAAATGAGAGAGGTTTGTGGTTTCTTTTAGGTATGTAAGAATTCTAGAAAATCAAAAAACCAATGAACGGTATTCAATTTTGACTTAAAAATGCGAATATTAAATTTTGTTATTCCTCCTACTATCATAACGTGTTGCTGCTAACAACACAGCTGACGTGTCCGAGATACATTTTGGAAACTAATTTTTGGTGGCTTGCAGAAGCATTTAGACTGCTGTAAGCCATGTTTTTAAAAATATACAGAATACAATTGGGACAACATTCATTTTTAAAGAGTAAGCACCTAAATATGGAGCAGAAACTTAATATTTCTAACAATGGAGTAAAATGTTAGTTATTCGTATTAAACACGTCTACTAATTTTAATATTTAATGTTTTAAGCATTATGAACACATTGGAATTTGATTCGAAATACCATCATAATAAAAATATATATGAAACCCTAAATTCACTCGTAAAAAATTAAACGTCATCAACAATGTTAAAACCACATAAATGAAAAGGGGTTGATCAAAACTGTATATTTACATTTTGGTGAATTACGTAGAGAAAATATGTAGACATTTAGTAGATTAGATTTAGATAAAAATTGTAGACATGATGTATTAATTTAAATATTTTATCTTCTTGTCCCTAATAAATATAGCAGTTGCCCTGGGATTTTCACAAGATATTATTATCTAAAGATTCAGATATTTTAAATAGTAAACTATTTACTGAAAGAAAAAATACTATAAGACACAAAAAATGTTTCTTGCCTGTAACGTTTCTAACACAACTTCCATCGCAATCACCTGTTTTGTATTCAAACAGAAAACCCAGAAGTTCACGAAAAAAAAGCATATTTTGAATTAATTATTTAACAATCCTTGTTGTGTCTAGAATATTAAGTCCGCTGCTCTTTTATTCTCAAGAATTTAATATTACAGAATATTACAGATTTTTCAGGACATTCCCTTTTGTTATTTAATACATATCGCTCTGAAATTCACGTGGCTTCTTTGGTTATTTTTACACAATATAAACTCCTACATGGTACGTCGGAGGGGAAAATGGGATGGTTCAATCATTATTAATTATCTACTTATTGCGTTATTTTACATTAGGCTTAATCGTTATTTATTCTAAAATTCATTTCAACATTCTCATTTGACTCCAATGCTTGGTGTTGCGCTTATCAGAATGTGTAGTAGTTACAATAGTAACACATCATTGCAAATATTGAATAAAAGAATTCTTACCCTTAGAAGTCCATAAATGTAAAGTCGTCCGTGATCATACGACAACGGGTTTCTCACCTGTAACAATGAGAAAGATATATAATTTATAGAGAATTCACTTTCACAGTAACAAAATGAAATGTTTAAAATTCAGAAATGCAAGTACATTTATGGAGAAATAAATATTGAGAGTGAACTTGCAAAAAAGTTTGCAAGTTGAATTTTTGACTAGAACTTTATTTTAATTTAATTTTTTAATTTGGAATTTAAAGAGCAAATTGGAAAAATTGCATAATTGGGTCGGTTAAGTCGGCTTTTGCATTTCAGGATTTTAAACGACCTTTTTCGTTACAAGAAATTGTTTCTAAAAGGACATCTTACGGCACTGAGTATGACGTATTTGACGTTTATGGCACGAATACTTGCGTCATCACACCTTCAGCCAATCACAGCGAGAGAATGGTGGGGCTGGTAGCAGTAATCGGAACAACCATCCACCGATTTTCGCACAGATATCAAATATCTATGTCACAATAAAGTTGTTTCCCAAAGTTAACAATGATTTTTTATAAATATATAATGCTGTTATAGAAAAAATAAGTTTGCATTTGTTTATAATGTTGCTTTATTGCATTCGCACAAATTTGCTCGCTCCTAATGGCGCTCATTTTCAAAACGCGTACTCATGCAATAAAATTTAACATTATAAACTAGTTGCAGTAACTACTATTATAAGCATCAAAATAAGTTTTCAGTGCCTAAATTTATAATGAATTTTGCGAAGGGAAGATATGATGTGAGAAGAAAAGTTTCGTACTTTGTTTTGAATGCAAAAGTTAACATCAAGTGGAGGTAGCAAATAGTAAAGTTTTTAAAATAAAAAGAGTCTTGTAATAGAATGAGATATTCCAAAAATATTTTTTTAATTTAAAAACTTACAATTTGAAGTTATAAATACCTTGCATCATTACAATAAAATATAATATAAAATAATTATTATATATTGTTTATATTAGAATGCATATATTACAACATACATTATGTAAATCACAGTCAGGACTTGTCATTTAGGCTAATTCCACTTTTGCAATGTGCAAAATGTTTGCGCGGACTAATCTCCTATAAATGTTACAGCAATTATTCTAGTTTCTCCGTTATTTATTCAGAATCATATTGTTACAGAATGTATAAAGACCATTTATTTTTACTAGTTTCAAACGCAAATACAGCTAAGAACAGATAATATATTGCTCCACTCGTGGTAACAAGTATTATGTTGTATTATTTCAGATTATAAAATTGTAACGATTTTCACTGCCTCTCAGTTTGTTATTTTGAAGCACTTCACATTTACCTCAATTCAACTTGCGCATATTTCAGAGTCCACCGTCAAAAATTATTCGAAATGTTTCAATAACTGCAACGGGATTATCGGACGTTCTTGGAAGGACGGTGAACATTTCGTTAAAAGGTGATTTTGAAAAAGGATGAGAATCGCAAATAAAAATAATAACCTTTTCGGAGTGGCAGAGATATGAATCAGTTGGAATGGTGAGACATATTTACAGTCCATGAAACTCCTTGATTTTAACCCTTAAATAGGCGCGTGGAGATGAGATTTTCGGATCATTTGTGATAACTGTCAAATAAAGTAGTATTTTGTAGCACTTCAATAGATTAGTGACAACAATACTAATAAAAATCAGTATTACTGTTTAAGTTTTTCATACATAAACAAAAATAACTTATATTGCAGTAGTTAGAGTAAGCAAAGTAATATACGATCGCTACTTAGTTTTTGTTGCATTGAAGCAACTAAAACATTTATATATTTTAGGCATTGTAAATTAACAACATTTATTCAAGGAAACTGAATATAAAGAAGACTATATTTTTAAATGACAATTATTATTAGTAATATTACAAACAAAAAGTGCCAGACATCCCCACGCGACTACTAAAGGCCCGAGACGGCACGCGAGTTGAGAAGGGCTAAACCGCGTGTTCCGCAGCGCTGAGCAGCACAGCAACTGAGCGGCCGAGCCACGTGGGGGCTGCGAGTGACCGAGGGACGCCGCGCCGTGAGGCCGCCCAAATATTGACCGGACGCCGCCTGCGTAACTTCGTTGACGTGCCTGAAAGACACGCGTGTTTCCACTGCGGCGGGACACGACTTCAAAGGGGCCGGCGGCCCCGCCCATCCCGACCGCCACCCCTCCTCACGTTGGCGGCGCCCTCTGGACCGAGGTTCTGGTTTACGTACTTTTCATCGTGATAAAATACATTTATTTGCTTCAAATAAAAAAAGTGTAAGTTTTATTTGACGAAAAATGTATATTTCTTTCTATTCAAAAAGAAATATATTTAAAAATAAAGTGTGAATAGCGAAGTTATTCCAAGAGATAGCAGAAAGTCAAACCGATATACAAGATGGTCTGAAGAGAGAAAGAACAATGAGAAGAGGATGAGAAAATATGAAAGGAGGAAGAATTGAAACTGGAAGACTGGCAGAAGAAGAGCAGATGAAGAAGAAAAGAAAAAAGTGAAATTTGGATAGCTCGATCTTCACTTTCTTGCCAGTTTCATTCTTTCGCTTACCCTGTTCACACACATTTCAGTAATTCCAGCCTCACAAAGCCCAATACATGATAGTTGATTTTTTCGAGTTTCTCTGAATTCTCGAGACACTGAAATGCAATTAATTCAGACTTGATATCAAAGTCCTTGAATAAATAACAAGAAGAATACCAGAACGGATGCAACAATCATTCATTTGCTATTTTAACAGACGAATTCAGCCTGATGCCACGGTACAGCTGCAAAAATGCATCTTGAAATTATAATGGCAATTTGAGGTATGACTATTTGATAGAATGAATTAACTATGACATGAAAACTGATGGATTTTCGGGACATGTCAACTACAACAGTGGTAGCAAACATTCGAATTCCCAATGTTTTCGTGAAATCCGTTTATTCCTGGTGTTTCCTTATTTTTACTTTCGACGTCGATACTGTTCCGAACTATAGTAATTTTCAATCAACTCAGATCTAATACAAATTGACATCAATGACAACGATAGCGATGAAACTTCAATACTAAAAACTGCATTTTTTCTACATTTCTGTCAAGTAACTGCTCATGTGTGCATGTTTGAGTGCAATTTATTTAATAATCAGGTCGTATTTTAAAAATTATAATAATTTGTACATCTACAATCTCGAACAATCTTTTATAACGTGATCAAACAAGTATAATGTAATTTTTATCTACTTAATCGTTAAATACATAAATAAAAGAAGGAAAATATGAATCAATGAATCCTGAGTAAATAATACATAAAATGAGTGAACATAACGATGAAATGAATATTTGAAAAAAACAAATAATGATTCAATGAAACTATTGCGAATGTTTACAGGTTACAAACAACGCAATTCTCAATATAAAATTTGAAACAGAATCCTACTTCGAAAATAGAGATGCTACAGAATGGTACAGACATTTTCTTGGGTTTGAGATAGTGCTCCGGGTTTGCACCACCGTCTTCTCAGCTATCTCTCTCTGCTATCTATCGGCACCTTAAAGCCATACCATCACATTTTCTCAGTTTATTAGTCATCTAATGGAGTTAAAGCATGAATTTCAGGTTATCATAGACAAGTATCTCTAAATGACTAATTTATTAATGTTGTTGTAGGAGAAAGTTCAAAACATTTCGAACATTTGCAGTTTTTGAAATTCAGAGATAACTATGAAAATCGAACCCGTGTCCCTTTATGAGTATAGTTCACTCTATTCTTAAACGAATTATTCTTCGTAGAAATTTACTGCTGTTCACACACAGAGACGTTTTGAAAAAGAATCGTCTGAACGGTTTAGGCACGAGCGGACAGTCGAACAGACGGACGGATAGCACACAGGGAGATAGACGCACAGAGAGATTTAGCGACAGGCAGACAGATTGAAATGCAGACAGAAAGACAGGCAGAAATATACACAGACAGACAGGCAGGCAGGCAGGCAGATGAAGAAATGAACTACAAATTGGAGCAAAATTTATCCACTTTTCGTGACCAGGGCCCGACAAAACGAAATGTTCTCGAAAACTCCTCAATTTCCGCGGCAGTGTTACACTTTCTCGTCACTATGTAAATGTAGTAATTGTGAGGAAATAGAATAAAAGACGGAGTGGGAAGGGAAAAATATGAACACGGTAGTAAAGAATTTTCACAACAAATATAATCAACAACAAAAATTATTATTTATTAAATTATTACTATTATTATTATTATTATTATTATTATTATTATTATTTAGTTTTGCACTTGGGTGTGCTGTTTTGCGTGCGCCGAGTGGCGCAGCGCCGGCGGCGGCCGCCTCGCACGTCGCGCGTCAGCGTATGCGCGGATCTGCCTAATGAAGGGCGCCAGCGCTCCTTTTTTTCTGCGCCGCTGTCCAGCCGGCGCGCCCGTGATGCTGTTGCCGTGAATTATTCACAGCGCGGATTAAAATGTGAGCGCGCGCTGTTAGGGATTGCGATCCCTGCCGCCCGCGCGGCCCTGCAGCGCCAGCACCGCCGGTCAGCCCTCAGTTGTTCTCCCGGGCGACCCGGGCACGCCGGACGCCGTCATCGCCCCCAACTGCTTAGGACTCCACGGTCGCACACATGCATGTTCTGTACACATGCCGCGTACGTGTATGCGGCTTCGATGGTGTAACATTTAGGGTTCTGTTTATTTTTACGTTTTTTATTATTGTATTTTTATTTTGTTTTTATTTATTCCGGTCGCGTCAACTGCTAAGCTCATTAGCCCCGTAAATGTAGTGCGTATTTCATCGGGGAAGCGATGGTGGTCTTTTCCCGCTAGATGGTGAAATCCGGCGCCGACCTACCGTCAGCTAATGACGTTTCCATGATCCAGGTATCTCCCCCCTGCGAGGAACCGCCCCAGCCGGGACAAGCTCCAAGCTCCCGACCGGTCTCCTGGCAGTGTGGTAGTGTAGTGCGTGTTAGATTACGTGCGTGTAAGTAAGGGGTGAGGATAGAACAAGGAAGAGGAAAGAAAGATCGCGCGAGGTTCGTTGCCCTTTTGTTAGGGTACAGCTCCGGTTGGTATTGATACGAAAAAACATGGAAAACTACCGATCACAGTAGACGACCGCTAGAATTCTCCTCCAGATAGCGAATGAATTCAACCTAGCTATCTAGCCGATGTCGAAAATCCTGACATCGTCGGTACTCGAACTTAGGACCTCTCGGACCGTCGGGACTCGGATCTAGGCACTGCAGTGGCATCAGTTGATGCCCTAAGTCACCTCTTCCGGTGTTAAGCATATCGGATTTTTATAACCAAGTCTATGGGCCCAAATCCGATCAAAGTCGTAGTTTTTTTAGGTGCAAAAAATCCATTGTATGCCTTCCTTTGGAGGAGTAAATCCGTCTGTCCCATGTTGTAGATTTACTGCATGTAAAAGACCATCAAGCCTGAAAGAAGCACCCGAGATAAATTCAAATAGCTTGTTTCGTCACTCGCGTGATTCTTTCTCTGCGAGATGGCGAAAGGAGCGTTGCGAAATTGTTTGTACTCAGAGTAGCAGGCCTGATGATCTTGCACTCAACACGTAAAATAAGGCTTTATTAACTGATTCTTCGTTGCACAACTTCCTCCATCATTTACACAGGACTAAAAAAGAGCACTCTCATAAAACCAAACAAGTCAGCTTCATAGGAACTTCATTAACAAAAGTTACCATTTATTTTATAGGTGATATTTATGAAGGGTCATTTCGAAAAAGAAATCTCGATTGCTACATCGATTGAAAGAAAACCTGTAACCTAATCCATTCCTAGTTCTAAAATGATTCATGGTGGTGAACATAAAGATGACAAACCTTTGAAAACAATGCAGCTTCAGTAGCGATATTCTCTGTACTAGGAAAACATGCATATTTCTCTGAAATACGGAACCTCATTAAGTTGAATTGAAAATTCAGATCTTGCTTCAAGGCAAACCCAATATTGCGGAGTGTTCCAATAATAACCAGCTCCCCTTCTGAGTTTGGCCGCGGCTTCCAGGCTTCATGCGCAGGCATCGTCTCTGCTTTTGATTTGGCGCTCGCGCTGGGTAAACATTCCATGTGCCCGGAAATCCTCAATTAAGCTAAATATTAAAAGCTGAGTGCATCTACATTCTCCTTTGTAATGCTTATACAGAAAAGGTTAGTGAATTACGTGCTATATCATTAGGTTATACGAAAATATAAGAAATTAACGGTAAGTCGAAAATCTCTTTTAATGATGTCAACACACCATTTTTCCTGACACTTTTGGCTGTGGGAAAGAGAAATATATTTCTTGTTTCTTGCCATATTTCATCACGAGCAATTCAAAGGTGATTTCCAGCGTATTAATTGGCTTCAATATAGATTCTTTGAATATGAAGTTTCTTCTATGGGTAATGATATGGAACGATGTTCGAGGAAGGAGGAATATCTCAGAATTCTTACTCTCGTCTTGATTAAACATCAGGAGCGGGAGTATTAACAGAATGGACGTATAATTATTACACAGTTCGCTCGAAACATTTATTGGTAATGGTAGTAAACTTCGGTAAATTGTAATGAATCACCAATGCTGTTTCTCCCTTTCTATAACTCTCCAATGTTTTTCACCTCTTTTACGCCGTAAAGATTATAGCAAATCAACCACGCATCTTATATAATCATACAAATGAATCACTGTAATTTCTCATTAACCTTCAGTAATAGTTTTATATACAGACTCATTTACAGCGTTTTATAAATTTCTTCCTGACGTAATTCACTTTGAACTCATCTCAATTCTAATAATCTACGAATTTTAAATTCTCCCACATTTCTGCAAAGACCAGAGATACCATTGCTATTTTGGCTTTTCAATCTGCATTGCATTCACCCCATGATCGTAATTCACAAATAGCCCCTCATGCGACCTTTTCAATTGTTTGAATATAAATTTCAAGTACCCATTCGTACTAGTGTAATTTTAGACCACCAGCGAGTTGCCGATAGGTAATCTTTACTTGTATGTAGGAACGAATTGTATATAGAAAAATATATTTATATATTTATAAAATATATTTATATATTTATAAATTTTTCTATTAGAAACTAGCCGTACTACCGTTCCCCTATCCCCAACCTTCCCCGCAAAGGTATATCTCCGTTCTATGCTTTCTAGTAATAAATTCACTTTGTAAGACCAGATTCCTCTCCTGTAATTGCTCTCTGCAGCACCTACGTAAAAGCGTGTCCGCATGTTTCCCGGCTAATCTAATCCATAGGTCAATTGATTTCATTTTTAAATCTTTCCAAACTTCATACACTGCCTACCTCTCTTTTTATTGATTGATTGATTGATTAGTGTTTCCGGGCACAACGGATAAATTCGTTTGTCCCGCACGTGTAGTGCAGGTTTTCTCCTCGAAAGGTGACATTGATCTTCCCCCTTTGGAAGGTGAGATCTGGCTTCCACGTACCTTCGGCTAGTGGGGTTTTCTCCAACCTGTAATCAGCCAGCAGCGAGGCACCGCCTCAACCGGGAGAAGCTCTAGGCTGCCAACTGGTCTGCCGACACGTGTGGTAGTGCAGTGTAAGTAAGTGTGTGTAAGTAAGGGGGTGAGGATAGGACAATGAAGAGGAAGAAAAGATCGCGCGCGGACCGTCGTCCGTTTATCAGGGGACTGGTCCGGCATCCGCCTAGTGTTGATTGGAGAAACCACGGAAAACTACCGATCAGAGCAGCCGGTCTCGAGAATTCTCCTCCAGACAGCGACTGAATTGGTTCCAGTTAACTAGCTAGGTTCGAAAATCCTGTAAGCCAACCTAGGTTCTCCAAGTCACGGCAGTGACATCAGTTGATGCCCTGAGCCTCCTCTCCCGGTCCGATCTCTCTTAACATTCCATTTTCTGCATATATAAACACTCTAGAAATTAATGTATAATAATCGGTTTCCATGCTTGCCAATCAAACTAGTCTACCCAGTTCCCAAATTTCTACCCGTCATTCACAGCCAAAAGTACTAGCGATTTACACGTAAAGGCAAAATCGTGAGAGTGAAATAGGCAAAATCATAACGAGCGTCATTAACAAAATAGAGTATTGAAAAGACCAATGTCGATTTATTTAATTTTATAAACGCTGGTTTTCAGAATGAAAACACTTTTCTCATCTGTGAGTTATTTATAACGTTATCTCCTTTAATATAATGTATATATAAACTCTTTAAGAATATTTGGGAAAGGGATTTTAAATCAATTGTGTCTTTCGTTTATATAGAACGAAAGCTTTGTTAATAAGTTATTTAAACACCGACTAAAATCTAGATTCCAACCTTAATACTCTGTAATATATTTTTAATGCATAAATAACATCATTTACCGAAATCTAGCCTAAAGTATTGTGCCTATCAACCATAGATCTTGAAATAAAAACATGGAAAATGATTTAGAGCCATTTCAAATCGGAAACCGAAAGCTGTTACAAAAAACCAAAATCGAAACTGAAACAGAATTCGAAATATTTGATTAAGCGAAACCGACGGGTTAGTATGAGATTTAATTTCTTGTTAAAAGTAGTATATATTTTATAAATTTTATTGAAAAAAGGTAACCATCCTCTTTTAGAAAAAATGATCTCACCATTATCTTATTTTTTTGTTTAGTAAATTACGTATGCCCGTTAATTCCACCAAAAATCATCGTTTATCACTATAATCCACGCGTGGAATTAATTCGAACTATCAATTAGAATTTGGAAAAAATGAAAAATCGAGTAATTGAGTTGCTATTGACACAAAAGAATGCACATCATAGACTAGGTAGAACATCAGTCTGAAACATACATGAACAAATACTTTATGACAACTACTTCTACTACTTAGAGATGTTAATATTAATTTTCAAATACATAAACTGGAAAATCTTATCTCATTTTACTTGGGATTGTATAGTGGAAAATCAGTACTGTCTTTAACGCTAATATTTTTTAAGCATGGATAAGTACGGCCACAGCACTTTGGTTTGAGCTAGCTGAGTAATGGTAAATTTTATACTACTTGTTCTATTTTTCATGAATAATTAAATGTATAATGAAAAACATAATGAAAAATGTGAAAAAATATAAACTTCATTTCTATTCACCCGTTCTGAAAAGTATGCAACCAAAACCTCTCCTATAGAGAAGCGACTCTCTTTACATTTCCCAATATTTATAAATATAATATTATATTTCATATGAGTTTTCTCTTTTGCTAGTAAGTAATGTTGTTGTAGTTTTATCAGCTTTTTCTAATACTGGATCTGGAAAATAATTAATATCTTCTATATTAATACCGCTTTCTTATAAACAAGTCACTGCGCTGACCGAAAGTGCACAATGCAAGGCCCACGAGAAAGAGTCTTTAACGTTCGCCACGTTGAGAGTGAATATGATGTCGTCGAATGATTTCCCCGAATGGTGACAATATTCTTATTTTTAAAGATTAAATTAAACTTAAATGGAAACGAAAAAAAAAACATTGAATGTAACTTGTGGATAAAAGGGTATAATTGCACTTGTGGAAAATAAGTAAAAATCGCCTCTATCGTCGTTTGTTTTTTAAACACTAAGTTGGTTGATTGATTGTTAGTTATTCGGGCGCGTCAACTGCTAAGGTCATTAATCCCGTGAGTGTAATGCATTATTTTCCTCGGGAGCTGGTGGTAATCTTCCTCCACTGGATGGCGAGATCCGGCCTCGACCTACCGTCAGCTAGCGGGCTTTCCTCAGCCAGGTATCTCCCACCAGCGGGGCACCGCCTTACCCGGGACAATCTGTACGGCATGTTGGTAGCGTAGTGCATGTTAGTGTAAGTTTGAACACTGGAGCAATTAAACATTTCTGTATTCACTAGTTTCGTTAACAACTATTTTTCGCGCTTGACTGGTTTGTGAAACGATCGATTCCATTTCGGGGGCGGGGCGGGGAGGGGACGTGAGTTGGGCCAGGTGGTCAGTGCGGGGGAGGGCGCTATCGGATGGGCCAGCCGTGTTGACGGCGCCGGCGCGTGCCTCCTGCTCGCTAGCAGAGTAAGCAGCGCGTATTATTGCAGCAGGCGCCTCTTCGACGCGCCCGCCCTCCGGATCACCATCGATCCCTCCGCCCCGACGCCACCATCCCTCCAGGCACGCGCCGTCCCACGATCTTGCCGCATTGGAGAATAGAGACATGTCCGTAGTGGCCTATTGAGCATTATCGTTTCATCTGCTTTTTAATATGTAATGATTTATTTTCGTAGAGTTTTTATGTCCTTAAAATCCGTCTGGAAATAAGGGAAGTTCTATGAAAAATCAGCATGTCTCGAGAATATGCTTTTATTGCAAGATAGGAGAAGGAAGGACAGAATAAAGAGGAAAGGAGGAGGAGGAGGAGGAGAAGGGAAAAGAAGAAAGAAGAAGAAGAGAAGAAGGAGGAGGAAGAAGAGGAGGAGAGAGAGAGAAGGCGTCTCAGGTGGAGTGAGAGGTGGAGGAAGAGGAGGAGAACGGATCAGAGAGACAGTCAGAGAACCCATGGATGACTGTCTCGATAGTGCTCAGAGAAATTATAGATAAATCATTCTCTGTACTGACGAATATAAATAGCAAATAAAGAGAAAATAATGTAACATACATTCACTTAGGCAGTTGTAAGTGGATACTAAAATATTGTATTCAAAAACTCACCACAGATCAGCGATAAGATTTCGTGAATTATTTTAAATCTTTATGAACTCAGGGCATGTAATCCTTTTGTTGTTCGTCCTAAAGATCTGTAAAATGCAAAACGAAGCGATAAGTGAACAGTGGCGCCGAAACGCGCGAAGCACCCGAGGGCTAATAGCAGCTCCGGTGAGGGCGGCCGGAATACAAAAGAGAGCAGCCGCGGCCAGATCTGCTTGCGGCGAGCTTTTAAGAGCCTCCGATCCGCGAGGGCCCTTCTCGCCGGGGGGAGGGGCAAGCAGTGGTCCGTTATTCGGTTACCGCGGCGGCGCAAACGGGAGCGAAAGAAAGGGGGGGGGGGGCGATAGAGCCACGTGAGGGCGGAGGAGGGGTGGGGCTGGAGGAACAATCGGTGGACAGACGCAGGAGAGACTAGAAGTGCTGCTCGTTCTCAGTATTTGTTATACTTTTATTAATTTTAACACCGTGTCTGCCATGCGAGACCATATGGTCTCGTAGGGAGATTTAATTTATTTTTACTACGAGACCATACGATCTTATGCGTTGGCTTGTCTCCAAAATAACTGTGAAATTATCGGAAAAGTAATAGGCTCCTAATGAACCCTTCATATAATTAATAAAACTAAAACATTTTCATTTTAAATCAGGCAAAGCATTAGCAATTCCAAGAAGAGAAAAACAAACAAGTTTTTGTCTAATGTAATTCAGTGGTCTAATGTCATTAGGCTCTAGTTGTCTGTGTTTAAATGTTTATATGCATCGACGTGTCATATAAATGTATTGTGTTTTGATGAATAGTGGGATAAATTACATTTCTTAATCCGCATTTACAACATCTAGGATTTCAGCTTTTCAGTGATGCCATTGGTATTCATAAAAAAATACTTATAATTTGTATAAACTTAAGAGCTGTTTTTGAGAAAATAGCTTTCAAAAGAGAAGGAGTGTTGGATATACTGTTGATTCAATATCTTCCTGCGATATAACGTATTGTCAGATTACTTAATGCAGTGACATCTGGGGTTTCTCTTCTGGCAATGGTTTAATTTCTCTTTCAATTTAAAACAGCTGATTTCAACAAATGTTCGTATGAAATAACATATTCCCTTCGCTTAGTCCGGAAGCTTCTCAATATGTTCGTTAACCCCTTCTTTGCCCTCTGTGACTCCTTGTTAACGGCCGGCGGATTACGCTGTTCGAATCAAAATCCCTTCATTATCAATTCACAGACTGGGCAAACAAAACATCACATAGAACCAGAATACAAAATAAGTTTCCATTTCATATTTTTCTCAAGAAATTTTCTGAAATAGATCCCGATTGGAGGAATGCGATGGTACCCTCAACCACTGAAGAAGTTTTAAGTTTTTTATTTAAGCTTTACAACATATGTGTAGTTAATTTAAACTGAGCTATGTATTTTCCATCTGTGTAAATAAATGAAACAAAGGTATACAAATTTTAATGAAATTATAAGAAACAAGGGCTCATTTTAATGAAGTTTCGAAACTTACTCAGTTAAAAAGAAATGTAATCCTTTTAAACAAATATCTTCACAAAGCACTTTTTTGTAGAAAGTGAATAAAATCCTACGATAAATACTTACTCGTACGTCAAATTCAATTTAGTTTTTTAAGTTAGTTGAAGTTAATCAAAATGATTTTACTAAAATCATAATTTATTTTACAAGTAGCCGATTAGTCGTAATGTTCGCTTCCGTAACGTGTTAACCTTTATTCAGCGGCCACATCTACTAAAGATAATTTTTATTTTGCAACCACTCGTGATCGTTAAATAGAGTGACTGTAATCTCAAAAAATTGAAAAACTGAGAAATCATATGGTTTGAAACATGGTGACAAATATTTAAGAAAATAAAAAAATAAGAATAATAAAACTTAAAAAATAAATGAAGTAGAAACAGTAGAAATATATTTAATATAGCCAACATTGGAATTAAGTTACAATATCGACTACACACATCCCTTCTACATTTATATAGTATTAGTAATACATTTTATTTTGAAAATGTAGATTTTGTTTTGAGATTATTAAATAGTCTATTTCTTTACTTTTCCGTCATATGAAGAGGGTTTTGTGTATTCAGAAAGGGGCCAATCGGATAACGCTGCGGTCAGGTCGGGCGAGAGGGAACTGGCGCATGGAAATGCAGGCGGTGGATCTGCGGGCGGAGAGGAGGAGGGGGAGAGAGCGTCCGAGAAGATGCGAAGGCGAAGGTCCCACGAGAACGGAGGCGGCCGCGAATCGCGGAAGAAACCCGACCAGCGGAACGGACGCGCCGTGGCTGCGGCGGCGGCGGCGATGGCTCTGGAGGCGGTCAGAGTGGCGATGGCCATGGCGGTGACGGTGGCGGTGGTGGTAGGTGGCAGTGGTGGGGGCTGTGGCGGTGGATGGGGTGGAAGTGGGGCGGGGATGGTGGATGGGGCGGTGGCGGTGGAGGTGCCGGAAACGGGGCGGGGGCGAGTTTGCGGGGGAAGGCGCAGGGGTGCTAGCGAGTGAGGTGGGGTCAGGAAAGGAGGCGGTGGCGGCAGCGGTACCAAGTTTCAGAGGACGCAGTATCCAATGTCATCGCTCGCCCGCTATCACTTTCTCCGGAGCGTAGCTCCCACGGCAGACCGCTGCCTCTCCCGTTATCATTCCTCGCGCTCACTACGGAATCGCATCCACGACTATCACGAGATTAACAACTTCAAGGCTATAATCACCATCTTCTCGATTAAAAATAAACGAATAATTAAACCAAAATAGGCATGGTATGGATGTAGTATCTTAAGGAAATTGAGAAACTGACAAAATATTATTAATTTAGATTTTCGATTACGCGAGCACGTGGGCATTTAAACCGAGTTAACTCATAAGTGTGTGTCTGGGGAGGTGGGTGTAAGTGGACCTTACGCGAGATTGGCTCATAGTCTCTGCAATTCTCAATGCTGTTGAGAATAATCTGTATTGAACGAAAACGTTAAATTTGATGGATTCAATATCGCCACATGGGAATTGATTACAAGATAATCGATATCTAAGATTTACCGACTCCTGTATCATGCCCTACCACAGCATTGCGATATTGTGGTTCACAACTTTGTCGATACATTTTATAATTGTTTCTGCTGCTACAGATCCAAACTATCAGTCATTACCGTTTTGAACAAAGCAGTCGACTTCATTTGTGCACTACAGCTAAATTCACACAAGAGAAAACGGTTCCGTTTTGGTAAGGAGGCAGGACGCACTCTCATTTCAGAGGAGAGGTTTCACAAACGAAATTACATGTAATGCTAGAAGCGCTAGATGCACTTTCTGAGAGGCAGAGCTCTAAATTGGGTCTTCTTATTTGCCTGCAAGTGCGGACAGCATTGTTTTTGCTGAATAGCGAACCCGCGAGGAAGGTGGTTCACAACAGATGCTACTTTACACTAGTTTTTCAACTTGAGACCAACGCGATTGTGGCGAAATTTAATCCTTGTTCGTAATAAAACACTGCGTTCATGGTGCTTGTAGAAAAAAACGAGATTGGGAGACGTAGGGCGAGAGAGGGAGAACGTCGGTAGACAGAGTGAGAGGAAAAGAGGAAGACAGGAGAGAAGATTTTGAGAGTAATAGAAATGTTTAAAAATGGTCGAGGAAATGTTTGTAATCCTTACGGCTTTTATTGGTATATGTGATTTGATTGGTACCGGTGTTTACTTTTGTAGTGAAAAATTAAATTCGACATATTTACTAATTTTACAAACCAGATATTGCCAAACCGGTGGCCGAGATTGCTAAGGCAGTAGTGTCGTAGCGATCTCGAACCGAAGGGTCGCGGGTTCGAGTCCCGCCCCAGGCATGGTTGTATTTGCGTTCGCCCTTTCACCCCTTATCATCACCATATCGTTTCATCCTCACTATTACCATAACGTTAACTCCAATATTAGTCGCTAATGACCTAGATGTTGATACCACCTTAAATAACAAAAAAAATATAGATATTTTGTAATACGTTTGCTAATGTATTGAGGCTACTGAGCGTTACTATTGAAACATTACATGTTTATGGAACAATTAGTTGTTCACTATCAATTTCTAGTATTCACGAAATGATTCGTTTGTTAACTTCGTTTCTCTGTTCTTCCCAGAAACTGAAAATTCTTTAAACAACTCACAATCCAAAATGTAGGAGGAAAATAATTGTAAACAGATCAGAGCTTCTATGTAGGAGAGCCTCTCAATCAATTTTTCGTGCGATTTACTGACCTTCCCGTTGGATTAATCTTTAAACCCAGTTATGAGAAATATCCGTCTGTGATACGACTGTTTTATTTTATAGTTAATGATGTGCAGTTATGATCAGAAAAATATTATGTCATACTCTGAGTTACATTGTGCATGAACTTCGGTAACATTTAGCCAGGTGACGATGACGAGAATGCACGGAAAGATAGCGCGAGGTCCCTGGCCCGTCGAATTGGCAGAATCCGGGTTCTCCTGTTCTCAAAGAAACCACGAAATCCTCTACTCAGAGCATTCGGCCTTCAAATTCTATTCGAGCAGGCGCCGCCACTTCGTTACGTTAAACCCATCAAACCCCGCTTTGGAATCGAACCCGCGACCTCGCCATGCCCTGTACGCTCGTTTGTGAGGCATTTCCTTTGCGTTCGCAGCCAGCGGTGTTTGTTGGCAGGCGGAGCCGCAGGGCGAGGCGTGGGGGCGGGCGGGGGCGGAGGTGTCGGTGGCTGCGGAAGGTTCATCAGTGCGCCATCGGAATGGCGTTTTAATGCATCGACCTGCCCCGCCCCGCCCCCTGGCGCCCCGCCGCGTGAGCAAATATTTGGCGACGCGCGCGCGCCGCCGCGTCGGTCGCCGCCAGGGGCGCACGCGGCGGGGGAGGTGGAGGAGGCCTAGCCACGGAATGCCCTGTCAACGATGCAGGGAGGAACAACGCTAGAAGTGGACGGTTGCCGTTGTGACAGGTTTAAAATGGTAATAGAGCTGGTAGTGCTGGTATAATGCTAGTAGTAAGCGTTAATGTTATGGGAAAAGTGGTGGTGGTTGTGGTTACTGGTTGTTCTTGTGATGGTGGTGGTGGTGATAATCCTAGTAGTGGTTATGGTGATGGTGCTGCTAGTAGAGGTGGTAGTTGTGGTGGTGGACGAGGTGGTGATGGCGGTGGGGATAATGGTAGTGACGGTAGTGGTGATGATGGATGTGATGTTGGTTGTGGTGCTGGTGATATGGTGGTTGATGTTAATTGTCAGGCGAGTCTAAAATTGAGGTGTTAAGTGATGATGAACTCTTTCAACAACAATAACAATGATGACATGGATAGACGTACGGAGTTTAGAAGAGATTCGAAGGTGGTCTGGTGGGGGTAGTTAAGAGATTCTAGCCTCATGTCAGAGTTCCTGAGCAATTGGAGGTCATTCATGGAGGGAAATGTAAGATTCGTCGTCTTCCGCTGGTCAGTTAAGAAGGGTGTCAATGCGAGTGCCAAGAGCAGCAGAGATGGAGTCTATCTCCTTGGAATACCAACGGAAATAACTTGAAATTTCCCGAGGGTGTGTCTTAGGATATTCCGCATTATTGCTTACATGCGCAATTTTACGTTCTTTTGACGAAAATACAAAACTACTACACTTTTCACTATCCAACAGGGAGACAAATCGTATCTTGTTTTAGTAGATCCAGAAGACGTATATTCGGGAACTGTCTCCTTGTGTTCAGAAGAATAATTTTGTTGATGACAATGCGGCTTGCATCTTCTTACCTATGGATCGACTGTGGTGTTCTGCGTGTTCTTCTGTCTGCAATTAGGAATGTGAAGAACATAGTTGTCGTTGGTACGCGTATTGTGTTGGTAATGGCCGCATTTAAGGACTCTTCTTCCAGTCTTTGATAAATCACTTCATTTTGGATTTTTAAATGATATCATGTCCAATATTTTAAAATAAGGGTATTTATGGATTAATTTCTATGAAAACAGTTATATTTTATCTAACATACGAAAAAATATTTATCAATATAAGCTGTTCATTTGAGAGAACGTGGAAAGGCAATTTATTCAATCTACTTTCCAGTAGAGTGAAGAGTTGTCACCAACAGCTCTTTTAGTATTTATAGTTGTATTAAAATTATGTATGCATTTTATAACATCAAGAGGAGGAAAAGTTGCAGCTTCCTAAACATCACCTATCTTTTGCAGAAATTTGCTTTTTCTTCCTTTTCCCTCTTGAGTTGAGAGTTTTGAATAGGAGGCTTTCTATTTCCAATATACTTTCGCACTACGACAGTTTTCGGCACAGTTAGTCTTTGTAGTGAGTATTCAAAGGTTGGGTGTTTCCTGCTGCAAAATCGGAAGTGGATATTTACAAAAAACAATTTCTTGTCATTTTCAAGAATGGAACACAATTGAAAGCGTATTCCGCGTTCATGAATGAATTATCTTGAAAACACAGTGGATTTATATATAAGAAAATATACTCATAACTAAAGCCCACTTAGAAGTATAAAATGACGAATCCGATAATATAATTCTACACAATAATACGGAAATATAAGAAAATTAACGTTGTCAGATTGCAGTAATTTATTCTTAATGGTAGTTAATTTTTAAACTATGAAATATCTGCATATGATATGCAGAATGATTTACATTGAACTAAACGATTACTTTACTATAAAACAGCTTCTATTCTAGTGTAGCTCTTTTGAGTTACACTAGAATTTTATTTGCCGTGAATGTGTGCCGTGAATTTATTTGCCGTGAATGCCGTTTTCCGTGAATTTATTGAGATGAAACTATTCTTAAAATTTGATAACTCCTTTGTAAAGACTTTTTGCTGGAATTGTTTCCATCTAAACGAAATTTATTGATGTTACTATTATAGATAATTATTAGAGTTTATTATTACTATTATTATTCTATCATTGTTAAATGATTGTAAATTAGGTGAGTAGAGTGCAGGAGGAAGAATATCAGAATGCTTGATGATGTGATACATGGAAGAAGCAATAAACAGATGAAAGAAGAAGCTCTGAAGAGGCTCTGATGTGATACAACAGCTGTTGTAAAACAGTGCAACGAATATTGCATCATCTGCCGGGATCCGCTGCGTGGATTGCATCATCTGACGGCGCTCCCTGAACTGGATGGTTCCGGGGTATTCGCGGGTCGCGTGGAAAAGTGATGCAAGTTCCGGAAAGGATCAGGCGGGCGCCAGTCAGGTATAAATTCGCCGCTGCATCGCGTGTGTTCATCGCGGCGAACAACGGTGCAGTCGGTAAGCAGAAGTGCTGTGGACTGTGCTCAGTGACGCGAACTGTGGTCAGTGCATCAGACATTGGTGAGTACTTAGTACTGTGCGACGGTGCAAAAGAAGAGAACAGTGAAAATAAATAATCAAAAGAAGTATGCCGTATAAAGAAATAAGCAAGTGAAGTCTACAAGGATTTTGAAGACTATCTGTATATAAATCAAGTATTTTTAGTGTACCTTTAAGGAAAAAATAAACCTTTTTGTGAAAATAATGAGTGTTTTAATTCACCACTTAGAATTGTTACAATATCCTCGAAGAACTGGGGGTTTGGAAAAAAATACCAAAAGAAAAATAAAGAACAAGGAAGAAGAGGAAAATTACGAGCATAGAAGAAGGGATGTCGGTGCCACCCCCGCACAGCGCCTCCCCCTGCTTCAATGGGGGCCTCCGCGCGGGCGACGAGCAGAGCCCAATTGAGTTACCCGCCCCCCCTGCCACGCCCCATCCACTCGCGGCGGTAGAGCCAAATGTACGCTTTAGAAGGAGGCTGATTTCTATTACACGTCGATATAAAGAAGAAGGAAATGCTCCAAGTCATTGTGCACACTATTCAAGAAAGGTCAATTCATTTTTAACTAATTCTTTACTGCGCATATCGCATATGCTGAATTACAGTGCCTTCAATCAAAATATTTCTAAAATGCCTATTCAATATCCTTGCACCCTGAACGTGCACTGGCAAAAACATTGGGCTGCTTTAAGGGGGAAGTGAGGGAGAAGTTTGAAATGGAGTGACGGTGGAAAGTCATGCAGAGGACGAGATCACCCGAAAAAAACAACAACTGAAAAGAACCACATTGTTCGTCACAAATTCCATATATACCGGACGACAATTGAATTTCTCTCCTTGCAATTGAAACGTGACCAATGTGGTCATTGCTCATAATTATTTCAGTCATGATTTTAAAATATTTGCAAATAAATAATATTTTAAAATTCAGACACATACAAGGATTATCGCATGCAGAGATGTGCAAGAACGCATCATAGCTCATTGGAAAGGCAAAAAGAAGCATAAAAAATGTGGAAGAGGATGCTATTGAATTGCCAGAAGAACTGTTCTACATTATTATAAGGTTCGATTCTTATTAAACAAGTTATACTTAAAAAAGAGGAAAGCAAAATGCCTAAAAATAATCAGAAACGAGTGTATACATTTATTCTGCTGAAATATTAACAGAACTCTCTCTCATATAACGTGTCCTAGGGTACCTCATGGGCAGCATACTATTTTCACGTGGTGCGATCCTGAATTCGATTCCCAGTCGGTACAAAAATAGTTTAGCTTTCCTGTAAAATTGTCTTAGTTTCTGTAGATGTGTGGCGAAAGGCAGGCAGAGTTGGCTAGTTACGAAGGAGGAAATAAGTTTGAGCCTTGCGCCACGTAACTTTCTTATGCCCCTTCTCCAGGCATGGGAATTAAAGTGATTCTAGACAAGGGGGACACTGGGACAGTCGACAAGATTGGAGAATCGAGTCAAAATGTCAAATACATTCACAAATATCTCTCATAGAACCCCTATTTAAAAATGTTTGATATGAAAATCTTTGGGAATTTTGCCTCGTTTCCGAAAGCATTTTACAATGTCATTTTAGCATAACGTATCTTGACCAAAAACAAACGAAAACCTGTTCCCAAAGCTCTCAATTCCCATGAAAACACAAAGGAGCAACAGACAAAACAACCGCAACGGGGAGGCAATCACGTAAATCAGCGTCGCCCTTCGGCGCCGCGAGGACGCACCTTGCTCCGCTCCTTGACCGTGCTGCCGTCCGTTGGGGAGGACGGGGGCGGGAGGGCCCGGGGTCCGCAGAGGGGTTGCGATTGAGTTATCCGCGGATCAACCTCCGAACGGCCGTCCGTCGCGCGCCGCTCGGATTGAGCCATATTTCACCGTCGCAGTAGCAATGTCGCGGGGCTGCTATAAATCCAGAGCCCGCCGCCGCCGGCCGATAGAATTAAACGGGCGCAATGGGCGGTGCGAATAAAGAGCCCGCATAAATACATTGGGGCCCGGTCCGCGTCGCCCCATCCTGCAACACGCCCCCCGCCTCTCCTGCTGCCCGCTGGACTCCTGGCACTTCCAGACCCGTCCAGTGTCTCCCCACTTTGGCCTGCCCCATGCCGTCCCAATACGCTCCGTCGTCCGCTGGAACCCGCCTCACACACCTCTGGCCATTCACCTCCTCGCCCGCCCCGCATCGCCCCGCCCGTCTCCCCGCCCGTCCCCTCCCCTCCCGCCTCGCCCTCTGGTCCCATCCTCTCGCCCATCAGCACCACGCCCCAAGTCACAATCCCGCTGCCCCGTCCCACTACGCCTGGTCCCCGTCCTACTCGCTTCTGTCCGTTCCTCGCCCCTCGCTGCCCCGCAACATCTCCGCCGGGCACGCGGGGTCGCTCGGACCGGTCCACCGAGCCGGTTGCCCATCGCCCCGGCCATAAGTCCTTCAGCCTCCCTCTCGTCTTCCTACCCTTCCTCCTCTCCCTTAGTCTTTTCATCTGTCCGTGCCACCTGCGAGCAGCACCGGAGACGACTCTGTGTTCTGAGTGCGATGCCAAACAAAGTCATTTAATAAATAATATAATAGTCATTATTTATTTTATCACGCAACGCCAATTGTCATTTCCGAATACATTAATTCTGTATCCGTTCCCAGCAGCAACATACTCAAATATATTTACATAGGTACACATTCACCCGAAACTCCCTGACTCAGTAAAATATATAACCGAGAGATCTATGGCTCTACTCGCACACATTCAGGTAGTGACGGTAGTATTTGTGTATGAAATACAATGCAAACAAAAGCAAATAAACTCACATTATTTGCTATAAAATAAAATTAATTACAACGATTTAATTTCTTTGCTCCCAAAACAACAATTTATCCACCAAAACAAAAAAAATTGTCGTTAGTTTATCCGTTGGTAAACTCTGAGATACTCACTTGGCATGACAATCTAAGAACATATGTAACTCTCACGGAGCTTCCAAGAAACAAACGCAACACAAGAGAAAACAATGAAATATGAACATTTAAATTAAATTTAAGTATTTTACTGAATTGGAGAACAAATAAACTATTTTATGTGTAAGGGCAGCATCAAGTTTGGACATGTCATGAGAAAATATTCTACAAGTAAAAAGAAGAAATTACTGTAGCTACGAGGAAAACAGGCCCAGAAAGAAGAAATAATATTTTGACCATCATGTGGAGTAGGAGATGAAGATATGAAGAACGAAGAACCAGGAGGGGTGAAAGTGATTAAGTGGAGGACGGAAAAGATAAACATAATCAAAAATAATATGCGCCTCGGCGGTGTCTCAAAGACAGCAGGAAATATCCTTCTAGATCTAGTCCAAAAGCCGACTGAGTTTAGCTTAGATTCATTACAGCTAAAACGACAAGTATCGGAAGTTCCTAGCGTTTGATCGTTGGTATCGTTGCGCATTTTAGGCACTAGCTACATAGCTAGGTCGAATTCAGCCGCTGGTTGGAGGAAAATTCTAGCGGTTCGCCGCTCTGATGGGAAGTTTGTGTGGTTTTTACGATCCATACCAGACGAATACCGAAGCGGTACCTTTACAAACGAGCCAAGGAACGCGTATGATCTCCCTTATCCCATCTTCTATCTTTACTCGAACTCACACACGCTTACAACACTTACATGTACCATACGAGTAGGGAGACCGGTCGGGAGATGAGCTTGTCCCAGCTGGGGTGGCGCTCTGCTAGTAGAGATATGTGGAGGGGGAATACTTCCGCAAGCCGACGTTCTATCAGCGTCATGCCTCACTATAAGGCGGGGGAGGAAATACCTCCACTTCCAGGCATAAAACATTCACTGCACTAACGGGACCAATGACCACAGCAGTCGACGTGTCCGTCCATCTAGCCCCAAAACAAGAGCGATTGCGTCTGGTGGCGCTCGCGGATCGCTCGCAGCGGCGCGTGAGCCTCGTCGAAGGCAGCGGGGGCGGTGGCGCGGAACGCGGGGGGCGGGGTCCCCGCGACGTGGGAGGGGGGGGGGGCGGTCCGAGCGGAGCGCCAAAGGGCGAGAGGGCGGCGGATGGGCCCGAGGGCGCAGAGAGCGGAGCAGCCGGCGGAACGAAGGGCACGGGATGGAGATGTCCCCTCGTAGGGCGAAGGAAGGCGCGTGGTCAGAATGACGAGGCAGTTCCACCGAGGAACAAGGAGCAATGGCAGCTCACAATGGGAGGGGATGCCCGGCTGGTGCAGAGGCGTGGGTTGTGGCCGAAGATGTTGCACGCAAAACGAAGCGGTCGGAGAGCAGAATGATGAGAGAGTTTGTGCCCGTCTTAGCGAACCGACTATCGACCTTTTGCTCATGCACAGATGCTCGACACTGATGCGAAACTTAAATTGCGCATGCGCAGAAAATCGATACTGCACACTTCGTAACTTTTGTGGGTGCGCGAACTCTCTATTATCATTTCACACGTTCAAAATAATGACATTAATAATAGAAAACATCTTTGAGTTTACTCATACCAAGAAAAATCCATAAAGCCCATTGAGCCTTCGAATTACAGTTTATGTACTACCCAAATTTAATAACTAGCCAATGTAATATCCCCCCTTGTATGAATTGATTTACCGAATTTTCTGCAAAGCATTCCTTGATTATCAACCGCTTGTTTGTATTACTTCGTTGAAGAGGTACTTTTGGTTATTTTAAAATTGTTTCTTTGTATCATATAAACTAAAGATACTCTCTAGTACGTGAGAGTTGAGTAAGAAATAAAAATTGTTATGAAAGCTAGGAGAGTCTAATACAGCAAAAAATATAGAGATCAGGGACATATCCGTATTCCATTTAATTTTCAGTTTTCATAATACGTGTAATTCTACATTAATATTTTTCCGTTTCAACTTTTCTTGGAATTATATACATCACAATACCTCCATTCTTTTTTTGCTTATGTTAATGTGATTGTTTCATTTCACAAATTTAAACAACCAAAACCCACTTCTAGAAAGATCAATAAAGAATATTTTAATGTATGAGACAAGAAATGAAAGCAACAAACAAAAAGTTTTTCCAAACGTAGGAGATACTGAAAATGTAAATAACTCACACAAAATGAGAAGCTCACATTTTCTCATCTTCACGATGAGTCAACCTGAACACTCGTACTTCCTGAATTTCAACTAATGAGCATGTTGATAAAATAAATCCTTCACCAATCAAATTTCAACTTAAAAATCATTCATTTTGAATTAATGTTTTTCATTATTTTGCAAGAACACTTTTGACAGTTCATGAAGAAAAAAATTAAACCTCTATAGGAAGTTCTCTAATAATCACCAATGATAATAAACACTATGAGTTATGTCTGCGAGTTCGCGACTTTACAGTCGTTACCAGCAGCAAATGAATACCAATCAATCTCTTCTGGCATCTCTGCAGAACTTGCAGAGCGAACATTGAACTGACGAAACAAATAACAAATTGCAAATAGCGCGTAGCCTAGAGGATTCGAATATCACAGGGGAAGCGATGGCATTAAAGTGAGAACGAGAAATTGTCCGTTCGACTGTGGCGGGGATCAGCGGCTGAAGAGCGAACTAGTGACGCTGATTGCCGAAAGGAGAGACCAGAGAAACGTGAAGCAGTATTTAATGCAAATCGCCGGTATTTTCGCATTTAAACTCAGCTGAATTTAACGTGGCTTTGTGCCGCACTACTTCGCTCGACATGCGAATGGTCTCCTGTTAAAGCCGTTCATTCAAGTTGTGAGATGTCCTGAACATGTCCTCTCCATTTTGCCGAGCGCATCTCAATATTCGGAGAATTTAAATTGCATGACTGAACCAGTTCCATATATTTCGATGATATTGTCGCCAGACGTGTCTGATTAATCGTTTCTAAGAAGGTTCATTGTAACTGTAGGTAGAGAAAGCTCCTTAGAAATAACTTTTGTGTAAAACATTTAAGGTATTGAAAAACATAGAGCGTTTCAAACCTATTAAATTTATATAGTACCCTTCAAAACATAACGACACAAATTTTAGATAAATTTATTTTATTCAAAAAGATAAGCTTTTCAATGTTATATTACTAAAATAATCTTTTTTGTCTACGGATGATAGATATTTTAAAGGATTCATTGTAATCGTGTCACTAATTCTTTTGGGTCACTTTTGGTGGGCACTTTTTGGAGCGTCGCTGGAAATTGTTTAACCTGACGTTTTCTAATGTGACATTTTAAATTTTGTGTTTTGAAAAAATGAAACAAAAAATCAAACTACGATTGAAGTTCTTTACATACTGAAGAAAGCTGTCTTTTGTCCTCCTTTGCCGTTATAAGAAATTACTTTTCGATTATAAATAAAGTATACTTTTATCGACTTATAAAATGCATTTATTAGGCAAATTAACGGCAAAGCATCAAATTCAACGAAAATATTTGTAAACGTGGGACATGTTATATTAAATATCTACTGTTGTTTATAAGTGACGTTTTTTCGTTCATTATTTTTCCTACAATACACATATTTAGTGTATGTGTGCAAAACACGATCTGTGAAAAATAATACATTTAACAACCAAAAGCCACACAATACCCTAGCTCATATTGACACAAACACGAGTTAATATTATTTTCGTTATTGGATACAAATGTTAATAAAACATAATATAATTTGCCCTCGTTATTACAGGTCAGAAAAGGTCAGTGAGTAATAAGTACCAAATATACGATTATTTGTCCGCGTTTTAGATCATAACGAATGGGGGTCGTCGCCTAATAGGCCGCCAGGCCAGTTGCCCATCGTTGGTCGCCAGGGAGGTGGGGTGGGTCGAGAGGGGAGGGCCAGAAGGGATGGTGGGCGGAAGTCTGGAAGAGGGTGGGTGCGGGGGAGCGATCCGGGTGCGGTACACAACGGCCCGAGGTGGGCGTGGGGGGTTGGGGACGGTGAGGAGCGGGGAGCACGAGTGAATTCAGGGTGGTCGAAGGGAGGGAGGGAGAAGGGATGAATCGGGGAGAGGGAGCGGACGAGCGACTCGTCCGGCGGTGAGGTGGCGCGAGAAAGATAAAATTTGTCGTCTGTGATTTACGTTTGGCGAAGAAGCGGGAATTTCCTGGCGTCCGCTTCGGCGCAGTGGATTTTTTTTTTCGGCGCAAAGTTGGCCGCGCCGGACGTTCGCCTTCGAAGGCTCCCAAGGAGGCCGCCCGCTCCTTCCCAGCCCTTCCCGGCCCTTCCGCCCGCCCTTCAAGGCGCCTGCCTGAGAATTCCTGTGAAATATTGCCTTCGACTCGGTGAAGAAGTGGCTTTAAAACGTTCACAATACTGGCTTATATCGACCACTTCCTGTGTTGTTTGAATCGAATAATCATTTTATTTGACCTTAATGAATTTACATTTTATTAAAATGGCAATTGTTTTCATTCAAATTTCAAAGAGTAGTTTGGAACGCTTTAAAATTTCTTAAACAAATTATATGATTATGAAAATTGATATATTTATTTACTTTAGTACAAGTATATCTAACTAATGTAACATTGCCCATATGAGTTTTAAACGTTGTGACAAAACTTTTCCAACAGCGATAATGAATTTGATAATATCGATATATAATATCAATGATATAATGTCTCATTGATAAACGTTGTGACAATGATTGTAATTAACGTTTTAAACATCTAAGGAACTAACTGTAACCGAGAAGCTTATTAAGTAAGTTTATCAATAAAAGTTTGACAAATAAATAAATTCAAGAGTTTGGAACAGACTTGGCAACTATTTTTTCCCTAAAAGGAATGTTATCGAATCACACAATTTTATTTGTCGTGTGAAAGGAATGCTGTTATAATGGTTGTTTTCAACAACAGATGGATCAGTGAGTGTCTCTATTATTACAGGGCTGAATGTAACCAGTTTCCAGCAGCGCTCATATACCATGATAGTCGTTCTCCATGGAAGAAATGCCCGGAAATGTCAGAGGGAATTGGTGTAAGCTATCGAGAATAACGCCCTTCCACACCAGTCACGAAATTGGCAGGAGAGTTTCTGCGAGAACGCATAGCACCAGTGATCAGCAACACACGTGCGGACCTCTATGTGTGCGAACCGATGCGGGACGTGCGGTAATCGAGCGTTTACCTAATCGGACCTTTAGAATTTAATGCTTCTGGAATGTTGAGAACTCGTATATGCTATAATGATTTGGAACACTAAATCAGCACAGTCATTTCAAATACCTTAATAAATATCAGAAACTCAATTTTGGTGCGTTGTTAAATGTTCATGAACTTGCTTCATACATTGTCATTCCATGTGTATAATTCATATTTTTCATCCGTGCTCATATTTTCACAAAAAGTAGTTGCATTACTTATGTCCCAACCCTCGTATGAGGTAAGCTTCACCAACTCAACTACGAATCACCAAACACAAGTCAACGTCGGGGATATATGAAAACGGCAATAAAAAGTGATACAATTACATAAGTAGAACATTCTGATTAACCACGATTAATAACTTTTTTCACTACCGTCAGTTCAAACTAATTCATACAAAATTTTGTCTCTCCAAACTCTGTTTGTCTCCGTAACGATTCATTTGTCCGTCTTTAAATATCTGACGCCATGTATTCAATTTCTTACAATAGTCTCTGGCTTCGCCTTCTGTGTAGCTACAACTTATTTTCCAGAAGTTTATAAGTACTTCAACTCTTAACGTTACCTTTTTTTTTAAATTTTTTCCAAATTTTTTAAAATTTTTACTTATCCCCTCCCACATCACTGTGTCTTTCTGCTTCAATACAAGTATTTCTATCCACGTGCGTCAACTACTAAGTAAGTATTGACGTAAGTGAAGAGTATGTTTTATTCCGGGAGGTGGTGATATTTGTCCTCCGCTGAAATGTGAGATCCGGAGCCGACCTCTCATCGTCTAGCGAGTTTTCCCTCTCCAGAGATCTCTGCCAATGTGGCATTACCCCAGCTGGAGCATCTCTAGCTGCCAATTTCCAACCGATGGGAGAAGGATGAGAAGGAAAGATTGCACGCGGCCCATGACCCGTGTGTTAGGCTAATGTCCCGGCAACTGTCGGAACTCGAGCCCTATGTTCCTCCCGAACGATGCTGTGGAGGCAGCGATATTTCCACCAAGCTATTGTAGGCGGTACTTGGTTTTATAATAAAAGCCTCTTGTACTGAAGGCCTGTTCTGAAGGCTAGTAATTTGCTATTAATCAATACCTGTGGTGACTGCTTCAGCGGCACAAAGGTTTTAAATTGAGGAAGCGACTTCCCGTGACTCCCCTTCAGTCTCTTAGGATTGCACTTCATGCAACCCATCTCACTCCCACCCTCCCGCCCTGCCCTCGCCTCCGCCAGCCGACGCTGAAAGGGCCCCCCCCCCCCCCCCCCCCCCCCACTTTCCCTCCGCCCTCCACGCTTTCTCTTTCCGGTTCGCTTGCTCGCTCCTCGATTTGCATAATATTGTAAGTTGCGCGCTCGACTTTGATAGGATATTGAAAAACTTTTCATTTCTCACCAAGTCGCTAAACGCGCTCCGCGTGGGATGAGGAAGGCCGGGCCGGCCGCGGATATCTGTATCAATACTTCACCTGTCAAATATTCCGATCTCCCTTTTCCGCATCGATTTTGGCGGGTTTCCGCCGATTCTAAAGCTTAGTTATAAAGTTGGCCGCGGCGGCGCGTCCCCCAGCGTCGAGGGCTCTGACTGATCGACTCGCGACAATCTCCACAAACGTCAGCTGAAAGGCGCCAATTTTAAGATGAAATTCAGGGCGTTGCGGAGGGTTTTTGGGAAGTCGCTGGTGACAAAAACGTCAACTCGCGGCAACGAGAGGTAATAAATTTCTTCCAGGGCGTTGTAATAAGATCCTGATAAAGTGGGTCACAACTCGGCAACCTCTTCGAGAGGAAGATGCGCAGGACCGCTTAGAAGTATTCTGTGGCGCACGCAGTTAGAGATTTGCTATTACGTGAGTAATGTAGATTAACACGAGGCCCTGGTAATGAGGTGTCTCACTAGTTGCTAATAAAACTGAGTTACAAACTGAAGTTTTCGTCGCAACCAATAAACAAATATTTAAAACACATTGATAGGAAAATGAAGAACGTCATATTTCTCACCAATTTGTTGTACGCGAACCGCGTGCGATGAAATCAAGGTTTATTCTAATTCTAACCTCGTTAAGTAATGATGATTTCATGCTATTTTTTCAAAACGTTTAACACATGTTTAAACATGAAACACAAAAGCAATTATTGCCCATTTTCCTAAAGTGTAAGCAAAATAAAATTCACTTTAGTTGCTTTTAGATAAAAACATATGCTTTTTTGTTGACACACGCTAAAGTAGCGTTTCAATAAAAGTGTTCTTTTCTGTAAAAATGTACAAATGATAAGAATCGTGGCAACGTTCGAGGTTGAATCCATAACCCTCATGTTACATCGCTTCGAACATTTTCAATTCCAGGCGAAATCGATATTTAGGAGTCGAATAAAATTTTCCTCGCTGTGCAGATTATTGCATGTTTACTTCTGCAAAGCGCGGCCCGACGTCTAAAATTTCATTCAATTTTGTGCAGTCGTAACATTCACATTACTCCCGCATAATGTTTTACGAGCTTCCATATTCTTCAGATAGCTTCCATTGAAAGCCGGCAACTTTGAGATCAAGATTGTGGGCGTGACCCACAGACATTGATCTTGGCCGTCACCACTTCCTCCTCCCTCAGACTTCCTCGCTCTCCACCCCTAGCCTGTCGCCCAAGAGGCCTCGCCACAGAGAAAGCGGGCATCCCTCATAGCATGAGTAATTTAGATGAATGTTGTTTTCTTTTCGGAACGCGCTGTGACATTTTATGTAGCTGGGAGGGGCGCCGGCCATGGGCAGTGGGGCAAGGGGCGGCAAGACGCAGCGCGGAGGGGTAGGGTCCGGAGGAGTAAGGCACGGAGGGGTAGGGTCCGGAGGGGTAAGGCACGGAGGGGCGGGGTGCGAGCGGGAATGAGCTAAGTGAAGTGGGACGTGGAGGAGCGTGGTGGGCAGTGGGGGTGGGTGCGCAGTAGATGGTGCATGGTGGAGGTGGGGATGGTGCATGGTGGGCGCGGTGGGGCCTGGTGAGGCAGGACAGGTCGGAGTGGGGAGGGTGGGGAGGTGGGGACGAGGAAGGTGGGATGGGACGGGGTTAGGTGGATAGGGCACGGGGGTGCTTGGGCAGTGGATGGGGCATGGAGGGATGGGATAGAGCATGGTGGAGAGGGGTGGGGTGGGCGGGCGGGGTGAGGAGGAGGAATGGTGATGCGGAGCAGGGCGGGGCTCTTCGGGGAACAGAGAGGAGCGGGAAGAAGCGGTGCGTCGAGGAAGGGAGTCGGGCAAAGCGGGGCCCGGCCGAGCGGGTAGCGCGCTCTGAGCGATGTGGGACGGGGAACTTGAGAAGGCGGCGGAGTGGGGTGAGAGTGCACGCGACGGGGAGTGCGGTTTCGGTCGTCGCATAAGGCCTCGCGCTTCCATCTCGAGAGGCTCAACACATCCTACGAGGTCACCTCAGCGCCCTCGCATCGCCTCACCTCACTCACGCCCTGGTCACAACCTCTGAATGTGTGCAATTAATACAAATTATTGCTACAAAGAAGAGTTGTTTCCAGCAAAACTTGACGAAGGTAAGATAATCGTTCAAGTACAAAACGAAAATCCGATCTAATATGAAAATTGATTTTACGACAGTAAGTGTATATTTGATAATAGCACCCCCGTTAAAGTTTATTGTACCCCATTAGCTTTAATGAATTACTGGGTGAAAATTACTTGGTACATTATTTTTCTCAGCCGCTAGAAATTTGCCGATCAAAAATGTGGTATTAGTGTTAAGACAAATAATAATTTCCATTCGAACAGTTGTAAATATTTAAGCTTGTCTTGGTCCGAAATACATATATCACTCCTACGCTGAAAGTAGATGTTTTGGTTCTTCAATTATCGTAGTCCGTTTATGGGTTCAAATTTACGTTGTTGGGAAGAAACTTCACCAGTGCTCAGTAAAAGAATACCCTCTTCTTACGTGGGCGAATTTCAAAAAAAGGTGAAAGCAGTAACATAAATAATCTGTCAAGTATGTAGTAACTAACACCTACCACGTAAGAGATCAAAAGAAGAATTCGAGCTAGTTTGTTTGGGGAAGGTGATCTCAGCGAGACAATCTTTAGGTCACCAAATCTCATCATCCTGCATGGCAGGATCATCGCCACCTCCCGAATAATATATTCTCTGCAACAACTATTGATCATAGCTGTTGACGTATCAAGAAGAAAAATGTACATTTTTTTTAATTTGGCCGAGAAGAATCCAAAAGGCGCATATGCAGCTCGCAACACACTCATGTGTTATGGATTGTAAAACACTTCATTTTCCTTCTATACTGTGACTGTACTCACCTCAAATTTCCCATTTGGGAATCCATCATCATTGAGGCATCGATCACACTTAATTTTGGTGGCAGTAATTGCCGTTACTAAAATTGTTGAAAGGACAAGGGATTCCTTTTGGGGGGGAGCGCCTTTATGGGGAGGATGTTGGATACTGTTTTCCACTAATTCTTTTCCCTTACATTCTTCATTAATTACAACTTTTGCTACTTTATATCATTAAACATTTATTCATGAAGAAAGAAAAACATAATATGAAGGTAAACTGTACAACCATCTGCATTACTTACAGTACTACGTGATTATTCACTGTCATTGCTTTTCACTCGCGATGTAACAAACACTTCTTCCCGCTTGGATTTTATGATGTCCACCAATTACATATTTACTATTCATCTCCACCATCTGCATGATCTACAATACTACGTGATTATTCACTATCACTGCTTTTCACTCGCGATATAACAAACACTTCTTCCCGCTTGGATTTTATGATGTCCACCGATTGCATATTTACTATTCATCTAACATCTTTCCCTTCCACGCCATGTGCACCCCGTCTACCGCCCTTTATTCTCTGTGTCTCGTCTCTCTCGCGTCCCTCTCGCGTCGCGCGACTCGTTCGTGAGTCGCCCGTCCGTTGCGCGCCAGATTCAAAATAGTCGTCTTTTCTTTTGTGGACTGGTCGTATGACCATTAGGTCATATAACCCCCCACGTTATCAAGATTTTTTTTCTCACGAAAAAATAATCTTCTGTTTTGCCGCTGTCTCTTCCGTTAATCTCGGTCGTCTTCCTCGTTATATGTCTTCAAGTTGTAGAAATTGTGCTGCTCAGTTTTGCCTCGTTGTTGGTCAAATAATTCCGCCACGTTAGGGGCCTTGATCGACTTGATTTCGTATGGTCCTTCATACAGTAAGAAGAATTTCGAGTATAATTTGGACTTAGGGTTCGATACCCTATGTACTCTAACCAACACTTTTTGTCCTGCTTTGAATTCGTGCGTCTTCTTCTGAATTCTTTGTCTAGCCTCGCTCATTTTGACTAAACTGTCGCGGATTGTTTCTCCTGACGGCTCCCGCGCTCTCTGGGATACTTCTTCTCTATCCAATAGGTGTAATACATGAGGTGGTCTTCGCCCAAAGTGCGCCTCATATGGCGTTATTCCAGTACTGTCATGCGGGATCTCTATTACCCATTTGTTTATGTCAGGGATTAAATCTCCCCATCTGTCGTGACACTCATGGCAATATGTTCTAATCATCCTTGATAACTCTCTCATGATCCTTTCTGCTGGATTAGATTGGGGGTGCCGAATCGACGTTAGCACCGGGTTGGTTCCTAATCCTTCCAACACCTGCCGCCACTGGAGACTCGTGAACATTGTACCATGATCTGATAATACTCTCCGATATGGTCCTGCTACGTTGAAGAACGCTTTTAGTTTCTTGAGGCATGTTTGTGCGTTCGTCCTCTTAATAGGGTAAACCTGAACGAACTCGAAAACACGTCAATTGCCACAAAATGTGTTTGTTGCCATCCTTGGTTTTGGCAATGGTCCGTATATATCTACAGCTACTAGGTCGTTCTTTTCCATTGGAATTATCGAATGCATGGGTCCTGCATAACTCTTGTTTGGGTACTTGGCTTTCTGGCATAACATGCATTGACCAACCACCTTTCTGATCTGTCGTGCCATTCCTTTCCAATAACATAATTCCTGTAAGATTCTCATTATTTTCTCTGCTCCGAAGTGCGCCATCGACGTATGAACATGTCGAATCAGCTGCTCCGTGGCACTTTTGGGGATCCACAACCTATAGATCTCTGGATCTCGTGCTACCCTTCGAGTTACCGCTCCTTGTACCAATTTCCATTCATCTTCCTTCCTTTCTATCATCTCGTAGTCTGGGTCATCTTGCGATAATCTGTTTTCCTTGTATAACTTCACCTTGCAGATGTCTGGGTCTTGCTCTTGCAATGTCATAAGATCTTCCCAATCAAATAGTGGTGCATTGGTGATCCCAAGGTCTATCGCCGCTACTTGAAACTGCTTGACGTTCGCGTACGACTCGCTGCCCTTAGGAGTTTTCCTGCTCAATAAGTCCGGTAAATGATTCGCCTCCCCTTTGCAGTGCTCTATGTCGAATGAAAACTGTTGTAAATATAATGTCCATCTATATAATCGATCATTTTGCGTGTGGCATCGGTTCAGGAATGTTAATGCCTTATGGTCCGTGCGCACCACAAAATGTCTGCCCATCAAATAGGGTCTCAATTTGGTAACAGCCCATAGAATGGCGTTGGCTTCCTTCTCCGTCGTTGTATACCTGAGCTCTGGGCCTTTCAAAACTCGACTAATGATAGCAATGATTTGGTCCTGTCCTCCCACTTCTTGATATAGTACAGCTCCCATCCCAAAATCGCTACTATCGGTTTGTAGGATGCATGTTTTGCTGAAGTCCGGATGCTTCACTACACAACATCTATAAAACATAGCCTTGAGGTTGTTGAATGCTTCATCGTACGAATCGTCCCATTTCCATTTTCTACCTTTCTGTAATAGTTTGTGGAATGGGGACACGATCGATGCAAAATTTGGGCAAAATCGTGCATAATAATTACACGTTCCAATTAGTCGCCGAACTTGTTTTACATTTCGGGGTGCTGGAATCTGTTGAATTTCCTTAATGGTATCCTGTCTAATACTGATACCCTCCGTGGTAATTTCGTACCCTAAAAACACAATGGTTTTCGTACACTACTTTGATTTCTTGACGTTCAATACCAAGTTGTTCTCCTGTAGTATGGTGAGCAATTCTTGTATGTCACGGAGATGTTCGGGAACAGACTGGGATTTAATCACTATGTCGTCCACATACACCGTCACTCGGTCTTGTAGTCGGCCCCCTAGTATCCGATCGACACATTGTATTAATGCTGCTCCACTGTTTCTCAACCCAAATGGTACTCGTCTGAAGACATAACATATTCCTTCAACCGTGAAACCGGTGTATTGCTGGTCCTCTTCTGCTATTTTCATCTGCCAATATGCCCTGCTGAAATCAGTGCACGAAAATACATTGCATCCGCCGAATCCTCGTAAAATTCCTTCCACCTCTGGTGGTGCATCTCGATATGGTAATGTTACGGCATTCAGTCTCCTTGCGTCCAAACAGATCCGTAGTCCTCCATCCTTCTTCTTAACGATGACGACTGGACTAGTGTATGACGTGGCTGCTCTCTTAATGATTCCTTCTTCCGTCATTTCTTTAATCAGTCTGGCTACTTCGTCTCGATATGCTACCGGTATAGGGTAGTTCCTTTCCCTAAACGGCGTGTAGTCTGTCAACTGTATCCTAAACTCGTAGTCTTTGATGGGCTCGGGGTTCTTCATGAACACCTTCTTGTTTTCTAACAACAATTCTTTCAATTTGCTCTTGTCATTCTCGTCTAAAATCTCAGTTTCGTCCACCTGCCGTTCTATCCATTCTTCCACTTCTCCCTCATCAATAATTCCTGCATTAATCCGATATACATCATCCTCCTCACTCCTGAATCAATCCATACTTCGCGCCCATTCACGGTGACATGCCCCTTTTCTAGATTTATTACAGCTCGATGATCCGTCAAGAAATCCATTCCTAAGATAACTGAATACAGCAAATTCTTCACCACCAATGCAATGACCTCATACGCGCGACCTCCGATGCACACTTCTAGCATTACTTGCCTAGTAATGGGGCTGGACCTCTTCCGGGTGGCTCCAATTACGTACGACCGTGTCATCGGCAGCGTCGCTATGTACTTCCCTGTTGCGACCAATTTATCATAGTATTCTTCTGCTACTGCACTTGCTACACAACCCGTATCCACTAATGCTTCGGCCTCCTCGCCTAAACACGACACTATAACAGTCGGACATTCTCGATGGATTTTCTTGCTGCTTTTCTTCCTGATCCAAGGCTCGTCTTCGTAATCGACTACCTGATATGAATTGATGGGGACCTCTTTGTTTACTCCGTAATCGTTCGTATTGGGGCCGCCCGTCAATACGAACCTTTCCCGTTTAAACTTGCGTTGCTGCTCGTTCCGCTGGTGCATGGTATGGCATTCACATCACGTGAATTTCCCCCCTCACTCTTCCCCTTCGATCTTTCCAATCGTTCGCCTTTTCCTCGATTCTCTCCCTCCTGCTGTCTCGTCTGCTCTCCTTGACTTTCTCTGTTTCTCTGATCACCCCACCCCCTGGTCCTCTGTGCTTCTCTTCTTTCGGGTTCATTATCGACCCCGACACGCATCGCATTTACGTTCACCTCGTTTTTCGTTCTTGGATTATTGGCAAATGTCAAGTCGAAACTTCCCAATGCTTCTTGAAATTTTTCCAAATCCGTATGGCAAGCACTTCTTAGTAAATTCTGGATTGTTGTTGGGAATTGCCTGGTCAATATGCAGATAATCTCTTGTTCGCTCATGGGTGGCGACAAAGACCCAAAATCCATGATGCGACGGGCCGCATAGTCGCGCATTCCGCCCGCATTCGATGGTTTATAGATGCTATTCATTAACCCCATCTTGAAGTTCAGCTGTATGTCGTCGCTCCAGTACCTTCGGAAGAACCTCTGCCTAAATTCCGCCACGGTTGTGGTAGAGACGGTCAAACCAGTGTTTATTCTCTCTCGTTTCTCGCACGAGCTGTGAGTCATTCTCGCTGGCAAAAGAGGGGGGAAAGGGCCGTGGAAGGGGAGCCGCCCAGCCAAGGTCGAGAGAGTACACCGTCGATGAAGATTTCTTTCTCTTCGGGAGGGAACGAGAGCCGCCGATCACGAGATTCTCGCTTCTCGTAGGGACAGAAACTTCTCTTAAGCAGTCCAAGCCAGCCGCGCATCGGAAGAGACTCGTGGACGCTTGGGAAAATCGCTTAGTGTTAGTGAAAGTTTGATCTTTTCAAGCATTTTACTGGAAAATGTCGATAACAAAGGATATTGTTATTAATAAATTAATGGAAGGAGTATATGTTCTCCGGAAAGACCAGACCTCAGTCGAGGTAGCAGCAGTTGGATAATTTCAAGGTAAACATAATAATGTATTACTTTTTGCTTGATAGCACAAATGTTATTAAGGCAATTACTATGAGTCCTAAGTTTTATGTAGTTATAATACATCTTTTTTGTCTTTGTACGTGCATATGGAGTTCAGAAAATTCCAACAAATATCGAGTACTCATCTTCTTACGATAAATAAATTTCATTAACATAATTAAACAATTACACTCTAACGTAATACTCAAACGTTTCCTGGTATACTCAACATTTACAATATCGCCGATGCACAAGAAAAGTAAAATAAAACTGCCGAGATGGCTCAGGTAACAATTACTGACACGGCACCATATTTAAAGACCAACATCGATATTTTAGACATTGATTTGTTTAACACATTAATTTGTTTTGTGCTCGATCTTTTTGTGTTCGAACGAAGCGAACGATGTTTGTACTTTCTGCTAGCTTATCTCTCGCCGGAGTGGTGAACCTGATGCCCTGTTCACTGCCTACGATTTGGCTCTTATCTCGCTCGGGGAGAGGTGGCGAACGCATGCCCCAGAGCGTTCTTCTTCCCATGACCTTCTGCGGCAAAGTGAGGAAGCTCTGACCCGTGAGGTGATTCTGAGTGCTCAGGGTTTCGGATCAGATTTGTTAATTGTTTACATATTACTTGTAACTTTTTCAGTTAAATCTTAATTATATTTAATAAACACGGCCTCTGTCACATTAACGTCTCATCCGCGCTTACATTAATGTTAGATGTTAATATACTTTTAAAAACACTTTCATAAACATTCATTTTAAAACATAATTGTTTTGAGGCTGTTCATTATTCATATCAATGTTTTAGTATAAAACATTGTTGTTTTGTTGTCGATGTCGTATACCTACCCTGCAAGGAAAATTCGATCCTCCAGCAGCCCTGATTGGGTAGTTTTTCGGGTTTTTCTCCAATAACAGGTGAATGCTTGTCCAGAACCTAAATCGGACGGCGAACTTTTCTACATCATCCTTGTCGTCTACCCCATCCTCACACGTATACTTACATGCACTACACAACCACACATGCCTGGAGACCGGTTGGAAGCTTAGTGCTTGCCCCACATGGCACCATCTCTCGAGATATATAGTACACCACACATACGGAACTAATGGCTATAGAAGTTGTCTCTCCCGAAAAAATGGAGACCGGTTGGAAGCTTAGTGCTTGCCCCACATGGCACCATCTCTCGAGATATATATCAAAAGAGCGAAAATCTCATTTTGCAAAAATAATAATTTTAATCTGAACGGAGTCAGCAACAATCATGAATTTATTTCTATTGCAATGACATTTTCGACTCCTGAAGATATTACTGTAACAATGCCTTCTCTCTCTCTCTCTCTCTCTTCTCTCTCTTCTCTTCTCTTTCTCTTCTTTCTCTCTCTCTCTCTCTCTTTTCTCTTCTCTTTCTCTCTCTCTTTCTCTCTTCTCTCCCTTTCTTTCTCTCCCTTTCTCTCTCTCTTTCTCCATCTGCCGTACTAATGCACGAATTCGAAACATAATAAAACAATAAATTCAAAATTCAGTTAATTAGATAAAATTAACGTGTGAGTAATTTGCATAACGCAAATAAGTGCAAGTAAATATCTTGAAAGTAAAAGCTATCAATACAGTACACTCACAGAATGTTTATAAATAATATACATGAATGTAATCTTTAATATATTATTTCCAGATTGTAATTGAAAAGGAGACAAATGCCCCTGTTGGCTATGCCACAGAATGTGTACAAGGGTAGCACCACGGGCTTGATAAGACACAAGTGCAGGGAAATTAGACGACCTCATCAAGCACGTCAGTTTCAGTGCAGATAAAGCGGCGATTAGAGACAAATGTGTGTTAATGTGTGCACAGATCTCCGCCCCTTTAGTATTGTCAGTGGCGAGGGATTCATAAGTTTGTCTCAAGAACTAATTAACACAGGAGCCAAATACGGACAAATCAATGCGGAGAATGTTTTACCTTCGCCAAGAACAGTGTCTCGTCACATCAAAGATATGGCTGAGCAAGTTAGAGGTGAGATTATTCCTAAAGTGAAGGATGCATAGGTAAGTCGCAATGTGCAATGACGTGCGACCTATGGACTGACAACTATAGAAAACTCATTACCTGACTGTCACGTCCTCTTATGTTGAAGAATGTGAGGATAAATGGGAGATACAGAACAATGTACTCCTGACGACGATGTTCCCAGAGGTTACAAAAACTGGTGAACACATTCTTAATGAAATTCAGGAACAAATGTCAGAAATTCAAATCACTCCTTCAGAGCTTAAGGAAGTTAAGTTTGTGACTGATCAAGGACCAAATATTAAAAAAGCTCTAGAAAACACAAAAGATTTCCATGCGTAATGCACTGTATCAATACAGCATTAAGGCACACACTGAACGAAACATTTCTGAGTGAAGAGGTTCCAAACATATTTTACTCCATTCAGACCGCCCGCAAAGTTGTGGGATTTATGAAGAGGTCTGGATTAGTCACAAGACTAGAGAAAACACTACTTCCAGACATCGAAACTAGATGGAATAGTTTATATAATATGCTAGATATATTAAAATTCATTCCATTTTCAGAAAGATAGTATAGAGACGATATTGAAGGAAGCAAACAAGCAGGAAAAATGACATTTTATGACAGTGAAATAATGGAAAATGTGATTATGTTTTGAAAATATTCAAAGAAGCTACGGACGATTTAGAAGGTGAAAAGAGCCAACCTGCCATTTGTAGTGCATGGGTCTTCAAACTTTTAGATGCGTGCCAAACTGATGATGACAATGAGTATTGAGGAAGCTGAAGGAAAGGCAAAGCAGTTTGTAAAAGAAAAGTTCTGAATGAACTTAGTGATATTCATTATGTGGCCACTTTCCTTCATCCTCTTTCAAAGAACTCTTAGTTTTGAGCGAGGAAAAAGGGAGAAAATCCATGGCACTATTCGTCAGATGCTAACTAGCGTCATAATAGAGGAAGCGACAGAAGACCTCTCGCCCTCCCCAGCAAAGAGGTTCAGCAATGGCGTTCACCCGCCTCAAAACGCAAGGACGAGCTAGAAAATATATAAACCTGGAGGGTCCACCAGACTGTAACAACCTCCTGACTTGGTGGAAGGCAATGCAGGCGCTTTTCCTAAACTCACCAAAGTAGGAAAAGAAATATTTTGCGTTCCCGCAAGCAGTGCAGCTAGCGAGAGAAATTTCAGCACTGGCAGGTTTAATAGTTACAGTGAAACCGAAACCGCATTGATCCTGATAGGTGAATGATATCTTGGTCATTCACAAGCAAGCACTAAACAAAAACTTCAGTTATCTAAAAACAATTTTACATTTTTCTATCTTGTGATTTTTGTTTTAAAACTTTTTTATTTATTTAATGTATTTTTAAATTAATAGTTGTCAATTTTGAGAAAAAATGTAGTAAAGAAAAATAAAATGTGCGAATTAATTAATTATGTTTTAATAATCAATTCTGAAGTAAACATTACACTTCTGATTCCTCCCATAAGAATATCCGATAAGTATATTTATTAGTGTTCTATTTTAATTTTTGATACAATTTGAGTTATCAAAAGAGGCAATGTTTTGTTGAGTTAACAATACGAATGACAAAAATACTAAAGCAATTATGCAATATTCCAGTAAAAATGCTTTATGCGAGCTGAAATTGCAAAATTATTTTTCATTTGCTTTATCACATAACATTTTCTAATTAATATTAAAACGGAGCGAGCTTATAAAATTTCTTAAATATTTTACATATTGCCATAAACTCTGGTAAAGTTCAGAGCGCCCTGAAATGCTTGCTTCTAAAATGTTAAAGAAACAAATCATATCGTCTTTTTAATTGTCTCTGAAAGACAATGAATGTCTAACAGAAATAAATAAATTATGACATCAGCGTGGGTCACACTTGATAATAACTGTGTTTTATTTTACATTTATGAGTAAATCCTGTTATGAATTCTAATGTGGTTTGTCGATATTCAACTGGCAAAATGTATAGTATAATTTATAAAAAAGAAAGAAATGTTTAAATAATAAAAAATAGCGAACGTTAGCGATTTGGCATAATTTAAGCAATAAGATTTCACGTTTTGATAAATAACAAACCATGGCAGGCAGTATACTTTGGAAGACTCTTTTGTCGTTTCCTTATCACCAGGGAACGGATTTCTATGTAAATACATATATTCTAAGTAAGCTCCTATCGATACTAATCGTCCCTGGCTGAGGGGTCAGAATGTTCCGGGAGGTGAAGGGGGGGTTAGGAGGCGATGAATGAACTATTGGATTTGTTTGACAAATGACCTTGAGACTTCGACGGTCTGTGGAAACGCACCTCGTGTCAGTATCCACACTACCCCTTCTCCTTCCCTCTGAGGCTGCCAGCTGAAAATCGCATGACGTCACAGAGTTGGATATCAGTTTAACTTCGTATACAGCTCCTCATTGTCAAGTACAATCAGTCAGAATACTGTGTTGGTCCAGTTCTAGTAATCCTCTTTTAACCAAGTGTGAAATGTCAAAAGTAGCACAATCAGCCAGTGTGAAAATAGAAGTTACATTTCAGAATTTAAAGATGAAGGTTTATCAACTAACAATAAAATATTATTTTACCATAGTTATTTTTTATCATATTAAGTCCATATTTAACTCCATATTTTGATAAAAATAACTGCATTATATATTTACATATTTCATTTATTTTTAGTCCGTATAAATCCGTTCCCTGCTTATCATTATTAGTAAGGGCAACATCTGTTCAGAGAAATTCGATGAGTCTGCAACGCTGTATCGCATGTCACCAACCTTCGCGCCGGCGAGACCTTGAGCGACCTCGTGTCGACGTCTGCGAAGACCGTTGGGACGCCCTCCGTCTGCCAGCCTGGGCTACGAGATTCTCGAGTCATCTCGCTCTCGAGAATGCCTTCTCGGTGAACGGATTCTCGTTGGCCCCATTCTCGTTCAGCCTTTCTCGCTTACGAGAACGAGAGAGAATATGCGGCAAATGACCCTTTAGTTGTGGGGAACGGGTTGAGGTGTCCGCCCAAGTTCTTGCGTTTTCTTGCAACATTTGGTATATCACTTGTGTTTTACTTCTTCTGGAAGGTAGCTTACCGCTAGGTGTCGCTCCACTGCCCTCGTAAACGAGTGAGGATTCTCTTCACGTCGCCCGAGAATTTCAGCGACGATGGGATCGTTATATTTATAGGCCCGCCCATCTCACTCGGAGTCGTCTTGATCTCTCTTAATTCTTGTACCGCCGTCTGCAGCACGGTGACACTCTCCTCACATTTTCGAACTTCTCCTCGCATTGCGTTCTGGCAGATCTCCATTGACTGTTGTAACTCCCCCTTCGTGTTTGCTATCTCCTCCCGCATCTCATGCTGGCATGATTGTAATGAACGCTTTAAATCTCCCTTCGCGTCTGCTATCTCCATCCTACACACCTCCGTCTTCTGTTCGACCCTTAGCGATATATCCTCTACTTTCCCCTGAAGCGACTCGATAACTTTATCCTGGGTGCGATTCGCTCTTCCATTTGTGCTTTAATGCTTTGACTAATTTCATCGCCCATCTTCCGAATCTGCCTCTCGAACGAACTGATCTTATCTATCACTACTCGGCTCTGTTCTTGTGCCCATTGCTTCTGCTCCTCATTAAACTGCTTCTGTTCCTCCAACTTCCGATTCTGTTCCTCACTCAACTGCTTCTGTTCTTCCAACTTCCGATTCTGTTCCTCACTTAGCCGCTTCTGTTCCTCACTTAACTGCTTCTGTTCCTGCATCTGTTTCGCAATTTGCCTCAATAGGTCGAATATATCCTTCCTTCCTCTCTTTTCATTGGTTTCGAGCATGGCGTTGATGTGCTCGCCCTGTCCAATTCCATTCTGATTTTGTCGGAATCTTCGTTGCGACCCATCTAACCGTTCGACCTCGCCCTCCTCATAACTGCTCCTACCATTATTATTCTCCTCTTCGTATACCAATATATCAGTTCGGCCCTCCATTTTTTTTTTAAAACACCTGCTTCGATGCTGCTATGAATCTTTTACTGCTTCACCTAACCTCCACAGTACATATGCTCTAATGCCTACTGTTCGCTGCCTTACACCTCAATTTCCGTATAATCACCTACTGAACCAATTCACCATGTCCTGACACGAACAACTAAACTTCCTTGTAACTAGATACACACACTAATGCAATAATAAAACAATAATAAGTTACATAAGGCACCATGACATGATCACCACAATCTCACTTACTATACCACACATATATTATACACTGAAAGTACAACCTGGTATCACCACATAGGCAACCTATTTTGATGCTTTCATTTCTGCACTGCAATGTTTTTAGAAAATATCCCATATGTGTGTTTGAGTTCACCTGTTCAATGATGCCTAACTCTGTTGAACCCTAATACATTTATAATTTTAATACAATGTTTGCACATGTCAATCTGATATAAATTACTAACTTGGACAAGTTTCCTATAAGGTATTGTAGTATTCTCAAACAAAAAACGATTTCCATCTGACCAATTAAGTTTGAGATTTTCCTACAAGCACACTGTATTGATTAAAGAAAAATACTGACATGTAACTTCAACTTTAAAACCATCATCGAACCATACACTTTGACACATTGATTTTTCACACATCAATGACATAATTTTTCAACAAAAACAGACCCTGATATAACCAATTAAAATTAAATCTTCCTACAAGTATGCTGTATTGGTTAAATAGACACATAAGCATGTACATTCAAATTTTAAATCATCATTAGAATATGCACCTTGATATACTGACTGCTCCACAATATAGAAATAATTTTTCAAAAACACTACCTATTGGTTAAATAAACACATAAGCATGTACATTCAAATTTTAAATCATCATTAGAATATGCACCTTGATATACTGACTTTGCTCCACAATATAGGAATAATATTTTCAAAAACACTACCTGATATAATCAATTGAATATGAAACCTTCCTACAAATATACTGTATTGGTTAAATAAACACATAAGCATGTACATTCAATTTTTAAATCATCATTAGAATATGCATCTTGATATACTAAACCTTCCTACAAATATACTGTATTGGTTAAATAAACACATAAGCATGTACATTCAATTTTTAAATCATCATTGGAATATGCATCTTGATATACTGACTTTGCTCCACAATATAGGAATAATATTTTCAAAAACACTACCTGATATAATCAATTGAATATGAAACCTTCCTACAATTATACTGTATTGGTTAAATAAACAAAACATAAGCATGTAAATTCAATTTTTAAATCATCATTAGAATATGCATCTTGATATACTGACTTTGCTCCACAATATAGGAATAATATTTTCAAAAACACTACCTGATATAATCAATTGATGAAACCTTCCTACAAATATACTGTATTGGTTAAATAAACACATAAGCATGTACATTCAATTTTAAATCATCATTAGAATATGCATCTTGATATACTGACTTTACTCCACAATATAGGAATAATATTTTCAAAACACTACCTGATATAATCAATTGAATATGAAACCTTCCTACAAATATACTGTATTGGTTAAATAAACACATAAGCATGTACATTCAATTTTTAAATCATCATTAGAATATGCATCTTGATATACTGACTTTGCTCCACAATATAGGAATAATATTTTCAAAAACACTACCTGATATAATCAATTGAATATGAAACCTTCCTACAAATATACTGTATTGGTTAAATAAACACATAAGCATGTACATTCAATTTTAAATCATCATTGGAATATACACCTTGATATACTGACTTTGCTCCACAATATAGGAATAATATTTTCAAAAACACTACCTGATATAATCAATTGAATATGAAACCTTCCTACAAATATACTGTATTGGTTAAATAAACACATAAGCATGTACATTCAATTTTTAAATCATCATTAGAATATGCATCTTGATATACTGACTTTGCTCCACAATATAGGAATAATATTTCAAAAACACTACCTGATATAATCAATTGAATATGAAACCTTCCTACAAATATACTGTATTGGTTAAATAAACACATAAGCATGTACATTCAAATTTTAAATCATCATTAGAGTATACATGACCATTTAATTATACACTTTGGCACATTCACTTTGCAACCAACAAAAAGAAACATAGTATTTTAAAACCATTGTCTTATACACCTGACTGATTTTTAACTGCTTCTTGGAACCCACTGTACTGAATTAAGGAGATCACCACAAAAATCTGTATTACAATTTGTACATAGTTCTTACTCAATACTTTAACATCTACATTTTCAAACACTAAGCAAACACAGTCTTTCAAACAATACCCTAATTGACAGAGTTAAATTCCAACATCTCCTAATAAAGGTTTGCACTTTGAAGATGTGATTTGTTCAATTTGCTTACAAAATCACAATCTTCCCTGTCCACACTGTTCAGGCCAAATATGTGACTGTACTCACCTCAAATTTCCCATTTGGGAATCCATCATCATTGAGGCATCGATCACACATTAATTTTGGTGGTAATTGCTGTTATTAAAATTGTTGAAAGGACAAGGATTCCTTTGGGAGCGCCTTTATGGGGAGGATGTTGGATACTGTTTTCCACTAATTCTTTCCTTACATTCTTCATTAATTACAACTTTGCTACTTTATATCATTAAACATTTATTCATGAAGAAGGAAAACATAATATGAAGGTAAACTGTACAACCATCTGCATTACTTACAGTACTACGTGATTATTCACTGTCATTGCTTTTCACTCGCGATGTAACAAACACTTCTTCCCGCTTGGATTTTATGATGTCCACCAATTACATATTTACTATTCATCTCCCACCATCTGCATGATCTACAATACTACGTGATTATTCACTATCACTGCTTTTCACTCGCGATATAACAAACACTTCTTCCGCTTGGATTTTATGATGTCCCCGATTCATATTTACTATTCATCTAACATTTTCCCTTCCACGCCATGTGCCCCCCGTCTCCGCCCTTTATTCTCTGTGTCTCGTCTCTCTCGCGTCCCCCTCGCGTCGCGCGACTCGTTCGTGAGTGGCCCGTCCGTTGCGCGCCAGATTCAAAATAGTCGTCTTTTCTTTTGTGGACTGGTCGTATGACCATTAGGTCATAATACCATGTTCTGCGAACTTTTATTTTTTTCACCTAAAATCTATTTGATGCACGACTGAGGGACAACTCCCTATCCAGTAACAGCACGAGTACGGCGTTTTCAATCGATGGTTTCTAATAACGATACAAACCTGTCCGAGGGATAAGAGAGATTTTTGAAATTTAATATCCCGATTTAAAATATTCTTGTTTTGGCTGTAATAGCTCAGCCCAATTAATTTGTTATACGTTTATATTTTTACAATCATTGACAATATAGACATTTAAAGGATTCTATTGAATTTCAGTAGGAAAAGTCTATATATTTCTCTACGGCCATTTAATAATAAACGTACTCCTGCTGTTAATGATGAAGAACATCAATTACATATCCAGTTTGGAATCCACGGCCTACCGACCAATTACATCCCTAGAATGTTTGTAATCCAAGGGCAGAATGGTTTTCTCTTTTCTCAATTCGTAACCTGGGCATTGTTGTACTCGTATTTCTCGTTACATTTCACATTCATCATTCAACAGAAAACGACATGGGGCTGGAAGAGTACGTCGATAGCCGAAGGCTACATAGAAGATTCTACGGCAAATAAAATGAATGCTGCAAACAAAATACTGCAATCTGTAGAGCTGAACAAAAACTTGCAAATATCTTACCAACATCATCGCATAGTAGCATTGATGCCAGTTTTGATGAAGAGTCAACACTATCAGTGCTAAGTATTTCTAACTACAGTAATTTCACCATTAATTTTGACAGAAAATAAATGTAAAATATTTATGTATCTTACAACACTGTTGGTTGTAAGTAATCCTCATACTTGATTTTAAAATAAAAACAGAATCTGTTCAAAATCTATTCTGAATATTAGTAGTAGAGAAAGAGAAAGTACAGTCTTCTATTCTCTCATAATGGCTATTATTCAATAATAGAAATTACCACTCCAGCGACGTAGGAGCGAGTGCCGTAAACATCAACTCATGAACATTAGCCATCATTATGTGCTCATTGAATAATATACTACTAAAGTTCCAAAGGTTTCGTCTAGACACCAATCTGAGTTTTCCATTCAACAAACATTTCGTGAATTTTTGCTTTAATGAAATATAATGAACCCTAGATGTCTTATATAGCTTGCAATTCGTAACAGATTTTATAGTGTAATCAATAATTTTATTACTATCTTTAAAAGAATAGACTTAACGTTTATCTGCTGCAATTTGTTCATTACATCCTTTCATGACTATGTGCATGTGTTGCAAATAGTCTTGGTCTTCCATGAGCCAACTTGTGCCAGTGCGAGTTTATTGTTACCGAAGGAAAAATAGCGAGTTTTCTCGAGTTCAAAGAGTATTTTAAATACAAAAATTAGTGAGTGAGACAATGACCGTTCCAATGCAATGTCCAGCAATTGTTTTACACATGTGCTCTTTCACACACAAAAATCAATGATTGTACGTATATGGGGTGCATATGTGGTGTTTTTATGTTAATATGGACAACAGGAACTTTTTGTTGTAGCCACAACTTGGTGAGTATAAAACATTCTAATTACATTTACATAGTGCACTCTGCGTTCCTAATAAATAGTGATTTTATTTGTCCAATATTTGTATACCTTGGTCAACCTATAAGTGTTAGAAAATAAGTATTGAATGACCTGAAAGGGTATTTTTCGCTTTATTTTATTTTCCATCCAATGCATATTTAGTTTTTGTGTTGCAATTGTTCTACCACTCTTACTTTTGTGCGATGTAATCGCATCGGTTCAGCTAGTTTTCACTTTCAAAACAATAATTTGCGAAGTGTGAAATGTTCTCAAGCGAGCACACTAGTAGACTACATATTTTTTTAATAACAATGAGAAATTTTACTCATTTTTAACATGTTTCCTGTTCGTTTGCTCGACCGTTAGCTAAGGGCCGTGGCCGACCATTTTAACCATCCAACAGAAATAGGTCTCATATATTTCGAACTTATGGATAGGTTATTATCACCGTTCCTCACCAGGGAAAAAGTTGAAAACAGTTTTGAGACTAATCATGTGCGATTCTGTAAATTGTACTTGACAAAAGACAGCCAGGTGCACTTATACACCCGACACATTTAGATGGCCCCATACAATTTTCAATTCCTCGAAGTACGTTCTCGAGCTACAATCCCTCAGTAACATCTTTTTAAATATTGTAAAACAGTATGCAGTAAATAACTTCTCAGTTTTCTATATTACATTGTCTAGTCAGACTCCGCGTTTTATAGGTCCTTGGTAACGAAAAATGGATTTACGCTAAAACGTCCATCCATCTGAGAACAATGCTAGCAGCTAAACCGGAGGCAGAATTTACATTAAACTCAATATTGTGACAATCTATCCGCCTGATATCGCGGCACCTTGAATTTGGAAAGGTAGTTTGTTTTTTGGAGGATCTTTAGATGAAGTCCTAAGGGCGTTTGCAAAAGTCGCAACATTTGTCTTCAACGTTTTCTCTAATGGAGGAAATAACGAACATAAAACAGTTAAATTTCGAAAAAACGAACAAATAAATTTCGCTCTATTCTATGAATTTTCAAAAATTTCAAACGTTAAAACGTTTTTGAGTGGACGTTGCAACGTGATGAACCACAGTAAAATTATTTTGTCTATTACTTCAGCTACCATTACCATTCGCCTACGTTGTATCGTATCGCGGTAAATCCCGAGTTTAGGGTGTCACGGTTCCTTTGATTCACTGATTCGGTTCATTAGAAGAGAATCGACTCCATGAACTGAATCCTTGTTTATACGTAGTAGTTGCGTGTAGTTAAGTTCATGATGTTACAGCAATGAATATAATTATTTAAAATAAAGGTAGATCGGGAGAATAGCTACCCCCCTGCTCCAAAGCCCCCCCCCCTGTACGTATAAATCTCCGTAGCAACGTTCTCTCATTAAGTGAACTGATTATTCGTATTTTCACGCTACAAATTTAATTTTATACCTACACAATTCTGTAACCAACGCATTTTTTCACCAAGTGGTCCGCGACATGACCGCACGTCGCTATACGACGGAACCACGTGTACGTTCGCGAGAGCCTTCCCGTCCTCGCTCGGGAGACCTGGTTCGCGCCTCACGGCTGTCGCTCCGGCGCTCACGCTGTATTATATACCTCCTCATTTGTAAGAGAATTGATTTTAAAGGAACACTCACTTTTAAGAAAATGCATACCTTCCATCTGAGTAGACACACAAACCTATTTGAAGAAGACTTGAAATGCGAAAATACACAGAATTTCACGCCAACAAATTATCAGGTGACTTCTTCTCATTTAACATTGAACAAAAATAATTCAGTTGTTATAGTGAACCGCGCAACTATAAACATAGGAATCGCGAGAAATAATGAATCTTAAAAGGAACCGAAGGAACCGTGCCACCCTTAACCCGAGATCAACCCGTATCGCTGACTCCTTTGCGATAATTCCGGATTTCGGACTGCGAATTTTCCGCACGGGAGATCTCGTAGTAACTCACCATTTCAGGACAAGAAGAAGTGATTCCTTTTGTTGGAAGAAAGCTTTTTACAAACATTTTCTTGAATACATCTGGCAAATTTGGCTAACAATATAAGGTTACATTTGCTTGGGGGAATTATTACATTGTTACGAGAAAATCACAGTTGAATATGCTACTCAAAGTCACCAAATTGTTCACAAACTGGATTCGGACTCCAAAAATAAGAATTTGTTGAATGCCGAAGGTTAAAAGTTTCTATCCTTTGTATTAATTATTTAATTAACCATACGATCACTTATTTTTGATCCGTTCTAATCAAATTTTATATTTTACATTTCCTCTTTTATTTGTATTTTCTTACAACGTTTCCTGCATTACAAAACGGTATTGAAATGGAATGTACATTGGAAGTGCTCCCCTCTCGAGTCGTAGATAAGATACGACTCGAGTGAAACGTAATCAAGTGAATAATGACTAGGTACCTCATGTATCTTATGACACAGCTCAAAAGTCAACTAAGTTACGCCATAAATGCATCAGCAACGCACAATCCGACGAATTGCACGAAGATCACAAGATGAGTTGCAGAAATTACGTCCACGTCTTCCTGAGACACCAGCAAGGAGTGACAAAGACAAACAGCCAATCTCGAAATTCGACCCGAAGAACGCGAAGATCAATCGAATCGCAGTCCATCTTCCAGGACGAGCTCCCGCGCCACAACAGAGGAAACGCTACATCACAACAGCAATATGATTTGGTCGACAGTGGAGAATGCGTTTCGCTCGCGCTGGGCCTTTGTACGCACTCGCCCTTCGCGCCCTCGCTCCTCGGCGCCTCCCGCCCTTCGCGCGGGAGGGAACTGCTCAATCCCTGCACCCTCGCCCTTCGCCCTTCAGACGCCCGCCCCCGGCCCCCCAGCGCAGTGCTTTCTTCGGGGTCTTTCGCCCTTTCGCCCCACTCATAACTGCGTAGCCGGGGAGCTTCGGGGCTTCGGTCAAGTGACTCACACTCAGAATGCGAAGCCTGCTAGTGGTGGCAATCTTCATGCGGTGCTACCACGCGATGTGGCATTCACCTTGCTTAAGAACGCGTATTTCCTATTTTCTACCTCTTGGACGATTCTAATCTCAACTCCTGCAATATTCCGCTTGAAGAACATCATTCTCCGTTCAAAATGTGAGTCTTCTTCTATTACTTGATGTTACTTTTATCTCTGTTTAGTACTTGCAGTTCGTTCCACTTCCAAATTTCCCCAGCAAACGATCTTTTAGGATTTATATTTCTGACAACACCTACTATGTTTGTTCAAACATTTCACAAACATTTATTTTTCTTCGCTGCTGTTATAAGTTTATCTTATTGAATCTACACTCTTTCAGAAAATTTTTCTCTCAGATGTAGGAAGCGATTAACCTATTGGTTTTATAAAGATAAATGTTTCATACATGTATATCACTAATGACTTCATAACTGCAATATGAAATTTTATATTACTGAAAGTAAAATATGTGCAAACCTCCAAAAGCAACTTCAAGTTTTGCAAATGCAATGCGATGAACATTAGGAAATCATAATCTAGAATATAATGGTGAAGTAACTGTTGTTCATCAAAAAAATTATTTTCGAACGGTAAAAAATTTATATAGTAAATACCATCCTATTATTTTCACGCTTTAAACTTACACTTTTAATTCTTTAAACAATACTATATTTCAGATTTTTCCTCAAATTGTTTGCAATAGAATTCGATGTTGGAAAACTCAAAGCAAGGTTGCATTATTTGGTTTGTGCCAATTATATTATTGATTCGAAAATATTTAATAACATTGCGTCTTCTTCTCCCAGCCGATAAGTCATCAATGAAAATAGTAGGCTAGGCATGTGATGTTAGAAGACATTCAATATTTAACGAAATAACTACTTGTCAAATTATTTGTCATATCTGATTTATAAATTTTATGGCTTAAATGTTTCAACTTGCCAATACCACCAACCAGTATCCGCAAAAAATCTTCCTCCGTGAACTGAGTGAATTTGGAAATACATATAAATTACTAATTTTACTTGCGCTTTTTCTTACTCAGGCGACAATTCGTTCCAATCGTCGTCTACCTATTTTCGATTCTTGCCGCCGCCATCGCCGCCACACACCCCAATGCCGATTGCACCGACGAAGAGGATATTGGATAAGGTAAATCAAACGGGAATCAAAACAGATAGCCACAATCTTTTAGAACGTAGACGTTTCTACGCTACGAGAATCGCTACACTCCATCTGTTCAGTGAGTTCTAGGGTATTCTCTTTAGTAGGAACATAAGCATTTATTTGGGAGCCCGAGTCAACGGAAACTAACTAAAAGATTGGTAGAATGTTAGCACAGGAAAACGCAATTCACGGATTCTTGCGCAAAACGTAGAATAGTACCCCGAATGAGATATCCGAAAGAAGAAGCGAATACATTACGTTCTTTACAGATATCGTTACTTTACAGGGCGCTCATCAACTCATTTCATCTTGGTAAATTAGAATAATCCACTATGGAATTGTAAATAAACTAGCGAAACCCTCTCCGTTTTCCCATCACGCTCCTCTCCGTCTCTCTCTCTCTTCCCGTCTCTCTCTTCCCGTCTCTCTCTCTTTCCTGCTCTTTCTCTTCCCGTCTCTCTTTTCCCCGTCTCTCTCTTCCCCGTCTCTCTCTTCCCCATCTCTCTCTTCCCCGTCTGCCTCTCTCCATGTCTCAGTCTCTCTGATTCTGTCTGTGTGTCTCTCTCTGTCTCTGCCTCTCTCTACCTCTCTCATCCACATTTAGTTGCAGATTCTGCATGTCTCTGAGGTTGTGTAATATCGAGAAGCGCCGGACCAGCAAAAATTTAATAGAACGTTTATTAAGATATTTCCTTATAAATTACAGCGTGAGAAACGTTTCTTTGAGGCCATCGGCCCGGCCATCGGCCTCAAAATTTCAGTTCGTAAGGCTCTAAAATGTTTCGTTTAGGAGTTATTTAACGATATAGATTCAGAAAACTTCTGCAGGTGTTGCGGATTATATTTGACATGAATATTTTTCAGTTCTACAGCGCCATCTAATGAACTTTTTTGATATTTTAATAGTTATTCTGCTATTCGGAGTGGAGATGAATCCAACAAATAAGAGATAATTAAAGTTGGTCCAGCCAATTTTGAATTATAATTAGTGTAACTAACCCGACTTCGTTATATTTATTTAGATTTCAGCTTTGATCATACATAAATTCTGAAATTTGCTTATAGCTCCACATATAGTTTTGACAATGTAAAAATGTGTACCAAACTGTCTGTTGACAAATGTACTATGTCCCATTCTATTTTGAATTCCGGCCACAAACAATCCATGGATGAGATCCAGACTTTACAATCTTAAAATATATTTGAGAGTTGAATGAATTGCAAGGAAATGCTGTCGTACAGAGGTTCTGATTTTTGTCTTTTTGGCCTTTAAGATTTACAATATTAATGTACCTTTAATTTTTATTATGAATTTGATTGAATTACTAACGAACATTTCAACAATATGAAGATATGTTTTTTCTCAATACTTTCAGATTACCTACAGAACATCGCCATCACATTCAAAGATACGCGCAGACAACTCTACCGTTTCGTCAGCCAATAATTTGCATAGCCAAGGATTATCTCTCGTACAAAACATAACCTCTACTTACGATTGGGCGAATGGCACCGCTAAATCACGATACGATCACACAAAAGTACCTCAACTACGGTGACTATTTAATTAAGATTGTATAATAATGTGAATGGGAAGCAAGATATTATGTTTTTTTGTTAATAAACAAAGCAATTGAGAACAGGTCATGTGTCACATGTGACTGTGGTTGTCCTTAACTAGTATGACGAGTGTTCCCTCGCTTCCGGCAGATGGCGCGGTTGCTGGCACGTTAAAAGCTGTTTTCTGGCGGTCGCGGGCATGTTTCTGACGCGAAAATTGATAAAAAGTCTTTTATCGTGTCAAAATATGAGCTCAATCGGTGCAGAACTTTTTCAGTTTTTGAAGCGTACACAAACTAACTTAACATTCTTATATATATATATATATATATATATATATATATATATATATATATATATATATAAACACCGGCTGTGTTTCGCGCATATCCAGCATTTGCCGCTGTCTCTGCAGTGACCTTGAGAGGGAGGTCCTAGGATTCGAGTCTAGTAAGAAGCGGATCTTCGACAGAAGCTACACAGCGAGGTGGAATTCAGTTGCTGTCGGAAGGAGAATTCTTGCGGTCGACTGCTCTGAATGGTAGTTTTACGTGGCTTCTACGATCAATACCAGGCGAATGAGTACCCTAACAAACTGGTTACGGACTGCACACAATCTATCCTTCGTCTTCCTTATCTTATCCTCTACCTTTAGTTACACTCACATTTACATACACTACACTACGACACAAGACAGCAGACCAGTCGGGAAACTAGTGCTTGTGCCGGCCGGGGCGGGCCGAGATGGTATGCCGCTGATGGAGATACCTAGCAAGAGAAATTCCTCACGAGTCGACCTTATAGGTCGGCACCAGATCTCAACATAGAGCAGGCAGAAACACCACCATAAACATTCACTACACTAACGGGTCTATTGAAACTAGCAGTGGACATGGCTGGAAACATCAATGAATGAGGGGGATGGAGTGAATGAAAAAGTGAATCGACGAGCCCAAACATAATCACCATTGCACCCTCAATTGCCAGGAGAATAAATTTATATTACAACCACAAATATTACTTTATTTACAATACATAAGCGTTAAGCCAAACTAAGGGTGGACCTGGTCATATTTGCCGTCCTGTTCCTTTCCCACCCCCACTCCCAATACCTGACTTTCCCATCGTCGCCGCACCTACACTGCCGCTCCATCTGTTCCATTTGCAGCGCCACCTCCTCCTCCTCCTCCGCTACCTCCACCATGCGTCCCATTTACGTGTTCGTTGGGTTACGCTCTTCCAGCGGCTCGCACTCTCTTGCATGGGTAACCAGAGACTTGCAAAAGGGTTGTTTTTTTTAAATATTATATACCTGTTCAAACTTACAGAATTATTTCATGGAGTTTAAATTTATTTACAATAATTATGTAAGGAAAGTGCACAGAACTTTATCAGCAGACAAATAATATTACTCATACATTAAGAGAATAACTTATTTCAAATATACATGCACAATCAAAAATTCTCAAAGCTTTATAATTTTCACTTTTTGTCGACGATTTTGTACATTTTGTAAAATGAAAAAATAATAATATGAATACGCATGTTTCATGGTTTCTTGAATACTTTTGGTATTGACATTTCACAAATGTTCTGTTTTTGGCAGTAAATAGTCAACATATTACCTGAATTCGCAACAGTTTGCATTGAAATTAAAAACAATATTTTCCTAATAGTTTTAAAAAATAATTTCCTTACGCATATGTAGGTATCATATCACCGTCTTATTTGCGGACAGCGAAGTAAATAATAAAGTAACAAAAATAACTATAACAATAATAACAATAATTAACAATAATAACAATAATAACAATAGTAACAATAATAACAATAGTAACAAAAATAACTATAATAACAATGATAACTCGAGACATTTCGAGACAAGTGCGTGACCGATTGATGTGTCACAGAGCAAAAGCAGTGATCGTTGCATCTCTAACCGGGTGGTACTAGGGTTCGAGTCAAGAAGGTGACGGATTTTTTTTTTACTAGACAAATATTCGAATTCAGCCGCTGAATGGAGGAGAATTCTTAAGGCCGAATGCCTGATCGGTAGTCTTATTTTCGATAAATTCCAGACGAATGCTGGATCAGTACTCTAAAAATCGGACCATGGACCGTACGCACCCTTTCCTACGTCTTCCCTGTCCTATCCTCTCTCCCCCTACTACAACACACATACGCGCACTCCACCACTCTACATGTGAAGAGGCAGTCGAGAGCTTTGAGCTCACCCCGGCTGAGGCGGTACGCCGCTGAAGGGGATGCCTGAAGTGGAATTTCCCCCAAGCCGACGTGGAGGTCGGCACCAGATCTAACGCACTGGTGTGGGAGTAACCAATACGTACATCTCTCGGAAAATAATATGCAATACGCTTGTGGTATTATTAACCTTACCAGCTAGTGCTATAATCATAAAGTAATTACTTTACGGCATTCACCGCCTCCGCTTCCATCGCCCACCACTTCCCTCACTACACACTCGTGCTGCCCGTCCCGTTGCCGCTCCCTCATCGCTCTCCCCGCCGCCCTCGCGGTCACCGCCGCTCGCTCCTTCCGTCATCGTCACCCCCGCTATTCCGACTGCCCGCCGCCTCTGCCACCACCTTCACGACCACCGCATTGCCACCGGCTCCGCCACCGCCACGGCCACCGCTGCTGCAGCCGCTGCCGCCACCCCACGACCAAGGGCACTAGCGCGCGCGCGCGGCGGCAATCGGACGGAATGCAAATAAAAGGCGGGCGCGCCGCTCCCCAGGCGGGGCGAATTATTTATCTGCGGGGGCAAGGGCGAGGGCGAGGGCGCGGCCCTTCGGCTGCAGCGCAAAGCGGATAATGCCCCGCCCCCGCGAGCCCAGCTGCGTTCTTACGCCCTTGTCAGCGCGGGATAACGGCGCGGAATGAATGGGTGGGCGCAAGGCCACCTCGAACCCTCAGCCTCCGGCGAGCGTAAGCAATGGGTTAAACATTGAGGTGCTCCAGGTGCGAAGGCGAACTACACCAGATTCCAGAAATATTATGACTAAGGCCGTGTTAAAAGGCAATGTTATGTCATTTAACAGAGCTTGACATAGCACAATAACATGTAGTGATATTACAATGACCGTTGGGTCACGTTAACATGGTCTTAATCATAATATTATATTTTCATAGAAAGTGTTTTCTGTGAGACTGGTGGGCGAACATCACTTAATATACCTTCAGGCGTCAGTGTCACTTCACGTTGGTGAATTCAGTTCTTTACCTTTACTTCACATAGCAAGCAAGATTTTGTAAAGGGAATGTTCGCTACATGGTTGTAAAAGACTCCTGGGCGTACGGCAAAGGATCTGAATGCAATTTGCTGCAGAGGTCACTAGGGCTTTCAAAAGTTTGAAGTATTTCTATAGAATGAACAAGATCACATATTAGACAACAGATATTGCACTGAACATATTTTCGACGTAATTATCAATCTAAATGGCCACAGAATGGTGACAATGAATAAACTACATGCAATAACAACATAAACATTCCATATTATTAGATATTAAAAAAGCATTTAAAGCATTTTTAACTTATTGAATATCTTTAGTAATTACTTTGTAAAAATCATAATTATTTTATTTTTCCTTTTTAGGACTTTAAAATATCTTCACCATGACTATGACGATACATGCTTGAATCGATGCAGGATTGTTTTCTAATGAGTAAGGTAGTGGCAAAATTATAACCATCCATTTTTTCTACACATTCTATCAGCCCGTTTTCCTACATTTCCTTCTTTCTTCATCCCATCGTCTTTTCATTGTTTCTTCCTTAAATCGCTTTCATTGAAGAATTTCTATAAGTTCTTGTCCTGAAGTTGTCCTGAAGTTGAATAATGCAGAATAAAGCAGACAGCTGCCACGGTTGGAATGTACAGTATGAAGTATTTTACCACAAATTTCAAAAACTGCAGTCGATCATACATTATTTCAATATGTATGATCACATAAAATGTAACTAAACATAGAGGTCACTACGCTGTTAAGTGAAATATTCATTTATTTCACTCTTAACGATGCACACTAAATAGTTTTCTATGGCAGTTTTTCATTTCCCCGTCTGCACAATACACGTCTCTTGCAAGCTCTGGTTTCCATAAGAAAAGTTACGCATGAGCTCGTACAAAGAGCAACACCCAAAATAAAAGTACTGTGGAGCCAGAAAACAGCGAGCTGCACGCGTCGGTCTGAGTGACCGCCCCTTCGGCTGAACGGACAGGCGGATGGGTTGTCCTGCCCACCCACCCCTTCCCCCGCCGCCTCGCAAGGACGTTCAAGACGTATAATGCCAGAAAGCGCGGGCGATAAGCACGAAAAAGTCGAGGTGGATGACAAATAGACGCGTCTGCGTTTTTGCGTCTGCCTTTTAATGCTTCTGGAGTAACTGTGCCAGCGCTTTTTTCGCGTTGAGCCGACTCGGGCGCCGCGTAGCCTGACACCGGCCGCCGCCGCCGCCGCCCCCGCCACCACCGCTGTGTCTGCGGCTGTGCATGCCACTGCGCAGGCCAGCGCGGACGGTTCCACTTCACACACACTCACTCAAACACATACTCACACACTCACTCACTCAAACACACACTACTTCACACACACAACACACACACACACACAAATGAAATTTCAGATGCATCTTGATTCTGAATGTCTTCACTGGTAAATAATTGACGTCAATATTTTGTTATCCTTTTATTGCAACATAACATTTGTAATAAATGGATACAAAAAGATATTTCTTTTAAAATTGCTACGCTAGTCATATTATCTCTAGATTTTAAAGGAAACCAGCATTCACGCTGAAATCCGTTCCTAATTAGATGATTTCTTAATTCACATCGCATTACTTTCATAGAGAAATTTTTAACAAACGACGGAATAGTAGCAATGAGGAGTTTTATTACTACGAATCCACGAAACGTGAAATTTCCTCTCGCTTAGAAGAAAAATGCATCGTATGTTATTTCCAGTGTTCACAGTTTTACTTGAAGACATTCATGAGAATCTTGTTGCCCCATAAACGCACCGTTTGAAGAACCAGAAGAAACGTTAAACGAAAAAATGTTAAGAAAGATGAGGATGTTGACCATTCACTACAAATCGTCAGCTTGTTAGGGGTCCGCTCCCAGCAGACGTACAAGGGAGCAAATAACAACCATCTCCTGAAACCCCTGGCCATGATGCTGGGAGGCCACGAGGGGAGCCCTTGTCGCTTCATATTGCTCGCTCGCCCCCGGCCTAATCTGCGGGGAGGTGAAGGCGGTGCCGCGCCGCGCCGGCGGATTTGCGCTGGCTGGGCGCCCCGCGCGCCCACACGGAGTAAATGAGCCCCCGGCGCAGCGCCACGGAGAGCTGCTCGCAGGGCGACACGCAGCACATGACGCGATGGAAAGGAGGCGGAGCCAGGAGGCGGGGGGCCGGGCGTATGGGGAGGCGCGCAGGAGGTCATGGCGCGGCGAGGCGGCAGGGCGGCAGGGGCGCAGGGCGATGCGCAGGGCGCAGGGGCGGCAGGGGCGGCAGGGCGGCAGGGCGGCAGGGGCGGCAGGGGCGGCAGGGGCGGCAGGGGCGGCAGGGGCGGCAGGGGCGGCAGGGGCGGCAGGGCGGCAGGGGCGGCAGGGGCGCAGGGCGGCAGGGGCGGCAGGGGCGGCAGGGCGCAGGGGCGGCAGGGGCGGCAGGGGCGGCAGGGGCGGCAGGGGCGGCAGGGGCGGCAGGGGCGGCAGGGGCGGCAGGGGCGGCAGGGCAGGCAGGGGCGGCAGGGGCGGCAGGGGCGGAGGCGGCAGGGGCGGCAGGGGCGGCAGGGGCGCAGGGGCAGGGGCGGCAGGGGCGGCAGGGGCGGCAGGGGCGGCAGGGCGGCAGGGGCGGCAGGGGCGGCAGGGGCGGCAGGGGCGGCAGGGGCGGCAGGGGCGGCAGGGGCGGCAGGGGCGGCAGGGGCGGCAGGGGCGGCAGGGGCGGCAGGGGCGGCGCAAAGGCGGTGCGTAGAGGTGCCGGGCGGGGCGGAGAGAGAGAGAGAGTGCGTGGACGGAGCAAGGGATGAGGTAGTGTTGAGCCTGAGTGGGTTCAGTGGCTTGGTACTAAGTTCCGCGGCATGTACCACGCAGAGAATGTGATGGTGTGGGGTCAGTGAGGACGATTTGAGGCGCAAGAAGATGGCGTTATGGAGCTAGAGAGGAAGAACAATGATGGAAAGGAGAATCTTTCGGGACAATGAGGGCCGGGGGCAGAGACGAGAGAGCGGAAGTGGGGAGGACAGAAAGGGGGGGTGGGGGCGCGGGGAAGGGGACGAAGCGAGTATGAAGTGAGTAAGGCGGGGGAAGGGCCTGAGGTGGGGGGGTGGCGTGGCGTGGCGTGGCGTGGCGTGGCGTGGCGTGGCGTGGCGTGGCGTGGCGTGGCGTGGCGTGGCGTGGCGTGGCGTGGCGTGGCGTGGCGTGGCGTGGCGTGGCGTGGCGTGGCGTGGCGTGGCGTGGCGTGGCGTGGCGTGGCGTGGCGTGGCGTGGCGTGGCGTGGCGTGGCGTGGCGTGGCGTGGCGTGGCGTGGCGTGGCGTGGCGTGGCGTGGCGTGGCGTGGCGTGGCGTGGCGTGGCGTGGCGTGGCGTGGCGTGGCGTGGCGTGGCGTGGCGTGGCGTGGCGTGGCGTGGCGTGGCGTGGCGTGGCGTGGCGTGGCGTGGCGTGGCGTGGCGTGGCGTGGCGTGGCGTGGCGTGGCGTGGCGTGGCGTGGCGTGGCGTGGCGTGGCGTGGCGTGGCGTGGCGTGCGGCGTGGCGTGGCGTGGCGTGGCGTGGCGTGGCGTGGCGTGGCGTGGCGGCTGGCGTGGCGTGGCGTGGCGTGGCGTGGCGTGGCGTGGCGTGGCGTGGCGTGGCGTGGCGTGGCGTGGCGTGGCGTGGCGTGGCGTGGCGTGGCGTGGCGTGGCGTGGCGTGGCGTGGCGTGGCGTGGCGTGGCGTGGCGTGGCGTGGCGTGGCGTGGCGTGGCGGGCGTGGCGTGGCGGGGGTGGCGGTGGCGTGGCGTGGCGTGGCGTGGCGTGGCGTGGCGTGGCGTGGCGTGGCGTGGCGTGGCGTGGCGTGGCGTGGCGTGGCGTGGCGTGGCGTGGCGTGGCGTGGCGTGGCGGGTGGCGTGGCGTGGCGTGGCGTGGCGTGGCGTGGCGTGGCGTGGCGTGGCGTGGCGTGGCGTGGCGTGGCGTGGCGTGGCGTGGCGTGGCGTGGCTGGCGTGGCGTGGCGTGGCGTGGCGTGGCGTGGCGTGGCGTGGCGTGGCGTGGCGTGGCGTGGCGTGGCGTGGCGTGGCGTGGCGTGGCGTGGCGTGGCGTGGCGTGGCGTGGCGTGGCGTGGCGTGGCGTGGCGTGGCGTGGCGGCGTGGCGTGGCGTGTGTGGTGTGTCACGGGCGCGGGTTGGGGGTGTGGCCTGACGATAGTGGAACGACGCCGTGACGGGGGCAGGGGGCGGCAACCGCAGGGAGCATTAGAGGACGGCGGGATGTAAGAGGGGATGAAATGCGCCTGGCGGTGACGGAGACAAAGAGCGGAATCCGTTAGGAGGGACACGCCATGACAAAGGAAGCGACACGGGTGCGGCCGGCGCTTGGGGATGAGCGAAATTGCCTACTCGAAGGACAACAAAAGTGTTGGAGAGGAGGGCACCCGGACCAGATTGACACGTTGAAGGTAGAACAGTACATAAAGAAATACGCGGAGCCCTTTGTTACTGATGTTGGTTTGATGGCATCGGTAGAGCCCTGTTCGAAACGTTCGTTGAGCACGAACAAAGAAAATTAAGAAAGCGATGTTTTTCGTTTTGAATATTTAGTAAACGTCAAGGCAAAGGTGAGCTAAATGAGGGTTTTGAGAAAATATATGAAATCTTTACAAGTATCTAAGTACATCAAGCGCGACTTAATGATACATTTTATTTTGAAACACGTGGAAATACACGTTGAAGCAACCAAACTAAAGTATACTGCTAGACGACCAGTGAAAACCACCCTACCATCTCTACAAAGAAAGGAACTGGCGAGAGAGTAATGTACACCATACAACTAGAACAAGCTGCGGCGGGAAGGAGTGGCTGTGCGTGAGCGGAAGAACTTCTTCACGGCGAGGCGATGGAACAATCAGTGGAACATGGTGGGGGTGTGACGTGTGAGGGGGTGTAGAATGAAAGGAAGGTGGCTCGGCGCGAGGCGGGTCGGAATCAGGAGGGGGAGAGGGATAGAGTAGACAGGAGACAGGTGGCATTGAGATAGAACAGTAACACAGCGTGGAGGGACGAGGGGCGTGGAGCGATGGGGCGGAGCAAAGCGGTGTGGAAAGATAGATTGGTTCATGTTTGCAGGCACTCCAACTTCTATGATCGTTGGCCGCGTTAGTGTCGTGAATGTTGCATCCTGGAATAATGCCGTGTTACTCCCATTAGACGGTGAAATCTGACGTAGACCTAAGTTTATTTTCAGGCTCCTCCTCCAACGGGGCACCGCCTCTGCAAGGGCAATCTGTAAGCTTTTGACTCGTCACTTCACATGCGTGATATTGAAGAGCGTGTACGTGTAAGTGTGTGTAAGGGGGATGATAAGTCAACGAAGCGAAAGATCGCGCTCGGTTCGTGGCCTGTTTGTAATGGCCTTGCTCTGTCACTAGCCTAGAATTGATTGGAGAACTACAGATCACAGCAACTTTGGAAAACGGAGATAGGGGTTTGAGACAGGATGATTCTAACGGGAACGTAATGCGTGATGCAGGAGTGGATATGATGGAGAGGGAGGGGGAGAGGAGGAGAGGGGAGGAGAGGAGAGGTGAGAGACGGAAAAAATGAGACAGAGTGATATGGAAGTGAAACGCATAACACTGAATGGGCCTTATCACCGAGAAACTGGTCGGTCGGTCGGCCAAATAAGACGTAAAACGAACGGGAGGGTAGGAGAGAGGCGAGACGGAGAGGAGTAAAATGGAAGTGCAACGCGTGATACGCTATGAAACCAAGGAATTGGGAAGAGGGAGATGTGGATGGGGTGAGAGGGAAAAGGTGGGAAGTAGCGGGATGACGCGGAGAAGGGAATGTCGAAACGGAGCGGAGTAAAATGCCAGTGCATGGAGGAGAAGGGGGAACTGAAGAGAAAATGAATGAGAGGGGGAAAGGGAGGAAGCAAGGGGATGACAGGAGCGCAACAGGGCTGAGTAAAAAGGAAGCGGAACGCTCGACAGGCTATGGGGGGTATTGGGGGGTGAAGACAAAGAGGGCACACAGAAAAGGAGGGACAGGGAAGGAGAAAAAGAGAGGAGAGGTAAACACAGGGGCCAGGTAGGAGTCAGGCAAGAGGCGGGCAGGGAACAGGTTAGAGAGGGGGGCCCACAGGGCCAGGCAGGGGCCAGGCAGAGAGCAGGCAGGGCCCAGGCAGGGCCCAGGCAGGGCCCAGGCAGGGCCCAGGCAGGGCCCAGGCAGGGCCCAGGCAGGGACCAGCCAAGGACGAGCCAGAGGCCAGGCAGGGGCCAGGCCGCCACCGAGGCGTTCGTCACGGGTGGCTGCGGCGTCGCTGGCGCGGGCGCCGCCCCGCGCGCCGTCTTTGTGCTCCCGCGACAGCACTTAGGTGCCCTCGCCGTCAACTGCGCGGGCGAATCCGGAGCCGCCCTTTGTCCTAACTTCGTTGGCGGCGGGAGGGTGCGGGGAGGATTGCGCCACCCCAAGGCGCGACGGCGCGTGCGCGGGAGAGGGATGAGGAGGAGCGACTCGGAGGACTGGAATAGTGTTAGTTTTTGTCATTCGTTGTCACCTTTTTGTATTGTGGGAATTCTGATTGGATGTTGTTGACGTTCTTATAAGAAGAAATAAAAGAGGTCATCTTCGTCAACATATCAGCTTTATTAAGATAGCCGGCTTTCGACGGCTTTGCCGTCATCGTCAGTCTCGCTGCTGTCGGCAAAAGTCGAGCGACTGTGCCGACAGCAGCAAGATACTAAAAACCTTTTTGCAGCCGAAATGAACTTAAATCTTAAACAAATTCCACATTTTGAAAGGAAAATTGTTAAATTACTCTTTATAATGGTCAAATAATTGTTTTCACGTTTACATCCATTTTACATAGCCTGTTACTTTTTAAAAAGTATTGCGGTTATTAATGAAAGAAGTTTCAATATAATTTTTACCACAAACGTGTATCAGGCAATATCTTATCTCCGACGGTCAAAGATTATTTTTTATTTTAAGGGGAAATCGTCTGTCTCCCGGTCAAAATTACACTAAACAATACAAATCACTATAGTAGCACCGAGAGAGGTGGTTCAGTGCATCAACTGATGTCACTGCAGTATCTCTGATCGGGCGGTCCTAGGTTCGAATCCCGACGGCGGCAGGATTTTCGACACTAGATTTTCGAATTCAGTCGTTGTCTGGAGGAGAATGCCAGCTGCTCTGATCGGTAGTTCTCCGTGGTTTCTCTGACCAACATCAGGCGAATGCCAAAGCACTACTCTAACAAAGGGGCCACTCAACGCGCGCGATCTTTCCTTCCTCTTCCTTGTCTTATCCTCACCTCTTACTTACACACACTTACACTAACATGCACGACGATACTACACATACCGAGAGACCGGTCGAGAACTTGCTGCTTGTTCCACCTGGGGCGATGCCCTGCTGGTTACCTCGTTGAGAGAAACTCCGTTAGTGGACGGTAGGTCGGCGCCAGATATCGCCATTCAGCGGGGGAAGAACACCACCAACTCCCGAGGAGAAAGACATGCACTACACTTACGAGTCTAATTACATAAGTAGTTGGCCCGTATCACTAACAACAAACCAACCAACCAACAAAAGTAGTTTACATGCCGGGAAATATCAATGAATGAATCAATATTGAGTATACACATAGTATTTGATGATTTGTTGCGGGAGTCTGTTGGGTGATCGGGAACGAGCGTGTGGGAGGAGGGGGGCATGCCTGAGTGCGCGCGCTGACCTTCGCCGCGCAGCGTCCCTCGGCGCCACCGCCGCCGCCAGCCGAGGGGCGGCGCCGCGCCCGCGGGGCGCCGCGAAGCCGCTAATGGCTGCGCGAGGGTTGCCGCCGTTGGGGAGGGCGAGGGCGAGGGCGAAGGGCCGCGAAGGGGTGGAAGGGCGGCGAGGCCGAGAGAGCCGGGCATTCCGCCGCTTTGTTTCGCGGCGCCGCGGAATAACGCGGGCAATTCCGCCGAGCCGCCGCTGGAAATGCCGACTCAGCCCCCGCGTACTGCCACGCCCACACCCCGGGCGCAACCCCTGCCGGCCACCCGTCATCCATCCGATCGCCATCAACCAGCCTCTCTCTTCGCCCTGTCGTTTTCTCTCTTTTGGTATTCTCTTCTTCCATTCTTTCTCCCTCTCTCTGTCTCTTCCCCCTCTTCCCTTCCTCCTCTTTCACTTTCTCCCTCAAACTCTACCCCTTTTATATTATTCTCTCTCGTCGCAACATCTCTGTCATGTATTCTCCCTTGTATCCTTTTCTCGCTACGAATTAGAGAGGAAGTTACGTAATGCTGCGCGAAAAAACGGCGACTTTTCCGCAGAAAACTCTTATTATAAGACCGTGATAACGAAAAAGTGGATAATCCCTGTTGCTAAATTTAGAATCCTCTAACACGTAATGTAGCCAGAATCCACGTTTTGTGGGTCCTTGATACCGAAAAATCGTCAAAACGTCCGTCCGTCCGTTTTGAACAACGCTAGCAACCAAACCGTTCACCCGATTTTCTCCAAAATTGATATTCCCTAATTGGTCTCACTGATGTTTTGGCTACTTGATTTTGAAACCGGTATGTTAATTTTGGGGAGTACTTTACATGAAGCCCTAGGACATTTTCAAGATTTTCAAACAATAGCTCCATCAATTTTGATTATTTTTTTTCGTTAGATAGCGTGAAGGGTGTTTAAGAGAATATTGAAGGTCTCATATTTGTTAAAAACCCTGATTTTTCGAAAATTGAAAAAATTCTAAATTTTTCTATTAGTACAATAATGAAGATTTTCTCCCTTTATAAAATCTGTTTCTTGAAATAATGCCGAACAAGTTTTCGAAAATTTGAGTACTTTTTACGTAATTTTGCGTTAAAATTTGGACGTGAAAGTTCGTGATGTTTTGGTATCACTGGTTTAAAATTTCTTGTCACTCTCCCTCGACTCTATCTCCTTCCTTTTTCCCGACCCACACGTTTATTTCACTCTCCGTTCACTCTTTCATGTATCATATCCTCTCATTACCTATCCCTCATTTCTTGTCATCTTTTGTTTTTGTGAACTCGTCCTCCGTACACTTTCATCATTCGTCCACCAACTTTTATCTACATACCTACCGCTAGTTCATTGCCTTCACACACCCACACAAATACACAGAAACACACACATTCAATTTTTGCTCTCCCTTACTCCATTCCATGGTGCTAGAATCACGCCCCCCGCGTTGCATCTTCCGGATCGTACCTTTATATACATTTAAGGACAAGACATTCTTGTTCAGTCTTCTCTCCTTTCCAAACAATATTTTTATAACCGGCTGAGTTTAGCTCAGAGATGGTATTGCCGCTGTCTATAGCTACTCTCAACGGGAGGCCCTGGGTTGTGACTACCGGCGGATACAGAATTTTCGATATCAGCTAGAAAGGGAGATGGAATTCTTTGGCTGCCTGAAGAGTTTCCAGGTGAACGGATACTCTGATTAATAGCAAGCAAGTGCCGGAACAGTTCAATAAAAAACTGACCACGGACCTCGCGGGATTTGTCATTCCTCTTCCTTGACCTAACCTTCCCATACTTACACTTACTTGCAAATGCACTACACTATTACACACATGTGAGAGATCAATTGGGATCTTATTGCTTGTGCTGGCTGGAGCTGTGCTTCACTGGTAAAGACACCTAGCGGGAGATACATGAGAAAATAAATCAAACAGACGTGTAGGTCGGCGCAGGATCTCTCTACCCAGTGTGGGAGCAACATCCGCCACCTCCAGGCATGAAAATAATTTACTTCACTAACGAGACTAACGACCGCAGTTCACGTGCTAGAAAACATCAATCAAAAGAAATATAATTAATATTTGGACGTTACCAAACAGTACGTTTAAAATCATAAAATTTCATTCATTTGTCTGTTGTCGTAGTCTAAAATAAACATTAACATGCATTCCGCAAATATTCGAAAAGAGAAATTACACAAAATTCACGTCGGCGATTTCCACCATATTACATATTACAATATTAACTATCGTATAAAGCTAACCATACTATTCGTCACTGAAGATGGATGAATTAATTTGATATTGAGGTATTATGAAATGCCAGTCACGCATTTTGGTGCTATGTATTATTCACACACCACTTACATATTAGTCACCTCATTGTACTCATTGCATATAACATTCACCCTCACTTCTCCAAAATTCATATTACTGGGGGAAATTACTAGTACGGCTCTCCCCTTATCTTTACTCATCATGTATGAAATGAGTCCGTCCTCCACCCTTGGAAATCACAACGTCCAAGAGCACCCTCTGCCACGCCATCTCTCGCGCTCCCTTCCTTGCCGCCCACGAACGCGAACTCAGCGTTGCAGGGACATTGTCTAGAAGCCCCTCGCTGCCGCTTGGTGTTCTCGCGCGCTCAATCTCCCACTCACCCGCGCGCGAATCAAGGAACGCCCCCGCAGCTGCAGCTGAAACTCGGAAAGGGGCGCAGCGACTAAGGGGAGTGCCACAAGGTTCACTGTCGGGCGCTAGCCAAGGGAGAGGGGTCCTAACTTCCCCCTAGCGAAGTGAGACGCATTAGGGATGTTTTGGTGCGTGGTAACACGAGGGCGAAGTGGTTTTACAGCTAGTGAGGTGATCTTTCACGTTGCTCGCCTATTTCCTCATTAGCCAGCTCGCAGAGTTGTGTTTTAAGAGGGGCGGACAAAAGAAAGTAGCTTGCTTCTGAGTGAACGCACATTTAAAATTATGTGTGATGCGAAGGTTAGTGAGTCATCTAAGTGGAATACGTTACTTCACCCCAACGCATATTTGCTTGCCAGTTCCGGTGCTTTCGAAAAAAGAGCTAAATAAAAAGTTAATTGTTACGGATTAACGGACGAGTAATTATGCATGCCCTTGAATAACTCCTACGAGAAAATTCTTCAAGTTTTCATTGATAGTTTTGTTGTAACACTTTGAAGGAGTAATACAATACTCTTAAAAATCCGTTTGAGTTCATCCTGCCTGCAAGGGCTCTAGTACAAGTGTAAATGATACAAGGATAATTGATTTTAAGTTAAGATTAAGAAGAAAATTTATATTACACAAACCTGAAACAAATAATTGAAAATTTTACTGTCAGTTACTGTCGTTGAAATGATATAAAATGAAGTTTGCGATATTTTCAACTTACACTCTTTTTTATATTTAAAACAATATTTCCATATCATTTTATCGGTATTTTTGCTTTTTTGGGTGTTGCTGTTAAGAGCTGTTTTAAAATATATACTAGCGTAATGTGGTAAATACTCACGATAAAAAATTTACAATCAAAGTATTATCTCTTGATTGTAGTATTTGTGGACATCTGAATTTGTATTTTAAAAATCCTGGTTTTCAAATACATTAATAATTAGCATTTACCAGTTACTGAAAAATGCATATGTTACCGAGCATATCACAAAATGAGATACATTTTTCCCTCTGAACTGCTGAATTACTGAACTGCAACATCCTGATTCTAATGGGATTTTCAACAGAAACGAAAGGCGTGCAGTAATAAAGTACAACTTCCACATTTGTGCGGATATATCTGCTAGCAAATATTTCCTGACACTACAAATACGTACGTTAACAAACGAATTACATCCTTTCAATTTTATAGAAGATTTTAGACAACAATGTTGACACTGTTTTTTGGAATTTATCGAAGTGCAATAAATAGTCTACATGTATTTAAAGTCTCATTGCAAACTTCACACGATTTCATTGCAATAAACGCAATCGCAATATGACGCTAAGTTGGATTAAACTGGCGGGTGCACTAAAGATTATTGTTATTCTAGAATTTTTTCCGAAAACACGATTAAACAGTCTGCTAAGGGCATAAGCTATTAAATTGAGAGTTCCTCCAATTTTTCACATCCCATCAATTTCTTCTAACCTCTCCTCATGACAGTCATCTGATTACTTCCATTACAACTTTTATAATCAGTCTGATGCCACTTCAACGCAAACCTTGCATGTTTACATGAATCACTAATACACATATTATTATGCTAAATTACACGATTGTTAAATAGGTTAGAGGAACTTACTCAAATGTAAATTGACGGAAAAATGTTCGTCAAAAAACACGGAAATTTAGTATATCACGATATCTTTATGTTTATCGCGAAAGAAGAAGTCACAAGTCTAGCCAAAGACTGAAGATATGCAATCGACATGAGCCAAAGAGTCACAAGAATAATAATGGCTTCTACCTTTAAAATATAATAGAAGTTTGTACAGAATATTCAGAATCTTGTTTACATTTGATGTGTATTATTAATATATGCATCTATTAATAATAATGCTATTTTGATTATTGATTTGAAAGGTAAATGACTGAACTAAAAATTGAGTGAAGATTCCGTGAACGGGAATCTTATTACAACTAATCCTCAATAAACTCTGATGACTAAATTTCACATTTTAACAATGATATAAAAAGTGCAAAACATTTGCTTGGGAACGGTTTAGAATTACATTGAGTACATTAAACGTAGCGTTGCAATACAGCGTTACATTAATGGGTGAACAGGAGTGGGTGTAGGAAAAGGAAGCGGAGAGGTGAGGTTGCGGACGATGTCTGTAGAGCTGTTTCATTTTAGGAGCTGAGGAAGCCAGGAACTGAGGAAGTCTGGAACGAGAATACGTGAGACTCACGCCTGGAAATAAATAGACGCTGTAAACGTGTTTGGTAGATTAGTATATTCCCGTCTTTAACTGCATTTCTTTCTGTAGAGTTTTTTTCCTCGGCTGTACCGTGTGGTCTATTTACTGCGGTTTTGATACGATGGCAACACCATCTGGGTCCGTACCAGAAGTCGAAACGTTAGTATACCGTGGGATGTAGGTTTTATAGTAGCTTAATGGCCTTCAACCTAGCTACACAGTAATGGGTAACGTACTTCATATATGTAACAATGGCCTATTCAATAAAATAATCACAGTAAACCCTCGTTAGCACGAACTCACTTAACACGAATTTCGCCGTCACTCGAACAAAACTTCGAAACCCGGAAAGGAATTATGGTAATATGGAGATTTATAATACTTGAATAACACGGATTTGTATAACACGAACCCGTATTCATTCGGTCCGTTGGAATTTGAGTTGACGGTTTACTGTAGTTCAACTCTATTATTGTGGTAACTGCATCAACCTTTCCTTCCAGCAACCTAGTGCCGACAGTTGCAGTAGGTATGAGCGCAACTAGCCGCAAGAGGCAGGGCGCGGGGGGCGCAGGCAGCAGTGAGGCTAAGTGGCCGGTGGCGCGCCCTCGCGGCCGGCCGAAGCGCCGCACGGAGAGACGGCGACAGCAGTAAACAAACTCGCATACTCCAACCACTATGTTTCCCGGCTCCCGCGAATAATTCACCCGCGCAAATGCCAGGGGTCGCTCCGCCCTCCCCTCCCCCCCGTTTATCTACGTTCGCTGCCTTCCGAGCGGGCGGCGGGCCCAGGGCGCGACCGACTGGTGGACACCGTTGCCGATGCCCTAGGCCAGCCATTCTCCAAGCGGTGGAGGTCGACCTCCGGGGAGTTCGTTTCAAACTAGCTTACGAGGTTGATTCTTTCACCAAAACTTGATGTTAACAGTGCACCAATGTCCACTTTTCAAATGCTTTGTTGGTACTTTTATTCATCATTCATCTTCAGGTAGGGAACGACGGTGAAATAGGAAGGCAACAGAACGGGAGGAAAACATTTTGGATCTCACTGTTTATACTCTTCCCCCATATATACATTTTTTACGGTTCTTTGGCGAAAATAAATCTATTTTTTTATTATTTTTTATTATCTATATCTATTTTTATTTATTATTACTATTATTACTACGATTTTCACTATTATTATTATTATTATTATTATTATTATTATTATTTTTTTTTTGTTCTGGCTACAAATGCACAATTGCAAGTACGTAGTACGAACTTAATTAACAAGATAAAATATTTTAACTTGTGTACACTGTCAAAAATGTCCCGTGAACAAACGTTTATATTTCTGTATGAAACAACGTGAAAAACAAAGTACATTTCTGTACATGTATTGTCAATCCCTACTACATAAACAAGTACGGGGGAAGAAATAGTGTGCTCGACTTTGTATGCATGATCTTGAGATGCTTTATATATAATATGTAAAAAAATTACATATTTTAATTTTTAATAAAGTGTTTTTAATTTCTGTACTTTTGAAATTAAAATGAAAATTAAAGTAAGTAGCGAAGGGCTCGTTACCTTTTGTTTTAACATTCACGAATGCAGATTTCGAAATTAAATATTGCAAATAGTAAAGCAATTTTTCCTAAAAGATTTTTCTAATGATTTATAACTAGTAAATAAAAATTAAATATTGACACATCCTAAAATATGTTGTATAAAGTACTACTTAGCTTGATTATTTTGTGTAGGTCAAGATTATATTTCACTGATGGCATCGTCACTTTTAAAAATTTACAATGGCAATTGATGATTAAAGTTGTTTTGGAGAACTTGCCTTAGATTTGGCAAGTACGTTATCCGAGAGGATAGTTTGTCTATCTGTAGTTCGTTTCCAAGTTACAATACTTTCAGACTTATTAGAGCAGGATGTTTTATCAATACCGCTTCGACATGATAGCATGTATGAACATGCATTAAATCTCGGCAAGTTAGAAGAAACTGTTCTTCTGCGCATGCGCGGAAAGCGTCAGCGAGAAAGTTTCCCCCGTCTCTGGCCTAACGTCTCGCCGCCGTTAACCCGTCTCCGGCAAACCTACAATATTTTTGGTCTTTGATTTTTAAAGACAGAATTTTTTCATATTAATATTTCTTACATAATACATAGCGTTTCGAAAATGATGGTTTCCATCATCAGGCATAATTGAAATAAATAAATATTATTTAAACTAATTATATTGAAATTAATTATATATTATTAAAAATATATTATTTAAATGTAACTTCATTATCTGTGCACGTCTTCTAGAATTTAGTGGGAAATGTAGTTATTGAAATTATCATCATATTGTCGCGTCAGGAAGTATTATTTCTTGGCGAAGGACATCATGGATAAGAGCCCAAAATGTATTGCTTATTTATCCCTGGAAACAGATTTTAATACATCGGATCGTTTCCCCCCTCAAAATTTAAGTAGTATATGGCTTAGTGTAGAGATCACAGAATCTTGAAAACGTGCACAATATTCACTTCCCCCCACAGCACGTCATATACGTTTCTTTAACTGTTTTTGACATAAATAAATAAATAAACTATGGTCAGTTATAAACAGAAAAATATATTGTTCATGTACACAAGTGACACTAAGCCGCATCTTGATAAATACTCTATGAAAGGAAGTAGTTAGAAAGAGGATGAGAGAGACATTATAAAATTAAAACAATTTAGACAGAAAGAAGTTAATAGTAAGAGCAATATCCTAATTTTGAGAAAAAGTATTATTTTAATTATTTCTTTATTAGGTTTCAATTATGCCTGATGATGGACACAAATAATTTCCGAAATGTTGCGCTATTTATGATGTAATAAATATTAATATGAAAAATGTTATGTCTTTAAACATCAAAGAGCAAATATATTATAGTATATTGAAGACAGAAAAAAATATATTAATTCCGTCATAACTGCCGCGGGAAAGTGTGACGTGACTGAACCTTCGTGAGTTGGAGGCTATGCCATCTTTATTTATGCTGCTTAGATAATTCTGAGAGTTGCCATTTACACTTGGAGCTCTGTAAGATGGTAGTTGCAAGAACGTATCACCGACAGCTAACTCCACACTGCTTGGAATGGTCCTAAGGTTTTCAGCGAGCAAATTGGAAGTGGAACGCTCCGAGCGAAAAGTAATGATGAGGAAAGCGTTGCACTTCTTCATCTTCTGAACCAAGTCCTCACATTTTTTTCTTTTTTTGTTTTCGAGCTATCAATGCGCAATACGCACGAGCATTGTTTTCCTATCACCAGTCACTGGCTTCCAGACTGAAGCAGCGTCCCTGCAGCTGGCATCACTACAACCGTCGTTGCCGACGTGTCTCACCACAACAAATTGCATAGTCCCGTGCCCGCAGCCCTCGACAGACTCCCCACCACCCAGCACCACCACACGGCCCTCTAACCACACCAGCCACAACGCCCTTCCACTGCCTCCAACCCTCAACCACCGCCGCTACCGCATTTCGAACCACCCACGCTCTCTTCTCCCCCTCGCGGCTTTGCCCTTCGCAATCGGCTGCCTTCCCGCACCTCACCCCCTCTCGACTCGCAGGGGTCGGCGAGGCGTGGGTGGACCTCATTGGGTGGGTGAGGATAAGTCCAGAAGGCGACTGCAGGCGCCGGGGGCGCGTTGTTCCCCACGGGGGGAGGTGAGGATCGGTGCTACCGCGTCCACAACGCCCCAAACTCATGCCTCACACCTCGCCGCCGCCGCCCACTCCGCCATGCAATGTCGCGTTGAAAACCGAATTGAATTTGCGAGGGCAAACAGGCGACGCATAATTGAAATTGTTGCCGCCCCGAAGATATTCGCAAATATATTAACCGGTTATTAGCCGCGTGCATGAGTCACCTCGCGGCCCTCGCAGGTTGGGGAGGTTGAGGGGGAAAGAGAGGTGGAGGGGGGGCGGAGGTACACAATGGAAACGCAATGAGGGGTTGCGAGTGAGGAATTTGCTCGCGAGGACTCGTAGATCGTATTGTCCTCAGGATGCTTCACTGGTGTTTAATCATGACGATACCTAAAAGATGTACAACTGTTGAACTGACAGTTCAAACTTATGTACAATAGTTTGCAAACTAAGTCACATCTTTAAAAAATGGAAAATGTGTCTATGAATAACATTCAGGTAAATTATCATTTTATTACGAACTTATAGCATTGAACAAAGTATAATATCATGTCATGAAATCTTTAAATCAAGTAACTAATACGAAGTTTTTGTCCTTACGCTTTCAACATGTACTTTATGTAGACTTTTATTTTTTAGGAAAGTAATGACAGGCATTGTCTTTGCATTTGTTTGTTACAATAACGATTGGAATTTCATGATTACATATTCTTCTCGTCGTTAGTTCTGCACGTTAATACAATTCAGTTTTAATGTTAGCCTTGAGGGATAGTCTTCTAGTTTACTACAAGGGATCAATTAATTCGTTCAAGAAATTGTTCTATACTTGAAGAGACGGATGGGTGAAAATATTGTATTAAAAACTATGAAAAAGTGACTATTTACAGTCACTATAAACTCGAGTGTGCTGTTTTTTATTTACGGAACAATTCAGCAATGAAAAATTTAACATGCTAAATATGATTTACTCATATGAATGAAATATCGAATTCAGAAATGCATTTCCTGAACTAATTCACGGGTTAATGTAAATACATTTGATACACGAATTCCTAACTCGTGAAGGCCAGACAGATTCAGCTCTATTATGTTGTCGAAACCATACAGCAGAGGGCAGAGGTTATTTTTCGGAAAATAGCCTTCGATCACTTACTTGTATCGGAATATGGAATATTGAAGGGCAATATTTCACAGACATTTACCCGATGAGATCGGAACGTCGCGTTGCCCAAAGCGCAATGCTTTGAAATCACCTTCCAACTATTAATGCGCTACGTAAATAACTGCTGAAGAGACAACCTCATTCAATGTTCAGTAACATATGTGATTGACACTCCGCTAAATGAAGTTGAATTCGTTCTTTGTCATTACAGTTAATGATCTTCACGGCTCACAGTTCATATCACAATGTAAATTGCTAATATGTTACCAGAGAAATATAATGCAGTATTATCTGAACACTACCCACAGAAAAGATGCGAATAATTTGTAGGCAATTCTCAATTTCAATATTAAATAAGAAGTATCCTTTATATTTAAAGAAATTAATGTTCAAGTACGAAATTGTAATTCTATTTATTCAATTATTCAAGAAATTACGTTTGTAAACGACATTTTGTGAATACATTATTAACGTCTTCATGCATTAAAAAAAAAATTTTTTTTTATTGGATTAATTATTATAATTTATGAACTATGTTGCATTTTTATACCTAAAATGGGAACAATTAGTTCACGAAGTGTCCATCATCATTTTTCATAGATAATGGAATAAATAAATATAGAATTTCCTTCCTGAACATGAATTGATCAAAAAAACTACCCATTACAGCAGCCGCCCACCAGAATTCCCCTCTTGATAGCGACAGAATTCAGCCCAGTTAACTAACTCGAAATTGATAAGTTACAAACATATTAATATTAATACACTTCCAGTAGTAAATTACCCTGACAGGTAATGATTTTGGTTTAAATGTGGGAAGCGAAATGGTACTGTAGATAGACACATACACCTCTGTCGGTGATAAGATTCTTTCCAAAGAAAGACTGCTCGAGGCTTATTCGGTAGACACGATCCATTCCTTTATCTTCAGATCGCTGCGGAGGCGTGAGAACAGCGGAATTTGAGCGCGTAGCTCCCTTCTTTCAATCCTTTAATCCTCGCCCCCCACTTTTCCACAGTCACCCTCCACCCACGCTTCATCCACTTCCGTTGCGACGTGTCCTCCGCGGGTTCCTGCTGTGCACGGCGATACAACACTGGAGTCCTTTTGAACTCCTACTGAAATCGATGTCCACCCAAACGCATTTTGTTGATTGAGCCATATACGCAATCACATACGCCAGTGGCGACATACGCCGGTGAGCCACATATGCCGGTGACGACATGTCACCAAACCAGCACCCACACCCACGCCACTTCTTTACCTCCCATCGCCACACTTCTACCACTAGCTGCACAGTCTCTGCCACTGCAGCAGCTGTTTAATTAAGTCCGCCCAGTTAGAACTTTAAATTTGTATTTATCTTCGCTCCTCGTCTCCCCGCCCCTCCTCCCTTCCCCCACACGCGCAGCCCAGTCTTTTTCCTCGCGATCCGTTCTTTTCAATTTTCTTTTGTCACTCTCCTCCTCCGCGCCCATTTGTTCCAACGCCGCCGCCCCCGCCCAACTGCTCGCCCCGCGCCCTTCCACTTTCGCCGCCCCGCCCCCGCCCTCGCTTTTCTTTGCCGGGAAGCGAAGCAGCGTGCGCGAAATGGAGATTTGTGGGGGTGGAGAACATGGCGGAAATTCAGGGGCTGCGGATGAAAACGACGGATCTGGCTGTGATAGTTATTGGTGTAGTTAGTGATGGTAGAATGGTAGAATTTCATTCGTTATGGTATAATTTGTTGGCATTACTAAAATAATCTTGAAGATAAATATTCTTACCGTTAGATAATGGACGAGACAAACGTCGTTCCAGACAAACGATGATCAGATGGAAAGTTCATACAAGCTGTGATTTTACCTGTCTATGTAGCTTCAAACTATCTGCGTTTACTCCTACAAAATGTCTATGAGATTAAAATTGCGGTGTCCTCCTCCACAGCACCTGTTTAAATAATATGTAGTGCTGCCATTTCACGCACAACAAATTTATCCATCTCTGAGAAAATAGTATTGGGTCAAGTATCCTTACGGGTCACGTAACCCAACTTAGAAACTGGGTTCCGACGGGTTAGGTACAGGGCAGGGACAGGGTAGGGACCGGATTGGGACGGGATTGGGACGGGGTAGGGATGGGATATGCGATGGGGTAGCGACAGTGAAGCGATGGGATAGAGGCGATATAGCGGCGGGGTAGCGGCAGAGTAGGGACTGAGTAGCAGTGAGGTAGCGGTGGGTTAGCGGCAGGGTAGTGACAGGGAAGCGACGAGGTACAGACCGGGTACGAGGGGGAGCGACGGGGAAGCGAATGGGGTAGCAACGAAACTCGGGTTGGCGCGTAATAGCGACGGGGTAGAGAAAGCGGAAAGACGGGGTAGCCAGCGACCAGGTAGGCCCCAGTTGTTTTCAGAGCGGAGCGGGCGCCCAGCCAAGCGGCAGGGCGCTGCAGGGCGCAGCTCGCAAAGCATTTTGCGTGGGCGGCGGCTTTTCCCGCGTTTCATGCGGCCGAGGCATGGGGCCCGCGGGCGGCCTCTGCGAGCCCTTGGCCCTTTGATCTGCGCCCTAATCGCCCACCCGCCCGCCCGCCCGCCGCGGAGCTGCGCTTATTGAAAAATCATCCGAACCCTTTGGGGCGTGAATGCGGCCGCGACCTGGGCCAGCCCTAGGCCCTTGGCCCTGCGCGCCACGCCCACCCGCAATCCGAGGGCGCCCCTGGCGGACGCGCGCGGATCACCGGCTCTTTTGTGCCCGGCTAATATAAATAGACGCGCGCCGGGTGAAAAGCCGTGGCGCGGGCGCTGACGTGTGAGGGTTTCGCAGACCGCGCAGGTGGAGCCAAATAAAACACGGCGGCGTAGAAACAACCGAGAGGATACTTTTTTTAATGCAATGACTCTTCTTTAAGTCGAGTTTTTCTTCATGATACTTTTATTAAAATTACTGGGGCTGCAAGCGCACTTTTTCGAATTATTGGCAATGGTTATGTAATATTATAATATTGCTATTTCTGCCCTACTAACAATTCATCTGTTACTTGAAAAAGTTGAAACCAATTCAAACGAATTGCATATAATAGTATTTATAAATATTAATCTTAAATTTTCAAGAATAATCTTAGAAACACTACATATAAAAACGCACAAGACCATTAATACCTCGTTAGAATAAAATCTTTTCACAAACATTGATGACAAACTTCTTTCTAAAATACAAATACCATCAAGTTTTAAAAAACTACACTTTGTGATAGGTTTTGTTTGCTAATATCAATTTATTGGTGTACTTATGTTCAAACTATTCCTTTCCCCTTCCACTTCTGATTATCTTATTACTTGTTTTCATTGTTGTCTATCAAAATAATATTCTATTTTTTACGATGATCTGCTCCCTATCTGTCCATCCATTAATCACGAATGCTGTGGTAGACTCATTGAGGAAAGTTAGATTTTTTCACGGAGTAAACATGGACTTAGGGCATCAGCTGATGTCTCTGCAGTGGCTGCGATCGGGAGGTTCCAGGGTTCCAGCCCTGTCGGTGACAGGATTTTTTCTACTCTAGCTGGAAAGCTAGATCGAGTCCAGCTGCTGTCTGGAGGAGAATACAAATGGGTGACTTCCCTGATCGGTAGTTTTCCGCTGTTTCTCCGATCAGCACCAGGAAAATGCCGGAGCAGTAACCTAATAAACGGGCCACGGACTGCGCGCGATCTTTCCTTCTTCTTTCTTGACCTATACTCACCCCATTCTTACAAGTTACTACCATACATGACGGAAGACCAGTGAGGAGCTCAGAGCTTGAACCGGCTGGATTGGTGTCCTGTGGGTGGGAGATACCTGGTTGGAGAAATCCCCCGTCAGCCATGGGGAAAAAATCACCGCCCCCTCCTGCGATAACAACACCCACTACACTAACAAGACCTTTGCAGTTGACGCACCCGGAAGCACTAACCAATAGCTGAGTTAATCTCGACGCACTAGAATGGTTCTTCGGTAGCATGCTTGTTTCGCAATTCAGTGGAAACACAATTCTTCAAATTATCGTTTCCATGTTGTCGCGGCAGGAAGTAATAAGAGCCAAAATTTATTGCTTATTTATCCTTGAAAATAGATTTTATTACATGGGAGTTTTTGTTTTTCTCCTTTCAAAATTCAAAATTTATTGCTTATTTATCCTTGAAAATAGATTTTACTAAATGGGAGTTTTTTGTTTTTTTCTCCTTTCAAAATTCAAAATTTAAGTAGTATATGACTTAGTGTAGGGATCACAGAATTTTGAAAATGTGCACACAATTCACTTTTCCCATAGCACGTCATACGCAGTTTTAACTGTTGTTTTGACGTAAAATAAATAAATAAAAATAAAATAAATAAAAATAAAATAAAAAAATGTTCGAACCATTAAACAAGTCAAGTGTAGCGAGACGTTTACCAGCGCATTCCACTTATTCTGGTGCCGAATCCCCACGGCGCAGTTTTCTGCTGAAAACATATCACCAAATGTGCTGTACCTTGCATACTGATACGCACCGTTTCCGACGTTTTGTTAATAGTCTAAGGCCGGTCTGTTAATAATCTAAGAGCATTTTGGTTTCGTCCATGAACTGTCGTCATCTCCTGAAGAGCGCGAGTGTTAAGATCAAAGAAATAATTGAACCATAGTCGTCAACTTCATTGAAATTTTATATTTTTAGTGGTTCTGACCTGCGAAGCGTGACGAATATCGAGAACTCCTATGAAAAATCCTGAGTGAAGGGAAAGTTTCGGGAAAATGATCTCTCTAAAGGAGAATTGTTCTTATTTCCGGCTGTTGATCGACTAATTGGGCTGTTTTAATACAGAAGACTAATAAAATCAACTTCTTTATAATTGTAATAGTTAAATAGTAGACATAATCTTAAAAATATGATTTGTGTTATACTTCTATAGGAATTAATATATTGTGAAAGGATATTGTGGTACAGGAGGTATTTTTATTTTTTAATAAATTAACAATTATTTTGTCACAAATAAATAAACGAGGGGCAATGGAAGACGCAGAAGAATTGTAGTCAGTTGTGGGGTACACAATGGGGAAAGAATCGATGCTCGAGCATGGAGAATGGACGTGGAACTATTTCGTGGCCGAAAGTATTACAAATTTTAGGGTGTTTTGAACTTTATCGCTAGCAAAATTGTACCAATTAAAGAATGTTCATTATCGTAGTTATGTAGACTGTTACCAGTAAATGAAATTATCATAACAGTAGCATGAAGATATATATGCGTGGAAAGAGCCTGATGATGCTGACAAGGGTCAGATCTACAATGGTGTGAGGGAGCTGATCTACTGAGCGGAGCTATCATGAGAGAGCTAAGGAATCTTGGGAATCTACAGGGGTCTTATTGCCTTGAGATTGTAGACAATATAAGGTGCGAGAAGAACATGGTAACAATAAATAAATAAAAATAAACAAAGCAAATAAGTTGAAAATGTTTGTGTTTTTTGTCTCCAAGGGGAGTTTATTTGCAGTATAAAAAGTAAAGAGTATATGTGGAAGAATTTGGTATTCCAGCATTATGAAAGGACATCTTATCGCACAAACTATGACGTATTGGAGGTTTATGGCAAGAATAATTGCGTGAACACACATTCAGCCAATCGCAGCGGAAGAATCATGCGGAGCTATTGGTAAACCGCACTACCTCCAACCGCACAGACTTTTTCGCACAGATGCCAAATAGCCGTGACGTGATGTCAATGCAAAGGTGTTTACAGAAATTAGCTTTTATTCTTTAATACATGTATAATGCTGTTATAAAAAGAAAAGTATGTAACTCGTTTATAATGTTACTTCATTACATTCGTACAAATTTCAATACCCCCCCCAAACATCATTGATTTTTGAAACGTGTTCTCATGCAATAAAGCTTATAAACTAGTTGCATAATAAGCTATTTAAAATAATGATTAAACATGGCGATTTTTTAACTCAAATTTTGGTCATAAAATAAATTAATATTTAATAATGTATAACTAATGTCTCAATTTGCTTATACATATTTATTTGTAGAACAGTTCTGCAAAGTATCAAATTTGAAATGTAATGTTCGTAAATTTAAAGTAATGTGTAAGTAAAGATAAATATTACAAAATTCAAAAGTTTATATTATATATAATTAATTTTTTCTTCAAAAAATAAACTTTTTAAAAATAGGGTCTCCTTCAAACTACAAAATTGCAAGATCTACATCAAGTTTCCGCTTCTTAAAAAAATTTACTACATCGTGTAAATTCGCCTACATTCTCCCTTAAAATTATGTGTAAATGGTTTTGGAATTTGAAACGCAAGTTGGATAACGAGAAGAAAGAATCCGGATTCGTTGAATTAGTATTTTATGCTGAATAATTGTATTTATTTTATTTGAAACTGTAGCATTAATTCTTGGAATTTTTTATCTGCCAACGTGTCGTTAGCACGTATGATATACAAATGGTAGAGCGCATTTCTCCTACCTTTATAAATTGAAATCTGCTGGACCCATCAATGTAGGAACATATTAAAGAAGACCCCGGGAAATATAACATTCTGGTGCATAAATATTCTCTCGTTGACGAAATCAATCGAGTTCGGGAGACAGTCACATAATTTGGCACGTCTTTTCATTCTCGGAATGAAATATAATAAAAGGATATTTCAGGTAATACATCATATTTAATATTTAATGCTCGAATCACCTCAGTATTGGAAGTACTCTCTATATACTTGTAATTTTAGAATATTCTCAGCTTATTTGTTTCGTATAAATTTTTATATATTTATCTGAATCAGAGTAATGTTTTTCACAAAAAATTGGATGTAATTATTGAATCTGATAGTTACTAATAAATTACTTATTTCAAAGTGTATCATTAATTTGAATCAATTTAATGAAGGTATATCATTAATTTGTGGTTAGGCGGAAGAGCAGATCTTACGGCCTAAGTCTCAGCAGGAATAAAGATATAATAATAATAATAATAATAACAATAATAATAATAATAATAACAATAATAATAACAATAATAATAACAATAATAATAATTTGCCTTACTTTTTAAGGAGCAATAAAAAGTATTATATTTCTGTATTCTAGTCTAATCTTCCACGCCAAGAAATTGTGCATCATTCGTATGGCAAACATCAATAATAAGCAAGATGCAAAAACTCTGTGAGCAAACTACGGATATAAGATCTCTTTCGAAAAAATGGTGGATATTTTGTCAGAAATTTCAATTCAGTTTGATATGTCTTATATTCATACAAACCCACCCACACACATGACATCAGATTTTGCAAGTTACAATTTACAAGTTCAAGCGGAATGGCTTACTGTCACATCGAATATTCTGATGGTCGATGAGACTTAATACGCTCTCGTCTGCGGTTGCTCTCATCACGACCTGGAAGATTGAATTCGAATGATGGTGATTAGCGTAATTGAGTAGATGCAGTCAAACAGGCCCCATCAACTAAGCGCTTGCAGGAAATTCACTTTGCGTCATCCTTGTGTACACCTGCTCAACTGTCCATATTATCAACTCTAAAACCACCAATACCGGAGAATCACTTTCCCTGAATCGTCGCGTGATCATAATCATCAATAAATGCTCTTCCTCGTTTAACAAGACATACAGTGGCGTTCAACGAAGCAAATCTATTCAATAATTATTTGGGCAACTAAATTACAGAATAAACAACAGAAAATAAGTGTATTTTTTATTTTTTACAATTCCTGTTATCTCATCACAAGTGACAAAGTGCCTCTGAGGATTCCCTACCTGTACGTCGTATTCTGGATCTCCCAGATAGAGGATTGTTAATTGAGGGTGATGGGAAATGAAAAATCCGGCGCAATCTATGGCCAATATTCGAGGAAGCTGCTCCGTCGTTTGCCTAGAAGTGATCAGCAAAACCCCAACATTGAGCAGAACACGAGACCAACAAATTCCATTCCGACTGGTACAACAAACGCGCCGATGTTAACACGTCAGACAAATTTCAGGCAAATGGCAGGGATCGAACCGGCAACTTCCCAATTTCCATCTGAGATAATCCATGGGTTAAACACTCGCCGTATCTGGCGTTGGAAGCAACACAAGTTAATATTTTAAAATTGGTCGCCGTACGCTATGGAAGACGATCCTTGCAGTTTCTCGTGGTGCAATCGGAGCTGCCTACCCACTGCATTAAAGCATACTGAGTAGGCGTGCCAGAACTCCCATCTTGCCTCTTTTTCCATTTCCTTATTAAACCTGTAATATATATTTTCCTTCAAGGCCTTCTTATCCCATATGTCTCCTTGTATTTGATGACAATAAAATACACCCTTGTCAATACAAAATGATCTTATTTAATGTTGTTAACAAACAGACAGGTATACCCGTGTAATCCAGTCGCATAGAATATCAATGTATTAGATTCATTTCGCATACAGTTGCAGATTCTACCGGCTCTGAACAGGTGGGGTGGAATCGAGAAGAATCGAACCAACAAAAATGTAATAGAATGTTCAAGAAGATCTCTATATGGAGAATACAGTAATGAGAAAGTTTCTTTGAGGCCTTTGGTTTCCAAATGTTAGTTTTTAAGGCCCTAAAACGCTTTATGTATGAGTTATTTAACGATATAGATTAAAAATTTCGAACGAATGTTGCGAGTTGCATTTGACATGAATATTTAACTGAATTTTTTACAAAAAATCCTTAATATTTTTAAAGTCAAAGTGCAATTAGTCACGTCTCATTTGTCCGTGACATTCTCTTTTCTTAGAGAATTCTCTTTCCTAGCTGAAAGGCTAGTGTCGAAAATCCTGCCGTCGTCAGGACTCAAACCTAGGACCTCCCGGTCAGAGGCACTGCAGTGACATCAGTTGATGCACTGAGCTACCGCTCCCGGTGAAAGTACCTTAGAAAAAAGTGAGTTCCTCCTCTTAATAAGTATAGATGTTTATGATTAATTATAAATGAGGTACATCAATCCCGTTTTCTAAATTATTAAAATAATATTTAAACATTGTTGAAATTTTTAGTGGCAATTGCTTTAAAGATATATAAAACAATGAAAAGTAAAGAAGACAGGAGGTACAGGAAATGCTCACATCATTGACGAAAAAGGATATTAGCAAGAAATTTATTGTATTCAATTGCATAATATTATATTATCTATAAATAAGTAGTAAATGAATATTTGTAATGTTTTGTACAGAATATTATTTTTTGCTAAATGTTTCAAATTAAAAAAAATATTTTCACATATAAATGAAATGTTTCAGTAGAACAATCCGTGAACACCATTAAAGTGATTAAAAATGGCATATGAATATCAATTAGTTCAATACTTTTAAATTTATTGATACTGAAGCATAGACGTATGTTGAAAACGAGCGTAGGAGACATTCTCCAATGGTAACAAAAGTATAATAATAATTATTATTAACAGGAACCGAATATCACTGTAATAATGAAAATACAAACTGGTGACATAAATACGTGTTTTATTATTATTTGATATAAATTATTATGTTGTATTTATTTATTTATTTATTTAGTCAAAAACTGTATGTGACGTATGGGGGAGAAAATCATCTGCGCACGCTTTCTTGAGTTTCAGAATCCCTTCCCAACAATTTAACTATTAATAGTTAAAGATGAAAAATAATAATAATAATAATAATAATAATAATAATAATAAATTTAAAAAAGCGAGGGATTAACATTTCAAAAACTAGGTATTTTCGTTGCAAAATTAACGAAAACTTATTTTTAACAGTAAAGGAACAAACAGATTTGATTTTTCTGTATTGTTAACAAAATAGGAACTCACCTTAAGCTCTACTAACACTACAAGCAAAAGGAAAGTTCAACAAAACGTGCGGATAGTGAAGTTACATTTACGTCTAGAAGCAGAGCAAGGGCCATCTCAGCATTTGCTCAATGGATCAGGGAAAATGGACAAAAACCCGGTCGAGATGGGGGTCATTGACCCGGAAGTACATTATTTGTTACAGGCATATTGAGTCTTTTTTAAAATGATATAATGCAAATGTAGACTAATTCATTATACTTAATCTTGTTTTTGTTAAAGTAAACATTATTTTTCTTTTGACGATCAGTATAGTCTCTAATTGTATAGAAACAGTTTTCCAGCAGAAAACATTTTACTTTAACTTAAATTTGTGTACCAATTTTAATTGTTTAATTTCATCTGGCAATGAGTTGTAAAGTAACGTACATGTATTGTATGAGGATATCTTGTAGTGAGCTGTTGATACTGACATTTGATGAACATGATTTCTACGTCGAATGTTGTAACTATAAATATCAGTATTACATGAAAATAAGTTCCCTTCGTTAAGTAAGTCAGTTTTGACAAATACTACAGACTCATAAATAAATAGGCAAGGCAATGGTAAAATTCCAAGCTCAATGAAAAGAGGCTTGCACGGATCACGCGGATGGAATTTTTTCATTATTCGGATAATTTTCTTTCGCAATCTAAATGTCTGGGAACTAAAGGATGAGCTTCCCCAGAATATTATGCCATATCTCAGGCGGAATGTACATTTGCAAAATACACGCAACGAGCTGCATGAAGGCTGACAGAATTAGAAAGAATTCTGAATGCATAACATAATCAGCTTAATTTACTGTTTAATTCTGTTATATGAACATTGCATTTGAGGTTTGATTGAATTGAGAGACCTAGAAATTTTGTTACCTTAACATCAGCTAATTCCATATTGTTCATTTTCAATGGAGCATACGACTGCCGATTTGAAGCGCAAAATTGCATTGAGACAGTTTTCCCTTCGTTAACTATTAATTTGTTATTACAAAACCAATTTGAAACTTCTGAAATTGTACTATTTATTGTTTCTTTTTGCAAAGAACATTCGTGTCATCGGCAAACAGAACTGTTCTTCCATTTTTAATAGATGAGGGCATATCGTTTACGTACAACAGAAAGAGGATAGGACCTAAGATCGAACCTTGTGGGACCCCATGTTCAATTGACAAAGAATTGGAGAGATAAATAAATAATGTCCTTATGTATTAAAATGAAACAAATCGATCTTATCTTCAACGATTATGTTTCATTTGCATTTAAATTACCGAGAATTTGGAGGCTTGGAAAACAATGGTTGAAATGAGAATGATGTGCCTTATTGTTTAAATAATTACTTCGTTTGGTTTAAAATAAATATTGTTAAAAATAATTCATAGAAACACAGATATTCTTATAAAATTCTGAAGACAAGTACCATTAAGAAGCTTAACAAAATACACATGCGTGTGTTCAGCAAACAGCTCGCTGTCAGAGATAATTCATCTATTTACTCAATATGGTATTTTCACAAATACGAAATTATACTGCAATAATATTTCTTTGTTGACCAATTACATTAAAGAGCACACACTACTTATACACCTAATAATGACGATTACTTACTGATGAAGCGTCTACGTCGTGTGGCAATGCAAAGCGAACAAAAAGAGAAAATCGGCTGTAGGAGTAAGATATGGTTATCTCCTGTCACCCTTATTCTTTATTTTGTTTGTAAACAATATAATTACATGGATAGAGGAGGAAAACTGCGCCAAAATTGAAAGAAATGAAATCAGAAAATTCTCGCATTGCTATAAGCAGATGATTTTGTTTTGTTCAAAAACGTTTGGGAGTTTTTAGAAGAGTTTAAGCATCCTCGAAAAGTACAATGAGATAAGGGACTAAAGGTTTTTTTTCAAGAATGATTTTTAGGTATCAAGGAGAAGTGCTATTACATGCAGAATGAGTGAGTGTGTAGGCTTCCGCGGCCGGAGTCGGAATGTTCTTGGCGGTCGGGAGACGCCGCGTCCAAGGCACAGGTACCGACGTTTCGGCCGCCATTCTGCGACCTTCCTCAGGGCGAAATGGCTTGGCATTACAGGCCGGACAGTCAAGAACATTCATGCAGAATGAATGTGTGTGTCAAAGCTTTTACGTATCATGACTCAAAATGCTCAATGAGCTAGGGATCGAATAGTCTCATAGTGGTGAACGAAAGAAAAGGAAGAATTGTGAGCAAAGAAATCGGTAGCACATATCGCAGAGTACTTTATCTATCTTCACACGTTTTTCTATACAATGTTAAATCCGCTAGTTTTTCCGCCTGTGAATTAAGGGGGAAATTTGGAGAGAAGGTACATTAGAAGACATTACATATAGGTAGCCTAGGAAAGCATGGGCAAATATTCTTAAAAATTAAATCTTAGGCTCTCTTGTTACACACCAAGTGTTGGAATACTAAGAGACGTCCGTAATGTAGCAATTTGGAAAAAATTAATTAAAGAAATCAAATTATGGATTAGATAACCCAATGAACACACAGACAGGCATATACATAGGAGCATTAGAGAGAAATCACACAAAAAGGATCAGCGCTAGAGCGCTGCCAAAGTGATATTGTTTCTAAATTACAGTGTTATGTTACACGACTTGATGGAAATAGCTAGAATTGGGGTAAAACGGTTAATTACTGACTGACTTTCAGATATAAAATAAATATACGATTTACGGCGTGCGAAAAACTTGCTCTTGTGGTACAAAATTAGCATTAGGATGTTGTGAAAGTTAAGTTTAAGAAAATCATTACTTAAATTCCAATTTACGAAGAAGATTGATTAGATTGTTTTCTTAAGTTGTTCGCTTACTAAATAAATATTTGCAATGACAATTCATGCAAATATCTAGTATAAAATTTCAATTAAAACATATTTCATTACGTGTTTGTAATGTTTACGAAGTTGCTATTTAGTATGTGTGGAATTCATTAACATACCAGGGATAAAAATAATAGTTACGTTGAATGTAATTACAGTTTTTTTCTACACAAGAGGTTACGCGTGGGTTAGGTTTGGAGGAGGATAGAGTATCCGTTAAAAGACTTAAACGGTAATGGTGTCTGCATACTTTACGGCGATATAGAAAACTGCATCCACATTGTCTAAAAATGATTGTCTTATTGACTTGCTGAATAGGAAATAAAATACTTTTTAAATCTCATCTTTGCAAGTGGCACTATTGTTACTCACAAGAAATAAAATATTTTTAATTCACTTTTATTATTATCTCATATTCAATGTATTCACTCTGTGTTGTGACGTCATTTTATGGGGTGGTTGATATAAAATACCGGGCGTCTCCACTGCGACAAACTGCGTTCTCTTTCACTATCTCCTGGCCCCACCCATCGCATGCCAGTCGCTGGGATATGTCTCGTGTAGAGCCACAAAATCATTAGCCCAACTCCAACGTCTGGCTCCACGTGCTTTGAACACACTGCGGAAAAATTTAGCGACGCTCGGCGCCCCGCGGTTAGGAGGCGAAAGGGGAAGGGCGGGGCTTTTCAGCTTTTTTGGCGGCGGCTGGGGAGCGGGCAGTCGCCGCCCCGCGCCGCCCCGCGCCGCCCCGCGCCGCCCCGCGCCGCCCCGCGCCGCCCGCGCCGCCCCGCGCCGCCCGCGCCGCCCCGCGCCGCCCCGCCGCCGCCGCCCGCGCCGCCCCGCGCCGCCCCGCGCCGCCCGCGCCGCGCCCCCGCGCCGCCCCGCCCCCGCCCCGCGCCGCCCCGCGCCGCCCGCGCCCGGCCGCGCCGCCTCGCCCCCCCGGCCGCCCGCGCCGCCGCGCCCTCCCTGCTCCACGCCCGCCGCTCCGTCCGCCCGTCCCGCCCGCTCGTCCACGCCGCTACGCCTTGATCCCCGGTACCTAATCGTTGCCGCCGCCGGCCGCCTGTCCTGCGATCGCCGATTGAAAACTCATCAAGCGCCGAAACGTCCGGCTGCGTGGCGCGCCAGGGCGCGTGGAAGGAACTCATAGCGCGAAATCCGTCCTCGCAAATTGATTCGGCGGTGGCCCAGCACGCGCCCAAAGGGGGGGCGCCAAGACAAAACGCCTAATACGCCCCCCGCAGCCCCGGGCTTCACTTTGTTCGCTTGCTTATTTGTCAAATGGTCCGCACAAGCGAAAGCGAAAGTATGCTTGTTTCTACAGCAATTTTAAACTAACGCTGAAATGGGTGTAATAATACATCTACACTTATTTATTTTCGAAGTGAATAACGAAAGTAGACAATCTTGTGTTTTTCAATATTTCAGTTTCATCTTTTTGGATAGAAGTACATAATTATATATATATATATATATATATATATATATATATATATATATATAATGTAAATGTCAATTTATATGACATAGAATAAGGGGACGTCAATGGACGATCGCGAGGGTGTCGCTATGCGACAAATAAACAACCGGCGTTAAGGATAATTTTTTTAGGTTGAAATGACAGAGCACAGGCGGAATAAGCATTGTTTTGAGACATAAAATTCGGATCCTTCCGAATATTTAGAAGAACATTCATTTGCTAGAGCAACGCGGTGATGAGCGGGTCGGCTCGTGATATATTTTACTAGATTGAGGAAAGACTCTTCTTGACAGTTGTTTAAATTAACTATCGTTTTTCATATTAGGATAGAGCATTGTTGTAGGATGCAAGTGACGAAATGCAAGTGATGCAAGTAGTAGGATGCAAGTAGGATGCAAGTGTTGCAAGTGATGCAAGTGAGGGAAGTCACGGATTATAATAGTACCGTCGGGAGAATTTTGAACCACATCACGGACATTAGGCAAGGACTTTATCCAGAAGCAAGATTCTGCTGTGTTGACGGAGAAGGTTCTGCGGGGCGCCATCCAACGAAGAAGTGGAGAGCGTGCGAAGACCCACGAATGGATAACAAGGTTTATAATTATTGCAATACAGAGAAAACTGGTCATGACCAAAGAATGATTCATTTTTGATTATCGTAATAAATTCTAATTTGTTAAGTTGAAAGAAGGCTGATTATCTTTGTTCGTTACGTGCAATCTAGCATTTTAATAAGATTTTCAGATTCCTCACCACTCCGTACGGATGGCAGATTGAATAATTGGTTGCAGAGTAAATAGCAACGGTTATGAACTTCGAACAACAATTAACTGAGCTATCCCTACATACTTTTGTAAGGAGGGACATTTAAATTACGTAGGAATCATTTGGTTTCAAGTGTTACTTTTTTCTGGCGCCCAAATTGCATTTATGAGTATTTTCAAAGATAGAAAGCCATTTTTCAAAAAGTAAATTCTTTATTATATATTACTTATTTTTGTAGAGGCTTCTCCAATTCTTGAAACAACTTGGAGTCTTTGTGATGGTTTACATGTGATAATACAATTTCAAACGCAGAGATTGCTTTCATTCTTAATCAAACGGGTTGATTGAACCAAGCTCTGGTTGACAACCACTTCTATTCCAGGTGACTGAGGTCGATTGTTTGTGGTAAATGAAATAATTTTACAAACGCAGATCTTTCAGTTTATTTAGCGATAAATAATCACAAAAATGAATAGTTATTGCTGCACAAGAACTCATTTGCAAACAGACCGTCTGCTGGATAGCGATGGAAAATTTCACCAAAACATCTGTACATCGATGTTTCGATACATCGTTACAAGGTTTTCGATATCGATGAAAACATCAACGGAAAACATCGATTTTTAAAACGACTAATAAACATGTTATTTTCCTATCCATTTTTAATTACAGTAGATGAAAGGGGTATATTTTGTTTGGTTACCAGCATGTTAGTAGTATGTTAATAAAAAAATATTATCGAATGTAAAAAGTAAAATTAACAATACAGAACATCATGTTTCCCTATATTACCATTTAGTCTGTGTCACGACTTGTCAAAACGTCTGAGAACCGTTTCTAACATTACTGTCGAGTCAGGCAATGACACGCCTGGCGATAGATAGCACAGGCAAAATGTGCACCGTGATAAAGAGGATGACGCAGAACAACGATATTGCTGTGGATTGCTGCTACTTTACAACGTGCTTAAACATCTTTATTTTTAAAAACCATATTTAAAACGTTTTAAGAAAATCGATGTATTTGCAAAAAATATTGATGTGAAGAAACCGTCGAAAGCAAAATATCAACGTTAATATATCGATGTTTCTGGTCGAGAACATGGATGTTTTAAAAACCTGGATGGTTTTTGCCACCCCCACTGCTTGCCACAAATGCAGCAATTCCACGCCCGGGGCCAGATGTTTTTCTGAACTCTTCGGGCGTGTTTGGCGCCGTGTGAACGTGTCATAATTAGTAAATTCCATTATCTCCCGTGTTCCAAAGGGACGCAACCGCGATGCGGCGTTTGGAGGGCGAAGGAGCCGTGTGCAAGGGCGAGGGCGAAGGCACGGAGCGGCGCACGGTGTTTTGTTTGAGACATCAGTTGGCCAAACCCATTTTTTGAAGTTCCACTTTTGGTCGGTTTTTGAATCTTTCTATAGATAAATATCCCGAGCACATGGCTTGAGTGTTTATCAGGGGCTCATTCATAAGGGTAGGGCTCAGGGGAGATGTCAAGTTACGATCCACCGATAGCCGGTGTCAGTGACGAATCCTAAACATTATTTCAAGTATACCGCCCTTTATGGAGCGACCTCTACCGTTGTCTTCTATTTTGAGCTTGTCTGAAATCTCAAAACTATGAAATTCCGTCCTTAATAATTGTTCTATAAGACAATTACACAAATCACTAACTTCTGGGTCATTAACGCTCCCCATTTTCACAAAAACTTGAGAGAAACGTAACTTACGAACGCCCAGAGAAGGACTTCACCGCAATATTTTGCGGTGCCTACAGACCTCTCAGACACGCGTCCTCCCCTCTCCCACCCCTTGAAACATGAGGAGCCCTAGATTATCGCGGCTGGCATGTGGTGCCTTCCTCTGCGTTCAGGGAATTCTCTGGGCAGTATTTAGAACTGTTTGAAACTTCTCTAACGCACTTCATAGCGCTTACTGATGATAAAACTGACTGGCGCTCAGTAGCAAAACAGTTATTTTTTCACATCTGTTTTATAGCTTTCAAAATCTCAATAACGTTTTAAAGGATTATCAAACTTCTTAAATATTTATTATACACTTCGAATTACTAGGTATACCGGCGGTATACGCGGTTTATCCGAGAATTCGGCACTAACTGGCGCCATTTCGCACAGCTCTATTTAGTAGTGCACGCAGTTCAGTCCTAATCATAGTATTCCTATTCATAAGATTTATTCTTAATGAAGGATGTTCTTTAAACTTAGATAATGGACTGTTTTAACCCGGAGGTTTGTGCGAAATGAAAACAATTTTACAAACAAATTTTCTCAAAAAGTCTCCAAACTTTTCTTAAAATCTGTTCTCGGATAATACGAAGTACGATGATAAAATAGGGCGCAAGTCTGATTTTTACAGAACTTTCCGAATTGGAAAAAATCGAAACAATTAGAAATAATACGACAGAACATGTGCTGTTGTAGCACCACTTGTCTTTTGGAATCTGACTTGTAACCTTAGTCAGGAACATTTGCTGCCCTAACAGACTTGTAGATGGCTAATGAATACGTGTTGTGTTCAAAAATCACTTGGCTCCCTCCTCTTCCCTCCGCTGGCCTCCCACCGCGGGGCCGGTGGCGTGTGCGGGCGCGGCGGCCCTTGGTAATGTGAAAGCCACTCGCCGCTCCGCGCGTAATCTCGGGCGCGGATTAGCACGGCCGCCTGTTGTGAAACCTCCGAAGGGGGAGGGGGAGGGGAGGAGGTGCCGAGGCGCGAAGCAAATGCTGGGCTACCGGCCAGGGTTAACGCCCTGTGTGCACCAACTCACTGGTGGCTTCAAATGCAACATTCTAACCTCGGGTATTACACTCAAGGGGTGCGAGAGAGTACAGGTGATTTTCAAATGGGTGGATTATATTAGTTATCAAATATTTTAGAGTTGTTTTACCTTGGGATCATACGTGACCAGGACTGATGATCTGAATGAAGTAGAACTATAAGCCTCGGTTTCGGTAAATTTACGAAAATTATGTTCGTGGTGCCAATTATAATCGGATCTAAATGCCAAGATAACTTAGAACAAAAAATTAAACATGGCAGTCTGAAGCAATGCATTGCCCTGAAGATATCATTCCTGTTTGTGGTGGTAGAAAATTTTATTCACCTCAGAACAGAAGCGAGATTGATTGAATAACATTTTTTTGTTTCTGGACGCGTCAACTGTTATGGCCATTAACCCGTAAGTGTAATGCACGTTGTCGAGAAGTAGCGATGTTCCCCCTTCGCTAGAACGTCGTTTGACATCGATTAACATGTTAGCTGAAGAGAGTTCCTCTCCTCTACGTCTCTCGCCAGCGCTAAAAACAGTCGGGACAAGCTCTACGCTCTTGACAAGTGTTGCAGCGTTGTATGGGATTAATCAGAGAAACCACGGAGAAATACCACTCAGAACAGTCAACCACTAGAATTATTCTCCAGACAGCGCCTGAATTCGACCATTGAGTTAGTGTAGAAAATCCGCCTGCGTCGGAACTCGAACCCTGGAACCACGCGATCAGAGTCGCAGCCGGGAGAGCGGTCATGCTGATTGGCTCTGAGCTCCACTCAGCCTGTCCCCTAGTTACAGTTTCTCCCCCGTCTAGCTAGTGTCAAAATTTGACACTATTTCTTTAGTATCCCCCACCGTAATCACCAACCCTATGATCCCCAATTGGCGAGGGGGCGCCAATCTATTTAGCTAGTGTCCAAAATTCGCCTACGTCAGGAGTCTAACTCTAGAACCTCATGGTCCAAATCGGCGCAAAGACATCGGCAAAGCTGGCTCTGAGTTCAGTTTCTCCCCCGCCAAGCTAGCGTCCAATATTTCACACCGCCGGCACTAACTCTACGATCCTTCGTCAAAAGCTAGACAATCGAAGTGGTTTCAACAAGCGAAGATTTAGCTCTTGCAAATGGATTTATCTGCCCACGAGGGAAGAGTCCGATTGTGAGGCCGGTGGAAAATTGGGCGCCAATTGGCGCCCCTCGCGTGCGGCGCGGAGGCGTGGGGGGCCGGAAGCGGAGGTGGCGGGGCGATAAGAGGGGGTGGGGCATCGCGTGATCGTGGGGTCTTTCGCCGGCCCTGCCGCCCCCGTCGCGGCGCTGCTCCCGCCGCACAGTGCGAGCATCCCCGAGCGATGGGTCGAAAATCCACTCTCCCATTCGTGATATAAAACTGTTTGCTGGATAAGCTATTTTCGGAGCGGGCTCTGCCGTGGCGAACGGAGCAGGGGGAAGGTTAGGTAGAGAATTCTGGGAAAGGGGCGTTGGGGAGGTGGATGAGGAATAAAATAGGATTTGAAGGACGATGACGAATGATTGAATGATTTTTCGTGTTTCCGGGCACGCCAACTGCTTTTGATCATTATTCCCGTTAGTATAGTGCATGTTTTTTCTGGGAGACCTGCTGAATAGTAGTGCGAAAATCCTGTCGCGGTCGGACTCGACCTGGACCTCCGCCAGAGCCTGCAGTGACATCAGTTGATGTACTGAGCTACCGCTCCCGATGATTTGAAGAATTATGGCAGCGGTTATAGGGACAAAGCAGGGGAGGTGGAGGGTGAATCACAGGAAATGGATATTACAAGGGTTGAGGTTTGCGAAGGAAGACTTCATTTTCATTATTTAAGATCCACACAACTGTGATACGATTATTTATAAAAAAACGAATAATTTATTTAGACAATATGCATGGTCTTGAAGACAATTTGCTGAATATTTCCTATGCAAGATTCAGGACTGCAACAACTTTACGTGGACCTGATGTACTGAGAGTTCAACTAATATATCTAGTGTAAAGTAGAAGTAAAGAGAAATTCTCAGTTTAATTAATGAGCAAAACATCGTTTCATTAAGTGTGTAGACAGTAAATGTGTTTAATAAAGAACTATAAAACCAAAAACAATGTACAGATCTCTTCCTGGAAACAAAGGAGTGTTGAAAGTTGAGTTTGTGTCGAAATATATGAAAACGAGTACATACAACACAATGGGGCATTCGAATTCACCAACGAGGAAACTAAAATTCGGAACTATGGGATATCTTAGAGTAACTTTTCTGTAATAGAAAACATACCTTTAGCTGAAAATCCCATCGATATCACGAAAAATTACGGACGAATATATAGTTACTACACTAAACTGCATTTATTGAGAAGTGTGGGGAATACACCGTTTTATGTAATGTAATTGTGTAATAATATTGACCGTGTAGGGGCCTCTTTACACAACAATATGGAAAAAATAGACGTGCATGTTTATTCATTAAAAATCGGCATCTTGACAGTTCCTACCCAAACTGAACATTCGGAACACACAGTGCAACTCGAAAAGGAAGAAAGAGTTTCGGGGACGGGGGAGGTCGAGCACTGCGTGCCGGGTGTATCGGGGCCATCGCCGGGGAGGGGGACAGGGGGCGGGGCGAGGCACTGCGCCGGGCGCCGCCACCGCCGAGTGGCGTAATGAATGAGCCGTTCGCGCCACAGGTTGCCGCCCGCGCCTTCAACAGGCACGCGCCTCCGTCAGCGGCGCGAGGCCGCGGCTAATAAGACCCCCCCCCGCGCAGAACTCTTGTCCGTCATGGAACTACGGTCTGGCACGAGCCATGGGCGCCACTCATTGGGGCGTAGCTAGAGTATACCCGCTATAAAAATAACAACAGCCCTTATATGAAGTACACTGAAAGGGGCGCCATCGGCGCTTGAATGCCTGTATACGCCTCTGCATGGAATGGCTTCTCAACAGATATATTATCTTCGGCATATATCCATACTCAAGATCGTACCCATGATCCGATTTCAGCGCTGAAGAAGGCCACGGAAATAGTCCTGAAATCCTGGCTAGCACATACATGACGCGCCACCCAGCGGTGTCTCGTAGGCGTTAAAAGGCCCCCCCTTAGCGTGTTGAATGAATTAGATACGCGCCACACTCATTATCGTATGTTTAAGGCTATTAAGAATCTTCCAACTGCTCTGTAGCCTAATGATCGCTCGTCACGAAACGCCTTCGTAGCAAATATAAGCTTCTCGAGTGCGATACTGATAATTATGATGATGTTGATGACCACGCAGATTGAAGTACTGAAGAAAGTGATGGAAACAGCTACAAAACATTAGCTAACACGTCCATGTCATGTCATTTTATCCAGTGCACCAGGCACGCACCCCACTCAGTGACATGTCTCTAAGGCTAATAACCGACTCCTGGCTGCTCCGGGGCCTGTCACCCATCAAAAAATGACTGCGTTTGCTTTTCCTCGTACGGCTATGATCTTAAACATGATGACGAATTATTGACTGATGCATTGAAGAAGGCAACGTATGAACGTGTCAAACGTTGGCGAACGAGATCAAGACGCTGCGACCCGTGGCAGCTCGTAGATGCTGAAACAAACTTCATCAAATTTACCAGGCATGTGCAGCCGTTAGTGACACGTGGTTTAGGCTAATACAGTGCCCACAGCGCAATTTTGTGGTTCAACTTCCGACCATCTTGGAAGATATTTGCGACATATTTTTTCTCTGGAGTGCGTACGAAGTTAGTATTGATGATAAAATGGCCTGCAGCACTGAAAAATGCCATGGAAATTGCCCCGAAACGCTTCTAACTAGCCCAAAACGTGTCTTCGTGCAGTAGCAGTCGAACGCTATATGGTATCTCGTCAGTATGAGATTTACGCCACGAATTAAGCATTGAACAAATTGAAATACAACTTGGAGAAAAATTGCGAAAGTGTAATCTAAATTAATACCAATAATGTACAACAAAATTAATACGGCACGAGCTCCCACTCTTTACGGGGTCTAAATTGAGTGATCCTAGGGGATGATTTTTTTTTAATAACTGAACCAAGTCGCGTCATGCAGACAAAATACTGTTACCTTCTAAACCTCCAGACCACCTACTTATGTGTTAGTTGTAGTTCGTAAGTGATTGAAAGGAAACAATTACTAAGCAGTAACAGTCTTTACTGAATTTCTAATTAGAAACTTTTCTTTATTCCAAATTTTTTAAAATCATGTTTTTCGCAAAATTCTAATCGCTTTACTCTGCTAAGAGCAATTCCACTTCTTTCGCAAAACACCATTTGTGACTTGCATGTGCCGCTAAAGATGCCGGTGTGGCAGGGCCGAGATGGCTAGTGCTAGAGGAGGCTAGAGGCAACTAAGCGCCTCGGTCCGAAGGGTCGCGGGTTCGAGACCCACCGGAGGCGTGGTTGCTCGACCCTTATCCTTCATGTATGTGTGTCGTCGCCGAAACCCATGTGAGTCTGTTGACCGCAGATGAAGGAGCGATCAAGTATGTCTAGTGTAAACAGGTTGATACGTGTCCCAATGAGGAACATAGTGGGTACCCGGCTCTGATAGTCGAAAATCGGTATCCCCTGAAACTGGAAAAAGCCCTCGGCATATGTGTGTGTTTTTATTTGGCGTTTTTGGGGTCGATAGTCCGATTTCGTTGGCCAGCTACCGGTGTCCCCCATGCCTGGGTCTAGTTAAATTCCCATGCTTGGAGGTAAGAGCGAAATGCGGCGAACATGATGTATATTTCACCGTAACTAGCAACATTCGCCTGTTTGAGCTTTTCTTCGTCACACAGCTACAGAAACGGACGATTTTAAAGGAAAGCAACAACTACACGCACACACGCAAACAGCCGAATATCTCCGAATAAGCCGTGGATGAAATATGTATCATTCAGGACGTAGGAAATATACATTGAATCTGACTGGGATGTAATTGAAGGATACAATTGAGAGGTTAAAGTCACAATAACAAAGGTTTTAAAAGAACCTTTGAAATCCGCATTTTCAAATGACGGTTGAAAGAACTGAACTCTTTTTCTAGAAATCATTACCCAACAGTTTTCTGCAGGCCATTAATTAGAAAAGTTCAATTGATGTCAGAAGTACGATGTAGTACGGAAATATTTCTTTACTTCAACACTATATTTTCGCTTTCAGAATATTTTTACTATAATTATTTTATAGCATAACGAAACAGTTTCACGTAAGTGGTTTCATTAGCTTTAAAATATTAATTATGACAATCATTAAATTTTTAAAATTAAGAAACCCTGCAGATAATGTAGAAAGTAATGTTTAGAAATATTTTCAATGAACACTCTTGTTATGTTTTATTTCCTGACATTATTTTATTGTAGATTTTGTGGAATTTTAAAATAAAACACTTTAACTACAATTATTGGAAGTGTTAAAATATTTCTATAAATTTGTGAACAATAATAAAACGTGATTACGCAAAATGCAACTTCCAGGCGAAATAATGCAATTCTGCAAACTTGTTATGTCACGCAAATGGTTTACCAGAATATGAACGTTCGTGCGAAGATACCCCACATTTCTTGTCCACGCAATCCATATTTGCGGCATTGGGCGAATTGCTGCGATACAAGCATCACGTGCTAGAAATCCATGAAATGCCCGAATTTGCGCATTGTAGCAACGCCTTATTTACATTGTATTTCCATTTTATAATGTATCGGGGAAATCTAACATTTGTTTTGTACGTACTGGATTTACCTACATGATGTATTTGAGTAGCACAATACGTCGCCATCGTTCAGCGTATTTACATCATTTGTTATATTAGTACCACGGAGCATTATTAGTGGGTAGCTTATTGTTCCGCAAATAAATTTAACATGACAATAATGAAAGTATCTGAAGCTTGAGCATTTTGTAACTCATTAAAAACGATTTGATTCGTTTTAAAATACAGAATAGAGCAAAATCGTAGGATGTGTAAATTTTATTCTTGTTTGTCTTCAGCATTATTCCAATGGTTTCCGAACAAAAGCCAGAGAAGGTGCAATCATCTAGATAAATTACAGGCTATCGAAAGGCATTAACTGCACAGGCGAATGCAAATGTGACTCTACAACTCAGTTACGGGTTATACATTCATTGGCCATCACAAACACCACACAGAAGCTTTGCAACTGACCAAAGGCTTGCCTACGTATTCATTATGCAAACAAGAGGGAACTGTATTAATAAACCAACCCAACCTGTTACGATTCCTGGCTGGAGCAAATATATAGAATGCAGGTGGAAATCCCTTTCAACCAAACAATTATTTTGTCGGTCATTTTACGCGGAGAAATCTTTCAACATTCAGATTCAAAATTACCACAGTCGTCGAAACATTCATTGAGCGTGTAACCACGCTCACAGCGCGAATGTAATAAAAATTTGAAGGGCGGTGTGTGTGAACTTCATCCTTTCCTGGTTTCAAAGGATTTTTATTTGGGATGTAATTGTCATCACTTCAAGTATTAAATTACATTCAGCGCGTCTCCAATTTCCTTCTAATTTTATCATAATGTTTATATCACCAACCAAAAATCTCAAAATAAGGGCATTACAAGAAAAATTTCTTTAACAGACAAAAATATTCTCACTGAAGTATCATTATACAGAAAGGAACAAGAAATAAACTGTATTTTTAGAAAAGACATTATGAATTGACGTTTAACCATACCAGTGAATTAAATTATTCTGAAATACATGCGGATAATGGATTAAAAAACTAAACAAATATTGGTGTTATTAAATTAGGTATTTGCATCTTGATCAACTGATGAACCCTGAAAAAAGTATTTTAAATATTATTGAAATGGTTTAAATCACACAGATTTTTAAGGCAAATTTCCTTTCGCGAAAATCGTTACTTGATGCAGAAAAAGTATGATACTTGAAAATTTAATTTTTAAACAAATGAATATTGTATCCGAAAAGTGAGAAGTCTTCACCCAGAAGTTGAGTGCCATATTTTGAACGTATCAGGAAATAAATAACGAGTCATCATCTCAAAGATAAAAATTTCTTTATATATCAGGAATTATGAACACTTCTCTGTCTTTACAGATTAAACGTCTACGGTAGCTTTTATATTTTAAAATTAACTCTCATTTCTGCTGCGTTGAAAGAACAATTGTATATATTTTTATATGTACATATTTAATTTCAAAGCAGCGCATTGAAGATTAGGAATACATTTCTAGGGATGGCAACTTCTATACAAACATTGGAAGTGTAAATTAATTTAAGAGGGTGACGAAAAAGTATTTCTAGAATATTTTAAATCGGCAAGATTCCTGTAAAACACTAGCTTTTCAAGCATTAATAATGATTGAATACTACCTAGCCGCACTTACGAATCTGATTTTGTTTACACTGAAGCTCTGAATCAAGTATCGCTAACACTTGAACACTCACATAAGTTATAAGGATTCTTTTATAAAAGAAAGCAAGTGAGCGAAAACATAGATTTAATTTCCTTTCTATTTCAATGCATTTTGAAGCCAATAAATTAAAAGGTTAAATTGTAAATAATATAATTTTCCAAAGATCTTAAGAACTGAGAATACTTTAGCTTAAAGAACTATTTCCAAACAAAATTTTAGATGAAGATTATTTAATAGAAACTACACTTATCATTTTTTTCAAACAAAATTACTTCTAATGACATTTATAAAACAGTAACGGCGAAGAATGTACTAGGTTTTGAACGTACAAGATCTTCTAGATACTTCCTCTCGCACTTCTGAATCTGGTCTCGCGCGCACTCGAACTCTGAAACTCGCACCCCCGCGTGTGGGCTCTTGAAGCGGGGAGGCCGCCCCCTGTATGAAAGCAAGGAGGCGGGCGAGGGCACACGCTCAACCCACCACATGCACGCTGAGCCGACCATAAGACTACGTGACGTCAGCGGCGCCGGCGGTCGCCCGGGCTGTAGGAATAATCCGGGCGGCATAGAAAACGTCTCCTCGTGTAATCCCGACGGCTAAATTGGGCATCAACAAGCGGGATTTGGGCGCGGGCGGCGGCGCCGTGCCCGCCGGCCGCTCGCTGCAAGGACAGCCCGTCCGAAGGCCGCTATCTCCTTCCGGATTTCGGACGCGCAGTGCAGCGCGGCGCCGGCCGGCGGCGGACGCGTGGATGGCGTTGGAACGGGGCTCATGAATGGCCCACGGCGGGTGAGGCGGAGCGACAAAGTTTATATCACGAACGCTGTGTTTGTTCTGCCTCTTCTCCTGCGGTTCTGATCGGTAGTTTTCCGTGGATTCTTCGTTCAGTACCAGACGAAGGTCGAAGCAATACCTTAACTATGGGTTACGGATTGCACACTAATTTTACGTTCTCGCACTCATCCCCTCCTCTTCTCTTACACACACACACACACACACAATAACATTAAGACATGTTGTGAGACCAGTCTGTAGCTTGGAGTTTGTCCCTACTGGGGTGGTACCTCGCTGGCGGAGATACTTAGAGGAGGAAGACGACTCAAAAATTTTCGTCAGATCTCACGTAGTAGAAAGAAAAACCACCGCCATCACACTGTGTATAACATTCAGTACATTAAGGGATTGAACAAAAACTGCAGTTTACGCGACAAAGAAAACAAAACAATCTATCACGCATAAGGCTCAATGAGTGTTGGCACATTACGTGAATCAATAATAGTTTCAAGGGTGTGTATGTTGAGTGAATACTTAGATTGCTTAAAGTTCAAATGAGGTGATCAGATACCAGAAAGGGGCCGTTTGTTTAACGGAGATGGATCAAGAATTTGCTCGAAAATTGGCAGGAGTACATTCATATTTCCAATAATTTTCTATTAATACTTTACTTTGATGGGACGGGATTTCTAATTTTCGCGGGGGAAGATAACTGTCAGTTTAATTGAATTTGTAAACGCCTATAATTGTTCAATTATGTAGTTTAGATGCAATGTGACACTTCGTCATAAGAAAAGTTCAATAATATAAATTCAGTAGTTTCGTGTAAACGGCCATATCCCACCTCGAGGCCTTCCTTGCTTCACAGCCAATTTGATCCATCACCCTGATCGCAACTTCATAATTTATTTGACCGCATGAACGGGCAGCTTACATGGCAAATGAGTTTTCAACATCGTTCAGTACAGCGGCGTACGTTTTTAATATTGTAAGCGCTAGTACAAACTACATTAACGTACATTACCATACATTATTTCTCACAATTTATATCCAGGCTCGTGTATAGTAACGACAATGAAACAAGAAATGCTCAACAAGCAAGACATCTCTGTGTGTCTGTCTAAACTCTGTTGACTACCTGAAATCAAATCTTCAGTCAGCTAATGTAACAAATAACGTTTCACAAAAATCTCTAACAGGAGAAATGGGAAAGCGTCGTTACTCGAATCCTTATAGACCAATTTCTTCCTGGATCGGTCAGCACAGTCACCTTCAGAGTGAGTGTGAACACCTCCAGATCTTCACCAAAGACACGTTTTATCAACTCCGGTGTGCCATGAAAGCATAGATGCATATCTCTTCAAGGATTTTCCAGACCTGCACCAGTTCCAGAACTTCCAATATATTCTGCTTGCCGCAGCACATATTCGCCGATAAATCCTTCGTAAAATGGCTCAGCAACCAAGAGTGAACATCAGCAAGTAGGGAGATTAATAGCAGAATTAAAGATAGTAGGTATTATAGAAATGTAAACATGGTTGTGGTGACGAATATAAAAGAAAGATTATAATAAAAAAAAAAAAAAGAAAATAACTACCCAAGAATGACTAGAGATGGGCGGCGGGTGCGGGAGATGAAATAAAAAATGAAAAAAAAATGATTGAACCATGAAAAAATGATAAGACTGACCAGCTGCATATGTATACTATTAATATATCGGTATTAGCAGGAAACAGAAAAATTTTCTGAGAGGGTGAAACGGGCGTGGCGGTGGAAGACGGGAAGGGTAAGGTGGCAGAACGGGTAGCTCGTGGAGGGCGGAGGTTTGGAGGAGCGGGTGGACGGGTGGACGTGGAGGGGACGGGTGGGACGGGGTGGACGGGTGGGACGGGTGAGTGGGACGGGTGGACAGGGGGGACGGTGGACGGGTGGACGGGACGGTGGACGGGTGGACGGGTGGACGGTGGACGGGGGACGGTGGACGGTGGACGGGTGGACGGGTGGACGGGGGGACGGGTGGGAAGGTGGACGGGTGGACGGGTGGACGGGGTACGTGGACTGGGTGGACGGGTGGGACGAGGTGAACGTGGGGACGGGGAGGGACGGACGAGGAGGACGGATGAGGAGGACGGACGAGGAGGGACGGGACGCGGGTGGACAGGGCGACGTGCTTGACATGGCGGAGGGCATGGCGTGGCGGGCGTGGCGTGGCGGAGCATGGCGAGGGGTGGCGGGCATGGTGGCGTGGCGTGGCGTGGGATCGAGCCAGTGGCCGCAAGAGACTTCCGAGGGCCGGCGCGCGAACCTTGCGGCACCCCGCGCGCGTGGGGCTGCCCCTCCGCAGGGCAGCGGCCGGCGCTGGCCCGTTCCGGCGCGCCGCCCAGTGGGAATGCCAGGCGAGGCGAGGCGCCTTTGATGTGGCGGCGCGGGCGCGCGCGAGCCGCCCATTACTGATTAATCAGCGGCCAATAACAGCGGCGGCTGATCCGCGAGGTTCGCCGCCCCGCACGCCACCGCCTCGCCCCTGGGCTATTCGCTGGCGTTCGGCCGCTATCGGAAGCAGGTAACCCTTTCATGGCGGTGGTGGCAGACGAAAGTGACAACATAAAAAATTGTCATTTTCCAGGATAAAGATATAATCGTGAGCAAAGGTTTATTTCGATGCTTAAGGCCAACTATTATATTCGGGTACATCTAATTTAATGAAAATTGTCTGAAAAAAAAATTGAATCTAAAAATAGACAATTTTTACACATATTTCTTCACTAAAGTGAGTTTTGAGGTGTGTAATTTTTCTTGTTTACAGACGACTTGATGGGCTGGGAGAGCTGTGTTTGAAGCATATGTATTTCAAAGTTCTTTGTAGTGTGGAATTGCTTTAAAAAACTAGAATTCAACTTGAGCTGGGCAATTTACTAGCCGATCCCTACAGACCAAACAAGAAAAGATACCACATTTTTAGAACTTATGTGGTTATCTACACCACTCTCCATGCTTTGTTATATAGTGTAACCTTCGTACACCACTTAAAATATTTATGTAAAATACTATTTGACTCACCGTAGATGAGTTGAATTTTCATAAGTTTGTACTCTTACCTGTAAGAAAAGAAATAGCATTATCAATTCAACACTCAAAAGTAATAAAAAAAACATGAAAATTGAAAAAGTGTATTCTTCGAAATAATTGTACAAAAACTTCATAAGGGACATCAATTACAGGGGAATGCGGAATTAAAAAGTGTAATGATAGTAGTCATTCATACATAGTACACGTAGACGTTTTCCGTAGGATACGATGGCTCGTTTCAAATAAAAACTCGAAACTGAAATAAATCGAATGAAGATTCGTATAAAAAAGAGTTTTTAAAAGTCTGGCGCAAACGGTTGGACACTCAAGTGACTGCGCAGGCTCTATAAAGTTACCCGTTCACATGGCCCTCTCAGTCAGCGGCAAGACCTCTTGATAGTTTCTCAGGACATCAAAAAATGTCATTGCAGTGCTCCTGGGGCCGGGATGTCCGTCGCGACAGTCATAGGATTTTCGACACAGGCTAGACAACTAGGTCGAATTCACTCGCTTTCTGGAGGAGAAATCTAGCGGCCGGCTGCTCTGGTTGGTTTCGCCGATCAACACCGGGCGAATGCCGGCGCAGTACCAACCAATGGGCCATGGACCGCACGCGATCTTTCCACCCTCTTCCTTGTCTTATCTTGTCTTCACCCGTTACTTATACACACATACGCTACACTACCGGGAGTCCAGTCGGGAGCTCAGAGCTTGTCCCGGCCGGCTAGGACGGTGCCTTGCTGGTGAAAGATACCTGGTTACATACCTCAAGCCGTTGTAGGTCGGCCCAGGAACTCGCCATCCGCCTCCTCCGCGATAAACGCTACTCTTACGGGTGTAATGACCTTAGCAGTTGATGCGCCCGGATTCAGTAATCAATTAATATATCAAACACCCATGTAGCTTAACTCTTCAGTAAGTTACTTTGTTCTTTGGCGGTACGCGAGATATTTGTGCGAAACGGAAGGTCATGGGGCTCCAGAAATACGTATACGTGAACTCAATATGAAGCTACCTCCAGAACGAATTTCATTTAATTTCGCGTTTCCGAATTCTGGCTGTCCCTTTGTGTGATAAACTTACAAAAATATCTTTAATACGCTAAGGAAAGAGGGAGGTATTTTTACACTTTATAAGAAACCCTGGAGAAAAATCTCTGTAAGTGTGCAATTTCTGGATAGGGTATTACCCTAGAAGTGAATAAAACAGATTTTCGACAAAAAATAGAAGATCGCATATTATCATATAAAAGAACTCCGTAGGTGTAGATGCAAATCTGCAATATGTATTACTTTCCAACGTACGTTTCCATCGCGCATACACGTTTTCTGGGAAAGTATTACGTAATCTACAAAATGATGCGATCTTTGAACCTTCTTATGGAGGGTACTTCCATTTCGTAGCAAAGGTGTCCAGAAAATTCGGAAGTTTAGTTCCAGCATGAATTTCTTAAAAAAAAATGGAATGTTCCAGCTGATGAGACCAGTTGGATGTACAATGTGGTTACAGCAAACGTTGATGAAATATCCAACAATATAAACCTTTAAAACTATTGCCAAAAAAAATTTATAAGCAAAATGCTCCTTGTCATGCGATTATTTGAAACAATGAGAGAGATGTGAAGGAATAGAATATCAAATGCCACTGGCGGTGCTCGTACTGACGATGTCTTTAGTCCTCTACCCGCCCGCCGGCTAGTCAACCCACATCTTGGCTCTCTCCCTGCCTCCACCCAGACGTCCATCACAGGGCTGAAGCCCCGCGTGCCTTCGGCCAACTCCGACAACTCTTCCGAGATCCAGGAGTCCATCAACTCCGCAACTGTGCGGGCGGACATTCTCCCCTCCCCCTCCCCGTGGCCCGCACGGCGTCACGCCCCCGGCGCTACTACACGGCTCCCGAACCGACCGCCTCCCCCCACCCCCAGCACTGGCCCGGAGCAGCCACCTCTGCCTTCGACGCGCAATCTGCACCACCGAGGCTGACCTGACACACAGGCTGAGGTAGCTCTGGGAACAAGGGTTGCCGCTGCAGAGTATGTGACCGAGAGGTTCTTGGGTTTGAGTGCGGGCGGTGGTGGATTCTCGACACTCGTTATACAGACGTCGTATTCAGACGTTGTCTGGGGGATAAATCTAGAGGCTGGCCGCTGTTGATGTTTTCAGTGGATTCTGAGAATACTGGTCGATTGGCGGAGAATTGCCTTAACAAACACCCCAGCGTAATTTTTCCTTTCTCATCCTTGTCTTTGTTTCTCCTCTTATCACTCTCCCCATCTACACACACACACACACACACACATACATGCAGTAATACACAATCACACATGACGGGAGACCAGTCGTGTTCTTAAATTTTGCCCCAGATGTAGCGTTGCCCCACTTGCGGAGATACCTAGATAAGGAAATCAAGCATGTGTGGGTCGGTGCTGGATCTCAAGCTCTAGCCAGGTAGGAACCCTGCCGCTTCCCGAGATATAACATGCACTACTCTCAAGTGACCGGATTATAATAATAGATACTCCAGGAACCTCTAAAAGCTCCCTCACTTTCAGTGGATTTAGCAAGGAAGGGATTTTATTAAGGAATCGAAATGTTTCAATACGCATTTTTACAGTTATTTTCCTTTTACATGAGGTGTATAGATTTGTAGAACACAAATAATTTAATAAATAATATTTTTCTTTATCTTGTTCTTCGGTACCTACGAATTTCAAAGCAGTGCTTTATTAGCCAGAGATACGGAAGTAGAAGATCGCGGAATCAATCTCGGATGGATGCGAGAATTTGGCTTTGACATTGCTGAACACTGGTGAGTTTATATTCCATGCAGGGATTGAATTCGCCAGTGCTCAACTCTGATCGACGGCTTTGTGATTCGCACCATGTGAATACCGAAGCAGCACCTTAGATGAAACGAACCAAGGACGGTGCATGACTTTTCACCTCTACTCCCTTCCCAGGAATGACATCCAACCCGGTCTGTGGCGCCTGAGGGAGTGTGTCCCCTTCATTCATTACCCGGAAACGTCGGTAGAAACACGCTTTTGCATTAAAGAATCCCTGAAGGCTGCTCTGCTCCGAAGATAAATTGGTAGTTTATATAATTACACCTTGTTTATCACACCTGTAGATCACAATAAATGAGCACAAAAATCTAAATAAAATATCACTCTATGTTCTGTTTGCAACTCCCAGTTTCGCCGTCCATCGCTTCCCGACTGTTGCTGCCTTGCTACTTTCTTTACCCTCCCTCCACTCTCCGTCACTCTACACCGCCCCCGCCCTCTTCCGAACTCTCCATCCGTCCCAAAACCCCATCGCCAGTCGGGCCTCGCGGGCGGCCCCGCCCCCGCCTGCGGCCACGGGACGGCCGCCGCCGCAGCCGCGGGCAGCCGACGCCAGCGCTCCGCGGCGGCGGCGGAGGCGGCGAACAACGCGCGGAATGCCCGCCGCCAGCGCAAAGCCACCCCGCTCCCTGCCCCGCCCCGCCCCGCCGATGGTCGCTGATCGACACTGGGCCATCGGCCGCCAGCCCCGCGGCCACACGGCGACACGCACGCACTTGTTGTTGCAAATGGCAGCGCTGCGACAGCACTCTTTTATGCTGGCCAGAGGCAGCTTGAGGCAGACGCGAGGGAAGGGTGTTGCATCCTTCTGAAGCAAAAGTGATGTTGTCGTCACGTGAGGAGATGTAATTTTCAATTTTACAATATGATGCATTGTTGTATGGATTATTATTATTATTATTATTATTATTATTATTATTATTATTATTAATATTAGTTAAGGGACACTTATGATTAGTTAGAAATATTTTGCAAGCAATCACTTACAAATACTGCGAATAAAATAGGAACATTGGATATTGATTGAAATTCTAAGAATGTAAGTTATGAATGATATAAGAAATACAAATTTAAATGTGGCATACGTTCACTGGGATGGTTGTGAACTTAGATACGGAAGTTTGTATATCCTGACATTCTACGCTTCTAATCATGCCATTTGTCATGAAATCCGTTGCACCATTTGTCACGCCACTTGGCACATCATTTGTCATTCCCTTTCCCTTTGAGTCACTTTTCATACCCACAGCCATTGCATTGTGCGGTATCTCTCATCTCCCTTATCGCATTTTTATTAAATTCGCTGAGTATCACCCATCAGACCACTGACGTCTAACATGAGTGTAACTGCTGTTTTGCGCCGTAGCTGAACGAGTGATGAAATTTCAGCACAGTCAAAATAATGAATTCTGTTTCCGTAAGTCTCGTCGTTGCATTTCATTAGTAGATGCGACTCCCGTCTGATTCAATCATCCTGCAAATATTCAGTTGTGCAGAAACGCCCGCGAATAAATCATTAGCATCTAGATTTTGTCCAGGTTAACGATAAATGCCTCACAACAAACAGACTAGCGCGCGACAGAGCACGGGAAGTGCCAGGGATGGTTGGGGAGCGCAGGGGAAGGCGAGTGAGCACAGGTGAGAGCGGGTAAGCGCAGATGAGCACCGGGGACGCAGGGGAACGTCGGAGACCGATTGCGACGGTCAAAGAGCGCCGGGGAGAGCCGGAGAGCATGAGGGAGAGCCGGAGAGCACCATAGAGTGTGTTGAAGAATGTGGGGAGGGGAGCGCCGAAGAGTGCCAGAGAACGCCAGGGAGCGCCGAAAAGCGCCCGGGTGAGGGTGGGGGTTTGGCCGGGAAGCGTTGGGGAGAGCGGGTGAGCATCGGTGAGCACGGGCGAGCGCGGGTGAATACTGGTGAGGGCCGATGAGCGATGGGAAGCGCCAGAGAACGAAAAGGAGCACCGGAAGGACCGAAAAGCGTTGGGGAGCGCGGGTGAGCACTGGTGAGTGCGAGTGAGCGCGGATGAGCGATGGTGAGGTCCGGTGAGTAATAGGATGCCGGAAAGCGTTGAAAGCGCGGGGCAGTGCGGGTGAGCGGAGATGAGCTCTGGTAATCGCCGATGTGCAATGGGAGCACCAGAGAACGCCAGAGACGCCGGAGGAGTCAGGGAGCGCGGGTGAGCGCGGGTGAGTGCAGGTGAGCGCGGGTGAGCGAGGGTGAGCGCGGGTGAGCGAGGGTGAGCGCGGGTGAGCGCGGGTGAGCGCGGGTGAGCGCGGTGAGCGCGGGTGAGCGCGGGGTGCCACTGGTGAGTGCGAGTGAGCGTTGGTGAGAGCCGGTGAGTGATGGGGAGCGCGGGTGAGCGGGGCTGGTGATGGCCGGTGTGCAAAGAGGAGCGCGGGAGAGCGCCGGGAGCGTCATAGAGTGCCGGGGAGCGCGGGTGAGCGCCGCTAGGAGGGAGTAGATCTTTGCCTAGCCTTGGAGCAGCTTAGCGCGTAAATGCATCGCACTTAGCCGAAGAGCGTGCGGGTGGCCGCTGGGGGGGGGGGGCGACGCTCCTCGCGGAGTCTCGACTGCCCGGGTCGCAACCTCCACTTGCCCAGATCGATTGTGGCGCGAGTGCTGGCCTCCTCTGACACGGGATGCGTGAACAGGGGCGCTGCCAGCACCCGCATGCCTCTGCCCACGGATTTGGGCGAAGACTAGGCTGCCGCTCCGCAGAACAGTCCAGGCACGGACTGAAAATGGAAGGTTTTATGTTTGAGTGCGTAAATTAATGACGAATCTTAACGACCAAAAATTAACCAGACACTGTGGTTGGAAGTGAACTATAAAGGTACTAAATAGAAAAAAAATGGATGAAGTAGATAATTTCAATTCCCATTTATACTTTCGCAAGTTTGGGACCTCGCATGTTTGCAGTATTCATCAGGTAATGGTTACACCTCTGAAAATATAAGTGACGTCGATCGTCAGGGACATCTTGAGGAAGACACGTCGAAAGATGCTAACCATTGCCTGATGAAGTTTCCACGCAGGTGAGGTAGTAATGTTGCCAAATTCGAAGTAGTAGAATTCGTAAAAAGTGGTCTTATCCATTTTTGTCTAATCAATGAATTTCTAAGTTCACAAGCAGCATTAGTGTCAGGTTGGGTTATGGTCGTTCAAATTAATCTGCGAATTTGCGACTGTGGCTGCGGGAAAAAGAAACGCCAAGTTTGTGGGTCGGTGAGTGACGCCGCATTGACGAGATGAGAATCCGTGAGCCGTATAGTTCCAGGAGGATGGCGGAAAGGAAGGTTAAATGACGAGCCACGGGTAGAGCGCGTTCCCCGTCTCTCTCACCCCTCCATCCTCAATCCCGTGTAATGGACTGATCCCCTATCCTCGTATGAGCCACCCTCAAACACTTGAAATTTCCCAACAGTGGCTCAAGAAAGGTTGTTGACCGTTGAATAAATTAGGGGGGAAAGGAAACGAACAGGAAAAAACAAATAAATAAACTAAATAACGAACAAAATATAGACATATATACAAATGAAAATTAAGATGATCAAACTTCAAAAAAACAGTTATCCATTGAAAAATTAGATATGGAAACAAATTATCAATGACGATTCAAAAATACTCGTATTAATTCAGTAAATGGCACTTTCAAAAAAATATCTGGAAGAAGTGAGGCAGAACTGAACAAATAACAAAACTGGTAAGGAACTGAAAAGTAGCGGAGAGAATCAAGAGGCAACTTGTGGAAGCGGAAAGAAGAAAGAGGGGATGCAAAGCGGGGAATAGAGCCGAAAAGAGCGAGGAAGGGGAGGAAAGTAAGGGCAGCAGGAACGGTTTGGGAAGAAGGAAAGCGGGAAGGTGTAGATCAGAAGAATGATTGACAGTGATTCCGGGCGCGTCCACTACTATTGTCATTAGACTCGTACGTGTAGTGCGTCGTTTTGCTCAGGAGGTGACGGGAATCTTTCCCCGCTGTATGGCCAGATCTGGCACCGACCTACCGTCGGCTAGCGGGGGTTTTCCCCAACGAAGCATTTCCCACCAGCGGGGCACCGCCCCAGCCGGGACATGTTCGAAGTCCCCGACCGGTCTCCCGGCATGTGTGGTAGTGTAGTGCATGTTAGTGTGTGTGTAAGGGGTAAGGATAGGACAAGGTAGAAAAGATATAGGAAAGATCGCGCGTGGTCCGTGTCCCGTTTGTTAGGAAACTATCCGGTATTCGCCTGGTGTTGATCGGAGAAACCACGGAAAACTACCGATTAGAGCAGCCGGCTGCTAAAATTTTCTTCAGACAGCGACTGAATTCGACCTAACTGACAAGCTAGTGTCGAAAATCCTGCCACAGTCGGCACTCGAACCTAGGACCTCCCGGTCAGAAGGACTGCAGTGACATCAGTTGATGCCCTGATCCATCTCTCTCGGTCCGATCAGAGAGGAGAGACGCAGGCAGCAGTGGGGAGATCGGGCCGCGCGGGGGAGGACGAGTAGCGACGTGGCGGTGGCGGTGCAGTCTCCGGCAGAGACTCCTACTCTTTGAAAAGCCCTAACGCGATTCTCGAGCGGCTCTTATTCGATTTCGCGTTTATGCTCATTGATTTCCTTTGTGCGCGCTCCCTGGCCGCGCGGCACGGCTTTAGCTTCTGAATCAGGCCCCTCCCTCCCCTCCCTCTCCCCTCCCCGCTCTTCCCCGCCACAATGTGACGCTCCGCTCCACTCCACCCGCTTCCTGCGAAAACTCCTTCCGCGGAAGCGAGTGGCGTAAATCAATCGACAAGGTCATGGTCCCGTTGCTGCTAGCGTAGCACAGCTTGAGGGTTTGTATTTCTCTGACCGCGTAGAAAAATACTTTCAGGGCGCATGTTCTAATGATTTGAGTGATAGTTGAGGAGACCCTTTCAAAAATATTGCCTGTCTTCCTGCAAGTTTTCGTTCATCGTTTAACACAATGGGAATTGGTGACAGTTAAATCTATCTGCACACGCGTATGCCAAGGGTATGGTTGGAGACTCAGTGAGAAGGCGCTGGCTGTATTATCGTTCTCCTTTGGGGTTACACTCAACACGTGAAATATATGCTACCGACGGAAGGCTATCAACGTTCAGAAATTCCCAAACGTCTTACTGGTAAAGAAGGCCCTGACCTTTGGGACGCCAATTGGGAGACATCAATTGTTGTATCACAAGAAGCTCTGACTGGAGAGTATGGAACACAATACATTTGTCAGAGAGATGGTAACTGTTTTCAAGATTGTTCTCTACAACCATAATTTTCAACTTATTATTGCGTTCGACGTTGAAGTAGTGATACGATTTCTAATGGTAGCAAGACTACAAGAAGTAACACCCTCCTTCATTCAGAGCTAGCAATTAAAGGTGACAAATTTAATGAGAATAAAAACATACAAAACAAAGTACTAATTAAAACAGATGTGGGTGAATCTTGAAGAAAGGTATCAACTCTTACATTCCCAGCATAAAAATATTAGATTATTTCAAATGCACATATTAGTTTCTTCCAGTGAAGAAATTAAAATCTTAAAATATTGTAAACAGTTTCAAATCTTGAATTGGGGATGTTCCTTTCTCAAAAAAATCGTGGCTTTAGTGGTGAAAAGGCTATAGTATCGGCTGTTGTACCTAAGTTAGTGTGTTCAAACCCGATCGAAGCCGTGGATTTTTAAGGGTGAAAAATATCCTTTTTACGCCTTACTTTGCAGGGGAAGTAAAGCCGATTGTCCCATATTGTATATTTACTGCATGTATAAGATCAAGGCTAAAAGAAGCCTCTGAGCAAAATTCAAATCCCCTGTTTTGCCGCTCGACTGATACCTTCTCTCTCCGCTAGATGGACAAAGAAGCGTTGCGACATTTGCGTGGTCAGACGGAAGAGTGGACGTGATTACCGGAGTCACGTCACGCAAGATAAGAAGAAGCATGAAGAAACAAAAATTTCGTGAAGCCCTGAATTAAAAACTTTACCGCAGTTAGCCTTACTTTCGTAGTTACTGCATGTTAGAGACAAATTTGCAGTTCATTCGTAAGTGGTCTCGAGAAAACGGCTTTGACATTACGTAACGAGGGGTTATATCTAAAACCTTTTATTTAATGCTGAACTGTAGTTGTTGTAATAGTAGTAGATACTTGCTGAAATGTAGTTTCTGCAAGCAGGATTTCCTCTAACAATTTCCGCTTCTATACCAGGATGCTCAATTGATATTATAATATGACCTTTAGGGATACAATAAAACTTTGCCTATTCAATTATGTATACAGTTTAATTAATCACAAAATGGATGCAAGCAATTTATATTTAAGTTAATTTGAAATAACTCATTTAGATGCGCTAATTTTCTAAATTCTGTCAGCAAAAATTAATGTATCCTAGGTCTAAAAATGTTCAAGTTGGACTTGATATGGAGTTTCACAACTAACGTTGCTTCAATTTTTTTCTGATGGCAGGTAGCAGATAAAAAGCTGATCATCTATTTGATAGCACATTAAAAATATTAAAACATCTCTAATTTACGAAGCGCGCAAAATTTGAAAGAAAACAATTCAACCTTCAGCCATGTGAAATGGGTCAGTGGTTTCGTTAGATACTAAAAATTTCGGTAAAAATAAAAAAATAAAGAGAGATTCGATTTTTACTGGAAAATGAAAATATTTTATTGTGTTTTTCCACCTCTTCTCATACATCTCGTAAAGGGCATCTCAGCGTGCTTTGGTCTCTAGAATTTTCTTTATGGTAGACATTAATTACTGATAACTTCGGAAAAGGTACATGAAGTCCAGCCATTGGCATCAACTTAAAATAGACGCAATTTGTCGTCAAGAAACTTCTGTCGTTACAACGTTAATTTTAATCTACCGAATGTTTTGATACATTAAGATATTCCATCATTCATACCAATTACTTTGATAATTTTATCTTAAAATACATAATAATGAAATATAAAAAGCTAAATGTTTTACTTCATTGTACAATGCAAATATATATATATATATATATATATATATATATATATATATATATATATAATACGTGGATAAATAAAGTGATAAATTACATTCCTATAAGATTGTTAATGATCTTTCTTCGCCTATAGTATTGACGCTTATTATTACTGTATTTGGGAATTTGAAAGCGACGTATGAAAGAGAAAGGGTGACGGCCAGAGTTCCAAACTTACATGAGAAGTGGCATATATTAGGTGAAACAAATATGAACAAGACTTTTTGAAAAGCATTTTATTCAATATTAGAAAATGAAAGAAACAAGGCAGACTACTTTTCTACATAGCTTCCACCATTATTTACCCATTTTTGCTACCTCATTGGTAGTTTAACAATTCCGTTCTCAAAATAGTTTTGTTTACGTGTGTATAACCATTTGTTCACTAAGTCATTCACTTCTTCATTAGTGGAAATTTTCTCGGCAGCCAAGTTCTCCTAAGTGGTTCGAAAAGTCAATACCAAAAAATAATGAGGTAGGAAAACCTTACGTAACCCAAAGACGACCTGTAAGAGATCAGATAGATGATTTTGGAAAGGAGACAATTGCAAGATTTATCTACTAAAAGCTCATGAAGGTAATGTTCAACACATGAGTTTGTTTGTAAAAGTGAAATAAATATGCTGTTTGAAGGAAAAGTGATGATATAATTATCAAAAGGCATCACTTTTGGCCAGCCACCAAAGCAATGACAGGATAAGGATAGTCCAACCGATAACCATAATCATTGTAATGTTATCCCCAAAAAGAACTCCAACGCCGAAATTAAGACGCATACAATTTTAAGAACATCGACCATTCCGCTCCGATATCTGCAGGTTGAATTTGAGGGCGACGACTCGCCTAGGTTTCAGGCCATCCCGCCTTCCGGATCCCGCGCAGTGGCAACCGCAAAAAGCGTAAGCCCGCACGAGGTGGCCGAAATCACACCTCGGGCACGCGGGCGCAATCGCGAGTTCGCTTCCATTAGCGCCTGTTTTAAACGCAAACAGCCCGCAATTAGCGCCCGGCACGTCCATTGCATCGCCGCCCTCTAATTTTGCTTTTTCGTCCACCTCCCCAGAGAGCCCCGCCCCGCCCCTCCCCCCCCCCCTCCCCTCCCCCCCCCCTCCCCGCCCCGCCCCGGCTCGTCAATCTCGATGCACGAGCGAACAATCCTCACCGCGTGTAGTCGGAGATGTAATGGCGTGGGTGACGTACATCAGGAATAAATTGTAGATGCGTAATGAGAAACGTAGTGAAACAATCAGCCCTTTCCATACAATGTACGAACCATACACAGGAAAGATAATTGCGAATGAAATATACACAATTTCAATTTTTGTAAATAAAAGAGTATATTGTTCATTTATATTTTTTATATTTTCCTTTTGCCAGGCCGTTTGATCACTCCATTTTGGATATTTTTTCCAGCAGCAGTAGCATCAATAATTATTTCTCTATTGGCATAAATACAATCGAAGACTGACTATCTTGACCCACAGTGAATCGGTAGTATATTTTCTTCCCTCCCGTGATTTTTGGTTCCTCTGGATTTCTGGATCAGTATTATTAATATCTTTGAAACCAGAACACGATTTAATATCCCTCGAATTTGAAAATTCCAAGTACTGAAAACACTGAAGAATTTGTTTTTAGTTTCCCCTTCCTATTAACCAGGACACTTTTCATAACATGTCATGGAAAACTGTCCTTCCCATCCTTTGGTGACATTTAAAAGCTTCGGTTGGATTTGACGTCCTTTCTGTACAATAGCAATCTGTCCTTGTGAAATAACTTTACTAAATTTTTACGAGATATTAAAAAAACACACTCTCACTCATCTTAACACTTAAAAAAGATTTGTGCACTTTTTCGTTACCAGAGCCCGCCAATAAGAGTTCTATCGACACTGCCTCGTTTTCCGGTCCACACTAACAATACTTTCTCTCCTAACTAAAAAATCTAGAAAATAAGCTCAGAACAATCAATCAATTTTGTAAAAATATTAATATTTTTAATTTTTAATGAAATTAACCTTGAAATACTTCAGCAATTCGTCACCAGACTTCGGTGCAAAGGGTAGTTTAACGCAAAAGGAATGTGTAAACCCAACGAAGAGTGCGTAAAATAATGGAACAAGATAAGTGTTAAAACAATTCTGTAATAATAATAATAATAATAATAATAATAATGTAAAAGGTTTTAATAATAAAAAGGGTAATAATTGTAAAATATGTATGTACTAATAATCCGGATGCTTCAGCTTATATTCTTCGTCGCTAATGACTATGTTGTTAATGTAACGCACATATAATATAATAAAAATCTCAGAACAGTGCAGCAAAGTAGACACAGTAATCACACAAATAAGGCTGTGAACAACTAGTGGTGCTGAAACAGCACGTACTTTCTGGCAAAATTTCGTGAAAAGTACTGAAATATTCGAAAAATTCTACATGACCTTATTTCAAAATCTATCCTAAAGAAACAGATTTCATGAAGGAAAGAAACTTTGGCTTTAATACTTTAGTAGAAGGAAGACCCCAAAAACATTTTGAACGTTTACAATTCTTGAAAAATTGGGTTTTCAACAAAGATAAGATCTGTACCATTCTTGTTGGATAGCCCTTTACACTATACTACAAAAAAATAATCAAAAGCGTTGGAGCCATTTTTGTTGTTGTAAATGTCAGTAGAGAGTATGTTTAAATTTTCTTTCTCGGGCGTGACCATTTCAAGATATTACGAATAGCAAATCATCCATTCGTGAAGAGCTGAACAAGTTATCTCTCCCGCGATCATTACTGAACTAAAAAAGAAATATTCAAGGTTGCCAAAAAAATCTCACGAGGAGAGTTAATGTAAGAGTGAAAGAAAACTAAACGCTACACTCTTATCACCGGAGGGAGACTAATAATCCCATTTCGTTAAATATCTATGAAAGAAACGACATTTTCCCATAATGATAGGATGAAATAAAGTGTTATTTTTACCCTAGACTAATTTACAGGATTAGGTAATTGGTTCTAGAAAAAATGTTCAATTTTTAACAAAGTAACAGTTTCGTTACAACTTTAGAGTGAAAAGGATCAAAATCACATGAGAAATACTTCACAGTTTGAGAAGCAAACATGCGTTCTCAGCAACAAGAAAAAATCTGCGGTCTGTTTCAGAGCAAAATAGAAATTTTGACTAAGGACAATCCTTTCTTTTCAAAATATTTATATATAATTAGCAGAAGGCGATGCCAATAATACATTATGACAAGACATAATGTTTCAAAATGATCTGAAGAAAAGAAAAAGGAGGTAATATCAAAAGTAATACTTATAAAACAACATTGAATGCACGTTTCTGAAATTGTTCTATTTCGTTCGTACTACATTTCATAGAATTTACATCAGTTTACAATATCATTACTTTATTTCAATATCGTTGACTGACACAATATGGTGAATATTAGATTAAAATTTGAAGTACTTTCCTTCCAATTGTGTTTCTCGAAAAGTTTACTAATTGACCCCGACATTAATTTGTAAACTCTTATGAAAAGGGGTTGAAGTGGCAACAATGTAGGCCAAACCAGTCCGTAAGGATCAATCAACTAGTTTAAAAAGGACTGGCTCTTTTGATTATGATTTATCTGATCCACATTTCAATTTAAGTAATAATTGTAAACTAATTTAATCTCTACAATATTTTTCACTCTTTGATATCGGTAGATTTGAATAATTTAAAATAATAAATTACTCATTTCTGTTGTGATAAATTTTTAACAATTTTGAAATTTTGTTTTGTTTTAGTTGCAGTTTAAAAAAATACACAAATCATGGATCAGAACGTAATGAAATTAAATTTTTTCGTAATGAAATAAAAAAATTAAAAAAACGTTATTATTAATGTTATGTTAATTCTAAAAAAAATATATAATTTCCAATAAAATGAGGCTTCAATTGTAAAAATGGTATCTGACATTTTGGACTAAATCGATTTAAAGAGAGTAGCCGTGTCTTTATTCCAAGTGATTTCAAAAAGAAGCAATATGGCAGCGACGGACCACTCGTCGTTTAACGAGCGTGTGTGAACCCCATGATTCGCATAGAATTTTCTTACGAGAGGTGTAATTGTCAGGTGCCATTTCTTATATCCAAACGCCTGAAGTATTTGGTGGAAGTAGACTGTAAAATAAAACACATTGAGTAACATTCAAACAGGGCTCATTTAAATATTCCCTCTTCATACAGTTGCACCACTGTTCCCTTAATCTTCCTCTCCTCACCCGGTCTTCCTCACTGCGCCCATTGTTACGCACCTTGCGTCTGTCTTCGAACGTATCCCGAATGCATCCCGCAGTCAACTTTTCCTAAACCTTTAACCTTTCTCCCAAAAAACATAGCCGATTGCATCCCGTCCGGTTTCCCTTGTGACGTGAAAGAGCTAGCTCACGTATCAGCACTTCGGAGATCGGCCTTTCGCTATTGTATTTGAAAAAATGGAAGGAAAAAAGAAAAAAATCCGTTTAACGTTGATCGTTTTGTATTATTCTCGGATTGAAATGGTCAGAAACAGTAAGAAAAGCTTGTTATTTTGGAATTAAACTGTATTGAATAATATTAAGTTATTGGAAGTGATTTCCACAAATATCTGGCTCTCCAAGGAGAGACAAGGTATCAAGGTCTTTCCTTAAATATGCATAATTAAATGAATTATATATTATTTAGTTTCTGATAATATAAACGGTTCCGAAGATTCAGATATTTTCACAAGTGATATTTTTTTTCTTTTCAATGGTGCATAACTTCTATTATCTTTCATCGCGAAAGGGAATTCAACTGCAACATTGTTTTCTCTTTTCCCGTCCCGAAACACCGGCCGGGATGCAATTGAGCTAAGCCTTCTCCGGTAGTCGAAAGTGAAAGGGCGTTAACTGGGAAGAGTGGTGAGGGTAACCTCTCAACGAGATGCAGTTGGGCGATTCCCCTTCCGCCCCGCCTCGATCCGCCCCGCCTCGATCCCCCCGCCTCGATCCGCCCCGCCTCGATCCGCCCCGCCTCGATCCGCCCCGCCTCGATCCGCCCCGCCTCGATCCGCCCCGCCTCGCAGGCCGAGGGATGGTGATGGATGACTCCGTGGCCGGCCCCACTTTTGTTCCATTTGTAAGCGGCGCCGGCGCCGCGACGGCGAACGGCGTCGCAGAGCGTCGCCGGGGAGGTGGTGGGCGTCGCGACGCCGCGGTCCGGGCCGCGCCCCTTCATGGAGCGCCGTGTCCAAAGAAGAGTTTAACCCGGTGCCCGAGCGACCGATCGCTGTCCATTAATCACACAAGGACGCGGCGGCGGCCGCCGCCTCCGCCGTTGCCGGCGCAGATAGACCAGCCGCCCCCGCGCGCCTCATCGTTTCCGTGTCGCCACCTCCGTCCTTTGCGTCCCGCCATCGACGTCCACCGCCCCATCCTTGCTTCTTGCAGCACGGTAACCTACTTTCACACGGAACCTATTCAACAGCATTCACTGTACAGTTTAACATACCGCAGGGGTTGGGAGTGTCGTATTAGAATTGCGGTAACAGGCATAAACCTAAACAAACAAAAAAAATACACAGCTTCTTCTGTTTATTGTGCGATATGTTAACCGGAACGAATGCCACTGGCAAGAGAAAGCCATACTTTTTTTACAAGTATTTATTAGTATTTATTACATCAAGAATTTTTAACAGACAGGAATAACGTGAAGTATTAAAAACCAAGTCTCTCAAAAACCATAACGCAATTATTACACTGAATAAACGCAATTGAGAACTGTTTAATTTTATTCTTAATTGACAAGATGAAATATTACTAGATATTATATGTCGACCCTATTTAATTTTAGTGGATTATTTATTAGATTGAATAGGGTAATAGAAATTAATAGAAATTTGGAGCAATAGCTGTCAACTAATTTCTCTAACAGACTGGCATGGGTCAGGTAACCAGTGACGAACCTCTACTCAGGAGAAACTTGCACAACCCTTACTTTAAACGTCCGTTGATCTGGACGCAATGCTCGCAAACTCTAATGAGCTAATTATCTTGCCCACGACCTTGATACGACTGATCCACTCTATGTAAGTCGGGGAGGACTACTCTCCATTTTCAGTAGTATGATTAATTACATTTACGAGTCTTTTCGTAAGTACACTTATCTGCCGTGTGTAATATATGCGATTGCTTGAGGTATCCGCACAACTTCACATCTTTTACTAGATTTTCTGGCCTGTCCTCTCAGGACTCCTTGGCGCTCTATGTGCTCCATTATATTTCTTTTTAGTTTGCCCACCACTTCCCCATTATCCTCTGAAAAAACAAACTAACTTTCGTTCTTCCTCATTTAATTCTTCTAGACAGACATACCTCTCTCAACACTTCGTCCCCAGAATTTTTGAGCTCACCCTTCAAGTTCCTGATCTCATCCTCTACTGATGTTACATGCCCTCTCCGTCGACGCCGTACCACTACCCAGTTCCATCTGTCCCACCGCCCTCCGTCCCTCCGTCCCTCCGTCCCCGCCGCCCTCCGTCCGCCGCCCCGCGTCCCGCCGCCCGCCGCCCCGCCGCCCCGCCGCCCCGCCGCCCCCGCCGCCCGCCGCCCCGCCGCCCCGCCGCCCCGCCGCCGCCCGCTCGCCCCCCGCGCGCCCCTGCCGCCGCACCGCCGCCGCACCCGCCGCCGCACCCGCCGCCGCCCCGCCACCCCGCCGCCCCGCCGCCCCGCCGCCCCGCCGCCCCGCCGCCCCGCCGCCGCCCGCCACCCCGCCGCCCCCGCCGCCCCCGCCGCCCCCGCCGCCCTCGGTCCTACCTTCCGCTAAATTACGGTTTCAATTCCGGTTTATGGCGCAGACGCTTCCGTCCTAATCTCTATAATGGACCCGCACTTATCAAGAGGCAAGTGTGCGCTGCCGGGGAAGCGGGAGGCGCCGAATCGAACGCCGGGCGGGGACAGGGCCCCGGCGGGGGTGGGCGCGAGGGAGCAAGGGGGGCGAGGGAGAGGGAGCGAGTCGAGGTACATCAGCAGAAGCTTGTCAGAGGGCGCCGAACTTCAGACGTAGTGGAGAGCACGGACGGGGCTACGACTTCAGTTCGGTTAGTACTGTGGTCTAGATGACTAGCCCCTAGCTTTCTCCCACAAATCGCACAGAAGGGTTATTTTTATAAGGGTCATTCGCTGAAGTTCTGGTTGAAGCATGGGTATTTTTTCTTGGGACAATTGGAAGATATGAACGAAACAATCCTGAGAACCCCGAGAAAGAAAGTCAGAAAGGAAATTATGATTCAATTCTATAAGGTATTAAGTATCTCAACTTGTTTTTATGGAAGTGAAAATTGATCACTGACCAAAATAGATAGTACAAGACTACCAAGTGCTGAAATGAGATTTCTGAGATCAGTGGCTGGTTATAACCTGATATACAAGAAAAGGAATTTAGAAATTCGTAAAGAACTTCGGGTATGAAATATTCAAGAGACTATTAATTGCTACCGAAATTCTTGTAGGCAGCACATTGAAAAGATGCAACACAGTTGCCTGCCGAAAAAAATTCTGAAATATCGCCCACAAAGGCGAAGAAAACCTGGCCGTACGAAGAACAGACGGGGTGACCAGATGGGAACCGAAGGGCAACAAGCGATACCTATGTACAAGAAGAAGATGATAATGATGATGATGAATATATTACTAACTGACTAACAAATAATTAGAGTGAAAAAATATAGTTCAGAGGCGAAGAGTATGATTCAAAGGCGATGTTAAATCCGTTATAAATGATTCACATACACACACAGAAATCATACACTTTTTTTTTCATTTTTCGGGTTTTAAATAGAAATGTAAGACATCAACTAAGTTATAATAACGTATTGTCTACACAATTTGGGGTTACTATTGATGTTATTATACATATCGTTTTATCTTCTGTCATATCATCTCATTCAGACAAACTCTGTGTTACTTGACAGGGGGATTCTACACATGTGACCTTATTTGAAACTGGCTCTTATGTGCTTTTATATCCATTGCAGCGCCTTCTTGTAACCGTGAATTGTTTTTGTAATAAATATCACATTTCAAAACAAGCTTTCATATCTACTCACATCGAGTTTCTGCAACAGAAATAAAGATATTTTCACCATTTTCAATTAGTGTTATTATTGTGGGTCCACCCTATAAGATTAAAATATCATGTATCAACAAAATAGTATTGATTATCTTGAACAAATAATTCATGTATTCTAAGTTAATGTAAACATAAAAATGAATAATAGCTAAAATGAATAGAAAACAATTAAGGAAATAGTGGAGGTAGTACAGTTAAAATTTTTAAAATGTTGAGACTTCTGTAAAGTATTCTCAAAACTTAACATTTCAAACACGCAGTGCCTCGGGTTCGTTTAGTTCGACCCGGAAATATCAATTGTGGAGATAATCGTCTCGACGGTTGGTGCGCTAGCGTTGGCCACAGACGCACCGTTGTCGACCACAGGCAGGTGGACGTTTTGCCAGCAATCGATTTTTCGGTATAAAAGACCCACAAAACATGGATTCTGACCACGCAATTTTCTATATGCTACATTAAAAAGCATACACTTCCCACTTAATGTCGTGGTAACTAGGTATATTCTAGGTATTTTCGGATCACCTGGGTTCCCTAGGCTTCCCCACGGGACTTATGGACTTCATTTTCTGCGTTTACTACCAGCAATGCTAAATTGCTTCATCTTAATTTACAAATTGTGTGCAGAGCTTAATAGTGCTTCTAAAAGCAATTAACAAGGTAAGTCAGTAGATTGCCTTGAGACATGTTCCCCAACGTCTTGAGGGCACTGAATACTGATCGTGGCATAGCCCCAGAGGTTCCAACCACCACAGGTAGGATTCTGGCGTTGGGCACTCCATGAAGTTGGGCTGTGGTACTTTACCACTTTTTCCTCCCCTGCTTTTAGAAGTCTAGACCCATCCTCGTGGCGGACAGTCACATCGACCAAGTGGACCCCCTCCTGGCTTTTTATTACCAGGTCAGGTTTGAGTATTACCCATTCGACAACGGAGAAAGTGGCTTCCGTGGACACCATAGTGTCTGATTTCCGGAGATTCTTCCCCTCTATAAAGTTCTTTATCTCGTCATGGCGCTTTATCTAGCTGCTTTCGTAAAAGTGCACCGACCGAGGATGTGATTCATAGTTTCTACCGCTGTATTGCACTTCCTGCGGTATACATCCTCTCTGGGCCTTTCTCTATTAAGAGTAGTTTTATTGACAGCGGTATTTGATCTCAAGTGGAGTGCAGTGATAAAAAGACCAGATTGTAGAAGTTTAAAATCCTTCAAAAAGACATTTCCAATCGGATCGTTTATATGCGCCTTTGCCGTTCTCCCTTGGGATTCCAGCTTCCCAAGTAGCTTACTCGTCATGGGCGCATTTATTCTTATCATCTCTAAATCTTGATCAGTATAGGGCCAGTTGAGTCTCACTTTGGCTGTTTTAAATGTCCTTGGTAGAAACTCGAGTGGAGCTCAGCCATTTGAAAATGGGATCTGCAGATTTTTCTAGTCGCAATCCTACGTTCAGCGCTACGCTAGGAACGTGTTGGGTGAACCGCAGCAATCCCAGTCCTCCGTATCTCTTGGCCAGACAAAATAATTTAAATGATTGAAGGCGTTGTCATCGTCAACAATACTTTAAACAGAGTTACATAATTTTAAAAACTCTGTTAATTCTAATTTTTATATTTTCTTGTATCAGGAAACTGATGATGATGGCTAAGCCATCGAAAGCTGCTCTTATTGAAATAAACAATATTGTTGACAATGACAACGCTTTCAATCATTTCAATTATGTCAATGTCAACTACAACTCACCACTAAACCAATATACAGGAAAAATAAGCCATCTGCAGAACTCAAATACAGATGTAGGAATTGTTTGACTGGCAGTCTGATTTGATCATCCGCTTCCCTGAGCATTGACATAGATGGCATCGATAAAACTAATTGGTAGAGGTAATGTGGTATTATGTAGAGATGAAGTAATGCCAACTTCTGAGTGGGTTCAAAATGCGCATTCTGTAGCCTCGTCACTGCTTCCGTCATTCTATATGGATGCTTTACACGGTAAGCCGTTCCAGATAGAGTAGTTCACTCCCAAGTATGTTAGGGTATGATCATCACTGAGCAGAGGGATTCTCTCCAACCTTTCCAGACAGGGGGCTTCATTAAACCAGGATCGTTCAAGGGTTGTAATTTGGAATGAAGAACACTTCGCGAAGGACAATGTCATTCCGAGAGCCCCAGGATTGCCACCCCTATATCAACCAATTCTTGAGCTCCTGAGGCATCTTTTGCTAACAGCACCAGATCGTCAGCAAATGCTAATACGGACACACTCCTTTCCAATAACGGGTATTCTGACATGTTATCCAATTACTCAAGCAAGCACTCCCTAATGAGGTTAAAAAGGTGTGGGGGCAATGGGTCCCCCTGTTTTACCCCTCTACGAATTGGCACCTCAATTCCTTTTGAGAGGTACTGGATTACTGTGGAAACGTCGGCGTAAGAGTCCATTACCAAATTGGTAAAGGCGTCGGGGATCCCTTTCCTGGACAGAGACCACCGAATCGCCGTGTGAGGAACAGTGTCAAATGCTTTGGATATGTCTAACACAGCGCCGACACCACCCTCTGCTTTTTTCATGTCACTGACGCTTCGTGAAGAATTTGAACGTTGGCAAAACAGCCAGGTTCAGCGATAAACCCTTTTTGTCGTAGATTGAACTTCACCACGGATCGAATACGTTTGTCCATAATGCTCCAAAAGATTCTGCACAGCAGGGAACTAATTGTGATGGGGCGATAGTTAGTGACAAACTTATAATCTTTCCCCTTTTGATATAAGGATGGTGAGCTTTGCTTTCCACCCAGAAGGCACAAAGCCACTGTATAAGATTTGGGTGTAAAATAGGGACAATATTTCAACTTTTGCTCCTGGAGATATATTGCTAACTTTTATCAAATCTGGTCCTGGAACCGTGGCACTTTTCATTCCAGTCAGACGACTTAATTTCGGTAACTTGCACTGCGTACAGAATTGTGTCTGGGTTCATTCCAGGTGTCGACAATTTATCATTCTCTCTTAATTTGGAAAGCCGAATCGGGAGCGTATTACCCCGAATGAATTTGTACAGGTCATTAACTTCATCCCTGTAAAAGGGCTGTTTATCGACACTAGTACAGTCAATGTCCGTTCTAATGCACTTTGCTAAAAGCGCTGGATCATTCTTGAAAAGACCCTGCGCCCTAGCATATGATTAGCGCTTCCTAGCGCGTTTGCCCCATGCCTACGGAGTTTTTGGGACTGATGGTGGTGGGTACAGATGAACCGCTCAAAATCTCCACTAACTTGGCATAGGCCTCGATCAATTGGTTCTGGGATTGAATATATCTTTTGAGTTCATTTCCCACCTCAACGAGTTCTTGATCTACATTAGTTTAAGAAATACCCCAGGTTCCTATCCAAGTTGAAATGTTTTCCTTCTAGTTAGGCGTGGCATCTAGTGTGTCCCTAGTGTGGCCCTTAAGACTAGTTTCAGTAGTTACGTCTCCGGGCGGCATAACAGCCGGGAATTCGATAAAAGTTTGGTCGGGTTCTAACCGACCAGCAGTGTCGGAACGGGTCGTGTCAGTAGCAGATAAAAGAGAATCAAAGGGGACGGGCGCAGACGAAAGCTCCGAAAATTCATCTTTGAGACTGTAGCTGCCTCCTCGTTAGGCAATTGCACCCTATCTGCTTCCGGAGAGGCAATGACACCATTGCAAGTTCCTCATGGCCACTGTCTGTGGGCCTAGTTTTGGGAAAGGAAATCGGTACGAGGCTGTTTGCATACCTCTACCTGTAAAATACGTTTCGGCCCCCTTTGGAAGAGTGTCAAAACACGGGATCATGTATTAAAGGTAGTAATTTACTATACACAGGAAGAAGATTTAAACATTTTATATTTTACTTTTTATATTTTTACTTATCGGGGACCCGCAATAAAAACATTTTCTGTCAAAAAATCGCTATTTTTTCCCGCAGCATTAAAGCACTTTCTCCAAACTGAGAAAGCAGTACACAAGAATGTAAAATGTCCAAAATAAATTGAAAACATATTTTTTAGAATAATTAAAAGGACAAAACTGTAGAAAATAGAGGACAACCAAATCGTAGATATGGTTTTCTTCTCTTCAGAGAAGCCTTTGGAATATGTTTCTTTTGTCAATGTCCATGTTCCGCTGCGTTAAAAGTTTCTGCTCACTTTATCAGCCAGAATCTCTTTAGCTTTGCTTAGACTATCAGAAGAAAGGGAAATAATCTTAAATAATCCTTTGATCACGACAAAGCAGAAACTCAACATCACTGAAAAAATCGCATCCAAACTACAAGGCTCCACGTTTTTCATTCTTTTACACCTCCCATGATAAGTTCAAATTGGTAAAATTCTATTGAAAAAAATATTTGATTACATTGTCTCATAAAATGCATGTTTGAATAAGTATACAATGTACGCTATCATTTCACTCCATTTCCAGTTTCACTTCTGTGAAAACTGCGTTTGCAATATCTTCAAACGGTGAAGATTGTCGAGAGATGCTGTATTAAAGTGTCAGATGCGTGTATTTTAAAAATAAACAACATTATAAGAGATTTGTGAAAATATTTGAATGCACTTTTTAGAAATGAAACTAGGGATTCCCAACAGGATTTCAGGACAATTCTCAGGAGATCCCTTTCGACTCTTGCGCGACTAAGCTGAGCCGGGCTATCACAAGTCACCGAGCCGTCCCGCACGACCCAACCGGGATCGGGGGATGATTCGTATGTGACGCAGCCGCCGGCGAAACGCGGAGTTAATTTTATCGCAGCGCAGGGTGCGTGGGCGGGCGGCGGCCTCACGGGGCGTGAAATACGAGCGGGGGAGCGCCGCCCGGGGGCCGCCCTGGATCAGCCGGCGACTCACACCGCCCCCGCCCCCACCTCCGGGTCCTCTCTAGGCGCCCGCCCTGGGCCCGCCCGCTCCGCCTAATTCACGTTGAATTGTGGGCCCGCCTGAATGTCGCATTGTTTAAAGTTGCCGCTGCGCAATAGGCTATTTAGTAGCGAACGGAGACGACCAGGGTCTCCCCCTCCGGGCTGCGCTCGGCTCGGGCCCCCCCCGGCGCCGCGCTGAAGAACGGGGCGGCCCGGGCCGGCGAGCGCCGCTGTGTCCCTCACCCCCCCCCGCGCCGCGCTCCCCCTTCCGACAGCTCTGCGCCGCCTGCGCCCCTCCGACGTGCTCGCCCAGGCTCTCGCCTCGCCTGGGCTCTCCTCTCGCCTGGCCCGGGCTCTCCTCTCGCCTCGCCTGGGCTCTCCTCTCGCCTCGCCCGGCTCTCCTCTCGCCTCGCCCAGCAGGCTCTCCTCCACCTCGCCTGGGCTCTCCTCTTGCCTCGTCCGGCTCTCCTCTCGCCTCGCCCGGGCCCCTCCGCCTGGCCCGGCTCTCCTCGCCTCGCCTCGGCTCTCCTCTCGCCTGGCCCGGGCTTTCCTCGCCTCGCTTGGGCTCTCCTCGCCTCGCCTGGCCTCCTCTCGCCTCGCCAGGCCTCTCCTCACCTCGCCTGGGCTCTCCTCTGCCTCGTCCGGGCTCTCCTCTCGCCTCGCCCGGGCTCCCTCTCGCCTGGCCCGGCTCTCCTCTCGCCTCGCCTGGGCTCTCCTCTTGCCTCGCCCGGGCTCTCCTCTCGCCTCACCCGAGCTCTCCTCCACCTGGCCCGGCTCTCCTCTCACCTCGCCTGGGCTCTCCTCTTGCCTCGCCCGGGCTCTCCTCGCCTCACCCGAGCTCTCCTCTCACCTGGCCCGGTGTAACGTCCACGTTATCTTGCCTTATTAACTGGCCGTTACAACTTTGTATATCCATACAACATCCTTTTTTTATGTTGTATCTTTATCATGTTGTTTATTATATTCTTTGAAGTTCTTCACTTTCAGATATCATATGAGATAGATTCTTTCTTTTAAAATAACAATTTATTTCACCTTTCAGAGGTTACATACAATTCATTCAATTTCAACTTTTGATCAACATCGTTTTCGTCTTTCAATCTCTCAACCTTTTTATATCAACAACTTTTTCGTTACTATCGTAACATTTAACAATGTTTCCAATTTTGTTTACATATCATCCGCCAGTGAAGTTGAAACGTTACAAACACCTCCCTCTTTCAAGAATTTTGGCCACCTTGGTGCCAAAATTTATAAATCTTATAATCAAATTTTAAAAATTCGTATACAATAACAACTCTTATTTTATGACAACTAGATTAGTCCGGAAATGAATTTGCGAAACCTCTACTTAAACAATCGGCATTTCCATGTGCTTTACCTTGTCTATGCTGAATCTGAAAATTATAAGCTTGCAATATCAAACTCCATCTTAAAATTTTACAATTGGCATTTGTTTTTTCTTTAATATATTTGAGAGGGTTATGATCTGAAACCACAGTAAAGGGTAAATTTCCATCAAGATAATGTTTCAACTTTTGAATTCCATAAACAACGGCAAAAAATTCTTTTTCAATTGTTGAATAATTTTTCTCAGCAGTGTTTAACTTCTTACTTAAATACAAAATAGGGTGTTCTTCCCCTTGATCATTTTTTTGGCTTAGCACTATCCCAATTCCTATGTCTGACGCATCAGTATAAAGCGTAAAAGGTTTTTCAAAATTAGGTGCCATTAATACAGGTTTGGAAGTTAAAATTTTTTTTATTTGTTTAAATGAATTTTCACACTCATCGTTCCAAACAATTTTCCCCCTCTTTGCCTTTCCTTTTGTTTGATCAGAAAGTGGGGATAATATTTCTGAAACATTGGGAATATATTTTCTATAATAGGAAATCATACCTATTAGTTGTCTAATTTCGGTTTTAGTCTTAGGTTTAGGGAAATCCAAAATCGCTTTAATTTTTGCCTCTGATGGCGACAGTTGTCCTTGACCAACTAAATGACCTAAATACATTACCTTACTATGAGCAAATTTACATTTGGTTGGTTTAATAGTCAAACCATGTTCTTTGATTCTTTTTAAAACCTCTTTGAGCCTTGTCAAATGATCTTCCCATGTTTCGGATAGAATTGCTATGTCGTCTAAATATGGTAAAGCATAGGGTAAATTCCGAAGGACTTTTGACATTAATAAACAAAAATCGAACGGAGCGTTTTTCAAACCAAACGCCATTCTTAAAGGTCTGTAAGTACCAAATGGTGTTACAAATGCTGCATAATGACTAGCCTTTTCGGTTAATTTAATTTGCCAATATCCTTTTGATAAATCTATTATAGTAATAAATTTTGAATTTGCTACTTCCTCAATCCTTTCTTCGATATTTGGTATGGGAAAATATTTGGTTTTAGTAATCTTATTGAGTTTCCTGTAATCTACACACGGTCTAGGATCTTTACCTGGTGCTTCGACTAAGATCATAGGTGACATATATTCTGAATCTCCTTCTATTATAATTTCTCCCTTTATCATTTTATCAATCTCTTTCTTTAACATATCTTTTTGTCGAGGAGTCAGTCTATATGGTTTACACCGTATTTTCTCATCTGTTTCCAATTCTATGTCATGTTCTATTAATTCAGTTTTTCCTGGTTGAGAAGTAAATATTTCCTGAATTCTAATAACACTGTTTTCAATTCCATAAGTTGACTTTTATTCAACCTAGTATCAACTTCATCATCTTTAATCATTTTCTGAATAATTTCAAATCCTTCCCCTGTATTCAGTTCTCTTTTCCGTATTCAATTTCCTTAGCCTTTTCTTCTAAAATATTAATTTCTTGAACAATACTACTATTCCTGGAATGATATGGTTTTAACATGTTATGATGATACACTTGATCCCTCACCTTTTCCTTTTCATTAGTATGCAACCTGACTACATAATTCGTATCTGATATCTTTTCTAATATTTCACCTGGTCCTTCCCATTTTAATGACAGCTTTCGTATCTGGTTTTCCTTAGCTTTCTTATCATAGTACACTTTATTTTTTCTTTCTGATTTTCGTTCACTCTTTTAGCAATTTCTCTATACTTTCGCAATCTATTTAACAATGTAAAACATAATTTACAACAGTATTTTCTTCTTTCGGTTCTCTATTCGCCCAACTTTCTTTGAGCAAAGTCAGTGGTGTTCGTAAATTAGTGCCATAAACTAATTCAGCTGGAGAATATCCCGTAGCTTCATGCACTGTTGTTCGTAGTGCAAATAAAGCACAAGGTATAAATATATCCCAATTCTCTTTTTGTTCTAGACAAATCCCTCGTAAGACCCTGTTTAATGTTCTATGCCATCTTTCTACACTATTACTTTGTGGATGATAAACAGAGCTATGCGAAATTCTAATTCCCAGATCTTCCAAAAATTGAATAGTCAGTTGACTCATCATAGAGCTTCCTTGATCACTTTGGATTTCCTTAGGAAATCCTAACCGACTAAAGATTTCTAATAAAGCGTATACTATTGTTTTCGATTTTATATCCGGAATGGGAACCGCCTCAGGGTATTTTGTAGCTTCACAAATTGCTGTTAACAAATAACGATTTCCAGATACCGTGGTTCTCAATGGACCTACCGTATCAACACAAATTTTTGAAAATACTTCCGAATTGTTGGAACCAATTTCAATTTTCCCCCCTTTTTTTAATGGACCTACCGTTTCCTAGCAATTCGTGAGATAACATCATGGCCTTACAACTTTGTATATCCATACAACATCCTTTTTTATGTTGTATCTTTATCATGTTGTTTATTATATTCTTTGAAGTTCTTCACTTTCAGATATCATATGAGATAGATTCTTTCTTTTAAAATAACAATTTATTTCACCTTTCAGAGGTTACATACAATTCATTCAATTTCAACTTTTGATCAACATCGTTTTCGTCTTTCAATCTCTCAACCTTTTATATATCAACAACTTTTTCGTTACTATCGTAACATTTAACAATGTTTCCAATTTTGTTTACATATCATCCGCCAGTGAAGTTGAAACGTTACACCGGGCTCTCCTCTCACCTCGCCTGGGCTCTCCTCTTGCCTCGCCCGGGCCCCGTCTCGCCTCGCCCGAGCTCTCCTCTCGCCTCGCCCGGGCTCTCCTCTCACCTCGCCTCGCCCGGGATCTCCTCTCGCCTCGCCTGGGCTCTCCTCTCGCCTCGCCCGGGCTCTCCTCTCGCCTCGCCTGGGCTCTCCTCTCGCCTCGCCCGGGCTCTCCTCTCGCCTCCCCGGGCTCTCCTCTCGCCTCGCCTGGGCTCTCCTCTCGCCTCGCCCGGGATCTCCTCTCGCCTCATCCGGGCACTCACATCGCCGATGTTCTCGCCTCGCCTGGGCTCTCGCCTCACCCGCGCTCTGGGCTCTCGCTTCCCATGGGCTCTTGCTCTCCTGGACTCTCGCCTCTCCCCAGCTCCGTTTTACCTGACTACGACACAGCAACCACCAACCCTTACACAACTCCAATCTGCTCTCCACTTCCTCTCAATTTCACCTGACTTCTAGAATCTCTATTAAATCAGCTAATGCTCTTCATTTGTCTTTCCTCTCATTTACCACTTACCATTGTTTTGGCTCTGTGACGTCAAATGAATAGTACCTTCTTCTTGCATGTACTTTCACTTCATAGGGTGCAGTCACAACTGTTTTCTGTTTGTCATTTTCTAATGTAGTACACAGGTCTCACCGTTTCTCACTTTCATCTAATCTGCTTTTCTTTCTCCTCCCTTCCTGTAAACCAGATGTTCAAAACGTAGATCCCAGGGGACCACACCACACCCCAGTGTGTCCAAACAATCCCCCGTGGTTCGTTGTAGAAACCTTTGGACCATTTCCTTATAGCATTTCACTTCGCCTGCTCTCACAGTGCTGTTCCCTAATCGTCGGTCTCCATGTTTCTTCTCCTTCTTCTTCTTCACTACTCCGACTTCCCGCGCAGTTTCCTGTCCCTTTACGCCAGCGAGAGGAACTACGGGGTCTGCGGCTCAGGCCTCCCTCCTCCCTTTCCCCCCGCACGCGCCCGCAGCAAGCCTGGCTAGGCCGCGCCTCCGGCCGCTCCACCCAAATTCATGGCCTTCTTTCAACGGCGCGACTCCGCTTCTGCACGCGCTCGTCGTCGCCCCCCGCCCCGCCCCGCCCACTCCCTCCCCCTTTCCCAACCTCGAAGGAGGGTCGTATGCAAGGGCTTAAGCGCGCTGTATTTCCCGGGATGCAGAATTTGTAAAGGTGAAGCAAATCCGAGATCATAAAGAGTTCCTCATGCCCAGAGGATTTTCCATGTTTGCAGCTTCATGTCCCTTCCGCGTCCTTTGATGACGATTTGCATATTCTGCGAACTGCTCCTTGCCTCTGGCTGTAATGAAAGGGGAACTGAGGAGACTGCATTTTGAGGGTATAGCTGACTTGTTTATATGTTTAATTATAAAGAGCTGCACTACTTTCATTAAACATGTACATTTTACGCAACAATATTAGTTCAAACATGTCAGCTAATTTTTCTGAAAGCAAAATTCTGCATGAATCCTGTTCTGGGTCAGATTTACGATTCATTAGACGAGATTAAATTTTATATTCTAAAATATTTCTCTGTCTGAATTATTACATGAGAATCCTGAACGAAGAAAGACGATCTTCTTTCTCTTTCGCATTCAACACTCCTCTCATGACTGCATTTTTTATGATACTTAATGTGAACTCCCATAACTTTGCTTACTATGAGCAATATCTTCAAATTTTGAAACTGAAAAAATTGGTTTTAATTGTTTTTCACTACCGTCCACATTGTTTAAAAATCAGAAAAAATATATGTTATAGAGTGCTATAAGCCCCTTTCAGGGGGAATTAGACAGTACTACAATGTTATCACGTCGAAAATGAATTTTTTTTTTTAGTATTTGTCGTCAAAATTTGTTGAAAAAATCACCTTCAAATTGAACTATGTTTCTCTGTCTCTGCAGATTTTTTTTCAGCCTGATACACGCGATATACGATGAGATAGAAATAAAACATACAAAACACGTTTTTCGTTATATCGCTGCAACAGATTGCCCTACGAGACTGATTTTTTGTGAATCTTACGTCATTTTGTATTCTCTTTCACATGAGAATTGTGATTATCGATTTGGTTTGGGGGCACTTTTTACCGCCATATGCGGCTATACCCTCTCTCGAAAACTAAAAATATTATAGACAATTTCTCTTCGGCGTGTTACTTGCCCCATGATTACGCATTGTTCAGCCAAAACTGCATTTCGATATCCTAAACCGTTTAGAAGCTATGGGGTGATCCATGGTTGGTGGGGCACCTGTATAGTTAGGTTAGCAATTTACGACTGACCAATGGTACTTAAAACTACTCATCCTGTTTCTCATCAGCATTTGGCACTTTTCACTGACAGATTGATTCCCATTTATTCAGCGTGTGTCATTTCTCGTCACCGTAATGTACTTGCGTAATATACATACCTAAATATATTTAAATGTATGTAAGATGTTTTGCTTATTTGTTATAGCTTTCCTAAAATATTGCATTGTTACTATGTAGTTAGAGTTACGTGACCCGATTGTCAAAAATCAATTTAATTAGTTTGTAAAGTGGAAGTTTGAAATACTCTGGGAGTCCTCGGGACAATGGGGCGGACACGCAACTACGGCTAAACTGCAGCTGATAGAGCGCCAGCCGATGTTTAGAGCTGAAAGTTTGAGAATTGGAAATATGGCGACAGAATGTTATGCTTTGCTATCATAAATTTATTCAGGCAGGCTTACTCCTGCCTCCTGGAGAAAATGAAAATGAAAATCAGGTTATGAGAGGTCAGTGTAGTCGAGTTAGTAGTTCACTCAAATGACAATTGTACATAGAATTATTTCTGTTCCGTCACCTAATTTGTAAAAGTTCTAAAGATAAAAAAATTATAATTCTGAGCACAAATGGAATACTTAAGCCAGACCTTGCACTCAAGTAAGCAATAGAAAAGTTCTAAATTCTTCCTTTTCTCTTATATTCTTTGCTGCAAACTATTTTATAAAGATGAAAAAAGTAGAACTTCAGTATGTATACTCTAGACTAAAAATAGAATCATTGGGACACCAAAAAAATTTTAGACTTCAATAAAATAAAATGAGCTATTGATAGCCATATCAGCTAACTAGTGCATTCTTTTGCAAGAGGAAAATAAATCACCGATCATTCATTCTGTGTTACAATATGATTCGCATTTTCACATGCAAGATTTCGAGTTATAAATCCGGAGTTGGATTGAAAAAAAATTTACACAATGATTTTGGTGGACGTAATTAAGCCTCTCATTAGTGAGTATAGGGCATTTCGGCAGTAACACGCGAAATAATAACTCGCAAAAATTGTCGGAAACTGGACATTTTAACAACTGCACCAGGGTTTGCTGGTCATATGTAATAGTTGGAAATGTTTCCCTATAAATTATGGAAATGCAACATATACACCATTTTATGTTGTATTTGTAGCAAAACATATTTTTAAATCAGTAACAATTTATTTTTGCCCATATCACAATAAATTATTAACGTAGTAATAATTGCAAACTTCACTTAATGTTAACATGGTATTTTATAATAATTAAATTTTTAAATAAGTAGATAAAACAAATTCCTTTCTAATCTTATATGAAAAACAACTTTCCGGGTCATATAGCAGTACAACTGTATACTAAATTCGAACAGTACAGCAGGGTTCAATGCGAAAACACAACTACATAAACTCTTTTTCATGCTTGAAGTATCAAGTAATTGTGGAATAAATAAATTAAAGTTTCCTGCGCTTTCTTGAAAACGAAAATCGCCATCTATGCAGAGTAAGCCTTATTTCATCTTTCCCGCAAGCAACCACTTCCACAAGCAGCTACAGTGGTTTCGCAAGTTGGAATCCGAGGAGACTATAAAACAAACGACGGCGCTAATCCGACGCGCGATGAGGCGGTGTGCGGGGAGCGGGAAGGGGAGGGGGAAAGGGGAAGGGGAAGGAGGCGACCGCGAAGCGCTTGCGGGCGAGGGCACGGGTTCGACTTTGGGTCGGGGAGGAAGCAGGAAGGACCCACAAACCGCTAGAGAAGTACAAAAACCGAATCGCTTGTTACAATGCAAAAGAAATGTCATTAGTAAGTAGTTAAGAGAAGAGCGGACGAATGTACGAAAAAAAGTTTAACGCACGAAATAAATGTTAATTACAAATGAACAAGGAAGAATGATGAAATCGAAGAGCAAGAGTGAAATTCTCGGAAGATATTTGATAATACAAACAGGCCGCTAGAGAAAAGCGGAATTAACAACGTAATAATTAGAAAATTAATAGAATACGTGAAGATAGGTATACGAAGAAGAGAATCACTTTAGTAGGCAAACAAACAAGAAAAATAGCTAAACTAATGAATAGTGAAAAAATAGCAAAGAAGGCGAAGGATTTAGAACGAGAGAAAAAAATCATAAGAAAAAATTAAAGTGAAATAAAAAAAATCGATGACAAATCAGTGCAAAAGTGTAAACAGTAATTTTGCCTTTATGTTGGAAAATATTAATATAAATATCACCATAAAGCTAGTGATAATGAAGGGCGTTGCATGAACTGTGTGATCTGCCTAACAGGGACCTGGGGTGTGTTGTTCGTGGAAAGGGCGGACGGGGCTGGAGGAGGGCAGAGCGCTGAATAAGGCGCCCAGGCAGCCAAAGCCCCGAAGCTGCGCGCGCGAGGTTCTGCGATCGGACGGAGTCCGGGTTAGGGCCGGATGATCGCGCGGGGGGGGGGGGGCGCTACCCAGCGTCACGCGCCCTGAGTGGCTCTGATAAGCCTCACTGCAGACGCAAGCACCACCACCGCCTTCGCCAACGCTGTTGCCATCGCTTCACCATCGCCCTGGACCCCAATTGTCATAACCGCCATCGCTGCCATCGTCGTCGCCTAATCCGAGGAGAAAGGGATGCTGCAGGTACATTGCTACGGGACCCATAAATATCGAGGGACCCCAACCGGCAAAGGTGGCTCAGAGCCTCAACTGATATCACTGCAATGCCTTTGAGCGGCAGGGTCTAAGGTTCGAATCCCGACGATAGCAAAATTTTCGACACTAGCTTGTTAGCTAGGTCGAATTTAGTCGCTTTCTTGAGGAGAATTCTAGCGGCTGGCTGCTCTAATCGGTAGTTTTCCGTGGTTTCTTCGATCAACTCCAGACGAATGCTGGAAGAGCACCCAAACAAACAGACCAAAAACAGCGAGCGACCTTTTCTTCCTCTTCCTTGTCCTTTCCTTACCCTTCACACTCACATGTACTACACTCCCACACATTTTAGGAGACCAGTCGGGAGGTTAGAGTGTGTCCCGGCTAGGGTGGTGCCACGCTGATGGGAGATAAACAGTAATATCCCCGACGATGACAGGTCGGCGCCGGATCTCTTCAGCCTGTTGGGGAAGATCACTGCCACAACCCGCGATAAAAACATACACTATACTAACGGGACTAATGATTTTAGCAGTTTATGCGCCCGGAATCGAGAATTTACCAATCAATGAAGAGAATCTAAGGAGCTCTGGGGCCAATGAAGTCCAGTGCGCCCCATAATTTTATTTCATTATTTTAATGCGCGATTCATTTAATTTTTATAATAAATTATATTCTTTGATTTTATTAGTTAATATTTTTCAGAACTAAACTTCACGCGAGGTTTACGTTGTATCTCGTTTTAAGTTACAGTGAATCCGGGAGCGGAAGAAAAGTCCTTGAGAACTGAGAAGAGCTAAAGGATATAAGTTACGTAATTATAAAGATGTAATGAAGTGCAAGAAATTAAAATGTGCCCATGGGCCTTGGTTATGACTATTGATGGCGGGTTAGTTTTCCATGTAGTGATCACAGATTCGATTACCGGATGAGGCAAGTATTAAGTTGTCGTTTTTCACTGTCAAGACCTGTTCAAACAGCTGGATGAAATAAATGGCGTAAAGGGTGGCGATCTGTCTACTTTCATGTTGTCAAGCCTGTAGCTCTCAGGCTGGGACGCCATGGCAGGAGCCTAATCTCAGAAGGTTGTGGTGCCAGAGTATATAGAGATAAACAATTGCCTATAGAATTTCTTATTAGAACACACATACTACCTTCTAAATATCGAGGCCCAGGTTTTCTCTCAGTTACATCCACCCCTATCCCTGCCCATGCACGGTGCCCATCTCACTTCCACCGTAGCCACCTCCCCCAGGATTGCAATCGTCGTTTACGTCGTCGTTACCCGTCGCTCCTTACTCCCTGTTTCTACTGTAAGATCAGTCGCCTTCGCTGTCGTCGCCTCCTCCTCTTCCTCCAAATCCGCGTTCCCCTCTGCCGGAAACTCAATCCGTTACGTGCGTTGTTCTTTATTTTCACTTTCACGTTTCTATTCGACTTTTGTCTTTGCGTCTGCCTGTTGGTACACTTCCAACTTCCTTCGCGCCCTCCTTTTCCGTTGCCTTTCTCATGTTATTTTTTCCCGACCTCAGCGCCGTTGCCACCACTATCACCATCCACGTTCCGGCTGCCATCACCTCCATCACGTCCATCTCAGCCGAGATTATCCGTTTTCTCCCTTCACCCTCCTTCCCGTTTCCGTTTCATCTGTGTCTTTCCCATTGGCTCGGCATTCACATTCCTTAGAGCTATCCTTCCACTCTGCCCCGTCTTACCTGCCCATCCCCATATTAACGCTCTCCGCTTCCCTCTGCCCCGCTGCGAAGTCACTCCCCTCCCTTCTGCCCCTTCTCCGAGCTGGCAGCCTCCGGAAGAATATCCTCTCTGCGATGAAGGCGGGAGGCGGCGCGCGGCGCCCGAGCACTTCCGATGGAAGTCACCCCCTCCCTCCCGCATAGCCAGGCCTCAAGAAAGTCGTCGAATGACGTTCAAGCACAAACATACTGGCTGCTTCAATCGGTAAGCAATGTTTTGCTAACAATACGCATTTTTAACAGTAGCAAATACTTTTCACAAACCAGCATTGTTTGTCCAGTTCAGGTAGTAAAAGGAAAATGAAGTAATATTCTACTTCTTTCTTTAATTTTTAATCAGGACGCCAAATTGCTGTCAAGAGAAAATTATTCGAATTCCAAAAATCTTTCATCAAAATACTTTTTCCATAATTTTTTGCGAATTTTTTTTAATTATTTATTTATTTATTTATTTCACTCTCTGAATTTTAATTCTAAATCATTAAGCATTATTTTATGCATTTAAAAAAGTTTTATAATTAATGTAACAATTACTTTAGGAGAAATAGGGAAATATAATAAACATCAAAGGCCTTCTGAGTTGAAGGTTGTGTTAGAGGTTATACCTCTGTATAAAACTGAAAACAATTTGTCAATACTGTTATTCATTGCAATACTCATTAAGAACAATAACTTCCGCGAAACGTTGAATGTTCCACTAATGATGTCCACGAGCGCAAACACCGGATGCCACTGCAGTGCCTCTGATCGGGAGGTCCTAGGTTCGAGTCCCGACGGTGGTAGGATTTTCGACATCAGTCGTTGTCTGGAGGAGAATTTTAGCGGCTCCGTCTGATAGGTAGTTTTCCGTGGTTCCGCCGTTCAACACCAGGCGAATGCCGGAGCAGTACCTTACCAAACGGGTCACAGACCGCGGGCGGTCCTCTCTCCTTACACACACACTTACACTAACATGCACTACACTACCACATATTCCGGGAGACCGGTCGGGAGCTTAGAGCTTGTGCAGGAACGGTGCCCCGATGTTGGGAGATACCTGGTTGAGGGTAACTCCGTTAGCCGAAGATAGTTTGGCTTCAGATCTCCACATCCAGCTTGGGAAGATCAAAACAGGGGCATGCGATTTGAACTCAAACAATGTCAGTTATCTTCGTCCCTCGCTTCAGATGTGCGAACTCCCAGCTCAATCCGCAGTGGCTTCCTTCCCAGGTCAGCAGCGGCTCCACTCTGGCGTGGCGAGCGTCGCTGGAGTGCCCACCGGCGCGTTATCCGCCCTCCGTCCTCCACCCGTCAGCCGGCCCAGCAGCCGACGCGGCGCGCACCATTAGCCAGGGCTCAGTCCTAACAAGACGGCCAGCTCAGGAGGCGGCTGGGCGTGGGCGAGGCTCCCCGCCCGGGCGGGCACGCGGGGATGAGGACGGATGGCCAGGTAGGGAAGGAGAAGGTTAGGGTGGGTAGGGGTGGGGTGGGGTGGGATGGATTGGGTTGGGGTGGACGTGGACGGGGGGAAGTTGGGTTGGGCCAGGGCGGAGTTGGGACGGGGCAGGTCGGGGAGGAGCGGGGAGGTGCAAAGTGGGGCGGACGGGGTTCAGGGTTGCTAGGCGGGGAAGAGCGGTTCGGGATGGAGGGGGAGGGAGAGACGTGGTGTTATAAATAAAATATCTTCCATTTTCCTTTATGGATATAATTTCTTCTGTCTAATACATGATTCCGGGAAAGAAATGTTAAATAAGGCAAAGTGGAGTTCCATCAACATGAGTGAGGAAAAAATATTGTTGTGTGTGAATCTATAGGATATTCGTCTAACTATATTAAATGCATTTTTTGAATGTAAAATAGACACACGACATGATCACCAAACAGCATATTAAAAACGGCTTAAGAGAGATTAAAATACGAAATTTCAATTATAAAAAGAAAACGATAAGGGGAACTTGTGGACAAAAAACATGAAAAATAATTAAGGAGGAAAAAGAAAAACAAAACAAAACGGAAGAAAATAAAGTAAGAACGAAACTATCAATGAGGAAAAAAAGAAACGAGGACAAAATAAAAGGAATAATCGGATCATTGCACAGTCATTCAAGAACCTAACAAGACTAAGAACATGGTTCATTATAATGAACATCACTGAAATTGGCCTCGGTTCTGAGCCGAAACGACACCACGACCACTGGTCAAAAGGCTGCGTGGCATGGCCTTGGAAAAACGTCGCTCATTTAACGTGACGCCGCCCTGGAAGCGGCTCGCTCCTTCCCGGAAATTAGCCAGCGCTCCGCTCTCCGGCGGTTTCACAAACTCGGGCGCTCCCAAAGCGCTGACCCCGGGCGGGTCACGGCCCTCGCCGCGGCGCCGCGCCGCGCCCTAAGAAAGCTTCTCCTGGCGCTTTGTCGTCCTATAATGGCGGCGGCTCCGGTTTCGCTTCCTCTCCACCTCACAATCCGCGACAGCCACGGCGCGCTCGCCCTCCAGGCGCTGCGACGCCGGCGCCGCGTCCTTCCTTTACAGCAGCCTTAATTTGTTTCTGATGGTATTTCCCGCGGTGTAGTCCTTGTAAGGCGAATTGATTGATTGTTTGTTAATGATTCTGGGCGGGTCAACTACCGAGGTCTTTAGTACCGTAAGTGTGGTGCATTTTTTCCGGGAGGTGGCGATGATCTTCCTCGCTGGATGGCGAGATCCGGCGCTGACCTCATGTCGACGAGTGGAGTTTTCCCTAACCAGGTATCTCCCTCCAGCGTGTCACTGTCACAGCCGGGACAAGCTCTAAGTCCCATGACCGGTTTCCCGGCATGAGTGCAAGTGTAGTGCATGCTAGTGTAAGTATGTGTGTAAGGGGTAATTCAACCTAGCTGAAAAGCTAGTGTCGTAAATCCTACGGCCATCGGGATTATTAGGTGAAGATGAAAGCTAATGTTACAAAACAGGAAAAAGTATCTTCTATTTCTATTAAGAGGGATTTACGAGGGAATGTCTCCGAAGAAACTGAGATAATGCAATAAAATAAAAGGCAGCATATCTGAAAGACTTGGAACGTGGCAGAACAAAGAAAGAAAAAAGAAGGGAAAAAAAAAGAAAAAGAAAAAAGAAAGGAAGGAAGGAAGGAGACTGCCATGTTTTTTCGTGAATAACGTAAAGTATATGTGGATGCAGATACCTCTCATTTTGAACTTGCGAGGTATTTCCTCGATATCTCAGTATCTAAATCTAAACTGTGTAATTTATTAATAGGAAATTAGTTGATGAACTTCCCATAAAATCGGATTTCGAACAAAATTGTAATTAACTCGCATTGACGTTCCAATTGCGATTTAATAACTCAATAAACTCATAATAAAAAAAAAAAATTAATTCAAATCCAATGATTATATCGTAAATTAAGGTATAAAAATACGTGGAAAATGAAGTGTCAGTGATTGTTCTCCGATTCACAACTTTCCCAATTATAAGGAACGTTTTGTTAATGGTAATACAACACAATAGTAATAACAACATGAAGAAGAAGAAGAAGAAGAAGCCTCCGTGGTGCAGACGGTTGCGGCAGACGTGTGGGCCGAGGAGGATGCAGGTTCGAGTTCTGCGTAGACGTGGTCCTATTTGTGGTTGACTCTTCACCCTTCATCATTATCCTATCCCCTCATAATTCATAATTCAAGGCGCAACAACCTCGTCTTACTGAGGGATACAGACGAAAAGCGGATTCCCATAATGGCACACGGAAATCTTTCTCCGGGTTTGAATATGACTGGACCTCGGAAGAGAACGTGTAACATGGTCAGAAATTGTTGATCCGCAAATAAAATAATAATAATAATAATAATAATAATAATAATAATAATAATAATAATAATAATAATAATAATAACTACCCTGAATTTCGTGAACCAGAGTCTGATACGTAGACTCACGTACGTTCCTGTTGTAATTAGGGCGTTTGAAGCTATTCTCAGATACCTAACAAAACATATTAGCCCCTATTCAAATGAAAATTTCAGATTTCGATTCATGACTACTATCTGTATAACATTACAAATGTATTTAATTATAGACCTTGGACTAAAAAATACTCCTTTCATATGGTTTTTAAGCGACTAAGAACTTACTTTTTCTTTTCTCATCTTATGCAGGATGATGCTGGAAAACTAAAAAAAAGTTTTCGACACTTCCTATTCCGAGGTATGACTCAAATGAATAGAGATTCAATAGACGAAAAAATTCAAAAGTCGTTTTATTTGTTACGAAACTTTTGCATTCGTATTTCAATTTACGAGTGGGTTCGAGTGCAACGTTATTTCTATTTTGAAAGGAATCAAGAAGAAGAATAGGAATACCGTACGTTGAAAACCTAGGAATAATATACAAATGATTCCATCAAGGATGCATTCCATCTGTATCAATCCATTGTTTCCAGAGAATTGTCCGAAGAGTAGTACAATTAAAACATGCGCCATAAGTAGATAAGACAGACTCTTTATTGTCTATTATGTATGTTATTTATTCGCCAACTTTCATACTAGCTACATTTAAGAAGTAATTGTTTTACAAAATATGGCTTACAAAAAAGGCGTATAAAAATAATGATTTATCTTAAAACTATAACAACTTGTGGAGTTAATTTAATATTTTCCCCTTCAACTTCTTGTAAATAATGTCTGTATTTTCTACGACCCCTTGTGAGCATTTCACGAAAACTTGCTGGAACAGCGATGCTAGAGAAATTATTTAATATTTATTTTTACTGCAGGATCTGCTTTGCTGCAACACTGAACGCCAACCAAGAAGTGCACCACCGCACTGTGCCCGTGCAGCAGCGCTAGGACGATGAAACATCCTGTACCACGAGGTGCGCCACCACGCGATCGGTACAGCAATGGTTATTTCAAATCCACTTTTGCAATCGCTGACAATCGCTACAAATAAGTTTAGGCTACTTACTATTTAATTATACATAAGCCAATATAAACATTATTCCAGCTATATAATAGGAATGTTACATTAGTGAAATTGAGGATCGAGGCGAGGCGCAGGAGGGTGAGATGGGTGACGTGGGGATGGGAGCAGGAAAAGGCAGGAAGAGGCGGGGATTGGGTCGGGTTGAGGCGGGGTGAGGCGGGTGAGGCGGGGTGAGGCGGGTGAGGCGGGTGGGGCGGGCAGGGTGGGGCGGGTGGACGGGTGGGACGGGTGTGGGGCGGAGGGGGCGGGTGGGGTGGAGTGGGCGGGTGGGCGGGTGCGGCGGAAGGGCAGGGTGGAGCGAGGCGGGGTGGAGCGGGGAGGAGCGAAGCGAAACGAAGCGTGGCGTGGCGCAGCGGGACGGGGCGAGGCGGCGTGTGGGGGCGGCTAGGGCAAGGCGGGTCGGCGTGAAGGGGAGGGAATGCGAGGTAGAGGGCGGGGTGCAATCGGTCGCAAACAGTGTTACCGGCCCCCACAAACGCCCTATCGAGCGACGGAAGGTCGGGGGGGGGGACGCAGGATAATGCGCCAATCCACGCCATTTATTTAACCCGGCTCTGTGCATGGAATTAAATAAATATTCCACTTTCTAATTAAAACGAGGCGGGTGCAGCGAGGGTGGGCGACGGCCGCGCGGGATGGCGCTGCATGTGCTGGCAACCTGGCCGCGGGCTGACACCGAGGGAGCTGCGGTGTTGCATGGCGGCTGACGCAAATTCTCCTCGAAAAGCTCAGTATTGTTTTCTCGTTCTGCTGCTCCTGGTGTGTAGAGAATTAAAACGGCTAGAGGACGTTTTGATGAATAAACATGTTTCGAGTTCCTGAAACTGTTGCCTTCTGGTAGGGTTATTCTTGGAATAATATCCGATCCATTTTAGCCAACAGCAATACCATTGCAGCAATTTTTAAACTCATTACTTACTTTTAAATCATTTTGCGCAACAACCATGTTTTACAAATGAATGTTTTTTATCAGCGTGAATCTGCCTTTTTTGACGTAAATCGAGTGATAGTAAGCAAGAAGAATTTCAGCAATAGTAGTAAGTCGTCAAATTGCGTAATATGGGGTTGGGGGTAAATAATACATGAATGGGCAAAAATTACAGTTTCATTTCACATCAGATACGATTCAACGATTATTACATGTTAGCGGAGAAATTAATTATACGATTAGTAGAGCAAACGTTTACTTAAATTTTAGTTTATGGTACACAAAGTATAGAGAAAGTTACGTAGCACTGCAAGGAAAACTGCCTATTCTTTGTTAACGAATTCAGTCAAATAGATAGTTTCTGGGGGGGGCTGTTATTAAATTATTAAATATTTTTGTCTGGAAACGTTTGTACGTTTATGAACAACACCAGCAGCTAAACCGTGTATTGCATTTTCATTAAAATGAATTGTTCCTAATTGATCTATCGAGTTTCGCGTCCCATGGAAATTTGAAACGAAATTTTTGGGGACGTGTTGAAGAGGATATCTTTTTGGGGACCCTTCACGTAAATTTAGGATATATTTTGGTAATTTTCTTAAAAAAGTGTTGTAAAATGTTGCAGATCTAATTTTCATTAAAAATATATAATATTTCGAAATTAGCAAGTTAAACATTTTTTGGAGACCGTACAACAACTACGTTATTTAAGACAAAGATTTTATTCTTTGTGAAATCTACTCTTCAAAATAAGTATTTAAATAACGCATGTAGAATTTTTAAACTTATTAGTTTTTGCGCAATTTGAGATATATCATGACTATCAAAAAATATGTAACTAAAGTCTATAATAGTCGTTAATAACCAAGATGTTGATGCGACTAAATATATTATACTCTCAAAAATGCACCAATTCTTGTCTTTACAATTTTGGGTTGAAGAGAGAAAAGTTTGTTTAACGATATGAAATATGTCTGACTTCTTTAAATCTTCTGGAATTTCCAAAACTGCAAAAGTTCAATTTTTTGTCAAACAAGTTTTACGCCTTCAATACTTTGAATATTTTTATTTGTAGTTAGATTGAGTTAATTAAAGCATATCATGAAAGCTGTAATAGACCTCTAGTGCAAGATGTTTAAATTCTATGTAGTGGATAAGCTGTTTTCCAAAATGTGTCTCTTAGACGCTGGACATAAAAACAGATTGGCATAGATGATAAGACGTGGTGTTAAGTTCTTTACCCATTTCCGAGGAGATTTCATTACAAATTAAGTAATTTGAATGAACCAAGAATTATTAAGGTTTATCAGATACATTTATTTTGAATTATTTCAATTTTTTTAGTAATAGGAGCTGTGCCACCCCAAGTTTGACAAGATTTAAAAAATAACGTTGAAACAGTGATGAGTGACAAACATTCGCTTGTTTGTCAAATCTACATTCCTCAGTGCTTTATTCACAGACCTTAAATGCAACGGAAGAATGTTGATCTAGTGAAGTAGGTGTCTCACGTTAGTAAAACTCTAAAAGAACTAACTGTAACGGGTCTCGTTTTGATCTCAATTGTGTGGAAAGGACCATACACGTAGGCTTACTGTATCCGAACACTGACAGGCTCTAAGAATGAGAGTTAAGTATGGTAGAGAATGGAAGTAAAGTATCACGCGCGGTTCGTGGTCCATCGTTTAAGGTACTGCTCGGAAACCACGCTGAAAATTGACAGAGGCCGTCGCCAACTGGGACTATCATCCAGGTAGTAAAAAACTTCCACCCATCCATGTAAAATCACAACTCTAAATTAACGCCTCCTCCCCGAAGCTTCAATTAGAACAACCAATTACGCTATCGTAACAAATGATGCAAATTTCATCTGCGAGAAACGTTGCCTGGATCTACTGAGCATCATTACTGAAAGTACTTTCTCGTGACACACATCATTTCGTTTTCAATTACGTATACATCCTAAAGTTTACACGAATCGGCCGTGCGATGGCCATTATGTAATCCGCTGCGTCGCACAGGGAGGAAAAGCAAAGGTCAATGTAAAGAAGGCGACGGACGGGCCAATCGCAATGATGGAAGATGACATGTATAAGATAAATCACGAATAGCGGACAGCTCATTTCATAAATTGAATTGAGTTCAATGGAAGGATCGCTTAGTCCAAACACAGTTTAGAGAAAACAATAAAAAAGAAATTCGCATTGATTTTATTCCATTTTCTTCTTCGTTAAGAAATCTAACATAAAGCACGTTTACTTTCACTCCATTTCAAAGGTGTCGCAACCAACAGAGTTGTGTCTGAACTGTTTTAATCATCATTAACATAATTTTTTGTAGCAACAATTGTATTAGTTCAATTATACCTCAAATTCATAATATATTTACAGCAAATCGTGGTGAGTATCTTTATAATTAATTAATTTTTTAGGGGATGAGATAGGCACAGGGTGCCACGTTCCCCAGCTACCGCATCATAGTGTGATTAAAAAGATCGCATTGTGCTTGTTTAGCTTGCGTTCGTTCACCTAGGTTTCGTTGTTGCGGATTTTTAGATAAATGAGTTTAATAATGTCTAAATTGAATGCAATTTCGTTTACTTTTCTTCATATTGATTTTTAGGTTGTGATAAATTTATTAATTTACAATTTTTAAAATTTAATTTCTTTTTCTTCGCAAAATTAATTTAGAATACGTGATCCTCCATCCGCATAGCGGAAGCTTGGTTAAGTTCTCCTTAATGGGGAAAATCCAGTAGTTATAATGCTTAAAACTATCTAAAAGGGAAGAATTGAGGAAAACCAGTCTAACGGATTTTGGAAAAAACAGGAATAGCAATCTGTGTAAGTTCAACTTCTGCTTTTGCAACAAGACAACGAGCTGCAAGTGGTTTAATTATAATTCCGAATAAACAGAGAAAAAGTCGAGTCGTGTCAGAAGCAGAGAAGCAAAATACATCGACTTCGTGCGAAATTCAATCAGCAGGAAAGTGCATTCATTTTATAAGAACGTTCCGCCAACATTAAAAGCGTTCTTGCGGTAGTGAACAGCGTCAATGTCTCCCCGATTTCCAGAAATCAACTTGTAATCTCTTAATAAAAGAATAGTTTCAGGAAGGGAAGAAAATGCGCATTCATATAATTCAAAATGTCCAAGAGAAACTAATTTAGCGCTAAAGTAGGGCTCCACCCCTTTGCGAAATTCGTCCACCTCACCGAGCGCGTAACTTTTGGTTCTTGCACTACAGTGCCACATTTGGCATCACTGTCGCAATAAGAGACCGTACTTCAAACTTAACTTCGGACGCGCCATAGTTAATAAACCAGCACGAACGAATTGGAGAAGAAGTTGTTTGTGCTAAATGTAACAATACGTTCGATGGATGTACTACTTGACCGATTAGTCATTCCGGACACATTAACTGCTAAGGTCATTAATTCCGTAAGTGTTTTGCATGTTTACGTCGCAGGAGGGGGCGGTCATCTTCCTCCGCTGGATGGCGAGATCCGGTTTCGATCTACCCATCGGCTTGCGGGGTTTTCCCAACCAGGTATCTTCCACCAGCGGGGCGCCGTCCGGGCCAGGTTTAGGTCTAAGCTCACTACTGGTCTCACGGAATGTGTGAGAGTGTAGTGCATGTAAGTGTAAGTAAGGAGTAAAGATAGGACAAGGAAGAGGAAGGCAAGATCGCGTGCGGTCAGTAATAGTTTGTTATGGTACTGCTCCGGTATTTGCCTGGTATTTATCGGAGAAACCATCGAGAACTACCGATCAGAGCAACCTAGAAGCGGCTGAATACGATCTCCCTAGACTGTTCGATGGCCCAACGGGTTATGCTCAACCTCTTTTATCCTGCATTCTCACTATTCCAGTGTCATTTACGGAACTCCTAGTAATATATTCATATATATATATATATATATATATATATATATATATATATATATATATATATATAGATAATATGTATATTAGATAGATAGATATATCAATATAGATAGAAGTCTAATGCTCCCCGCCCTGAAACAGGAACCGGGATAACTGCTTAATCCGGGGTAAGCAGTTCTTCCTTCACACAGCTCAGTGGTGATATCTGCCTACAACCAGCAAAGGTTAACATTACTTCCATTTTCCCACTAGCACAAACTCACGTCCTTAGCCAGTCATTTCTTTGAAGTCTTTTTAATTATAGATAAACGCACAAATTCATTAATTTTAAATATATCCTACGAAGAATTTAATGAATTATTTGCGAGCTTCTCAGAAAACATAAGGAGCTTATTTCATTTTGTTTTTTTTTTCTTATGCTTCTATGGATTGTATTTTTTATTTGTAATATTTTAAGAGACAATTTATTTTTAACATGATTCACTTACATCTCCTTTCTAAACTTTTGTCACATATTTCCGGACTTCTTAAAATGAATTTCAAAATGATATTGTCGATTTAAAATTACATGATACAAATGAGTTTATTTGAATGTAGGATTTCAGAATTTTAGAGGGAAATTTTAACCGCTTTCATAAAAGTAATGGGCCGCATGAAAAAGCAATTAATTTCGAGGGCAATGAAGGAAGTCTTGTATTAAGAAGGCTTCTCGAACAAGACGTAAACCACAACTTCTTTTGTTAAAAAATGTAAATCCTAAAGGCATTTTCCCTCGTTTGTAATTATTAAGAGCGCTATCTTGTACCGTTTTCCTCTCTGTCTAAATAACTGAATCGATCTCCCAAATTAATTTCTTGGTAACAATCTGTACTCCTAAATCTATTGATACTGGAATATCCTGAGGAAAAAGCTGTTCAAGAATATAGATATATAAACTAATTAATATTGTATATTCACAACATCAAATTACATATTAACGAACACTGAAGACGTATTAAAGGGGAACACATTTTAGCATTCATTTTAAATAAGTCTTGAGTAAAAAATTATCGATCATTCTTACCTAGGAAAAACGTTGAATTCCCTGTATGAAACAAACAAGTAAAGGCAATATTGACCAACACATCCAATGCAAACTTCTGAGATACAGGGTTGACAGCCATAACTCCGAGTGATGAAATCTTCAATCTAATTCATCGGAGAGCGGATCTAAGATTTCAGTTGTTATCGTGCAAGATTTCGTTAATTTCTCGCCTGAGATTTCAATAATTTTCGCAAAATTTCAATAATTTGTCTTCTAAGATTTCAATAATTTGTCTTAAGATTTCGTTAATTTCTCGCCTGAGATTTCAATAATTTGTCGCCTTAAATTTTAATTTGTTATCGTGCAAGATTTCAATAATTTGTCTTCTAAGATTTCAATAATTTGTCTTCTAAGATTTCAATAATTTGTCGTCTAAGATTTCAATAATTTGTCGTCTAAGATTTCAATAATTTGTCTTCTAAGATTTCAATAATTTGTCTTCTAAGATTTCAATAATTTGTCTTCTAAGATTTCAATAATTTGTCGTCTAATTTCAATAATTTGTCGTCTAAGATTTCAATAATTTGTCTTCTAAGATTTCAATAATTTGTCGTCTAAGATTTCAGTTGTGAAAGATTTCAATTGTTTCGCCAGAGATGGATAGTCCTATGACAAACATAAAATTATAAAACTCAAGTAGTCTGTGAATTATAATGGTAGAAAAGTCATGCTACAGTATAACAAAAATAATTAACCGATATACTGCAGTTATAAGACATTGTATATTTTCGAAAACCTATTAACGTATAGAAGTAACTGAAAATTACTCAGAATGTTGAATTATTTCAGAACATTTTTATAATATAATAATGAGATTGATGTAAGAACAAAATGCTGATTTGGAAATCGGTATCATAAAATTAGTTCTGGTACATTTTCCGCTTGGAATAACTGACAATAAGCAATTAACACATTTACGTGAGAAAACAGAACGTCAGAACGTCAGAGGAATACCTTCCAAAATTAGCAAGGTCCCATGCGCACGAAAGAAGGACGCCGCCGAAGAGAGGCTTTGTACCGGAACACGGCTTCGCTCCGCAGCTGCCTCCGTCGCACTCCAGGGAGCGCCCAAGAGGCGCGACGTGGATTGAGAGGTAACGCGCCTCACGGGCATGAAATGGCGGAGGGCGTCAGATGGTGGAGTGGCTGGCGGAAGTCAACGAATAAACTGTAGCTTGTAGGTAAACGTCCATTGATCACATATATTTCGCTACAACGTACGCACTTTAATACCGTATTTCCGAAGTGACGTATCTCCATCAAACATAACTGTTCAGGAAGGAAAACACATTCGACCTTATAATTCTAGATAGGATTCGATGGTTTTCGGATATGGTTTAACGTATGAAAGTTGCAATTTTTGGAAACGATATTCGATGGAAACGACATTATTGAGAATGTATTGATACGAAAAAAATACAAACGGAAATGGAGAAACGACTCCTGGGAAATAAGCTCTTCAATAACCCTAAGATAATGCCGATATATGAATCAAGTAAGATTTTCGATCATTTATTTTATAAAAAAATTATAAAAGAACAAATTTATTACCCGTTCAAAATATTTATAGTCGCAGTTAATTCATGACTGATTTAAAGTAACGTCTAATACGTATTCATGAGTTAAATACCAGTCCTACGATACCTTGCTCACAAAAATTAGTCTGTATATTCAAGCTGTAGAGTGGAATAAGAAGATTTGTAGTATAAAAATGACAAAAAGGGTCAGGACCCAGCGTATCCCTTTGTTAAAGCGTCACACTACCAGCAGCATGGTAGTTTAATAATGGAGACAGATTCCCATACAAACAATGAAAATTTACAAAATTTCAAATATTACACCGATTAAGTAATTGATATTGTTCCTTTTATACTTTACCTCGTTGCAGTCTGTTCAATGTTGTGACATTGTGCACCCTGCATGAAGAAAATAGATCATCGAAAATCAGTCCTGCCTAACATAGATCGTTTAATTATTCAATCTTTAAATCGTTTTATTTCAGTTATAAAGTAAGCAATAGAATTAAAACTTCGCATTTTTCAACGTAACCATTTTGTTTGCCTCGTGAATAAAAATTACCTTCAAATTCTCGTTTATTCCATAAATGGGCAAATGCCGATTGTTACATCGCCTCTAGATAAATATTGCATTATGTTTTTCGGCAGGGATGATTTTATGCTTTAAGAATGTCAGTCCAGAAAACAAAAATTAAGTTTCTAAAATACCGCAAAGAGTCAACACGATATAGTCAGTGCGCAAAAAAATTATAGACATAAAAAAATTGACAATTTGTAGAAGAACGGATTCAACCTGATCACACCAGTATATTTAACGGTCTAAAAGAGTGTTTTACTCTTAATGTAGCGGTAGCCAAATTACTGGACTAAATATTTTTCCTGGATTTCACGGATTATAAAGTATCCTGAGAAGCCTCCTGCAAAGGTAATGATTTGAGGTGTAATGTCTTTTAATGATACTGAAAATTACCATAGTTAATGGTATAATAAACATTCCCAACATCTCGAGGTTTTAAAGAACCAACGGTTCCCTCAAATAAATTAGTGGATTGAAAACAATTTTTGCATGATCGTGCATAACTACGTATCAGTTCAGAAAAGAAAAGAAAGTTGGAAAGTATCAAGCATTAATCAGTCAGTGCCAAAAAAGGCCTTAAAAATGTTTGATCTATTGTTAAAAGAAACTAAAGAAAAGAAAGACATAAAATTAGCTCATAAAACTACCCTTTTGCATCTGGAAAAATACCATTGCAATTGACAGAAGGGATTAAAAATTGATTATTACAGTGTCTCAGAACAAATACGACAAATGTGAATAAGATCATGCTTATAAAACATTACCAACCTATAAACACACTTTATTGTCAATATATACGGTCGCAAATACATTTTTATTTCATTAAAACCTCTAATCTAATAATTTCTCCACATCTGTAGCTGACTTTTGAATTACCTTAAATGTTCATTTGCAAAATATACTACTTTTTAAGCGTTTCTTCAAGTAACTTAATAAGACGGTTTTGAGATGCGTCACTTTCCTTGCTCCCCGACCATATTAGAATGCATGGACAGAGAAGCAGCGGAGGAAACTACAAGGAAACAAGCAGCGATGACGTTAGCGATGACAAAGGAGTCGCAAAAGAAGAGGGATGACGGAGTTGCCGTCGGAGATGGCGAAGGCGTTTCGGCCAAGAACAAATCTCGGCCATATGTCGCCTGCGTCGTGCAGGAAATGCAACGCCAGGGGGCGGGTACGTCTCAGAGCCCCAACACTTACAAACACCACGAATAACGCGCGAGCTGCACAGGGAGAGCTGGTGCATTCGCTGGCGAGCGGGAGAAGAGAAAATAGGGATGCGACATCGGTAACAAACCCCCAACGTTCCGAATTCTGAAAAACCTCGATATTCCCCAAAACCTCCAATGTTTCCCCAAAACCTCGATATTCCCCAAAACCTCGATATTCCCAAAACCTCGATGTACCCAAAAACCTCGATGTACCCAAAACCTCGATGTACCCAAAAACCTCGATGTACCCAAAAACCTCGATGTACCCAAAAACCTCGATGTACCCAAAACCTCGATGTACCCAAAACCTCGATGTACCCCAAAACCTCGATGTTCCCAAAACCTCGCTGTTCCCAAAAACCTCGCTGTTCCCAAAAACCTCGCTGTTCCCAAAAACCTCGCTGTTCCCAAAAACCTCGATATTCCCAAAAACCTCGGTGTTCCCAAAAACCTCGGTGTTCCCAAATACCTCGCTGTTCCCAAATACCTCAATGTTCCAAATTCATCAAGGTGTCGTTCGAATCCATCGATGAACATCAAATACATATGTTATTTATACATCCCCCAAAACCTTCGATGCATTCAAACATCGTTGTTTTTAAAAGTGATTAGTAACTTCAACATTTACGTTTGCGCGAGGGTGAATTTACTTTGACAGTGGCAATGTTTATTAATTTGTATTTAAAATTTACCAGTCAGAACATAACAAAAAAAGTTAAAAATCTTGAGTCTGCCAGAGAGCTTAAGTTCATCTCCAGGAATCAATGCTTCCTCATTTCCCTATAGAAGGATGCGGGAAGAAGGTGAGGGAGAACATACGACTAGTGTACATGTGTCGACCGCTTCTCTGGGTGCAAAACACTAGGAAATGTTAGGAAATATCAGAGCATCGACAGTCACCTCTCGGGACAGAGATAGTCTGCGCGAAGAAGATAGAATAAAAAGCTTTCGAACAAGTTAACTGACAGCTGTATCATCAGTTATTATTTCATATTTTAACTTTCACTAAATTGTGATTATGGAACTTTTTCATTCACAAAGAAAACTTCGAAAAGTTAAAACTTCGAGCACAAAACATCTTTGATATAAAAAATCGGATTACATAGATCAATGTTTAACACGTGGAAGTTTCTATAAAAATCGATGATCTGAAAACATCGACACCGATTTCGCATTCCTAATGGGAACTACATCAGAAAAGATGTGTTTACGGCAACATCAGGCAGATCAAGTAGTCCAGTAGGAAGCAAAGCAAACAAGGTGTTGAACCACGGGTAAATTTAACGGGAACAAATCCAGAAGGTAAGCAACGCCTGCATCGTTACAGCGACACTTATTAAATCGACCATGATTAATAGAAGTGAATTCCCCTTACAAGTTACAGTGGAAGGGAGAAAACTAACAGTAGTAGAGTGAAATTAAATGTCATGTTAGGAAATAACAAAATTTAGATATCAGTACGATATGAATTTATTCATTAACATCAAACAGAAATAACTGAGATTACGTTATTGTATTTATTAATTAACCATCATTAGCAGAGACATCACCAAAGAAGTTGGTACGACTAATAGAGGTAGATAAACATAAACATCTGCAACAGCATCACATTAAAAGTTAATGAATTGCAACAGCTGATGCCGAAGCCGCAGTGAGTAACAGTCACGTTTGCAAGTACAGCTGCATTAGAAGCTTCATGCAGTCGCAAACATAGTCCTACTCGCAGTTTGTCACAAACGGCAATAACAGCAAATAATAGCATCGAAAACACCGAAAATAAAAACAAGGCAGCAGCAAAAGCATACGCAATGCCAACGAGCCAACACTCATCGAGACAAAACGGACGAGAGCAAGAACGCTAGCGGCGTCGATAGAGAGCGAGGTTGATTTCTTTCCGCGCACATCAACTGCTTTGATCGTTGGTCCCCTTACCGTAGTAAATGATTTATCCCAGGAGGTGCGGTGATTCATTCCCCGCTGGATGGGGAGATTCCGCGTCGGCCTACACGTTGGGGATTTCCTCCTAGACATCTCTCCCGGCAAAGGAATCACCCCAGCCAGGACAAGCTCTACGTTCCCATCTGGTCTCCCGGCATGTGTCAGAGCATGGAAAAGGTAAGTGTAACTGTATGTGTAAAGGGAGGGAGAGGATAAGGTTGAGGAGAAAAGATTGCGCGAAGGCCGTGGGCCGTTTGTTTGGGAACTGTTCTTCCATTCGCTATGTTTTGATCGGAGAAACCGCCAAAAACTACCGATCAGAACAGCGGGCCGCTAGAATTCTCCTCCAGACAGCGCAGCTGCAGAATTTTACAAAGCTAGCGTGGAAAGTTCACCACCGTCGGTTGTCAAACCCAGGACCTCCCAGTAAGAGTCGCTGCAGAGGTAGCGAGGTTGCGCGAGTTGCTTGATTGTTAGTGATCCTGGGAGCGTCAACTTCTCAGGCCTTTATACCCGTAAGTGTAGTGCATGCTTTTTCCTCGGGAGGTGGCGGTGATCTTCCCCTACTAGATGAGATCCGGCGCCGACATACCGTCGGCTAGAGCGGTTCTCCTATCCAAGTATCTCCCACCAGTGGGGCACCGCCCCAACCGGAGAAGTTTTAAGTCTCGACCGGTATCCGACAACGATATACCCACATACATCGTATGTGGTAGTGCATAGGAGTGTGTGTGTGTGTGTGTGTGTGTGTGCATGTGTGTAAGCAAAGGTTAAGACGGGACAAGGAAGACGAAGGAAACATATGGCGCAGTCCGTGGCCCAGTTGTTAGGGCACTGCTCCGGCATTCGCCCGGTGCTAATCGGTGAAACCATGGAAAACTACCGATCAGAGCAGCCGGCCGCTAGAATTCTCCCTCAGACAGCGACTTCATTCGACATAGCTGCCACGCTACTGTCGAGGCAGAGATGTCAGTTGATGCCCTTCGCCACCACTCGAGTGTCGAGATCGAGAATGACGGTGGGTGCGTATGGGGTGGGAGTGATAGGAGTGAGACGGGGGCCGAGGACAGGAAAGGACCAAGATAGGTCTGTGGCTTGTTCGGTGGCGAGGACAGGACCGTGACAAGAGGGGGTGGAGGGGCGGGGCCGGCGTGAGGGGCGGGAGCACCGCCCTTCCGCGAGTGTAATTTAATTCGAAGAGTCGCGTAATTGGGGCGTGGGAGCCCGGGGGCGGTCACGGCTGGCCGCTGCGGGGGAAATGCAGAGTGCGTACACGCACCACGCACGCATAGGCAGACGGGCGGCCCCTGCGGAAGGACGGGCAACGAGCCCGCGACCCCCCCCCCGGGGGGGCTTTGATTTCGCGCCGCTCGCTCCTCCCAGCGCCACTGGTTGCGCCTGCACTTTGCGGTACATCTGCGGATCAAGCTCGAAAAATTAGCGTTTTAATCATCCCGTAAAAGCCGATTATTGAATCTCTTGTATTCACGTAAAGGTTGGGAAGACATGGTAAAATTTGGTGCTGTGGACGCTCAAGAATAATTTATTTTTAGATAAATGAATGTTCACGGTTAATCTTCGAAGGTAATGACGAAGAATAGACAACTTGAAAACAATACCACGAGGTATTGTTTTTTAAGTTGCATACATCAAATTATCATATTTTCACAACTTTTTGACACTTAGAAGATTAGAAACAGCTATTAACAATATGAATCGAAATTAAATTACATTTCAAGAGAATATAGAGAACAACTGTAAACGAAAATTAAGTATATATATTACTCCACAAAGAATAATAAAGGGTAATGTGGGAAGAAGTAAATGAAATGTATTTCTGACCTTGTTATCTGAAAACTACGAAGTGTACAGACAGTGATTCTGATACCGTATTTTCTAAAATATAAGACCCCTCCGCCTTTTACTTTCTCACTACGGAGTAGGGAGAAAGTTATGCAGCACTACGTGGAAGAAAGGGGAATATTAGGCAGAAAAACTCGTATTAAAGGTCTCTATTAACGAAAAAGTAAATAAATCTGCTTGCTAAATTTAGAAAAAATCTTCTTAAGACGTGGAGTAGCCACAATCCATGTTTTGTGGGTGCTTGATGTCAAAAAATCGAATGACCGCAAAGCATCCGTCTCTCCGTCCGTCGGTGAACAATGCTAGCGACTAAACTGTTCGTCCGATTTTCTTCAAAATTGATGTTCCTCAATCGATCTTGTTGATGTGGCGACACCTTGAAACGGAAATTTAAATTTTGGGTGAAGTTTTTTTTGGGTGAAGAAAATTAAAATTTTTCTTGAAGTCTCTGGGACATTTTCCAATGTTTGAAAAGAATTGCTCGATCGTTTTGGATTAAATTCTGTTGTTTAATTGTATGAATGACATTGAAGAGAATGGTGCAGGTCTTCGTTGAAAATCCTGATTTTTCGAAAATTGAAAAAGCTTTAATTGTTTTTGAGTCTTCTTACAACTGAAATATTGAAGATAGAGATTTTCCTAAATTAAATTAGGTTATTTTTCACATAATTTTGCGAGAAAATATGGGCGAGAATGTATGTGTTGTTTCAGCACCTTAGGTTTCAAAAACAAAATTCAATTAGAAATGAAGGAAGTATAATCCGTTAGTGTCTCAAAATAAAGCAAAATAATGTTTCAAACGATGTTAAAAATAGGTATTTTTATTTTCGATGTCTGTAGTTTTCTTAAATTTTTTTCTGTAATTTTCTTAGGACTGCTGGTAATAAAAATAAGCAATGTCCTGCAATTTTCAAACAAATTGGTTGCAACGAACAGCAATCTAAGAATATGTTGAAGTTTTCCAAATTTTTCGTCCAGAACACCGACAGAGCTCAATCTCGCTGGGAGGCTATATTTAAAAAATACGGTAGTCTTGAGAAACAATGTATTAGAAATTCCTTGTGGCCTTGACTTCATTATCTGATGTTCGTTATTCAAACTCATAGCACATACGACTAAGCATAAGCATTTGAGACCCGCAAATATGCATTGAACACGTTGCATGAGCAAGTACGCGCTACCAGGCGTATCGCCACACCCCCGCATTACAACGCGAGAACCCGAAACAGTCGCCGTCGCTGAGTCACCTGGCAATTTGTGCAGCCCTCCGGCGCCGGACGGGAAAGGGGGAGGGGGAGGGGAGGGCACGTGGAAGAAGCGTTCGGAGTGGGAGGGGTAAGAAAAAGAAGCGGCAGCCGGCTGACCTTAATGAGGCACTCGGCGGCCGGGCACCCTCGGCTTCCCACACTCCTCACGCACCAGTGGGCGCGGAGGAGGAGAAAGCGGAAGAGAAGGAAGCGGAGAAGGGGAGGAGAAGAAGGCGAAAGAGGAGGTTGAAGAAGCTGAGAAGGAAGAGGAAAAGAAAGGGGAGGAGGAGGAAGAAGGGGCGGAGGATGTGGAAAAGGAAGAGGAAGAGAAACAGGAGGTCGAGGAAAAGGCGAAAGGAGAGGTGATGGCTGTGTAAGCGAATAAAATAGTGGTGATAGTAGTGGTAAGCAGAGAAAGTAGTGGTGAACGTCATATCAGCAGTGGTTTGTGAAGGCGACGACAGGTGGTGGTTGGAACGAGAGCAATAGACAGTAGCGGCGGCGACCACAAAAGCAAATAGGCGGATGATCTAGAGTGGTCATCCAGGGATGATGCGGCAAAGGCTGGGAACTTGCAAACCGACAACAAAGTTGACCAAAGAGGAAGAAGACGAAGAAGAAGAATTGAGCACTTATTAAGAATAAATGCAGAATATGTAGAATGCACTGAAATAAAATGAAACAATGTGATTGGGAAATGAATTGTGAACTGGCTGTATTAGAATGAATAACGAGAAACTACACGAAACAAGAAATTACCAGAAAGGCTGTCCCGGCTGGCTTTCAGAAGTACGAAGAAACAGTAAATTGGTAGGGGAGGCCGCTTAGAATTGGAAAAAAGAATGGCAAGAGGTAGATAATGCATAATATTGTGGAACGTGAAGAAAGGAGTAAAACAGATGGCCAAGAACAAAGCAAATACAGATGTAATCGTTTCGAGAAAGCAGTGAGAGAAGGACGTGGAAAGCATTCTTGAAATCATTTTGTCGACTGGAGACAATCTTCTTGGCGACGGAACAGGTCATTCGGCCTAGTCCTTGATGATGATGATGACGATTTTGCCGGCTGTTTAAGAAGAGACTGATATGGCAGCGTAGCTCGGTTTAGGTGACCGCAAAAGCAACCTTAAGTGAACTCTTTTAAAATGAGAGCGCGGAAATAACAAAAAATATGAAAATATGGGGAAATGAAAGAAAACGTAAACACGAATCGGAAATAGTAGGAGAAAAGGGGAGGGTGCGATGTTTACACCTAGTAGAGATGAAATAGAATGAATAATGAAAAATAGGTTTTGTCAATAAGATGCATGGAATAAACTGATTTCACAGATTGTTAAATTTTCCAGTATTTCAAATTAACACAGTGAAGTATTATTGCAATGTTCTTACAAAAGTCACACAATGACTCTAATAAAATTGAAGTACATTGAAGAACATGTTTTTGTCACGGTTTTTGTTACCACGCATTGTATTTCGAATTTGAATTTAGTCAGGAAGCACCGAGGCAGGTTGACATATTTTTTTTTCATGAATTTAATTTGGGACTCAATGCTTTAGTGACAAACAATCTGGAGTTTCATCTCTATTCTTTTTATTTACACGCAATTCCATTAAATGCGCTTAAATTTGGAGTAAAAAAAATTATATAGTATAGTATCCAGAACCTAGAAATTTTTTATTCTTGGAAATGTTTAAACTCGTTCCATATTCAAATGACCACTATGGTCAAAAATACATTCCATATATTCAGATCAGTACGCAAAGTTACACTAGCATGCATTGCCATATATACGATGTAGAAACCGCACTGAATCAAGGCATGGAACGAAAAGAAAAGAAGGGTAAAGTTAATGAGAGAATAAACAAAAAATGAATAGCATATAGTCATTAGAATAAAACCAAAAGAAATATTCTCTAATAAAATCTTGTGTCAGTTCTAGGAGGAAAAGAGAGGATAGAATGAAAGGAGAGAAAATATGGGAGAAGAAACAAAAGAAACCAGCAGCAAGGGAATGGATTACTCCCCTTTTCTTTGTGGTCACAGATGAAAGAATATTGTGTATCTCACAGCAGTGCAGTTAAGAAGACTTTGAGGCCCATTTACACAGAAAAATTAAAATTAACGCGAGAAAAACACGCCAGAAACCCAAGATTTGCATAGTCATCTACAATGATAACTGGACACGAAGATCTGAATGAAACAACTGAAACACAAAATAATATTAAATAAATGATATAACGTATGACCTCATTAAAATGTTGATGGCAAGTAGACAATGTAGTCAGAAATCCAGGGATAATTCTGAAACAAAATAATTAACTTTTCATCAAATGTACAGTTCTACCTTTTTGTGCGTTTGAATGAAGTGTGATTGTTTTACTATTTTTTTCTCACGAATTACTCTATCACGAATGTAAAAGGTTGGAGATTCCTAGTTTTGACGTTACAGTCTGACAATAATTTCCATGTTTATATTAATGGAAATAATTGTGAATGATCCAATTAAATAACCTGCTTGCAACCTTTTATCTCCTCATCTTGTTCGCGGTGAAGCTTCTGTGTGCATGGGAAACTGACACAAACGCGGCCACGTAAGAGTGAATTTCAAATTTATTCCATTAGAATACCCAATTATGGTCATCTTTTTAAACGTGAGTACTATTGTAGTGAGTAGTATTGACTATGATCCACAACACTCAATCACTGTCCTGTATTCAACACTGCGTTGCTATATAACATTAATTTCAATCCTCCATTTTAGTTTTGCCCATACTGACTTATCTAGTCCTGCGAAGACAGGTTTAAATTCGTTAACATTCGTCCATCGACAAGATTATTGTCGAGCTCAGCCGAAACCCGATTTGCAGATCTCAAATCACACTAATTAAATTTAAATAACGCGGTCCACTAAAATACTTTTAAAGGATAATTACATTAGTAAATAAATTAGAGAGTTTAAATTTTATTAATTTGAAATCCATATATTTATTAACTATAAATGTATATCGTAATAATCTTGCCGGTATGTTTTATCGTAACACATTAATTAAAAAATTTGATTATTACACAATAATATTACTTACTACGTTACGTGTTACACTTTTTACGTTTGTTCCTTCCTGTTTAAATACGTTTATGGATTTTACGCTTATTTTTAATACAATAAAAAAGACATAAAGGTTGGTTGGTTGGCTGGTTAGTGATTGCGGGCGCGTCAACAGCTTAGGTCATTAGTCCCGTAAGTGTAATGTATGTTTTTTTCTCAGGAGATGGCGGTGATCTTTTCCCAGCTAGATGGCGAGATCCGGCGCCGACCTACCGTCGGCTAGCGGGGTTTCCCCCTAACCAGGACTCTCCCACCAGCAGGGCACCGCCCCAGCCGGGACAAGCCTAAGCTCCAGACCGGTCTCCCGGAACATGTGGTAGTGTGGTGCATGTTCGTGTAAGTGTTTGTGTAAGAGGAGAGTGTAGGGCAAGGAAGAGAAAGGAAAGATCACGCGCGGTCCGTGGTCCGTTTGGTAGGGTACTGCTCCGACATTCGACTGGAGTTCATCGGAGAAACCACGCAAAACTACTAATCAAAGCAGCCGGTCGCTAGAATTCTTCTCCAGACAGCGACTGAATTTGACCTAGGTGGAAAACTAGTGTCAAAAATCCTGCCGCAGTCAGAACTTGAACCTATAAAAATAAAGAACATACAGATTTTTCTGCTGGTAAAAAAACTCGAACCTTCGCTCTTCCCTCTTGCGGACCAAAACGAGGCAGCTTTTTTTCTCCCAGCTGGCATATCCCTTCTCATTCAGTGTGAAATGCGAGCGGATAGGTGGGCAGAGGGACCGTAGTCTTCTCCACCTGAAAATTTTGAAAGGAACCCATAGCCGTACGTAATAAAAGATTTAATTTCTGTAAAAATGATTGATTCCCGATTTCCCGCCTTTTCTAAGGTGACAATTTATTATACAGTTAGGGAAGAGATTCTAAACCATGTGGTAGATATTTCAACATAAAATCAATTATATTTATCTATTGAAACATTAAAGTTATAAATTGATTATCAATGTATCATTGCATGCTTTATGCATTTTATAGTAGATCATATGTAAATAAAAGTGTTCAATGGAAATGGGGTCCCAGAGAGGCCCAAAAATTTAGTACCCTCACCTCTTGTAGGCTGCGCCCAGTTTTGTGTTTGTATAGTAAAAGGCAACGGCAAAAGGCAGAAATAATATTGAATATCTGTTGTAAACATACAATGTTGTTCTCATCAGCATCCACAACCTTGTGTTGCAAAGAAACAGCATTCCCGTAATCAGAGGATACAAATGAAGGGGTAAAAGATGGACCCCACAACACATTGCAAAATACCCGAAGATACAATGCATTATTATTGATTTATTTTTATTTATTTTTCGTATATTTTATTTTTATACGTTTATTTTTATTGATAAATACTTGTAATATTATTATCTATATTACATGTATTTATGAAAATATTACGTACATTTTCGGCAAGTTTGTTTTAAAATAGTTTTTCAGGTGCGGTAAGGGCCTTTATATTTTGAACTTGCGATTCTATCTGGCGGAGCACTAATGGTCACATTCTTATTCCCAAGAACAAATTCACCATTCATTAAGTTGCTCCGAATGCCCTATTATCGACATCCACAACTAAGGTAGCAAAGTGTGGGTACGCTGGTACTCATCCACACTACTCAGGATTCGACGAGTGGTTTCTCAATCTTCGCCGAATCACGAATGTGTGGAGCCGCCTTTACGCTAGGGGCCGTCACAAACCCCTGTCTCATCGCTACGCGACCGTGGAAGGGAGCGATTGAAGTCTCCCACAGACCGAAGCGGAAGATCCGCAACATACGCGGATTGGCCGCAGCGGAAGTTTCGTGTCACGTTTTGCCGTATGAGCTCGTTCAGATCTGTGCGACAAGCGAGCGTCGCGGCAACAGATTGGCAGCGTTTAATCGGCGGCGAAATTTCTAACGCAGTCAGACGCGTTTTATCCGCTGCAGCTCGAGTTTTGTGGAAGTCCGCCCGTGTTCGGGAGTTCTTCGCTCCCCTCTGGGTCGAGCGACCTTGTCAAACGTCACCAAATGCTGACTCATTATTGACGCTCCGATGTGAACGGTCCCGCGAATTCCGCGACCGCGTCTAGCTCGAAACTTCCCGCGCCGCACCCGCTGCGGATCAACCGCGCCGGTCTGCGGAAGCCTTGAACCGCGGCCGCCGCACGCACTACGGCGCCGCGCCGCGCGGTGGCGGCGGAACCTTGGTGCGGAGGTGGCCGCGCGGAGAAGCACCTGGCAACAGCGCGGTGGAGCGACTTCTGCTTCGACGCACCGCGCCATCCCACCAGAGCGCGCCACCGGCCGGGGACAAGCGGCTCAGCACAGTGGCTCCGGTTGGTTAGCGATTCCGGGCGCGTCAACAGCTTAGGTCATTAGTCCCGTTAGTGTAGTACATGTTTTTTCCTCGGGAGATGGCGGTGATCTTCCCCCGCTGGATGGTAAGATCCGACACCGACCTACCGTCGGATGGCAGGGTTTCCCTAATCAGGACTCTCCCGCGAGGGCACCGCCCAGCCGGGACAAGCTCTAAGCTCCCGACCGGTCTCCCGGAATATGTGGTAGTGTAGTGCATGTTAGTGTAAGTGTGAGTGTAAGGGGAGAGGATAGGGCAAGGACGAGGAAGGATAAATCGCACGCGGTCCGTGGCCCGTTTGTTAGGGTGTTGATCGGAGAAACCACGGAAAACTACCGGTCAGAGCAGCGAGATGGAAGAATTCTCCTTCAGACAGCGACAGAAACTCGACGTAACTGTCTAGCTAGTGACCCTTGGGTTCATTGACTATTCAGTTTGGGTTTCCGAGCACGTTTACTGCTATGATGATTAATTATACACTAATAAACATGATATTTTCCTATCCATTTTTAATTACAGTACGTAAAAGGGATATATTTTAGGGTTTGGTGACCAGCATGTTAGTAGTATGTGAAATTTATTATCGAATGTAAAGAATAAAATTAAGAAACAATAAAAAACATCGTGTTTTGCTATCGATTTCGTGTTTCATTGTTGATTCACGCAATTACATGACTGGCGATAACATACATTTATAACACCAGCAGCTCCCAAACTTCCTCAGATTGCGCAGACGAAATGTGCAGCGTGATAAATAGGATGACGCAAAACAACGATATTGCTGTGGATTACTGCTACTCTGCAACGTGCCTAATCTCCTTTATTAAAAAAATATTTTTAAAAAAATAAAAATTAAAAAACCTCGATTTTTTACAAAAAATATCAATGTGAAGAAAACATTGAAAGCAAAATATCCATGTTTCTCATGGAAAACATTGATGTTTTAAAAACATCGATTTTTTTTGCCATCTTTACACAAGAGAGAAAAGGGACAAACAACCATCCTCAAGGCGGAATTCGAACCCGGAACACTTCGGAGTCGGTACACGCTCTTCACCACCTCGGCCATCATAACTCGGCTAAAAAAGTTCATTATTAATAATTTTATTACTAAATTCTTCGATTTGAAATTGTGTTTGAAAAAAAATCTGTTGGGAGTTTCTAACATAAGTTTGAAGATAAATGAAGAAAATAATTGGTGTGTAATATGCTACATTGAATTATTGATTTGGTGGATATTGTTTCACTTATCATACGACGCCTTTTGGTTGCTTTAGAGAAGGCAGTCACCACCTTCCTCGTGTCATTGCCTCTCTTTCACGCTACGTAAATACTAAACAATCAATATCGAAAGTTTTAACACTCATTAAATTATTGTGGAATATTTTACGAACATTGTTGAAAACGTTTTAATGAGAATTTCAGAATTTGTAGCTTTAAAAATTACTAAATCCTTAACAAGATTAGTCAGAATAGCGTAATAACGACAAGTGTGCTTTTGAAGACAATATTTTTTCAATCTCTCGCTTCCTTAAATACATCATGTCCACTTCATATCATGCATTCCCTTACATTTCCCGATATTTATAACTACGAAGAAAATCGAACGTCTGCGTTCATTTTAAATGGAAAAGGTTTCGGGTCATGTTTGACTTCACTGCACTAAATACGCTACAAGTTTACATTAGATTTCCCTGGTTAGAGGCGTTAATTGGAATCAGTCCTTAAATAATGTTTTTACACCCCATAAAAGCTGATCCCTTCGGAAAATATCATCTCTAGCTAAAAATATATTTTCAACATATTTTCAATGTTGACTGCAAGCAATCATTGCAATAACAAACCTGTTCAGGGTTGACGAATTCTGAGACTGTAAGAAAAATTGTCTTTCCGCTCAGTAACGTTCTCTTATTTGAAGTTAATTGCATACGAGATGTGATTTTTATCTTTCCGTTACAGGGGACTCTTCCACATCTAGAAATTTTTTCGTGAGAATCACAAGTGCACAAAAAAGAAGTGTAAATACTTTCAATTCGTATTTTAATAAATACCCCTACCTGCATGTTGTATCAATGTTCTTGTTTGTAAAAGGTAATAAAAAGGTAATAAATATTTATATTTTCACTAAAATATGTTTTCATGAATCCGTGTGGACCAAACCGCGAAATTTATTTTCCAAGTAATATATTGTAAAATGAAAATACATTCATACAAACTCAACTGTGTTCATTGAATTGTGGGATTAATTATTACAATGTGTAGAAGCGTCTCTAGAGTACATAATTTTGAAATTCAGATCTTATTAATAATTCAAGAGATTTATGCAAATTCCTAAAAACTCTGTAGTGGGTAAAAAAATCGTTGGTTTATATAATATCACCTCATTTGTATTTGTATCACAGCGCAGGGAACAATTCTTTTATTTAAAGAGTCACTGCCTTACGCACTAACAAAGTTTCTAACATCTCGTTTCAACTTTCACTTGCAGTGAAAGTGAAAAGTGAATTTCATTCACTTTTAACATGAGATCGGCATTCTTCCTCACGTATCAAATCAAATCTACGAATCATGTCGACGCCATGACGGACCATAATACCAAAATATAGTTACGATACCTAATTGACAGGTATAATTTACCTGAAAATATTTCTGGATTGTCTCGTAAAACTCTATGACAAGCATGACAATGTCGCAGACGAGGTGACTAGCTTGTGAGAGAGGAGGATGAGGAACAAAAGATTTGCGCGGTCTGTGGACCGTTTGTTAGAGCACTACTTCGGCATTCGCCTGGTTTTGATCGGAGAAATTGTGAAAATCTATCGACCAGAGCTATCGAGCAGCCGGCAGCTAGAATTCTCCCCCAGCCTGAGGCTGTTTTACTTAGCTACGTAGGTTATGTCAAAACTCTGCCACCGTTCAGACTCGAACCCGAAGAGAGGATAAGCATCTGAGGAAGTAAAAAGCCTGAAAGCGCTCCAAAAGGCAATACTTCAGCAAGCGCAGCGCCGGGAGCTCGTGAAAAAATCGCCGAACGGAGAGCGAATTGGTGAGCGCGCCGCATCGGGCGGCCAGCGAAGGCCGGACCAAAAGCGGCTAGCGCGGGGACGCGACGCGACGCGACGCGCGCACAGCGTTCGCGAGCCTCGGCAATGGAGGTGGCAGTGGGCGGCTGGTGGGGGCGGAGAGCGCAGGGGTGGCGTCTGTGGAGGACAGTACGGCAGCGGCGAGATGGTTTCGGCGCTAAAGGTACGAATGGATTCTGTGGAGGAGGAGGAGGAGAAAGACCACGTCGCATATCACTCAATAATAACGATAAAAGTAAAAAATAATAATAGTAACAACATCAACAACAACAACAACCACAATAATAGTAAAATAATAATAAAATAAAATAAAATAAAATAAAATAAAATAAAATAAAATAAAATAATAATAAAATAAAATAAAAAAATAAAATAATAATAAAATAATAATAAAATAATAATAAAATAATAAGAAGGATAAGAAGACGACCTCTGCAAATTTTCTGAAGCATTTTCCAGGTCTACGCTGCTTTGGTTCTGCCCAGCAGTCTTTGAGCAAGATATTGAATGCCTCCGAGTACGGATATTCTTTCAGAAAGCCATGAAGACCATTTCCCCATCAATTGTATGAAATAGATTTATTGAATTATATGAATCTGAAGATCTCTATTACGGGGTCACAACAAGTGCACAGCCTGCCGACACTTTGAGAGCTAGCAACTCTATTTCTATGAATCATGATCTGGAAAGGTGTGTGGTTGTTCACGAGAAGGGAAACCACGTATAGAGAATGAATCCTAGTTGATCGACGATTTGGGTATTCACGACCTCTTCCGAGGACATAGAAATAAATATCTGGGCATCAATGGCTTTTAAAAACAATACGAAAGAGTAAAAAAACAAAAATAAAAACAAAACCATGAGGGAATAAGATCCTTTCTCGTGTGCTACAAAAATCTTCATGTCCTGCATTAATTCGATATTTTTTTACAGAAATTAACATGGGGGGCCTTTCCACTTGATACTTATTTGGAATTGTTTAAGTTGTCTGAAACTTCTTGTGTTCAATATAAGGGATATATATTACTGTTCCAAGAACACCACAATCAAACTTTTACGAATGCACAGCAGATCAAAGAAACTCCGAGGCAGATTTACTGCAGCAATTTGAAGTGTCGAATATAGATCTAAGTGATCGACAGAAGGTTGAGACCCGCTGAACTTTTTGGTGGGTCGGAAGGATATGTACTGACCATTCTAGTAGTACAGGTAGCTACTACTAATAACTAAAGGTGATCATGAAACAACATCGGTGACAAGGGTCGCTTGTGTAAGAAAGTCACCGAAGCTATGCAACACGCCCACAGATGTTCTGAATTGGCATAAACAGAACGTTTTCATCACAGCCATGTAGTCAAAAGTACTCATCAAGATCTTGACAGATGATCAGTCTTGGTAAAGGAAGATCTTCCTACAACTATCTACCGAAACGGGCACTTTCAAATAAAACAATTTGACTTTTTGGGACACCGCCATTATTGCAGATAGAACATAGAAGCAAATAAGACCAATATTGTCGTGTTCCAGAAAACCGCATGCAAGGCAATAATAATAAATATCACGATTTCTATTTTTTCTATCAACGATTAAAAAATTAAAGAGAAAAAATCAACATTTCAAAATCAACAATCAAAATTTAACTTGAGTACTTGTACACTTTCAAGAAATGAATAGAATGGAATAGAATATTTAGTTTGCTACTTGGGAATACATAGAATACTTGCGGTGGTAGCGTTTTATAAGGAATTACTAAAAATACACAAAACAAACATTAAACAACATTAAAATATTTACATAATACCAAATACAATTTTACAAAATCAATCTATTAAACATATTTACTTAGTCTAAGTTAAAAATTTTTGACATTCTGGGGGAAAGTCTCTAGCACTGCTGCAGGTAATTTGTTCCAATTTTGTTGTTGTGCCTATGGTTATTACATCTCATGGTCACATTGCTGATGGTTGGTGGATTGTAAAAGAAAAATTTCATTTACATGAGTGTCAATTCAGAACTATGCAAAAGTCTTTGCTGCTGGCAACTAGTAATATCGCTCGGAAGATTCTCTCATGTTGTCAATGAAGCGGAAACTTCATGCCTAACCATTTGTATTGCCGTCCTTGAGTTGTCTCAAAACTCCAAACGACAGGGCATATTATTAATCACATATAACATATATAATAATAATAATAATAATAATCTACAGTGGAAAATAAAAAAAAAAACTTTCCTATACTTCGCAACAGCTTATGCCATTAAAGGTGCAAATTTCGGCCCTTGAAATCGCTGCAAGACTCACTGCAAGCACCATTGAAAGGTGCAGAACATCAGCGTGTGGCGGTGGCGGTGGGGTGGGTGAGTGGGTGGGTAGGTGGGTGGGCGAGTGGCGGGGTCGCGCCGAACCGGCCCGAGAGGCCAGCGGCGGTGGCGGCGGCGGCGGCGGCGGCGCGCGCGTTCGCGTGGCCCGCGCGTGGCCACGCCGCCGCCTCCTTCTCCCCCCTCCTCCTCCACACACCTCCGTCGGATGCTGGAGAGAGGGGGCCGGCGAAGCCTTGGCCGGCGCGGGGCGGAGGGGGGCGGGCAGGTGCGTCGGCGGCCGCGGACGGAGACGGAGGAGGCTGCTGGCGCTAGGGGCCAGACCCAGGGGGGTCACCAGCCACCAGCAGACGAGCGGCGAGCAGGCGAAAGCAAGCGCAAGCGCCCAGAGGCACATTGAAACAGGTGAAGCACTGTGGAAAATGAGTGAGGAATTCGAACAAGTGGAGGAGGAAACGTTCACAGAATGCTTATTGCAGTTGTAGGACGCCTGATAAGTCAGAAAATAGGCGTTACAAAGCACTGAATGCGAGAAAATCGGCGCTGCAATCGAAAGTGTAATGGCAGTTGCGAAGTGCAGTGAATGCAGATTCAGAACTGGATAAAGAAGCCTTGAAGGTAGGAAAGGCATCCCAGATGGAGGCAACGCGTGGAGCGATACGACGAGATTCTGCGAAGTGGCAGTTCCAGGGCCTCCGACCGCCACAGCCACTGAGGTCGAGCCGGAATGTCAATGGGTCGGTGGCAGACGCGGACGGGGGAAGCGAGTCCAGCGGGCGGCTGTGAATGAACACTTGTACGAGACGGTGTGTTTCCAGCTACGGCGTGTACACGGAAGTAGGTTGGGTAGTCACGGAGCAAAATGGATTGAAATGGATTGGGGGTCGGAACTGAATACATGAGATGAAAGAAACCGGGGGGGGAAGGGCGGAGGGAACGGGCGAGTCAGAGCGGGTTGGGACGGGAAAAAGGGGGAGAAGGGTCGGGGTGGAAGGAAAGAAACGAGCAGGACTGGACGACACCGGACTGGACGACACCGGACTGGACGACACCGGACTGGACGACACCGGACTGGGACGACAGGGACGAGACAGGACGGAACGACACGGGACGAGACAACATGGGACGGACGAGGCGGTCGGGACAGTGTAAGAAGAAACACGGATGGCTGGTGGGGCGGGCGTGGCGACGCACGGTGACAGAGGCATAGGAGAGTGGTGCGGGCGCAGCACATATAGCGCATCTCGCCCCGCCCGGCCTCCGCCTGCGCTCCACGCACAAAAGAGCAGGTGGCCGCGCGGGCGACGCGCGGGCGGGCGACCTCCACGCCACCTGCCCGCGCCCGCTTTTTACTCGAGCGCGATCGCCTAAGGGCCGCGTCGCTCGCCCGGACAGGGCGAGGCCGGGTTGGGAGGACTCGCAGCCCAGTCAGGGACCAATGTACCCGTTCCGCCTTGCGATACATCGCTGTCACAAATTTTGCAATTCCGACCCGCCTCCTGCAATTTCGGCAAAGAAGAGGAAGGGAAGATTGCGCGCGGTCCGTGGCCCGTTTGTTACGGTACTGCTCTGGCATTCGCTTAGTGTTGATCTGAGAAACCACGGAAAACTACCGACCAGAGCAGCCGGCGTCTAGAATTCTCCTCCAGACAGCGACTGAATTCGACCTAGCTGAAAAGCTAGTATTGAAAATTCTGCCGCCATCGGGTCTCAGACCTACGACCTCCCGGCCAGAGGCGCTGCAGTGGCAACAGTCGATTCACTGAGCTACCGCTCCAGCGTTTCAGTTCGTTTCTAACAATAGACACTTATAGAACAAACAAAAGTTGGTTTTAAAAATTATATTACAAATTTCGTGTTTTTATTATTTAATGAACACAAAAATTGGAATTATGTAGTATTTTCTAAAATAAATAAAAATTTTGTAAATATTTATTAATAATCTTCGTACTCATTATTTTATTTCGTTCAACGATAATAATTTTTTATTCATTTCCTTTGCTGATATGTGGAACTCCGCCCCCTCCTCCCGAGGTTGTTGGCCTTAAATTGAGGCACTCAGAATAATAACGGTAGATCCCAACCGAAGTTCATTTTCAGAAAAAATACTTTTTCTATTTTTCGTTCACGTTCACTTACACTCCGGGCAAAGTTGCGATTGTGGAATTTGAAGGGTTTGCCATATCCTCTCCATTTTGATATTTCAGAATATGATAGGTATACGGCAGGAGTTTACAGTCTTACTGAAAATACGAGTTCGGGATCAGCTGTTATTATCCTGAGCACCTCACTAGAGTTGCTACAATAATATGTACTTTCTCGTATTATTTCAAACTGTGGCAATTTGTGAAACTGTAGAGTTCAATGAAAATGAAACATACAGCATTTTTAAGAGTTTTTTTTTATAAATTTCGCTGGTACGTAATTTCGTAGAAAGTCGAGAAAGTAGAAATTCGAGATCCCTGGCTTAGAGTATCGCCCAAGTATCCAGCGCCGAAGATCGCAGGTTAAAATACAATGTTGAGTAGGCGTTTCACAACACGGTCGTGAGAATGTTTGCTTCTCATTCTACTTCGGATCTCAACGCGACATCCATAACGATGATTCTTCTATCAACATTATTCATCTCTTATTATCATCTCTGTTATTCATTAGTGGACGATATATGCACTAAGCTGTCACCTCTCCGGGAAAAGAGAGGATAAGGATGTAATTCATTCTATGTGACATGCATTCTATGTGACATTCGCTCTGTATGGAGTATGGCATTCATCATCATCCTCAAATAATCAACCAGCAACGTTCGTATCGTCATTCAAATACCACACACAAAATTGCTAAAGCTCTTCGTGGCCCTCTAGCAGGAGACCGGACGCGAAAACAAAGGACGGGAAGGTGCAGGCGGCGACAGAGGAAGCAACCCGCATGCGACACCGTGAGCCCCCCCACCCCCGCAGGAAGTTCTCGCTGCGGCCGCCAGGGACCTTCCGCTTCCGCGATGGAGTCAGAGTAGCAAGCAGCGACTACCGCCAGGTGCTCTCAGGTGCATTCGCTGCACATTGAAGCTTTTCATTACGCCGCGTCCGTGTGTGTGAATGTATGCGAGTGGTGGTTTCTGTGTATGTGAGTGGTGGTTTCTGTGTATGTGAGTGGTGGTTTCTGTGTATGTGAGTGGTGGTTTCTGTGTATGTGAGTGGTGGTTTCTGTGTATGTGAGTGGTGGTTTCTGTGTATGTGAGTGGTGGTTTCTGTGTATGTGAGTGGTGGGTCTGTATGTGGTTGTTCGTTTAGTGAGAGGAATGACACCCCAAATTATGGCATTTTTTAAAACAATTTTCACAAAGTGATTGCATCTCACTCTAGGAGTACAATGCACATTATTAATGCATCAAGTACATTATTAATGTACTTTTATTAAATACGTTTATCTCACACTAATTTCGTTTAATAAATTGTGAAAAAATATTTGAGAAGAGTGGTCAAACTGAAATTGTGAGCTGAAAAAAAAAATAATTATCAATCATGACGTTTGAGACTTGAAAAGACGCAATAAGAATTGCGTCAGAGAAAAAGTGTAAAACAATGCGATTCAAGAAAAACCTTAGGTGCGCCATATTTTGCTTTATGTGATCACACGCAGAAGAGCTATTTTTCATCATTTCTAATATTTGATTTTATCTTTATGTAGAACGCACGTACACTTGATAAAATGGTTATAGCGGCTTAAAACCGAACTATTATTAGTAAATATTATTATTTCATAAAAGAAAAATGTGAATCATCTGATTGCATTGTATTTAACAATTAGCAGTCAAATGTTTGCGTAAATATTTAATAAATAAATCTTGAAATGAAAACTAGAGTCACAGAAATTATAATTATGAAAAAATTTATAAAGAGGAAGTATAAATACACATTTTCTCCTCGCAAATGAAAATATGAAAAAGGAGAACGAGATGCGTTATCAATAAATATTTGTGAAAGTTCTTGCTCAAATTTATACCACCAATTTTTCTTATTTTGTTTAAAAGAGCTGAAAAAATTGTTTCAGATTAATTAATACTTTTCAACGGTCGAATTTGAAGAATAATTACAATTAATTTGAAGTAGTATGAATTTAAAGAATGTTTATACATTATAAAATTGAATAAATGTATTTCAAATTTTTCTACTTCCATCTCCCGGTGCGATATTTGAGAGCTTTTTTTTATGTGCTAGCAACTCCTCTCGAAGAGAGTCGCCTGCAATGCGCTTATTGAGAAAGTGCGATGTAATGTTCGTAACCTAGTTATTTACTTCCATCTTTTTACGTAGTACTTCGCAATTGAATGTCTCACAAATACGAGCAATTCGTATATGCAATTCAGAAATGTACTCTTCAACTTACAACGGTGGAGCACAAACAACTTGGAGTAACTTTGACAGATGTGGTTCCAGAAAATCAGAAGAAATATGAAAATAAGGCAAAAAACAATATGTTCTCTACTATTTTAAAAATATATCGAAATCGTGTTCTTATTCCCTCTTAGACAAATGTTAAACATTTCAATGTTGGCAACTATTATTCTTATTACTTTTTACAGTATAATGAAAATTATGTTATTAGCGTTATTATGTCTTCCAGTTGAATGATAATTGCTGTGGGAGTGTTTTTAAATGTGTGTGTTAAATATGAAGACAAAAGTAATTCTGGTAATCGCTTTATGGAAAATGATGCAAGAGAACTGAATAAATATGTCCAGTATATCGATGTATCTTGTTACAAACACACTGCCATCTTTATTTTTACTCAACCGATTACGGATGTTACTTACACAACTTCTTTGGATCCTTCATTCTTTGCACATTTTAACAGCAACAGAAGTTTTGTCATCGCAAATAGGCTATAAAAAATAAGGTGTTGCTTAAAGAGACCCGTGAAATAAATAACATTTTTTTCATCAACTTGAATAAGACTATCCTTCAGATAGTCAATAATATATGGCGCGTAAAATATTTGAAACTGTGATTTATATCTTATTTATCTTATCATTTGAATATTAGACATCAGTCAGTGGATGCGACATTTATGTCGATGTTTTCAAAACAATTAAATTTGTCTAAAATCATGGATGTATTTAAAATTGATTTTTGAAGCCTATGTTCTTTTAACATTGCTGCTTGTACGCCGACGATACCTTTTAACTGAAAAAATGTACATGAAATAAAAATTCTATGATAATTTTCAAATATCCACAAATTGAATATTCTTCAGAAAAAAGGTAAAAAAATAAAAAAATCGACTTTTCGTCAATAAAAAAGCTTACTCTACTTTTTTTGATTTTCGAATGAGCCAATCTAAGTTTTGTTAATTTCCTGATGATTCTGGAATTGTGTTTGTCAGTTACATCTCAATTAATAATAAATAGGAGATACCACTTTCAAATTAAATACTTCCGCATGCATTTCAATAACCTCGATTTGTTATTAACTTGGATGTTTTGCTAGCGAAGTCGCAACCTTAGCCGGAACAATAGCGCTCCAAGCTATCCCGCACCAAACAATGACAGGCAGAGATGCTCATATTTGGCCGTGTATATAGGAACGAGTGTTAACAAACGCGCCTTGTTTTTAACGCCACCTTTTCGTCACCGGGAGCAGTAGCTCATTGCATCCACTGATATTACTGCAGCGCCTCTGACCAGGAAGTCCTAGGTTCGAGTCCTGACGCGGCAGGATTTTCGACACTAGCTTTTTGGCTAGGTCGAATTCAGTCGCTGTTTGGAGGAGAATTCTAGCGGCCGGCTGCCCTGATCGGTAGTCTACCGTGCCGTGGTTTCTCCGATCAACACTAGGCGAATGCCGGAGCAGTACCCTACCAAACGGGACACGGACCGCGCGCGATCTGTCCTTCCTTTTCCTTGTCTTCCCCCTCCCCCTACACACACACACACACACACACACACACACACACACACACTAACATGCACTACACTACCACATATTCCGGGAGACCGGCCGGGAGCTTAGAGCTTGTCCCGGCTGGGCGGTGCCCCGCTGGTGGGAGAGTCCTGGTTAGGGAAACCCCACTAGCCAACGGTAGGTCGGCGCCGATCTGGCCATCTAGCGGGGGAAGATCACCGCCATCTCCCGAGAAGAAACGTGCACTACAGTAGCTGGACTAATGACCAAAGTAGTTGACGCGCCCGGAAACACGAAAAAATTAATCAATGAATCAATTTACGCCGCCGGGGCTATAAAGATACCTGGAACCAGACACCCGCAAAGCGCGTATACTCTGAGAATGGATCAAGGATACGTCAGGAGAGGATCAGGTTACTACGACTCTGCCATTGAAACGGGGCTCCGCTACTGAACAACGGTGCGAAGGATGTGTGTACTCTCTCTTTCTCTAGATCGACATTACACCGTATCAGCTTATACGATGACCCCGCTTTTTTAAAACTCTTACACAAGTATATTATGTACTATTTTTGTATACGAGTTTGGAATAAATTGCTCTTTTGTAAGAAACTGGAAACCTTTATTAGGTATAATCCTTTTCATAAAAAAAGCAAAAACCCGATCTTGGATTATTACTCCAAACAAATGATTGGAGGTACATAACCAAGGTTCTTATTTGATTAGAAATAACTCCTAAAAGCCCCAGATAGATCTGATATATTTGGATCAGATAAGATATCTGACAATAATTCAACACTAAATCAATATGTAGAACAACTCTAGCAACAATGCCAGTGTACTACATTCGGCGAAGGAACAATCATTTGTCACAAAATTTCATTGACAAAATTAAGAGTTCATGGAAGGATTGTCGTGATACACAAAGAACTAGGAATGCACCAGGTGCCACTTGCACCGTTGACCACGACTTTTTCCGACCTGAGCTATCACGTCGGGTGATTTTTCCTTACAATTTGTTACGGTTATGTAAGCAACAACAACGATATTAAGAATAATAATTATAATTATTGTTGTATATTGTTGTATTATTGTTGTATATTGTTGTAACATATATATATATATATATATATATATATATATATATATATATATATATATATATACTATGTAGTAATTAAGTATTAAAAAATCTAATCATATTTGAAAAAAATCATTTCCGTCGGCAAAATAAAACCTCCCCCGCAATGTCACATTTCTCAGAATTCGGGCACTATATTCGAAGTTCATTTGAATAACATAGCAGTTTCCACACTTATTTGAAATGTACTTATCTTCATACTTAATTTCATACGTACTTTCCTATCTACGTACGTACAACAATCACATTAATGCAGAGACGTAGTGCAAATTACTTCATAACTAACCAAACGGTGGAGGGTTATTCGGCGCTATGCTCAGATGAAGTGAAGGTTCACCAGCGGCGGATCGAAAGAAGGGAACGCATGTGGGGCATGCATGCCCAATCCCCACAATCCAATTTCTGTTGGTAATTTCAGTCATTTTGTTCTATCGAACTACCACATTAAGTTTGCTTGACATCCATAGGCACATTCCCATAAATTAAAAACAATTTTTATTTTAAGCTAACAATTTTTAGTAATTTATTTATTATTTCAAAAACCCTTTGAGGAGGGAGTTCTATCTAAAATTGAATATCCTGAAATACTTTCTGGTTTCGCCTGCGTGCGAACAGCGTTGTCCCCTCTACGAGCTTCCCCGTCGAGGCTCGCTCTAAGCTGCTTGGCGATGTTTAGGGGAGGGCATTGGGCCGTGCCGTGCCGTGCCGCAGTGCACTACACTCTCGTGAACAGGACTCGTTTTATGATGATCTAAAAAATAAATTGGAAATTACCTTTAAAATGACTTTGGAATTGGAGAAAAAAGACCTAATGTTTTAAAAAATATTGATATGAAAATGTTTACTTATTCGATAAATTTTTCAATTTTAAATAAAATTTGTTTATATAAAGTATATGTAATATAAAGTCTTTATTTTAGAACGAAATGGGATCCTTAGCTGCAATCTTCCTGGCGTCAGTTTTCAAACATCGGGGAAGTTAGCGAAGATCCGAGTAATTTTCAGTCTGAAATATAGAGTTCACAGCAGTAGTGAATTTCGTCGTGAAATGACGATATAATAAAAACTTTGTGTGTCATTGCCAATTGATCAAACAGCGAGCAACTAAAAGCACGAAAGGGAAACAAAATGCGTAATAATGATAAAAGACGCAAAGGGCCAAAACAAATGACCTGAAAATTGAAAAACGGCAAATGCTATCCAATAACTATGAATTTCACTGCCGTGAGCGTGGACGCATCTAAATATGATTCTCACCTCAAGGTGTAGTCGTTGATCAATTAGGGTAAATATGTAGTTTATACTTCATCACGAGTGTCTCGGAATATATGTTCGCGGATACGAAGAGGTTAAAAATAATCGCTTTTACCAATAATATGTTGTGTAAAATTCTATACAACAACGTTACACGTTCCATTTGCCCCTGCTTGGTAGGCAACTCATTATGCACTGATGTTTGGCGGAACTCTTCCTGACGCAGTCAAAAATATTTCGTTTTCCTGCCGAACACCAGTGCATGATACGTAGCTTAAGACCACGGTATAATGCCACACGTGTTAACTTCGTCATATGAAATTTTCCACATCTTCATCGTCAAAAAAAGATCTTTACTAACCTCACTGCATTTCTTGAAGCTTCTATAATTTATTCTGAGACATTCTCTACTAATAATCCGACGTAGCACAACACGAAGCGATATTGCTCTCATCCTTTCTCACTCAGCACGTACTATGATGCAAACCCATCCTGAATGCACCACAGATATCAGCCGCTCCTCCCGCACAACAGTGCACACGTATATCAGCATATGGACTTTCCCACACATTCATCGCCAAACGAGATATTATTCAACCGACCTGCATTCGTTGAATTTTATAACAATTATTCTGAGACACCCTGATATTTGTATCATCCTTCCTCGCTCAGCACGTGCTGCGATCCGACCCTCTCCTGATTTCACCACAGGTCTCAGGCGCTCTCGCCCCCGCTCCCGCCTGGGCGAGCGAAATCTGCACCTCGCTTCCGAGGGCGCAGTCTTTTACGCGCTCCCCCTCTCGGCGGAGGGCGCGCCCCCCGCGGCGGCCTCTTCAATTAGTGGGGCGGCGGGGGCGGGGGCGGGGACGCCGGGCGTTCATCACTGCGGACGGCCTCGCAGGAATCCAGCGCGTTGAAATACGGCCGCCCCCGCGCTGTGCGCACGCACGCCGCCGTTCAACGACCCCTTCCCCCCCGGCCGCGGTCTTGCGGTGGCGCCGCCCGCGTGGCGGGTTGCGTGCGTGCGGCCGCCGCCCTGGAGAGGCGAGAGGGCGAGCGCACGGGGGCGTTGGTGGAGATGGTGGTGGGAGCGCTGGATGATGCAGGGGACTGAGATGGTGGATACTGGGGGACAGTGGAAGCGGCGTTGGTGGATGCAGAGGTGGAAGGGACACTGGCGGGGCAATGGTAGATGCCGGCAGATAGAGGGAATGGAAGGTGCTGTCACATGAGGAGGTGGGGTGTCGGCAGAGGACATGGTGAATGCCGGCAGATTCGGAGGACGCGGTGGTGGCGGAGGCGATGGTGGCGAACGCGATGGTGAGTGCTGGCAGATGCGGGAACCGGAGGTAGAGGTAGGTGGCAGTTGCGGCGGGGCTGAGGGAAGGCGGTCGTGAGCTACCGTGCGCCGCGCCCTCTGCCGACCCTCATTCTAATTGGCCGCGCGCCGGCACGTGACTGGAGCGGGTGAGAGATTCCGGGGGGGGGTCGCAATGAGAGAAACTGCGAGGGCACCGGTGCCACGTGTCCACGCAAACGCAAGGACGCTCTCGGGTTTCACTTACACCCGCACACAAAGGCCCGCGTCAGGTCGTTTCCTAGACACACATTACATATACATTTGCTCTGTGCAAAAGTAAAACAAAAAACGAGAGCTTCTGGAATAACGGAGGTAGAAACTGTTGCTATTGCAACATTTCAGACCGGCACATCCTAGGGTTCGAGCCCCAATGATGGATGATTTCGACACTAGCTAGATATCTAGTTCGACATCAGCGTTCATCCGCTGTGTGGATGAGAATTCTATGATATGACTTCTGTAATCGGTAGTTTTTGTGGTTTCACCTCTCAATACCACGCGTATTACGTAGCAGTACCCAACGATACGCGTGCGATCTTCCCTTCACAAAATTAATAGCAATAAACGTTCACGCTTAACGAATTTTTTGCTCTTACCTCTTGTAGTTCGCCTTGTAAAGAAATCGCCTCATTACTGAGAGACCAAGGAGAACTATATTTTTATGATACTGGTAACAAAATTACTAAATTCTACACAGGTCCAGAAAACATGCGCAGTCAATGGAGCTACATTTATATCCAGAAGCAAAAAGAGAGGTAATCTCAGCATTTGGTCGCAGAATCGGGGAATCTTAAGCAAAACACGATCGAGTAGGAGATCATTGACCCAGAACCTGAAGTACAATATTTGTTATTGAAGTAATCCATAGATCAATGTTCTGGTAAGTGACAATAATACGAGGGTTGGGGTACAAGTCATGCCAACTATTTTTTAGAGAATCCGAATACGGATGGAAAATGTGAACTATGCACGTAAAAGGATAAGGTGTGAAGTAAGAGTATGGATATTTAAGGACACACCAACATTGTGTTTATTTATTAAGGTATTTGAAATAACAGTGCTGGTTTCCTGTTTCAAAGCATTTTAGCATAAACGAGTTCTCAACATTCCAAAAGCATTACTTATGCGTTTTAAAGGCCCTATTTGTCAGATGCTCCAATATTGCAGATGTCACATCGGTCCACATATTCAAAAGTCACGTGCGTTTCTGATCACTTCGCATCCTCTCCTTCCGTATGGAAGGACATTATTTTCTACAGATTTCGCCAGTTCCCTGTGACATTATAGGAAATTTCTTCCATGGAGAATGGCTATTTTGGTGAATGAGCGCTGGTCGAAACGGCTTACATTTGTCTCGTAGGGCATGTGTGAAACAACTGATTTCACTTTGCTCTTGGTGACACTCACAGATCCCTCTGTTGCAGTGAACACACTTTAGTACATTTATTTCATGTGACAAATAAAATTGTGTGATCCAATAACATTTCTTTTAGAAAAAAATAGTTACCAAGACTGCCCCAATGTTAGTATGTAAATATGGGCGGTTCAGTAACTGGATTCCCCCAAATTACTAAATTACATCTACATACATTAAAATTAAAGATAAACACTATATCGACGTTTAACATATTATTAAATTGGGCAAAACGTTATTCGGAAATAAAACTATGAACGAATAACAAAAAGCAGTACGTTAATGAGGCAAATTGTGAACCAATCAGATAATTAAGTACGCTTTTGTCAAAAAAACAGATGAATTGACATGTAGTAACGAACATGGAAGAATATTAGGTCCATGTGGCGCACATGTGTCAAATGTTTTAAGTAGAAAACCCAGTCGACTTGGACACGGAGACAATCAGCGAGCGTGGTGATCAAGACAGCATGTAAGTCGTCTCTGGGAAGAATAACAATAAGAAGATTTAGAGCCGAGTTGCCAGATTGGGAAATATTGAAACAAATTTCTTCGTTATGGGGAAAGAATGAGGGAACATAAATGGGCAGGGAAATGTTTGGGAATTTGTTTGGTACATTTTCACCTGGAATCGAGATAGAAATTTTATTCCCTCAATTATCAATACAAAAGTAGCAATAGACGTTATTTTCTCTCTTTTTATGTATCGAAAACAACAATCAACGACAGGCATAGAGAAAAAAACACGAAAAAAGAGTATCTGGCTTCCAGCTACTCAAAGGCGATGACTGGTTGATTTTAATTAATATTTGAATTTAAAGCAACAGCCAAATTGGTCATTGGTTATTGGTCCATGATTTGGAAAAATATTTTTCGTTACAAAGTTGGAGAATTTTGTAGTTTCATTAAAGAGGTGTCTTGGGAAAAAATTTCGAAGTAGTGGTGAGACAAAAGTTCACAACCGCATCTGGCAATCCTGGTTAAAGTCGACACTTGGTAGAGTACGGGGGTGTATGCCCGAAGAGGCGAGTTTATAAAGTTTCTGATAATATCTTGGTAAAACTGTAGGTGTTGTTTTGAAGAACAGTCGGAGACATCCAAGTGAAATAGAACCATCGACAAAAAGGGACGTGAATTTAAATCTATATTAATAAAGATAAAAAGTTATGGCATAAATTTTAAAGTGAATTTTAAAGATAACTCAAAACTTCTAAGTAGACGTCATGCATGTTTTGTTTCAATGAAAATATTATTTATGTTTGTTGTATATAGTGTATGAATGGTTTTATGTTAAGTAGGGTTTTTATTTTTATTGTCGTTGTTCATATTACGTAATCTGTATGGCATATTAGCAATATAATGATTTTCCAGTCAAGCGTCAACAAAATAATCATGAGGTTTAACCCTTCGTTCGGATCACATGACTATCGAAGACCCATTGAGTTTTAAAAACTCTCAATACAACGAAGTCTGATAAGTGTACGTTTAAGGGATCTGGTGACATCCTGTGCAGAACTATTTTGCAATGGGTGGCAAGCCCACCTTCAGATAAACGGGAGGGCGGTGGATCACGTAGCGCCTCTTTCCTTGGGTGCGAAACGTGGTATTTCGAGATACCGCGCGCCTGATGGTGTCTCAAGCAGTTCGCAGAAAGACTGGGTGCCGTTGCGTTGTGTACTCTTCTCGCGCCTTTGCTTTCATGCGTGCTTCCTGCGCTTGTAGGTTTTAGAATAACTTATTATACTATAGTCAATAAGAGTACTTGCAGATGTAAGAAAGATACGACAACTTTTAAAAGACAATGTTGGAGATGAATAATTCCAAATCATTCCGGTTACAGAAAGCTAATAATAAAGATAATCTGTAAATGTATATATGGACCATGAAGTGTGTGTGTGTATATGTGTGTATGTGTGTATATGTGATATATATATATATATATATATATATATATATATATATATATATATATATATATATATATAGACCCTATCTCGATCGGATTTTTTCCAGTTTCCTGATCCATTGAGCAAATGCTGAGATGGTCCTCTTGACAAAATGTAGCTTCACTATGCGCACGTTTTGTTGAACTTTCCTTTGCTTGTAGTGGTAGTAGGGCTTAGGGTGAGTTTTTATTTTGTTAACAATACAGAAAAATTAAATCTGTTCATTAGTTTACCGTTAAAAATAAGTTTTCTATAATTTGGCAACGGACATCTCTAGTTTTGAAATTTTAATCTCTGGCTTTTTGAATTTATAGTTAAATTGTTGGGAAGGAATTCTGAAACTCAAGAAAGTGTGCGCAGTGGATTTCCTCCCCCATGCGTCACATACAGTTTTTGACTGTTTTTGGTTAAATAAATAAAGTCAGGGAGAATTTAGAACAATATCATTATGACATTGTGGAGGGCACTTAATATTTCAAAGGGAGGCAAAGAGGATAAATATATGGCCGATGGAAATTTTCCCCTCCCTTCAAAAGTTTCTTCAATAACTGAAACAGAAATTTATTGAGAAAATATCTAACAATACCCTCCTCGATGAGAGCACCAACCTAAAGAACTTGGCTCAAAATTTGTTACTTCAGCAGTTGCAAAGAAGGTTTTCAATTACCAAGAAAAATTCAAGAAATGTAGACGAAATAAATAAAAATAGAAAATCATACTGAATATTCGTACGAAACACTAAGTGGTCAGAGAAATGGGTGCCAGCACTTCTACAGAAACAAACAAAAGTGACGCACAAAATATATTTTTAAAATGCTATACTTTCTCATGTTTACGGAAACGCGCAAAAAATATTTATGAATTGCTTTAATGTAAGCAACATTGCTATTAATAAAGAAAACAATAAAAAATTATAATGACTTCGTTTTAGAATTTATTTTACGTAATATTGTATATTTCATGTCATATCCTTTAAGATATTCGTACTTGAGATCCTTTAGGGACGTTTCTGGACTCACATAAAATATAAATTTACTGCAATCCGCGAAAATGAGCTAATAGCTGGTCGGGTAAATATTTATAAGCTAGCAATTCAATAAATGAGAATTGAAAGATAGTTTGCATTTCAGGAACACTTTAAATTTTAAAATACAGTACAAATGGAAACTAATACATTATTAATACTGGGGTAAAGTGGAACCTTTCTAACTTATCGACTGCCTAGAGAAGTTCTAAATTCGGCATTATCATCTTTGTAATAATAATAATTGTTAATAGTAATAATTAATAATAATATTTGTTTTCGTTTTTCGTTCTCAGTAAAGTTTATTATTGTGTAGAAACAATTAAGCAGAAAAAGCAGCTTTTAGTTGGAATTTAAACTTGTGTTGATTTTTAATGTTTAATTTCTGCTAGCAATATGTTCTCAATTGTCGCATAAATATTTTTATTTTTCTTGTAGTGAGGCGTTGATACTGATAAATATGATTTCTAGTCGTGTGATGTGATCACAAATATTTATGTTTTATAAGAATATGCTTCCTCATACAGTATGGCAAGTCATTTTGACAAAAGAACTACCGGGAAAAGTGACCAAAATCTCCCGAACGGTAGGAGTCGAGTCCCGACGGTGCCAGGATTTTCGATTCTAGTTTGTTAGCTTGGACGAAGTCAGCCACTATCTGGAGGAGAATTCCAGTAGATGATTGCCTGATGGGTATTTTTCCGTGATTTGTTTAATCAGTACCATACGAGTGCCTGAGCAGCACCCTAAACAAATGGGGCCAAGGACAGCGCGCGATCTTTCCTTACTCTTCCTTGTTCTTTTCTCGCACGCACGCACGCACACACACGCACACGCACACACACACACGCACACACTCACTCACAACATACTACCACACTTGTCGGGAGACTAGATAGAGCTTAGAGCTTTCACAGCTGGGGCGGTTCCTTGCCGATGGACGATGCCTGGTTGGGGAAAATCCTACAAGTCCTCGTAGGTCGGCGAGGGATCACACCAGCCAGCGGGAGATGTTTACCGCTACCTCCCGCGATAAAAAATATGCATTACACTTACGAGAGTAGTGACCTTGGCCGTTGACGCGCTCAGAATTACTAATCAATCAACAAAAAAATATTTGTAAATTAAGAAGCAAAGCTATAGGCTTCAAATGACATTGTGCGAGGCTCATTGACGGAGAGACATGAAATAATCACACTAATGAGTTCTACCCAAATTTTGATTGTGTTTACCATTTGTACAATTCTTCAATGCAATCTAAGAGCTTGGAAAGAACGAAAGAATCTATCTTCACTGAATTTTACGCTATGTATAGGGCAAGATTGTCAACGAACTTATTGTGTGTTCAATTAATTTAAATGGACGTTTCATGAAAGTGTAGAAACCCCCTACTTGAACATTGCTCAATTACACATTCTTCATTTTCAAGGGAAAATGTAGAAAAAAATAATTTGAAACACCTGACATTGTCCAAATTATTGTTTGAATTTTGCAACGAGCAGACATATCAGCATCAAGAACTTTTTTTCCGATCGTAATCAATGTGGAAACGTGTACGTATAAAAGGACGATCACATGGCATAAAAGCGAAACTTTCGGGATCCCATACTCAGAACTGCACTAGAAAGATGAGTAAATAATTTCAAATAATTACACTCAAACTTCATTCAGTCATCCAAGTTTGAAATCATAAAACGTTTGGACAATATTTGCCTTTGTCTTTTATGCATCAATTTCCCACTGTCATTGTTGAAATTATTTATCTGATATGTCGAAGAAACAAAATTAAAATAATCTGCATTTTATCGTCTTGAAACATTCTATTACCAAGATAATATTTTACGAATAAATGACGAAAAGTAGTATTCTTCCTTCAAAGTTAAAAATGAAACTAAATAATTACATGTTTGGTTAAACTAATTATGTTTCAGTAGTAATTAAATTTCAAAATCTCAAAGGTTCAGAAAGAATTTAATCTCGCAAGATAAACATTTTACCATTTAAAAGACACAAACAACCTTCACTGTAAAACTCCGAAAATAAGAAACTTCTTTCATTACGCAAACGCAGAATAATAAATCCCCGAAAACATTTTTTACTGCAATTCACTTATGTGCATTAAGTGCATTAAGTTGAAAGAGAGAAAATACAGAATAAGATATGCTGTATGTATTGTAGGAAACTACAGTTTTACGCCCACCGCACCGCTTTAAGGCAATCCTCCTCTATTGCAAACTATGCAATGTTGAAGAAGAAGAAAGAGAATTTAGCGCACCGTTGAATGAAATGAAATAGATATTTATGATATGAATGCTAAGAGTGGCGTTTTGTCTTGCGAGGAGGAAATTTTGCCACACAGTTGATAGGGGCAGGCGACACATAGTCGAGGGGCACAATTCAATGAGTACAATAAAATCACTTTCAATACGTGTATCATACTCTGTTTTTAGATACCTTTACTGACTTTAATTCAAGTATATAAATTAACTGGCTACTATGTTGCATTAAGATCAGAAGTAGCCGATGCGGCCGGACGAAAGTATTCTGTTTTCTTTGTAATTTGTATTCACAGTTTCATCTAAACATTTGAGCATCGTCGCACTTTTAGCATGCGTGCTAAGCTTGAATTTTTTTGCACGCTTTTCATATCCGCTTTTACTGGGGACTGTCTAAAAAAATTGTTGTGAAATGTATTTCCCGTGTTTCATCGATATGCTAACTTAAACAGATGGGCCTTTTGATCAGCGTATTACGTTACATATAATGTGCACATAGCCGAAGGGATCTTCTTGATTTCGAACCATTAATTTTCTAATTGGCCAATTGAAATTGCCCTATGTAATTGTTCAATTTTGTATTCCATAAATGCCCTGTCAATTTTCGAAATAAGCTGAACTAAATTATTTAAAGTACTTCAAGAGGAAAAAAACATATTGCAAAAAACATTACCCGCAAAGAGACATATACTACGCATGGAATATAAAAATTCCTAACTCCTCTTTTTCCAGACAATGCAGAATGTATTTTTTCGGTTATTTTAATAAACAGTTTTCGGAAGTAATCCAGAGTAAAGAGTAGAGACTAACATAATTAATATTTATGTATTGTATTAAAATATTGTTGTCAAAATGTAGTGCAACTGGACTTGACTACATACGAATTAAGCAAGCGTTTATTCGTGAAATGACATTATCACTCTTTTCATACGTCGTGTAAATAGCATCCGTAAGTTAAAGAAGGCTCACTAATTAATTGAAATTTACAAATTTGAAAAATATACACCTCGAGTTTGTAAGAGGTTTAATGTAAACAAATTTTTTATGTTTTAAATAAATTAAGTATGAGCTATTAAACGCGCATTTGTAAACATTCATACTTGCCATTCACATCAAAGTAAAATAAAACTTTTCTGGATTGTAACATTTTGCCGATATTTGCTGGTCTAACACTAATTCACAAAAATTGCTAATAATCAAATTTTGATGACATTTAAAATTAAAAACTAATGTTTGACATAAAAATGCATTCAGAAAATGTTAGTTATCAAAAGGCGTAAGGAAAGATTGTTAACGATTCATTTAGTGAAATTAGGTTAAAAGTAGCAATCTTTATAGATGTGAAATTTGAAAGATATGAGATTTGAAAATCATTAAAATTTTGGATTAAAGTAGGAGCGTATGTAGGAACTGCTCGAAGTTACGGGCTCCGAATGAGGTCCCTGGCCAACTCTCAATAAAGGGTTCCCATTGAAAAGGATTTCGAAAGAATTCTATATTATAATCATTACGTAAAAAATTACACGCAATCGATTTTTTAATTAAAATTATTCTTTTTATTTTATTATTATGAATGTTATTATTACTGCAATTACACGTGAGAATTATCTGAATTAAATATAGAATATTGGACTTATTCAGGGAGACAGATACATCCACCTCAACGTACGTATATGTTTACGCACTTAATAGTCAGCCAGCGCCTATCTCAAGTCCTAGGCCTGACAGTCAAACTTAATCGTTGCCTTTCGCTCAATTGGGGCTAATATTTGGAAAATGAATTTGCCAAATTTTCTTGGTAAATTTCGCGTTGTAAAACAGGAAACAGAACAGAATAACTACATTGGCAACTTGCGTTGTTTCTTTTAAATACGATACCGCGCTGTTGTCCTAGTTCTTAGTTTACGGACGAAAATGTTATGAATTTATTTTCAGTGTAGAGCATCAGAATAGGCATCTTGATGCCAAAAACTACACATGTCTTCGCTCATTAAGTGATTAAATTTAATTTATAATAACCTTTGATCCTATATAAATCTAATTCCTAATTCAAAGTTCACATTTGGCAATTGTTGCTAGGGTCTCAGTTCGGACCCACTGCACCATCTTGGAAATAGATTCACTAATGCAAAAAATCATTTTAATTCATTTTAAGCCAAATTCGAACTGATAAAAAACATTGGTTTACATTATGAGACCAGAAATGACAGTTCTATGCCCCCTTCCGCCTCATCAAACGGCGCTTCATGGATGTGCTAACGCAGGAAATGAGAATTTGCGTGAGCGTTTCACGTCACAGCCTCTGTGGGAAGAACTGCTTTCGGTATGTAGCCGCCGCCCACGTTCTTGTCGTTCTTCCGGCACCATTTCTGCCCTGCCTTTCTCTCACAAAGCGTTTCTAAACGTGGCCTTATGTTGGGGATTGACGGTGCTATGGTTTGTGACGTATTGTTTACATCTCTGTTATCCCTTCACAAATTGTACGTATTCTATATTGTGTTCTTTTTCAAGACTGAAGATGAAAAACTGGAATACATAAAACCAAGGAAATATTAAACACTAGTTTCAATAGTTCTTTCTTCATCCATGATAATAGAAGAATGAAAATGTGTGTGTTATATTAACAATACGTGATTTTTCACGTAATGATGTGATCCAAAACTTTGACAGGAAAACGGTTTAAAAATACTTATAAAAATTAAGGTACAGGTACATTTATGAATTGAAAAATTCCATGCGAAATGCAATTTCAAAACTCTCGATAATTATACCTGAACTGTAATTAACATTTCTTGCATCACGTAGCAAATTACAAAGAGCACGTCTAAACACAATTTCTAATGTATAAAATGCAGAAGTGTTTATATTGCCCAAAAATGTGTTACTGGAAGCTAGGTAAATATAATTACAAAAGCAGAACACCATTGTGTAATGAGAAACAATTCATGTTGATATACAATTAACGTCAACAAATAGCATAACAGTCAATGAGAGATAATTCCAACTCTGACATTTTTAATTTTGGTTATGGAACGATCCCCGGGTGCGAGTATTATCTAATTTCTGCGAATATTTCAAATCAGTCCAGAAAATCATTCCCACAATGTACGTCACGTCAGATCTTGAAGGACGCCATACCTTATACTAGCAATACAATTTTCAAGATTATTATTATTATTATTATTATTATTATTATTATTATTATTATTATTATTATTATTAATGACTTCGCCGCATATCACCCAGAATTTCTCGTTCAGATTACGGAAACCAGCAGTCGGCGTGCGTCTTCACAACTCTTAATTTCTCGAAAATTTTGTTATGTAACATATGGCGATATGCATATTTATGAACTCGTCTCTTCACGCTTGTTATGACGAGCTAAAAAAATATATAGGGTTCCGTTTAAAAAATCGAAGTTGGGTCAATATCCCTGCAATAAACAATTCAATAGAATAATATTATGCATGACCATATGTGCCCTTTTCATATAGTTGTTTTAGTGAAAACCGTATCTCAGTATCTGCAATGGTTCAGGAGAAAATTGAAGGGAACATCTTAGGTGGGCCACACGGTATATACTACTCTATACTATATAAGATCTACTATAAAAGATCTGCTACTATAGAGTAACTTCATATAATTTCTCAATATTTCGTAAACTCTTATATATTTTATATTACACTCAAATTACTTTTATCTGTCCCTTCGCAAAAATTATATTTTTAAGATTGTCATTTAACTGTCATTTTCAAGATTTTAAATTTAACGTTTTGATTTTAATGCGTACATATTTTATTGTGATAAGTCCTAATGAATCACTATCACTTTAGTACATCCTTCAGACCATGAATAACATCCAAATTCGTTTCTCAGCATTTCTTTAAAGACTTCAACCTTTAAAAAACTTACACCTGACCAACCTCGAGTCACACGTGATAACCAAAGTTGAAAAAAAATTCGAAATTTACTGAAAATATTTCTTGATTCAACAAAATTTTGCCTTGAAAGAGAATCAGACTTTACAAGATGAACTTCGGAAGTCAAAATATAGACAAACATGAAGTCCAGTAAGAGGTTTATGAAGGAAATATCGTATCTCGAATGAAAACTGTAAAATTTAACCAGTGGTACTGCAACAGCAGATACATTTTCCTATTATTCTTAACGGTTACGTATTATTACACTCTTCCTTGAATCTGTCGTAGTGTAGTGTAGTGGACGGATGAGAAGAGAGTGTAGTGTAGTGTAGTGTAGTGTAGTGTAGTGTAGTGTAGTGTGTAAAGTGTAGTAAAGTGTAGTAAAGTGAAGTAAAGTGAAGTAAAGTGAATAAAGTGAAGTAAAAGTAAGTAAAGTGAATAAGTGAAGTAAAGTGAAGTAAAGTGAAGTGTAGTGAAGTGTAGTGAAGTGTTAAGGTAAGCTATAAGTCAATTCAGAGATAACTAGAAATTAATTAGACTTGAATATATCCTCTAATTCTAAGTGTTCTTCTAATTGTAAATTGATTTGTAATTGTTCTACTTCTAGTAATAACCATGTTTCCCAACGAGCATTAGCTCAGATGAACTTTAATGTCTATCTATCTACCCCCAAAAATAGTTTCCAACCCGCAGAAATATTCGATCACGCTAAGATTCGAACTCTCGTAATTATTATTAGCTAGAAGATAGCATATAACGTCTGCGTTGACATAAATATTACGGCGCTTTGAAGAGAAAGTTGATCATTTATAATTTCCGAAAGTCTGGCGATTTTAATGAAAAGTGAACGAGTTAAACTAGTTGGAATGCCGCGACATACCGAAATTTTTCTTTGTCTCATTGAAGGCCGCGTATTAAACTGAATTACGTACATGAAAAGTTTCAATTGACCTTTATAAGGTGCAAAAACGTTCCTATCAAATATTCCTCTCTTGACTGATAGGGCAGTTACTGATGGGTCTGACGTAGAATTAAAACGCGATGTCATAACCAGATTTGACACGTTCGAAATTAGTTAAAAATCAGTTTAAGGTACGTTTCAAAAATAACAACTGGAAAGTAGTGTTCGATATCTATGTTTCCTTTTATATCCATATTTGTAATATTGAAGCAAATATTGATTGAGTCTGCATTGAAAAATAGTGTCTGCTAATATTCATATTCATATGACAAGAACACAAATGAAAATAAATAATGATAAAATGTCACTTCTTTCAAAGAGAAAAACCGGGAGCGGTAGCTCAGTGCATCAACTGATGTCACTGCAGCGCCCTGATGACGCTAGCTTTTCAGCTAGGTCGAATTCAGTCGCTGCCTGGAGGAGAATTCTAGCGGCCGGCTGCTCTGATCGGTAGTTTTCCGTGGTTTCTCCGATCAACGCCAGGCGAATGCCGGAGCAGTACCCTTCCAAACAGGCCACGGACCGCGCGCGATCTGCCCTTCGTCTTCCTTGTCCTATCCTCTGCTCTTACACACACACTTACACTAATATGCACTACACTACCACATTCTCCGGGAGACCGGTCGAGAGCTTAGAACGAGTCCCGGCTGGGGTGGTGTCCCGAGAAAAAACATGCACTACACTAACGGGACTAATGACCAAAGCAGTTGACGCGCCCGGAAACACAAATAATCATTCAAATCAAAGAAAGGAAAAATAAGGCGCAAATATCAGAAAAATAAAAAAAGGAAAAAAGACGAAGGTTCCGCGTGTCTCATTTCTGCAGCCAACATGCAAGAAGTATTCTATTTGATGGCAGAAAGTATGCAATTAAAAAAAAAGAACAATTTGCGGTATTTACCAATAGCTAATCAATTATTGGAAATCAAATGACACAGGAAGTAGGATAATGAGATCGAGACGATAAGAACGCAACGATAGTCCGAGCCAAAGGCTCAAGATGATGAGAAAATGAGATCGCAACGATAATTCGAAGCGACCTCAGCTGGGCTGATCACGTTGGATACACTACACAGCAGCTTGCAAAGCTCTTTACTTTGTTAAACTCATAAAACGGAAAGCTAACTGTAACACGATAATACATGCTTACACTTTCTTGGTTCTTCCCATAATGGAATACAGAATAGAGCGCTGGGATCCTCTTAGTGAAGGTGAGATTAAAACGAGTGAAAAAAAGAGGCTGAATCCGCGAACAGGAACAACGGAACTAATATCAATTGAGAATTATTAGTTCTACGTAGGAAGGCAGCATGTGCCCTCTCCAAAGAGCGCACAAAGCAACCGACATGAAAATCTGTCAATGAAAGACTAAATGCTATGTTACTTCAGTAAGGGCGACGACTCGCACAAAATAAAATACAGAAAACAAACAACGGATACAGGAAAATTCAGTTTTGTAAATTGGACAGTTATTTACTGAAGCAATTGATCTGTAGAGTTGCTAGCGACTCTTTTCAGGAGCACCCAAGTTATGTGTTTGAGTGTTCTTTGGAGTCGAAGTGTAAGTAAGTAAGAAGTGCAAGAGTTCAGTGAAGTGTGTGCTGCGTATACTTATCGTTAAAACTACCGGATTAAGAAGGGGCTTGTACTAAACTGAATTAAAAGTAAAGTAAATTGAAGTAAAATGATAGATATGGAGTAAATTGGGCTCATTTTACGATTTATATTTATTTTCCTATTTGTATTGTTTTTATTTAATATTTTGTTTTATGTATTGTATACTATTTATGTATTATATCGTCTAATTTATTTATTATTATTATTAATACTATACGCATTAGAAATTATTATTATTATTATTATTATTATTATTATTAACTACTATTATTACTACTATCATCATTAAGACGAAGGCATAAACGCAATAAAAGAAAACAACCAAGACATATTTGTTTATAACAGTTTGTATGTATTTCGATTAGTAAAACAATAAAAAACAAAAAAATATGAAGCAGAGGACGAAGACCACGGTAAAAATAACGAACAGAATGTTGAAAAATTAGCAAAATGAAGGCAGCCGCTTGAATTCCGAGAAATGGCCGAGTCAGTCGCTTTTGTGTGTTGAGCTCCCGGCGACGCCGCACAGGAGCGAAAATAATCTGAAGGGCAGGCGGTTTCAGTTGTAAATGGTTAGAACAGGCCTATCCTCATGAAACCTGAGGTCAAACCTGCATATCCTCATGAAACCTGAGGTGAATCATGAACGTCCATGACGTCGATATACACCCATATTATTGTTCTCAGCTGTAGCTATAGCTTTATTCCCCTCAAACATCAAATGTACATTGCATGGCGTACCGTAATAAATTATAAGTATTATTAGTTATAGTCTCTAATTCTCAATATTTCAAAAAGTTGCCGAGTTTGAATTTCCTAACCCAAGAAATAGTAATTGCGCTACTTGTTACGCTGTGCTTCTTAAGGTAAAATGTACTCAAATATAGGTCAAGTTAAGAAGTTATGTTGGTATGCATGAAGTAGGAAAAACGGTAGTATATCTTATACATTTTATTATTATTTTTATACATACTTTATTACATATTAGTATACATATTATATTTATATGTGTACTTTATTATACATTTTAAATTGCTTGTCAAAAGTTAAAGAAATATATTAAATTGAAAATAATTAAATATAAAGTACGCACCATATGTAATTTGAAATTTAAAAAATCATTAATTTAAATCTTCTGTTAAATGTCTGCGACTCCAAAAAATCATGTACTTCTTATTCTAAGAGACATTTGCACAACCGAGGTTGGACACGGTAAATTGTCTGCGGTTCGTGATCGTGAAACGTACTAAGGCTTCCAAAATTAGGTAAATCATTCCCCATTAGTTCAAAGAACCCTCGAACATGTTTGACTATGTTGAGGCACAGACTAATGGGACTGCTCAGTAAAATGTCATTGATACGGATCAGCAAGCTGCAAATTCGTGGAATACGAGCAGAAATATGATTCGGACAAAATATGATACATTACACGAACAGCTAGATTCAGAAGAACGCTCTGAAGGAGAATACTTGGATGAAGAACGATATAGAAGCTTTTGTAGAGTACTAATGAGAGCAGGTAAGCAAGGTCTTCTCCCAGGAACCTTCTTGTTAAATAACATGTATCCAGAATTATCGATTTTTGCATTGTCATCAGCAGTTTTCCAGCTCCTAATGTCTCGAGTTGTCGCTTTGTAGATTTTAGTACTACTCCAGTATTTGAAATTACTATAGGTTGAATGGTGACCTTTTATACCTTTCAGAGCTTCTATATCTCATCTGCCAAATTCTTATATTTACTAATATTTGTGTTGTGGTAGTATTGATGTTATGAGTGAGAGGGATGGTAATGTCAATAATATACACCTTTTGTCTCCTTTTGTCTAAGAACAAGATGTCAGGGCGGTTGGCTGGTAAAGTAACATCTGTTCTAATTTCTCTGTCTCAGTAGAGCCTTATTATTATTATTATTATTATTATTATTATTATTATTATTATTATTATTATTATTATTATTATGTTATGTGATATGGATTTACTTGTAAACTACACTTACTAAAGCTCTACAATGTTTTGCAAACTAAGAGATAGAGTGAAATGAATTTTGAGCACAAGATTTTCTTTTATCTATATTTTTACAAAATGACACTTATGCTTCTGTTACACCAAAAAGCAATGAACACGCGTCAGTCTCGTTTTACAGATTACTTAAAAGAAAGAGGAAGATTTCAGCTTTATTTCAAGATTAAAATCTAAATTTTTTTCTGACAATTCTTATATTTTTCTGAGGTTTTGACGCACCTTACAATTACATTTCAGTTAAAATCAACTTTTTCCTATTTTATGTAGGCTTCGATTCTTAATTTTCCTGTACTGTCTAAACTAATATGTGAAAATTGGAAAATCATTATTTAAAACTATTTTCAAATTGTCTTAATTTTTACCGCCCCAATTGGTTGCAATAGTGTTGACTCTAGAAATTTAACTTTCGCCATTTTTTCACAAAATAGTTCTTCAAAATTACTCTATTTCAAGCTTCAGCATTTGTAAGTAAGACTTCATTTCCCCGTATGCACATTGATTTGTTGAATTATATGTTTTGTTTTATGTGCTATTTCACATACGTTAAACAGATCAAAAGGTGCTGAAAAAATAATTTGGAAAAAATATTTGCAAAATGCCTAAATATTCGCATATTTTTCATTACCGCAATTTTGTTTTTTCTTCGAACGAACGCTTTTCAGTTCATTTTATTCCACAATACGCCCTATCATAGGCAGCGGTTTAGCTTCGGGCAACATTTACCAACCCCTTTCTACTCGTAAATTTTATCTAAAAAGGAAACAAATTTCCGAATTTACAATGAATTTAGCAGTAACAATGAATATTAACGGTTTTTACTATAACGTTTTTTATTCAGCGAAAAACTAAAATATAATAGAAAATAATTTTCATACAATCATTAATAAAACTAAAGTGACAGCTAATACAACACAAAAAATAATACAACATAAATGTAACAAAACAGAAGATTCAATCTGGAAAGCAAAAAACCAAATAGAACTATATTTGATGTCAATAAACATTATCAGTATGGTTCTAAGCCATGCATATTTGTTTTAAATTTTAAATTAAAAATAAAACATTAAGCGCGTTTGATATTTAAAATACCATCATAACATTAATCTCGAAAATCCTCTTTATGAAGCTCCTGAAGGCTTGGAGGGTCACGTACTACTCATTTCTCACCAGTTATGCTATTCGCACGATTCAGGCACGTAACAACAGAATGAAGAGATTCCAATAAGAGGGAATAGGCTTTATACGATTGAAACGAACGATGTACGGTGCAAATGCGGGCCAAACATTCTAAGCCGCGGCGACGTCATCCGGAGCGGTGTTCCCCAAGGCGATTTCTCGGGCGCGGCGTCGAGGCTGCGCTGCTGGGCCGCTGCGCCCCGGGCGGCGGAGGCTGCGCGCGGCCTTGAGTGTCTGCGCGTCGCCCGCGGTGGCGCCCAGCGACGCCCTCCGCTGCCGAGGGCGACGGCCGCCCATGGGCGGCGGCGAGGGCAAGGGCGCGAGGGAAGGATCGCCCGAAGGCGAGTGCGGAGGCTGGAGGACAAGCCCCTGTGAGGCGTGTCGAGGACGCAAGAGAGGGCGAGGGAGGGCACAGGGTAGAGGACGTGGACGCCAGCCGAGACGAAATCGAAGGCGCTGATGAATACCGTACGTATTCCGAACGAGGGCATAGGATGGGTCCTGCAGATCATTCATCCGTCACTCCTCCCGCCGATCGGAATCCTTCGCCAGGAGCGCGTTTCCGACGATTTCGGCACGTGATTCACGAAAGAAGATACGACATGATGAAATAAAAGGCTTCTATTTCACTGAAAGGAAATGTTGTTTACAAACAAATCATTGTTTTCTTAGTTTTGTATTCACCAAAATATAGATATCAAGTGGACAAGAATTCCAACGATATTTAGAAACAGACGCTGGATTGGAATATTTAGGGCATCACAGCACTTTATGTATGCCGTCATCGATGCGTTGTCATTTAGATAATAAGGGTTTTATTCCACTGCGTTTCACAAAGGCATTCAAGAATGCCTGGTTAGGATTTTCTGAGAGCACAAATTCCATTTTTCATGAACGTCAACACAACCGCACGCTCACAACCACGGGCAAGGGACTGCTGAAGAGCTGGAGATCCAAGGCCGGCCGGCGGGGCCGCTCGGCAGCCGGCGGGGCCGTCCTCGCTCGTCCAGCAGCCGCGGCCACTCACCTAGAGCGACGGCGACGACCACGAGCGCGGCGCAGAGGCTGGCGCTGGCGAAGCCGCTGGCGAAGGCGCCGCCGGGCTGCCATCTCGGCCTCCGCCCGCCGGTCACGCACGCGGCGCCTCCCGCACCTCAGCACACAGTCTCCTCCACCGGCGCTGCGCTGCCTGTCAGCCACTCTGCCTCCCAACCACCACCACCAACCACCACCACCACGTCACGTCACGTCACGTCACTGCGAGGCGGCAGGCCGCTGGCGGGCACCACACATGCACGCACGCGGGCGCTGGCGCGGCGCGGCGCGGCGCGACCGCGAGCCCACGGGCGGTCCCGGGGCGGGGCGGGGGCTGGGGGCGGCGGGGCGGGAAGGGCAACCGAGCACACTGCGGCGGCGGCGACGGCGGAGCGCGCGCGGCGGCGACCCGTGCGGCCGGAGTCTGCGAGTCGCCGACTGCTGGAGCTGCTCCTCGCAGCTCTATCGAACGAGACAGAGACAGACAGAGGCCGTGGGCGGGCGGGGTGGAGAGGGGCGGGCGCCGCGCGAGCACCGGGGCTGTCGGCTGCCTGCCGCACACTGCGCCCGCGCCCGCGCCGCGCTACCGATCCGCGCGCCGTGCTTCGCGGCGCCGCCGCCACGCGCCGCCAGCCGCGCGCCAGCGCAGCCGCCCGTCGCCTCTCGCTGCCGGCGGCGGTGGCGGCGGCGGCGGCTCCGGAACGAAGATCAATATGATCGTAAAATAAAAATACAGGTAATCGACGCGGGCGGAAGCTGCGATCGCGCGGCGAGGTGCGCTCTGGCGGCGGGGCAGGGCGGGCGGGCTGGGGCGGGGTGGGCCGGGCGGTGCGTGCGAGGGGGGACGCAGGGGCGGGAGGCCGAAGGGCGGCCCGGCCGCTGCGGAACCCGCGCTGCCCGGAGCGACGCAAAACCGCGGACCCGGGCGCGGCGCCGGCGGTGGCGGCGGCGGCGGCGGCGGTGGCGGCGTGAGAGGGTGGGAATAGGCAGAAAGCGGGCGGAAGGCGGAAGATGGAGACTAAGACTAGGTGAGGGATGGATGGTACGGAGTGCAGTAGTGGCTGGTAGTAGTGGAGTCTAAGAGAGGGTGACGAATGAGATGGAAGAGAATTGATATCATTGTATAGAAGTCAAAGGATAACTCTTGGAGAATAGAGAGTGGCATGTTCCGGTTAATAAAACAAAAGTTGGCAGGTAGAGGAAGGAAGGTAAAATTGGGTAGCTTAGTTTGAGGGTGATGTGTTGGAATTAAGGACGCAAAATGGGGGAAAAAAAAGTAAAAATGTGAATTTCTAAAATAATATGCAGAGTGAAAGATGTCAGACGATGAAGAAGATTTTTTTATACGAAAAGAACTTTGAGATTAATAAAGAAAAAAGTTATACCGACAGTATCTGAAGGACAATGTTTGACTGAACTATCCCGTGAGTTTAGAAGAACGAAAATAATACATTTGTGACGATACCCCTACGTATTTGATTTTCAGAATTTTTAAAGAAATACCAACCCCCAGTCCCAGCTCTACCCATACTACAAGCAAAAGCAGAGCTCAAGAAAACGTACGTTTAGCGGAGCTAGATTTTATACGAAGCAAAACAAGGGATCCTCTCAACATTTGCTCGATGTATTCCAAAAGGCACGTAGGGTTATCGGAAAAGCATATTTCTTCTGAATTTCATTCAGTTAATCACAAATCCAATTTACTAGTTTAATACTCTCAAGTTCAAGCGATTTCATTTACTCGTATGGCGGAGAAAATGTAAGAGAGGAATGTTCTAAAAACGCGATGACTTCATTGCACTACAATTGACACAACGTATATTACCTCATAAAAATTATACTTGGAAATATTGGCAATGATAATAATGGTAAAGACAGCTTTGTGAACCGTTCAGACGTGTAGACCAGCGACCCATGGTCCGTGAATTATTTTTACAGATCTTCAAAGAATTTCAGATATTATTTCAATTCGCTAAGCTAATTTTAATGAAAAAAGAATGTTAAAGCTATCGTGTATATAAATAGAACAAGAAAATTATATTGCAAATTAATTTGTTAAAAAATACTGTGTATTGCAATATATTAAGTTCAAAGACGCGGTTGAAAAATGTTCTACTATTGAAGGTATAGTTTTTAAATTGTTTTATTATGTATGATTTATTTTCTTTGGAAAGTAAAACTGCAATGAAAATTATCATACTTGAAAAGAAAATATTGTTGTAGAAAACAATTAATCAACAAAGATTTGCAAATGTTTCCAAATTTGGACAAATACAATTTATTCATTGATTAGTGATTCCAGGTGCATCAACTGCTGAGGTCATTAGTCCTGTATGTGTACTGCATGTTTGTTTATCGAAGGAGGAGGCGGTGATATTCTTCCGCTGGATGTCGAGAGTCTACGCTGGCGTACGTCGGCTAGCAGGGATTTTCCCAACAAGGTATCTCCCACCGCCGCAGTCGGGACGGGCTCTAAGTGCCCAACTTGTTTCCCGGCATGTTAGATAGTGTAGTGCATGTGATTGTGTGTGTGTGTGTAAGTAAAAGGAAAGGACAGGGAATAGAAAGGAAAGATCGCGTGCGGTCCGTAGCCCGTTTATTAGGACACAGCTCCGGTATTCGCCTGTTGTTGATCAAAGAAACCAAGAAAAACTACCGATCCGAGCAGCTGGCGGTAATAATTCTCCTGCAGACAGCAGCTGAATTCGACATAGCTGACTAGCTAGAGTAGAAGATTATATCACCCCGTCCTACTCAAACCTCAGGATCTCCCTGTCAGAGGAACTATGCGACCGACAAATAATTATGGTTAACAGCCCCTAACTCACCCAAGAATCTTCTGACAATTTTATCGAAAAAATATTTTAAAAATAAAAGTTTTTATACAGTAAATGCATGTTCTCCAAATATTGAGGAAAACAATTTAATGTGAAACAAAATGAAAAATTAATGCAATCGTTGACTGATTGACTCAGCCTTCAACTACTCTTCAAGAAATAGTTTTTGGCTTTCTGTAAAAAAGGAATATCCAGTACTACTGAACAAATCTTAAACATTTTGCCATTCACAACGACCTACTTTTGTGAAAGAATTTTCTCGATTGTAACAGCAATTAAAAACATATATCGGCTTTAAGCAAAGGCATCTCTACGTGTTGTGGTGTCATAATTGGAGCCAAGTAGTAAAATAACTCTCCTCTATACCAGCACTAATATTTAATATATACTATTATATATCACATCAAATAAATGTAATCAAAATTATCAGCAGTGCACCAAACTGGAGGTCAAGGAGCAACATATCCTTCAGAAGCAAGTGATACGTAATACAAAACGTAACCTGCACTAATTTTCTACTATACTATATCTGAACCTCCCCCCCCACACACACACACACGGAACTACCACGTGTAAATAATATCAGAAAGTTGAAAAAAGCATTTACTACGTTCTCTTGTTGTTGGCCTAGAACGTGGAATGACATTTTTTCTTACTTTCCACCTCTTCTCTGTCCATCAAACTCAGGTCCCTTCAGTTTTTCTACTCTACATTCTTACTCTCCATCTGTTCATTCCTTATGTTTTTCTCCATCTTCTCTTCCATTTTATCCGTCTACTCCTCCGCTCCGAGGAAATGTCACCTTATTCGTCTTTCCGTCCTCACCGTATTCCATAAGTGCAATGAGAGGTGATGAGCCTTGGAGATTCCTCGATGAAGCATTGCCAGCATGTGGGCCACGTGGATGAAGAACGTCTCTCGTAATGGAGCTGAAGGGCCTGGGCCAGGGCGATGGGCGTTGGCTGTTGGGCGGAGGTCAAGGAAATGTTGGCGAAGCGCATAAGGTTTGATTACTCAGGTGACGTGTGGCCGTCGGGTCATGAAGGATGCCTTTGGCGCCTCGGATAACGACGGCATGTGAAGGATGGCGCCGGACAATGGAAGGCAGTAGTGGGCTATGCACTATAATGACCGGCCATGGAGGGTGACGATGGACAATGGGCCAAGCCGACGGGTAATGAAGCTGGGTCACTGGCCGTGAGGAATGACGAACCACACCGAATAGCGGGCCGGTGGGCGACCGGCAAAGGGTCATGAATGCCCAAGCAGAATAGGGAATGACGGAACGCCTCAGGAGTTTCTCCTTCAATTTACGTTACTTATTTAGTGAGTGTAATGGAAGATAGACAAATTACTGAATTATTATTATTATTATTATTATTATTATTATTATTATTATTATTATTATTATTATTATTATTATTATTTAGTATATTATTAAATCATAGAGTTTATTGGAAGATTGACAAAATATCGTATGCTGAAAGACTCCCTTCAAAGATTGCAGAACATTACTGTATGCTGACAAATGCAATGATGGGGGCATAGCATACACCGAATTATTACAAACTATTATTGTGAGTCCTAACTACCGAACAGCATACACCAACTATTATTACGTGTTCTAAATAAATAAATTTAATATCATAATTTACAAGCCTTTTTAACTCTGGCTTTGATCAAACCTTTCAGACTTGTTTTAAAATCGCTAATATACAGACAATAAAAACGAATGTAGTAATAATTTCTATAACAATCATATGACACATTTACATGCGTGGTAATCTCAGATAATTTTTCATAATACACCCTATTTAGTGCCAGTAACTAAATTTATAAAACTATCTGTGATCTCTCTCGGTAGATATCTAACTGATTTTATAGAGTTAATTAACATTTTAAAATAATTTTTCAAAATAATTCTCAGAGCGGAGTATGTTCGTCACATATGCAAATTTACTTTATACAATTCAAATTAAACTGGTTAAACAAATATACAACTTAAGGTATACAAGATTTCTTTGCTGTGAGAAGTGGATCTATACCTAATATTTTGCTCATAACTTACTTTTGCGAAATGATACTTGTTTTATCGTGTGTAAGCCATCAACACTGTTGGAAATTGGGAACATTATTCGAAAACCGGTGTTTCCTTTTATGGAATGACGTCAATTTTCTCCTCCTCGAATATCATTTTACACCAATACTTCCAGTTTTTGTCAATAAACAAATAAAGAGTACTTTCTAACTGGTCAGAATTTAACGACACATATCGTGTTTTTCGAGTTTTCTTTGAGCAAAACAACAACAACAAACTGCACCAAATGCAAAAAATTTCCAATAAGCTTCTCATGAGATCTGGAAAAGCTAAAAGTGGAAAACGTATTATTGTACCTCCAACTTTCGCCATATTTATGACATTATACATGAAGTTAAGTGAATGGGTAAATTTATGAAGCTATGTTGAATGAAAATATTCAACAATTCGTCTCTCTATTTGCACATAAAAAATAAAAGGGTTTTCACCACCAATTTTTTTTTTAAAAAATTTAACTAGCTTATATACCAGTTAAATTTATCACGTATACTTATCTACTCGTGATAAATTATAACTGGCGATAAATTATAATTCATCAATACTTATTATACTGCGCATACTTAGATCACAATTTTAACAATTTTAAGAAGTAAGATTAAAAGCTCTGCGCGAATGCATGTGAGTATTAAGAAAACTGGAGCGAGTATCAGAGTTTCTGAACTGAAAGCTACAAGGCAAGGGAGCTCATCACGCAAGGTTCTCGAAGGTGTTCACGAATTTACAGAGAGGCTAATTTATAAAAAGAGGCGTTGATTTCTATCAAAACTACTTTGTTCTGTTGCATGCTCTATAGAGAGTGGAAAATATATTGGCTACTTTACTCCCTGAGGCTTCTGGTTGACAATTGACAACGCTGCAAGACGGTTCTTCCCTCCAACGCATATCTGCTAAACAAGCTGAATTCGGGGCACTGTGGACCTAAGAGTGCATGGGGCTTCGTCAGAGTCACTTTTTTCCCTCACACCTCTTCTCGAACCTTCTCAGTTTTTCACAGTAAAGGAGCACTGAAATCGAGATTTCGGTTACGAGTCGAGGAGCATGTTCTCAAGAACAAGCTAAAAAAGTATTGTGCTGAAAATTCAGCAAACATCTGCAGAAAATAGAGTAAGTTTCCGATACTAATAGCATACTTATCTCGCATTCACTATCCGGTAATTAATAATTTAAAAATAAGATAAAGTGTTAATTGTCTGTAACACTGACAAAACAATTTGAGACAAGCGCGTTAGATGGACGAAGGAAGGAACTTGCTCCTCGAACCTCCTCCTTCAAGTATTGCGCTTGGGTCCGGTTGCAAACAGGGTGTACACAGCTGCTCTGGGCGATGAGAGTAGCAAAAATAGAGAAATTGTCTTAAGAGGAATACGACGACGCTGTTGTTTCTTTGTAAAAGAACTATATTTGTGGAGAAGTTTCTGTAGAGACTCGTTAGGTACGTCTTATATTCCCAAAAGCTGTTGAACTGATATCTCGCCAATCTGCAGAGACGTACCCTCTGGTTTCTCGACCAGTCTTGTTTGTAAAATTTTATCGGACATTCGAGAAACAACACATGAGATGTTCAAAAGCACTTTCTAAAGATTTGTAATTTATATCACCGTTTATTCTTGGAGACACAGCAATGAAACATATAAATACAGTTCCATTTATTTTGCGATGAAATGCAGTAGATGAGTAAGAACATATCACAAGACCTTTCTCGTAGCTTCTATTTACATTGCAACAGACAGTTCTTTCCCTTATTTTGTTGCAGTGCTTAACAACTTGAATCCAAGTTTTTTTGGATAAAATATCGTTATTCATTTGACTGAAATTTTCTCGAGTGTTTTCGCAACATCTTCAAAGATGATTTGAGAGGATAAGATTTGCTTTGTGGGAAAACTGATCTGCAGTAATCATACTCAAATGACAAGCGAATCGAATAAAATTGTTCTGATGCTCAGCAGCATGGGATCATTAATGTGGTCCCAATAAGCTTTCAGAAACAATAGTATTTTACAAAAAAAATAACAATAGTGAGTGTGAATATCCTTGATTGAATGGTGCAGCTATAAAACGTAAAATATGATTGTTGGTGGTTTGACAGCAATAAATTATTGAGATAATTTATGAATTAATATTTATTAATCCCGTACAATATTAAAACAAATATAATAGCTTTGATAATTTTAAAATTAATTGTCCTCATTAATTGTTTTAAAACATTTAATTGTTTTAAAACAATTAATGAAGAAAATTAATTTTAAAATTATCAAAAAACTTATTATCAACCTTATATTCAGAAAATTGAAAAACAAACTAAAATAAACCAAATTAGTTACGAATACGATTTAGAGGAACTCATCCTATCTTGTTGCGTGGACAAAGAAAAATTTAGAAAAAAGCTCAGGGCACATGTTTGGACTTTGCCTTTGTGAGAACCTTGGTTGCTGTATATATTGTTTCCCAGATTGTTTTATTATTTTAAATGTATCGATTTATGCATTCTTCCATTAGTGGGAAGAGTCTATAACATGATAATTAAAGTTCGTGAATATTTTATGAACATTACGTTTCCAATTTAATTATTCCTTTAAGTACCTGAACTGTAAAAATGACGGTCCACAGGTATTCTAGGTAATTGCGAGGTCGGGGCGTTCTAGTGATCATTAGATGTTCGCAGCGTAGGTTATTTCAAATCTGCAAAAGCAAGGAAAGCCATAAATATCCATTCACTTCTGCCAGTTTAAGATTCTGTGTCTAGAGAATTCCCAATGAGATCATGGTGCCTCTTCCTGGTGCTTGTCGTAAGACGCAAAACTCTGTGGAAATCCCGTGAAGAACGACTGCTTAATGTCTCGGATTATCTCGGGAGCCATGTCCCCAGGAGGAACGGCGGAACGTGCCGCGAGTAACTTTGGGCCATTTCCACGAACAAAGGAGCGCCGAGCGGCGCGCGGTGGCGAGAGGGGCCTCCATCATTCCCGGACTAGAGCACATGCTCACCGCTCACCGCTCACCGCCCAACCTGCCAACGCTCGGGCATGCCCTGGGGCGGAGCGCGGAACTAACTCATTGAGTGATCGATTGATTGATTTATGTTCCCGGGCGCGTCAAAGGCTAAGGTCATTACTCCCGTAAGTACAGTACATTTTTTATCGCTGGAGGTGGCGGTAATTATCCCCCGCTGGCTGGCAAAATTCGGCGCCGACCTACGTCGGTTTGCGAGGATTTTACCCAACCAGTGTCTACTACCAGCGGGGCACTGCCCCAGCCTGGACAAGCTCTAAACTTCCGACTGGTCTCCCGATGTGTGTGGTAGTATAGTGCATGTAAGTGTGTGTAAGTCAGGGGGTGAGAAAAGGACAACGAAGAGGAAGGAAAGATCGAACCCGTTTGTTAGGGCACTGCTCCGGCATTCGCCTGGTGTTGATCGAAGAAACCACGGAAAACTACCGATCAGAGCCGCCGGCCGCTAGAATTCTCCACCAGATAGAGGCTGAATTGAACCTAGCTGTTTAACTAGAGTCAAAAATCTTGCCACCATCGAAACTCAAACCCCAGGGCCTTCCGGTCAGGGCTGCTGCAATGACATCAGTTTATGCCCTGAGCCAGTTAAGCTGATCAGCGTGGTAGAGGGAAAATTATATCTATACAACAGTTCCATTGATGATTATTGTGTTTTCTAACATTTTAATGATTTGGTGCGCACACATTGTTTGTCCAGTATTCCTAGTTTTGAGAAAACCAAGATTGAATGTGTGTGAAGATGACGTTACTTATGGGGTGACAATATTTGCTTTCAGTGAGAAAGCATGATTCCTTTTGACATATAAATCTTTCTACCCAAATATAAATGAGAGGTCTCCAAAACATTTATTAACTCAAAAATGACAATGAGAGGACAAACAATGTTTATACATCAAGCCAAATATTTAAAAGCTACATAGATTTACAACCAACCGTCATCATAGATTTACAACCATTCTTAACATACGTGGTCAAGTGAAAGTCGATCGCACCGTCACACTGTCTCCCGCAGTGGTATTACAATATCACCAAGCCCGAGATAAAAATAGACCGAAGCACGCGGATAACAAAATCAGTTTAATCCAACACCTGTTTTTCTCTGCAACTCCCAATAAGTTGTTGATGCGAAATTAAACAATTAAAATTGGTACACAAATTTAAGTTAAAAATAAAATCTTTTCTGCTGCAAAAATGTTTCTATACAATTAGAGACTATACTAATCGTCAAAAAGAAAAATAATGATTATTTTAACAAAACTAAGATATAGTATAATGAATTAGTTTACATTTGCATTGTATAATTTTAAAAAAGACTTAAATGCCTGTAACAAGTAATGCACTTCAGCTTCCGGGTCAATGACCCCCATCTCGATCGGGTTTTCGTCCAGTTTCCCTGATCCATTGCTGAGATTGCCCCTATATTTGCTTTTGGACGTAAATCTAGCTTCACCATGCGCACGTTTTGTTGAGCTTTCCTTTTGCTTGTAGTGGTAGTAGAGCTTATGGTGAGTTTCTATTTGATAGCAATAGAGAAAAATCAAATCTGTTCGTTCGTTTACCGTTAAAAATAAGTTTTCTATAAGTCGGCAACGAAAATATCTAGTTTTTGAAATGTTAATCTCTCGCTTTTTAAATGTATTATTATTATTATTATTATTATTATTATTATTATTATTATTATTATTATTATTATTATTATTATTATTACTATTTTCCATCTCTCAACCATTAACAGTTAGATTGTTGGGAAGGGATTCTCAAACTCAAGAAAGCGTGCGCCGATCATTTTCTCCCCCATACGTCACATACAGTTTTGATTTTTCTAAATAAATAAATACATAAATGCGGTTCAGAGTTGATGCAACACGGATCGACGTGCGTTGTTCTGTTCTATACGGCGGTGATCGATGGGGAAGAACCTAAATACGTGTCTGTTAGCACATCGGCGGCCAAAATTGATTCAAATTTGACGCCGTAATCTGAAACCTATCAATATAACAATTCCTTGCCGCTATTTAACAGCAAATAGCATGCATTTTTAAACGTCCCGCGTCGGACTTATATTTTTTCTCCAAAAACGGCGCGCTTGCTTCCAGAGGGAAAGACAAAAACATCTTTCGCGGAGAAACTCTTTGCAAGAACAAAAACAGTTGAAGAGTTGAACTGTTTTTGCAGAAGCCCGGTAGGCAGCGCCAAGTACCGGAGACCCTGTGAAGTATCAACATTTCAAACTTAAAAGTCCTCCAAATGAAAGCGCTATGGAATAGCGTTATTTAAAAGGGTAGTGGCCGAAGACAGTTTCGCGGTCACTCGACTCGCCTCGCGCAAGTAAAACACCGTTTTAAAATGCAGGTATATATGCTACCAACTATTAATTTATTTATGTAGGATTGGTATTGCGACATCAGCTGAGAGGTTTTGGCGCGCATAAGCGTTCTCATTGTCGAGATTTCGAAGAAATACGACGGCTTTATGATCGTATTGTTGGAGTTTATTATTGAAGAATCTTGCAGCCATGTGTGTACACAAAAGATCGCCTCGTCAGTAGAAAGGCGTGGTAATCACATTGGGGGCATGGAAGAAATTATTTTTGACGAGTGGTACAGTGGGTGTCTAGTGTGCGTAAGTAGTAATATCAAGCTGAAATGTATGTAGCATGAATTATAATAGAAAACAATCTTCTGTTCGTCTAAGGAACATTGACAGCAAGGTAAAATTAACAAGTTCCTCCCATCATTAATATCTATTACGCTGAGATAAACTAATAGTTCTCGAATAATTGTTTTTCAGCATTTTCCCTAGTGGCAAGCTAGGACGTTGCGAGCAACCTATCCATCAATCTATTGTTCTCCCAAATAGTTCTACTGAAGCTATCTTGCAGCGTTTACAGTGTCCAAAAGTCTAAAACTTAAATTTAGGTTTATATATTTGTATCATGTACCACTTAAAAGAGGACAAATTTCTGCATTAATTGCCGTAAATATTGAAAACTTGGCCGCATTTTGCCATCGATTCTAATTTGTTTATAATTCACGCCTCACGGCTGAGATCTCAAAGCCTGTATGCAAGCGCGAGTAATATCTGTCGCTTATGTGGCGTCGTGGTAGCGAAATGACTACACAGACACGAGCTCTAGTTACAATATTTATTTACAGAATATTATACAGTATGTACAGCTCTGGGGTTCCGTTCGCAATCTACCTCCGCGACTCCACGCACCTGCTCCCATCTCCTGGCTAGTGCATCCTCCACCCAGACGCTTTACGCGCCGGTGTCCCGACACCGGTGCTACGCACTCGCAGTGTCCAAGGAATGCACTACCGCCAACGGGCGCAGTTGCGTCCGCACGCGAGGCGATCTCTAACGAACTACCTCCTTCCGGCCGGCTAGCTTCTGGCGGTCATGTCCCCACCCCACCCCTAGCTTCTCTGCACGTGTGGGTGGCTCTGAGACCACATGGCCAGCCAGCCTCCCTGACCGCCGGCGGGTCAGGACTCTCTGCCCGGCCGACTTGCGTCCCGGGTGTTAATAGCTCCTTTTCAGTTGACAAAAGCTACTAACAGCTTTGTACTAGCCGACCGGATGCATTTCCCCTCTGCTAACTTTCTAAAGATGGTCGAACCGGGCCGCCATGTGGTGACGTTACAGACTCTATATCCGCGGAAATGAATTTTCCGCAGGTGCCAACTCACAGGACAAAAATTCACTAGTAACCTGTATTCTGGATTCTACATGGCCGTTTTGGCCTACAGGCTAAAGCAATTCTCTATACCTTTACTATTTTTCTCCTAGCCATTCTAATCTAATGTCTCGACTGCGAACGACCCAGTTTTTTTCTGTCAGTACAAAGCAAGATTACAATTTCGTATTAGATCTATGTCATACACACATATGTACATCAATAATTATAACCTTTGAAACAACGATTAAACTTGAACCTAAATATAACTTCGACAAAAGGAAAAAAACAAAAAAACAATACATATATATGCACATTTTGGATTTATATAATGCAACCGTTGCAAGGACCCCTACAGTGTGTCCTTCCGCATCATGGTGATCAGATCAGCCTTCTCAAAACATTCGACTCAATGCGTCGACATTTACATGTTCTTTCCCTTTTATGAATGATTTCAATGTTGTGTATTGAATCATTAGTGACCACCTCATTAACCTAGGATTTTTCCAGAACAATTACTTAACCATACCAAGGGTTATGATCAGTCTCAATTTTGATCTTTACTTGCCCGTCTAAATAATATTTCAGTTTCTGCAAGCCCCAAATTATAGCGTACACTCCTTTTCCGTTGCACAAAATTTAATTTCCGAGTCAGACAATTTCCTACTTAGGTACAATATGGGATGTTCATTCCTTCCTCATCATTTTGAGCCAGAATTACGCCTATTCCGATCTGATGCATCACATTGCATAATAAATGGTTTGCTGAAATCTGGAGCGTGTACTACAGATTCACTACATAGGGCGTCCTTTAGGGCTTTGAATGCGTCATCACATTCTTGCGACCAATTTACTTTGCCTTGCGTTCCCTCCCACGCAGTAAATCTGTTAACGGTGCCGATTTTTCTGCAAATCCTGGAATGAACCTTCTATAATATCCTGCGAGCCCTAGAAAAGCCCTGACTTGCTTTTGATTTGGGAAGCGGATACTCTTGGATCGCGTGAACCTTTGCTTGGACTGGCCTCATTACGCCCGCCCACAACGTATCCCAAGTACTGCACGGAATTCTAGCGAATTTACATTTAGTCGGCTGGATATGCAGTTTCGCCTTTTGATAATTTGAAATACTTCTTCCAGATGACGGATATGATCTTCCCAGTTATTACTAAAAATAGCAATGTCATCCATGTACGGTACAGCAAAAGTACTACACGAATCTAACAAGGATGCCATCATGCGACTGCACTGGTAAGGTGCGTTCTTAATCCCAAAGGAAGTCGTAATGGTCGATAAGTTCCGAATTTCGTCACAAAGCCGCATAACGCTGTGCTCTGGCGTGAGGGCAATTGCCAATAACACTTTGCCAAATCAAATGTGCTAATGATTTTGGCCGCCGCCACTGTCTCTATTCTTTCCTCCATGCTCGGTAAGGGGTAATACTCTGTCTTAATGCATTGATTCAGACGTCTGTAGTCAATACACGGCCGCGGCTTCCTTCCCGGTGCTTCTACTAAAATCATCGGTGATGTATAATCTGAATCACCTACTTCAATGCTTTTATCCGTAACATTTTGTAATTTCTTCTTTCAGAATTCCCGACTGTCTAGGCGACATACGGTAGTGCACTTCTGACAGGTTTGGATTCGTCCATGATTTCGATATCCATTGTTACCATGTCAGTCAGACCAGGCTTGTCCGAGAATATCTCTCATATTTGGATACTATCTCTTCCAGCCTTTTCCGAAACTCCGGTTCGACATCTGTACCCTCGAACATCGCTTCTAACTCAAAATCCCTATTTTCTAGTTTCACGGCATATGTGTCCAATTCATCTTCGTCTGGTTCGAACTCGGGTGCCTGTGTTGCCACGTAACTAATGTATTCCGTTCTCTGATGGTACCTTTTCAACATGTTCACATGGTATACACGGCCCTCTTTTTTCCCAGGTAACAAAACGACATAATTCGTTTCGGATATTTTTTCTAACACCTCGCCGGGCCGACCCACTGTACCGAAAGTTTCTGGGTTCTGTTCGGCGCTAACACTAGGACACGATCTCCTACAGCAAATGTACGGTGCACTGCTTTGCGGTCATACCACACCTTTCTCTTTTCTTGCTCCTTAACCAATTTTTGATGAGCAAGCTCGCGCGATCTTTTGAGACGGTTCACTAATTTAAACACGTATTCGACCACGGAGTTCTCTTCTTCCTCAGTTCCCGCAAGGCGCTCATACATTAAAGTGATGGGAGTACGTAAGTTCCTGCCATCACAAGCTCAGCGGGAGTGAATCCTAAGCTTTTGTGCACAGTAGTTCGTAACGCAAATAAGATTGCCGGAGCTGCTTCTCCCATTCGGTGCCCGCTTCCAAACACATCCCCTTGATGAGTCTATTCTTCGTTCTTTTTACACGCTCAGTATTGCTTTGTATTGAGGGTGGTACGGCGAACTCCTAACTAGCCGAATTCCGAATTTCTGTGCGAATTCCTCTGTCAGTATGCTAGTAAAGCAAGTGCCTTGATCCGTTTGCATCTCTTTGGGGAATCCGATTCTACTAAATAATTCCAGTAGAGCATCAATAACCGTAGTAGATCTTAAATCCGTTATCGGATTGCCTCCGAAATCGACTAGCTACACAGATGGCAGTCAGGATGAATTTATGCCCGTTTGCGATTCAGGAAATGGTCCGCATGCATCTACGTTTATTTTGCCAAATATTTCTGAGACAGGCGGTACTAAGGTAAGGTAGCCACGCACCTTGTCTCCCGACCTTCCCACCTTCTGACAACTATCACAAGATCTAATAAATTTTCCATTTCCTGAAACAATTCGGCCAATAAAAGTATTTAGCCATGCTATCCTTGCTCTTAGTGGTGCCTAAGTGTGCATTGGCTGTTTCATGACACAACTTAAGGACGGTACTTCGATATATTTCGGTACAACAATCATGTCGAATCTTTCTCCGCGTTTACTGTGTCGCGATCGAAATAACACTTGATCCTTAATGAAGTACGCGTCTTTTCCCCTTTTCTGGTACTCTATTCACGTACGCTTGTATATTTCCTTCAGGCTATTGTCCCTTTGTTGTTCCGCCGCAAACGTCTCTCTGTCTACGCGGATTAATTCGACAACCTGAGGTTCAAGTTCCGTCTGACTTCCTCTACGGCTTGCGGTGGCTCTGGCCCTTCTATTTCGTAAGCCCCGTCCGGGAGAGCCTCCTCCGGTCGCTCACCTGACGGCGACTCGGATGCTACGTCCTCCCGAGCCTCGGCCCTGGCCGCGCCCGCGCGAGTTACCACGGCCCCAACCACTTGCGGCTCTACGTAACCTTTGCGTATTTCATCGAGCAGCAGAGCAGTTCTGTTACTCAACAGATAGTAACCGATATCACATTCTTTTTTTACTACCGCTGCTTTCGTAACTACGGTTCCAAACGGCCCTTGAACTGTTACCTGCGCGACTGGCAAGTTCCGTGGTTCAGAGTCTAGTGGCTGAAATATCAAACCGACTCGCCCGTCATGTGCTCATCTTTTACCAGCCGTTCATTAACAATATCAAAACTCGCACCAGTGTCTCTCAAAAGTTCCGATTTGATTCCGTTAATTAATCCGGAAACCGTGTGTGGCGAAATAATTCACGCGCATCTTGGTCGGCCACATTACCAACCTTCTCCCGTTTCGTGCACCTGGGCAGTCCGCTTAAGGTGTTGAGTCGAGCCACAAGAGAAACATTTCCGTTTGCTCGGCTGATCGAAATCTATTCTTACTTCACCCTTCTTATCATATGGCTTCGCACTATGCTTCTCCGAACTCGGGGTAATATCTGCAACTGGTTCTGCCTTCTTACCGTGCTTTGGAAACAAACTCTTCCATCCTGCCCTATTATTTTCATAATTATCTAATTTTTTTGCGAAGTCCAACGCAACTGTAAATGTACCCATTCGTCTATAAAATGTTCCTGATCTCGGACGGAACCCGCCGCTTCATTTGATCGGTAACAATTAGATCAGAAGAGCTTCAAAGGTAGATATTTGCAATCCCCCCACCACTGCTTACAATAATTGTGCAACTCTCTCGCGTACACATTCCAAGTGGTACCGGTCTGCTTCATATGTTTAGTAAATAGTTGCCTAAACTTTTCCGCATTAAACTTATACATTTCTAATAATTTTGCTTTATCTCAGTATATTCGGTCGCATTTCCCGACCTTCAATCATAAGCCATGAGTTGACTTGGTTCGCAACAACCCCATAAGATTGATTACCAATCTTCTTCCGGTACGCCCAATTGATTGGCCTGGCTTCGAATACACTTAAATAAGCCGTGATGTCATCCTTTCGCCTCTAAATTTATCCATTACATGATATAACTTAATGTGCGCTTTAGAATTTGCCTCCGTACCTGCTTCCGAAATAGTCGTCGTCTGCCTCGTTAGCCTCAGCTTCTCCAGTTCAAACTCCTCTCCTTTCTCTTTCCCTCTTCTCGTTCCTCTCCTTTCTCTCCCTTTCTTCTCGTTCCTCTCCTTTCTCTTTCCCTTTCTTCTCGTTCCTGGCGATAATATCTTGACAATTATTCGCTAATTCTTTAACAAATTCTTCCTCGTAATGAACACTATCTAGAATTATCTGTTTGAGACTGATCACTGTATTCTCATTGCTTACAGACTCTCCTAATTCTCTCGCGACCTGCACCAGACAGTCTTTCCGGTACTTTGCTAAAATGCCATTATGCCTGATTCTGATCGCATGAATGCCGAAGGCTACACTTACGTACGGTGTCCTTGATGTCCTTGTATCGGCGTCGGTTGGCTTGACGTCGTCCTTCCTTCCTGTCCGGGATGGCTTCTTTCTTCGGTCCGACGATCCAGTCTCTGCCCCTTCGATGCCTTTACGATTTAAATAACCCGTGCGTTATTACACCGGTGAGCCCTCGAAAGTTCATCCAAGTACCGATATACGAGTCTATCGTAACCGCATACTTCCTCCCCAGCCTGGATTTATGCGCTGCACTATTAAAATTTGTTAACTAATTTTAACACAGCTTCCTTGCCTGGGTTCGTTGACCGCTGCCACCATTTAAATAACCCGTCTGTGGCGTCGTGGTAGCGAAATGACTACAGACACGAGCTCTAGTTACAATATTTATTTACAGAATATTATACAGTATGTACAGCTCTGGGGTTCCGTTCGCAATCTACCTCCGCGACTCCACGCACCTGCTCCCATCTCTGGCTAGTGCATCCTCCACCCAGACGCTTTACCGCGCCGGTGTCCCGACACCCGGTGCTACGCACTCGCAGTGTCCCAAAGGGAAAGCACTACCGCCAACGGGCCGCAGTTGCGTCCGCACGCGAGGCGATCTCTTAACGAACTACCTCCTTCCGGCCGGCTAGCTTCTGGCGGTCATGTCCCCACCCCACCCCTAGCTTCTCTGCACGTGTGGTGGCTCTGAGACACATGGCCAGCCAGCCTCCCTGACCGCCGGCGGGGGTCAGGACTCTCTGCCCGGCCGACTTGCGTCCGGGGTGTTAATAGCTCCTTTTCAGTTGACAAAAGCTACTAACAGCTTTTGTACTAGCCGACCGGATGCACTTCCCTCTGCTAACTTTCAAAGATGGTCGAACCTGGCCGCCATGTGGTGACGTTACGCTTATAAATTCAGTCACTGAGCGTATAACGATATTCGGAAAAGTGTGTAATCCTTTTAAGGTGAGATCTACCTTGCTACTAATTACCACTTAATTTATTTGATTTGGTTATGAAGAATATATTTAAAAAGTACTATTTCTTGGAATATTTGTAAGCCTATTTTTTCACAGGATAAAACTTAGAACTTCCATGTACTACCGCTGTGTTTCCTATTTTAATAACATCGATATATTACTAAAGAACATAATATCAATTATTATGTTCATTAGTAATATTTAAAACAATTATCTGCTAATATCTACCGTTCATTCTAGAATTATAGATCAAAAACATTACAAAATAGATTTGGTACAAACGCATTGACTTATTAAAACGTAACACCCCCTACTGTGAGTCTATAATCATCAGCTTCTAATGTCTGCTAATACAGCAGCGGGGCAACATATAAGATTTCGAGGAAATCGAGGAAAATAAATGTATAAAAACTACATAAACGTGTCAAGCATTACCACGGTAATTATACATTTGTTGTGCTAATTTATTTTTCCAAATATTAGATTTTTGAATTGTTGAAAATGTCTTAAATTCACTTTCAAAAACCCAATGGTTTATTTCCATTCAATGTACTTATGTAGTATGTATCACAAGTTTTCGTCAAAAACACGTTTAAGTGTCACAGACTTTTGCTAAATCTCTAGTGTACAAAAAAGCGAATATTACTTGCTTATAAATTGCATATTTCCTCTGCATTCTGTACCATTGGCATTCTCCAGTATATGTTATAATTTCATTAAAATAAGTCAACGCTATTCTGTGGCTATGTCCAAAATGAACTTATTTATTGAGGGGTCGTGCACCTCTGAATGCGGGTGGGAGAAGGTTATTCCCCGCTCGTGGGCTGAGGATTTTGTAAAATGAACAGTCTGAGGCACAGCGTTGGGACCATTTAGATGCATGCATGTATAACTTTGTAAGAAAGGGAATCCGTACGACTTTGGAAAATATGTAATAAAATATATGGTAGTATTTCTTTCTCGAGGAACATACTAATGATCACTACAATGATTTAGCATAGTAAAATTCAACGGCATAACGAATCGTTATAGAATAATGAGTGATAGTCATGGACTAAGAGACAAGTTGTTTGGTTGGATAGTGACACCGGGCGCGTCAACAGCTTAGGTGATTAATCGTGTAAGTGTAGTGCATTTTCTCTCTGTGGATGGCGGTGTTCTTCCCCCGCTGGATAGCGAGATCAGGCGCCGACCTACCGTCGGCTCCCGGGGTTTCCCCCAACCAGAACTCTCCCACCAGCAGGGCAACGCGTCAGCCCGGACTAGCTCTAAGCTCCCGACCGGTCTCCCGGAATACCTGGTAGTGTAGTGCATGTTAGTGTAAGGAAGGAGAGATCGCGCGCGGTTCGTGGCCCGTTTAGTAGGGTACTGCTTCGGCATTCGCCTGGGGTTGATCGGAGAAACCACGGAAAACTACCGATCAGAGTAGCCAGTCGCTAGAATCCTCCAGACAGCGACTGAATTCGACCTAGCTGAGAAGCTAGGTCAATTTCAATTACATTTACAATACAATCATGTTTCGTTATTATTTCTAAACATCCATTGAATAATCTCTTAGTGACTAACTATTTCAATGAGAGGAACATTTTTACTGAAATATCTTCGTCTACAGAGAAATTATGCGACTGCCCACTTTAAATGCAACTTGTTCCAATTCATGGTTTACATGGAAATGTCCTATGATGTCATCTGGCTTATTTATTGAAATATACATCAATATGTAGTAAGATTGTTGCTGCTGTGATTGTTAGCTGACTCTGAAAACTAATGAAAGGCATTGTGAATTTCCGTTATAGGTTTTGACTACAGAGCAATTCAAATGTTTTTTAAATATTTAATTAAAAATTCACAACGAAAAAGTACACCTCTTAATTTAGTCTTATCTTTAATTACAAAAACAATACAACAATTAATATTGAAAGCACAGCTCATCTTTTTTTTTTAATCGAACACCCTTTGACCCATATTTGCTTCTCCCTCGTTTTGTTTCCACATGGATGAGCGACGGCACAATAACGATACACAGATTTATGAAAATTATGTAGGAAATCAGTATCGTGTTAGGATAATAAGCGTAATTGAAATGTTCCAAGTACCGAAAGGCATTGTATGTGTGTTTATTAGCGGATGGAGTTATATTTTCGAATCGAGTGACCGAAAATAAAGTACTGACACTGCAGTTGACCGGAATGTTTTCGGACCGAAGCGGGAGCAGCAGAGAGAGGGGGAATGCGTATGTGGAAAAGAGAAAGTGTGAGTGTGTGTGAGTTGAGTGAGTCAGAGAGAGAGGAAGGGAGGGAGAGGGGGAAGAGGGAAGCGGAAACGGGAGGATCTGGCCTCGGGCACTCCTCTTAACGATTCACGCATTTTACATTGTAAATGGACGGAATTTTGTTTAAAAATGCAAACTTGCATGCAACATTTATTAATTTCATTTTGTAGAGTTTCGATTTCATCCGCGCAAATTGTTTAAAATAAACAGCAACCCTTATTCCCAGGCGCTTGCGTTTGAAGGGCCAATGGGAGCAATTGCGTCCGGAAAAAGAGAGGAGCCCTAAATCGTCCTTGTGCTCTTTCACTTTTCACATAGCAGTTATTAAATTGTTAATGTGATACAAAAGCTCGGCGTATAAATAAGTTCTAAATTCTATGTTGCACACTGCTTAGTTGTCTAAAGAATATGAGAAATTAATTATTTAGTAAATTAATGTGAGAAAAGTTGTTCGATTATTGACAGAAAATAATAAGCAATCACTCCATTTTTAGAAATATTACTTGCTGAACTCGAACGATTACATTGCTCAGCAAGAAGATCTCTAGAGAAGTTACAACAGGAAAGAACAAAAATCTGTACACTGTATGGAAGATCAAAAACCTCAAAAATAATATTTCACGACGACTCATTTTCAAGTCTATTGAAATTATATGTTTACAAGTTCTAGAACACTCTATACGCTATTCACTGTGAACAGAGAGTTAAACATTTTTCTGAAAATATTATTGAAATGTTTTGTATTTAGCAAGATCTCTTCATGTAAGTTTGTATTGTAAATGTTTATGCTGTAAATTCCTTTAACAGGGAATCCTACTATCTATCTTAACTTAAATACGTAGTTAACTTTTTTAAGAATCGTATGTGTCAACTGATTGCTCAATATTGAGTTTTATACTCTCACATACACTCGAAACGACACAAGGCCAACAATTGTTGTTGATCTTGAAGATGACGTAAAAAACAAATGACGCTACTCATATGTTTATTGAAAATGCAATAAGAAAGGCTGCCTTAAAATCAACAGTGAAAGACAAGGAAAAGAAAAGAAGAAGTAAATAAGCACAAAAACATTGCTACTAATTGATCAAAGAGAAAGAGTGAAAGAACAACAGTACAAAAATTCAATTTTGAAAACTGAATATGCAGATCTCAACAAGCTAGTAAAACGTGAAACAAGGAAAGATTTAAGAGATCAGAGAAACAGATTCATACAAGAAATAACGAACACATCCAGGTATATAAAGTCAATAAAATGAGAGTTGAGTGAAGGAAACCATTGGATGAAAGGAATACAACCACAAGGGGTTGATAATAGAAAAAATATTAATTAGGGCCGCTTTAATGGGAATATCTACAAAAGTTCATTGGATAATATAATACAACAATGAAAGAAATACAATATATGTTAAATGACCCTACGGTTGAAAACAACGAATTGGCACCCTCCATTACGCTGCGTGAGGTGGAAGCAGCTCTGAAAGAACTCAAAATGGGAAAGGCTCGAGGGAAAGACGGAATCTATAATGAAAATAGGATCAGAAGTGCTATTGAAATCTCTCACAAATCTGTTAACTCATTCTTGAAAAAGAAGAAATGCCAAAAGAGTGGGTCTTAAGTATATCATCCTGATTCACAAAAGGAGAAAGAACCAACTATAGACCAATAAGTTTATTTCCATGAATTTACAAACTATTCTCCAAAATAATGAATAGAAGAATCCGCAATGCCATCAATGAACAAAAACCTATGAAACAAGGGATTTCGCCCTCACTTTTCTACTACCGATCACCATCAAGTCGTCAAACAAATACTAGAAAAAGCTCAAGAAAATAACCTTAAGTTATTCTATTTGGCATTTATAGACTTGAATAAAGTTTTCGTCAGTGTGGAACACCCGGCAGTTATATAAGCATTAACTACACAAGGTGATAATAAAAAGTATGTTATGCTTTTAAGTAAATGTAAACAAGTTGCTGGGTAAAAGTAAAGACTGAGATAGAAGGACCAACATTCAAACTACAAAGGGGTGTTCACCAAGGAGATCCACTCACACCGAATATTTTCATAATAAGTATTTAGAAACATTAAAAACGAATACGGCCTAAACATAAATAAAAAAATTATAGAATCTAAGATTTGAAGATTATGTAATAATCATCGCAAAATCCCCAAAAGAACTTGGAGATACTCCTAATGAGATATAGGGCCTGTGCAACAATGTACGTTTACAAATGAAGACTACCAAGACTAAAAGTATGATAAACTGGTCAGCTATACCTATCGCAATAAATAATAGTACAGTAGACCACGTTGAAGAATACGTGTATTTGGGTAAAATAATATTATTCTAAAACAGAAAAGAAAGAGAAAATAATACTCGGATCCCTAATGCATGGCAGAAATTCTACAGTTTATCATTTATATTGAACAACAAAAATGAAGACATAACAATTACAAGAGAAACATTTAACAGCTGCCTGTTACCTGACCTAATTTACTGAGCATAAACATGATCTCTTAATGAAAAAGAGAGAAATATGTTTGAGATAGGTCAAAGGAAGATGGAGATAAAAATGCTGAACATCAATCTAAGAGACAGAGTCAAGAAGGCTGACATTAGAAGTAAGACAAAATTAAAAGACGCTGCACAAGAGGCAAAAATATTAAAATGGAAATGGAGAGGACATATCAGCCGTCTTGACCCGGAAAGATAGACTCAAACAGTCACCTAGTGGGACCCAAGAGTAGGATGGAGAAGTGTAGGAAGACAAAGAAAAAGGTGGCAAGACGAATTTATTAGCGAAATAGGTAATTTATGGGACCGCATTGCTAGAGAGAGGGTAAAGTGGAAAGAAGTGACTAATGATATTCTAGAAAGAACAAATTTGTGAATTCATATATGTAAATAAAGTGTAAATAATAGTTTAAGATAATTGAGGGTGATAAGTGAAATAATTGATAGAAAACTATTGTTTAACAGTGAAAAGTGCTACAGCAAAAATCAAAGGTTTTCTATTAGACATAACATAAATGTAAATGTTAAATAGGAAAACATTTAGCTTTGCCAGGTTTTAGCTCACCTGGTAAGTTCTTCTTTGTGAGCTACACCGTCTGAGAGAGGGAAGCTTTCGCCTTAGAAAGGGGTGTGATAGCTTTAATCATAACAATTTTCAATGTTTATGTAAATAAGGTGAATAATTTTTAAGTCATATTAAATTGAAAATCGATCTTTGCACTCTTATAAAATATATTTTCTCTAGTATTGTACTTACATTTCCAGTTTTCTTCTTATTTAATTCATATTCTTCAAATTCAATGTTCCAAGACAATTTGCATATTAATTATAAGAAATACCCCTGAAATACTTCGTACCTTATAAATACTACCGCGCGATTTTCATTTAATATGACTGGTTTGTCTCATGAACTCAAGGTGCCAACTTCATGGAAGAAAATTTCGGTGCCGTGGGCTGAAAATAATCACGAGATACTGGGAATCAACGCCACCTATGTAGATCTATTTAGTTGGCGTTGGTGTAATTCTCGGCATACTCACTAAAAATGTAGTACCAACACACGTGAAAACACTTTTTTGGAAATTTCTTTGAATGTCCTGGCCGGACCCGAAAACAAGTGATCAGTTCCCCATCAAGAGACCGAGACGCGTGGAATGACACCTCATGTCTCGATTGGTGAACGGAAAGTGGTCTAGCCGTGAGTAACGGAAACCACACCTATGCACATCTGTACACTCAAGGAGTTACTCAAATACTGTTTGAGTACTGATACTAAACTCAGATTTTAGGTAATCTCAAAAGTGGCCTGTCAAAGCTCTTTCTGAATCGGACGGTGACATCATTCAGGCATTACAACAATGGAGCCACTAGAAACCAAAATATTTTATAAACAATAAAAATGTGTATGTGAGCATGCTTAAACACTGATGGAAAAAATAGCACAGGTCTCATTTTCTTTGAACTCTTTGAATTTTCAAAAATGGCATATTTAGAATTAATGCGAGAAAGTATGTGCTCGTGTAGCACCGCTAGTTGGAAATAAAAATTGTACTTTAACACTCTATCCTTTCATTTGTTTCACAACAAATACGTTTGTTTTCAGTGGAAAAAGAAAATCGGCGCCCCATTTAAGTCGGGACCGACGGAATGTTGCCCCAGCCGCCCCTCCCCTTGTGGGTGCCAGCGGCTGTGTGAGCCGCTAAATTTCCACGAAGCATCTACGAGGCCGCGGAACGAGTAATTACGGACGCGCTGACGAAGACAAGCCTCACACCATTGCTCGCCACCTGTCAGTTCGCACCCTCTCCATCATCCCTTCCCCGCGAGAGTCGCCACCATCGTCATTGATGCTCCCACCCCCACCTATCCCACCGCTTTGCCGCTCCGCCGCCCAATCCCGCTAAGTGTCAGCTTTCTCTACCCGCACCTCCATCACTCTCTACCTATATCTCTACTCTTATCTCTACCTATATTTATACCCATATCTCTAGCCCTAACTCTACCCAGGCTAACCGAGAGGTCCTAGGTTCTAGTCCTGACGGCGGCAGGATTTTTGACACTAGCTTTTCAGCTAGGTTGAATTTAGCTGCTGTCTGGAGGAGAATTCTAGCGGCCGGCTGCTCTGATCGGTATTTTCCGTTGTTTCTCCGATCAACACCAGGCGAATGCCGGAGCAGTACCCTAACAAACGGGCCACGGACCGCGCGCGATCTGTCCTTCCTCTTCCCTGTCCTATCCTCTCCCTTACACACACACACTTACACTAACATGCACTACACTACCACATATTCCGGGAGACCGGTCGTGACCTTAGAGCCTGTCCCGGCTAGGGCGGTGCCCCGTTGGTGGGAGAGTCCTGGTTTGGGGGAAACCCTACTAGCGGACGGTAGGTCGGCGCCGGATCTCGCCATCCAGCGGGGGAAGATCACCGTCATCTCCCGAGAAAAAAACATGCACTACACTAACGGGACTAATGACCAAAGCTGTTGACGCGCCCGGAAACACGTAAAAATCAATCAACGAATCTACCCACGCCTGTAGCTATGCGTCTACTCCGCCTCTTAACGACTTCTTTACCCACGCCTCTACCACGTCGTACCTGATTTAACCAGCCTTTACCCATTCTCTGTTATGCCTCTATTCCTGTCTACCCTCATCTCTACCCGTGACCCCATCTTTACTCCCCGTCTATACCCTCGCAGTTCCCTTCACCGCCGGATCCCTACAACAACCTTTCTCATGCCCCCCCCCTCACCGCAACAACTTCCGCCTTCATCGCCGCCTCACCGCGCGTCGGGTGCGGTTTTTATTTGCGGCTATTTCGCACAATTAGGGCCTTTGTTGCGTGGCGTTTCGCGCGCGCGCGGCCGGCTCCCGTCGCGTAATTCCAACTTCATAAGCGCTGAGGGCGGGGCGCGAGGGGGCGGGGCAGCCGCGGTGAGCGCGCGCCGGCCGGAGAGGACGATGAATAAAATATCACCGGCAGAAAGCCACCTCCGCAGACGCCGCGCCCGCTAAAAAAGGCAGGTGGCCTCCAAGGGACGCGGGGAAAGGTGCTGGTGGGCGTGGGCGATGATAACACGTATTATGGAGCGGTCTGCAGAGTGAAGATGAGTACACGTGGAGTCTGAATTCGTCACTGTACTTTTAAACGAGGGTCTTGTGAGTTGTGATAAGGCAGCGGATTCACTAATAGGGGTTTCTTTTTGAGTATGAATCGTAATCTTACCAGTCACAATCGCTGTGATAATTTATCTATTGTGTTGTGATATTTCTAACGTCTTGGGATGAATGAGATGAACGCACGTTTTGTTCTTTCAGGGACATTTATCCCCGGGGTGGGAATCTGTGAATTAGCCTCTATCCTCACAACACACAAGTACGCCCTTGAGCTGGTATCTGCTTCCCGCCAGAACGCAGTTGACCCACACGGTAAGTTCCCTATACAATGTCTGGGTCGGGCCGCCTTGTCAGCTCAGAGCTAGCCTTTCCAGGCCAGTGTCGGAGTTGAAACAATGCACCAGTCACAATTCGTCCAGACAGTTTCATCATCTATGTCCAGAGAATCGGGCCAGTGAATCAACAGATTTGACTGCTCTGCCACTGACCGGGAGATCCTAGGTTCGAGTTCCGATGGCAGCAGGATTTTCGACACTAGCTTTTCAACTAGGTCGAATTCAGTCGCTGGACGAGAATTTTAGCGGCCGGCTGCTCTGATCCTAGGTTTCTCCGTTCAACGCCAGGCAAGTACCGGAGCAAACCCTAACAAATGGGCCACGGACAGCGCGTGATCTTTCCCTCCTCCTCCTTGACCTATCCTCACCCTTTACTCACACACACTAACATGCACTACACCACCACGCAAGCCGGGAGACCAATCGGGGACTAAGAACTCGTGCCGGTTGGGGCGGTGCCTCGCTGGTAGTGTGTGGGGAAAACCCCGCTAGTCAACGTTAATCGGCGCCGGATCTCGTCATCCAGTGAGGGAAGATTACCGCCACCTCTCGATGAAAAAACACGCACTACACTTACGGGTCTAATGACGTCAGTAGTTGCCGCACCTGGAATCATAAACAATCAATGAATCAATCGTCGAACACTTGTGTGAAAGTGTACGTGTGAAGAAAATATACTTCTGGTCTGGTACTTTTTTGTCACTGGCGTTTTAAAAGGTACGCAATTTAAATGGGTTTCCTTTGTATTTAATTTTATCTACAAAAGAGGAAAATTAATTCAGTTCGTACCTAAATTACATAAATTCATTTCGTACCCAATAAAGTTGTCGACCAACCATTTCATCATGCCCGATCCTTTCCAGCACCTACGTCATCAGAACCCTCATCAACGTATCAGATCGCTTTGAGATCCGCTCTCAGCCTAATTCAAAGGGCCAACTCCTGCTGTCCCTTGCAGAACTTCTCAGGTGTTACTTTCAGCTCACAGGGAAGCCGGCGCTCAAATCGTCGCACTGAATGCGCCAAAGGCATCGGAGCTTTTCCCTTTCGCCCCCTCCTCCCCTTCCCCTCCCTGACTTCCCCTCCTCCCTCGCACACGTAACGCACGTGAGTGTCGGCGGGCGGTTGAACGCCGGTTCGTGACAGCGGGGGAGTATTGACGACGGGCGGATTCAGAATTTGATTGCGATCTCGCCGCGCCGTTCGGAGGCAACGCTCCGCCTTTGTATAGCAAAAATGCACCGCGGAGCTTTTAGCGTTATTGAATCCTTGAGGGCCGTCCGGGCCTGTGTGGCGGTGGGCGGGGGAGGGGCGGGGATGAAATATGAGCGCCGGCTGCGGGGTGGCGGGGAGCGCGTGTTCTGTCGCCGAGGCCTAACGCAGCCGTTGGGCGAGGATAAGAGGTGTCCGCGCGGCTGCCAGGCTCTGGCCCGAGCGCGCGCCGTCCGCGAGGATCCGCGCTGTTGGCGCCCGCGCGCGCGGACACGGCCGCATACAGTCGCACTTGCAAATAGTATCCACTTCTCATACAGTGTTGCTAGCTCAAGCATACATTTATCACAAGAGTCGATTAGACCCGGAAAAGTGCTCAACGTCAATGGATCAATGTAGGGCAAAGAACAGAGACGGTTCAAGTTAGTAAAACGATACGTTAGCTGAGATTTCAACTATCCAAACCACTTATTTGGGATTGGCAATATGTTGTGAAATACTTTCCGTGATTTTTAAAGAAAAAAATACAATTAATAAATATAATTTCTTGGAATAATTTTACTCATACGTCGTGTTCAGCTACAAGCAATTTGTTTGGATTGAATTATACGGACAGCGGACTATTAAAATCCTTAATTTCACGTAGACGTAACGAATTGCACGTTGACTTTAAAAAAATGAAGGATTTGTCTTAAAAAAAACGCATCTAAATATTCATGTCAAATGCAACCCGCAAGACTCGGTCAGCAATATCGTTAAATAACTCCCACACGAAGTGTTCTAGGAACTTGAAAACTAACATTTTAAGACCAAAAGCCTCAAAGAAATATTTATTATACCGTAATCTATAGGAAGAAAAAATCTTTTATCGGTTCGGTGTATAGGTGGTATCGATGCTACCAATGCCACCACCTATACATGGATGAATACAGAATATATTCATCCAAGACCTATGTTCCAGCCCTTGGTGTTGGTGACGTTATGCTTAGAAGGCTTAGATTACTGCATGTTATATTTACTCTTTGTATGAGCACTGTGGTTTCCGCAGACTGACGAGTTTATTTGAATAATTATTAATTCCAGATGCACGGTAACAGCAAGAAGTTCTATTAATTGTTGCTTGATACCGATGAAAATTGTTTCTTATGCGTGAAGTGCAACATTTCATTTAACGTTTTGCCGTGGTACACAAGAGTTGTGTACCTGATTGTGCAGGGAACTGCGATGGAAACGGACCACATGTACCATGTTTTAGTTTCGCAATACCCTTAGGAGAGCATAAGGGATGCGTTTAACATGGGAGAGTTCTCGCGCAGGTACGTGAGTAGGTCTCTATTTTCTCGCCTCAGAGCAATATGAAACGTAAAAGATTTTCTTGCCTCTACATTGGTCATTAAATATTATGTTATCTGCTCTTTACATAAACAGTAGAACATACATTAAGTGATTACTGATTCAGGGTGCGTCAACTGCTAAGATCATTAGTCCCGTAAGGGTAGTCCATGCTTTAAACACGGGGGAGGGGAGATCATCTTTTCCTGCTGGATGGCGATATTCGGCGAGGGCATACGCCGGCTTGCGGGATTTTGCCCAAACCAGGCATCTCCCACCAGCAGGTCTCCCCCCAGCCCGGAAAAGCTCTCAGCTCCAACTGGTCTCCCTAGAAGTGTGATAGTGTAGTGTGGATCAGTAAGGGTAAGTGTGTGTAAGTTAGGGGGTGTGAATAGGACAAGAAAGAGGAGAGCGTGTGCGCTCCTTGGCCCATTTGTTATGGTACTGCTTCGACAATCGCCAGATCGGAGAAACCACGGAAATAATTAAACAAGAGCAGCCCGCCATTAGCATTCTTCTACAGACAGCGTCTGAATTCGACTAAGCTGTCTAGCTAGTGTCAAAAATCGTGCCACACCATCGGGAATCGAACCTCAGGAACTCTCAATCAGCAGCACTGCAGTGGCTTCAGTTGATACCCAGAGCCACCTTCACCATTAGAACAACAGATAGAGAAACTTTAATGAGTTGGACAATAGGAAACGCGTGCGAGTAGCATCTGAGTTTTGTTCAGGATCTGGATTACACGTCAGCGGTAAGGAACGCGGAGTTCGTAAGAAGCGGTAGCAGCTGTAACGATGGTATCGACAGGAACCGCGATGTGGCTGGTGAAAGGGGTGGCTGCGGGCAGAGAGTGACGGGGCGGGCGATTGCGGGTGGGGTTGAGGCTGAAAGCGGGGCGACGGTGGGGGCGGAGACGAGGCGCCGCGCCGGGGGCAAGACGCCGCCTCCGCCGCCACCAGCGCCAAGGCCCCGGGGAATCGACAGGCTGGCGTAAATAAACGTCACTCCACGCCCGCTACAATTCCTCCCCCGCGCGCGCCATCACGGCCACCCCCGCTACCCCCTGGCCTCTCCGTCCCCACACCACCCGCCCCAGCCTCCCCGCCGCCGCCCGCTGCCCTCCCCGCCCCCGCCGCCCCACGGTCGCCTCAGGCCCTCCGCCTCCTCCGCTCCCTCCGCCCACTACGCCCTCACCGACCCCTCGGCCTCCATCACCGCCACACCCATCGTCACACCGTCGCCACACTTCCCGCCACCGCCGTCCTCTGCGACCCGCCACCCCACCGGCCTCACCTCACCTCCACCGCCGTCACACTACCCGCCAACGCCGTCCCACTGCCCTCTTCTGCTGCTGCCGATAACGACTCGAAACAAAAGACGCCGCCTGGCGCGGCCATTAGAACACGAGTGCGCGCGGCGCGGCGCGGCGGGCGGCAGCTGATAGCGTTCGATGTACTCGGGCGAGCGCCAGTGTGTAGCCCCCGCGACGCGCCGCTCGTGACGAGTTGGCGGGGGCGAGGAGGAGGATTTAAAAATGCGCTAGAGGCGACATTACAGGCCTCAATGAAGTGTGGCATTGAAGAGTCACACATGAAGAGGTGGCTCAGGCATCAACTGATGCACTGCAGGGCCTCCGACGAGAGGTCCTTGTTAACTCCCGACGGTGGCAGAAGTTTCGACATTAGCTTGTCAGAGAGGAGGAATTCAATTGCATCTGGAGGAGAATTCTAGCGGCCGGATACTCTGATCCGTATTTTTCCGTGGTTTCTCCGATCAACACCAGGCGAATGCCTGGCACCTCAAAAACGGGCTATGGACCGCGCGCGATCTTTCCTTCCTCTTCCTTGTCCTATTCTTATCCCATACACACATTTACACTCACATGTACTACGCTTCCACACATTTCGGGAGACCGGTCGGACTTGTTCTGAGTGGGGCGATGCCCCGCTAGAGGGAGACATGTGGTTGGGGAAACCCTACTAGCCGACGATAGGTCGGCGCCGGATCTCAACATCCAGCGGGGGAAGATCACCGCTAACTACCTAGGAAAACATGCAATACACTTATGGAGCGAATTACCGTAGCACTTGACGCGCCTGTAAACACCAACCATCAATCAATCATTGAAAATTCACCCAAGTGCGTGGAGTCGAAAAGTGCTTGAATGTTTGTGACGTTGGTGATTTCGCCAGTGATCCGAATGTTGATGCCTTCTTATTCCCTCACTTACCCATCTGAAACGTCACCCGTCTAAAATAATTTAACTTCGAGAATGGAAGAATTTATGAAGGTACATATCATGTTGAAATGGATGCGAGAATATTAATATAAAATTTTTGATGGAGAAATTTTAAGTGAAGGCATGCGCGTCGAGCGTACCCAGACACCTTACATCACAGAAAACAAACGAGCGCACGTTGTTCACTTTTAACATGCATTTAACTGAATTCGGTACACACGACTCATAAAGAATAATTTGTATAAGTAATATTTCCTTAAATATAATATTTAAAATATTATTTTGTTGCATTCTAGTTGCGTAAATACATAGGTTTATTGCGAACATTCTGTCGTTGGCGGAATGACAAAAATGACAGTTACCAGCGCCCAGAACAAGTTACACAATATTTGTGAAGTAAATGCGAATCATATCTCATATTACCACTGATTATGTCCGCAATAAGATTCGGGAGAAAAGTGGTGTAAAAATAATAGCCTGCTCTCTGAACTATATCAACGCCATCACGATGATAACGCTGTTACTGGAATGTGTAGTGAGCCTGACCCAGGCCCAGAACTTCGGCCAGGATGTTGGACGCAAATAGGTAGGCAGATGCAAATAGATAGGTCTTTTATTCAAAATGAGAATAAGGGAGACTGATTTAGTAGAATTCTTAAAATAGTCATGAAAAGACGCCCAATACTCTCCCAGTGTCCAGCATTTTCTGGTTAACAAGAGTTCTCAAGGTAAGATGTAGATCAATAATTGACTTGTTAATACTTGAAATGCCGTCTCATTAACAAAAATAGCGAATTTGTATTCCAGAGGGATATTCGTCGATAATGCATATCCTCTATCGAGACAGGCCTCCTTCGCGAGCGATTCCAAAGTAAATATTCCATTTGGGCAGTTCGTCGGACGAGAACGGAAGCGTTTTGGAAGGCGTGGTCGAAAGATATTGAAGGCGAGAGCGACAGCCTCGAAGCACAAGCTCTGCTTACCACCCTCGCTAAGAGAGAGTCGCAGCGGAGGTAGAGGGCAGGGGGGGCAAGAGGATGGAGTGGCAGCGTGGTGGACTGGTGAGGGAGAGTACGGTGTTTGATAGAGAGAGGGAACGTCTGCGGGGACAGAATAACATCTGAAATCAAATGGCAACCGGTAAAGAATGGTAGCAAAAGTGGAACAACTTAGTCGACGAACTGGCGGAGAGAGAGAGAGAGCGAGCGTGGATGAAATGGAAGTAGGTACGGAATGGCAAAGGTTGGAATGGCTGCGAGGGTGGAGTGCCCGCGGAAGCGCTACCGGGCATCGTTGTAGAATAAATAAACAGACACAAAGATAGACAGACAGACAGATAAATAGACAAATAGATAGATAGAGATAGACAGACAGATAGACAGACAGACAGATAGATAGATAGATAGATAGATAGATAGATAGATAGATAGAGAGGCAGATAGATAGATAGTTAGATAGAGAGATAGGTAGATAAATAGGTTTACTATTAATTCTGCAATTAAGTGCGAGAACTTGATGGCAGAATATCTTACCTTTTTTATTCATTGAACTTACATTGGCCAACAATACAAGTTTTTATACAAGAATAGTAAATTAAAATTAACGAGTTGTTGATAAGAATTGATTAAAAATAAAGTAACGATTGTTGCTTAACGGTGATTGAGGTCATGCAATGACGCTCACAGTGATAACAGCGAGGATTGTGGTAATTGCGTAGAATAAAATGAAATTCTTTTTTGTGTTGGTAGCATTGGAGTCGTGAGCGTCATTGGCATTAGCGGTGGTGTTGGAGGAGTGCAGTGGTGATGTGGCAATAGTTCGTTGCAGGGATCTGACGATGACGAAGGGTGAAGCTGGAATCGCTTGAACAATGAAGCCATGAGCGGAGAATCGTCAATATTAGCTTTGCCAACTCTGCACCCGTTTATAATTAATTTGTCATCGGCTGGGAGAGATGAGTAGCATTAAGCACGAAACGAAAATCCGACGAAGAGAAGCGTAGCAAAAATACAGCAAAAATTTACCTTGGAGACATTGAACGGTGGGTGACTCAATGGAAAAGTCAAAGAACAAAAATGTTGTAAAGAAATGAATGCAATTGGAAAAGAACGAAAGAAGATCTTTCGAGCCAAAAACTGTGTAATTGAACTTTAAAAACCGTGTTAATTGTCGATAAATCGTGTTAATCGTGAATGTAATGTGCTAGGAACTACAATGAACTGAAATGGATGATATCGAAGAGAAAACTCTAATATGCCAACAGCATTCCCAAATGATAATAATTCGTATATTCATTTGAAAATGAGAATGCGGAGTAAGTCAATACGAACGTGTGGAATGAGTGGAGAGACACAAGACAACGATAAGTGTGTGGATGGCAGTTTCATGAAATGTAGACAAATGTGTCATCAATTATTCTGTTAAGTTTTTAAGAATATATCTAGTTCATTTGGTTTATTGATTCGGTTGAAAATGGTTGTTTATACACAATATAGAGAGGACAACTTTGTCTAGAAGGATGGTCTGTTGGAAGATGGTGTAAGTATGGAAAGAATTATGCGGTAGAATTTTGTTGTCGATAGTTTGATGTGGGTGAAGAATCGAGGTTTTATATAATTCACGTAAAGAAGGACATTTGTCGTAAACCATGGTGCTTTATGGAATTTTTGTCTATTGGATTTGGGTGCTGCTCCGTAGGTTGGGTAAGCACATGTGAGCATAAGTGTGATCATAACTGGGTATAGGTGGGATCCTGTGTATTTATGGAGAGGAAAAGATGAGGGAAGTGTTCAATAGAGTGGATAGGCTCGCTGCTAAGCTAAGGCTAATTGTTTGTTGTTGTTGTTATTTAATTATATTGTTAATTTAATTATACGTATAATAATGATTATTAACGATGTTCCAGCGGTTTTGGGTTGTGTTGCGTTGTGTTGGGGAGTGGAAAACAGAAAGGAATGAAGCGGTATGTAGCGTTGTGATGTGGAATGCAGTGTAGGGAAATAATATGTTTAAATTTTAAAACAATGAAATAGGTTAACGAGAAATATTTTGAATTATTATTATCATCATTATTTATATTTTAAAATGTGTACGTGGTATTAATGTACAAATATCTTTAATTGTAATTGTATGTAGATTGTAGTGCCGTTCCACCAAATGCAAAAACATTAATAACAAATATATATTTCTGACTTGAAATTGGAAGGAAAGTTACATCTGATTATTTAACTTTGAATTTTCTACTCAAGGTCAATCTGAAAATGACGGATTTTGAAAAATTCATTTTGCTGCGCTTGAATTCTACGCGAGGACGTCACAGTGTGGTTTTAGGGCGAGCTGATTCGGCCTACGTCGCGACACGGAACTTTGGGTCAGACCTTTCCTGCATGTTTATACAAACCGACCCAAAAGTTGCCAGTCTATGGGAAATGTTGTACGTCAAAAAACAGAGAAAGTTCGGAGAGAGTAAGTGCTTTAAAATCGTGTGTTTCCTGTTTCCAATGCTTAAGCTGTGCGTTGTAAAAGGCTACCACAACTTTGCCTTCGCACTCCGCGGTGAGAATTTAAAGTGAACCACATAGTTAAACTAAGCTTGGCACACAAATGTCACTTTTGCCTTTCTATCACGAAGTATTTACACCAAAAATATGGTTCTTGAATTGATGTTCGTTTAAAATATCCTATCTATTAATACCAACTTATCATTTTGCATATATTACGCAAACCTCATTTACTTTATTGCTCTTGGTTTATTAGTTTGTATAATAAAAAAGTAAGCAAAGAAAAAATAGAAAAACTACAAAAAAATCAACTTTATACTGTGTGTTTTCTCGATTATAAACGTATAAACTACGAATGATCTATGCAGTAAATTTTGAATAAATATTGTTGAAAGTTCAACTTTGCAGGATTACTGATTTTACGATCATTCGAATACTGGAAATTTGGCGTTTGATGTAAAAATAAAAATAATTTTTTGAAACAAAAGCAAATGTTTTGAAAACCATAAATATGAAATATACTCCCAAGACGCCTCTTCACCAAATATATAGAAAATATTACTCTATAGTCAGAACATGAACTAGCCTGAGACACACTGGTTTTTGTACATAGTGTGGCTGTTATTCAAGACTTTGGGGGCAAAATTTCTCCTTATCTTTTTTCGTGATGAAAGAAATAATTGGTTAACACGCAAAGTTCCAGAGCTTGAGAAGAAACATGTGTGACATACGAAAAATGGATTTTGAGAATCCCAAAGACAGAAACGCAAATTTGTACGCAAACCCGGTGAAAGCTTTGGCCAATCCGTGACACTCTCGTGAGCATGAACGAATCCACCAGTGACTCCTGGTTGCAGAAATGTTTGTTGTAGCCCGCTTGGCGTAGTCCCGAGCGTACAGCTTACTGGTCAGCATCCCAGAAATTCTGCCACAGTCACAGCCAATTGACAGAGACACGGTAGTTCCTTTGCCGCTGGGTTCTATCGCTAATGAGATGCGCTTTGCTGCGAGCACGTGATCGCCACACCTGCATGCCCGCCTGCTCTACTGCCCCCCCACCCCAAGCCAGCCCAGCCGCCTGCCTACCTGCCTGGCAGAACTCCTCCCAGAGCGCCTGCCAGAATATCTGCCAGAGCGCCTGCCAGAGCCCCATCCAGAGCCCCTGCCAGAGCGCCTGCCAGAGCGCCTGCCCGAGCGCCTGCTAGATCGCCTGTCACACCGTCTGCCAGAGCGCCTACCAGTGCGCCCCCCCTGCCAAGCGCCTGCCCGAGCGCCTGCAGACGCCTGCAGACCCTGCCAGAGCGCCTGCCAGCCTGCCCGAGCGCCTGCCAGAGCGCCTGCCAGAGCGCCTGCCAGAGCGCCTGCCAGAGCGCGTACCATAGCACCTGCCAGAGCACCTGCCAGAACACCTACCAGAGCGCCTGCTAGAGCGCCTGCCTGCCCGCCTTCCCATTAACCTGCAACCACTAACCCGCCGCCATGAATCGGCCTCCAGAGTGTATGGCAGCTCCCGTCCATGTCACAGGTAGGACACCACCCAGAATGTCCCTCTCTGTTTAAGAGACAGTATTGAAATTGACTGTATGCTTGTGGACGCGGTGTCTTAACGCTGTTAAACCAAAGTACCTAATTTCCTTCCGCATATAGTTATATTTAGAATAACTTTCATGAAATATTTTTTTAAAATTAAAATTTAAAAGTTTACCTCCAGTCATGATAAAAAATGAAAATATGAGCAATTAAAATGGGCGCAAATTTGTCGCTGAATTCTCCCTTACATCAACAATCTGATATTTAGTGTCATATTCAACCGATCGGAACACAGGAAAATCTTTAGCGAGAAATTTCGATTTTCCGAGTCGTATAACGTCAGCCTTGAGAATATGAGACGAAATTAGGTGGGAAACCATCCTTACCACTAGGACGCTGTTAAAACAGACTGATATAGATTAAGATCCTACACTTTGAGATGTAGAGAACAACTGTTAGTGGTTGAAAAAGACAAGAAGTAGAAGGAAGAAAAGAATAAGAAGTAAACGTAGAAGAAGAGTGAATAGGGTCCACGTGCAATCCTCCACGACGAGAGAATTGAAAGAGCTCACGAGCCCACGCATTTGGCGAAACCCTCATTTCGCGACCGCAGCGCAGACGTGCCTTATGTGACAGATCTGCAGCGGCCGTCGCCTGCAGCGCTCTCCCTCTCCGAACGGAAGCATAAATATTAACATTATAAATAAAAACCGTTCCCCGCCCGTGACGTCACAGCCTTCGTGATTAATTCCTCCTAATTTAATGCAGCGGGCGGCGAAAAAGGGAAGGGCGGGGGAGGGGGGCGGGTACAAAAACTTGGCGGGGCCTCCACGAGGCAGGCGAGGGCGAGAGCGGAGACTGGCAGCGCTGGAGCCGCGGCGCGAGGCGGGAACGCAGCCGATGGGAAACAAGCCGGTGAGGAGGACAGTGAGAGTAACACCTGCAATGCGCGAGTTGACTTTTTCGTGTTTGCGAGCGCGTCGACTTCTTCGGCAAGTCCCGTCAATGTAGTGGATATTATAAACTGGGAGATAGCGGGTTTTCCTATTTCGCTAGAACGGGATATCCGGTGCCGACCTACAGGTCGGCATGCGTTTTTTCCTCCTCCACCCCCGTTTCACCAACACTCGACGAAAGTTAAGAATAGTTATTCGAAAGTAAGTATTACTCCACGATAGTTTCTTTCGAGTAAAATAAAAGCGTTGGATCACCTTTATGGAGGATTATGTTACTCTAGAGTACATACTCTCCGATTTACTCCGCGAACCCGAGGAATGTGCAATTTTTCATGTACAGCAGAGAGCGAGTCAAGAGGCCGTGAGCGAGAGTGACGCTGTGAACCATTGCGGGCCAACGAGAACCTCTGGTTATTTTCTTTCATTTCAGATTTGGAGATCTTTGCGTCGTCTTTGTGTGAGTCTTGTCTGGTGATTTGAGATAGCGTAGCTTATTTCTTAGTTGTTTTTTATTTCATAATATTTCTTAGTCCAGTTTTTCGAATGTATATTATTACGAACTAGTACGAAAATGCCTAGTTTTACAAATTATGCTAATCTCCAACCTTTTTAATTTTATTTTTTATATTGTTTGTTTTATTTTTTTTAACTTTTATACATTTTTCAACTGTTTATAGTTAAAACGTTGGGAAGGGGTTCTGGAAATCAAGAAAACAAACGCAGATAGAAGAGCTGACGATTTGGTCAAACATAATCTCGTGACAAAATCTCAGTCGTCATAATTGGAAAACCAATCTATTTTCTCCTACACCTATCTTCGTCTTCGCACTAGAGGAAAATATTTCAAATCATTGCCGAAATCTTCAAATACCATCATAGGCAATCGTCGAACCATAACAACACGTCAGAGGTACACGCAGGTCCCCTTGTAAAGTTTCTCTCGAATTTACTCTTGTTACACTCGAGTAAAGTGTTGATGAAACGCTCCATGAACTTACTCTCGCGTAAACATGATTTACTCTAGAGTAAACTCTTACTCTTCGTTTGATGAAATTGGCCCTAGGTATGTTCCCCAGCGAGGCACTGTCCCTGCTCTACGCTTCCCACTAGTCTTTGGGTGTGATTTACTTCTACCAGTCTGTAGTGCATGAATGTATAAGTGTATTTGAAAGGCGAAAGGACAGGGCGACGATGAGAAGGGTCGTCATTCGCCTGGTATCCATTGAAGAATGGAGAACTTCCGATCGCAGAGGCGGCCGCTAGAAATCCCCCACAGAAAACGGCGGAATTCGACGTAATAACTATGAGCATCCGCCAACTTTGTAACACCTGAAATAAAGTAGTTTCACTTGAATGTCATGGAAGCAATTGAGTCCGTTAATGTACTTTGGAGTTGTGTTGTATATACCAAGTGAGATGCTCAGAAACTTTTACTCAAACGTGTTGATTCCTAAGAGGAACTTTCAACAGAATCGCACAAGCTATGATGCCAATGGTCCACGGCATAATAGGGAAGACATATATGGTATTCGCATAAGTCAGGCTCGTCACACTTCAAAAGATTTCTAGTTCACCAAAAGAAATGATATATTTTATGTAGCTCGGTCTAACATCGCCATTTGACCAGGATAAATCGTGCTCTGCACCACTAACACCGACATAGTGTGTCCAGAGTTGGTGCTACAGTTGCCAATAAAATATTTTGCTATTGCTGTTGCTAATTCATAAGTAAACAGTGAAATGTAATTAACATTTTGTCAAATATAAATAACTGACATCACGGAAACTCTATAAAATTGATAAATAAATCTTTTTCTTTTCAGTTCAACAGAATTTCTCGTTATGACGCAGTTGCGACCGTTTACACCAGAAACTTTTTATTGAATATATATAATAATAATGACTTTATTTATGTGGGGAGACTCGGGCCATCAGGCCCGCTCTTCCGCCTAACCACGTAATACATAAATTTATATATAAGAATTGAATTCAGAGGTACATTTAGTAAATAAAAACAAGTAAATAATTCAACTTACAGATGTCATGCCCCTGGGCTCACAAACGCGACAAGAATACAACGTCCCAGCATTTGCCTTAAGCGATTACCCCGTACGATTCGGGTACCCATATGAATGCAAGTGGGTTAGACCCGTCCTTTTCTGAGCCGGGCGGGCAGGTGGGTTAGCGGGTCTGCGGGTATTCAGAGCTCTACTCTAAAGCCGTTTCAACAACCCTTACTTTTAAACCATGCCCCAGTTGCTTTGGACACACTGTGCGCGAACACTATTAGATACCTTGCCCGTGACGTTGATACGGCTGAGCTAGAGCTTCTGTAGCCACGAGTTCGCCGGCGGTCTCTTGGCCTTTGCATCTAATGGACGTATTGTACTCAATGAATTACATTAAACAGATTAAAATTAAACATCACGTATTCTTTCTTTTTCCATTTTTTGTTGTTCGCTTATAGACCTGTTAGCGACGCTTTTCAAACACCTTGCTTGCCCACCGAAGTTCTAATTTTGATTGGCTGAGGCCATTGGGGCAGGGAAACGATACCACTGCCCGAGCAGCTTGAAGCCCGGCTATGTCTCTAATTCTGAAAACTTTAGGATAAAATGCCTTAACAATGACTTGATGACTTGTGTTTCGCAGATGTTTAGTTAAATCAATTTTTATTTTATTTTTAATTTCAAAAACTAATTGAGTATTGTGGGAATGCTGATTGGTGCTGCTGTGATAACATTTTTGGATGATATAATGGATCATCTTTGTCAACTTGACTACATTTTCGTAGCTGGCTTTCGACGACTTTGCCGTTATCATCAGTCTAAAGATGTACTAAATAAAATATTTAAAAAATGAAACAAGTAATAATATTAAAATATTTTTAACATAAAATGCAAGTGAGTTGCTTAGCTAGTGTTAGCTGGGAATCTAAAATAACCCACACACGCATATTGCAGAATGGATATGAACATGTTAACCAGTAATTTAAATAAAAGGTGGCAATATAATATCTAGTTGTGAGTAAATAAATTATTTCACGAGTAACAATGTATTTGTAACCAAATAAAAATTGCGACATAATTACCCATGAAAACATCAAAGGTGGCGACATTCACAGTGACAACTGAATACATAAACAGTTTATGAACTAATTTCTGAAAAGGTCAAAGTATTTTTTTAATGCTTCGAATTCTTGTCGATTGCAAAGCGCCTGGTCGATGTCAAAGAGGGAATGCGTGGCCGCCTGGTCGGGCGGCCATCCATGACTCCACAATGAAGTGCGGTGCGGTGACACAGCGGTCGCGACATCAGAGGCGGCGCGGTTGCCACAGCCAGCGAGGTGGTTGGGATAGGGGGCCGGGCGGGCAGTGACCGGCAGGGAGGGATCGAGCGAGGCGGGTCGGGGCGGAACGCGACGGGGCGGGGGACAGGACGG